>JAFJYJ010000041.1:2767503-4151254 GCA_019022615.1 Acacia melanoxylon | reverse complement strand
TCCATTAATATAATCTCCTCTCCGTGTTTAATTAATTTCAAGCAGTTACATCCCAGCTAGGGTTTGCTTACAACCTAATCAAGTACATTCATTTTACTTCATATTTATTTTTTCCTAACTTGGATCCATTGTCTCTAATCATCATAAAGTTCATCAGAGAGAATTGTGAATCACATTTACTAGGCAGGCCAACTGTAATAAGTCCCACGTATCAAATGAATTGTCGTTTATAAGTTTATCGATCAGTCTAAGGAACACTCTCTTTGAATTTACGATCATGACACCAATCAATGTCTTTCTTTGATTCAATTAGTTACATTGATAGTATGACTGAAGAGATCTTAATTAATATTTCTTTGATTAATTACATGATACCAAATCTACCAGCAAATTTAAAAATATATTGATGGAGGAGGGCTTACGTTATTAAGAAAAATGTGGGAACCTAATTTTCATGTGGAAAATCTGTCAAATGCTTCGATGGTGACCAACAAGATTGCTTGGGAGACTTGGCAAGCACCAGAAAAGCTTAGGTGAAACCTACTTTGTAATGCTCAATTTATATATATATATATGTGTGTGTGTGACTACAAAAAAAAAAAACAGTTTTTGCGACGGAAAAAATCCGTCGCAAAAACAGGTTTTTCCGTCGTAAATTACGTTTGTGACGGATTTTGTGACAGATAATGTCCGTCTCCGTCGCAAATTTCAATTTTTGCGACGGATTCCATTTCCGTCGCAAATTTCAGGATTTGTGACGGATTATAATCCGTCATGATTTCGGGATTTGCGACGGATTCGAATCCGTCACAAATTTAATCATTATTTTATTTTATTTTTTAAAAAAAAAATACATAAAAAATAGGAAAAGAGTTGTATACCACAAAAGTATATAATAAAAATCATAAAGAGTTTACATAGAGAAAACAAAATATAAATAATAATGTTATGAACAATATGTAATAAAAAAAAAGTCTAAACAAAGATATAGTTACCTTTGTCCTTCATTAGGGACTAAAGTAGAATCTGCATATGCTTCATCATCTCCTGTTTTTTATGCACCAATATGGTCATTCGGTCATTCCGTCACAAAACTCAATTCCTAAATAAAAAATAAAAAATTACGAAATTAAAAAGAAATGTACAAAATCCTTTGAGTTTTTTATTTTTGTTATTCATATGCCTTCATGATTTTAATACATGTAGATACTCTAGTTCAGGGCGATCCTAATATCTAGGAATTATAAAAAGACATATCCTAATATCTAGGAATTATAAAACAGAAAAACAATTACAAAATTTAAATTCTATAATCTATTGATTGATTTAGACCGATCCTAATATCTATGATTATAAAAGGCAGATTCTAATATCTAAAAATTATAAAAGGTAGATCCTAATATCTAAAGATTATAAAAGGAAGATCCTAATATCTAGGAATTATAAAACAAAAAAGCAATTACAAAATTCAAATTCTATAATCCAATTAGATCCCAAAATATCTCTAGCTACCAAGATTATATATTATATAGAAATTTAATATCCGCCATATAAGCAAATATAATATAATAAAAAATAGTTATTATAATTTCCTCTCTTCTAATAATAAATTAAGTTTGTACAATTTCTAATAATAATAATAATAATAATCATAATAATAATAATGTCTTAAATTTTACAATATGGCTTCCCTAGTTCACATCTATAATTCTATATAATCATACAGAGGATGAGGGACTCAGAGACGTAGGCAACCCAAATACTTTCCTGAGAAATAATCATACAATAATCACATAGTAGAAGATAGTATTCACTATTCACTAGTCAATCGTATATACTCATATATTCATACATCGTATGTATTCCAATTTTTCTTGACCCTATCATTTTTCCCCTTTCTCTTTGAAACCTAATAAACCACACAAACACATTGGATCTGATTTCAGATACCTAACTCACCACCACGCCCCCACTCATATATCATCATCTTCCTCCAACAAAACTTTAGATAAAAAAAATAGATAACAAGAGAGGGAGGGAGAGAGAGGGACGTTACCGGAGGAAAACGACGAGGAATCAGAGGACGGAGGATGTTGGAGGAGGCGGAGGGCCAACGCTGGAGGACGAGTAGGACGGGGAGGGGCGGAGGTGATGAAGAGGACTGACGAAATGAGAGGAAATAGAAATGGCGGATGTAATTAAAGCCCGATTTGCGACGGAAATTCATTTCCGTCGCAAAAAGCAAATTTTTTTGCGACGGAACTCATTTCCATCGCAAAAAGGGACGAATCCGGCGTGATTAATTCCGTCGCAAAAAGCAAAAAATTTTGCGACGGAATTAGTTTTTCGTCGCAAATTTTGTGACGGAATAATTTTTCCGTCGCAAATTGGTGGCCTTTTTCCCTCCAGGAAATCAGATTTTTTTTTTTGTTGAGTTTTGCGACAGATTTAATTTTCCGTCGCAAAAAGCAAAAAATTTTGCGACGGAATTAGTTTTCCGTCGTAAATTGCGATGGATTTATATTCTGTCGCAAATTCCGTCACAAATTGCGACGGATTTTTTTCCGTCACAAATTCCGTCTATGTGTGTGTGTGTGTGTATTTACATGCTTATAATATTATAAAAATTAGCCACCACTTTTAAATAAATGCATATATACATACAAGAACGAAAAACGTGTTATGATTTTCTTTATGATATATAATTTAACTTGTCTGTTCATTAAGTAATTAATATATATTTAATTGCTAAATATGACGACGAACTACTGAGAGAAGAAGAGAATTAGCCAGAAGTTTAAAAGTGTATAGTGAGGTTTTCTTATTACATTGAGTGTGGAAACTAATTAATCATTAAAATTTAGATAAAAATGTGATGGAAAGGTCTATTGATTTTTCTTTTCTTTTCTTTTTGGAGCATGAAATATCATTGAGAAAATAAGTGAAAATTCTTTGTTTAAAAAATTTTATTAGTAAAAAAAACCTAAAATATTTTTATACACAAAAATTATCAATAATCTAACTCAGATTCTTCAAACCAATAAAATTTAATAGAGACTTCTCATCACCAATATTCTCAATATCAATGGGATTGTCGATTAAATTAAGGAGTGTGAGGATTAGTATTGGAATGATAATGTTGAAGAATTTTCTTCAGATATGATATGAGAAGTAAGCCATTATATTCGTGGATGGACAACATATATGCTTTTTCTAAGAAAAGCTTCTTTAAGCATGCATCCTAAAATGAGCTACAACGTTGCTTTATGAGCCATAATGATGTCAATTCTCAATCCCTATAAATTAAATTATGAGAAATCATCAATTCCAAATTAAATACTCCTTCGCTCCTTCATATAAGATATAGTTAATTTTTTTTAAAAAAAAAAAAAATTAAATAAATTACTTTAAAGTATGAATATTTATCTTTTTTATACTTGAATTAATTTATCGACTTATAATGAACTGATATATAATTAAATAATATATGATATATGATATAATTAACTAACTTATTTATTCTCCTCAATTCCTCTAAAAAAAATCAATCATATCTTATAAATTAGCACAACATATTTATATGATCATACATAGCAAAGGAAGTGGGAAAGAAGTTGGCCAAGTTGAAACAAATATTAGTAGCCGACAAGAAACGACAAAAGTAATTGAGGTGGGATCCTATAATGTGAATGGGTTAGGGGGCGGGAGAAAAAGAAAGAAAGAAATAGTTTAACTTGTTTAAAATAAAGTTGGGTGGTTTCCAAGAGTATACTTAATGCAAAATACTACATTCAGTGTATGTTAAAAATAACTTTTCTTAGTTATATAAATCCAACAACACTAGTCCTAAGAGTTAGTTGACTTTTTTTGGAGAGATTAAGGAAGCTAAATAAGTTACTTAATCATTTCATATGTTGTGTTTTCTTATATTATATATTAGTTTATTAATTCAAACTATTTAGTTTGAAGAAAAAAATAAAAATAAAAATACTTTAAACTAATATAATTAAATTTTAATTTCTCTAAAAAAAGTCAACTAAATTTCTTATAATTGTGACCGAAGGGAGTATTATATTGTTACATGTTTGATAGATTATTAATCAAAAAGTAATGTTGAATAATTTCATTGATTGTTGTTTCGGCCTTCCTCCACTCTTTTTAAATTTAGAAGTTTAATCCTTACTATCTTTTCTAGTTTTATTATCCGATAGCTTTCTTTATACATATCTGAACCATCTCAAACGGTTTTCTATCATTTTCGTTTTAATAGAGGCCGCACCAACACTTCCTTATATAAATAAGTTTATTATAAATCTAATCCTTTATTGTATGACTGCACAATCACCTCAACATCCTAGTCCTCTTATTATCTCTTTAAAACCCAACATTTAGAACATCACATTCAGTCTTTAACATAAGAGTCAGATGATTTTTTTAAGAGATTAAGAAGCTAAAGAAGTTACATTAAAGTATTTATATTTATTTATTTTTTCTCTAAATTAATTTGACTGACTTATAAATTGATATATAATTTAATAATACACAACATTTGCTATTATTAAGAACTTATTTAATCAGTTTCATTAATCTCTCCCAAAAAAAAATTAATTGACTTTTTTATCAGAGGAAGCAACATATAACATTGTTGAAGTTATAATGATTCAATAATTTTTTTACAGGAAAAAAAAATAAAGAAAGAAGGAGAAGATGAAAATGGGTGGGAAGGAAGGTGGGGTGTCGTCTAGTGTTTGGAATTTTAGTCATTTTGGATAGAGATGTGAGGGCCAACCAATGAGTCTCAGAATCTCAGTGACGCTCAGCTTTAGATATTGTGACTTCTTCCCCTTTCAATAATCCTCCTCCTGAATATTACACCACAACCATAATAAACCTCTATTTTTTTTATAAGAAAAAACTACCCCCTCTTAATATTATCAAACCCACGAATTTAAGAAAAATTATGATGGTAATGCACAAACATATCGCATACTCGAACCCTAAATTTATAAGAGTTTATTTTTATCAATAAATATATATTAATAGTGTATAATTAAAATATTAAAAATGACAACAATTTTGATTTAAATATACTTAAAATGAAAATAATTGAAATTTAATCCATCCAAATTTATAATTTATAATACTCAACAAAGAATATTTTACAAAATTCATAAATAAATTCACTAAGCATGATCAAATTGAAAAAATTAGAACGACAATTCAACAAGATTTTATAATATATAAACATAAAAATAGTAAACTGAAGAATCAACTCATGAGATTAATGATAATACTCCTCTTGTTGTTAATATAAGACTTATTTACCTAATTTAATTATATTATGAAAATTAGTTAAATTAGTTTATATAACGTGTATTTTCTAAAACACCTAATCATCTTCCTTAATTGAATAATTTATTCATTCCCTCTCCTTCTTAATTATTGTTGATAAAGCATTCTTTGGGGCAAATTAGAAAAAGACCGATAAATATGAAAATATATTTTATATTTATTATCAAAATTAACTTCTCAAATAGGTCATATATTAAGGATTAAAAGGAGTATGACTTTTAATTTTTTATTTTAACTATCAATTTAGTTTTTAAATTTGATTTGAAAACTCAATTTCTATAATTGCTTAACTCAAGATAAATTAATTAGTCTTTGTTCTATTGTTATCGTCCCTATTGTTAAGCACATAATTTATATTATATTCGTTTAATTAATCTCGTGTCAAAATAAATCATAGTCCGAAATTGGTGTGAGCGTGATTTCAGAACAATCATTACCTGATTTGGTCATTAATTAATTCTATGATGTTTCGAAGAAAAATTCTTGCCATAAATATTGGGAGCCTTTACTTCTTTTTCTTTTTTGTTTATCTTTTGTATTAATTAATTCTATGATGTTCCGACGAAAAATTCTATGATGTTTCTTTTACTTCTTTCACTCCTTTTGTATTAATTATTTATTAAATAGATTTCTAAATGCGCATATTTATTTATATGTCTACCTGTGAAATAAAATTTTCAGATTTCTAGGAAATATAAATTATTTTTTGGAGAATATTCTAACGTGGTTTAATCATGTACAAGAGTTAATATTATAATGTTGTGTTATTATTTTATTATTAACCTTTTTATGTATTTGATTTTTTTTTTTATAACTCATACACTAATATAATACTCCCTCCGGCCGGTCTTAAATTTAAGACATGACTCACTGTTTTTGGAGAGATTAAAGAAGCTATAAATTACTTAATCATATTATATATTGTGTATCCTTAAATTATATATCAGTTTAGTAGTCAAATTAATTAGTTTGGAGAAAAAATAAAAATATTCTAAAGTAATTTAATTAGTTTTCTTAATCTCTCCAAAAAAATCGATTGTCTTATATTTAGAACAAGAGGAGTACCTTTTTATGTATTTGATTAGAGCTAAATAGCTATAGTGACAAACGCACACTTATTTGTATTATTAATTTGTCAAAATTTAACTAATTATAATTAGATTAAATAATCCAATTTATCTAGTCAAGGACGTTGCACATAACATGCTATACTTTCCGCTTTGGCCAATTTTATCAATATCCTTCAGGTTCTATTACTTTTTTTATAAGAATGTATATCCTCCTATTGAAATAATCCTATTTGAGGTTTGTCAGAGGGACTAATACTTTCTGCTAAAGGTAAGCCTGTTGGATATCAACATGCATGAAACATAGGACCTGGCTTTGGTCTGCTGCCAATAGCATTCGTTGCCATCCTTTTCGATGAAATTGCGTCGTTTTGGCGTAAAAATGGTGACTTGATGCCCTTTTTCATTAAATAATTTAAGGTTCTGATTGGTACTACTTTAGGATATTGACCGGTACTAAAAAAAATACTTCGTGATCTTGAAAAAATATTTCAAGGTAATGAATGGTACTAAAAGGATATTTTCATGATACTGAAAAAATACTTCATGATCTTGACAAACCTTTATTCGATATTACAGATCATGCCTCCATAGGCTCATCAAAGATAGGACATGCCTCTAGACTCATAGAGAGCTTACCGAGGTACTCACTGATCGTCCACCAACAAGGTCCTTACATCGGAGGGATTGAACCCACAACCTTATGGTTAATTATAAGCTAACTTCTTTACCACCAACCTTTATTGGTTATTTGATTAGTTGAAGAAACCACGACCAACAACAAACACAGTCAACACAAGTTTAAGAAAATAGGGGACAAAAAAGAAGCAATCGTTGAACTTCATGAGCAAGGGACACTTCCAATGTACTAAACTTTCAAACAATTTTAGCAAGGGAATAAGATTGTCTAAAAAGCCCAAATTGGATTTCCCAACCATATTCTGACTAAAAAAAGGATCAAACCCGAAGACCGAACAAAAAAGTGGTTAAAATTCTTTGCTTTTGGATCTGCAAAACCAACACCACAAACGTAAAGTAGCCTCTCTAAATAGAAAGAAGCGTCCTACCACGTCCTTGGGCTCAACTGACAAAAGGGTCGGACATTTTCACCAAAGGGAGGGGGTTCGATCTTGAAGTTTGTCAAGGTGTTGGGGGAGGCATCCTAACTCCTAGGTGCCTAGGTAAACTCTAAGGGTAATAGACGACTCGTCCTGCCCAACATCGGTATCACCTAGGAAGAAGGGAGATTTCGTCCTGCCCTTTGATCGTGGGTGAACCCAACCCCTTTCATAAAATTTCTTGTATAAAAAAAAATAGAAAGAAGCAATCTCAACGAGGAATTCTTCGTTAGTGTGAGTCATCAACTGCGTCGACTATGCCCCTTAATCGTTCTTGATGTTTGAGATGGTAATCATTCGTGACTTAATACATCGGACGGTCCATACAAGGCCACATGTATGGGTGATTGGGTTGATTCATTCCCTTTACAGATTTTGGTGTTGGGTTTTAATTTACATATGGTGTGATTGTTATCTTAGAATGGTTATATATGGCAGAAATATCTTCTGTAACTCAAAACTTACAACGTTGTTATCATAATGTGAGCTTTGAGTGATTGAATACCTTAGCTAGGCATGCAGACTTGGAAAGAAAAAGAGTGGTTCAGCTTAAGACTAAATTGGAGGGGATAACAATGATGGTAATGCAGATAAGACGTGTACGATTTATGGTGAATAACTAGCTCATTATGGTAAATAGCTAATGTAATATAGTGAATAGTTAAAGAAACACAAAAACTTCTGAAACAAAATTGGACTTTAACCCAAATTAAAATTAAAATGAGAGTTCTATATAGCTGGAAAAAAATATGAGACCAGAATTCCATTCGATAGGCCTAAGGAAGAGGGAATCCTGTGCTAAATGTAAACGAGACACTTAAAAGGACTTTTACGTATAGAAGATGTGTCCAGCCAACATTCTTGGTAGCAGCTTCTCAATTGGTTGAATTTAAGAACTGCCTCTTAATATACAAGATCTCCAGAGTATCAATACATAATGTTTGGCAAACCACCATGTCCTCGGTTCGAGGTGTGGGAATGAAAAAAAGAGTGTTGAGAGTTCTTCCCCCACAACCGTGGGCCCAACGTGGAACGAAATTCAGATTAGTTGGAACCAAAGGTTCTGATGAACCGGGTGGGATACCAAAAAAAAAAAAAAGAAATGTTTGGCAAACCACATAACCATGGTTTCAGAAATCTTTTTCCATAAGTCGAGACAAAACTTCTATCACATACTTACCTCATAAATAAAAAAAAAACTATTTTCTAAAAGCTAATTCAAATGTGTAATTAAAGAAAGAAACTCAGAATTGTGAATTAGAAGGGGGAAAGAGCATATCGAAACCTTCAAATTATGAAAAGAGCATATTGCATGTGTTTCACCTATGGACGTTTTTAGTTCTTATTAGACCGGTGTTTTAAATTATAGGGTTAAAGGGCAAAAATACACATGTGTTTTTTTCGGAGGAGCATCCAATACAAAATAATTTTTTTAAAGTGTAAAAATGACTATATGGTTTAAAATTAGGTGCAAAAATACCATTTGACCATTAAGTTTGACTTTCTTTGCTGACGGAACGATGACGTGGATTTTAAAATGCAAAAATACATATGTAGTTTGACCAAAAGAAATATCCAACACCAAGTGCTTTTTTTTAGGTGCAAAAATATAGTAATTTGACTTTTTTTTGTGGAAAAAATAATATCAGTCAGTACCCTGAAATATAGGATCTTAAAAAAATATTTTAAGATGCTGACTGGTACTAAAAATATACTTCAAGATGTTGACTGAGACTGAAAAAAATACTTCATGATCTTGAAAAAATATTTCAGGGTACTAACTGTGACTGGTACTAAAAAAATGTTTCAAAATACTTTGACGTAGTAAAAAAGATACTTCAAGATCTTATCGACCTGTCTTAAAAAAATACTTATGATCTTGAAAAATTATTTTAGGATCTTGAAAAAATATTTCGAGTCTTGTACTAAAAAATATTGACAGGTTGTAAAAAGATACTTCAAGATACTAACGGGTAATAAAAAACTATTTCATGATCTTAAAAATTATTTTAGGATTTTGAAAAGTTATTCTAAGATACTGACTAGTACTAAAAAATACTTCGAGATACTAAACTGTACTAAAAAGATATTTCAGGGTACTGACGGGTACTTAAAAAAATACTTTAAGATATTGACTGGTACTGAAAAAAATACTTTATGATCTTAAAAATATTTTTTGTGACGAATGGTACTAAAAATACTTGAAAGATCTTACCGACATCTTGACAAAATACTTCATACTCTTGAAAAATTATTTTATGATCTTCAAAATATATTTCATGGTACTGACTGGTACTAAAAATACTGACTGGTATTAAAAAAATAAAAAATAAAAAATCAAACTAACGGTCAAACTGTATTTTTGCGCCTAAAAAAACATTTGGTGTTGGGAACTCTTTTTGGCCAAACCACATGTGTATTTTTGCACCTTGAAAGCCATGTCATCTTCTCGTCATAAAAAAAAAAAAAATCAAATCAAATCAAATTTAACAGTCAAATAATATTTTTCCACCTAATTTATAACCATGTAATCACTTTTACACTTAAAAAAACATTTGTGATAGCACTCCTCCAAAAGAAGCACATATATATTTTTACCTTAGCTCTAAATCATGTATCATTTTAAAACAAAATCATATCATTCACAACTCGTAACAATGGATATGGACCATTCCCTGGTTGCTAAACAGAGACTTAATTTTCAGTAAAAAAAAAAAAAAGAATATTTCCACATTTCAGGCTAACATCTAGCTCTAAGTTGTATACAACATGAACATAATCATGCAATCAGTTTTGCTTCATCGGCTCCAGGAATTACAATGTCAAGCCTCATCATGGGTTTGTACTCGTCAGGAATCTCTGCCCCGGCTTGCATGCACACTTCAACCACGGCCGGAGCCCTGCCATAGAATCTTTTCAGAGCACCACTTAAGGGAGGTCCAGCGGGATCTCTCACATGCCACACATAGTTTGGGGGAATAACTTCCTCCACTGTTGCATCTTGCCAACCATGTTTCCCATCCCTCCATTGATGTTTGAATGCCCCACAAAGCTTGGCATTGTGGCCCCATGGCCCCACATGAACCTCCGAACAATATCCACACGCCTTAACCGAGTATTTCTTCATCAACGTCCTCACTCCCTTCCTGACAGTTTCATATGCGTCAATTGTTTCCTGGGCGATCCTAGGTAACTCGGACAATTCTGGGGTTGGAAATCGGTCGCAAGCTTGGTAAGTATCGAAGTCAATAAGTGCAGAGGGATCTGCAGAGCGCCATGGCTTAGGTTCTTCAACATAGCCACCTCTGTCAATGACTCTTCTCCCTAGCATTCTTATAGGTTTCGTCCTTCGACGTGAAGGATACTCCGGTATGTCCACACCAGCTTGAATGCATAGCTCCACAATGGCTGGAATCCGGTCATGATCAAACCGCGTCTCATGCTTGATGCGCCGACCAAAAGGATCATATAGATGATATGACTCCACAGGGATTAGTATATCATTGATGGAACCCTTGACCCATGCATGAAAACTATGACGCTGTGCGCTGGTTGAACCAAGGCAATTCTGAATGTGGTGAACTGAGTGGCCCACATGAACTTCTGAACATTCACTGCATGAAACATTGGCTTAAATCATAAATTTGTACGTTGAAATTATTATTATTTGACTAGAAGAAAAGGCAAGCAATTAGGACTTTAAACAAAATTTTGGAAGTGTGCACTTTCGTCCAAGGAAAAAAAAGGTGTACACAGTCTACCTACAGCCATGTACAGGAATAATGTGCAAGAGCTGTCCAAGACCTTTAATTAGCATTTTCCAAGCATCAAATACTTCATTGGCAACAAGAATTAGGTCTGGCACAAGCAATCCATTCTTTGGAGGCTCAAGGGGCTTCTCTATTCCCATTTGTGCGAGTTTTTTGTCCTCCCTTGCAGCTTGCTTGATCTCCTTAATGGGAATAGGGTATGGTTTTTTCTTTTTCTTAGGAAACACGGGCGGGAAATCAACATTTTGGGGTATCCTTCTTCTTTCCGCAGGTTTATAGCCTCTGGGCTTTTGACTGGCACATAGAAAACTTCCAGGTAGTGTCAATCCACCCTTGTAAATTTGTTCATATCCAAACTGCAATAGAGATGAAATACAAGTTTAAGTTTGGCTGTGGGGGACTTTGAGTTCCAACAAAGTCGTTGGAAAGATAGACTGAAGGGAGACAATAAATAAGAATTTTTTCCAGCAATTTCCTTGGTTAGTTAGTATTAAGAGTAATGCCAGTAGCTTACTTTTCAGAATAAAAACGATTGCAGTCAAGGAAAACTTTTATAACCTCTATCAGTCACACATTAGAAAGTGAGCCAAAATCCTTAACAAGGGCAGCTGACATTTGCAGTAGTGACTTTTCACAAGCTAGTATACCAAAATTTCAACATAGGAAACATGATGAACCTATATCTTGTGAAAACCAGCAAGCATACTAAAACATAAGTAGTTCATTTAGAAAAATTTAATTGAAAAGGCACAAAAACCTTCAATCCAATAGCATATGACTCAGAAGATGAAAGTTGTGGCCTCAAAAACTCCATGCCTGGGCGACCATCTGCACATTGAAAGTCCAATCACAAGAAGTAACATGGTAGGTAAAAAAGGCACAATCTTTTGGCATTTCAATCCTGATATAACAATTACTACCTCCGGTTCTAATTATAAGAACACTTTTTTAGTGCAAATTGTACTAAAAAAGAGTTCCTATAATTAGGACCGGAGGGAGTATAATAGTTTGGGCATAGTCACCAGAGGGGATAGACTATAAAATACCACAGTGCAACAATTTAGTTCTGACTTATAGTTCAATACTAGCTTTGGATCAGTTTGAGACAGAGATATATACTTTAAACGTTTCACTTTTCCCATTATTTTATCAATATTTGTAGTGGAAGGAGAATAGTGAATGAATCACTTGCCAAAAAAAAGACTGATGTAAATTCAACTAAACAGCTGGTAGCCATGCCAGCAAGGGAAAGTTGCTATAATATGGTATACTGTTCAAGCAAAACGAAATTATTCATTTGATCCGGTAATCTGTAGAAGACCCAAAGAAAAATTACTATCGTTGTGCATGAAACCTTTATATTGCAAAAGGTTACAAAATAATCTTCTACAATATTCCTTTAGTTCTTAATATAATTCTTAATATAAGATATATTTGGAAGTTGATTTTTGTCCTAAATATAAGATATAATTTTTATATTTGTTAATTTTTCCCTAATTTACCCCTATTAATGCTCCCTCAACAATAATCAAGAAAGAAAGGGAATAAAGAAATTAAGGAAGATGAATAAGGTGTTTTAGCATGTCATATTAATTAACTCACCTTACTTCATTAAGTCACGGAGGAGGGAGTATTAAGTTTCTCGACAAGATAAAGCTCTTTCAGATTTCATCTCAAACATCTACCATTCTACTGAAATGGTACATTATAACTAACTTGAAATGAAGTGTTGAAAGAGTAAAGAAAAATCTCGTGGTATTGGCAGCAGTGAATAAGAGCATAATAACACATTCAGTATTTCTACACACTAATTTATGTTGGTCTGCTGGGCACGGAAGCTCAAGTGGTTTCTTACCCACATTAACTAGAAGCTATAACAATATGAAAGGAAAATATAACTCACTTTTATAAGATGAATTCCACAATGAAGAAGAAACTACTGGAGGTCTCTGAATCATCTATAATAGTATCCTGTTCAGTGAATTTTCGATAGGAAAAAATGTCAATTACAACGAAAAACAACCTGGATTCTCAAATTTGAATACAATTATGAGCACTGACTGTCAAGGGACTGAGGGATTGACGACCGACAGTCGAGTGAGGAAGACTGTGATGGTTGAAGCTCCTGGAAGACGGTGACGGACGGTCGAGGGAAGCTTCCGGTTACTTGGAAGGCGGAAGCCGGATGCTGGATGAAGGAAGCTGAGATTTTTTTTTTTGGGTACGGGGAAGAACAAGTGAGCTGAGTTAAAAGTCATTATTTCTTGAGGATGTGGGCCACACTAACCTTGGTCCTCGTAAGGCTAAGCCCACTTCCTACTAAATAGCCCATTGGACCAAAGAAATTGCCATTACCTATATACTATATTTCTTTATTTTTTTAAAAAAAATGGTAAATCTTTAATTATGATAATCATTGTAAGTTGAGCAAAGAATTATGCAGAACTAAAGCAAACTCATACCAACAGGGTTGAATCTGGTGAAATAAGTTAATCCCTCGCAATACAATATGACAAACCAATATTTGAATCTCTATTAAAGATGTGTTCACAATATTTAGGATTTGATTTCTGCAGTCCGTTGCAGTTAAAGTCACGGTCTTTAAATTGTGTTGTTTTGACGCAAAATCTGTGAAGCTTTTGCCTTTTTTTTTTCAAAAATAATAATATATATTTTTAGGGTAATGCGAACACTAAAAATATACTTAAGGATACTAACCAGTACTGAAAAATACTTCACGATCTTGAAAAAATATTTCAGGTATTTATTAGTACTAAAAAAATACTATCTTGAAAAATTATAGATAAATATTTCAGGGTACCTACTATTACTAAAATGATACTTCAGGATACTGAAAAAATATTTCATGATATTTTAGGATTTTAAAAAAATATTTCAAAGTACTGACTAGTATTAAAAATATATTTTAGGATATTAGGATATTTTTTGAAGACCCTAAAATATTTTTTTTTCAGATTATGAAGTATTTTTTTTGACTCGGCCATTATCTTTTTTTAATACCAAATCAATGACACTAAAATATTTATTTTTTTAAAAAGAAAAAAAAAAGACAAAAGCTTCATAATTTTGAGGATGTGGGCCACACTAACCTTGGTCCTCGTAAGGCTAAGCCCACTTCCTACTAAATAGCCCATTGGACCAAAGAAATTGCCATTACCTATATACTATATTTCTTTATTTTTTAAAAAAATTATAAATCTTTAATTATGATAATCATTTTAAGTTGAGCAAAGAATTATGCAGAACTAAAGCAAACTCGTACCAACAGGGTTGAGTCTGGTCCCCGCAATACAATATGACAAACCAATATTTGAATCTCTATTAAAGATGTGTTCACAATATTTAGGATTTGGCTTGCATCCGTTGCAAGTTCCCGTCCGCGGTCTTCAAATTGCGTTGTTTTGACGCAAAAATTGTTAAGCTTTTGCCTTTTTTTTCAAAAAATATATATATATTTTAGGACTGGGAACACTAAAAATATACTTAAAGATTAACTAGTACTGAAAAATACTTCATGATCTTAAAAAAATATTTCAAGTATTGACTAGTACTAAAAAAAATACTTTATGATACCAACTGGTACTGAAAAAAAATACTATCTTGAAAAATTATGGATAAATATTTCAGGGTACCTACTATTACTAAAATGATCTTGGATGCGAAAAAATATTTCATGATATTTTAGAAAAAAAATTTTAAAGATCTTGACTGGTATTAAAAATATACTTTAGGATATTAGGATATTTTTTGAAGACCCTAAAATATTTTTTTCCAGATTATGAAGTATTTTTCCAAACCGGTCATATCTTTGAAGTATCTTTTTGATACTGGTAAGACCCTAAAATATTTATTATTTTTTTTTAAAAAAAAAAAAGACAAAAGCTTCATAATTTTGAGGATGTGGGCCACATTAACCTTGGTCCTCGTAAGGCTAAGCCCACTTCCTACTAAATAGCCCATTGGACCAAAGAAATTGCCATTACCTATATACTATATTTCTTTATTTTTTTTTTAAAATGATAAATCTTTAATTATGATAATCATTTTAAGTTGAGCAAAGAATTATGCAAAACTAAAGCAAACTCATACCAACAGGGTTGAGTCTGGTGAAATAAGTTAATCCCTCGCAATACAATATGAGAAACCAATATTTGAATCAAAAGACGTGTTCACAATATTTAGGATTTGACTTGCATCCGTTCTGATTTAAATCCGTTACCTTCAAATGCGTTGTTTTGACACAAAAATTGTGAAGGTTTTGCCTTTTTAAAAAAAAAAAGGTGCTATGGGTATTAAAAATATACTTAATGATACTAATCAGTACTGAAAAAATACTTCACGATCTTGAAAAAATATTTCAGGTATTGACTAATACTAAAAAATACTTTAGGATACCGACTGATACTGAAAAAATATTATCTTGAAAAATTATGGATAAATATTTCAGGATAACTACTATTACTAAAATGATACTTCAGGATATTGAAAATATTTCAAAGTACTGACTGGTATTAAAAATATACTTTAGGATATTAGGATATTTTTTGAAGACCCTAAAATATTTTTTTCCAGATTATGAAGTATTTTTCCAGCACCGGTCAATATCTTTGAAGTATCTTTTTTCGATCTGTCGTCTTAAAATATTCAAATTTTATTTATTTATTAAAAACAAAAACAAAATCTTCATAATTTTGCGTCAAACAATGCAATTTGAAGGCAACGAACAGGAACTTATAGCGGATGCAACCAAATGCCAATATTTAATATCCAACCATACTTCAAAAATGATTCGTTGAGGACACATGTACCTGAAAAAACTAAAACGGCTATTAAATATTCTTAAAGAGATGATGGTGAAAATTAAAATCTAAATGAAACTGATAATAAAATTTATTGTGTCACTATTAAAAAAAAATCACTTTTTAATAGCGGTTACAAATCTACTATTTTAGTCGCTATAAATAAGAGTTTTTTTTAGTGGGATCAAAATGTTTTTTCCTAAAAAAATAGGGATCAACCTTTTGGGATAAAATTACAAATTACTTTACTATATAATGCATGGAAATTGGAATGCAGGTATATATATGTCTTATTTAAACATAAATTAATCAAATAAATTATATTATAAATGATTCCATTGCACGAAATACTAATATATGTACTGATATGTATGTATATGCCTATTATCATTTTTAATAATACTTCCAAAAAAAACATTTTTATTTAAGAATGTAAAAGATATATCCCAAGATATATTTCTTATTCATATTTGTTTTTCAATTCATTTTATGTGCTAGATGGATCCTTATAAATAAATGGGATTATGTATGAGAAAATTGCAAAAGAAAATTAATTGAAAACTTTCCCATATTATATTTCTTCATTTTTTTAAAAAAAAAATGTCTTCTCTTGCCTTACTTCTCCTACACTCCTTTGAATTGAAACAAAGTTTAAGGTTAGGAATTCAAATGCTTCTAATATGAAAAAGAAACGTAACAGTTTTTATCACTGCAACGGTTTTTTCAAATTAATGGCTAGTCTCTAGTCTCATTTTTCAACTTTTCAAAATGTTGTCGAAGCTGCAAACATCATAATTCATAAAAATCTTTATAAAATTGAGTGTCCAAAGTTCATATGAAAATTTTAAGTGTAAGATATTTTTTTCACATTCATTTTCAAAATGTAGATATTTTTTCTCATATTGTACAAAATTTGAGATAATTGGCAAGAACAACATAGAGATATATTTCATGTTTAACTAGTCTTTTTTATTTTTATCCTTATTAAATATGTGTCACTCATTACCTCTCTATAATATTTTTTACTCATTATCTCTCATATACTGAACAAGGGTATAACTGGAAAAAAAATACATATCTTACATATTTATTGAATTCAACTAACATTTTAAATTATCACTCTAGTCATATTTATAAGTCATTTTTAACTAAAAAATTTGGTCTTATTTATAAGTCATCTTTTAGGTAATAAATAAAATTGTGATAATTTTATTCATATTAATTGTAGCAATGAAAATAAAAAGAGAAGAAAGAGTTGAAAGATATATACTCATTCATAAATAAGAGTAAAGTTAAAAATTTACAACATAATCATTGAGCTAACTATCTCTCCTTGATACGTGTGATTTAGTTAAAAAGAATTTATAAATAGGATCAGAATGGTATGTGATTTTAGTATTGTTCATTATAAAAAGGAGTTGAGAGATTGGAAAGCATATAAATAGTCAAATTAAGTTGGCCATGAATGGTGTTCAATTATCCATTAAATGATGTTCAATTATTCTTTAGAAGCGTACGTAATAAAATGGGCAAAACTAGTGACTTTTAAGCATTCATAAAAATCTGGCCTAAAGGCACGGCATTCTAAAAAATGTAGAGGAGGCTTCATTAAATGAAAAGCTTAATTAAGTGTATGAATCCCACACACAAACTGAATCCACATTACATGCTTATAAGCATGTAATGTTTAGGTGCTTATACCTCTTATAAGAGGTATAAGCATATTTTTTTAATTTTTTTTAATTTTTTTATATATTGTATTTATTTAAATTTAAATTATATGCATTTTTTCGATATTTTTTTGCATCAGGTTTCAAATTAATTAATTTTCATAATACCTAATTGTTATGTATAGATCTGAACTGAAAATTAATTAATTTGAGAAATTGGGTGCAAAAAAATATCAGAAAAATGCATATAATTTAAATTTAAATAAATACAATATATAAAAAAATTAAAAAAAAAAAAAAAAAATATGCTTATACCTCTTATAAGAGGTATAAGCACCTAAACATTACATGCTTATAAGCATGTAATGTGAACCCCACACAAACTTTATCACCCACTTCAATTAATTGAGTAATTAATGGGCAAGACTTCAAATATTTTCTACTCCATCTAGTCCTTATTATAAGATACCAACTAATTATTCTCACAAACCAATAAAAACAGTTAAAGTCAATAAAGTTGTCTTATAATCTAAATAATTTTTAATATTATTCCTACTAATTGCACTAAACTTTATTATCATATTAATTATTACTCTCACCTATTACTCTTATTAATTATGGGCATACATGAAAAAAAAAAATTAATGCTCATTGAGAACAACCAAGTGCCTTATAAAAAAGACCAAATAAACTTGTTAGTTGATGCCTTATAATAAAGATTAGAATGAGTATTCAAGATCAAATTTATAAGTGCTCATTTGGTTCACAGAATCAGAGGTGATGTAATGATGATTATATAAATTTGATTGGTTTGTCATTAAATAAAGAAGATGCATATACATAAAAACGTTTGGTTGGATATTATCTAAAAAATGAAAATAAAAAAATGAAACCTGAAAATATTTCACAAAGTGGGAATAAATATAATATGATCAAGAGGCTGAAGGAAGCTGATTTCTCGGTTTTTTTTTTTTTTTTTTTTGGTACAGTGAAGAACAAGTGAGCTGAGTTAAAAGCTAAGTCATGATTTCCTATATTAACTCTTGAGGATGTGGGCCACACTAAATAATATAACAAGAGGCTGAAGGAAGCTGGTCAGGGAAGAACTAGTGAGCTGAGTTAAATGTCATGATTTCTTGAGGATGTGGGCCACACTAACCTTGGTCTTCGTAAGGCTAGGCCCACTTCCAACTAAATAGCCCATTGGACCAAAGAAATTGCCATTACCTATATACTATAGTTCTTTATTTTTTTAACAAAAAATGGTAAATCTTTAATTATGATAATTATTTTAAGTTGAACAAAGAATTATACAAAACTAAAGCAAACTCATACCAACAGGATTGTGTCTGATAAAATGGGTTAATCCCTCACAATATGATAAACAAATATTCGAATCTCTACTAGAGATGTGCTCACAATATTTAGGATTTGGCTTGCATCCGCTGTAAGTCCCGTCTGCTCCCTTCAAATTGCGTAGTTTTGATGCAAAAACTATGAAGCTTTTGCAATTTTTTTAAATATTTTAGGGAAGTGATATGTGCTAAAAAATTATTTTAGGATACTGACTAGTGTTGGAAAAACACTTCATAATTTTGAAAAAATATTTTAGGTACTGACTAGTACTAAAAACATAATTTAGGATACTGAAAAAATACTATCTCATGAAAAATTATGGAAAAATATTTCAAGATACCTACTATTACTAAAATGATATTTTTAGGATCTTGATTGATCTTTAAAAAATATTTCATGATATTTTAGAATCTTAAAAAAATATTTCAAGGTACTAAAAATATACTTTAGGATATTTTTTCAAGATTCTAAAATATTTTTTCAAGATCATGAAGTATTTTTTCAGCACCAGTCAATATTTTATAGTATCTTTTTAGTATCTATCAGTATCATGAAATATTTATTTATTTATTTTAAAAAAGGCAAAAGCTTCACAGTTTTTGCGTCAAAACGACGTAGTTTGAAGGCAGTGGACACAACTAGCAGGAACTTACCGCGGATGCAAACCAAATCCCAATTTTTAAGGGAAAATCCATCTCAGGGCTCACATTAGAAAAAAAAAAGAGTCAAAAAAGTCCCAAGAAAAAGTCATATGTCAAAAAAGGCCCTATGGCCTTTTCTGATATTATTTCATAAAACGTTAACAACTAAATCAGTTCAATTAACAACTAAATCAATACTCATTAACAACTAAATTAGTCGCATTAATAACAATATCTTAACAACTAAATCAGTACCTATTAAAAACTATATCAGTCCTATTAACAACTAACGTTTTATGAAATAATACCAATGACATGTGACTTTTTTTGGGCATTTTTTGATATTTTTTTTTATTAATATGGCACTGAGATGGATTTTCCCAATATTTAATGTCTAACCATACCTAAAAAAGGATTTTTGAGGACACACGTGCCTACAAAAAACTAAAACCGCTATTAAATATTCTTATAGAGATGATGGTATATGATGGGAAAATTAAAATCTAAATGAAACTGATAAAGTTTAAATCATTTAAATCTCATACCCACTATGCTCAGTTCAGCACTACAATACGTGGGTACGATACCCCCACCGTTTGATATGGCTTTCTACATGCAAATATATGTGATATATATGTTTAAATCGGATTTGTGTATGCGTTGAAATCGATATATACTTAATACAGAATCTTGTATGCGTTTGAATACAGTAGTTCGCGCTAGGGTTTTGTGCGATGTTAGGACCCGTTTTGATGGGTTAGGCCCATTCAAAAACAAAACCGTGAGGCCTTGTGTGCTGAAGCGGACAATATCTACAAGTGAGCGCTTGGGCTGTTACAAATGGTATCAGAGCCAGGGTCCAGCGAGGACGCTGGCTCTGAGGGGGTGGATTGTGAAATCCCACGCACATCGACTGGAAAGGTGAACGAAATATGCCTTATAAGGGTGTGGAGACCTTTCCCTTTTGGACGCGTTTTGATGAACTAGGTGTTGGTCGATTTCCTTGATGACAAGTGAACCAGTCGAACAAGTAATAAAGTGAAAGTAGAGTATCGTCCCACAGAGACTGAGATACCGAAGAGTGACGCTCAATTGCTATGATAGTTGCAATCAGAAAGTAAATGTAATTAGTTTGAAAGGTTTTTGATGATTACGCTAATAACAAAAGTAAACAAAGTAAATTTAAGAAGATATCAGTAAGAAGTTAGGCTGAACTCGGACTCCTCCTTAAGTGCATAAATCCCCCAGTTGCTCTACCCATTGCTATGACATCTATCTTTGCATGGCTTCCGCAATTGCTACAACATAGCTACTAACTACAAAGCTATTCGATTAACCCACCGCCATGATCTATCGAAGCTTCCGCGTCCGATACATATGATATTAACTATACTCCTTTCATATTCCTATGACAACTTTCTAGTTTTTATCTGCATTATACTCAGGGTGTACTGGTTATGAGAGGTAGACCCATTCTTGAAGCCTACAATAAATAGGTCAAGCCTTGCATCGACGGCCTAGCAAACACTATTTCTCAGAGGTCTAACCTCGACTCCTTGCCAGTAAGCCGAGACCACAAGTTTAACCCTTAGATTCCTCTAATCGACTAGTAATTAATTCAACGATAAGCAAACCGAATCTATTAAATTAAGAACTTGCAACCGGGTTCATACACGCTTAAGAATTCATCCTCGTTCGGCCATCGAAAGTTAGTTCATGACGACGAGGAAACACAAAAACAGATAGTAACGAAATGACCCATGATCTAACTACTAAAACAAATGAAAATAGAAAACTTGATGGCGTTCCGACGGCGTGGACGAAGCCCCCCCACGTCACGTCACTCCACGTCTTCTTCCCTCCGTCTTCTTTGCGAGGAAGGATCTTTGGGGTATCCTGGAATTCTCGTGTTAGTGAAGTCTCTCACTCTTCTTTTGAGTCGGCCGAATGTGAAATCTTGTGTTGGCTCTGTACGGCTCTCCTCTAGGGTTGTCCTGCTATTTCCTTTTATATTCAGACTTTTGTGTGATGCAAGTTAAGCTAGCTGGGCTTTCCAAATCTGTTGAGATCTATCGCATCTTCTGTTTGTAGATTGATTCTGCGGATCCTGCGGGATTCTTCAAATCTTTCCGTTTTGATCCTCCGCATCTTCTATTTCATTATGTCGCAATCTATCTTGTTGATCTCAATCTTTTATTTCGTTCTGAAATCGGCTAGATAAAAAGGTCGGAAAATATGCCGCATAGCATTGCGTCATTTACTTTGCTATAGCTTTCGTGATGCTTTTTATTGCCTTTCGAGTTGCGGTCGAATGCTTTATAGCATCGTATCGACTTTGTTATACGTTCTTTAAAAACAATATAATTTGCTTCTTCTTAGCACATGTTCATGATGTAAATGGTTTCCATCCTTCGATTCTACATATCATGAATATATGCCTTTTTGCTGGATTGTGCATAGTTTAAGCTTTCATTCACCATACAATTCGGTCATGAAATACGGGAAAACATAGGTATAATTTGTCTCATCACTAGGCCCTAAAAAAAACAAAACCGCCAGACCTTGTGTGTCTTTAAAACGACAATATCCATGGCAAATGGCCGAGATGTTACAAATGGTCCCTAAACAAAAAATTACAAACAGAGGAAGTAGGAGAATTACAAATAACAAGAATATCCCCCTGCACACAACTCAGATTCGCAAGGGCGTCTGCACATGTGTTTGCTTCTCTATATACATGACTTATTCTTATATCAACAAATTTAAATGGTTATTTAAATTTAAAGCTCATACCCACTTTATTATCAACAATTACCAAGTTGACTAATGGCGACCACCACGTGGTTTGGTTATTTAGTGTTTTGCTTGTGTATTTGAGTAAATTTTGTGGCCTGCATTTTCACTTGCTACTGACGGCGCAATTTTTTATGAGTAAAATACTCTTGCACTCTATTATTTTACCTTAATTACATAGAACCCCTCTATTTTGAAAACATACACTTAAATCCAAACAATTAACTCTATTAATAATATTCCAAAAAATTCCAAAAAAATACTTTTAAATTAAAATTTATATATAAATAAATTTTATTTACTATTTTACCCTCAATACTAAATCTAACTAATATAACTAAATTTTTCAATATTTATAAATTACTCCCTCCGGTCTTTAATATAAAAAATAATTACCTAATTTGATTAAATTAAGAAAATTAGTTAATATAATACATATATTTTCTAAAACATCCTAATCATCTTCTTTAATTATATTTTTCTTTTTTTCTCCGATTATTATTAAGAAGCGTAAAAAAAAAAAAAAATATTAAAATATGATAAATAAATAATATATTTAGGATTAAGATCGATATATTTAAATTAATTATTTCTATGCTACTTCATCCACAAGGAAGAAATAATTCCCACCAACCCAATTATTTCAGCACCTTTATCCATTTAAGATCGAATGAAATGGTGCTGAAAATGGTTTGGTTGGTTGGGTTGGTGGAAGTTCTTTTTCTTCCTTGCGGATGAATTGAATTGGAAATATCTAAATTGGCGGGTCCCATAATGCCGCGTCTATTTCTCCGTACCTACATTCGTACGACTGGTCTTCATGTCCTAAGAATTTTGGGGATGAAACTTCAAATTATTGGGTCCCCAACGTTCAAAGCATAAGAATTTCACGTTATTTTATTATCTGCATACGCACAATGGTATCTAAAATATTTTTAATTTAGACATGATTTATCCTTGTATGACATAGAATTTAGACAATATCAAGTGCTAGTAATGAAACGGGGTTTAGGCAGAAGTTTAAAATTCAATAATAATAAAATTTATTGTGTCACTATGAAAAAAAATCACTTTTTAGTAGCGGTTAAAAAAAAAACCGCTACAAATCTACTATTTTAATAATAAATAAGAGTTTTTTTTAGTGGGGTCAAAATGCTTTTTCTAAAAAAAATAGGGATCAACCTTTTGGGATAAAATTACAAATTACTTTAACAATTAGTAAAATTACTTTACTATAATGCATGGAAATTAGAATGCAGATTCCATTGCACGAAATACTAATATATGTACTGATATGTATGTATATGCCTATTATCATTTAAGAATGTAAAATATATATTTTTATATTTCTTATTCTTATTTGTTTTTCATTTCATTTTATGTGCTAGATGGATCCTTATAAATAAATGGGATTATGTATGAGAAAATTGCAAAGAAAATTAATTGAAAACTTTCCCATATTATATTTCTTCATTTTTTAAAAAAAAATGTCTTCTCTTGCCTTACTTCTCCTACACTCCTTGGAATGAAACAAAGTTTAAGGTTAAGAATTCAAATGCTTCTAATATGAAAAAGAAACGTAACAGTTTTTATCACTGCAACGGTTTTTTCAAAATTAATGGCTGGTCTCTAGTCTCATTTCAACTTTTCAAAATGTTGTTCAACTTTTCAAAATGTTGTCGAAGCAGCAAACATCATAATTCATAAAAAAAAAAAAATTCATCTTTATAAAATTTAGTGTCCAAAGTTCATATGAAAAATTTTAAGTGTAAGATATACACTTAACTATATGTTTTCATTTTCAAAATGTATTGTACAAAATTTGAGATAATTGGCAAGAAAAACATAGAGATATGATTCATGTTGTTTTTAATTTATAATAACAATAAAATAAATAACGCAGCTTGTCATAAATTTAGTATAGTATTTCGTATTGACGATTAAAGTAATATGCTGATTAATGAATATTTTTAAATTTCTGTTTTTTTATGAATAAGATAAAACCTTTTTACTGTATCATGTATACATCATTTTAAAAACAAAATTAGCGTTTTATTCTTAAAAAAATCATTCTCATGTCCGAGTTTAACTCAAAATTCAAAACCTAGCCAGCTATGTTACCCACCTGAGAATATTTCTAGAGTCTTTAATATAAAAGCTACTTAATTAATTAATTTAGGTAGTTCAAAAAACCTAGATAAATTATTTAATTATAACAAATGTAATCAGATCTCCCTAAAATATCTATGTATAACATTAGATTATATCAATTTATATTGGAACTTAGAATAGTACTTCATTCGGTTTTTTGATAAAGAATATTCTTCCTCATAGAGGCAACACTTAATGCAAGAAAAAAATATATTTATTATCTGAAATATTTAACTAGTCTTTTTAATTTTTATCCTTATTAAATATGTGTCACTCATTACCTCTCTTTAATAAATTTTTACTCATTATCTCTCATATACTCTATTTAAAACAAGGGTATAACTAGAAAAAAATACATATCTTACATATTTATTGAGTTTAACTAACATTTTAAACTATCACTTTGATCCTATTTATAAGTTATTTTTTTACTAAAAATTTTGGTCTTATATTTGTAAGTCCTCTTCCAGGTAATAAAATAAGATTGTAACAAATTTGTCCATATTAATTGTAGCAATAAAATAAAAGAGAAGAAAGAGTTGAAAGATATATACTCATTCATAAATAAGGCAAAGTTGAAAATTTACAACATAATCATTGAGCTAACTATCTCTCATTGGTACGTGTGATTTAGTTAAAAAGAACTTATAAATAGGATCAGAATGGTATGTGATTTTAGTATTGTTCATTTAAAAAGTTAAATTGGAAAGGTCAAATTAAGATTTATAAAAATTGTTCATTAGAATGGTAGTGATTTTAAGATTGTTCAATAAAATCTTTAGACTTTAGTATTGATGGAGAGATTGGAAAGCAATTTTATATAAATAGTCAAATTAAGTTGGCCATGAATGGTGTTCAATTATTCATTAAATGATGTTCAATTATTCTTTAGAAGCGTAATAAAATGGGCAAAACTAGTGACTTTTAAGCAATCATAGAAATCTGGCCAAAAGACACGTCATTCTTAAAAAATGAAGAGGAGGCTTCATTAAATGAAAAGCTTAATTAAGTGTATGAATCCCACTCACAAACTTTATCACCCACTTCAATTAATTGAGTAATTAATGGGAAAGACTTCAAATATTTTTTATTCGATATCAAATTTTTAAGTGCTCATTTGGTTTACGGAATCGGAGGCAATGTAATGATAATTACATGAATTTGTTTGGTTTGTTATTAAGGAAAGATTATACATATGCATAAAAACGTTTGGTTGGATTACATCAAAAATGAAAATATGTGGGAATAATATAACAAGAGACAAAATTATCCCTATCTACACATATGTATAATGTACACATTGGATTCAAAGTAATTAATTTTTATTTTTATTTTTTTACAATTTGTGCAGTGTATACATTAGGTTCATAGTAATTTCTTAATGTTTAATTTTGGAAATATTATGAAGGGGTTCATGGTAATTTTTTAATATTTAATGGTGGAAATATTATTTAATGAGATATTTTGATATTTTTAACGATGGAATATAATTTTTAAATTTTTTAGGGGTTTTTTTTTTAATTATTTTTAAAAAATATTTAATGAGGGTAATTATTTAATATTTAACGGCATTTATGGGTGGACACTTTGGTTAAATTAAAAAATTATAATGATATAATAGTGTCTTTCCACTTGATTACAGTATGCATGCATCATCATTTATCAGTCCTAACACTGCAATCTTGATTACATCAAAGGATTAATTAGGATTACAAAATGTAATAATTTTTATATCATATAAGACCAATCAAACACTGTAATTGGTCTGCTTGATGATCCTCTCCCAAAGTGATGTAATCAGGATTACAAAAATTATCATCTTTATATTAAGTAAGACCAACAAGAAATCATAATCAGTTTGTTACATTAGGATTATATATAATCATCTCCTATAATCAGTTTGTTACATTAGGATTATATATAATCATCTCCTATGCAACCAAGCGTAACGGGCTATAAGTCAAATCGAAATATTTAAAATCTTTTTCAAAGATTCAGGTTCAGCCACATGCATTACAAGTCACATCGAAATATATAAAATCTTTTTCAAAGATTCAGGTTCAGCCACATGCATAAGCACTGAACAATACAAATATTTGTGGATCATATTTAAATTGAGAAAATTAAATACGACATTTATTAAATGGCCAATTTTTTTTATTTTTTATTTTCTCAGAAAAGGGAACTTGTATTACTATCAGAGTTTTTTTTTTGGTAATATGTATTACTATCAAAGTTCAGCAAAGATACTGATACAATAGTTAAAAGATACAACCAGAATCAAAAATAACCAGATAATGGAAGAGCTATTCTAGTTACAGAAATTAAATCAAACATAACAGCAGCAAAGGAACATAAATAAATCAAGCAAGAAGGACTTAACAAGTTCCATCTACATAGGGGTGGAAATAGGCGGGGGGCACATGGCTGCTTTATTAAAAAAGTCGATTAGGCCTTACTGTCGGTAAAAAAGCGGCCAAAAAAACCTATTTTAAGGCCTGTTGGCCTAACAAGCCGGCCTATTAAAAATAATTAATTTTTTTATATAAAAAACATTAATTAATATCCCTCCGCCCCTCCCTCACTCAGAGGTCAGAGTCAGAGCCTCCCGTTTGCCCTTTCAAGTTTCGAACCAAGAACCCTAAGTCCCTAAATCAATTTACATTAGGCCTGTGTTCGGCCTGTTGTCGGCCTGTATATTGTAGGCCTATTTCCGGCCTGTTTACATTTGGTCATTTTGGCGCATTTACATTCGGCTTTGTAAAAATACAATTTCTCTTAACAGTCAGTCGAGTCCGGCCTTTATATGCGTCGACTCATGTCAAAATTTTAGCATGGCAATTTAAGCCACATGTAAGACTCGAGCGCCTTCTTGCATAACATGCGCTTACTGGCACATTAGAAAGGTGAGTCGATTTACTTTCCACCCCTACATCTACACCACTGGAAGATGAGATATCGGGCACAATACAATTTGCCTTCGCAGCGTCCAAGGTTAGAAGAGATAGTAAGGAAGGTGATGGTTAAGAAACCCACCCGATCAAGCACACCTCCTTATAAGCATATGTTACAAAAAATCAGCAACTCTATTATTTTTCATTGAACTTGATCAGAAATTACAGAACCATTATTTTTCAACCCCTTCCACCGTTTTTATGTTGGAACTCTAAATGTTGCTGTGATGCAATTGTACTTTTTTATTTTTTATGGTTACACTTTGGGTTTTGAAACCCGGATCACCCAGTTCAAAACCAGTTAATAAATCAATTTAATCCAGGTATCAACTCGATTCATTATATTTTTTTTTAAAAAAATGATTTTGTTTTTAAATTTTCTTCAGAATTTATATTAATAACCCCGAAATCTTCAATTTCTTGCCACTTTAGCCTAGTTTAATTCGGTTTGACCTTTAATACTCCCTACCGATTTAATGTCTAGTTCGGGTTTAAAACCTTAGTTACACTAGACACAAAAAGGTATATATCCACTTTTTTAACTTTAAGTTTTTTTTTTATATATATTATTACCGGTATCTAGTTTGGGGTTTGGTACACGCTCTTCCCAACATAAGTGTCGTTCTTTCGAGATTTAGACTTGGATCTAGAAAGAATCTATAGAGCGTTACTCTGCTATCAACTCTATATTGGTTTAATTTTAAGTTGTTTGAATTGAAATTCAACTATTAAAGCATGTGCTTTATTAATTTATCAACAAGCTGTCAAAATATTTAAAGAAAAATTATTCATTGGCTAGCCATATACAAGCCATTTATAAATTTAATTAATCATTATTTGTGTGTGAAATGAACAGAGAGGGAGGGAGTTTGTGTGCATCCTGGATTATTATTGGTAGAAGAATGATGAATGAATTGTGATCATATACATATAACACTCACTATTATATGTGAAGAAGAAGAAAAAAACAAAACAAAAAGAATATATGAGATTGCACTAAAGGTTCAACTCGCAACCTCTTACACAAGCCAACGCCTAAAAAAGTGTTTGATATCAGTTGATAAAACGACAGGCGGTTCTAATATATGCTTGGTGTAACACCTCTGATCTTTTTTATAAGAGTCTAAAATTTAAATTGTCTTATTCTTTTTTATAAGAATAGGATATGCGTTGTCTGAATTTTTAATAAGTTTTTTTTTTCCGCTTACATATTTTATATATTGCATTAATTAAAATATTGGTGATATTTATATTTTCTTTATTTTTCTCTCTTACTCACCCTTATAAATAAAGGTATAAAAAAAATTTATTTTTTTGAAATCGCTTCTTTGAATTGTGTAATTCAATTGTGGGGTGCTGCAAGTAGCATTGGAGGGAGTGATTGTCAGACTCTAATCTTTAATTAATGCATGCTTTTCAAAATTGCTCTACGTACCATGTCGAGAAAAATATATTATTGCTACACTACACGTAATAACCAGATTTTTCTTTTTCCCATTGACAACTTGTAAATTGTAATCTTAATTTGTAATATAAACATTCCCTGGTCGTTCGTGTTTGTCGTCATTTTTTTGATTTTGTTCTTCTATTAAATATAAAGTAAATAAAAAATTTAGGTACTACCGATGGCTACTGAGTCAATAAAGATGACCATATTTTTTGTAATTAATTATATAGTTATATGATTAATTAAAGACAAAACCTTGGGCCGTGACTAAATTAAATTGTAGAGTAGTATCGTTGAGTGAGTATTAAGATTTACTTAGTCAATGAGACAGGATGAATTAATTATTATTTAATAGTATTAAAAAACCTGCGACTTTTTTTGTCTAAATTAGAAATTAGTAGCAGCTATTTTAGAACCTACTCAACACGTGGGCGCAAAGCAAAAAATATTATAATCTTAAAAAAAAGATGAAAATATCATGATAAAAAAAAAGAAAAAAAATGATCCTGTATTTATATTTTGAAAAAAAGACCAATAAACACGTCGTGACATCTCCGGTTTATTATATATTGTTCTAGATATGATCATGTTTTATATTATATTATATATAAATTTCTAGATGGATACATTAAAATAGTTATCATGGACCAAAAGTTTATTCAGAAACTTTTTTTTTTTGTTGATTTATAATCTTTCAATTCAAGAGAAAAAATTGATATAGTAAGTTAAATATTTTTGTAAAATTCTAATCAATAATAAGCGGGAAGTTAAGAAAATTATGCTAGGCCTTGGGTTTTTTTTTCCTGGTGATATATGAAAAATTTGCAATATCCTTTTTTCAACCGGCATGAAGTCATGGATTTTTACTGTTTTAAAATTTTTTATTTAATAAAATGATAGGAATCCATAATTTATTATAAAACTTTCTACTGTGTTATCTTTTGATTTCAAATAAATTTAAACTTTAATATTTAAAGTTATGACTAAAACATTCAGATTTCTGGATTCATATTATTGGCAAAAAGAATTTCAGATCCAAATATTTATTGATTTCATTGAACTATACTTTCTCTAATTTTTTTTTTAACTTGGTCTCATCTATTGTTCAAAAAAATTAATAAAATTTATTAATTATGTCTACAAATAAAATAAATTCACCCAAAGCAGCTTGAGAATGCTTTAGTCAAATAAGAGGAAAAAAAATCTACTATGTTCATATTAAATATGGGTAAAGGATTTCTCTCGTCACTGGAGATAAGTTATCTCCAGCGACTCATAAAACTACATCGTTTTTTGATTAATGAAGGGTGTTTTTTTTGTAATTTTGTACCCTTCATTAATTCACTTAAAATTACGGAAACACCCTTCATTAATCTAAAACGATGTAGTTTTGGAGGTCATTGGAGATAACTTATCTCTAGTGACTGGAGAAATACTTTTTCCATTAAATATATATTTGAAAAAGTGTATAGTTTTCCTACCTATTGAGTTAAAAAGGGAAGAGCTAAAAATATTTGTAATAAATAATTAATAAAATCTCATGTAATTATCAAAAATTCTTTCTCCAAATTGCATGGAGTAACTCGGTAAGATATTAATCTAAATATTATAAATTTCGCCGCTCACCAGAAGATAATTGATGTGCGGAACAGATTTTAGAAAATACAAAGGTTTAATATTTTTAGTTCGGATAACTCTCAACAAAATATATAGAGGTATGGGTAGATTCCTAATTAACTTAAAAATAATTTTAAAAAATAATCAAGTTATTATAATACTCCTAAAAATTGTTAAATTTAAAATGGCAAGTAAAACTAACTGGAAAAAGAGGAAATCCTAAATTAAAATTATATAAACATTTTTTAACAATAAAATCTTAAATAAAGTCTTTTATGAAAAATAAAAATTTTATATTTCTAAATTGTATAACTCCTAAAAAGTATATGCATAAGCCGATTCCCAAACGATTTAAATAAAATATTTTGAAACTACATTTTCATTATCTCGATTTGAAAAATATCATATTTTAATATTTTAAAATATTTTAAAATTTGTAATTATCTCCTGATATCTCTTTTTATCTTTTATCTTTATTTTAGTTGTTATGATATTCATGGCTAGAGAAAGGTGTTGGAGGAGGGACTCTCAATGTAAAACATTTTATTTAATATTTTAATATTTCAAAATTTGAAATATTTTTAATTTTTAACTATATCATGTCATCTCTTCTTATTTTTTAAGAATATTTTATTTTACATATTTAATTTAGTTGTTTGTGACAAATATGGATAGTAAAAGGGGTGACTCAACGTCACTCTTTTATATTTATCATTATACTGCAGGCCCTTCAACGCTCGGACCAGGATGTTTGACTTGATCACGTACATGCATGTTTATTCAAACACCTTCCGCGTAATTTACCTTTTTATTATTTCTTAGGTGTTTAGATTTTTGTAATTATTTAGTGTTTTGTACTTTAGAAATTTCAAGTTAAGTAATTATCTTCATGGTTATAATTGCTTTTTAAAAGATCAAACTCGTTGCTAAGTTTTGTGAGATTTATTACAATTTTAGGGATGATACTATCAAATTAAGAAAGTTGTAAGCTACTAATTAAGCTTAAGAATCTTTTATATAATGAAATTTGTAGATTATTTTAGTAATAATTTAATTAACACATAAGAGCATATTTTAATTTAATGAATAGCTTATGTCTTTAAAATATATAGTTCTATATAGGCTCCTCGTAACCCGTATATAATATGAAAATTGAGCATTATTGTTAATGATTTACAAATAATAAGAATTTACAACTACAAGTTTGAATTCTTTGAAAAAATGAGGAGGGCCTCTTACTACATTTAGTTTAAAAATAAATTATACTATTAAAAAAAATGTTTGAATAATTTTTATTGTTATATCGTAATTTGCTATAAAATGTTTACTTTAATTGATTTTAATGTTGATAAAAATATCAATTATTTTTTTATGATACAAAAAATATCGATTAATTAATATTGACAATGTTTATATTAATTTAATTGCCGTGTCTTTGCCCCTTATACCGGTAATATTGATATTGATTTGGGTCATGAATGTAATTTTCACGTAATGTTTCCCAAAAAAATCCTAAAACAAAAGCCGCATTTTTTGGGTGCGTAGTCAAAAATTAGACTTTAAAAGCCGACTTAATTTGATTTTTCAAGTCCTAAAAGTATCAAGCCATTTATTTGACTGCTTGGAGGAGAGTACGTAATTTGGTCACACAGAACTATTTGTTTACCAATTTATTTAGTTATACTAAATATTTTTTTGCACTCAAGATCTCTCAAAATTATAACCAAAAAAAAAAACCATTTAAACTTCAAAATTATAAATAAATCTAAATAAATACTATATATATAAAAATAAAAAAATGTCACATCCCTCTAATCGAGGGATAACTAAATGAGTTGTCCCGGAATACGTAATGGTCACACAGAACTATTTGTTTATCAATTTATTTAGTTATACTAAAGAAAAATTCTAAAAAAAAAAAAAAATACCATTTAAACTTCAAAATTATAAATAGGTAATTTCTTAACTAAATGAGTTGTCAATTGCTTTATTAATCTTGTTAATTTTTGTTTTGTTTTAAAATTTAAATGATATTATTTTCCCTTATACTAATCTATAAAAGGGGATCGGAATCACTTAATCAGTTTATAAAATATAGTTTGCCGCTAATCATTATGCACACCATAACATGTAGTTAATTATCTCTAAAAATGCAAGACACAATTGTTAAACTTTTAGTCCCTATAATAGCACATAATACTTTTGTCATCACCACTATTTCAATTTCAAAATAGGGGTCACTTCTGTTATTTTAATTTGGTTTTAAAATATATTAATGGTAAAATTTACTATTTTTACACCCCATATTTTCTTAATGAGAGAAAATATATATATATAAGAAACAGTTACAGATTTCATGTGAAATATCTTTGGTACGTAGTGCTCGTTTAAAATAGAATAATCATTTTGAAAAGTATTAAACAACTTCATATTCAACCAAATTTTTAATGAGTTTTAACTGCTTAAACTCGAGATTACAAGTTCAAACATGTGTCAATGGAAAAAAAAAAAGCTTTTAAAAGAGCTGCCCAATGTAATTTAGACCCAACATTATTAAAAAAAAAATTCAGTAGTCAAGTAGATATATAAAAAAATGACATCGTTATTCATTAAATGCTCTTTCTGAGTTTAAAATTTTGATTAGGAATAATTGTAAATTGTTGTTTTTTCGTTGTACTATATCTGAAATTGCTTTTTTTTTTTTTCAATTGATTGTTAATATATATGAACACGGTTTTATACAAAGACTTTTTCTAAACTGCAAGTCGGCAAAGATTTGCAAAGGCAATCTTCCAAAAGCAGCAAGAAAATAATTTAAGATAAAAAATAATTTAATTACTTTTTCTGAATATTCGGAGTTAATTAGATACGACAGAGTGATGAATTAACTAAAACAGAACAGACCATGTCCAATCATGTAATTAAATGTCTGGCAAAAACTGGTTCAACGTACCAGGTAAAGTTTCTTTATGTGTCCTTAGTTATTGGATTATTACCTCAAAGGTATGGCATGAATCTGCAAATTAATTAGGTATATGATCATTAATTGTTTAATTACATAAAATGTGGGGCATAATGTTAAAAATTAATTGTAAAAAAATAACCTTTGACTAATTAGAAGTTAGACCAGAACCACCAACTTTCTTTTCCTCGTTTTGTTTATGTTTTATTTACAATGCATTTTCACTATGTTTCACTGAAATTAAAAAAAAAACGTTAAATCTTATTAATATTATCTTAAAATTTAATATATATTTTTAAATTTTATCTCTATTTAATACGAAAAAAATGAATGAACTAAGAATTGAGAAGTTCAAGACAATAAATTAAAGATAAAATTATACATTCATATAATTAATGTAATGATGCGATTTATATATTAAGGATAAAAAAATAATACTCTATTTTCCATATATGAAGAAATTAATTATGATAAGATCAAAATTTTATAATACAAGTTGCCACCCCCGCAGCCCCACTGAGTGGATATATATATATATATATATATATTAAAATTAAGTGATTGATTAAGCGTGTTTAATTAGCAGTAGTATAAGAAAGTTTAGCCTGGTGAGAGATTTAAGTGATAAATTGGTCACGGGAGGGAAGAAGACACTTTATTCTTTGTTTTTCTGCGTTGGAGAAATCAACTCAGAATTTGAAGCGATTTAAGTACCTTTAAGTTTATTTGATCCTCCTTAATAATTATAATTTTTATCGTCCTTCTAAGTCCTTTATTTTAATTTTTCCTATTTTATAAGTTGCCTTTTTTTTTTTGCTCGAATATAAGTTGCCTTTACCACAACTTAGTTTCCGAATATATAGTAGATAGACCCAAATGTAACGAACTTCAGTTGAAATTATAGTTATATTAAGATGGATGGTAGTGAAATAGAATAATTAATTTTGAACAAAAAACAGAGTAATTAGTGTGATAATAACAGCAGTATAATTGAACTAAATACATATATAGAATACCACACAAACTACGGGAGTATAAATTAAAGTAGGAGAAATAATACACGTAGAGATAAGTTGAGAGGGAATAAAATGAAAAAAAAAAAGTTACAAGGAATAAAGAATGGCAGCCAGGAGTGACAACCAATAGTTTTTGTCCAGGTACATTGAAAAGTAAGAAAGAAAAAGAAAAAGTCATGTGTGATTGAGAGCTTTATAAAAGGGCAAGAGACATTGTGGTGGGGATGTGTATCATCATTTAGGTTCCTCTTTGCTCCTTGGTAAGAGCCAGTGATACTTACTCTCTCTCTCTCTCTCTCTCTCTCTCTCCCCCTCTCTCTCCCCCTCTCTCTCTGTGATCTCTCTCAAAATCCCAAAAATAATAATTAGAACAAAGTATAGCGGGAGAGATAAGAGATATATATAGTGATATAATTAAGGGAAGAAGAAGATGGGAAGAGCTCCATGTTGTGCAAAAGTAGGGTTACACAGAGGTCCATGGACTCCAAAAGAAGATGCATTGCTCACTAAGTATCTTCAAGCTCATGGCGAGGGTCAATGGAAATCTCTTCCTAAAAAAGCTGGTATTTATTTATCTTTGATCTTCTTTTCCCTCTCATTCATCTTTATTTTTCTTTATTCATAAGGACAAGTAGTAATAAAGCTTGTAAGCTGATCAAACTTACGACTTTCCACTCATCAAAGGATGTCTATACTATTATGTGGTGAAGTAATTGGCATTCATCGTTATTCATGTTTGTCTTTATTTATCAACTTTGTTTTGAATTATCAGTTTATGGATGACCCATCTTGCTTTTCAATCTCTCTGAGTTTCATTCATTTTCCTTTTCTGACAAAAAGTTTGAATTTGGTATTATTATTTTGTCTATTTTATAAATATATGACTTTGGACTTGGTCTCATTTTGGGATCATTGCCAGGATAGATTCTAACATATCTCATTTACAAAGGGCCAAATCAATTATGAACATGAACACATAAATAATTCAAAGATCTCCGTCGCTGAAAGAAAAAATTAAAGTAGTACTATATAGTACATGTTTGACTGAGTTAGCCGTCTTAATTATATTTTAATTAATCATGTTTCCTTAATTAATCTTATCTCACCTCTATCTATCAATTTTGTTCTAATTAATTACAGGGCTTCTGAGATGTGGGAAAAGTTGCAGACTGAGATGGATGAACTATCTGAGACCAGACATAAAGAGAGGCAACATAACTGCTGAAGAAGACGACCTCATCATCAGAATGCATGCTCTGATCGGAAACCGGTGGTCTCTCATCGCCGGCCGATTACCAGGACGAACCGATAACGAAATCAAGAACTACTGGAACACTAATCTCAGCAAAGGAGTCAAAGCACAACAATCCAGGCCTGATCATCCCCAACCATTAAGAGACAACACCGACGATAAGGCCAAGAATAAGATCATTAAGAAGAAGAAGAAGCCCGCGAAAAATAACAGTAAGAATAAATCCAACAGTGTCAACGAAGAAGCAGAGAAGAAGACCATTATATATCTTCCAAAACCCATTAGGGTGAGGGCTTTACATATAAGTGGTGGAAACAAAGAATATTCTAAGACCAGTTCTTCTTCAGCAAGTGGATCTTCAAGCCAACAAGAGTTGTTACCACAGAAGCAAGATAAGGATAATTATGCAATGAGTTATGAGCCCTGGGTTGGTGAACATGATGTGTTTGGGTTTTCTGTGGAAGAAGATCAGAATATTGACCGAGTCAACGGCTCAGTATCAGAAGAAAATATTAATAATATTAATAATAATATTAATGATATGGAATGCGAGTCACTGGAGAGGTTATACGAGGAGTATTTGCAGCTCTTGAAGGATGATAATAATGTTAGTGGTGAAAACCAAGGGCAACTGTTGGATTCTTTTGATCAATCTTTGTTTCTCTAAAAGATTAGTTTGTTAATGTATATTTAGAATACATGATTATTATTAATAATAATTTGAATATATTTGCGTGTGTACATATTAATCACATCTCTCATTTCGTCCATATATATATATATATATATATATATATATATGAGATTAACACTTTTTTTAATAGTCTAGCGCCTAAGTGAAAACGACGTGGTCGCGCACACACGCCCACAGTTTTGTGTAGCCTCTCTCGCTTTCCTCCTATACATAATTCTCAACACACACACACACACAGACTCCTGTCCCACCATGATCATTATAAATAACCTGTAAACATCTTTCTAATAAAACTAAGAATAGATTATAATAAACTTAGTTTTATTCATTACTCACTGAAAAAAAATCAACTTTACCTTTATTTAAAAGCATAAAAAATATCATCAAATTTTAAATCCTTTCAATAAATTGCGGGTAATATTGGAAAAGGATAATAACATAGTAAATGAATTAAATATGAGACCATTAATTCCTTTTAAAAGGTCGGTTTACAAAACCATCAATTCCCATGTAATAAATGAGACATAGAGGGAACCAGTTTCTTAGTACTAAATGTACCGACCCGACTAAAAAATACTTCGCAGTCTTATACTACTAAAAAAATATTTCACGATCTTAAAAAATTATTTTAGGGTACTCATTGGTACTAAAAATATATTGTAGGATACTGATTGGTACTTCAAAAATTAATATATATATATATATATATATATATATATAAAAATGAAATATGGACGATCTAGATTCCAGAGGAGATCTGGACCGTTTAGATCTCCTAGGCGAGGGACGAGTGCCCCCTGCTCAGCCAAAGGTCGAGCAGGGAAACTGGTTCCAAACATGGAGATGTGAATATGCCCCAGCCTAATTGTGAGGTGGGGGGCGCACCAGCTTGCGAGAATTGTGCGGTGGGGGATGCACGGGGGAGGGTTGGCAAAACGTCAACTCTAACCTGTGGTGGTGGGTTGCATATGCCAATCTGCCAACCCACACCTTTTCCTCCTTATTTTTCAAGGTGACCGAAGTCTGAACTACATATATAAGTCATAAAATTTTTCTTTATAGCATCAATCATTCCACTTACAAAAATTCACAAGCACAATCTACAATTCAAGAGATAAAATCATTAAACTTGCTCAACCGTAACCCACATTATCGGCTTGTAAAAGTGCCAACCTTAACCCACACCTAACTTGCGGGCTGTGAGTTGAACTCGCATTATCGGCTTTATGAGGTACTAAAGTAGGAGTGTAGGACTTTAGGATTTTATGATATTACATTTTTTTTAAAAAAAAAAAAAGTGTAGGCCAACCCACGGGCTAGCCCGCATTAACTAGCAGGCCACATGGGGCGCACTTTTGCGGGTTGCAAAAGTGCCAACCATAATCCACACCTAACTTGCAGGTTGTGAGGTGAACCCGCATTACCGGCTTAGAGGTACTAAGGTAGGAGTGTGGGAATTTAGGATTTTATGATATTACCATATTTTTTTTAAAAAAAAAAAAAATAGTGTCGGTCAACCCACGGGCTAGTCGGCATTAGCCAGCTGGCCATACAGTGCAGCCTGAACTTTTATGGGTTGCAAAAGTGCAATCCTAACCTACACCTAACCCGCGGTTTGTGAGTTGAACCAACATTACATAATCAATTAACTTAAAAGGATTTTCAAGATTTTACTCATCTTGTTAACATTTAAATCTTAATAGTAGGACATATTTACTTCTATTATATTCGCTGATTTCAGTTTCACAAACAAAAAGGGGAAAGAAAAAGAAAGACTTCACGCTTAAAAAATATTTAAGCTAAGTGAGAAAGTTGGTATGATTGAGCCACAGCGGCGGACCTATGTGTTTGCAGGTGCACGCACGTGCAGACATAACTTTAAGTTTTTTTTTAAAAAAAAAATATATACATACCTAAATCATATCGTCCCCCCACCCCGCGTCCGGCCGTCTCTCCCATGTATCGGCGTCTCGATCTCGTAATGTAAAAACCAATTTAGGTTTGAGTCAGCCATTCCAATCGCAGATCCCTCTCTCCCTATTGCTCTCTCGCGTCTCTCCCTCGGTCACTCACTGCTCGCCTACCGCTACAAAACTCCGACCTCTCTCTTCTTACTCCGCTTTCGGTGTCTGCAGCGGCGTTCTCGGACTTGTCCCTGGTTTTCTTTTCCTTCGCGCGGCGGACCTATGTGTTTGCGGGTGATTCTGCCCACACCTCGAGCCCAATGTGTTCCCTTCTCTCGTCCGAACCTTTAGGTCCTTATATATACTACTGATTCTGCACTCTTCTCAGCGCTCCTAACAGTCAAGGTCGAGAGTGAAGAGAGAAGGGAAGCTACGAAGGAAGGCGTGTGAGAGAGAGAGAGAGAGAGAGAGAGAGAGAGAGAGAGAGAGAGAGAGAGAGAAATAGTCGAGGAAGGAGGTGGGAGCTAACTGTATGTGTTTTCCCTGCTGAAGTTCAGAAAAAAAAATAGGGGGTGGTTTAGTAGCAAAGAGAATCATAGCATACCAACCAGAAACTGAGGTAAGTTATAGAACTTCCTTTTTCTTTTGAAATCTGGTGTCGACACAAAATGCATGCCCTGTTTGTGTGTCTTTGAACAGAGATGTGGTCAACGTGTATATATATATTAGAGACCTGAAATTTTGATCATTCAAGTGATTCCTCTTGGTACCTTATGGGTAACAAAAACTTATTATAATGAACTTGTAAAGAAGCTTTTATAAGACATCAAATTTATGCTAAAGAAAGCTCTTTCTAATGAGATATCATCTTCCTTTTAAACCAAAGTTTAAGAAGTAGTATTGAGAAAATATAGGGAGAGGATTCGATTCATCTACATCATACTATTTCAAATAAGACCTTATGTCATAATTACAAAAAGTCAATATTACCCAATAAAATAATATTATTTCGCCTTTGAGATTTTTTTTGCTCTTCCAAGGCAAATTTGAATATCATATATAAGGACTACCCTCTTGGAAATGAAACCATTTTTGTTAACCATCTCTACAGAGTCTTGGATCCAACGGACTTTTCCGGTTCTATCCCGTCGAATTAGGGCAACTCGTGAAATTGGAACAAGCTCAGTAAGCTCCACTGCACTCTGCATCTATAATTTTTAATTTATGTTTGATTATTCTATAGAATATATTTAGCTGCATGCTGGCTAGTATTTTGCTGGCAATTTTCTGGAAACCATCTACTCCTACATGTATCTGTTTTGTCTCTGTTGTTTCTATCTTGCATATCTGTTTTGTCCTGAAATTATTTCAACTTCAAATTATTAGGATTAGAACTCCTTCATGTTAGGTACAGGCTAGATGATTTATACTGTTTTGTTTGTAGAAAATGTCGGGGATACAATCTTATTTCAAACGTCTAAAACCCACAAATACGAATCCGAATCTCAAAATGAGCAAGCTTCAAATAGTATTTCGGTTCCAACTTGTCCAATAATCCTATCAACCACCACAAGCATCTCAATTTCATAATATAGAAAATCTTGAAGCGGATCCGGAAAAAAGACCTTCAATTTATTCAATGACATCAAATCCTACGAAAAGAGGATATTCGGAGAGCTTATTTGCTCAAGGGGCCAACTCAACCAATTCTTAAATCATTCCCTCAAACGGGAATGTATGGAAAAATGCGTAGATTCAATCCTAAGTGGTATAAAGAATTTGGTTCTTGGTTGGAGTATAGTGTATCAAAAGATGCATGTTTTTGCTTGTATTGTTATTTGTTTGATATGGAGGTTAGAGGTAGTGGTTGGACGCAGGAAGCATTTGTCGGTGTGGGGTTCAAAAATTGGCGGAAGAATGATAGAATCAAAGTTCATGTTGGAGATCATAAGAGTGTTCACAATAGATGTTATCAAGCTGGTCAAGATTTGATGAAGCAAAAACAACATATTGAGTTTACCTTTTCAAATATTTCTGAACAACAAAGAATTGATTATCGTATTCGGCTGAAAACTTCTTTAGATTGTGCTAGATTCCTACTACGCAATGGTGAGCCTTTTCGGGGACATGATGAATCTACAAGTTCAAATCAACAAGGTTTATTCCTTGAAATTCTAAAGTTTTATTCTAAGCCAAATAAAGAGATGAGTGATGTGGTCTTGCAAAATGCTCCCGATAATCACAAATTGACTTCACCAAAGATTCAGAAAGATCTTTCTCAAGCTTGTGCTGATTTGACTGTTCAAGCAATAATTAGTGATCTCGGTGATGATTACTTTTCCTTACTAGTGGATGAAGCTCGTGATGTTGCAATTAAAAAACAAATGGCGGTTGTACTTCGGTATGTAAACAAAAAAGGGTCCATTGTTGAACGTTTTATTGGCATAATTCATGTTTCAGATACTACTGCACAGTCACTAAAAGCAGCGATTGATGACCTATTTTCTAAACTTGGTTTAAGTTTGGCTAAATGTCGCGGGCAAGGCTATGATGGTGCTAGTAATATGCGGGGTGAATTCAAAGGGCTTAAGAGTTTCATTTTGGCAGACAACAAATCCGCATTCTACATTCATTGTTTTGCTCATCGATTACAATTGGCACTTGTGAAGGTTGCAAAACATCACGGAAGATTCAAGACTTTTTTGACATGCTTCAAAAGATGGGTACTGTTGTGGGGGGTTCATGCAAGCGGAAGGAAATTCTTCAAATGAATCAGTGTAAGGTACGTAATAGTTGAAAGAATTGCTAGTGGTGAAATATCGACCGGAAAAAGTTTAAATCAAGAGACAACCTTAAAGCGACCTGGAGACACTCGTTGGGGTTCCCATTTTGGTACGGTTACAAGTGTTATCTCATTATTTTCTCCAATAATTTCCTTGATGAGAGTTATTGAAGACGAGCCGAAAAATGAGGCTGCAAGAACCGATGCAGGTTGCATTTTGTATGCCATGGAAGATTTTGAATTTGCATTCTTGTTGCATCTTATGAAATTGATCTTGGGGATTTCTTATGATTTGTCACAAGCACTACAAAGAAAAGATCAAGACCTTTTAAATGCAATTGGTTTAGTGAAGGTAGTCAAGTCTCATTTACAAGAGGTGAGAGATAATGATTTTGATGAATTGTTTCAAGAAACAAACATTTTTGCCAATAAATATGATATTGACATTCCAAATATGCATGATGTTTATTATCCTAAAGGGAGATCGAGACGGAGATTGGAATCATTCACATTCCTCCACTACTTTAAGGTGAAGTTATTTATACAGTGATAGATACTCAGGTTCAAGAGTTGAATGATCGATTTGATAATGTGAATATCAAGTTGCTTGAGTTTTTGAGTTGTCTTGATCCTCATGATTCATTTGCTAATTTTAACAAAGAAAAGTTGATTCAGTTTGCTAGATTCTATCCTTTGGAGTTTGATGAGCTTGCGAGATATTCCTTTTATGTACGCAAGTCTCGTAATTTTATTGTTGATGTGAGGGCTGATTCGATTTTGGCAATTTGCAAACAATTTCGACCTTGCTTTGAAGATTGTTGAGAAGAGAAAGGATATTGTTTATCCACTAGTCTATTTGTTGATAAAGTTGGCACTGTTCTACCTAGGTAGAATATGCTAGTGTTGAGCGGGTTTTTTCTCAATGACTTTTGTTAAGGATAAGTTGCTGTCGGATAGGTGATGATTGGTTTAATTCATGCATGCTAACTTATGTTGAACGTGATATATTTGATACGATTGATGATGGAGATATAATGCAATATTTTCAAGGAATGAAGAATCGAAGAATCTTTTGTAATTGTTACGATGTAAAGGTTAGTTGACTCTTGATTATTTTTTTGCTATGTTAAGTTGAAGTTTTCTTTTCTTTTATTGTTTATATTCTTTTGTTTTTTAATGTGTTTACAATTTTCCTTAAAAAAAAAAAAATCGGGGGCACTGCCCCTGAACCCCCGAATCCCACAATTAATTGTGCACCCACAAACTTAAAATCCTGGGTCCGCCACTGATTGAGCCACAAGGCTTCAACATTAATTTCACCACTTTGTATGTTTCTTTGTTGTTGTTTTAACCTACACAGCCATTATTACTTTCATAAATAGTTAACACACATAGGCAACCTTGCCTTTAATAAGGGCATTTAAAAGATCCGATTTCCCTACTAAGCACTTTACTTACTAGAGAAGCTGGTTCCGCATTTAAAAGAAGTTATATATTGGTGTCAATTAGGTTAATAGAACCTACACTCCTAGCTACTCTCTCTCTCTCTCTATTAACTCTATGTCTCTATATATTTAATTATTAGGGAAAATGTTGAATGTTTAAAGTTTATAAATAAAAATAAAAACTCACTGACCGATACAAACAACTCCTAAGATATAACTTATTAACTTCCCTTTAATATACTAATGGAGGAAATGTACGCTCTACTTCATTTCCAACTTAGCGATACTTATCAGCTACTAATTAATAAATAAGCTTTATAAATAAACTTGTCGTTTTGTAATACCACTCTACTTTTTTCATTCTTTCAAACCCGGAGCAATACTCACCATACATATTCTTGACTTTTGTAGAAGTCTAAATATTTTTCAATTTAAGAAAGATTCTCCAAGAATCTGGTTAACCATAAACGATTATTATACTTAATTCTCTTTTATGAGTTTATCCCCACTCACACTTACTTGTGTATTTATTAATGGTTTTGTACATTTTTAAGTTAAGTTTATTCTTATAGAAAAGTTTAATGTCAACGATAATACGTGAGTATTTACTTACTTGTTACCTACCTTTCTTATACACACGAGTGCAAGAGTTTGAAAATCGAATGTCATATATATGAAGGACAAGGGTAAAAACAGAGAAAGCGAGGTCATGATTTCCCAACCACTCGCATGTATATTTACGCAACTTAAAATTAGCATTTTAAATTTGGTATCACAGCTTGATTTCATATAAATTATTACGTCCAACAGATCATACCATACTTAAAATTAAAGAACAATTATAAATATAAATTTTAGTTCTATTTATGCCAACCCTACATAATTATTTTATAGAAACATAAGTTTGTACAAATTTAAATTTTAAAGTACATATGACATAAAAATTTACACAAATGATAAAGATTGGAGGGTAGGTAAGATCATTAGTAATAAACAATATGCGCATTATTAAAAATCTGAAATAAATGATAAGTTTTACATCGCTTTTCATTTCTTCCACACTTCATCCAATTGTTGGTTGATTAATTAATTAATTATATTATCACTTGGTTATTTCAACTAGTTAGGAAATTGTGACATGGGCAAAAATTTGAAAAAAGTGTCTGTCTGTTACTGACAATCATGTAGCTTACATGAATGGAGAGTGACTTCTTTTCTTTTCCCTTATTCTCCTTTTCTCAACTCCACTATTGAAGGAAAATTTTAATGGCTCAAATTTTACATCTTAAAAAATATCATTAATTTTAGTTAAAAAATACATAAATAAATTTAAATTGTTAAAATTTGATCTGAAAATGAATATATTATTGTTATAGAGTAAATTTTCTTTGTGTTTTTTCACTACAGATGTAAACTGTTCAGAACAAATTTTAACAATTAAAATTTATTTATGTATTTTTAATTAAAATTATAATAATGTTTTTATAAGATATAAAATTTGAGCCATTGAGATTTTCATTTAATGGTGGAGATGAGAAAAGAAAAGTAAAGGAGAGAAAAAGAAGAGTAAGGGAAAAGGAGAGAAGTCACTCCCATACAAATGCTACTCATATCGATCTTCAAAACTTCCTTATTTTTTAATATGAAAAAGACACATAAAGACCAATACAGATAGCAAAAGACAGATAGGTGCTTCCAAATTTCAAAAACCCTATAACATGCTAGTGTTTTTTTCTCTCTTTTGTGAAATTAAAATGAAATGACACAAATGCCCTTCACACAATTGTTTTAAAAGCAACCCTTACCCCTGTTGGAGACTACCACCAACCAATGGCTGGTGACATATCCGTCAGAGCTCGAGAATAATTGATCATTTTTAAATAGATAGTTGTCATTCCCACATACAAAGTTATTTTTAAATCCAAACTTGGTAAACCCATATTGAGTCTACAATTTAATCCATGCATGCATTTTCATTTTCACAAGTGGTCATTTTTAAATGGATAGTTGTCATTTCCATATCCAAAGTTGTTATTTTTAAATCTAAACCTGGTAAACCCATATCAATTCTAGAAATTAATTTATGCTTGCATTCTTATTTTCACAAGTGGTTATTTTTAAATGTATATTTGTTATTTCCATGTTATTTTCGAATTTACAAAAGACAAAATCAACAAAAACTTAATAAGCGATTTGGGAACTGTGAACCAGAGGGAAAAATCCTCATCACCTTCACCATCGAGCCTCACCATTTCCTACCACCACCACCAGCGTCGATTACCCTCTTCTTTGCACCGCCAGCGTCTTCTCAACCACCAAAGAGGAAGCAGACTTTCAAACCTAGCTTGGACATGGAGATTGGAGGCACGATTTTGGAACGAAAGGGAGAGGGGAAGAGGAAATCGGACCACCGTCAATGGCAATGTTGAGATTTTCCACTACCGTCTTCTTCTTTGTTCTCATATACCACCGTCACCAGATATTGTGCCCTCTCACTTCTCAACTTCAAACCACACCGATGGCACCGTCGAGAACTACAGAGGTTGTAGAGGAGTATAATATGAATGAAGAGGACGATAACAAGGATCCATACACGAGGGCTTTGAGGAGAAAAAGGGACATTCAAAAGTGAATTGAAGGAGCTCTTGTCATCGAATAGTTCAAGAGTTTTGGGTCTTTGGTGAGGTTAGGGTTCCAGCGAGGAATAAGATGACAAAAGGCAATTTTGTCATTTCCTTTTAATTTCAAATAGGACAAATTGGGGACTCACATGTTTTAGGGAATACTGAAATTGGAAGCACCTCTTTGTCCACTATTTATGTTGGTCTTTATGTGTCTTTTTCCTTTTCTTAATATAGGTTATTTTTTATCATCTCCAAATTATTATAAATTATTTAAATTATTAAATTTGCAAAAAATAATTGAAACTATTACTATTGTTCATTGGAGTCTTTAAGATTATGTTTATTTTATATTATAAATTAAAAGACTAAAATTCTGACTTTGGTGAAAGTATATATTTGATTTTCAATATAAAACCAAACATACATATGCAATATTCAACTAAGAAGGTTTAGCTGACTAGGCGAATGGGTACATGACACATGGGTATCCAATTAATTCACGTAAATTTACTCAGTTAAAGTAGATAATTTCAAATAAGGTAACGCAATATTCAACTAATGATGTTATTTAAAAATTATGTTGTTAGAGACTTAAAAATAACCAAAGTGATATCCCCTTTAGTATGCCAAAAATAGGAAATATTATAGAAATTCTTTTCTGTCAAGAAGTTGCGTTTTATTGTTATATATAAATATTTTTTAAATTTATACAGTATTTCATAATATTGTGTGTGTGTGTGTTTATATAATGTAAGATAAATAATAGAAAGTTGAAATTTTCAAAAGATTTTTTAACAAGTGTAAAACAATGGTAAAAACGGGGATCACATCAGTGACATCACGAGTTAGGAATTTCTACGTATATCTGTTTGAATTAAGTTGCTTTTCCAATATGTATATGAGGTAAGTTTGTGAGAAGAGTTTTATCCCAACTTGTGAGAACGTATTTTTCAACACCTGGCCAATATTGTCAAAAAATCAAAATCATATATCATCATTACAATGGATAGTTGAATAATGTTTGTGTGATTCCATTTCATAATTATATCGTCTTGCTTGCGATATCTGATAGATTTATTTATTTGAATGATGATTACTTTCAAACCCCAATTTATATGAATTTATAATGAAAACAATTTTACTTTTTTTAATAAAATTAAATAAATTGTAAGAACTGAATTTTGGTTGACTGCCAGAGAATTCATTATTTTCTTCAATAATTTTGACATACTTTGATTTTGTTTGGAACATTTAAAGAATCTGCTAAAAAATAAGGTTCAAGTATCAATTTTACCCCTAAATTATATACCCATGAGTAATGTTGCCCTTGAAGTATCAAAATATAGCAATGTTGCCCCTCTCCGTTAACAGTCCTAACGAACATTAGTTGACCGTTAGGACTTAGGACTGATTAACGGAGGGCAACATCACATTTGATAATCTTTGAGCCCCAAAAACTTCGAGAGCAACATTATTCATGAGTATGTACTTCAGGGGCAAAATTGATACTTAACCCCCCCCCAAAAAAACCTATTTTCCAATATCTTTTATTCATAAACCCCATAAAACCTTTTTCAGCAATTAGATTATTTAAATAATCTAATTAAAATATTTACTAAATATCTTCACCATATCCTTCATTATTTATCTATATCTTTTGGGCTATTAGGATTGGAATATTATTTCTTGAGAGTCCTAGTTAGAATTAGTTTTATTGGTTTATAAAGATCCCTCTCATGTTATTTTGAATTTAGCGAGCATATATGGCTTGTTCTTCAGTATTTATGATTGAATGCCTTGTAGCTATTCGGATAATAGGCGTTACAGATAGAATACCTCATTGGTTATCCAAAATTTCCGAGTGCTTCCACATTGGAAAATCTGACTTTTCAAATTAAATTCCATGTGATATATATTTAGAAATTTTTTAAAAAAAAATTGGAACCATCATAATCAATATAATTAGTTAACATGTGAAATTTCTAGTAAGAATCTCATCAAAATATATATAAAGCTCAAACTGATCCATATAATGTAAGAGGTGTGGTATTGGCAAAATATCATTCTGATAATTTGTTAGGACTGTTTGGCATCAGTAATTTAGTACTTGGTACCTTTATTCCATTTTTTTGGATATGATATCGATCGATCTTTTTTGTGATTGCTTATACTTTATTTTTTAGGTTAAGTATCAATTTTGCCCTTGAAGTACACACCCATGAGCAATGTTGCCCTCGAAGTTTTTTTGGGAGCAATGTTGTCCCTCATCAGTTAAAAGCCTAACGGTCAACTAACGTTTGACCGTTAAAGGTAAAGGAGAAGAGGGGCAACGCTTGACATTTTGATACTTAACTGAGTAACGATATCGCTACGCCAAAAACTTTCGAGGACAACATTGCTCCTGGACATGTACTTCATGGACAAAATTGATACTTAACCCAAAAAATGAAGCAATTGAAGAAAAGAAAAACTCCATCTCATTTTGGCAACTTAATTACTAACTTCCTTTTTTTCTTAATTACTTAAAACAACTTTGCATGGCATAAATAAATAATCAATCACATATTCACGTCTAAATGAAATGAGTACATGCGTACAATTAATCAGTATATATTTATCTGTCTTGCGGACATTCACACCAACTCCAAATTAATTTTGTTACGAAGATATAAATCATCGGTATAAAAAGATTGGGATAAGCTTCTCTCTTTTTCTATTGTTGTCCGATGCCTTAAAGCACTTCGTTTTTTGGGCAAGAACAAGCTTGTGTCACAGGCTATAAAAAGAGTGAGAGATGGTGTCATGGGTGAGGTCAAGGGTGAGGACTTTTTCACACAGGACAAAGTTGAGGTAAAAAAGGTCTTACTTTATGAAATTCAAAATACTCTTTATGAGATTTTTTAAAAAAACAAAAAAAAACTGTAAAAAAACAAAATTTTACTCTAAAAAATCCAAACAGATTCTGAGAAACTGTTAAATAAAGCTTTTTTAGTGAGTAAAAACTGAGATAATATTTTTTTAAAAAAAAATAAATACTCCCTCAATCTCTTATTATAAGTCTGAATCTTATAAAAAGGATAGTGAGATTAAAAAGTTTGGATAAGATCTTATAATAAGAGATTGAGGCAATATTTAATTTTTTTAAAAAATATCATCTCAGTTTTTTTTTTTTACTAAACAGGTTTTATTTAACAGTTTTTCATAATCTCTTTGAAGTTTTTAGACTAAAACCTTGTTTTTCATAGCTAGTTTTTCTTAAAAAAAATTCTCATAAAGAGTACTATCTTTTGAATTTCTTAAAGTAAAAGCTTTTTTACCTCAACTTTGTCCTCTTTATGAAAAAGTCCTTACCCTTGATCCACACATGGCTTGGGTTATTAAACTCAAATCGGACTGACCGAATCAGTCCAAAAACCGATGACTGACCATGAATCCGGTCCAATTAGGCCTCTAACCTGGATTTTAGTGCAACCCGGTTTGACTTGGTCCCAACCTGATCAACCATGCAGGTTTACTCGGTTGCCTTAAAAAAAAAATCTTTTTTTTTATGGGGTAGATGTCAATATTAGTTGAAGTTAATAATAATTTTTGTGTCAATGACTATTAGTTTAATGATTAAAGCATTAGAGGTAGGAATATTTTGTTATCATCTATCTATTTTGATAATTTGCAGGGAAGAATATTATTTGTGATTATTGATTATAATGTCATTGGATAGTTGATTGATACTATATGTCAATATATCAAAGAAATTATAAGGAATGTTGGATAAATATATGATTATTTTGTTAATGATTCATGGTATTGAATTGATTTTGCATGGTATGATAATATTCAAGTTATTTTTTCATTTTAATTTTCCACCGGTCTGATCTCTAGATTGACTCCAAGCTGACTTACTGACCCTTAAACCATTACCTCAACCAATTCAGAGGCCGGTTTTTGAGTTTGATAACTTTGCGCATGGCAACATCTCTTATTCTCTCTCACCCAAGTTAAAGCCTACAGGACACAAGTTCATTTTTCCACAAAAAAACAAGGTGTATATGAGGGAGGAAGCAACGACTGAGGGAGGAAACAAGACAATCAAAATGAGATGATTATTTCTTCCTCATTAAGCGATATATATGTATGTGTAAATGATATGAGTTTCGTGTTCCACAATGCGCATTAGTCAAAATTTTATCCATCATTAACAAAAAAAAACGTATCTTTAATTATGAAATAATTGATGTCAATATCATTGTTATATCTTAGTGCCAATCTCCTATGGTTTTCTCATGCTGGGGCCTTATAATCCAATCAACACTAATCACACTTTCTTAAACATGTAATTGTGAGTTCGAACCTTCTGGAGATCGATTGACTGATCGAGTATAGTGGGTGCATGCACGTTGTGACTTGTGATTATATTTATTTATGTTTGTTTTCAAAGCCATATTCAATTCAAGCTCATGTAAGTTTTGAAGACTTCCAGCCACCCTCCAGAAGGCTTTTTGAATATTCCACCACCATTGTTGAAGCGGCCTCCACCAACCAGCCACCATTGTTGACGGCCTCCACCAACCACCCTTGTTCACACCTCACCTACCCCAAAACTCATACTATAAATAGAGGTGGATACCTCATTTGTAAAGATCTCGAAAATCGTGTTCATCACCAAGAAGAGTGAGAACAAGAGTGATCCTGAGAGTGATCCTTGTTTGAGAGTTTTTTTTTATATATGAGTTTTGTAATCTATTCTTGTGAGTAATAGAGGTTATTTTCTCTCAAATTCATGTTTACCAATGCCCAGTTGATCCGAAAAGTCCAACAAGTGGTATCGGAGCTTGGTTAGAGGTGTTGGTTGAGTTTTTGGTTCACCGGACGAATTTGGGTTTTCTGAGTTTTACTCAAAATCCAATTCTGAGTGCACCATTGGATTCGTCTCATCGACACGAGTCCAACGCACCAAACGGCGACCTAATCGGAGTTCAAACGAGCCCGAAATCACGGTCAAAGTTTGGTCAACCTTTGGAGTTCGCCGGAGAAGACGACACTTGTTCACCGGAGTTCCGCCGGAGAAGACGACCGGGAATACTGTTCCTCACCGGAATTTGCAGTTTTTCGGAAATTGAAGAAAGACCCCTCAATTTTTAAAATTTCAGTTTGGTCCCCAAATCTTTCGAAATTCCGGTTTGACCCCGATCTTTCCGAAAATTGCGCTTTGGTCCTCAAAGTTTTCGAAATTGCTGTTTTGCCCCTAGAATGGAATTTTGACCCCGTAGTGTCAATTCCATCTTTTTTGACCGTTCCGGGCGTAACGGTGAGCTCCATTTTTAAAGATTCAACCACGATCGTGTTGAAAAATTATTTGTAAGGTGATAATGTCCACGAAAGAGTCAACATCATCTTTCGGAGCAATGATTACGCTTCTCGCCACAAATTACACGCTGTGGAGACCTCGGATGGAAGATCTCCTAAGCTGTAAAGATTTGTTTGATCCCATAGAATTGATGAGTAAAAATCCTGATCCCGAGGAGTTAGAGTGGAAGAAATCAAATCGAAAAACTATTGGTCAAATCCACAATGGATTGATCATAGTGTCTTCCACCATGTTGCACAAGAAACAGACGCATATGCCCTCGGAAAAAGTTGGAGGATATGTACCAGGCCAAGACCGCTCGGAATAAAGCTCGTTGATGAGGCGTTTAGTCAACATGAAGCTTAAAAGTGGAACTTCGGTTCTTGAGAGCATACCGGTGAGTTCCGAGCTTGGTCAACCGGTTGTCGTCGTAGAGATGCCACTTGGCGATGAAGTTCGGGCGTTGCTACTACTCGGTTCCTTCCCGATAGTTGGGAAACGGCGGGTCGTGTCACTCGGCAACTCGGCCCCAATGGCAAACTTACCATGTCAATGGTCAAGGATGCCCTATTCGATGAAGAAGCAGGAGAAAGGACATGGGCACAGATCGGACCCATGCCCTTGTCACGAAGAACGAGGGGAGGCAACAAAAGAAGAGTAATAACAAATCGAGAGCGGAAGCAAGAGCGGGGCAGGTCCATTGATGGTAGAAAACCATCTTATAACGCCATCATCATTGTGGATTAGAAGGACATATGAAGAAGAAGCTGCTACAAATGGAAAAAGGAGCAAGACCGGAAGCGGTTAACGGCGGCCCAGAAGAACAAGGGTGGAGAAACATTAGTTACTATCTCTGGTGATGTAGCTTATTGTTCAACCCAAGATGAGACATGCCTTCACGTCTCACGAGAAGACACGGAATGGGTGGTAGATCTTTGCGGCGTCCTACCACGTGACTCCATACAAGGAATACTTCACAACATACAAAGCCGGTGACTTTGGAGGCGTGAAAATGGGAAATTCCGGTTTCGCGGGGATTGTCGGAATTGGTGATGTTCGGATAAAGACAAGTTCCGGAGCACAATCACTTTGAAGGATGTCCGCCATGTGCCGGACAACTTCTACTGAATCTATTGTCGGAATAGTTCTTGACAAACGGGGCTATGATAGTCACTTCGGTAAAGGCACATGGAAGTTGTCAAAAGGCGCTATGATAGTCGCTCGAGGACATATTTGTGGCACGCTATACAAGACTCATGTGAAGATATGCACGACGACCTCAACGTTGCGAAAAAGAGGCGTCACAAAATCGTGGCACCGAGAGACTCGGCCACATGAGTGAGAAAGGGTTGTCTACCCTAGTAAAGAAGGAGCTTATCAATGTAGACAAGGACGCCGCACTAGATCCTTGCAATCATTGTTTGTTTGGTAAGCGGCATAGAGTCTCGTTTAATTCCTCTTCAACGAGAAGATCGAGTTGCTCGATGCAGTACACTCGATGTTTGCGGTCCCTTGGAGGTTGAATCACTCGGCGGCAACCGATACTTTCGACGTTCATCGATGATGCTTCTCAAAAGGTGTGGGTGTATTTTTGCGGACGAAGGACCGGGTATTTGATTACTTCAAACTGTTCCATGTCATGGTAGAACGTGAGACGGGAGAGAAGTTGAAGTGTCTTCGATCCGACAATGGAGGTGAATACTCCTCCGAGGCGGTTCAATGCCTATTGCGGATCATATGGCATTCGACATGAGAAGACGGTCCCACGCACCCCTCAACACAACGGTATAGGCGAAAGAATGAACCGAACAATTATGGAACGTGTTCGGAGCATGCTCGGTATGGCTAAGCGCCAAAGCCATTCGGGAGAAGCGGTCGAGCCGCTTGTTACTTGATCAACCGATCTCCATCGATTACCATTGGATTTTGAAGTTCTGAGAAACTTTGGTGCGGAAAGGATCCATCATACTCCCACTTGAGAGTATTTGGGTGTTTAGCGTACGCACGTGTATCCAAAGAGCTCGGTGAAGGCGGATGCAAGGACCACTCCATGCATATTCATAGGCTATGGAAATGAAGAGTTTGGATACGATTATGGGATCCTAAGGAAAAAGGGTAATCGGAAGTAGGGACGTGGTGTTCCATGAAAGCCAGACAATAGAAGATATTGAAAAGCCCACAATATCTCAGAAAACAAATGTTGCTCTTCAGGTGCCAGAGGCAACATCGGAATCATTCGTGAGAAATGATGATATAGTGTCAGAAGAAATGCCAGAAGTAGAAGACAATGAGGAAGATGACGGTCTTTGGCGGGGGGGAGCCTGACCCCGAGTGCGCGGACGTTCCGGAACCATCACAAGGCCAAGATGATGGTGGATTTCCTCAAATTGCTCCGAGAAGTTCGTAGATCGAACGAGGTCGATTCCGTCGAGAAGATATCCGAGAATCTGAATACCTTCTACTTACGAGGATGGAGAACCGAGAGTTTCCATGAAGCGGTATCTCATAAGGACAAAGAACAGTGGTTGCTCGCAATGCAAGACGAGATGGAATCTCTGCGAAAAAAATCAAACTTATGAGATCGTAGAACTTCCACGAGGGAAGAAGGCACGAAAAATAAATGGGTGTTCAAGTCAAGAAAGATGGCGGTGGAAAAGTGGTGAAATACAAAGCACGGTTGGTAGTCAAAGGATTCCGGCGGAAGAAGGGGATCGACTTTGATGAGATTTTTTCACCGATAGTCAAGATGACTTCAATTAGAGTCATACTTGGATTGGTCGCAAGTATGAACTTAGAGCTTGAACAAATGGATGTGAAGACAGACTTTTCTTCATGGAGATTTAGAAGAAGAAATCTACATGGAGCAGCGGAAGGTTTTGAGGTTTCGGGGATAACCTCGTTTGTAAGGCGAAGAAAAGCTTGTACGGTGCGAAGCGAGGCACCTAGACAAAGGTACAAGAAATTTGACTCGTGCATGGTGAGTCAAGGGTACAAGAAAAGCTACGACGAGATGAGTGTGTCTACATTCGAAGTTTTCGATGGAAATTTCGTTGCTCTTCTACTATATGTAGACGATATTCGATCGTGGGGAAAGACGCAACGAAGATCGGCCCGGTGAAGAAGGAACTTTCTAAGTCTTTTGACATGAAAGACTTAGGACCAAATTCAACGAGATATTGGGAATGCAAATCACCCGAGACGGGGAAAAACGGAGGTTATGGCTATCTCGGGAGAAGTATATTGAACGAGTACTTGAACGGTTCAATATGAACAATGCCAAACCGGTTAGCATTCCATTGGCCAACCATTTCAAGTTGAGCAAGAGATCGTGTCCCTCATCCAAGGAAGAGATTGGGGAGATGTCGTCATGCCATATTCTTTAGCGATCGGAAGTTTGATGTATGCTATGGTGTGTACGAGGCCGGATATTGCTCACGCGGTGGAAAGGTGAGTCGTTTTCTCTCCAACCCCGGAAAGAGCATTGGGAGCGATAAAGTGGATTCTCGGATACCTTAAGGGTACATTGAAATTATGTCTTTGTTACGGGGTGATCCAATCTTGGAAGGCTATACGAGATGCGAGATATGGCCGGAGATCTTGATAGTAGAAAATCTACTTCGGATTCATTTATACTTTTGCGGGGGGAGTTGTTTCATGGCGATCACGACTACGAAGTGCGTTGCTTTGTCCACAACGAAGCTGAATACATTCTTTGCCGCATTGGAAGGCGGAAAAGAGATGTTGTGGCTAAAGCGTTATCTCCAAGAGTTTGGAATCAAGCAAAAGGAGTATAAGGTACATTGTGACGATCGAGTGCTCTAGATTTGAGCAAGAACTCTATGTACCATTCCGTACAAAACATATTGATATTCGCTATCATTGGATACGCGAGGTAATGGATCGACAACTGTTGAGACTAGTAAAGATCCATACGAAGGAGAATCCTGCAGACATGATGACGAAGGTGGTGACTCGAGAGAAGCTAGAGTTATGCAGAAACATAGCTGGAATGTTTTTCTTCAGATATGGCTGGAGGGGGAGAATTGAAGACTTCCGGCCCCCTCCGGAAGGCTTTTGAATATTCCACCACCATTGTTGAAGCGGCCTCCACCAACCGGCCACCATTGTTGAAGCGGCCTCCACCAACCACCCTTGTTCACACCTCACCTACCCCAAAACTCATACTATAAATAGAGGTGGATACCTCATTTGTAAAGCATCTGAAAATCAGTGTTCATCACCAAGAAGAGTGAGAACAAGAGTGATCCTAGAGAGTGATCCTTGTTTGAGAGTTTTTTTTTTATATATGAGTTTTGTAATCTATTCTTGTGAGTAATAGAGGTTATTTTCTCTCAAATTCATGTTTACCAATGCCCAGTTGATCCAGAAAGTCCAACAAGTTTGACTCATATAATAGCCAAGAAGGTTTTTTCCCCTTACTAATTAATTAATTACTTTTTACTAGGAGGAAGGTGAGTAGCTTGTTCAGATCGATTACTCATCAAATGTTTGACTAATTATATACACTTTGTTTGGAGGTCAAGTTGTTAAGTTATAATTTATATATTATTTAATTGAAATTAAAATAAACAAATCAATATCAAAGATAGATAGGCAAACGAAACACGGGGAATAAAATAAAGGGTTAAGATGTAAAAATATACATGTAGTTTTCTTAAAAGTGCACCCAACACCAAATATTTTGTGTGTGTGCAAAAGTGACTATTTGGTTACAAAAGTGGAACAAAAATATACATTGACCGTTAGTTTGACTTTGTTTGTATTTTTAAGGCTGACATAGATGATGATTTAGCTAAATTTCATTCCTTCTGACAGTAGAGAACCGGAGAAAATTACAAAAAAAGGGCCCAGATAGTTTTGGAAATTACAAAAAGGCGGCAACGGCGGCTAGGAGGCGGAGATGGGTAAAATTGGGATTGGGAGAGAGAAGGGCGGAACTATAATTTTCAAAATATCTATGTCATTTTCTATAATTTTCTCCAGTTCTTTACTGCTATATAGGATGAAATTTAGCTGAGTTATCCTCCATGTCAGTCTTAAAAATATAAAAAAAGTCAAACTAATGGTTTGCACAAAAAAAAATTATTGAGAAAACCAAATGTATATTTTTGTATCTTAACCCTAAAATTAAAGGGAGGATAAAGCTACTCTATTAAATTGCTTATAATAAATTGTAAGGGTGTGTAAATGGACAAATGAAATGGTGAGATATTTTCATATGTAAATTTTGTATATTATCATGTCTTAATAAATGGAAAGAATTAATGTTTCAAATAACACATTGTATTAAAAAAAAAAAAACATGCATGGCAGCATAAAATAATACATTATGTGAAATTATTTTTTAGAAAAAAAATGATGAGAGATGGTGATTAATCATATACAAAAGACAAAAAGAACCTTTGACCCACAAAACACGTTCAAGCCTTCATTATTTAGATGCAGTTGCAATGTATGAATAAACATCAAAGTATACTTTGTAACATCCCAAATTTTGGGGATTTGAAATTGGAATATTTTATGGAAACTAATTAAGAAATTTTGGTTTAAAATAATTATGAGAATAATTATTGGAAGTTTAAGCTTATGTTTCCCGTAATTAATTTATTTTGGGAAAAGAATAATTTTTTTTAAAAAAAAAAAAAAGAGAGAAAGAAAGAAAAGGGAAGAACAAATTATGCCCAAGTTTTCAAAATTTAACCATACGTGATTTTATGGGCCAATATTGCAACTCATGTGGAATGCAATAAACAAAATTTATTGTTGAAGACTTGGCTCTGCTTTGTGCATGTTTGGGCCACAGCCCAATAGTATCTAAATATTAATTTTTCGATTTTAGCCCAATTGTGCCGGAATACTCATTAGATTTCTCAATCTTTCTTCCCTTGCCGTAGCCACATTCACACACACACACATTCACTAATTTAATATCACATCTCATCTGCCCATTTTCTTGATTACTTCCTTCGGCCCATAAGAACAAAACCCATTCAGCCCACACTTCCCCAGTTAACTCAACAAGCAGCCGAAAACGCAGGAACAGTAAAATATATATAATCATATATCCAATAAACCCCGCGCGTCTTGGGTTCAACCCGCCTAAGAGGGGTTCGATCCCTGAGTTGGTCAGGCGCTGGGGGGGGGCGTCCTGAGCTACAGGAAGTAGTGGAGTCGTAATGTCTTTTCAAAAGGTATGCTTCGTGGACGACCTCCGTCTTTACCATTGGATTTAGATTGTGGGTGAGCTCAATCTCTTTCTTAAAATGTCGGTATAAAATATATATATATATATATATATATATATCCAATAAACCTCTTCAGCAGCAGAAACACGTTAACTGAGTCAAACGCGAAAGGACAGAAACAACAGAGAATGATCACAGCCTTGTGTACGAAACCACAGAAGCAGCGAAAGATCAGGAAACCAATCTCAAGCCATGCCTCTCGAGCCCAGTGTCGCCATACCTTCGAACTCAACGCCACACACCTCTGTTTTATTTCTTGGACCGTTGGTTTTGTTCCTCAGACAGGCCATTCATATATTATATATTTACTTGCTCCTGAACTTTCCTTCATTCAGTAGCACAAAGGGAGCACGAGAGTGAAGGAGGGCCGAGAGAAAGGGAGAGACGGAAAAAGAAGAGAGAGGGGGTCACAAACCAGGAACATTCTTGCTCTGCTTCCTGCTTCCGAAACAGGGGAGTAAAACCGCAAACCATAGCTCATAGTTCAAGCTTGATCAATGAAGGTAAATCATGGAACCTCTTCTTCCTCTAGTTCCGGCAATTCCCAACGCAAACACATGAGTATTAAGCCTTAAGAGATAAAAACTTGGCTGCCAATAAACATTGAAACAGGGACGTGTGTTGCTGCAAGAAAGCATATAAGTAACGTGAGAATATATACTTATTTGTAGGTAGCTGTTTTATATATATATATATATATATATATCAGAATCCGTATGCTTGCTGATATAGATATTGTATCCATATATATTTATGGCTTACTGTATGTGTGTATACATTAGAAAATGAGAGAGAAGCTTACTCTGTGTGTGTGTGTGTATATAAAACATTGCATATTGCAAATGACAGGAAAAACGTAGTTGTAGGTATATTAACATGGCTGTTGCTATATTTATATATATATATATTACTTTCTGTGTGCGTGATTATTCATATATATGTTACTTATATATACTACTTACTATACACACACATATATATACTGATGCTATATATAAGCAAGAGAAGGAAAACTTTTGCTATTATATATACACTCACACGAGGGCTTAAAGGAAGTTAACAGGAAGTTTTCTTTTCATGCTTTATATATATATATATATATATATATATATATATATATATATATATTATTTTGGAAATAATATTATAATTGAAATAAAATAGGAATGAGTATATTAGATCATATTATTTAGGAGTAAGTTGGTGTCTTTTTGAATTTTGAATCTATATATAATATTGCATTTGGGAAAAATAAACATGATTATTGTCTAAAATATATATATATATAACAAAAACCTTAAAAACTTGTTATAAATACCGTTGCATGTAATTTTGCTATGATATTATATATTTATATATATATATATATATATATAAATTGAACCCATATGATTGAAACCAAAGCCTTGTTGATGTTAACGCTGTACTGTACGTGGAGATGATTGAAAGAAAAAAAAAAAAAAAAAAGGTCATTATATCTATATAGATAATAAAGCATATTTTCATGGTGTAATATCTATTTAAACTCTCAATTTAAAGTATTGATGACGTATTTATTATATTTATTATTAGAATAGCTTCTGAGAGTTTTAAAATAATAGTAAATAAATAATAATAATAAATGTTATTATTATTATTAGTAAAAAGGAAGTTATTAATTAATAATAAATAAAAGAGTGTTATTAACTTATTATTGATTAATAGTAAATTAAAAAGGTATTATTAATTACTAATAAATAGAGAGAGAATTAATAGTTACAATGGTTTAACGATTTTTCAGTCTTGTCATAATGTGCTCATTTCAAGCATTCTAAATAGATTATTATTAAAATTTGTATATTTTTAATTTTATTAAATTATAAGTTATAATTATTCTATGTAGAGTTTTAGAAGAGTTATTAATGGTTAGTAAATTGGTTGTGGTAGATTGATTTTTGGCGTGTGTTTGAGCTCTTGGATTAGGAGCAGTGTGATAGTAGCTAGTTAGCTTCGGCGAGAGGTAACAACTTTCCACTTGTTATGTGTATTAGTATGTTGTTTGTGAGTATTTTGTAAAATGTTTATGAATATTTTAATAGAAATTATCTTGTGGAACCGTATGATTTGAATTGTGAAATATATGCAATATATTTATACATGTATAAGAACTGAGAATTAAGATATTATGTCATGTACATGAGAATTATTTGATATGAACGTGAATATCTTGGAAAATCCTTTTCAGTATTTATTACGATAATTATGGAAAGGGTTGAATTGGGAAGAAATGGAGTTGTTTATTCCACCACGTGGTGAAGCCTCCATTGATGCATGATGGTTGGCTTTCTATTGTCCCACCTAATCAATGAGGGACTGGCCCACTAGTTCAATGAGGGCATACGACACCCCACATGTTCAATGAGGGGAAAAGGCCCATGGTCTGGGACATATGCTCTGAGAATTTTGGCTGGTCCTCAACATATGACCAGTGAGCTTTTGAGTAACCAGTAACATTGATGTAACTTAGCTCATGGGTCTGGGAGGCATCTTGGGAATTGTGTTAATGAAAAATTGTAATGCATAATTTATGATATGAAATTTTATAATGTGGATATTGGTTAATTATATTTTTAATATTTTATTATCTAAATTGTTCCACATGGCACCTCACTAGCACATATTAGTATTCGTAATAGGTTGGATTGATGGTTACCACATTTTTCAGGTGATAGTTCCCGTCCGGGTCCATCAGAGAAGACCTCGGAAGCTTAGACTACTTCTGCCGAAAGTAGTGCTTCTGTCTTTTTGGTATATGTTGGATGACTTATATTGCCACGTTAGGGCTCATTCTGCCGACTCTGATTTTTTCTTCTTCTATATTTTGGTAAATGATTGAGCATTACTTAGTTGTTAATCAACCCTTAATTAGTTATTAGGCTAAGTTAATTGTGAGGTTGTTACATACTTGTCGTTATTTATATATTCTCAAAAAATTAATAATTGAATTTCTTATAATATACTCTATCAGGGATATTAGGATATATAATTAGATTATTTCGTTGTTGAATGATTCTTATAAAATGATAATGTAAAAGAATTCTTACTATGTACACAATACAATTAAAGAAAAAATTGATATTGATCGTGTTTTTTTCCTTTCCAAATTAGCTTGAAACTTTCAATTATAAAATAGGTTTTGCCCATTTGAATTCTCATTTACCAAGGAAACTTTCAATTATAATGTAATAATGTAGGTTTTGACCATTTGAATTCTCATTTATCTTTAAAATTTTCGTACAACATTCACAAACCTCTTGACATATTAACAAAGCTTGTTAAAAAGGAAAATTCTGTTATGAATGTAATAAATATGTGAATGTTTATTAACTCTTCACCTTCCATATTCTAATCATCACTCATGAATATCAAATGGAAAACTAAAAGGTAATTTAATGTACATTCATATTTATTTACGGTACCATTTATTGTATTATAATGAATCCTCTCATGATCTTTTTTTCCTTCTTATTATCCCTCATGAATCTATTTGGAGCGTTGATTGGAAAGATAAAAGAAAAGTTAAAGTAGTATTGTGACTTTTCAGGTTGATTGGACGGACATAATTTAGGGATTATGAGGAATGGTGAGAAAATGATGATAAGAGAAACCGAGGTTTTGTAAAAACATTGTGATCACAAGAAACTGAATGAGAATTGTTCTTTCCCTTATTTCTAAAATCTTCTCTTTTCTTTTCTCTTGTTCCTTTATTCCATATTTCTATTATTTTCCTAACAAAATCAATATACTTTCTCCATATTAATATATTGCTTTGTTACCGGAGGGCAGTGACATATATTATTAAAAAAATAGTAAAAAAACAACATACTTTCTCCATCCCTAAATTGTGATGACAAGAAACTGAATAATTGCTCTATATTGCTTTGTTACCAGAGGGCAGTGACATATATTATTAAAAAAATAGTAAAAAAAAAAAATTGTCCGTCCCTATTTTTTATTTATTATTATTATTAGATTATAGGTTTTCCTTAAAGGTTTAAAGGGCAAAAAGTTCTCACTTCTTCTAACAAATGCGCTATCCAAGAGTCAAACTTCTATTCTCCTCTCTACGGGGTGAGGTTTCTTACACAAAAAGAAGTAATATTGAGATGATGTTTGATTAAAATGGAATTTGGAATATCAACAAGCTATTAGTTGAGGTGATATTTGGATGTTTGGAAAAGGAAACATTGAATTATCTTTTTTCTTTTTTTCCAGTTGCCCTTACTCAAAGATCAATTTTGTTTGATAACATATGCTGGGTCCAATGAGCAACAAACCCAAAACTTGAATCAACCCTGATGCTATTAACTGATCAGTGTTGAAAACACATGCTCCCTCCAATCCTATTAAGAGCTTCATAACTTAATTACGTAATTTAATAAAGTGGTTAAAAATAGTTTGAAATAATAAATACGTTTGAATTTTTTTCCCAAGTATTCCTTTATTTATAAGGGGGAAAATAAGAGAGAAAAATAAAGTAAATATAAGGATCACCAACAATTTAATTAATGAGAGGTAAAAATCCATTAAATGTTCAAACAATGTTTTCTTTTTTTGCCAATGTTTAGACAACTCTTATTAGGTTTATATATATATATAAATAAAGACAATTCAAATTTTTTGCTCTTCTGAACAGACTAGCATCGGAGGGAGCACAACATTTTATATGTGTGTGTGTGTGTGTTTGCATCCTACTTTGCCTTTAGTTTCAATAGGTAATATACCCCCCCAAAAAAAAAAATTATAAGCATCTTTCTCTCTCATAAGCTTGGTTCTACATATAATTAACAATTTTTCTTTGTCTAAAAATTTAATGCACTTTTTCCATTTTTGACTTATAAATTGCATGCCTTTCTCATCTTTTTTCTCACTCATTCTTTCTCACACTCATATTCTTCATAAATAAATGCATGTTTGGGGGAAAAAAATTATATCTTACACATTCATTGCTTTTTAACTAAAGTTAACTACCATTTTTGCATGATTTGGATAATTGTTGACTTATTAGCTATTGCTTATAAAAAGAAAGAATCGGAGGGAGTATATAAAAGTGGAAAGATTCATAAATGTGAGCATTAAGATTTTGAATTAAGATGTGGTATCGATTCCACATTACTCTCCCCCCTCATCCTAGCCTTTGCTCCTCCTTTTGCCCCATTTCCCCCAATCCTTATAAGTAGCATTAAAGCTTGGTTCTGTATAGGATATGAGTTCGTGCCACCATGTGTATTAGTCAATATTTATATGCATCATTATTAACTAATACTTTAATTATGAGATAATTAATGTAAATATCGTTGTTATCCCTGAGTGTCCCCCTCCTATTTTTTATATATGGTCTTTTTTAGGTTGGGGCTTTATAATTCAACTGACACTAGGCTTTATAATCCAATGCTTATTTACTCCCCCACTCATCTTAGGCTTTGCTCCTAACTCTTCCCTAACCATAGGATCAAGGGCGATCACTAAGCTAAAAGCATGTTATGCTACGTGCCTAAGGTTTCAGTTAGTAATAGAGAAGTACCCCAATTCCTTTCAACTCAGACCAAACACAGGCTTAGTCTCTTGTGACTGGTACTCCACCTTGTTGAACCCATCCACACCTATCCTCATACCAAACACAGGCTTAGTCTCTTGTGACTGGTACTCCACCTTGTTGAACCCATCCACACCTCTCCTCATACCAAACCTATTATCATGTCAAAAGTTAAAACTAATAGCAGAAATGCAACCTAGTTCCTTTAAACCAAAATCAAACATAGGTTCACCAATCTCTTACAATTGTGTGGTCTATGTTGAACCTAATACATATCTCCTCCCCATATCAAATTTTAGGAATGAAGAGTTAGTCATTATGTCAAAAGCTTAAGCTAGTAGCAGGGCACAACCCACAACCTAGTTCCTTTCGACCCAAATTAAACATGAGTTTACTAGCCTTCTACTACTTGTGTTCCCACTTGATTGAAACTAATCCATACTCCTCTCATGCCAAACCTTAAGAATGAAGAACTAATCATCATGCCAAAAGCTTGAATCAGTAGCAAGGGCACAACCCCATTCCTTTCAACCCAAATTAAATATGGGACCACTAGTCTCCTATAACTTGTGTTCCACCTGGTTGAACTTGATCCATACTCCTCCCGTACCAAACATTTGGAACTAAACACTTATCATCATACCAAAAGCTTAAGTGCGTACCAGCCTAATAGGTGCACAAACTAAGTTCCATTCAACCCAGATAATCTCCTTCGAATTTAAGGTCCACCCTCCCCATAACAAACCTTAGGAACAAATGGTTAATGTAGAATTATGTATTATATATTTTGTATATTCATGATAAAACTCTATGTATTTATACAAGAGAGAGGAGCCCCTATACATAATGGCTCTTAATGATGAGGATATGTGAGATCCCTAATTATGTGGGAAGATCCCTAATTACTTGGGATTTGATTACATTTACATTACAACTAATGATATTGTTTCCTAACACTCCCCCTCAAGTTGGAGCATAGATATTGCCTAAGCCCAACTTGTTACAAAGATAGTCAACCCGAGTCCCATTCAACGCCTTGGTGAGTCCCATTCACGAGACTACACATGTCCAGTAGAAATGAAATTCTCCTTGATCTTATCGCGTACAAAGTGACAGTCAATCTCGATGTGTTTGGTACGTTCATGAAACACAGAGTTTGAGGCTATGTGTAGAGCAGCTTTATTGTCACACCACAACTTCGCGGGTAATGACGTGGCAAGACCAACTTCCTTTATTAACCGATGGATCCACACAATTTCCCGCACCGACGAGACATGGCTCTATACTCAGCTTTTGCACTTGACTTAGAAACTGTTGCTTGCTTCTTACTCCTCCATGATACTAAATTTCCACCAACAAACACACAATATCCTGTGGTGGATCTTTTGGTAGCCTTCGACCCTGCATGATCTGCATCACAAAAACATTCAATCTTGTTGTGGCCATGATTTGTATAGAGCACACCACGGCCAGGTGAGCCCTTCAAATAATGTAAGACATGTTCCAAAGCTTCCCACTGAGCAACGGTTGGTGCAGTCATGAATTGACTGAGCACACTAATTGTAAAGGTCACATCGGGGTGAGTTACCGTAAGATAGTTCAATTTCCCAATTAACCTACGATATCTCTCAGGATAGGCAAATGGTTTGATCTTCTCTGGATCAACTTTCTTTCGTACATCCTTAGGTAGTTCATCAAATGGTATGCGGTCATCAATTTCCAAGAGGGGATTAGGAATCATGGGAAAGCTACTCGGTCTTTCTCCGAGTTTCCCTAAGTGTCTTTTAACGGATCAAGGACATACTTCCTTTGTGTCGAAGGATGCCTTTCTTACTTCTCATAACCTCAATCCCAAGGAAGTACTTTAAAGGACCCAAATCCTTTGTTTGGAAATGAGAATTGAGGAAGGCCTTAAGTGATGAGATTCCCCGAAGCATTGCTACCCGTAATAACGATATCATCAACATATACCACTAACATAATCATCCCAGCATCTGTCTGCTGATAAAACACAGAGTGGTCACACTTACTCGACGAGACCAAACTTCTTAACCACGTAAACTAAATCACAAACCAAGCACGAGGGCTTTGCTTCAAGCCATATAAAGACTTTTGCGAGATAGCATACCTTCCCACGCTCCCCGAGCAACAAAACCGGTGGTTGCTCCATGTATACTTCCTCAAGAAGATCTTCATTCAAGAACGCATTCTTAACATCCAGTGATGAAGATCCCAACTATAATTGGCCGCCATAGAAATGAAGAGGCGAACAGAGGACAATTTTGCCACGGGAGAAGGTTTCGAATAGTCAACACCATAGGTCCGAGCATAATCCTTGGCGACCCGTCGAGCTTTCAACCGTTCCAAGGTACCATCGCTTTCGTTTTGATCGTGAACACCCACTTACACCCGATAGCCTTCTTGCCAAGAGGCAAATCAACGAGATTCCACGTACCGGCCTTATCAAGGGCCACCATTTCGTCTTCCATCGCAAAGACACCAACCGGGATGGGTTAAGGCTTGTTGGAGAGTAGTAGGAAGTGAGAGAGTCTAAAGATGTTATGAAGGAACATGATGGAGGAGACAAATGGTTATAGGAAACAAAGGAAGAAATAGGATAAGTGCAAGTACGCTTACCTTTCCGTAAGGCAATAGGCAAGTCAGCAGGAGAATCAGACACTATGTCGGGTTCAAAGGTAGAAGCAGAAGGATCAGGAGTATCAAGAATATCAGGCACTGATGCTGGTTCAGAAGTAGGAGCAGAAGGAATTGATGTCAGATCAGACGTCGAAGCAGTCATTGGTGGGTCATGAACCTGGTCGACAACATTACTCGCCCTAGGGCGTTTCCGATAAACATGATAGATAGGTGGTTTAGCAGGGGCCGAGTCAGATGATTGCACTGGTGGTAACTGAACCGTATAGACCAAGAGATCATCGAGATTGTCGGAAGTGTCATTGGTAGAGACAGGAGATGGGAGTGGAGAAGAGGCAGGATAAAACGAAGTGGACTCATGGAATGTGACATCGGTAGACACAAGATAACGCCAAAGAGTGGGAGAATAGCACCGATACCCCTTCTGAACCCTAGAATACCCAAGGAAGACACATCTAAGAGACTTGGGATCAAGTTTGGTAACAGTGGGATGAACATCACGAACAAAACAGACACAACCAAAGATTTTAGGGTCAACAGGAAACAGGGGTTTTGAAGGAAATAAGCTAGTGTATGGAGTAGTACCATTGAGGACAAGGGGGGACATACGATTAATAAGGAAGCACGCAAGATGACACGGCGTCGGCCAAAAAAGGTTTAGGAACATTCATTTGAAACATGAGAGCCCGAGCGACTTCTAATAAGTGTCGGTTCTTACGTTCGCAACACCATTTTGAGCCGGTGTATCGGACGGAGATCGATGAAGCATGCCATCTTTGGAGCATATAGGTTTGAAATTGGGTAGAAAAGTATTCTTTAGCATTGTCACTCCGTAAGGTTTTGACGACACACCAAACGAGTTTTGATTTCAGCACGAAATTGCAAAAGTGAGAAAATAACTCGAACGAGTTTTCATTAAATAAAGCCGGGTGGTACGAGAGAAATCATCAACAAAAGTAACAAAGTACCTAAAACCAGGCTTAGACTCAACAAGGCATGGGCCCCAAACATCGAATGGACTAAATCAAAGGGAGATGCGCTCGTTTATGAACCGAGGTGCCAAGTGAACACGATGATGTTTAGCAACCGACATGACTCACATTCTAAAGAAGACAAATTATGGAATTGAGGATACATCCTCTTCAAAGAAGACAAGGACACATGACCTAAACGACAATGAATATCAAACGGGGATGAACCACCAGAGCAAGCAACTGAACGCGGTACCTGATCCTCAAGGAAGTAATGGCCACCAGATTCATAGCCCCTACCAATAACTCGCTTCGTTGTAAGATCCTGAATCAAACAATGGTCAGGAAATAAAGTAATGAAGCAATTTGATTGTCGAGTGAGCTTGCTAGGAGACAAGAGATTAAATGTAAGGTCAGGGACATTAAGAACATGGGATAAGGGAACAGACGAAGTAGGTTCAACAAAGCGAGCCAATAACACGAGAATAAGAATCATTGACAATTGTTATCTTCAAGGGATTGGCATAAGGCGCATCTGAGGAAAACAAATGGTGGTTACTGTCATATGATCGATAGCACCTAATCGATGATCCACTTCGAAGAAGAAGTAGCAAGACTAGAAGCAATATTACCCGTAGCAAGAGCAACAGAAGAACTGGACATAGATGCAGCCATCAATCTTCACCAAAAAATTAAGTGGAGTTCCACAACAAACTCAAAGTTTACAACGCCCAAACAACACCTTGAAACCAAAGAGAACAGCAACCAAACCAAACTCCAAACGTCTCAACAGAGACCAAACAATTCTCCAAACGCCAAATGGTCTCACTAGGACCAAACAAAACTGCAAAACAACCACCAAACGTGACCAAACAGCCACCAAACGTGACCAAACAGCCACACACCACCTTAATTGCGACGAACCTAACGTACACACTCTGGAATAGATAAGTCCAGTCTTGAAACACCGCCCTCTAAAGACAAACCAAAGCGGAAGAGCTCGTAGCAAACAGCAGTCACACACTGCCAAACAGGAACTAAACACGGCCACACAAGGACCAACAGCAAACTGCCAAACAGGGACAAGAGGCCACACACGGACCACTCCGCTGCCAAAAAAAAGAACAGCAGCAAAACGAGACGACAAACAAACAGCACACCGAGCAAACAGGAGTTCAAAATAGAACTGAGCAGAGGGGAAGATGACAAGATATGACCACGAAACCACCTGGGGAAGTCAGGGTACAGAAAGTCGATCCTGGAACTGCAAACGGTGGCGAAGAATTCGCCGGAAAATGGCGTCACGCGCCGGCGCGTGTGGACGACGGCGGAGATCCAGGCGGCGCGTGGACGGCCACGCGCAGGCGAAAACAGCGGCGGTCGGTGGGGTTCCGCCGATCGGAGCTTCCTGATCACAGTGGGGCGGCGCGTGGAGGCTAATTCCGGCGATAAGGCAGAACCCTAATTTTCTCTCTCTCCCTCTCTCACTGTGTCGCTAAGCAGAGTCGCGCAGCGGAAAAAAATAAAAGAACAGCGCTCTGATACCATGTAGAATTATGTATTATATATTTTGTAAATTCATGATAAAACTCTATGTATTTATACAAGAGAGAGGAGCCCCTATACATAATGGCTCTTAATGATGAGGATATGTGAGATCCCTAATTATGTGGGAAGATCCCTAATTACTTGGGATTTGATTACATTTACATTACAACTAATGATATTGTTTCCTAACAGTTAAAAATCGTGCCAAAAGCTAAACTAGCAACATAAGTGCACCCTAATTTCTTTCCATTGGATTAGACACATGTCTACCAGTCTCTTATGACTTTTATGATCCACGTGTTTAAACCTAATCCATACCCCTAACAAAGAATTAATCATCATGCCAAAAGTTTAAACTAGAAGCAGAGGCGCAACTCAATTGTATTCAATCCAGATCAAACACGAGCCATCAGTCCCTCGGTCCACCTAATTGAAGTTCCTCTCTCGTGCGAAATGTATCAAACACTGGCCAAATCTCCTCCAACAATGTCTCCTACATACATATTCCTTGGTGCCTTTTTATATGTACCTAGCGAGAGCATTTTTTACATAATGAAATATTTAATAATGCCCACAAAAGAGAATGAAAGGCTCACCAAAGGAGAAGCTATTCCCATTCCTATCATGTCAGTATATATCAATTAAAGTTCAACCCTAACATATGAATTCCCATAAACAGATGAGTAATTGTGGAAACAAATGATAAAATGAAATCTCATGAATGATTGAATGCTTGCTTACTGACTTCTGGATTAGAAATTCAGACTTCTTAAACTAATAAATTCTAAAAATTCCAAACATACAAGTCCTCTTCAGGTGGAAAAACTTCACAACAGAACAACAATTATCAACTACTGCAATATAATTATGAGACTTATAATCCACTCTTTGTCCAGGAGTTCAATAGACCAGAGGTAATTGGCACCACAGATGTCAGTATGTTCCGCTCAACACCAATAAAGAAAGAGAATACCTTAATGAACAGTAAACATAACACCGATAGGAGGAATAAAATTAAAAACATGACACATCTGGGACAGTTGATAACATCCATAAAAATAGTGATAACTTATTGATTTTGTTGTAGCAAAGTTTGCCAGTAACCTCAGAAGATGACTTATTTCTTCACAAATTATTTGAAGCACTAATATAATATATAAATTATCCAAACACATAGTCTATCACTCTCCTAATAAATAATAGAAATAAAGTCAGTTTGAAATTATGCTTCAAAGCATGCTGATCCCAAAAGCTCCACATTGAATATTGAGAGTAAAGGCAAGCGATCCCCATCAAATATATGAAGAGAAACAAGTCGGAAGGAAGCACAAGAGCAGCATAGACAGAGATGACAAAAATAATAATAATAATTATTATTATTTCGTAAGCTTTTAGTTGGTTATTCAAAGAAAGAACATTGGTCGCTGTTTGAATTAATGGTGGAAGTTGTTTTTCCAACGTGATTTACAATATACGAGGTATGTATGTGAAAATTAGTTTTCAGATGACATCAACTTCAGCCCCCGTAAATGGGATTAATTTTGTTAAGAGGACAAAACTCAGCTTCAGTCCATTCTCTCTAAAAAGGGCGATGAGTGAAACACCCCTTGGGATCAATGAGATACAAATGCCAGGAAAAGATTATATAAGAAGACAAAACTAAAATCATTTATATCCTAAACATTGTACACCAGCATGATTTCACAAAATCTGAATCCCAGAACCATAGGTGATCAGGTCCTCCACACCTTACAATAAATAGCACATGATTGTTCGTATCAATAGAACACTCAATTAACGTCCATTAAGTAGTAGAGATTAAAAGTACAAGACTGAAAGAAACTATAAGGAGAAAAAATCCAAATTGCATGTTCAATGAACTCAGTACTACTGAGTTCATTGAACATGCAATTTGGATTTTTTTTTCAACTTGTAACTGTAAACCTGCTATACTTCTTGCTGCTTTTGCATGTAAGGGATGTGCATGATTCACCCACGATCCTTGAAGTTCTACTGCTTAATGGACGTTAATTGAGCTCTATTGATATGAACAATCATGTACTATAGGACTGGAACCACTGCACTCCTTTAATGAGTTTGATGACTAAAGTTACATCCTTTGTCTCACAGAAGTAAATCTTGAAAGAAAAAAGAAAAAGCTAAATTTAGCTAAAGGATTATTAAAGATAAATCCTTTAACAGAGTGACTGAAAGTTATCACAAAGTCAGATCTAACGGCAAAATTATTTGTAGTATATTTTATCACACATTCAACAAAGAAATTTATCGAAGTAGAATTATTTTTTTCACTAGGGTAGTTAGTTTCACACATTCAAATCCCATATTGCCAAAATTTGAAGCCAGTTACAATCTCAGTGATCCAAGTTGCCAAAATTTGAAGCCAGTTACAATCTCAGTGATCCAAGGCGCTACCTGGCACTCATCATGTTAATGAGAGCTAATTACAGTTCATCCCAACATTATTATTATTAGTATTTCAAAATTAAGATAACAGTAAATGAGTGTCGTATTAACTCAAAAAAATCAACGAAGAAATAGTCTTTTTTTTTATAAAAAAAAAAAAAAATCAAGCAATAGCAGAAAGCCAAGCAAGATTATGGTTAAACTTTCCTAGAAAGAAAAGACAGGGCAGAAACAGAGTATTCTGTGATTAACCCAGCCTAATCAAACTCAATCAGTAAACGACAACTGTGGATCCAATCAACAGACCTTGCGCAGACGAAATCTTGTTCCCTGTAATCGTATCAGGATGTCTGTTTTACGCCCGGTTGCCAGAGACCAATCATATATTTGTGATAGAAAATATTATTAAAAAGTTAACAGAGGGTTCGATTGATCTTAAATGAACAATAATTTATGACCGAATCAAAAATTCGGAAAAAAAAAACAGGGATAGATAAGAAAGAAGAAGAAGTTACCAAGACGAGAACTCGCATTTTTTGAAACCTAGCACAATAGGTAATCTGCCTCTACCTCCATTCTCCCCCACCGCCAGAACAAACAAAAAAACGAGTGACTGAACGATTGTAACAATTCGATCCAGACGACAAAATTATTTGTACTTCATCCCATATGTATTCAACAAATTAACAGTGTGGAAAACATAAACAGGGGTAAAAAAACAGATAAGCTAAAACGGACACTATACAAAAGAAATTTATCGAATTTAAAGGGGGAAAGAAACCTTTGACAAATCCCACAGAAGATGACAAACATGAAGAAAAAAGTGCATTCATCATCATCAAGGAAGCTTGGCGGAATCTAAGAAAGGTTTAGCATCGATCTCTGATCCGATATGGGCATCGTCGTCGTCTTCATCGTTGTCGGTGGTGCTGAGGTTGATGCAGGAGCATCGCTCTAAGGAGGCGAAGAAGGCGGAGGCGACGTTGCTGCTGAACCAGGAAGCCACTCGATCCAATTTGTGGCAAGCTACGGCGGAGCCACCGTTGTTGTCCATGTGAGGATCGGATCGGATCGGGAAGAGAAAGATGATCGGTACAGAAAAGTATGGATTGAATGAATTTGGATCTGGAAGGAATCAAATAAGACCTATTTGGGAGTGCCAAAAGAAGGAATGACCGTTGGATCTGAGCTAAGCCGCTCTTCCTGGAACGTCAAGAATGATTAATTGGCATCAGGCACAAGCAAAAATGACCGTTGGAGGTGAGGCTGTTCTTTAAGACTAAGCGTCCAAAGTTTTATGATTTAGGACGTAAATATATAAGGGGAGTTGTGATTCATTTGTGGAAAAATACTTCTAAAATCATGGCTTGGATTATCCAAACACTCAAAGGAAAATCACAGTCAGGTCTAAGGAAGATACAAAATATTAAAAAACTCCTAACTCAAAATCAAATTTAAAAATAGTCATTTATATTGACAACATGAAGTGCTATATTCAAAACAGAAAGTGTTATATTCACAACAAAATTTAAAAAACTGGTCATTCACAACACAAAAAGTTATATTTACAACAAAATTTAAACATCTGGATTTTGTTTCAAACTCAGGTCCCCAAGCGTACAGAGGAAAAAAGCTAGATTCACAACAGGAAGTGATATATTCATCACAAAATTTAAAACCTGATCATTCACAACAGAAAAAGCTATATTCATAATAAGAAGTGTTATATTCACAACAAAATTTAAATACCTAGATTTTGTTTCAATAGAAATAATATCAAAAAGTCCCTAGGGACTTTTTTGATATATGATTTGAGTTAAAACTTTTTAAATATTTTGTATGTTCTTTGGAACCTGACTGTCATTTTCCCAATAAATAAAGTATGAGCTGGACAAAATTATTAAAGATAAGTCCATAAATGCTATCAAACACGAGGTAAATATGGCTTTTGAAGAATGACTTTTAGAGAATGATTTTTACAATTTACGAGATAAAAATGATTTTTAAAAAATAGCTTTTGAATGTTTAATAGTGTTTAGAACATTGCCTCGAATAAGATTGCCTCCAATAAGATGAGACATGTGCCTAGAAGAAGAAAAAAATACTCCTTTCAGTCTTTAATATAAAATATATTTACCTAATTTGATTAAATTAGATAAGTTAATTAAGTTAGTCATTATGACATGTATTTTTTAAAACATTTTAGCTATTTTCTTTAATTTCCTTATGCCTTCTCGTTATATATTGTTGAGGGAGTATCATAGAGGTGAATAAAGAAAAAATTAATAAATATAAAAACTATGTTTTTATTTAAAACTAACATCAACTCTTTGAATAAGTCTTATATTAAATATTAGAGGAAGTATATCTCAACAAATTATGCCATGGCCCACTATAAGTCTACAATCGACAACCAATGCTTCAATAAAAATTAAAGGTAAAATCAATTTAAGTTTTACATAAAGCGATCAACCAATGCTTCAATAAATTTAATTACAATATATTATTCAATTTACCCATATTTTAAATTTAAGATTAATAGTATTTAGTTACATATTTATAACAAACATCATTATCACTTGAGCATTTTCAGTAAAATTAACCCTTTATAAAGTTAAGGACAAAAAATATACCAAAAAAGGAAAAAGATGCCCTTATACACTACAAGCTATTAGTTAGGACTCACTTCCTGTAAAAAGGAAATGCAAATTTGAGTCCCCAAAAACATATTTATTGGATGAAGTGGAAGATTTCACTTTCTCTCAATTTTTAATTTGGTAACTGTACATTTTTTTTTCCTGTAATCAAATTCCCTAATTTTACTTAGCATCATTAGTCCCGTAACCTTACTCTCTTTACACCATCAGCCCTCAATTTAGGTTATGTTTGAGATAACGTTAGCAAGTATGTTCACATAAGTTGAGATAAAACTTCTTTAATATATTTATCTTGAACACCGTAAATCACATAAAAAAAATAGCTTCTACCGCTAATCCAAATAAGCACATAAAATCTAAAGATGTTAACATACATAACCAAATTAAATGGATGATTTAATAGAGACAAACACATCAATGCCAAATTGAAAACTGAGGGAAAATATACCTATAAAATGTTTTTTTGTTCTCAAAATTTATACTCCATATGGTTTTAATTATAAGAATAAATTGACTTTTTTAGGAAATTAAGGAAGCTAATTAAATAAAGTATTTTTATTTTATTTTTTTCTCAAAACTAATTAGGTTGACTAATAAACTAATATATGATATAAGGATACACAACATATAATATAATAAAGTAACTTATTTAGCATCCTTAATCTTTCCAAAAAAAAAAGTTCAACTCAGTCTTATAATTAGAACCGGATGTAGTGGTTTGTTCTCAATGTACCTTAGTAAATCTTAGGGCCCGTTTGGATCGGAAAAAGAAAAAGAAAAAGCAAGAATGGAATTAAATGTAAAATATTTTGCCTCAATGCATTTGATTGACACTAGAAAAAAAATGAGCTGATAAAAAAAATTGATTGAAAGAAAATAAGGTAAGAAAATGAGATAAAATACAATTTTATCCCAATTTCAATTTTTACGCGACACTCAACAGAGACCGCTGGAATGTTATTTTGTAACACTCCAGTGTACTCAGAGTCCTCTCATCTTCCCATTTTAAATCATTATAGTGTGTGCTTCACAAACCAACCATACACCCATTGCATTTTCTTGCTCTCTCTCTCTCCGCTTCTTTCTTTATTTAGCTTCTAGTTCTACCATTTTCCTTTATTCTTTAATTTTTCTAGGAGTGGGTGTGATTCGTGGGTTCTTTCTTTAGTCTTTGAGCACTGAAGCTTGATGCTCACTTCATAATTTTTTATGTTGTCTGATTCTCCCTCTTTCTTTCGTCGGAAACAGAGAGAATTGAAGACCAAGAATTTTTTCTTGAGGTAAGAGTCTGTTCTATATTTTTGCATTGTTCTTGTTAGAGTGACAGAAACGTCTTATTCTGCATTGCGTTCCTGGTATTGTTATTGCAGACGATCATATGAGAATGTTTGCGTCTTGAGAAATGGTGGATCATATGAGAATGTTTGCATTCTTGTTAGTGTCTCTCTTGGGTTCTTGTTCTTGTTGCTTTTTCAGTTCACATTTGAACAGCTTGAGCCTCTGAGTTCACCCGCAGAGCGACTCGCTCTACTTCAACCTCTGAGTTCATAGAGCTGAGACAAAATAATTTTACTGGGGCCTTGCCTGATGAATTGTGGTATCTTCCAAGATTGAGCTTTGTGGATGTATCCCGTAATTACTTCACTAGTGTGCTTCCTAGTTCTGGTTCCACTGCTAATGCTACTACTACAGTTAAGGGAAATATTTCTCATAATCTATTTATGGAAGCCTCACTCCTCAGCTCAAAAGGTTCAGTTTCATAGATCCGTCAAGCAATTATTTTTGAGGGCAAGGTTCTGGATTTCGTAGTTAATCTCCAACTTTCCCAATTCTCTAAACACAACAAGCCGTCTCTGTTTCTGAATCCTCCCATTCTCCTTTTAATAACTGGGACTCGTATCTCGGGGAATGATTTTTGGGCTAAAGAAATAACTAGGACTCGTTTTTCGGGTGTCACTCTCTTCCTCTCCCCATGCAGAGAAAAGGCTAAGTTGGTCTTTTGATCCACCGAACCTATTTTCCTATATATAAGGGAAAATGTCCCACCGCTAAAAAGTATTTTACAAACAAAATGTGAACCAAACGATACAATACAATTGCCAATGAAAAATGACCATTTTTCTTTTTCCTTTTCTGGTTTGCACTGAACCAAACGGGCCTTACAGAACCCAAGAATATGAATATCCAATAAAACAGGCGTCCCTCATCCATGAGTTAAAACTGCTTTAAAGAAAAATCTATAAAAGATTCGCACGTGGGTTTATTACACCCACTGATTAATGAGAAATCCTGGGTTGCAAGTAACAACCATTGTTATAGTTAAGTCGTAGAAGCTTCTGTAACTTTACTTGCTTCACCAAATTAAAATCGAAAGCTCTCTCACCAAGAAATGCCTTTTTTATTGAAAAATCATCTTTAGATTGCTTTCCAACCAAAACCATGAAACGTGCATCCTTTACTACCCATTTTGCCTATTCAAGTCATCATGATTTGCCAATGTCACCCACCAAATATGCATACAAACCATGGGCACACCCTGTTTTTTCATTTCATGTCATATGGTAAATATTACCGACACACGTGAAAAATAAGAAACATAGACATAAACAATCAAATTTTTATACCATGTAATACTATTATCATCCTCTCAAAGTTCATGACTGTTTGATTATAAAATATTCAATTCCATTTTTATTGCTTGTCAGCCTGTCCCTCTCCAAGGGGTGAATTCCAACTTATACACTCGATGGATACTAAATTTAAGGTCTTTTAAACTAATTTGTAAGATAAAAAACGATCATTTAAATTTAAATTATCTTAATAAATAGGGGTACTATAAAAAAAAATAAGAAATACTCGATCCTCATACTGGAAATCAAAAAACCAAGCCAAAACTTTTAAATAAACCTTATATATTTTGTTTTTATTTTTTGTTGTCCATCCGGTATCCAAAACTTCACTTTTACTAATCAATCCGCCCTTATTTGCACACCTAACTATGGTGGGTGAGTCTCCCAGCGGGGCTTTTCTACATTCACAAGGCTCAAACTTGAGACCTTGCTTAAGAGACACAAACCATTTACTACTTGTGCCAACTCTCGTTGGTAAATAAACCTTATAATTATAACTATAGTAAGCTAACTTTTCCATCAGTATTTTTAATATAAGAATTAAATAACTAATTTCTAGTGATTAAAAAAATTAATTAAATTAGAGATTTATTAAAAAAGATTGTTAATTTTGATAGAATATCCTTTTTAATTGTCATTTGCATTTAAACTATTTTTAATGAATATTTCGTTGTTATATGCATTCAATACGTTTGGAAGAAAGTCATAAATTTAAAAAATAAAGTGGATTGGAATCTTTATATGTGTTTGTATATAGGGTTTAATGTTTTCTACTTTTGATGTAAAACATTTTTTTTTGGTCAAACTCACATAAAAGTGAGTGGTCCATAATAATTTTTTATCTTTCTTCTTTTTTACAATAATGACTCACTCACTTTTATGTAAGTGTGAATGAAAAAAATGTTTTTGCGTTAAAACATTAAATTTATATATATAATTGTTCAAAATAAATTCATATATATATATATATATATAATTAAGATAAACTACCTAACTAATTTTAATATTTTTAAGATTGGATAGAGTATGCTGAGAATTTTTCTTAAATGTTTAAATATGACTCCGCCCTCATCTTTTCCTAGGCGATGGCGTGTCCATGTGGGGTACTATTAGATATTGTAAGGATAAAGTTTTTATCTTTAGAGAGAATCAGTGTACGGCCGTCGGATTTCCAAGCCACTGCCACGCGTCACATTTTGGAGATCTTGTGAGTTACTCCGTTTAATGAATGTGCCTAACTTTTTGGGCGAGGATGGGGATATAAACGACGTCGTGTCGTTCATCTTGTCCCTTCCATCTGAAAACCGACACCAAAGAATGATAGCGAGTACACACAGAAAAGAGCACACAATTCTTGGCCTCTTCCGATAAGTTTCACCTTCATCTTCTTCCTTCCCCTGCGATGATTCATTTGGATCCCTATTTGATTCTTATCTTTCATATCTATTAGTCTTCCTTTAGTTTTCTTCGACTACCTGCATATTGCTCTCTTGGTATGCCCTCTCAATCCTTCTCTGTGCTCCTATATTTTACTCCGTTCTCTGTCTTTTCCTTCTAGTATAAACATGTTTCATCTTTCGTATACTCTTCAGTGTATGCTCGATCTTTTGGGGCTTCTTCAACCGATTGCAAATATGTCGAATGAATAAATCTTTACTGCAAATCTGTACTATTTTGTCTGGTTTGTGGGTTACTTGCTCACTTCGACTACATATACTCAATTTCTGGCAAGATCAGGGGACTACATGAGGAATTTAAAATTTGACTCCATAATAACTATCATGAAAATTGAGGCCTTGTTTTGCAGTGGAGTGGACTTGACCATTGCAGTTTCAGATGATCTTCTCCTCCATTTTCTGTTTGTTTTTTTTCCTTGACTGGGGGAATATTAGTTAGATCCTAAAAACCGATTTAATAATAATTAGATGCCAAAACAATTACTTGCAACTGATACTGCCTTATTTGTAACCTTGTAGATTATAATTGTCAACTCCTCCACAATCTTGCGGCTGAAGATTGTTTTGAGATCTCACTGTTATTAAATTACTACCTTGGAATCTAATTGTTATTCTCCCTTTGATGAAAAACTCAAGGAATTTATACAATATTACTTGCTAAAGCATTTTTGAATGATTGTTTCCAGTAGTTGTTGTGCAAGCATTCACCTTATCTTTCTTTGAAGAAAGGGGGGTTGTTCTTGCTGCTTCTGGAACACAATTCATCCTTGCATTATTTATTGTTTTAACTATGTGAGTATATGACCATCTAATTGTGAACCGGAATCACCCATTCTAAGTGATTTCATCATTTCATGGTTTAAGGTGCTGTTTGGAGTAAGCATCTCTTCTCTGAGTTCTGAAGTTTTTTAACTCTTAACATTTTTTCCCATTATAGGCAGTGATTATGAAGAAACCTTAGCCAACTGATGGCAGCAGCAGAGGTAAGGGCTGTGTGGCAGAGAACTGTTAATCGTTGTTTTGTCCAAGAAGACGCAAAAAGAGCTCCCAAATTAGCATGTTGCCAGCCTTCATGTGCAGCATCAAGATTGGTCGATGCAGAACTAGCCAATGTAGCAGATGAATCAGCTGATGCTGCTGTTAATGTCATGCCTTTTAGCCGGAAATCTTCATTTTCCAATCTATCTCCTGACTCGAGATGGTGGTTGCAAACACAAACTAACTATGGGCATCAAAAGAGCACATTGCATCAGCAATCAAGTGCATTAGATGATGAACCAGAGATGTTGAAAGCCAGTGATAAAGATGAGTTATACGAAGATTTTAGTTGCTTTGGTGATGAGGAGTATGATTCGTTTTATCATGCGGACTATGATTCGCAGGTTGACATGATCAGGAAAGCTAGCAACAATGAAATGCTAGGGCAATCCAGTGAAAAATCTCGGCCTTTTGTGCAACTGATGGATATAACAGGAAAGCATGAGACGATGGAGATTGACAGTGTTGGTTGCTCAGTTTCCAAGCAAATGGATGAGTTTAACTTGGATAGCACTTGGACTGAAGGTGACAAGGCTGAGCCGTGGTGGCAAACTACAGATAGAGATGAGTTAGCTTCCTTTGTTTCGATGAGATCACTCAATAATATCGAAAATTGTGATCTTCCTCCACCTCAGAGGAGGTATGTAAGTAGACATCCATGTGAAAGAATTGGTGATGAAAAAATGAGGACATCATGTGTTAACTGGGAGGCAAAGTCCTGTGGCCTGTCCAACTTGACTGCTCATGCTCAAGGGAGTTTGGATTCACGATTGACACTTGGAAAGCAAGGCGCGTCAGCTAATGAAAAGTTCTCACGTTGTGCTTCTGAAAATTCTTCCAGGTAAAATCTAGTTGTAAATACTGGAATTTTGCCCTGCCTTTCGAGTTTTAAGTAGTTTGAATTCACTCCCCAAAATCTGTATACACAAATGCATTAGCAAAATAGGAGGTGGTTATTTTCTAGTACAAGTTTTCTGTTAGTTGGATCCAACTTAGGCATTTTTGAGGTTTTCATGGATGTAATCTTACCGTGTTTGGCCTTGCAACTTCATAACAGTTACACTACCATGCATAGGAATACCACAGAGGAGCAACAGGCTTCTGAGGGAGATCAAAGCAAAGCTCAACTGATGGAAGCACTGTGCCATTCTCAAACACGAGCTAGAGAAGCAGAAGGCGCAGCTAAACAAGCATATGCTGAGAAAGAGCAAGTTGTCAGACTCATTTTTAAGCAGGCATCGCAAATTTTTGCCTATAAGCAGTGGTTCAGGTTGCTGCAGCTGGAAACATTGCTCACTCAAATCAAGAATAAGGATCAGCCACTCTCAACTCTATTGCCTGCCGGACTTCCATGGATGACTTGTGAAGGAAGAAAGCTGAGGAAGAGAAGGCAGAAATTGCCAAAAACCAAACGACTAAGACCAACAAGTGAAAATATTACAACATATGCTGTTGCAATTGCTTTAGGACTGTCTATTGTTGGTGCTGGCTTGCTCTTAGGATGTTGTGTGGGTTGGATGTTACCTCATTTGTAGTTCTTCTATTTAATGATTTGAGTATAGTCCTGCTTTTACATGAAGTTGGTATAGAAGGGGAAATAGGTAAACAGAGAGAGAAGCTGCATTTATTGTGTTGTATTTGCATCTAGTTTGGTTCTGTAAATTTTTGTAGTCCTTGTCAAACATCTTATTAATTTGACATCTAACTTGTGTGATGAATGTTATGTACATGAAATCTGGGGTGAGGATGAGGCAGAAGCCACTAGTTCTGGTTATTTAGGGTATGTTTGATTTAGCTTTAAAGAAGCATGTTCCTGCAAAGGAAGAAAAAACTCATCTTATATATTTACCTCGTATATTTTAAATCACGATAAAAAATCAACTTCTACTGCTAATCTAAATAGAAAGTATTCATTGGCTCCCATTCTCTTTCATTAGTTTGCAAATGTTAGCAAATGAAGAGCAGCTACATAAGGCTAAAGAATACTGTTTGAAAAAAATGAACTCTAAAGAATTAATTGACAGTGGAAATCTTGAATATTAAAATTCTTCTCCAAGTTTACAAGATCAAGTTATTATAATTTTTTTAAGGGTTAAACGGTAATTTTTCCCTGAAATTTTTGGAAGCAATTTTGCACTATTTCAAAAAGGGAGCAATTTTATCTTTTTTCGTTATCTCAATTACTGTTGATCATTATTTGACCAAATATGCTAAGCTGGAAATCCACATATCATTCACATCATTTTTGTTAAAATACAAATTTACTTCGGAAGTTTACATGTCATCTACTTCATTTTTTTCAAAGTTAGATTTAAAACTTTCGAGTAAATTTGACTTCAACAAAAATAATGTGGATGACATATAAATTTTTAACTTAACATATACAACTAAGGGTTAAAATTAGCTAAGATAACGGCTCGAGAAATTCCCCCCCCCCCCCATAAACTTCTAAAGCAACATTGACCCTTAACTTGTTTTTTAATAAGGTACTTCTTATTTACAAATATATATTTTTATCTACAAACTATAATGGGTTCTTGTTTTTTTTATATATATATATTTTCTAGGAAGTTAAGTTTACCTTTGGTGTTAATTTTATTACCTCTTATTTTTAATATAAGATCTCTTTATGATACATTCTTAATATAAGATCTCATTCATTGTATATTTAGATGTGGTACTTCATAGGAATCACTTGGACCATCAGGGAGAAAATGGTCCTTTGCTATAATTGTAATATTAATGATCGACATATCATGATGGCATTTGTTGCTCTCGTCTCGTGACATCAGAGTCATATAAGTAGGGGAAAAGCAAGGCATCTTCCCAGTTTGATTACAAAAGACAGAAAGTACTACATATGTATATGCCTCCTTTTTTTCATGTCACATGAGCGGATCCCACATCCTTACTTTTAAGTGTGAGCATGTATATTTCCAAAATGATTTCATTTTTAAAAAGACATTTTTCTGTACTTCTCAAATAAGCACTTAGTTGAGAAAGATTTCATTCAAAGATTGTTTTGAAACTTAGTTTTCTTGCATCTTCGCTTTTAAACTTGTTACGTGTGATCAGAGGGATGGTTTTTGTCTACTACTCATGAATCTTGCTGTCCAAGAGATTGTTCTCTAATTCTACTCCTACTACAACAACAAACCTTTATCTCGTTAGGTAAAGTCATCACACGATATCATATCATTGTGCTCTAGTAACACAAATCTGAAAATGGTGCAGTATAACATTCACTGTTTGCAGAATCCAAGGGCAGTGGTCGGATATCTGGTGCAAAATACTCCCTCCGGTCCTAATTATAAAAGCTAATTGATTTTTTAGAGAGATTAAGGAAGCTAATTAAATTAACTTAGAGTATTTTTTTATTTTTATTTTTTTCTTCTAACTAAATAAATTAAATAAACTAATATCTAATTTAAGAAAACACAACATATGAAATGATTAAGTAACTTATTTAGCTTTCTTAATCTCTCTAAAAAAAATCAACTAGCTCTTACAATTAGGATCGGAGGTAATATTAAAAAGGAATGATGAAGAGGACAATAATATACTCTGGAACAAACTTAATACTGGCAGTGAATTATTGATTGATTCACGCCATGATTTCGGGTTTGGGTTTCCTCTTTGATGTACCAGCTAAAATAACAGAGATAGGGATAGGCTGCAAAAACCTGTACAACTAGGTCACATGGGAATACGGAAAACCCAAGGCTTCCACATCCACAGTTAAAAAAAAAAAAAAAAAAAAAAGAACCGAATCCTAAGTCTTGCAGCATTGTGTGTGTGTGTGTGTGTTTTTTTTTTTTTTGTAACCGTGCAAGAAGAAACTGGTCCTCACTCACTGCCACTTCCCATAACAAAGCTATCACGCTCTCTTCCATTAAAAGATAACATTGTACAGATGATGCAGTGGATAACATATGACACAGGCATTACATTACAGAAATGATTTTGACTTGACCATGGTGTGCCACAGAGAGATAAAAAAAATCTAGTGATTCTTCAGCCCATACCCACCACCACCAACTTTCTTCTGTTTCTTCATCCGCCATGGCACCACCTGCTTCAAGCTCTCTGTGATTGTTGTCTGCCCAATTGAAAAAGACACCACATTGCATCATTACCTCACCCCCATTGACAAGGGGAAAAAATAGAATAAATTTTTTTCACTGCTTTTGATAAAAGTTTCTTGCTTTATCCCAACAAAAGAACAGAGGACCATCTTTGGAAGCAAACTCTAGATTTTACAGCCCGTCCCTATTTGTATAAGGGCCTTTTAACTGAATCGCAGCAAATTCCCAACTGGCATCTAATAGCGCTCTCCACTTTTTCTTTTTCTTTTTTGGGACAAAATAGCTCTCTCCACTTGAAACAGTAAAGTTTTGTTTTTTGGTTAAGAAGAACAATGGGAGAATTCAAGTGAGGATCATGGCAAAAATTTCACTGATCGTGTCTACAGCACATTGAAATTAGTCTCCCAAGCAAGAATTGATGAAATGCCATAACTTTTCACACAAAAGCAGAGTGATAAACAGGAATTATTCCAGAACAGAGTGAAAACTTACCCAGACACAAGAGTTAGCTTGGAAAACGCTAGAAAAGCTGCCAGATCGTTTCATCTTGTGACTGCCTCCACCAATAAAACCAGTATCATCACAGTCCCTATTATTATCAGCAAAAGATGGAAAGACATAGCTACCCCAACTCACTTCTCTTTTGACTCTCAAACCCTTCTTCCTCCACGACCCAAACCACCTTCCTCTTCCTTCTTTCTGTCTGAGTCCTCCTCTGTTCAGAACCAGAGCACCAAGCCTATCCTTCTCATCACTGAAAGAACCACCAACTCTAAATGAAGGAGGAGAGCGAAAGCTCTCGCTACTCGCAGAAGATCCCTCCAAAACTGACGTGGGTGAGAGTAATTTGGTGAGCTTGGCTTCAAAAAGCAATCTTGGAGGCAAATCCAAGGACTTTGGAGGAAGATCACAAGTGGGGTTGTTGTTGTTGAAGGGGATAAGAGCAGTACAGGGCCTGGGCTTTCCTGGTTCTTCTTCCCAACGGAATGGGACTGAAGCTAAAGTATGGAGCGGAGGCGTGGCGGCGCCGGAGTGCTCTGGTGACGGCATTGACGGGACGGAGAGCAATAGGGGTAGTTTTGGTATAGTGGTGTGATCCTCTGGATCAGAATTCATCTCTCTGGTGTTCTCTTTCTCCACTTCCTTCCTTCTCAGTACTGTGTGGTTAGGTGCTTTTTTTTTTTTGGGACAAAAGGAAGGGAAGAGAGATCTCAGAGAATGAGAAAGGAAAGGAGGAGGATGAAGCCGAAGCACACTGTGCTTTTCTCTGCCGAAAATGTTTGGTTCTTTCTTTCCAACACGTTTTGCCTTTCACTGAAGGAAAACTTCAAAAGGAGGGTCCTTTATTGTCAGTTTTTTCCTCTTATGCACAGGACAACGTGTTCCCACAACTTTTTTTTTTTTTTTTTTTGTAAAATTGCATTTAGGTTCGGATAAAAGAAAATATAATAATATGTCTCTTAAAATTCTAAAACTGCATTTAAGTTTTTAAAACTTTTTTTACAATAAATTTTAATTTTGCTGACAAATTTATAGGCGTCCACTAACAAGTTTAGTTTTAAGATTTTAAAGTATTATTTTATCATATTTTCTCTTATCCGAATTGTAAATGAATTTTTTTCTTTTTGTCTTTTTTGGCGGAAATGGTCCTACAAGATATATAATAATATAAATATAAGGAGCATATAGGAAATCCATCCATCAATCAATCAACTCAGTCTTAAAAACTAGGAAAATTGTTTGCAGGCCTATTCCCCGAAAAGGCCCGCAAAAACTGATAATATTTTTCAAACAATTTTCTAACAACTCAATCAAATTTAAATAATTATATCAATACCCCGTTAACAACTATATCGCCTCATTAACAACATTTTCTAACAACTTTGAATAAGCTTCGTTTAACAACTATATCGATTATCTCGCTAACAACTATATCGTTGTTAACAACTCACCCTGACTTTGAAAATACCTAAAAAGACCTTTGGCAGCTTTTCGGATATTGTCGATTTTTGAGGGCCTTTTTAGGAAATTTTACACCTAAAAGGGCCGCGAAACAATTTTCCCTAAAAACTAGTGCTACCTTGTTTATAAGAAAACATGTTGATTAAGATCCATTAATGAATAAATACATTTTATTATCTCATAATTTCTTTTTTTATATATTTCTTAATAATTTATTAATTGACTAAATTACTAATTAAAAAATCATATTTTCTTCTAACAGCATATCCCTTAATTTTAAGAAAAAGATATGATTTATTTCTATCTTTAACTATATTACTTTCTTCATGTGATTTTTCTTTAGATAGGGGTATAGTTACAAAATATTCTGCCAATTTTGCAATCATTAAATTATATTTATCTCAGGAAATACGCAGGGAATAAATGCTCGTTAATTACTCAATCATGCAATATTATAGGAAAAATTGGGAAAATCCCTTAATAAATATTTCTATAAAATTAAATTTTATCGAAGTCTTTTCCGTAATTTTCGTATTATATTCTCTTATTTCTTTATTTCCAAAATAAAATTTCATTTAATTAAACAATGTCGAATGCAGACCTAAAAATTTGATTATTAGTAATAACTAATTAGTGTGTTATGTTGTTTGGGAAAAAAAAAAAGTTCAATGTTATGTTAAAAATTAGTATAAAAGATGTAAATTTGGTGATAATTTAAATGTGTTTTTCATTTTTTTTCTTGGCCAAGGGTTTTAATTTGCTTATTAGGGGGAGGGGAGGAAAAATAAGTCCCCTATTTGGTTTGAAGTTTTTTTTTTTTTTTTGGGGGCACCAAAATTTCTATCACCTCCACTCCAACAACCTTATTTTTGCTTCTCTTCAACTTGGGGGTTGGGGGGGTTTTGCAGGGAAGCCAAATGCGAATGGAAATTAATTAATTTGAGAAACTATGTGTAAAAAAATATCTCGAAAAACAATATATAATTTAAATATAAATAAATACAATATATAAAAAAGTTTTAAAAAAAATAAAAAATATCTTATATACTCTAATTAGATGTATGAGCACCTAATAAGCATGTAATTCTAAGTATATAATGTGGACTCACAAATTTAAGGCTAAATACTTTTGCTCCCAATCTATTTGCCTTTCTATTTTGTTGGAGGAGAGGGAAAGAGCGTGGGAGGCGGTGGTAGAGAAAAATGGGTAAAAGAGTTTATTTTGTCCCTCAAATCTTCACAATTAGATGAGATCCTAATCTAATGGTATTGAGAGAGGTAGACAAAGATAAGCAAAATAAGGGTAGACAAAATAACATATCCCATGAATTAATGGGAAAAACACTTCTCATATTGTAGGAGAAGTGTATTATCATGTCACATACACATGAAATGGTGGAACCCACATATATATATAATGATTATTATATATATATATATGGATCCCACCATTTCATATATGTGTAGAATCTTCTTCTTTTAAATGCAACATAAGAAGTTTAAACCCCTTAATTATAAATAAAAATGTTATTATGTTAATTAGATAAGATGTAAATTAATTTAAATAACATATAAATAAAAAATATAACTAAATACGATAACTATAAAATATTAAATTGCTATCACTTCTCTCCTCCCACCTCATCTCAAACTAAATATGGGACCCGGATTGCCTCGAATCCGGGGGTCGATATCCTCGATCCGTCTGGCCGTTGATCTCGCATATTTTTTGCACCCAAAAATTTTAAAAATATCTTTGGACGGCCCGGATCAAAGGATGCGAGGATGAGGAGGGGAGGATCTTGAGGAAATCTGCTTCCCTAAATATGGGGTTATTAATGGGAAAATATCACTCAAGTTCTAAAAGAAGATAAAAAATATTAAAAAAAAAATCTCAACCCCAAAATTCTAATATCAAAAGAGTCTCATTGTCAAATAACTTTTCCTATTGTTGAAATTTTCCTAAGAAAAAGTGTTGTCAAAATAGTTTTTCCTGTTGTAAAAAATTTTCTACGAGAGGAAAAACTCGAAGAAAATTTAACAACAGGAAAAACTATTTTGACATGACATGAAAAGTCATTTTGACAACAATTTTTTCATAGGAAAATTTTAATAATAAAAAAAGCTATTTTGACAACCAAACTTTTTTGATATTTTTTTCCGTAATTAATATCAAATAGGGGATTTGGGATTGTGACTTTTTTAATATTTTTTCTCTTCCTTAGGACCTGAGTGATATTTTCTCATTATTAAAACCCCCCTCACATTCTCATTCACAAATCAAACTAAACAAGGTAATCATCCCCTACCTTTTCATCTTGCCCATCCAAACAGGGCCTAAAGCTTAACCCGCCCCAGTATTAAGGGTACATATACCAAAATATACGTATTCAAATCCGGGAAAATCATTTTCAGGGCTCTTTTTGGAAAAAAAATCTCAAAAAAGACCCACAGAATCTGACAATCCCAGGAAAGGCCTAAGGCCTTTTCTGGGATTTTCAGAATCTTGCGTGAGTTGTTAACGGGGCTGATATAGTTGTTAACGGGTAGATCATTAACAACTAAATCAGCCCCATTAACAACAATTTTCTAACAACTAAATCAGCCCCATTAACAACTATATCAGCACCTCGTTAACAACTATATCAACCCCATTAATAACTCACGTAAGATTCTAAAAATCCCAGAAAAGGCCCTAGACCTTTTCTGAGATTTCAGAATCTTTGGGGCCTTTTTTTTATTTTTTTCTGTTAAAAGGGCCCCTAAAGTGATTTTTACTTCAAATCCGCTATCAATATCTTTTTCGTTTTAAGTAACCTTGTCAGACTTATTCATTTGTACTCGTATGCCACATAATCATTAATTCATTACGTGAATAAATGGTAGTCTCAACTCAAGTAACCTCATTCTTCTTTATTTGATATTCCTATGGGGCTCCGTCCAAAAAAAAGAAATATATATATATATATATATATATATATATATATATATATATATATATATATATATATATATACTTGTGCGGCCGAATACAAAAGTTTAGATAATAATCTAACATTTTTAATTAAAACTATTAATAACCTTTTTGTTCAAAAAACTAATTTTGTTAGTTTTGGCCAGTTAACATGTTAAAATACTAGTTTATCTTGTATTATAACATAAAATGGCCAAAATAAAATTTTCCAAGGGTATTAGGATCAAATTAACAAATATTGAAGGACGAAAAAAAAAGAACAAGTATTTTATCTTTAAAGCAAAAAAATTGTTAATTACATATAATGATATACACCAATACAAGCATATTATTCTTTGCTTTTGTATGAAATTGTATGTATACCCTTTTTAAACTAGGGTCCTTTCAAATAGCATTTTAAATCGGTGAACTTGAGAAATCAGTTCCTCAATTCTCTTCCTTGGTAAAAAAAGATAGTTTTTTAGAATAAAAAGTAATAGTATATTTGGTTCCTTTTATTTTTAAATGAATAAAAATGAGGGAATGGTACAAAATGGGAAGGAAATATCAGCATAAAAAAATTAGACAGTACAGTAATAAGAATGATTGTGAAGGTGAACAAGACTTGTCAAAAGCAAAATTGTTGCTATCATCAACTATCCAATACACTCACTGCACAGTCAACACATTATTCTCAGAATTTTGTCCCCTCTTTCATCCACAAACCATGCAATCCGGTTTCTCTTTATCTAATTATGCAAGCTGCATAATTTGAATTGATTTTTTTTTTTTCAGATTATATTGTTCAGAAGTGTTGATATTTTATATGTTCTATCGATATTTTCTCATATTGTGTCTATCTTTGAAGTGAAAGGTCGTGGAGGTTGCCATAAAACTTAGGGCGTGAGCCCGCGCAAAGTGGCAATGAATGCAAATCTTAATCATAGTAGCAAAATTTAAACAATAAAATATTAATATATGATATATTATCCATTTCAAATATTAACAATAAGTAATAAAATAATAGTATGATTTAGTCTAAACTTTACTTAATACACAAAAAGATATGTGTATAAATCGAAATAAAACTCATCTCATATACTTACTTCGTATATCGTAAATCACTATTAAAAAACTGCTTTCAAAAGCTCTAATTATTATTCTAAATAAGCATTTAACTACTATATATGATATTTTAAATGCCAAATAAGTGATGGAAATAAATTGTGAGGTTAGATGTGAAGAGGAGGTAGACTTGGAACGAGTCACGTGTGTTGACACAAAGTGTCCTGCCAAACAGGTCATTCCTATTTGTCACCAAACTCCCCTATTAGATTCCCTTCTCTCAATGCCTTAGTTTCTCTAATTTTGATTCATTTTAGGGGGGGAAATATAATTTGTGGGCAATAAAATTATAGGCAATTCGGATAAATATCTCTATAGTTTTTTCCGCTAACAAACTAGTCCTTAAAATTATGATTAACTTTTGTTAATTAAGATTTACAAAGATGACATGATGTTGGTGATGTGACAATGATATTTGATAACAACAAGGACCTTGATCAAAATTGACTGAAACTTTAACGATAAAATAATGGGGGACCTTGAGTTAAGTTGATCAAAACTCTAGAGATAAAAAACACTGTTTTCTCAATATTTTATGAGTGGGTGATTAGTTGAGATTTTATAGAACAAGTTTTTGTTGAATGATAGGTGTTATGATTTTGGATAAGTGGTTAAAGTGTGAGTAATTAAGATTTTGTAGGGTGGGTTTATACTCTCATCATCCTTTTCTTTTATCCCCATTATCTCTAAATCACATCCGTCCAATCAATCTAAAATATCACAATATTACTTTAATTTTCCTCTCATTTTCCCAATCGACAGTCCAGATGAGATGAGGAGGGATGAGGAGAATGAATACTTATGAGAGAATCCCTTCCAATTTTGTAGGCATCAAGATAGTGAGGGATTGACTCCAAATAAGTGGCTGATGAGCGTCAGTGAGTGGGTTTTGATTAGCGTGTAATAAAAGGCTCATCATATATGTACCACATGCTTATCTTTTTTTATTTAGATGGGCAAGCAACACTTTCAGGTAGAGATCGAACCCTGATAAGCGTGCCACTACACTCCCGAGACGGTGGCAGCACAAACTTATCTTTGGCACTTATAATTCGTACTCCTTTCTAATATCTTGTTATTACGAGTGGCATCCCCCAAATATGTTTTATTTATATTTTGATTATGATGATTAATCCAAATCCAAAAGTCAACAACGTAGCGTTTATTTAGAGGCATCATATTTCCGGAATCGGTTTGTTTGGTAGGGAGAGCTCATTAGTCAGGGTGAGTTAAATCGAATTTTGGACGGTTCAAATTTAAGTTTTTAAAAAAATTATGATTTTTTAAATAAAAAATTATTTTTTGAAAGAATAATAATTTTTTGGGAGGGAAAAGGAAGATGAGGATCTTCTCACACCCAAAAACCTGTTTGGTGAGCAAAATTCCCGTCGCTTTAAATTCCTGAAGTAGATCTTCCTTTAAACATGGGAACTTGGGTTCCCTCCGAAACGTCAACCCATGATCCTCCCAAAAAGAAAATATTTGGGACAACTTTGCCTTCACTCTTCCAATCAAAGCCCCATCATCGTCCGAAAACGCGGTGGTTGTTGGTCTCTCTCCACCAATCTGTTCGTTCGCGTTTCTTCTCAGTTGAACGAAGATGAAGGTGCTGATTTCTACTTCTATTTGACTTATCTGGTTTTTGTGCAATCTACTCTGTTTCAAGTGAAGGGAAACGAGGAAGATGACGGTAGTGTGATATGATTTTCTCCAATCTCACCTGTCAAGTTCTTGCTTTTATCGTGATTTTCTAGATCCCTGTTTCACGATTCACGGTTTTTTTTTTTTTTTTTTTTTTTTTTTTTTTTTTTCTGGAAACGTTCGTATGCTTTTATAAAAGGAAAAACGATGCTTTCCAGATCCCTGTTTTGCGATTCAAGTTCATTCATATGCCTTTTTTTCCCCTAGAAACGTTCGTATGCTTTTATAAAAAGCAAAACGATGCTCTCAGATTCCAGATCCCTGTTTCGCGTTTCAAGTTCAACGTTCGAACGTAACTTTTGTGTTCGAACGTCCGAGGGGCATTTCAGGAATTTAACACCACCTTCCCACTTAACCAACACCCAATTTTTCATACCAAACAATTCATTTTCCTGCAACTTAAATTCCAATGTTTACCAAACAATTTCAACTTTTTTAGTTTCCTCTCAATCTTCTCTTCCATTCTTTTCCCTTTTTTAATCTTTATTAGAGTATATAGTTAGTGTAACTAATTAGTCCTATTTTAGTGTAATTAGTTCTATTTTAGTGTAACTAGTTAGTTCTATTTTCATGTAATTTGTTATTTTGTATATATCATTTATTGAGTCTTATTGGGTCTATATAAAGACCTTGTATCGATACATTGGGGATGGAATAATATTCTACAATTTCATTTTCTCTTCTTGCTAAATCATAACATGGTATCAAAGCGGTTAGTCTTTGACATCCTGTATTCTTCTCAAAATTTTTGGACTCTTCCCGTACCAATTTTCTTGGTTTGTCCTATTCACTTTTAGACTTTTCTCATTTCCTCTTTCATCTTTTTCTTCCAAACCCGATGGCTTCACTTTCTTCTACCATCGATTCATCTATCGATTGCTTCATCTACCTCTCCCACGATTCGCTCCAAACCATTGCAAATCCTTTCTATTTGCATCCAAATGAAAACCCTTCCCGATTCTTGTGTCGCCTATTCTCACCGGGCCTAATTACCATTCATGGGCTCGTGCGATGCGGAATGCGTTGTTGTCGAAGAATAAGCTAGGGTTCGTCAATCGTTCGATTCCGGCACCGAAATCAACTGATTCATTGTTTCCGGTTTGGGAACGGTGCAACATGATGGTATTATCATGGTTAACCCGTTCGATTTCGTCGTCTCTTTGCTCGAGTATACTATGGATCGATCAGGCTTGCGATGTATGGGATGATCTTCGTGCGCGTTTTTCTCAGAATGATATTTTCAGACTTGCGGATTTGCAGGAAGAAATCCAGAATTTGAAGCAGTCAGACCAAACTGTGAGTGATTATTTTACAAAATTAAAGATTCTCTAGGATGAATTTTTAGCATTACGTCCGATAGTCTCCTGTTCTTGTAATCCAAAGTGTTCTTGTGGTGCAATTGCAAGTTATAAACAACATTTAGAACAAGACTATGCTATTCGTTTCTTGAAAGGACTCTCACGATTGATTTTCCCCGTGAAATCTCAAATAATGTTGATTGATCCTCTTCCACCTATTAATCGTATATTTGCGTTGGTACAACAACAAGAAAGGGAAATGGGATATCCTTTGTCCGGAAAACTACCGCACTTTTCAACAAATCCTCGGTTCTCGATTCCCGGATCTAAGCGAGACTAATTCGTCAATTACGCTTCCTCTGGTTCTAGTAAACAATGCACCTATTGTGGTAAACCCAGACATACTGAAGCCACTTGTTACAAGAAGCATGGCTTCCCACCAGGATTTAAGTTTCGAACTTCCACTGTGAATGTTGTATCGTCTGAGCCTATTCTCAGTCAAGATTCTACTGACTCCTCTCAGGTTGCTAATCCTTCATACGGTTTCACACGATCAATATAAACGGTTCTTTGGCACTTGTTCAAGCAGACACTTCCACTCTGCCCTCTGCTTGTCAACAAAATTTCTACCAATGGTATTTCTTTAACTTGTGCTTTTCGGTCATTTTCTAACTCCTGGATCATAGATTCAGGAGCTACTGATCATGTGTGCTCTAACATTTCCTTATTTGCCTCTTATAAGCGTATATCACCTATTTATGTAAATCTTCCAGATGGTACTCGGGTATTATCTTCCTATTGTGGCATTGTTCAATTTACTAATACTTTTGTTATTCAGATGTATTATATGTCCCGAATTTTCATTTCAATTTGATTTCGGTTTCCAAACTTACTAAATCTACTGTCTTGTATTGTCTCCTTTCGGACATTGCAATGCCACATCCGACTCCGGCCTTCGGGGAGGATGATTGGTTTAAACTTTGAAGTCATTGAAGGGCTCTACATCATGAATTGTGCGGATATGGGTTCTTCTCCTTTAGTTAGTAGTATTTCCACCACTCCATTCCATACCTTTTGACCTTTGGCATTTTCGTTTAGGACATTTATCTCAACATGCTTTGTATTCACTTCATAGACAACATCCATTTATTCCTTATGATTCCTCTTTTACTTGCTTTGTGATGTACGTCATTTTGCCAAGCAACGAAAGTTGCCTTTCCTGTAAGCAATAGTACTTCAAATAAAATTTTTGGTTTAGTTCATATGGATATTTGGGGTCCCTACCACTTACCCTCTATACATGGTCATAAATACTTTTTAACCATCGTTGATGATCATTCCCGTTATACATGGATATATTTGCTTAGGAACAAATCTGAGACTCGGTCTTATATCAAAACATTTGTGAACTTAGTTTCTACTCAATTTCATACATCTGTGCAAATCATTAGATCTGATAATGGCATTGAATTTCAAATGTCTGATTTTTTTGCTCAAAATGGCATTATTCATCAAACTTCTTGCATTGAAACTCCAACGTAATAGTCGAGTAGAACGAAAACATCAACACATTCTTAATGTTACTCGTGCTCTTTTATTTCAAGCCCATGTTCCCAAAGTATTTTGGTCTTATGCTCTTACTCATGCCGTATACCTCATCAATCGTTTACCTACACCAATTTTGGGAAATAAGAGTCCCTATGAATTATTGTTTGCTAAACCTCCTGATTTTACACACTTAAAGGTTTTTGGGTGCCTTTGCTTTGCTTCTACTCTTTCCCAAAAACGAACTAAACTTGATAAAAGAGCGCATAAATGTGTTTTTCTTGGATACAAGATGGTACTAAGGGTTTTGTCACTTTAGATATCCATACTCGGAGATTCTTGTTTCTCGTCATGTACATTTTTATGAGTCTTGTTTCCCCTTTTGCAATTCGATTCTATGCACAAGCCTCGATTCAATTCCTTTACCTCAAGCTCTTCCGCCACTTGATGTTTCGATTTTCCCCTTGATTCGTGTCTTCTTCTTCGAGATGTTTCCCCATTTCGGTTCTCTTGTTGGTTCCCCTTACATTTCCTTTGTTGCGTCGTTCTACTAGACCACATAACCCACCCAATTATTTGCATGATTATCATACTACTCTTCAATGTGCTTCGACCATACCGATTCTTTGGAGGCGGTATTTATCACCCTCTTTCTAAAGTTCTTTCTTATCATCGTCTTTCTCCTTTATATCACCATTTTGTTTGTTCCATATCGATGATGATATTCCTAAGTCATATTCTAAAGCCATTAAACATGAGGGTTGGAGAAATGCTATTAATGCTGAACTTGATGCTTTGCAACTAAATCAAACTTGGGTGATAAGCGATTTGCCTCCTAATAAGCGCCCGATTGGTTGTAAGTGGGTTTTTGCTAAGAAATATAACTCGGATGGTACTCTTAATCGATATAAAGGTCGCCTTGTTGCTCAAGGATATACCCAGGTTGAGGGTATTGACTATAATGATACATTTTCCCTAGGTTGCTAAACTAACTACTTGTGAGATTATTACTTGCCCTTATGACTCATAATTGGCATTTGAAACAATTAGATGTCAATAATGCATTCTTACATGGTGATCTTGATGAAGAGGTATATATGCTTCCTCCTCCTGGATTGGTTGTTTCTTCTCCAAACAAGGTTTGCAAATTACAAAGGTCCCTTTATGGTCTTAAGCAAGCTAGTAGACAATGGTTTTTCAAATTGTCTAAAGCTCTTGTTTCTTGTGGTTTTCAACAATCTCAAGCTGATCATTCTTTGTTTATCAAGAATTCTCCCACTTCCTTTTGTTTTACTCATTTATGTGGATGATATAATTGTTGGTGGGACTGATTTGGATGAGATTAATCGTATTAAAGCTTTTCTTGATGATTGTTTCAAAATCAAGGATCTTGGTGATGTCAAGTATTTTAAGGGTTTGGAGATTGCTAGGAACTCTAAAGGCATTTCTTTATGTCAAAGAAAGTTTGCCTTAGATCTTTTATCTCATTCGGTTTCTTGGATTGTAAGCTTTGCCAAGACTCACTATGGCTCGTAACCTTAAATTGTCCAAGGATTACATGCTTTTTTTGGTGATTGTTACGAGTATCGCACTTTGGTTGGCCGTCTTTTATACCTTACTAATACTCGTCATTTATCCTTTCTTTGTTCGAAGAACTTAGTCGGTTTTATACAAAGACCTACGATGTACATTTGCGTGCTCTTCATAGAGTTTTTCGCTATATTAAAGGTTCTCCTGGTCGTGGTCTTTTCTTTCCAAATCACTTCTATTGATAGACTTAATGCTTTTAGTGACTCAGATTAGGTAGTTGTCTTGATACACGGCGTTCCATCACTGGTTTTGTGGTTTTCTTGATCAAGCCACGATTACGTGGCGTTCTAAGAAGCAACCAACGATCTCCACTTCTTCTTCGGAGAGGTGAATATCGTGCCTTAGCGGCAACTACTTTGTGAATTCTGATGGCTTTCTCATTTATTGAGGGATTTTGGTCTTCCTCTTTCTAGTCCTGCTCTCTTATATTGTGATAATCAATCTGCTAGACATATTCGCTAACCCTACTTTTCATGAGCGTACTAAACATTTGGATATTGATTGTCACATTGTTCGTGAGAAACTTCAATGCGTTTGATTAATCTTCTTCCTATTAAATCAAGATCAATTAGGCGATATTTTCACTAAGGCTTTGCTCCTTCTTCCTTTTGTACACTCCTTTGCTAAATGTAGGGCATGATTAACATACATCTCCAGAACTTGAGGGGGGGTATTAGAGTATATAGTTAGTGTAACTAATTAGTCCTATTTTAGTGTAATTAGTTCTATTTTAGTATAACTAGTTAGTTCTATTTTAAATGTAATTTGTTATTTTGTATATATCATTTATTGAGTCTTATTGGGTGCATATAAAGGCTGTATCGATCATTGGGGATGAAATAATATTCTACAATTTCATTTTTCTCTTCTTGCTAAATCATAACAATCTTCTCCGTACCAAAGGCCCTTAGGTTCTCATTTTTGGGAGACCAAGGAAGATGCATACTTACACACGCGCGTCTGTGAATCATTAATTATATACACACACACATCTGCGCGTGCGTGCCTATAAAGAAACACGTCCAACCATTCAAAGAAAAAAAATGAAAGAAAGAAAGACACTCAAATCGTTTTCTCCTGTTTGTTTTTTTTTGTTTTTTTTTGTGTGTGTGTGTGTGCCCCATTTTGACATTTGAATGAAGGAAGATTCATACTTACCGGGTATTAAATATAAAACCTAATTAACCTTTTTACAATTTCAATAAGTATGAAAACTGACAAGAAAAAAAAGATAAGAAGGAAAAAAATACCCCAGATCTGCAAATTTCAATTGAGAATTCCAAAATGACTCAATTGCTATGCATTCTTTAGAAATTAAATTGGGATTCAATACAGAGCAAAAATACTTCAATTATATTAATTTGAAATATGAAAAACAAAAAGATGGTATGACTTCCCTCCCTCCGTCGTTAAATATAAGTTTCAAATACAAGCTTCAAATTTGAAAGTCATTTGGGTCATTTTGTTACATCATTTAATCTTATAAGATTAATCCCTAGAAACTTGATAGTGATTAGGTCATCTCGGGACCTTAAATTAAAATTTGTAATTTTGAAGAGCATTTTTATATCCTTCCTCCCTAAAAGTAATGCCATAAACATGCACCTTCTTGCTTATTTTCCCCCTAATTTTTTGAAATGCATTCCAAAAGTTCACTCTAATTCATACAAATTAACGTTTGAATTATAAGTAATATTTTTATCCGGGACTAAACTATTAAGCATACTCTTTGGAGCCACATAAGCCAATTTTAGAGTAATAAAAAGGTGGGTCCTCTACATGGATTGGCCCACAAAGATTTCATATCATCACCCAATCTTTAAACATAATCCAAGTAAACATCAAAGCCCAAGTTTGATTGACCCTCCTTATAATACCAAGTACCAACCCTAAATTAATTAAGCAATCAATCATTGCTAATGAATATTCACTATGTGGAAAATGGAATCATTAAAGGGCTAGAAGGTACCTTAGAGGAACCACTAATCAAAATCAGTACTATTAGCATGCTAACTTTTCCAGCAGTTTCCCAAAGTATATGACTCCCTCTTGGTCTAAAATAGAAGTGTTTAGGCATTTTGGTGGTCTAAAATAAAATTATTGCTTTGTCCTTTGAGTAATTATTATTATTATTATTATTATTTATGGATAGAAATGTCAACAAATAATTGAGGGTAAATTTTTTATAAAAAAAATTGCCTTGCTACAAATTCAATTAGCTTAGACTACTCAAAATTCCTTGATGTTAACAAGGTTGATCATTGCCCATGAGGGCTTAAGAATACAAGGGGACAATAATTTAGGATAGCCTCATAGGCCCATCAACGTTCTTTTAGAAGCCAAATATTTACACCAGTCCAAATTACTCAAATGAACCTAGAAAAAGTTCAAACCAGCCCATCTTTTGTCTGTCTGTTCTTCTTTTTCTTCAAAAAAAAAAAAAAAAATCTTGAAACAAACCAACGCATGTTAATTGTGGTAGGGGCATGAAACTAGTTTGTTCGTTTGGGACTAGATTCTCACCACCTATGAATCAATATTTGAATTCTAGCGGGAAGAGATGTCACATTTAATACTCACTCTGGTGTTAATTATAAAGTTTTAATTTTTATCAATTTCTTTCTAAAATACCTCTATTAATACTTTCTTAATAATAATTTAATAATGTACCTATATATTCTATAAAGTAAGTAATGTTTGCAACTCATTAATGCCACATACACCTCAATTCAACTGTTTTTTTTAATAAAATAATTTTGAGTACTTTTTATCAAATTTAATAATGACATAACTATTAAGGGTTAAGTAGCAATTTTACCCCAAGTATACCCCCCTGAGCAATTTTACCTTTGAAGTTTTTTTTGGAGAGTTGTTACTTGGAAGTTTTTTTTTGGGAGCAATATTGCCCCGCTAACGGCCAACAAACTGTTGACCGTTAAGGTTGTTAACGGAGGGGCAAAATTGCTCCCAAAAAAAACTTCTTAGGCAAAATTGTTACTTAACCCAAAAAAATGTTAAAAATATTATTTATGATATCATATATTTTTAATTCTTCTTTATAAAATATCTAGGGGTGAAACAGGCCAGGCCTGTTCGACAACAAAGTGGTCTGAGCCTAACCTGTGGCCTCTTAGAGGCCTTTTTTTCAGCCTGAGACTGATCTGTGCCCTGTTAAGGCGGCCTATATTTTTAAAAAATTTATAATTAGGCTAACAATCCACATGCTTCACTTGCCATTTAAACAGTCAAAAATAGGCTCTTTTTAAGCAGTAGAATTACATAAATCGGCAAAGGCAGAGATAAAAACGGGTTGCATTTTCATTAATATGAGTTATTATTGCATAATTAAATATTAAATATACTTGGGTTAAGTAGCAATTTTGCCCGAAAGTATACCTCCAAGAGCAATTTTGCCCTTGAAGTTTTTTTTAGATCAATATTGCCCCTCTGTTAACTGTCAACTAACCGTTGACCGTTAGGGTTGTTAATGGAAGGGCAAAATTGTTCCTAAAAAAAAACTTCCTAGGCAAAATTGCTACTTAATCCAAAAAAATGTTATTTATGATATCATATATTTTTAATTCTTATTTATATAATATCTAGGGGTGAAACAGGCCAGGCCTGTTCGACAACAAAGTGGCCTGAGCCTAACCTGTGGCCTGTTAGAGGCTATTTTTTCAGCCTGAGCATGGTCTGTGCCCTGTTAAGGTGACCTATATTTTTAAAAATTTTATAATTAGGTTAACAGTCTATAGGCCTCACTGCGAAACAGGTCTACTTCAAACAGGCCAAAAATAAGCATATTTTAAACAGGCCGAATTACATAAATCAGCGAAGGCAGAGATAAAAAAGGGTTGCATTTTCATTAGTATGAGTCATTATTGCAAAATTAAATATTAAATATACTTTGGTTAAGTAGCAATTTTGCCCCGGAAGTATACCCCCAGGAACAATTTTGCCCTGGAAGTTTTTTTTTAGAGCAATGTTGCCCCGAAAGTTTTTTTTTAGAGCAATTTTGCCCCTCCGTTAATGGTCAACTAACGGTTGACCGTTAGAGCAATTTTCATTAATATAATTAACTAATTTAACTATTATCCTTAATCTCTCCAAAATTAAGTAAATATGTCATATAATTAGGATCAGAAGGAGTATTTGATAGTACATGATATAGGAGTTAAGAGATGTGGACGCCAAACTTTAAAAAAAAAAAAAAAAAAAATTAGAGGGGCAAATACTAGAAGCCTAAGATTATGAGCATGATAAAACACATGACTTCCTACTTATAAAGAACCTTTCATGTCACTAGATTATAAATTCATGAATTGAAATTTGCAATGAAACTACCCCTATTCTAAGTGAGACATATTAATACGTCCTCCAACAATTGAAGAATGAGGCTAACCACTCTGAAAAGAGCTTTCACTCACTTATGTTGCCAACCAATAAAGCATGTTCACTAAAGCACCATTTCCCTTTTGTGTTCGTGTATATTTAGCTGGATAAAAATATAATGAAAAGGAAAAGGAAAGATAATTAAATGACCAAACTATTTTCAAATATTTTGAAGACAGATGATGTTTTCAAGTTTTTATCAAACTATTTTAGGATAGGAATACGATGGGCCATCTCACTCATGATACAATGGAATTATCAACTTCTCACTTCTTTACAAATTTTACAAAATAAGAGGTGAATATATGAGAAATTTTGTCTCGATTTATATAAATAAACACTTTTATAATGACATCTCAATTTATATAAATAAACATTTTTAAGATTACTAAACGTCCAAACACACAAGACTCTTTACCTCTAACCAAACAACCTATATAAAGCTTAAAGTGCATACTTTTCAAAACCAAAAAAAAAAGAGAGAGAGAGAAAAAAAAAATTGTACCAGAGCAATGTAAAATGAAAATGAAAAACAAAAACAACAACAACAAAAGTAGAAATTATGAAAGTAAAAATTAGTTTGAAATTTAGGGAAATTAAACAAAAATCAATTACTCCCTTTGATCCTAAATATGAGATAAGGTTAACTTTTTTGAAGAGATTAATGAAGTAATTAAATGACTTTAAATACTTATATTTATCATTTTTCTCCAAACAATTTTTCCTAACTTATAAACTGATACATAATCTAAGAATACACAACATGTGTCTTATATTTAGGACCAGATAGAGTATATAATTTATCCCCAAAAAAGTGGAAAATGTGAGGATGACGATGATAGTGACGCATGAGCATATGATTATCAAATCTTAGACATGAATTTCCTGTTATAGTTCATGTCACCTACCACGTGTCCCATCTTCTAGCACTACACTTAATGGAAAGCCACAAGGTCCCACTTTGATTCTCTATTATTCCCACCAACTTCTCTAACTACATTCTTCTATCTTCCCATTTCTATGCCTACTATTCTTTTCCACAAAACTTTACAATTTAAACCCCTATTAATTTCCAAATTATTATTTTTTCACAGTTTTTTTAACTCTAAAAATTGAGAATTTAAATTTAAAATATATAAATAATAAATTTAGATCATTTCAAATTTTGGAAGTGCAAAGTAATTGGACGCCGCTCTTTTTTTTTTTTTTTTTTTCGGCTTTTATATATTCTTTTGTTTTGTCGTTTATTAGAGCAACTTTGGGTGTATAAGTAATTAAGAAATGAGAAGACCACCACCATATGGCAACATCATATCTTTATGCTCTGAAAAGTTAAGAGAGGAAGGCCGACGAATCTTATGCACATTTGGTGATTTTGTGACTCACTTCTACACATTCATCCATTCTTCTAATTAACACAATCAAATTATTATAACCCTTTTTAACTTCAAGATTGACATTTTTTTTACTTGCACACACTTATTCGCAATTCTGATATAAGGGGAAACTCCACTATCCCGTGTCTATCGCCTTTTATGGACCCTGATCTTCTACAATATATTGAGATTCGGTGTTATCCTCCTTATGAGAGCAAGATCACTTACTATTTTGACCAATCACTTGTTCATAATTGAAAATAATTTTATTTAAGATGTTGTTAGGTACTAAATATTGACACTTCTTTTCAAGGTTATTAAAACTGAACCGGATTGATTCAAGCAAAAAACTTGCGAATCGGTCACATAACCAGTTCGATCTAGTCTCATTCGGTCAACCAGTTCAATATACTTTCATTTGATTTTTTTTTAAAAAAAAAAATCTTCAGAATTTTATATTAATAACTTTGAAATCTATACTTCCTCACTTTTTCGAAGCTTCGGTTATCTCGATCAAACCACTTGATCCAATCACTGACCGCTCAATGTCCATCGGGTTTAATAACCTTACTTCTTTTCATAAGGAATTCAAACTTTAGTTTGCCATGCTACGAGGGACAATACCCTCTCACTAGATCAACCTCCCCAGTAATTAATAACATATTACATGCAATAATTGAGTGAAACTAACATTAGAGCTAAAGAAGCAATAGCCCAATGCCAATATTACTGGTTTTAGGCTGCATTTGTTTTTGAAAAATTTGTCTTCCCCCATTCAGTGCAGTGATAATATGTAGTCGGCATTTAGGACCAGTTTGACTAAACTCTCGTGAAAATTAAAGTTTAAAACAAGTTGATTAAAGTTTTCTTGTCTTGTTAAATTATCAAAATATTAGCTTCAAGCTAGTTGATCATTATTTCTCTTATGTGTGTGTGTGTGTGTGTGTATAAATACTTATTTTCATAATAAAATTATGTTTTAATTTGTCTCTATCCTATCACACATTACTCTAAGTCCAATCCACAGATTCATCGAGAATGCTAGCATATTTTGTGGTGAACAAGAAGTTTCTTGCATGTACTATAAGCAACATTTTAAAATTATTTTCAAATGCGTTTTAATGAGAAAGGTTAGATATAAGTGAAATAAATTAAATTTGTTATTCTCAAAATAGAATTAAAAATTGTAAGAAAAAACAAAACATAGAAGATAGAATATCAAGATAAAACTTTCAACATAGATTTAGAAGTTATATTTTTGGAGGCATTCTTGTAAACATGATATATTATTATTGAAGTCCACATAAACACTTCCAATACTACACTGTTCTTGAGAGTTCCACAAATTTAAACAAGCCCAAATTATCTTAAAGACACCCTTCCCTCAAAAAAAAAAGAAAGAAAGAAAAGAAAAGAAATGGTTGAACAGTCAAAAGAAATTAAATTTACTGACTTTCATCCTTATTCTGTGAATTCACTGTGATCAGAGTTTCATCATCCTCTGATGAAGATGCAGGAACTGGGCATACTGCATTCATCTTCTTCACTTCCTCGCTTGAATATATTATAATCCTCTTCACCATTTTACAAAACTCCCTGCAGATGCAAGTCACCACATATTTACAGTCAACTAACTTGTCATTTAAGCAACCAAGCTAGTCACAGATAACATATAAATTATTCAAGTTACTTACGGCCACGGATCATCGCCCACGAGCATCATGTCATTCTCATCATCTGTGAAAGTAACCGCCCATTTGTTCTGCGTACGAAGCTCTCCTTTAATGTTGAACAACTTTTCAAGCTCTTCGATCAGACTTTCGTAACCATCCAACGTAGTCAAGTCAACGGCACGACCAACAGCCACTCCTTGCATTTGTACCTTCTCATCCAAAACAATACACTCAACTCATTCCTTAAAATATAAAAGAATTTACACAAAAACAAGTATATTGTGATCAAGAATGTCCTTGGGTTTTGTCACATCCTAAATTCACTACTCGGGTATTTTATGGTTGTACTTTTTCTCTTTTTCTTTTGCATGGAAATGGCAAGATTACTCCTGAGAATTGCATGTTATGGCTGCATTGCCCTATGCAACATCTCAGCACCTCTTAAAGTGTCTTAAAACCGTGAGGAGTGATGTGGGCTCCAAAGTAGATAGGCACTGCGATGTTACACCTAACATTGAACTACTACTTCAGCTTCAAGCTTCAAGCTTCAAGGTGTTAGAAGTCAGATTCCAAACACATTAACATAAGACATGCCTTAGAATATAGTATACTTTTGCTGATCATGTACCTTTGTGCGAGTCCTGGTGGATGGTAAAGATGCCTGCTTGCTCTGCCTATCATTATTTGGTGAAGCATTAGATATTTCTTGCCTCTGCTCCTTTTTGGACACTAAACAATTGGGATTCTGACTTGTCTTGGTTTCACATGCAACAACAGGAACAGATTCTTTGGAACCACTGGGACTAGCAGTGCAGCCTCTTGATTCTTTCTCTGGTGGAGCAACATTGTTAGAGTTCTTAGTCAAATTGACACCAAATAGCCGGCACCCCACGGGATTCTCACATTTCTTTGCATTTTCAACTTGATCATAAGCTGAAGCATCATTTGGCCAAGAAGAGCCAGGAGGAGGATAACCTGAAATAGAAGACTGAACTGCAACAGCCTTGTTGTTTTGGGGGTCAGGAAAACAGTTCAAATGTGATGAAGGCCATGGCCCTTCGACCCGGACTCTAGAGTTGCAGGAGCTACTGTTGTTCATAGCATTGCCATTTATGTTATTCTGCCTTGCATTCCATAAAACCTGGTTTTCATTACTTTGGGCATCTGTTGTGCCGCCTAATTGTGCAAGTTCATGGGACTGGGATGACCCGTGATACCAGAAAGCTGAAGCAGCTGAATTGGAAACCATTTCTGCAACCAATCAATTATTGTTGCTTTTGTCATCTCACAGAGTTTTAATCATTGTTTGGTTTTGTGATTCTATGAAAAGAAATAATCAAAGCAATATTTAGGATATCAGGATTTAATCATTGTTTGGATTTGCGATTCTATTTCAGTTGCACAAGAAGGACCAAAGGAAGCCTAAAAGACAAGTTAGGGCGAAAGTGTCTCCTACCAGAAGAAGGAACATCAGCAGGCCGAGATCTTTTGCTCTTTACGGCTGGTTGAGCGAGATTTATAGGCGCAGAAGCAACAAAAGGTTCTATCTCCCAGGGAGAAACCCTCTCTGGCCTTGGGATTGTTGCAGGCTCATCCCATTGTACCTAATGACAGAGAAAATTTAGTTGCTCCCATTCAAAGAACACAATCAACATTTCAATAATTTCAAATGATGTTCACCTTCAATGACCGCCACTTTGAGTCTGGCCAATCTGTAGATAAATCACCAACGCCAACAATAGTTCCCGAAAACCTGGCCAAAGGATCATACAGCAATAAATGACCAACAGAAAGAAAAGCAAAACTCGATAGTGATGATGATGATTAACGTAGATACCTTCTCTCAGGTGAGTCATCTCCCTCAAATCTCATCTTGAAGCGCATGCCAACCGTGAACTTATTGTTGATTGCCTCCACATATTTGTTTAAACCAATAATATACTGTCTAGTCCTGAATTAGATCAGATCAACATGAAAAAAGGCAATGTGAGGCAGAGTATCAAACTAGTCAATGGCATCACATTATTATAACATTGATTCAGACTTCAGACCTTGGTTTGTAGTAAACTACAAACATGGTACGAGTGGCAACGGCATGGGAAGCAGTGGCCAGCACTCCAAGATGCATGCTCTGGCTTGATATCACAGATGAAGGCATTGGACTCTGTTGCCGGGCAAGGCGCCGGACACCAACTCTCAGTTCTCCATTCTCTCCCCTACAAAAAATTATAGAGATCAAAACCACAGACAACCTCAGCAGGAGGACCTAGCAAAAACTATACAGCACAAAATAACAGAAGCTGTCAACATTTAAGAACCTTAAAAACACGAATGCATCTCCGGCTACCAGCCTTTTGGAAGTGACAAATGTACTCCAGCCGGTTGTAAGCAAGTGTCTTCTTGGTTGACCTAATCAATACAAATGCAAAACCACAATGCCACTGTAATGTAATGGAGCTGAAACAAGACAATGTTCCTATCTATGAATTCTATTCCAACACAATCATGATGTTTCATTTTATAGTTGATGCTTCAGATATTCAACATCCCACTAAGAAAATATCCATGAAGCAAGGTTTAAATATAGAATTCAAATTACCTCTGAATATATGCTTAAATTTCCACTCAAACCCATGAAGATCCTTTGCTGCTAACTCCTGAGTAGGGGTTGCTTGGGTCATGTCCTACAGTATAAATAAGTCATGTCCTACTGTATAAATAAGTTCTATTGTTCATAAACAGTATAGCTTCCTATATGCTCTTAACTTATCATGTTGATATTGATATCGAATATTGATGTGAACAAAGGATACCAACCAATTGTGGCAAGCACTCATTAGCATGCTTCCGAAGAACTGAAAAACCTCCATGCGTGCTAGTATCGGATGCTGTTAGTATTTTGCAAAATGAATGAAAAGCCTGCGTCCCAGTCTCCGATGGAGGTGGATCAGAGCTGGCAGGCTCAGTTTGCTGCATAAACCACGCCAAGAAAACCCCTTCATCAATTTTGAATTTTATTTAAAAAACAAATAAAAATATTTGAGAATTTAAAGTTCAAAAACCATTCCATTCATTAGAGGCGTCTTCCACTAGCTAATGTAAGAATGAGAAACATTTCATGTTTTAGATGATTAGCATTAATTAGCAATTAGCAGTATGGGAAATTCTGTTATGTCAAGTTCTCAGTTGCCAAACAGACAGAAAAGACTAAAGCATAAAAAGTATAGGAGGCAAAGATTCTCACATCTGGTTCTGGAAGCAAAGTGATACGAGCATAAACTTCATCAGTGTCTGGTTCCGCCTACAAATTGAGAGGGGAAAAAAAAAGTTAAATTCCATACACACACACAATTACTTTTTTTACTGAACGAACAAAGAAAAAATTCACAAGGGAATCAAAAAGGCAGTACCAATAACTGAATGTCCATAACACGGCATAGAATCTTAGATGAAATGTTGAAATGGGGAATTTGTTGGTTCAATTCCTGATTCGTTGATGCTTGCAACTGCACACAAAACGCAGACGCCAAAAAGTTTTTTATTGAGTATTAAAGTACAAGAATAAGGGGAAAAAACATGATTTCGAAAGAACCTGAAAGCCACTGTAAACCCTAAAAATGGCAAAAGAAACAAGAAAATGGCCCTAAAAATAAAGAGCATACTTGTTCCATGTGACCCTGAGGGAAGTAAAAAACTCTCTCCCTAGCACGAGGAACATCCACCAGAGGCCCAGCACATAATTTCCATAACTCTGTATACAGATCGTCATCTTCCAAACCTGTCAAACATAAGTTACAGAAAACATAAACATGAGGTTCAAAACTTGGAAATAAAACATTAGAAGAAGCCAATTTCTCTGCACGGTTTCTGAGAAAGTGAAGGAGAAGCTAACGAAAGTTTCTTCTAGATCAAAGTTTTCCCTCAGCTGGGTCAGTCCCCTGCTTCTGGTTTAACCCAGAATCGGTGCAGGCCCGAAATTTTCTTAGTAACCCATTTTAGTTCTAAAAAAAAGCATGAAACTCTCACTTTTACATCAAAAGATTAAAACACCCTTATGTGTACTTGCTCAAAACAAAGCCGTTTTCCTTTTTCTCACACAACTTTCTCAGCATCCAAACAGAGTAATCTCGCATAAAAGTTATAGCCATTATTGACCTGTATCCGCCGGAGAACTCGTCGGGCCTCTGAGATTACACCCCAGATGTGCCATTCAACGGCGAGAGAAAAGCACGTCGCAGAGCAGGAAACACAACGAACAAGAAGAAGGAAAAAAACCCCACAGATACAAAAAAAAGAAAAATCCAAAAGCTTTCAGCAGCTCCCTATTCACGCAGCCACAACAATAAATTACCCCATCAAGAGAGAGAAAAGAAAACACTAACCAGACAAAACAGTTATGCAAGAGCAAGTAATGATAATAATTAGCGAGTAGTTATTTTTTTCAGTAACGAATACGAATTGCGCTTTCTCTCTCTTTTTTTCCTCCCTCTCAGAAATATCGGCAGCTTCAAGTTTCGGTTACAAAATACATAGTCACCGAAATAATCTCCTCTTTATTTTTTCTTGCCTTCAAAGTCTGAATGAATGAAGGCCCTCCAAGAACCCAAAAACCCCCTTGCGGAGGTTCAGATTTTTTTTTTTGTTGAAAGCCCCAAAGGAGGATTGATGATGGGTCTTCTTCCTTTCGCTGCTGTCGTTGTCGTTGATTATGGTTTCTGCCTGCGAAAACACTGAATCAACGTGACCAAATATCCAAGGCTACTTTTTCTGAGTCATAGTACAGTGGCTCTGTTTCTCTGTTTTCTCTCTCTCCCTCCCTCCCCATCTGTGTATCACTCATTTCTGGCTCCTCTGTCTCTCTCTCTTCTTGCGCTCTTTCTTTCTCATTTTTCAATCTCTCTCCCTTGTTTGTGTTGAGGGGGCCTCAAACTTCTCTCTCTATTTCTCTTTGTCCTCTCTCTCTCTCTCGTCTTCTGCATAGACTGTGTGGTCCTCTGGTCTACCAAAAGAGATTCAGCTACATATCCTTCTATCTATGGATTATTCTCCGTTACTCATTGGCCAACTAGAAACTGTTTTTCGTTTTTTTTTTTAATGCAAAAATAATTCATGTTCTGTACCAGTAGTCTGTACACGATAATTAAGGACGTGTTTGGTTATTTTAATTGAAAAAACAAATCACTCTTAAAATTAAGGAAAAAATTATAGGTGCTCGTCACTGGTACCCCTTTTTCTTTGAATAATACAGATAAACCCAAGCTCAAAAGAAAATTAGGAACTATACTATGAATATCTAATCCTTGAGACAACATACTAAAAATAAAAACTAGGAGTGACAGGAACATTAATCCTTCCAAACCATATTAAGACATGCTCTTGAAATTGTTGGAATCAGGACCACTTCAAGCATCCGCAGTAACACTATGAGCCTATGACCTTCTTTGGCTAAATAATCATATGCACATAAGTTGTTTTCTCTTGAAGTATGATGTAGCTCTATATCCCAGTTCCAGAATAAAAGATCTCTAGCCTCTCTAATGATATCTCTTAGGGGGTGATCAATAGGACAGTTTCTCATAAGAATTACTGGTACTCCTTTAATCCTATTTATAAGGTAGAAAAAGAAGGTTTTTTATCCTATTTTATGGGGGTAAATGTACAATTTAACTCTTCACTTTTGTTTTCATTTGTTATATATCTTTTACAATCATAACTTATTAATGTAATAATTTGCAATTTAAGTAATAGAAACATGGAAATTTAAAATCCATAAGATTATTTTTTTATAATTCATTTCATATACCAAAAATCTTACAAATATTTATTATAAAAAAAATTGTGTAAACTCATGGATGGAATAATGATAACTAAACGGATAACTTATTTCTTTTAGCTATCGGTTAAATAAGCCTCCAATCATTCAAAAAATTATTACAAGTTTACAATCTAATATAGTAGATATCTATAAAACATTAAAACCTGTAGCTCAACAGTAATTGGTCCTTGTAATCACCTTATGTGGCATCATTAACTTAAACAATTGGTCCATGTCAGCTGATGTTTATTGGTCAGCTTAATTAGCAATATTTTCAAATGTGTCATGCATGCGTTTTCGTTTCCCTATACAGTCTCAACACTCTTCTTGCAAACTTTTCCGGAATCAATTTTAAATTTTCAAACACCACGCAAATAAAAAGGCAGGTTGGAAGTAAAATATGTGGAATCATATATATTTATTAATTTATTAATATCAATTATTAATTTATTTAACTTTTTAAATCACAACTTCCAACCTTCACTACAATGAGCCTTTTATTCTCAAGAATCTCACTCATCCTCTAGATTTTGATTTCAAATTTTAAATCCAAATCCTTGCAACTTTTTTTCTTTAATACAACAAAATCCTTTTTTTTCTTTTAAATAAAACAAAATCCTTAATCCAACTAAAACATCACCCCTTAACCCTAACCATAAAACCTGTTGCCATCGCCTTTTCTAACACTCATGGCAGTCCAAGCTCGACGGTTGCCTGACTCTCTGGTCTTCTCTCCGTCGTCTTCCTCTTCCACAACAGGCCCTCCGTTGTTATCTCGTCCTCGCCGGAATCTCTCCCTCTCCCCCATCTAAACTCTTTTGCTTTTGCTTCATCTTCTTCCCTATCAATATTACATTTACATTTCCTCCTTGTATAATGACATCGTCGGCTTCTAATGAGCAAATTATATGTCTTTCATTTGTTTAAAATATTTAATGGGAGTACTTGTTGACTGGAGAAGAATTAAAGATTTTACATTTTGATCATCTTAAATGATTTTACTCAACAATGATAAAGGTGGTCTTGAAAGAGGAAATTAATATTAATAAATTAATGTTTTTTTTGCCAGAAATTAATAAACTAATAAATATATTTTAAAAGTTGCTTCCAATTACCTTCTTTATTTGATTGATGTATATCACTCTGGTCCTATTTATAAGTCGAGTAAAGAAGTAAAAATACACATGTCTTTTTACTCACGGAAGCGCCCGACGCATATCTTTTTTGGAGCAAAAATACACATGTAGTTACGTTTTAGGAGCAAAAATACCGTTTAACCGTTAAGTTTGACTTTTTGCTGACTGGACGATGACGTGGCATCCAGCTGGACCAAACAGTTCTACGTGGCATGTCCACGTGGACATGCCACGTCATCGTCCAATCAGCAAAAAAGTCAAACTTAACATTGAAAGTCAAACGGTTTTTTTGCTCCTAAAACGTATCCACATGTGTATTTTTGCTCCCAAAAAAAGCATATGGTGCTGGGCGCTCTCGGGGTAAAGCACGTGTGTATTTTTGCTCATTTACCCTTATAAGTCTCTTTTGACCAAAAAATTTGGTCTTATTTATAAATCCTCTTTCAGGAAATATATGAGATTGTGACAATTTTACCCATATTAATTATACCAATAAAGATAGAGAAAGAAGAAAGAGTTGAAAGATACTCAATCATAAATGAGGGCAAAGTTAAAATTTTACCCCATAATCATTAACATAACAACCTCTCTTTAATATATAAATTTAAAATTGAGTTCCGAAAAGTTTGCCAAAAAAATATCTTGGGAATCAAATGCTTATTACAATAGTGGTTGAAAGTTGTGACTTAAAAAGTTAAATAGGCTAATTAATACATATATTTGAAAAGCTACTTCCAATGGCTTGTTTATTTGATTGATATCTTTAAAATTAAGTTCTAAAAAATTAAATAAATTTATTAATAATTAATATTAGTAAACTAATAACTTTAAATTATCTTGTATTCCTATTTATGTTTATTCAAATAATTTTGCAGCTCTCTAGAATATAGAAGCAGTGGTCTTGGAAATGTATACGAATATTTCACACAGTGATAATCTTTTTTTCCTTTTTCTTTTTGGTTTTGCCACACAATGGTAATCAAAGATGTTGATTTCTGTCAATAATATGTTGTAGCCCTAAAGACTCAAAGATTAACTAACTCTTTCTCTGACTCTGACCAATGGAGTACTTACGGGTTAATTTGTGTATTGAATATGGAAGACGATCGAATAAGACGTACAATGGCAGGTGTTTTGGTGTATCCAAAATCTGACTTGTTGCAAATCTTTACCTGGACCCCAACCATATGTATTGGGGTTAGAAAGAGTTAATGCAACAAAAAAATCATAAATGTAACGAGTAGATATTTTAGGTTCACTTAAAAATTATAATCTGCACCTGCACCGGACAAGTTTGAAAACTCACAATCCTTACTCAAAATGAAATCTACTCGTTACATTTGTGATTTTTTTGTTGCATTCATTTTTTCTAACCCCACGCATGCGTGGTTGGGGGTGCGATTTGAAGAATTTGCGGCGGATTTTTTGGTGGATTGCATGGATTTGCTTTGCGCAAGTTCAAAAACTAACCATCCTTACTCAAAATGAAATCTACTCGTTATGTTTGTGATTTTTTTGTTGTATTCACTATTTCTAACCTCAATGCACATGGTTGGGAGCCCGGATAAGGATTTGCAACAGTCGATTTTTGGGTGGATTGCACATGGACTTTTTTGTGCTAAGTACTCTTGGAGTGAAACTTTTTTGTGCTGGGTGCTTTTAGAGTAAAAGTTCGTTAGTTAATCTGCATCTTAGATAACAAACGTTATTTTTTTCTAACGGCGTTGTGTTTACTTTACATTTTTAAAACTTTTTTGTGCTAACTGTACATTTTTAAAAGTTTTTTAGTATTTTTTGTCTACTTAAAAGTTATTTGTACTGGGCGCTCCAGAGGTAAAAGTTTGTTCGCCAATTTACTAATGTTGAGATGTAAATTTTTACATTAAAGATCAACAGAAAAAGCAAAAGTGGTTCTAACTATTGTGTGAAGTTAGGATTTATGTCTGATGGCTTTTGATAAGGTAGGATTTAGACTTTCGAATGCCGTGATGTAAATTTTTATATTGATGATCAACAGAGTAAGTGCGGTAAAACTTTTGAGATGTTTACTTATATTTTTTCTAACATTAATGGTCTATATCTTTACAATTTAAGTTTCACGTATTCGTACATCATGCCAATATTTTGTCTCGTTCTAAGTCACACGCTGTACACAACCTAACAAAATAAGTCATTATATTAGTATAAATATGCATATATGTGGCATATAATAACGATATGCTTGTTTATGATCAAGGTTATTAAATACAGACTGGTCACTGAACCAGTTTAGGTAGTATGTCAATGGTCAATGGATCAGATCGGAGTCAAACTAGAGTTACAGGTGAGTAAATGAACTTGAACGATAATATTTTTTGAAATAATTTTGAAACTTGACAATTTTTTAAGATCAAATGATAATACTTTTTGAGTGAATTTTTTTTTTTTTTTTTTTTTGCATTAGAAACTAGAAAGTATGCCTCTCAAACTTTTCAGAGTCTTAATTTGTAATTTTTTAGAAATATGTAGAATTAGATATAAATTTTTGAAATTAAAAATTTTTAAATAAATATTGAACTATTAAAACGATCAAACTATACCCGACCAGTCAAATGACCAGTTTGAATTATCTTCTATAAGGACTATCATATTTGATTTGAGCATTGTTAGAAATTAAAAGATACTAAATTACCAGATGATAATATATAAAATATTAAGAGTAGTTTGTTTCTTAACATTTTTTTCCCAATGTACAAGCTTTGAATCATCAACCCGAATGGGGGTGAACATATATTTAAAATAAAAAATGGTTAAGTAGCGATTTTGTCCTGAAAATATATGTCTAGGAGTAATTTTATTCTGAAAGTTTCTTTTGGAGCGATATTGCCCCAGAAGTCTAAAAACATAGCAATGTTGTCCCTCCGTTAAAAGTCCTAACGGTCAAACGTTAGTTGACCCCATTATAATGACGTGAATTGTGTACTTTCAAGACAAAATTGCTCATAAAAAAATTGTTCCAGGGCAAAACTGCTCTTTAGCGTGTACTTTCGGAGCAAAATTACTACTTAAAAAAGTAACAACGATGTCACGTAGACAATCCACGTCAGCAGAATGTGGTCAACTAACTTTTGACCGTTAGGCCTTTTAACGGAGAGGCAACATTGCTACGTTTTTAGACTTTCGGGGCAACATTACTCCAAAAAAAACTTTCAGGACAAATTTGCTCCTAAACGTATACTTTCGGAGCAAAATTACTACTTAACCCAATAAAAAACTTGATCGCCTGCTAATAAATGTGAAGCATTTTCCTTCCACTAAATTAATTTAAAAAAAAAAAAACATAGTAAACTGTTTCAGGTTGACCAAGGGGCTATATAAGGTTGAAAAATAATTAATGGTTACAATAATTTTGTTCATGCGGGAGAGTAAAGGAAGGATGGACATGTTTTTTTATTTGCCAGAGAATACGTTATCATTGACTACAGCCTAGCTTCTCTATACTGGCAAAGAGAGAGAGAGAGAGAGAGAGAGAGAGACTAGCTTCTTTATATTCTTGTCAGTAAAATTTCACATAAAAAGTTCAAAAGCATTTTATATTAAATAAGTGAATACACATAGTATGCAATATTTTAAAAATAACAATATTATTCAATTTAGATATATTGTACATTATCAATGATATTATACTTCAACTACTGTAAATAAATAAAAGTTTATAAACATAGCATGAAATCTTTCTTTGAGTATATGCTTGCTTGGAGGTGTTTGTTACCGTAAGACAAAATTCTTTTCATCTATTTATCTCATACACAATTGAAAATATGTTTTTAAGGCTTCAATCCTCATCTCAAACTAGTTTCTAAAAGATTAGGAGTTTGATATCACTTATAACCTTAATGTATCTGTGTACCATTATAGTCTTCATTATAAGTCTATGTTAACTAATTCTCACATATAAAAGATTGTTAGTTAAGTAATTAAATATGCTTATAGTTTTACAAGTTGATCCTTATTAATAAAAATTTTCTTTACATTTACAAATCATTCTCACATCTCTCTTCTTTCTAACTTTCCAATAAGAATTAAATAATTGGAAAACATTCATCATGTAAGTGGACTTACATTTAGGATCAATTTTTTTGTTAAAAAAAAATGGACTTATAATATGGATCAGAGTTGTGATAGTACATTATAATTTGGTTAATTTGAAAGGATTTAATGTTTCTACTTTTATTGCACTCACATAAAAGTGAATAGGTACCACTAATATTTTCTCTTTTCTCATTTTAATGAGACCCATTCACTTTTATGTGAGTATTTCTGAAAAAAAATTAATATAGTACAAATAGAAACATTAAACCTAAATATTTGAAAAGTGAGAAACCACAAGCACAATTGACTATTGGCTGATTCACCAAGCATTTAGTTAGGGGTTGTATGAGGAGGGATTTGTGATATGCACTAAAACCTTTTTAAGAAGTTTATGGTGTGGGGAAATTATTGGGCCCACCAAGAAAAAGTGAGATTCTGAGAGGGTGCGTGGGAGGGTAGGAGGGAAAGGGAGGTTGTTGATGTTGGGAAGGAAGAGTCCGTATGACGAGAAAACCAAGGAAGGGTGTCATCATTATGCATTCCCATCCATTAAACCGTTACGGCGCCACCGCAAACGTGATCCTCTCTTCCCCGTTCCGTTTTATTTGACCACTCCACCGTTATCTTCCTGTCCTCCTCCTCCCAGGCAACGCCTCCTTCTTATTCACTCTCCCCCACAGCGCGTGCCTCTATCCCTCCTACCAATACTAACCCATTTTCAATACTACTACATTTTTAGTCCTCCCTATGTTTGACTAATTTGACTACATTAATTTAATTAATATGATATTATTTTTAATATACCATTATCATTTTTATTAATTTCATTTCTTACTAGTTAATTTAATTTAAGAAATGACCAACACCAAAGAAGTTCTTTAAGAAATATTCGTCCCAGTCTGAAAGTTTTTTTGGAAATACCGTCTGCGAAGTTACGTTTTGAAATACGCTTCACACGTCAGTTAGTTGACCGTCAACTTTGGACGGATGCTTGACGTGGCACGACACGCGACGTGGACGATGACGTGGAATAAAAAAAAAGGAAAAAATTCGAAAAAAATAAAAATCGAAAAAATTCAAATAATTAAAGGGAAAATTCCAAATAAATACTATTTGAATTTGACAGCCCCCGTTTGACGAATGACACGCGTGGAATAATTTTTTTAAAAAAATAGAAAAAAAAATGAAAAAATTAGGAAAAAATTTAAAAAAATCGAAAAAATTCAACTAATTAGAAAAAAAATTCAACTATTTGTCCTTAATTTTTACGGAAAAATATGCCTTTACTTCAAATATTAACCTTTTAATTTATCCGGGCTAAATTTCCTATAATTGATTCCTTATAATATTTTTAATATCCTAAACTCAAAATTTAGGATGTTTCAATTTTTTTTTATTTAACACTAAAGGGTAAAAGGGTAATTTGACCCGAATTTTCATATCCCTCAAATAGTATTTACAAATTCGACAGACTTCAAAATTTGCATGTAAATTCAAATAGTATTTATTTGGAATTTTCCTTTAATTTGTTCCTAATTTTTTGAATTTTTTTTTCTAATTATTTGATTTTTTTTTGAAATTATTTTATTTATTTGGAATTTTTCCTTTAATTTGTTCCTAATTTTTAATTTTTTTTTCTAATTTTTTTCGATTTTTTATTTTTATTTTTTCCTAATTATTTCAATTTTGATTTTTTTTCCTATTTTTTTAAAAAAATTATTCCACGCGTCACATGTCAGTCGCTTAGCGTCACGTCATCGCCACGTCAAAGATTCCATCCAAGTTAATGACGGCCAACTAATAGACTTTGACGCCCCAAAACGTAACTTCGCAGACGGCGCTCCAAAAAAACTTCGTGATACTATACGCCTTTGACAAACTTCCGTGGTCATTAGTCTTTTTAACCCTAATTTAATTAATTTGATATGTCTTTTTTAAAATATCATAGTTATCATTTTTAATTTCCCCTCTTATCTAATTGTTATTTAAGGAATATTAATAAGGGAAAATTAAGAAAATATTTACAAATATATAAATAATTTTTGACTAAAATTAACTCCCTAAATATGAGATATATTAAGAACCGTAGGGGAGTATTAAAATTAAATAAAATCTTAAAAATTATTAATTGTATCTAAAATATTAAATATAATTTTCTTAAAAAATTATGTTATAAAGATCTTTTAAATATGTTAAAAAAGGAATTATTTTTTTAATAATAATGATAATAATAGTTTGTGATGTGTATACAAGTAATTTGATTTTCCAATAAATAAAAATAAAAAGGATGGAAAGGGAGGGAAGAGGTGGTCCTAAGGGGAGGGTACATGTCGTGATGGAAGGGGAGGGAGGGGCGATACACGTGGTGTGGTCGCTTTCCAACCCACGTGCTCTCTCCCCTCTACGTTTCTTCCCTCATCCAATTTATTCATTCTTATTCCTTTGTTTATTTAAATATAGGTAAACATATAATCTCATTTTTTTATTAGAAAATAACATTGATATTGTAATTTTTAACAATATATTTAATATGAACTAAGTATAAAATAATTTACTTATAATACAGAGTTGGTAATTTTTGAAGTTTTTCTTTAATCATGAAAACAATAATGAAAACAACTAATAAAAAAATCAAAGCGAGTATATATATATATAACTAATTGTCAATATTTTGTACGTTCTGCTAGTCATGAAGAGATAAAAGGTTCGTTTTAATTATTTTTTGATGAGACACTAAACCTTAGAATTTGAGGATGCAGTATGAACCGGCCATTTTCGAAGAGGCTTCTTATAAATAGAGGGACTTTTTTAACTGCCATAATTTACTTCATTCTATATATTTATTTACATCCAAACAAGACCTTGAGAAGAGATTTCTGGAGGTAGTAAGGGACAGAGCAATAAGATCGAAAGGAAGGGCGAGGGCAGCCATGGAAAAAATAATAAATGTAAAATTCAGTAACAGTATGTGTGTGTAATATGATACTGTGTATAAAAAATATTTAAATGTATGATACTTAAAAAAATAAACATGGCTTTTGTTGAAGCTATTGTTTTCTTGTTTGCATGGGCAATAGAAGCAACTTTTCTCTTGTGATTTGCTGTGTACCAGATAAATACATTTGAAGGGTAGTTTTGTCTCGACTTACATAAATATATTTTTCAACACTAATTCAAAAATGAATTAATGGCCAAGGCAGGACACAAGTAGCATGTTTCCTGCCCCACCCGGTATAACACATAGAGGTGACTTACATCCTTTGCGGACTAACATCTGCTACGGTCTTTTACTTTAAACAACATCGTTTTGGTGCAAAATACTCATATAGCAGGGATGGAGTTTTTCAATGACTAGTGGGGGCCATGGCCCAAAAAAAAAAATTGTCATAAATATTTAATGAAAATTAGATTATTTTTATATATTTGTCCTAAAATTTATACATTTGGCCTCCCCAATATTTATGTCAAGCTCCGTCCCTGCATATAGTGCCTTTTTTTTGGGGAAAAAATATTTTAGGGCAATTTTGGGAAAAAAATATTTTAGGGCAATGCTGGATACTAAAAAAATATTAAAAAAATATTTTAGGATATTGATTGGTACTAAAAGAATACTTCAAGATACCAACAAGACTTTGAAAAAATAATTCATTATCTTAAAAAAATTATTTTAGAATCTTGAAAAAAAGTATAAAGTATATTTTTAGTATCAGTCATTACCTGAAATATTTCTTAAAGATCCTAAAATAATTTTTTAAGATCAAATTATTTTTTTAATATCGATCAATATCCTTTTAAGTACCAATTAGTACCCTAAAATATTTTTTCAAATATCAATAATTTTTTTTAAGTCACCATTCAAGATATATTTTTAGATCTCGACAAAAGTCAAATTTTTTTCCAAAGAAAAAAAGGAACAAGGTGAGTGTTTTGCGCCAAAACAGCACCATTTAAAGAAAAGAGTAAATACCATTTTGGATCCCCGACAAAAAAAAAACACTGACCCCATTTTCGCCCTGGACTAAAATATGACTTTTTTATGACTAAAAAAATTACTTTTGAAAATTCATGGGACCAAAAATGTTCACCAATCGACCATTATTCGTCATTTTTTTAAAGACTAAAATGACATTTTTTCGTGTGAGGGAGTGACTAAAAGATATTTACTCTAAAGAAAAAGACCGTAGCAGACGCTAGTCTGTAAGGGATGTAAGCCGGCGTCCGTATAACACACGCATATAATTTTTTTTTAAAGAATTTTTATGAAAGGTTAATTTCATGGGATTTTTGGATGTTTATTGTGCAATAAGTTTGATTTATCAGACTTTTTTCTTTGGGGGGACCATTTCATAGAGAGGGAAGTCAATAGAATGGAAGAAATGAAATGGAAATGATGCAAACATTCCAAACAGTGATTTCAAATTCTGCCTTTGGACCACATGGCCATCACTAAGAACTCTTATGTGTCACCCTTTTACAGAGAAATATTATTAAATATGCCAAGTAACGCTATGTGAACCTAGTGCTGAGGGGTGTACACAGTGAAATGATACTCACAGATCATAGTGTGCTTATTTTATGGATATACAAAATAAAATAATACATTATTTTATGCATACTTTTTTTAATAAAAAAATAAAAATAATATCAAGATTATTGTTGCTTAATCTCTACATCATCTCGTGTCCTAGATAAAACAGTTTTTTTATAATTTAAAATAAAAAATTAAAGTAAAAAATAATTTAAATAAAATAAACATGTAAAAATGCATTTTATTTTTTAAAATCTTGACATGTGTAATTTTTATTATTAATAATGCATGGTCCCAAAAATTGTATTTTAAATATGACACCGAATGAAGTAATACAAAATAAATTCTACAAACTATATTTTATATTAATAAATATAAAGTAATTAGGTATTTGTTGAGACGGGTAAATGCACGTGCAAGCGTGTGACTTGATATTCATTCAAATTTTGACTAAATGGGAGGTGAAGAGGCAGTCAGTCATGATCAAAGTTTGATTATTTTTTTAATTAAAGTTTGATTAAGAAGCTTAATGAGGATCTTGTCTCTGCGACCATCAAACGGATCTCAGCCTCAGAAAACGAAAAGAAAAAGAAGAAAAAGATCGAATATTCTATTATTATCTTGTAATTTGTAAGAGACACATGAATGAGATAATATATATTACCTAATTATATTACCTAGTTGATTTTTTGGAAAGATTAAGGAAAGCCTAATTAAATTAAATTTTTGAGATTTTTTTCTTCTTCAAACTAAATAGTTTGACCAATAAACTAATATATAATCTAAGAAAACACAACATATGAAATGATTAAGTAACTTATTTCCTTAATCTCTCCTAAAAAAGTCAACTATGCCTTATAATTAGGATCAGAGGTGATAATATATATCTTTTCGGTGGAAGAATAGTATTAATGTTGATTATGTATTAAGAAAGGCCCTAGTGGTAGGGTGGGATTCAAATTATATTCTTGAACTAAGTTTAATTAAAGTTTCAGTACGCTAACTTTTTTGTTTTTATCTTCCGCCACTGTAAGCTTGATTATTATGCTCATTTTTAGTGTTTGTTTGGAATAACGATTGGAGCCTTCAAAATCAATTTTTTCAATCGTGATTTGCAGCATACAAAGTAAATATGTGAGATAAGTTTTGTTTTGATTTATGTGAATATATATTTTTAGAGGTCCCAAACATAATCCTAAACAAACACTGTAGAACTTTTTTGTGTGCAATCAATGTTGTGTTATTCACTCATTTATTTTAATTTGGGTTAAGTAAGAAGAAATTTATGCTTTAATTACACGCCCAAGAGTAATTTTTTTTGCCTAAATTTTTTTTTTTTTTGGCTCGATATAGCCCCGGAAGTTTAAAAACTTATCAACTTTGTCCTTTTTTGTTAAAAAACTAACGCTAACCTTTATAAAAATGATATTGACCGTTAGTTTTTTTTAATGGAAAAAGGAAAAAATTGCTTCCGGGCCACATTGAGCCATAAAAAAATTCAGGGAAAAATTACTTTTTGACATATACTTTTGGGACAAATTTGCTACTTAAACCTTCTAATTTTCATAATTCACACATCATTAGCAATTGATATTGGTGGAGACATTTTTAGAGTGTAATAAGTCGTGTTCACTTTGGTTCCGAAGTTTTCACAATTTATGTAGATTAATTTTACAATTTCATAATGGTTTCTTAGCTGTAAGTCTCACATTTACCACGTCAACATTTTTAAATAATTTTTAAAAAGTAGATGTTGGGGGCAGAATTTACAATATAGAAAGATATTTAATATAATAATAATACATAAAAAGAACAAGTGGGTGGATGTGATGAGCGTGGGCTGTAAATTCTTACTAACAGATAACAAGAATTTGTGCCAAAAGCATCCAATTAATATAATTAAATAAAATAAATGCGGTAAATGAATCATTATCAAATAAGAATTATCGATCATGAATGAATATGCATCTTAAATTTATTGGATTCTTATTATTATTATGAAATTAAAAAAGAAAAAAAAGGCATATGTTTTATTAACAAGTTCCTTCTTAGCATCTTAAATTTCTACACTAAGCAAACCTTTTTGACTCATCCTTCTTTTTTTGCTTTTAATTTATATATCTTTTAATGTTTTTAAGTAGTCACACTCACACCCGTATCTTGAATATTATTATTAACTTTTATTCGTGAGTGACCTTAACATTTGAGGCCCGTACAAATAAATATGTTCCGTACACTAGTTGATGATTGATAATTTAAAATTTACCTTGCCTCTGGGGTGACAAAATGACCAATTTATGAATGGTAAATAAATACTACTTTTTTTATTAAACTAGCACATAATTTAAAATTTAAAGTATATTTTTAATTCTTTAAATTTATATAAGGTGTATTTTTAGTCTCTTAATTTTATAAATTATAATTTTAGTCCTTTAATTTTAACATTTCTAATGAAAAATGTTAACACAATAAACTCAAATAAGGACTGTGTAATTAAATACTATTAATCTTAAATTTAAAATATGTGTCAATTAAAAAATATCTGAAAACATGATGAATCAATTAATATCAAAACCTCCATTGTATTAGAAAAAATTTATTTTAATAATCTAAATAGCAAAACCTCGATTTTATTTGTATGGTTTATTTTAATTTAATAATCTGTATGTATTATTAAGAAAATAAAACTTAAATATGTTTTATCAAATGACATAATTATCATTTGAATTTGTTGCGTCAACATTTTTTGTTAATAACATTAACAATATTTGAAATATAGAACCAAAAGTATACTTTATAAAGTTAAGGGACAAAAAATATACTTCATGTTAAAATTTAAAGGATTAAGAGTACACTTTAACCTAATTTAAAAGCTTTTTCTTCTAGTTATAGGCAAAAAATCTATTGAGCAATACTACTCTAGGCTATTTATAAGTCCCTTTTAACTAAATTTCACATTTTAAGAATGTGTAATTTTCTTCTCTTTCTATCTTCATGTGTATAATTAATATGGATAAAATTGTCACAATCTCATTTATTATATAAAACTGAACTTATAAAATATGACAAAATTTTTTGATCAAAAAGATTTATAAATAAGATTAGAGTGCTACATCGAATGGTCATTATTTGAGGTTACTTATCTCATTAGAACAAAAGAGATGCGGTTAGGTTATTAATTTGATCTTAAAAAAAATCTTGCTTTACCTATATTTAAAATCATGCATTTGAAATTATGTTTGAAGTGAAAGCCATGAAAGATATTTTAAAAAAAATCCACCAGGCTTTAATTAAGGATATATTTTTTAAAAAATTAATTCATAGCCTTTTTGGTGATTTATAATACCTATTTATTGCTTTTAGCATATGACTTGTAGGTTTTCATCAAAAAAAGAATATGACTTATAGGCAGAATTGACGTGAGCGCTACTTATGGATTAAAAATAATGCACACATGACATTCTCTGAGAGTGTGTATGAGAAACTTGACTAAGTTCATTTATTGAGTTGAGGTGCATTCTTGAGTGAATTAAGGATAATTTAAATAAAATTGTAGAAAAATATACCACATAATTGATATATATATTTTCCATTTGATCAAATATTTGCCTTTTCGAGATTTAGAGCGTAAACGATTTCAAAATTAATATCATACAATTCATTTTTAACACTCTATTTTAGGTGCAAAAAATTTATTGAACTAAACTAACGTTGATGGTTAAAAAATAGTCATATCGTGTCGATTTTTTTTTAATGGTATTCGTAACTTTTCTTAAAGTCCTACTTTAATGCTATCAACTTTAACCCTTATTTACTTATTCTAAGCCAATCCAAGTTTAATTAAACCGTGTGAGTAGTTCAAAGTCACTTTCTTTAGTTTATATTTTGGAATAATTAGTACTAACAATTGATTTCAACTTGCTTAGTATATGCTATTGTCACTTCCACAAACCCAAATTATAAAATTCACACAACAATTTTCAACCCAAGATTTCTAAAAATGTGTTTGATCAACTTGTAGCTCTCTTATTCTCTTAATTATAAACTCATTTATTAGCCATTTAAGGAAATTCCAATGAAAATATCACACATAATGAATCTTCAAAATGGTATAAATTAAAAAAGCATCTCAAGTTACCCAATTTGATCCCCACCCTCTAGGTCAAATCTATTATAGGTTATATTATAATTCACCAACCATTTTTTTCTTCTTATTTTATAAAATTTGCATACATTTCAATCTGGAGTATACCAATTCAAACTAATTAAAATCAAACCAAGAAAAAAAAAATCAAATCAATTGTGGTAGACCAACCGAATATGTCTACACAATTGGTAAAACCGTTGGGTCGGATTTGATTTTTGATGAGAATAAAATCAACCCGACCCTATGAACACGCATTGTTATGCTATATAGTTGTAACAAAGAACAATAAAAAGACCAATAATCATTGGGAATAAATGGAAATGGATCTGTTCTCTTTAACCACGTCCTCGGTTCAAGACGTGAGAATGAAGAAAATGGCGTTTGGAGTTTTTTCCCCGCGACCGTGAGCCTGACGTGGGACAAAATCCAGATTAGTTGGAATCGAATGTTTTAATAAACCGGGTGGGATGGAAAAAAAAAACAAATAAAACAAAGCCTACAAATGTAAGAAATTGATTTGATTAGAGAAAATACCAAAAAGTGTGGTGGAGGGCTAAGGACGACACAATAATAATTATTTATATATGAAAGTGGGGTTTATTAGTGTAAGCAATTCCTAATTATTGGGACCCCACCATGATTAAGCAATTTATAATGGCCAGCAACACTTGCCCCAAAATTTCACCATTAACATTATATAAAGATGAAATCACTCTCTGCCCTCCACTTAATTAAAGTCTAACAAACATCCACATTTTTTTTTAATGAAAAAAGTAATAATTAAGAAGCAAAAGATCAATTGGCTTATCATGTAAAATCTGATAGATTCCATTGAGATTAGGGATCAGATCCCTCCATCACTGCAAATGAAAAACAAAATAATAATAATAAGAAATTATTGTATGGTTTGGAAAAGAATATGGATCTTTATTTTTTGCCTCATGACTCAAATGATTATACTCCTCACGATTAATTTATTATTTTTCCCATAAAGATTGGTATCTTATCAGAGTCTTTCTCTATATAATGTTCCCATTAATTTACTTTGGGTTATCAATGACACATAGGGAGGTATAGTAAGAAAAATGAACTCGATCCCTTTTCACATTGCTAATTGCCTTTGGGAACCTAAAATAATGTCCCCTTCTCATACCCTATTAAATATGAAAAAAACCAGCTGCATTGCGCATAATCTAGATATAAATAATATATTTAATTAATTTATTTATATATATATAGGCAATTTTAATATGTTATTTTTTATTGTCGTATTTAATTTCATTTTAAACATGATATATTTTGATATAATTGTAAGGGTATTTTAGTCATTTAGGCATTTGATTATTTTCCCCCTTACAATTTCCTCCCTCCTATCTTTTTTTTTTTTTTTTTTTTTTTGGGTCAACATTCCTCCCTTCTTTTTGTTATTAAGAATGCAAATCCCATGTGAAGACCAATTCAATTTATGTTTCTTGGCTGTCCCTCTCTCTCTCTCTCTCTATCTATATATAGATATATATGTATGTATACGCTACCTTTACAATTTCATAACTTTTCAATTTTCAACTTTTTTTTAAGAGAACAATGTGGTGGAGTCTAATTCGGTTATATTTCAACATTATCGGCGTAAACTAGAAGTAATTATACTAATGACATTTTTTATTCATTCAAGACTATATACATAATTGTGGAGTTTAATCAGAACTCTAACACTGCAACTAAAAAAAAATAGTAAAGAGATATTTACAAAGTATTTCTTCACAAAATTCTCACAATTATTAATAAGATTTGCTTATTACAAAAAAGATTCGAATTTATATCTTAATGAAAAAAGAGTTGTATTTTGTGAACACTAGTTTTCTTATTATAATCCACGGCCAGTAACATTTGAGTTAGGGTGGTAAAAGGAGGGTCAGTGAACGTAGTTGTTAGTGCCAAGTGGCTTTGGTTTTGATAAACAATGAGAATGATTAGTTAGTAAGTATAAATATGTAGTACATCCAAATCCATAAAATTAATTATTTAAAAAAATTAAATTATTATTATTATTTGATGTTGGAAAACATGTGAAGACAATGATGGACGATTCGATTATTACGAGAATTTCATCCCATCCACCCCGGCTGGGATGGCACATTCTCACTAATTTTAAGGTTTAATTTGTGGGCCCCTTCTTAATTAATCAAATTACACATATATTAAAGAATACAATTCAGTTAAGTTTCTTACATTCAACATATCAATTTATGTTATCATGATAATGATAATTGTTGTAAACTCGAGTTATTTCTCCGATTTACCGCTTTTATGTTTTCATCTTATTAAATCGAAATCAAATTACTAAGAAACTCGTGTCAAATGTAAACTTGATTAAACTCACGAGTTTACATATCTTTGAGTTCTTAGCTTTTATGTTTTCTAAACATAAAAACCACGTTAACTCACTTTTAAACTCACGTTAACTTTTTTCGATTTTGTCATCCTTAACGACTTTATATATGAATTTTATAGAAATTTCTTTATTAAATATAATAAATTATGAATGTTGATGTATTTAATTTCAATTATTTGGATTTAAAATATATTTAAATCAAATTGTTGACATTTTATATTTTAATTATTTAAATATATAATTTTAATACCTATTTAATAATAAAAATATACTTTCTTACGAGTTTATCATTTGAGCTTACGATCTTGTCGAATTTCTTAAATACGTAAATTTGACAACCATTCATGATCATGTACATTTATAATTAAATAATAATATTTAAAAAATATAACACATGATTATGTGTGATTAAAAAACTTCAACATAATAGATGAAAGGAAGTTGGCCTAATTATTGTTGTATTTTTAATTAAATCAAATTCAAGTATGAGATTTAATCAATAAACCACATTTTTAATCACTCTCAAAAAGATAGCATAACTTACTAAACATTTTATATTATTAATATTAATTCGTATCCTTCCAAACTGTGGAAGGTCATTTGCACATCCAACGAGGTATGCATTATAAAACTCTCCTCTTATTTATTTATTGAAAATAAAGTTATATCAGTTGAATTTTAAGGCCTGTCAGAAATAAATCTAAAAGTTTAAAAGGGCTTCTCGTACCAATGACAAAATTTGAACCCATAATACTCTTGTGAAATATACGTATATTTATATATTAACCTTCATTGGCTCCTATTTATATTTAATTGGGTATAATATATTTTTAGTCTTTTAAGTTTTACATAAAATATACTTTTGGTCCTAAAATTCTAACACCATTAATATTGTTAATAAAAACGCCGACGCAAAGAAATTCAAGTGATGATTAATAACATTTAATTACACAAATTTTATATATTTTTCAATTTAGTCATATTTTAAATTTAAGTTTAATAGCATTTAATTACACAATCATCACTTAAGTTTATACCATTATCACTTGAATTTGCATTTTCCGTCAGCAAAATTAACGGTGTTAAAATTATAGAACTGAAAGTATACTTTATAGAGTTAAGGGACCAAAAGTATACCTCATGTAAACTTAAAGGACAAAAAATATACTTTAGCCTATTTAATTTTAAATGAGATATGTGTTTTTAATATATTGTATAAAGATTAGAGTAAATCATACTATTTATTTTGAACAAAAAAATCATACTATTTATAATGTATTATAAATTTCGTATTTAATTGTGAATTTTACTATTTTTATAACATTTTTTTTTATTTGAACTAAACAATAACAATAATAACAAAGTCTAATCCTATTAAATGGGTTCGGGTATATGGATTAAAAGAAGCAATTGAGCTCCGTCAAAAATCAATTTTTATTTTAACTACTATAATCATCATTTTTTTATATGGTAAATCATCATATTTTTAAAGTAATAGTTAACAAACTGTATTTATTTATTTTTTACTTTTACAAACTGCATTTATTTTTACATAAAAGTATTGGAAAAGGTTTTAAAGTGAGATGTTGATGATGAGTGACACAGAAAGAAAAACTTGTACAAGATTTTCCTTTTTCACATATTTTTTATTTCTCGTTTATTTTATAAAATACTCTATAAATTTCTAACTTGTAAATTTGTACAAGCAGGTTTAGGCGTATTTAAATATCCTCATCTTTTGAATAAATATGTGAAGCTCTTGTTGACTTTTACAGAGAATCAGATGCCTAATGTGGCTTTGCTTTTCAAATAAATAAAATGTACTTTTACATTTTTTAATTTTACCCCTGGAAAATACAAGAAAAAATAAACATTATCGTATAAGGCTGATTCTTAGACTAAATTATTTATATTTGTTTTTTTTACAAAAATATTGATTGTACATGACACTAGATATTCTTGCATGAAATTTTAATAGTATTAGAAATTTAGAATGGAATATATACGCACGCATTGCTTAGATATGATAAAATACTGCATTTTCATATTTGGCGTTCTAAGGATTAAATATATTTTTTTAAAAATAAAAATCTTGCTTAGATCATTTCCTACTTATCAGTTTTTTTTTTTTTTTTTTTTTTAAAAAAAGAAGATTCAAAATTCGATTTTTATTTAGAAAAAGAAATTGAACTGTTGCAAAAACTTAATGGAGTATGAGCGTACGGACAACGTACACCTTTCATTCTCATCATCCTCTTTATCCAAAATTGATGTATTAGATATTAAAACTCTATTTTGGTTTTCTAATGGTTAAAAATATTAAGTATGTGAGAGGAGTTTTATCTTGATTTATATTATGTGAGAGCATTTATACTTGCTTGGAACTGCGATTGAAGCTTTCAAAAGCAGCTTTTCAATCGTGATTTTAAAATAGTTTGGTATTTTTTTATTAACATCAAATAAAATAAATAATATTTTTATCTGGTAATATTAATGTTACAATATAATGAGGGCAAAACTTTCATAGACTTTTTTTCTTTTGCCATTGCAAAACTTTCATAGATAAATGTATGTTTTTGATAAGGTCTCACTTGAGAAGTAGTACAATTATTTCTTCTTAGCAAAAGAATCAGATGAGTTATGATTGCCACAGAAATTTCAAAATTTAAAGAGGGTTTACACACACACACACACACATATATATATATATAAATTATTTATTAATATTGTTATCCAATAATTTATGATAATAGAATGAGTTAAAGGTGAGTTCTTGAGTTTAAGTTGAAAATAATTGATGATTTTTTTTTAATAAAAACAAATTTTTTTCCAATCCTAAAATCCAAACCCATAAGGAAACAACTAATTGTCAAAGGGAAATAAAAGAACAATGTAAGCATAAAATCAAAAATCATGTTGTGGATCATTGGCCGACGAAGGATTAAGGGAGAATAAAGAAGACAATAAAAAAAAAATTAAGAATAAGTTAAAGTTTATAAAAGGAAGCATATATGCAATATAATAGCAGATAACAAACAGACAAATAAATAAATAAGTTAATAAAATCAAATTGCACCAAGCAATAGCAATTAACATTCATGATCCCAAGGACAAAATAAAGCATACCATGCATTTTGAAAATATTTTCTATTAACTTTTTAAATAAAAACATATTAGTGAATAATTTTTACAACCTAATTTATTTCACACTTCATATTTCTATTGCAATGTAAAATAATTCAAAGTAAAAATATTTTTTTTTTTTTTTTTTGGGGGGACCATTTAGTAGAGGGATATAAATGTAGAGCCCAAAGCCTAATGCCAAAAGGGTCCTATCAAACAGAGGAAACATGACTGTCCCCTCACAAAAAAAAAAAAAAAAAAAAAAAAACACAGAGAGATGTTATGGGGTGGGGGAAAGTGTCTTCAGACACAAAGAACAATTATTCACAGCAAGAAATTATTTGTTTAAGGGTTAATTAATTAATTAATGCCATAGAAAAAGATGTTAATTAAAGAATGTTTAGTGGAAGAAGCAGGCTTGTGTGGTTGTACTTTTTATAGTTAGTTAAATTTAAAAGCCATTTGTTTATTACAATGTCAATTAGGCCTGAAATTATTGTCTTTTTGTTATTCAACTCCATATATATAATTAGTGTGTGTGAGCGTGTCTCTCTCTCTGTTTCTTGGCATATTCTCTTAGTGATTTTCCTTTGCAACTTCCCTTTGTTCTTTCTCTCGTTCTGTGGTTTGTGCCTCATAAATATGTGAGTGCAAGCGATTGATTGGTTGAGTTAAGATACTACGTATCTTCTTCTTTGTGCTTAAAATTCTTGGTTATTATATTATCAAGTGGCATATTCATAATTTGTGATGATCACAAGCCTGAAGGGAGAGTCCATCCCAAAAGACTAGCTTATTAGGAAGAGAGCCCATTGACTTATAAATCACACTACACTTGGCCTCTTGTCGGTCAGAACTCTTCAGGGGTAGCCCTTTTCGTGAAAATCTTGGCCTCTTGCTGGTCAGAACCCTTTGGGTAGCCCTTTCCGTGAAAATCGCACTCTCTTGCTTATCAAAACCTTTCGTGGGTAGCTCTTTCGGTGGAAATCGAGCATCAATGTGATGATCATAAATCCAAAGAGAGAGCTTATCCCAAAAGACTAGTCTATAAGGAGGGAGAGCCCTTTGACTTATAAATCACACCACACTTGTGAGGCTTCCAAAAATGAGACTCATAACATAATCCAGGAACTAGTGATTCTAAGTCACTTATAATTAATTTACACGTAACAATAAAAAAAATTAAATTTATCATAAAATTCAAGTGATTTCTAATAATATGTTTATTAATTATACTAAACTCTAATGAAGTATCAATATATAATTTCTCACACCACTCTTCTTAAATGTGGGTATATATATATATGAAAGAACAGCATTTAAGATTCCTTAAAACTATCAAATGTATTATATATAATAAAAAAATAAATAAATCAAGAACACCTAAAAGATGCCCTATATATGAGATCGGAGGGGGTAGTCATTAAAAGTTAATCGCAATAAGAAAGAGAACTAACAGTTAGTTATAAAGTTTGTTAAAAAAATGAAGAAAACAATGCAATCTTATGAAGAATGTTGGATGTCATCCAAAAAATTGATGAGTGAAAAAATGATACTTTGAAATGGCTGAATAGATTTTGTTGTCTTAATCATAATCTTCGATGTTGGTTTGTGATTGTATTTATCACAAAAAGAGTAATTGAAATTCATTAATGTCAATGTGTATTATCACCATGAGTATTGCAAGGAGACATAAAATATAAATAAAATGTGACCAAACATTACATCATTTTGGTTCATTGGTGTTGGACAGATTCTGATCCAATTCTAAGGAAGCCCACAAATATAATTGAAGCAGTTCTCAATCAACTGACCCCCTATGTGTTGGTCCCAAAAAAAAAAAAAAAAAATCCCTACGTGAATATCTTCTTTCCAAATTAACATTAGCCACTTCTAAAATGCACCAACTAATAATAATCAATAATAGTTTTCCTTGTTTTTTCTTCTTTGCAATCATCAGCTCTCAACTCAAAGTTGCTTGATTTTTAGATGACAAATTTGGGAAATTTTCTACTGGATCGCTTAATACACACAACGCAGGTGAAAGGCTGAAACTCTGAAAGCATGCATCAATATTAAACCAAAAGTATTTTATAAATAAAACATATCATTTTGCTTCTTTTTTAATTTAAATTAAAATGCAAAAACAAAAAAAAAAGAAGTAAAGTCAGGACCTGACAGTCAAAATCGTAATAAATTTTAGCTGATATATTCTTGCTAAAGAACCAGAAAACAAACCTTTATACTTGACCCAAGTAACTGACTATTCTCAAAGGACAGTGTCACAAGGTTTCCATAATTTTTTGGTCGCGAAATGTTGGACAGAAGCTAAAAAATATGAAATCAAGATTTGCACATGAACAATTAATTTCACATGCAATCTTATAAAAAGAGAACTGGGCCTTAATATTAGCTACAATTTGCTCATGCATACTGAATAAGAAAAACATCAAGACATGGAATGGTAAGAACAGCAAGAAATTTTACACCGAAACCCAACAGATCACATGACACTCCAAACACATGCACAGATCTCATGGATTCAACCAAGATTCGAACCAAAAATCCCAGTTCTTCATGCAAAGTCAAGGCAGGAGCAAAAATGGATGATTGAGTACTGATTTAATTCACATCGTACAAGGGAAGTACCCATCGCCCAGCTCATGAATGCTGCAGATAACTCTTCCGAACCCAACATCAATCCATTAATTCGGTTCCAGCAGAAAATCCTGTGGAGCAGAACAAATGGATTCTTAAGGAAAGAACTCATATCACTCATTCTCAACCAAATTAGAAAATTGAAGCATAACAAAGATATAAGAATAATAATGAGGATTGAAGACCATTAGACACGTAAAAGGTGCACTTATAACACAAGTTTCAACCTCAGCCCCTGCCACTCACTATATAAGATCATTAGACACCAAAATGTGCACTTGTAACACAGGTTTCAACCTCAGTCCGTGCCACTACACACACATGCACAAAGATGATAAAAGATCAACTGTGGTAATTTCTCCACCAAAATGCCCAAGGAGCGTGATATTCTAGCATCTTGCATGGAAAGGCGCCCCACAATAGCGGCTCACCAATGAGCAGTTGAGCACAGGCAGTCAGTTAGACTTGAACTACATGGCAGGACCCAAATCAGAATATGTCATAAAAGGTGATCAGCTCATGCGTAAAAGAGAAGTTGACCATCTTCTCAGTCGCAGCAATGGAGAAATTGTACTAAAGTTTACCCTATGAAACTGGAGCAAATAGAGACTTAAAAATAAGCATTACGAGGTATTTAATTTTCATAGCGAGAGTGTATGACAAGCATCAACCTCACGTCAGATTTTTTCCCTGTTATTTGACAACAATGAAATACATCCCACACTAAAATCTCACAAATATAACTGGCCCACAAATTCCAAGATAAACAAATCAAAACTGGTATTCTTGGTATCAAATGAAGCCCAAAGATCTCTGATTTCTGAATGGGCTACAAAATCGACAAAGCTATTACCCCATCAGAACACTTCTAATGCAATAATTAACAGATGAAAAAAGGGAAATAAAGCATCATTCGCTTCTACTTACTCAGGCTATTGGGAGATTATAAGTTTGGCAAAGCTGAACCAATGCCGCTTGATTTGTTGGATCAACATTTTCACTAATGACCTTTGGGTACCTCCCAGGAGAAAGTGAAGAAAGTCGGGATAATGAAGCCACAAAAAATTGCTTTGGATCTCTTATATCTTTCAGTGGATCCTCTTCTTTCTTTCCAGCATTGTAAAGACGAACAAAGGTGGCAGTATAACCCACATTTTCTGTAATATCTGGCATGTCAGGTTCATCCTCAACTCTATCCTCTTCAGGCCGTGAAAGAAGGGTGACAATGCCGTCAACCATCTTCCCCCAGGATCCAGCAGCTGCAGCATCTAATAAGATTGGAGATTCACATATAAGTCTAGTTGAGGCAACAGCAGTCAACTTGAGTTCAATAGCTCCGGTAATAAGCTTTAAATTAGGAATCCAAATTTGATTTAGAACCAAAGTAAATACATCAGCCTGCACGCGATTCATCGTCTCAACAAGGATAGAAGGACCATGCTTAATCAGAAAGAGTGACATGAATATTAAAAGAGACTTTATAAGCTTTACTGTTCGCTTATTATGAAGCACTGTGAAAATGGTAGTCCAAATTTTAGGAATTTCAGGTTCAATGACAGCATACTCAAGACTCTCAATGACAGTATTGAGCACATAAAATCCTTGCTCAGTTGTGCCAGTAGATTGGATGAGTAACTCAAATATGCGAAGCACCTTAGTCAGTCTACCCTCTTGGCTGACCTCACGTGGAGCCTTCTGAAGGAAGGCCTGGAGAAGACGCACAAGTGCAGGAACATTTGCAGCTCTTTTCCAAGAATCAGGTGACAAAAGGATCTCAAATATCTGCATGTAGATTGCTGGGATAGGTGGCCTGTTCAACTCAACAAGTTGAGCAAGCAATTGGAATGTGTATGGGAAAAATTCAGTAACATCATTGGTCAATATTACTTCAAGCCTCGGGAAAAGACTTGCTTCAAAAACAGATACAAGAGTCAAATCCTTCTCACAGGCTCTCTTTACAAGAACCGCCACAGACTCGAAGAGATAATGATTGAAGATGGGATTTTTTGGATTTCTGCAAACTTCACCAAGAATAGAGGCTAAACCCTCAATACAGATTTGAGCAACTTCAACAGATATATCTGCAACCCCAAGAACCCTCATGATACACTTCATTACATATTGATTTTCTTCAGACTCTGGGAGCTTCAGCGCACTGAAAAGACCGTTCATCAGCACAGGGAAAACAGGATTAATGTCAGCTGACGTATAACGGGCTCTACCACCCTCATCCTTTACCAACAAGAGTTTTTCAATACAACTTGCTGCATAAGAATGAACAACATTTGATTCTGCAGAGAGGAAACGAACCAAATCTGGAAAAAACTTTAATGCCAAGTGTTTTGATATATGACTCCGGAACATAGTAAAAAATTTGAGAGCACCCGCCTTAAGCATAGGATGCCTATTCACATCTGGACTCTGCAGCTCTGGGACAATAACAGATTCAAAAAAGCTCTGAACATCAACAAGTTCTGTTGAGACATAACTAGCACCAGCCTTCTTGGTTGCAAGAGAAACTACCAAGTATATAGCACAATCCTTGTCCTTCCAATTTACCACTGGATTTGCAGCAAAAGAACTTAATAATGTTTGTATTAGTGCAGAAACGATGCTTCTCACAGTATCCCCATAATGTGTTGCAATCCCTTTGAGTAGCTCACAAGCAATCCTCCTCCTAGTATCAAGATCACTACCTTCCATATCTCTCCTAATAAACTCAATATAATTCATCTCAAACAGTTCCTCGTCATCTTCCCTCAACCTTACATTCGGGACCACAATGCCCTGACAAATCTGTGGTATAACTCCTTCACTAGCAAACAAGGTGTGGTGCACACTAGTGCTAACAGTGGTCAAAAACTTGATTGCTGTGATAGCCAGCTGATCACGGCTGGAAGACTGTGACACATTCGCCAGTAAAGTCCACACAGCAAGTGCAAAATCATTCAGGTATCCTTGAAACTCCTCCTCGTTTTTTTCCATATAAAGATTAATATTCTCACAAACTGCAGCGCGAAGCTCATCTACAAGTGCAAGACCACCAGGACCACTATTCTCAAGTGCAGGATAACTTGTAGTGAGGTATTTTCGAAATTCAGTCATCCACTCCTTCATATGATCCTCAAAAAACTCAGGAAGCTCCTGGAAATTTAATGAATAAAATATCCTACAACACAACCTCTGTGACTCAAAAAGGGGTCGGAGATCACCAGCAAGCCCACCAGAGTTTGCGGCCGCATCAATCAGAGAAGCCGTTTTGAGGAATATTTCAAGTAGAGGTGCAGCAAAAAGATCAAGACAATACTTCAAATCAAGCAACAGATCGTTGGTTTTATACTGGTACCGAAACTTTTTAAAAATAGAAATGGCAGTACCAAGAATACCATTAATAGAGGCATAATCAGAGGCTTGCGATGCTTTCTGAAGATTCAAAATGAGCTCAGGAAGCAACGCAGGCCACGATTTCGGAAAATCATGCTTACCGATTATAGCCAAAGCTTCACTAAGTTGGCTTTGAATCTTGGGAGTGGCCGAAAGCATCAGCGGCACTATCAGTAATTTAATCTGTTCCTTCTCCGGGTCAAGTATCGGGGAGAAACTGGGCACATTGGCGTTGTCCGAAGCAGCCGGCACCCATCGGAAACGGAGGTGGTTCTTAAAGTTGACGGCAGCAGCTTGACGGATCTGATCATCGATGGCAGGCTCGGCGACGAGGCGGAGCACGACGAGGCCGTAGTTTGGACGGTCGGCAGCCTCAGCGAGAGATGCTTCAGCGCGGCGGCGAGGCTCCGGCGAGGGAGAGAGGGTGTGGAGGAAGCATTCGGAGAGGAATTGGAGGGTTTGGGGATTCCATTCCATGATTGAGGAAATGAGAATGAGAAGACGTTTGGGAAGGACGAAAACGAATAGGGTTTTATACGAGAGCGGGTACTTTAGTGAATTCGAACAACTAGGGATTCTAAGGAAGAACCATAAGTCTTTTTCTTTTTAAAAAAAATAATGATAAACTATTCCCTCGGCTCCTATGTATAAAAAAATATTTTTGTAAGATAACCTATTTTTATTCATGGGCCCTCCAACAAGGCCAATAAAATTTGAACTCATAGTTTTTAGGAAAAATTCTATTTAAATACCTTTTAAATTTGTAAAACCTCTGTGTTTCCCGAATTTGTAAAAAAGACCGAGAGTGCATCAGTCCCATGAGGGATATGCAAATTCGGGTGAAATTACTCTTTTTACCCTTAGTTTTAAATAAATAAAAAATAAAAACACCCTCATCAAGGGCGGTACAAATTTAGGAAACTTACGGGGTTTTACAAATTCAAATGGTATTTAAATAGAATTTTTCCTAGTTTTTATCAATTGAATCAATTTTTGTTCACGACTTAGCCCTATTTTTATTTATAAGATATCATGATACTTTAATACTAGCAGTTTGTCTAATATTTTTATTTTTATTTAATAAAGGGTTTTTTATTTGGTGGTGCTTGAATATTATGCAATTGATTTATTGTTGAGAGCAAGACTAGTTCTGAAATAGAGACGGTGGTTTGTGCGAGATGAGGAGAGGAGAGTGCAGTTTCTTCTGAATGAATGAATCATAATTATAATTAGATTATACGGTTAGCCACAATTTGCGCAAGATGGGAACGGGGGTGAGGTTTTTTCTTGGGAAAATTTCATTTACCATATGAAATTTTAAAACCTCAAAAAATGTGTTAACATTTAAAAATGACATAAATGTGATAGAGATCAAATTGAGATTTTAAAATATTGATGAATTTATTATTTTGCCCTCAGTTTTTAAACAAAAAGAAAAAGAAAAATTAGCCATGTCAAAGTTTTGCCAGCAGAACTCTGAATTAAGATGTAAGAGGTGAGATTCAAACCCAACCCCCATAATAGTGAAGGAGTTGGGTGGCCATTGGGCCATTAAAGCTCCTTTAATATGTGCGTGCATGCGTGTGTTATGTCTATCTTTTTTCCATCATGAAACGTTTTTTATGAAAATCATTACAATATTGTCAAACTCATTATTACTCTTGTTAGTCCCATTACAAATTTTGTCAAACGCTACACATGTTGGTGAATCCTGGTTAACGTTTTTCTCATCAGGAAACGCTCTTGTGTAAATCATTACGAATCTTATCAAACTCATTATTGTTCTTATCAATCCCATTATGAATTTTGTTAATCTCATTTTTTTCACAATGGTTTTTACAATAGCGTTTCCTGATGGAAAAAAATTTGTAATAGGATTTACAAGAGTAATAGTGAGTTTGACAAGATTCGTAATGGTTTTCACATGAGCGTTTCCTACGTTTGACAGGATCCACCAACATTTGTAGACTTTGACAAAATTCGTAATGGGATTCACATTAGCGTTTTTTGATTGGAAAAATGGTAGACAAGATTCACCAACATTTGTGAGCCTTGACAAAATTCGTAATAGGATTCATAAGAGCAATAATGAGTTTGACAAGATTTGTAATGATTTTAACAAGAGCGCTTCCTAATGGAAAAATCTTAGACATGATTTACCAACATTTGTAGGCTTTGACAAAATTTGTATTGGAATTCAAAATAGTAATAATGAATTTGAAAACATTCGTAATGGATTTCACAAGAGTGTTTCCTAATAAGAAAAAAAAAAAAAAACTTTAGCAAGAATATACATATCATACATGCATCCATTCATATATATATCAAAGGATTTTGATGGATCAACGACCACTCGGCTCTTTTACTATCATGGTGGGGTGGGTTTGAATCCCACCTCTTACACCTTAGTTCAATTTTTTTTGGGAAAAAAAAAAAGATCAACCTCACCCACAAAAAAAAATAACACTAGCATCGAGCTTTGTTGGCGGCCAAAGTTCAGGCCGTTGGAGCTCCAACGGCCGGTCATCAATGTGTTATGGCAATGCTCATTTTTCTCTTACTTTTTTATATTTAAAAATAGAGGGTATAATGGTAAATTCATTGACATTTTAAAATCTCAATTTGATCCCTGTCACCTTTATGTCATTTCCAAATGTTAACAAACTTTTTGAGTTTTGAAATTTTATATGGTTTTTAAATGAGATTCTCTCTTTCTTCCTCCTTTTCTTTTGTATAAATCTAATGTGTTGTTATATTTAATTATGATTGGATTGGATTTGATTCTAGCCAAAATCAAATTACTCTCATTCATTCTAAGGATAAAAAATGTTCAGAGGCTTTTACTTCAATATAAAATATAATATCTCAGCATTTATGATTAATAAACAAAATGAAGTCATCAATTAATCAATCAATCAACTTTATCATTAAAAACTTATAATGCACAATTCATTCCAGAGGAGTATGGATCCATTATATTAATCAATAATAAATCAAATTTATTATTGATTATTTCATAATTTTTTTATATTTCTTTATAATTCACTCATCAATCAATTAATTTTACCCTTAAAAACCTGTAATACTCAGTTCTTAGAAAACGGATCAGTTTCCTTTAATCGATAAATACAATTTATCTTCACACTGGAGGTCGCCGGAAATTCATTCCGCCAGACTCTCATTGCCATGAAAACCCTTACAAAGCTCTATCAGCTAGATCAGGTGTCAACAGTGCAAGAGTACATAAGAATGGCATCATGATTTGAAGCATGCATACCTTACACTCATCGCTGAATCCACTGCCATTAAATTCTTCATACACGACCTTCAATCAAATATTTGAGACGAGGCATGGTCTTTTGGTCCAACCACCCTTTCCTCTGCCATTGAATGTACTTATCTTCATGAGCGATGGAAGCAACAAGAATTGGATGAGAAAGATGAAGATGAAGGTAGAAACAATCTGCCTGAGCAAGAAACTGATTCCTACGAAAACGTAATAACTGAAGAGAAATATGAAAGAATCCAAAAACAATCCAGTGAGATTTTAACTGAGACCTAATCCTCTGAAAATGAAGATCTCGCTGCTGATGTGACTGGCAAGATCCAATTCGATGAAGCTGAAGCAAATGAAGAAGAAAAAAAAGGTGAACCAAAGCAAATAAAGCCTTTGCTGAGTTGCGATGGTGACAATGGCCTTCACCGATATGGTATCCCCTCCTTTCGTCGTCAATGATTTTTCTCAGCAAAACAACTGCGACCCAACCACGTTTTACATCGAAGCAAGGCCATGCTTTTCTGTTTTAAATCGTCTTCAATTTTTGCTTTTGGGTCGGATAGGGATGTTAAAGAAGACAGGTCGGGTGGAGCTATGCAAGAGGTCGAATTTTGTTGAGTTTTACTGTATGTGTGTTTGATTTAAGGGGGGAGTTCATCTTTACTAAATACCCATAGATCCTACTGTGATTCTAATCTGTCTTCCTATGAACTTTACTAGAGACTAGAAATATTTACCAAATTTTATAGGCAATTTGGTAAGAATATGTCCTTACCTCCCTTCATACCAAACACACCTCAGGCTCGTTTGGTTCAAGGAAAATTGGAGGAAGGAAACGGAAAATGCCAATTTTCGGTCGAACGCGGTTGTTTGGTTCGCATTTTCACATGAAAACGTTTTCCAGCTTCAACCATTTTCCCTTAAACATGGGAAAATCGGTTCCCACCTATTTTGGTGGAACCCATTTTCCGACAGATGGAGAAGACCAACCTATCCTTTTTAACGCCGAGCTTTCCGTCTATACGAGCAGCACCTTAAGGGGTGTTGATGACAACGGCGAGGTAGATAATGCCAATGTCATGGCCATGTACGTATCCCGCTTGTCCATGGAAAGTTTCAAAGAAAGCGATGGTGATTCAGATGGGGAATTATCTAATGGCAAATAGCCACCTACTGTCGAATTAATGCTTGTTGCAGTGGTAATGATAGCAATGAAGAAGGAAAAAGACTCAGAGAGACGGACTTGTCAATGGGGATGAGAGGAGGAGACGCAGAGGCCCAAAAAATTTCAAACCGGAGAGGATGAGATTTTTTCGATCACGTTGAGAGAATGAAAGGAGAATATGCGTTTTATTAGGCTTTGATTTAGGTGATTTGTATTTATATCTTGGGGGCACTCGAGTGTTTGGTAATCTTAGAGTGTTTGGTAATCTTAGGGGTAAAATGATATTTTGTCTCATTTTCCTACCTATTTTATTTCAACCAAACAAAAATTTTCCTATCAACTCATTTTATTTTTCAATGTGAACCAGACGCATCGAGGTAAAAAAATTTCCGTTTTTTTTTTCATTTCCATTCCTACATTTTCTTCCATCCAAACATGCCCTTTGAGAATCTCGGCCAGCTGCTTGCATTTCACGTGGAGGAGCCATGGGTTCTCCATTGCTTCTGCAACCTTCTTCTGCCACAAATATGAGTGTTCCGGGTTTTCCATACTGCTTCCTAAGATGGAAATAAGCCAGGTCAGGTCCGGCTTTGGCTAAAAAGGTCTGAGCCTGTAATAGGAGTAGAAGGCGAGCTGAATACTTTTTTAAAACTCGAACACGAGCCTTGTAAAACTGATCGAGCGCAGGAGCCTTTTTAAAGGCCTATTTACAATGTAAGCCTTTAAAAAGCGCCATATGATAGGCTTTGAAGGCCATAAATAGGCTTTGTGCACTTTGAGCTTATTAAAAACTATATAAATATAGGCTTTAGTAGAATATAAGAATGAAAAACAATAAATATTATATTATTTATATTATATAATTATATTTATATTTATTTGATGTGTAAATTAGTCGGGCCTTAACTAAATAGGCATGTCATATTTACACATTTAAGCCGCCACCTTTTAACAAAGCAGTGCCTACTTAAAACAAAGTAGGGTTGTAGGTCCGTCGATAGAGCCACTTATTTCCACCCCTACTGCTTCCAATGGGTATCAAGAAAATCTCGTGGCAACAAACAATGTCCCACTAGGATTGGGCTTTATCTGGATGTTGTTTGGGCTTTTCATAAGGGTCCAACAATTTTTGGTTGGATGTGGGGCATACATCTCATGAAGTTCTTGATGTGGGTGTTCTATGGGCCTCCGTTAAGTATAAAAAGGGGCTTCTGGAGTGGAAGAAAGTGGCAGCAAGCTATGGTTTTTGATGCCTACTAGTTTTCAAATGTTTTATTAACAAGTAGAGAGAGAGAGAGAGAGAGTCTTATTTTCAGTACTCCCTCCGGTCTTAATTATATAAATACTTTGATAGTGTAATTTGTCTTAAAAAGTATTCCTATAATTAAAATAAGATGTAGTATATGTTTTACTTTGTGTTTTTGTATTGATCCACGAGGACAATGATATTTTATTGGGGGAGTATATTTTTGGGAATAGTAGTAAGGAAAGTGGAAGTTTGGGAAATATACTTACTAGGTTATAAATAGGGGTTTGATGGTTGTAATGGGTGTCCGGTGAATTAGTAATTTCTTGTTTTTAATCTCTTCTTCTCTTCTAATGCTAACACATACTTTCTTTTCTTTTTTTTTACATTTCTTCATAATTCACTTATTGAGTAATCATATTTCCTTCCCTCACCATATCCTCCAATGTTAGGAGATGTAATTTATTTCTATCTTTGACTACATTACTTTCTTTATGTTGACAGGACTAGTTGGGATTGCTTCTCTGAGGAGTACAAGAAAAAGAGATGAAAAAGAAAGTAGTGCACAATGTCTTTAAGGTGTATGCAGAACTTTCCTGTAGGCTTAATTCGCCACCGCCTATACTTATCTTATAGGTGCAATGGATCGTATAGGGTGCAATTAGATTGATGGGCGAATATTTTGCAAGATACAATGAAGTCTCTTGAGTATGAATTGCACTCCCTACACTCAAGCCTATGCAACAATGACTTTCACAAAATGATAATTTGACTTTATCTTTGTATACACTCAAGGACAAAGGCAATGAATTTGATATCTTGTTGTTGTGTGATTTCTGATGTTTTATTGTCTGTCTCAAATGAAATGATAATATAAAATATTTTTAGACCATGGAATGATATTTTGAAGTGTTACATCTTGAAGCAATACATCTTCAATTAAAAATCATAAAGATACGTTAGATTCATAAATCAACATAACCTTAATAACCAATGGTTATTGAAAATAATTCTTTCATAAAGGGTTACACTTTCATAATATGCAGGGTTTTCTTAAAAACCAACATAACCTTCTATCAAGTAGTAGTCACCACACCTTTTCATGTGTTTTTAGAAACTAAAAAGACATCATCACCTTTAGTGTTATAACTCCCTGCATAATCTTTCATGTAAATTCTTTAATTTATAAAGAGATGGCTTTCGCACAAACACATTCCTTCATTTTAAAACATTCCAACATTTTATGTGATTTTTCTTTAGTTAGGAAGAAGGTTAAAAAATATTTTTCCAATTTTACCATCATTAAATTATCAAGTTATGTTCATCTCGCGTAATGCATGGAGAGTAACCACTTGTTGAATAAAAAAATAAGAGGGACGGCATTTTAGAATTAGAAAAAATAAATAAATAATATTGCCACCACTAAACAAGTATACAGACAAAACATGCACGATTTTGTGGCACTCAAAAAAGGTTTAAGCTTCTATTATTAATAATTAATATTTCAAACTTAGGGAGGAAAAATGGATGACAAATTTGTTTATAAATGAGTTTACAACATTAAAACTGTGCAAGGCACAACCAGAGGAAAACCCATTAAGCCTTAACAGTAGCTCAATCAAGTACACACCTCTATGGCTTACAAACCTGATTGTCATCCTTGCATGATATATATTGTAGTCTTAATTCTGACCTCTCAGCTTTACACCGCAACAAAAGAATAACAGATGTTACAGAGGCACATCAACACCGCGGCTATGCCGATCACGGCCGTTTACTTCCGTGGGATATAAGCTTCTTCTCCGGCTTCTATGGTGTTTCATCCTTGTTCCTCTTCTCTTATGACCTGAATAAACAAGAAAAATGACTACAGAGAAACCCAAGCCAGAAAATGCCCATAATACTATCACCCAGAACTTGAAAGAACTAAGCATCCCATCTTTCTCAGAATTTGATGACATTTGATTGTCTCTTGAAGTGAAAGTTTCGTTAAAGTCGCCGAGTTTCCTTGAAAGAACTCCTCCTGTTTCATTGGCTGCATTGTCTTCTGAACTGGACAAGGAACCACCAATGGGGCAGTTCTTTCTCTCATGATGCAGGCGCAGAGCTTCATTGAGTGTTGTTGCACATTCTATGCTGAGCAGGTCACGTTCCCGAGCATCCACATCGGAATCATCAAGCGTTGAGGGATCCGGTGGGTTCGGGAACTCAGCCCAGCATCTGTTGATCATGTCAACTTCCCTCCAGTCAGCCTTGTCAAAGCTCCAATTCCCAACTCTGAAGAGCAATCCATAATGGAAAACTCTATATTTGACACCAGGTTCAGGAACATAACCCGGGTATATTAGTATATCTTTTTCGATGCGATGCCTTAAATTCAACTGCATAAATGGAGAATTATCAGTTGTAGATATTGAACGTGTTCATACTTTTTAGTAGAAAATAAGAATACAAATGCACACAACATACTGGGATAAAGGGCTTGTTTGGATTAACATTGATAAAAATGACTTTTTTCCCAACCAACTTTTACAAACTCAAGGCGAGGTAAAAATCAAGTAATGTAATGTGATCTATATTTGGATAGGTTTTATAAAGTCAGTTTGACAGAAACTTGTTTAGGAGATATCTTGAAAAGTAGCTTTTGAGCAAAAAAGTCAGTTAATTTTAAAGCCATGTCAAACATCATATCGGATGAAAAATTGGGATTTTCAGTTGAAAAGGTCAGTTTTGTTGCCATGCCAAACACACACTTAAATGCTTCAAAAAGAAAAATAGCATGTTACCTCCGCCGCGCCAAATGAGTAACCATACATCTCACTGATCCACCCAGATTCATATACATCTCCAGTTATATTTCTGGAATAATGTGCTCTATCAGCCCGGACCTCTTCCGTTTTATGCAGCCATAGTATAGCAAATTGTCGTAGGTCGTCAATGTGCATAATGATTACTCCACCAACCTTGTCACAAGCCTCAGGATGGCTAGTATGAAGTTTCGCGAGCTCATTATCGCAACCAATAAGATAGCTGCACAGAGAAAAGGAGGGGTAATAAAGAATGAGTAATAAGATTAATAATCAAAATGGAGGACATTAAAACAGGAAGAGGAAATAAACACTTGTGCGTGCGCACTGCTACTGATATTGCCTGTTACATCAGCAGCAACATTTAGAGACCACAACCATAAGTTAAATTCACAGGTCTTACTCGTATGGAGTAGAAACAGGTCGGCCACGGGCAGCTTTGAACTCCCACGGTGTGATTGAACCTCTCAAGATCATATCAGCATCAAGAATAACTATGTATTCAGCATCGATGTTTGCATGGTTGAGCCAGTGAAGCACTCCAGCAGGCTTATTAATTGCTGGATACCTAAAATGAAACAGAAATTTTCAATACTTGTTATGCTCTAAATCTAAATCATTCAGAAAAATAGAAAAACTATGAACAAACAACCTCCAATAACTTGAACTTCACACTGCATAATGTAACCATATGGTTTATCCCTATTGTGCATATAGCTTTAAGCAAGCAACATTCAGCATAGAGCAATTCTGAGGCAAAAATAAATAATCAAGATTTGTGTGGAATGAAATGTGATCGCCACCAAACACATTGAATAAATGAAGATCAATATCTGTATATTTAGGACATCAAAATCACTGCATGAGAGTCAAATAGTCACGTCAAGCAGCTCAGGAGGTTGGAAAGATTCTGAGAGGACATATCTAGAACTAAAAGCTGGAGATACTATCGAGCAGAAAACACTAATGATCTTATTTTCAAGTTACAAATCACATGATGAAGCAATGATCATCACAGAAAAGTCGATTGGCCGAAAAAAAAAACTCAGGTGAATAACTAATTTGGCTAGGATGAAAAAAGCATCGGTCACAATGAAAAGAATTCTTACAAAAAAAGACAATGAACAGAATTTTAAGGAGACCAGCTCATAGAGATTCTAGTGAGATAACAGCAAGCAGCCAACTAAGAGGATTAACATCCAACATAATACCACTGAGCTTGACAAAATTACCAATCGCCAGTTAATGGATGGCGGCTCATTGATGGAACATAATGGGTGGGTGCCAAGTCATGGCCTTTATATTGTTTTAAGTCCTCATCATTACAGCTGAGAAGTCTAGTGATATTTCCAGGCTGCCCACTTGTACGGAAACTGTGCATAAGCCCTACGGTCTGCCAATCAAAGTATGATGTGCATTCTGTGGAAAAGACGGTAAGGATTTTAGGATGTGGCTTTCCGGCATCATCATCATCATCATGTTGTTGAACGATATCCTTATCCTCCATCATTTCTAGAGTAGCAGGATTAACAAATTTAGGCTTGGTTAGCTCGGCAAAGGTTTTGCTTTTCAAGAAACTCAAGTATTTAGACCACGCTGGTTTAGGGCAACTATTAGCTGCATGCTGCAATAAAAGACCTTCATTTAAAGTGTTCATGCACTCTACACTGAGAAACAGCCCACGCTTTTGATTAGCATCAATTTGCATCATCCTTACCTGCAAGAAGTTTTTCCAATTTAAGCCCCCCCGGGTTAAACATAAAAATAAAGAGATGAAAAGGAAGAAAGAAAACTGATCCAACATGTCCTGTACATAAATTAAAAATATTGGGATTGAAACTTGAGCTTAAGGAACCAGCTGGAGTCCACAAAAATGACATCAAGCTTACAATAATGAATAATGCAAACACTGATATGCTTGCTTGTCATTTGTCAACAACACTGGAATTAGTCCCAAGCCAACAAGCATAATTGCCTTTGAAAAAAGACCCTAATTTCCTCCAACAAGTTGACATACTGACCTCCCTAGGATAAGGAGGTTCTGGAAAGAGCCGGTTACAATCATAAACAATATCATCTTCATGGTGAGCTAGTTTATTAAATGACCAATTTCCGACACTGAAAGGCAGCCCATAGTGAAGCAGAATTGGCTCAGTTCCCTCTCGCGGAACATAACCCGGGTAAATCATCAAGTAATCATTGATCTTGTGCCGAAGTCCAACCTGGGAACCGGTGGGGAAAACCCAAAAGGGAGTCAAAAGAAATGAAGAAAAAGGAAACACTCAAAGTAACCAGCAAAAATTGAATAGTTAAGCACTTAAAGCTGTGCTAGATGAGTTCAAGCGGTAAAACAAATAAATTTTTTGGGTGGTGCTCACAAAACAAAGAATAGGGCAGAAAACTCACTTCTGCAGCACCAAAAGAGTATCCGTACATCTCACTAATCCATCCTTTCCCATAAATATCACCAGTTATATTTGTTGTCCAGTGGGCTGTATCTTCTCTCACTTCTTCTGTTTTCGAAAGCCACATAGGTGCCAATTTTCTCAGGTCATCTATATGCATTGCCAGAAGACCACCAACTTTGTCACAAAGTTCTGGGTGTTTAGTGTGTAGTTGGGCCAAAATATTGTCACAGCCTCTTAAATATCTGAAGGAGAAATGTTGGTTATGCTTATAGAAACTTCTAACAATAAATCATATAAAAAAAAAAACTAAATATACAATACATTATATATGGACTACTTAATAAGATTCAAACAAGCAAATTTCATAACTTGACCACAATGCCAATGTCAAATACAAATATACAATAATCCATTCCTTCTCTCTCCAATAAATATAATATTGAATAGAAATATTATGAAGGTAAATAAAAAGCCATAGACAATTAAAACTCCTTTATCATTATCTCTATAAAAGTTGTAGGAAGTCATATATTTACAAGCTGTGAACAATGTGGCTCATCTCAAGTTCTGTGTAAATGCATGAGTACCACTCTATTATAATTGGTCGATACTAGATAAGCTGTTTTATTTCAACAGTTTGTGAGGGGTGAAAATGCTGCTTGCACTATAATACTAAGCAACGAAGTGAATAAAATGGATGAGAAGTATGAAATTATTAAATACCCATAATATGCTGCAACAGGTCTGCCTTTCTCTGCACCAAGTTCCCAAGGGATAATGGGGCCACGAATTATCATGTCCGCATCCAGTATCACCACCCAGTCAACATTTTCTGCTTCTTTACTATGTTTAAGCCAATGAACAACTCCAGCAGGTTTGTTTATTGCAGGGTACCTGCATAGTAAATAAATGATTTATAAATTATACCTTTATCACAGAAAATGAATTTCCATTTTATAAAATGATATGCACGTATCTCATTTAGGAAAAGGAAAATTTTGAAATTCATTACTGAAGTGGAATATGGGAGAGAAGAAGCACAGACAAAATCAGGCAATAATACCAAGGTACAATCAAACGAACAGCAGAATAATTAATTAGCTGATGTTGAATAGCCTTTAAATTCAGGTACGTGCAACTGAACATAGTTCAATAATGTGAATTCACAGAAGACATCAGGGAAGTTTATGTTAACCTCAAAATTAATTAACAAGGCATGACATAAAAAATCAATGAGTAGGAATTGTAGTGACCATAACTAAACCATCATTGCAAACCAAAGTCCAGAGCTATGCTCGAATAAATGAATATTTTGGTACTTTTTGGTTGAAAACAGAAGGGGAAAAGGAAACATACACATACTCACAGAGTGCACAAAAAGAGAATCCTTAATGTATGTAATGTCTAGCATACTCCAGTTGTCCAAATTCAACAGTATATGTAGCTCTGCATTACTTTTTAAATAAGGATATATGAGATTTGTTTCCCGTCCATTTCATCCACGTCCTCATTTCATAACCATTTCCATAACTCACAATTCTGTGTACCAAACAGCCCCTTGGTTACCACAGAAATCCACAAAGTTAGCATACAAAATTTCCAAAACTATATATTCTAAGTTCTAACGCAGAGGTACCAACAGAAGCAGCAGTTACATAACTATGTACAAGATAACGTCATGCAGAACCAATCTTTTTAAAATAACTATCATGTCTAGCATTGGGCAATCAGAACTTAGTCAAAGATAGAAAACTTCATTTGGAAAGGCAACTAACCAAAAATTCATAATTCAATTTAAATTCCTAAAGCAAATAAAATTTGGAACAGAAGTCTACCAGTCACCAGTTCTAGGGTGTCTGCTCATTGAGGGCACCTCAAAAGTGGGAGCCAAATGCATCCCTCTGTAATTTTTCTTCTCCTCATCAGTACAACTGAGAAGACGGGTAATCGGTCCTGGTTGTTTGGCCTTCCTATAGCTTTGCATGAGGCCCACTGTCTGCCAGTCAAAGTAGTTCTGGCATTCCACAGAGAACAGGGTGTGGATCCTCCATGGAGGTTTATGACTTATTTTTGCACCCCACACATGGTCAATGCTCAAAGATACCAACAACAACACTAATAATACCAAATGCTCCGACATTGTAGCTTGATTCAAGACTTGATGTCAGATGGGTATTGTCTGCAAGAATTGAATTTGATGACATCAATATTCGGTAGAACATAATAGGCTACAATAGAATAGTTATTGATCAATGTGTTTGTATGCGTATATTCATAATACATCTTGATTGATCCATTCTTATATGAGTCCATTGAGGGTCAAATTGGTATAGAGAAACTTCTAGGAAATTAAACAGAAAATGTATAAACAATCATGTAGATTTAGCAACCCCTCCGTCCTTGCAAAGTCATGAACATGGTACAAGAAAAAACACTTGGAAGACAAATCAGAATTTTGGGTGAATTTAGCTAACAATGACTAAATTACTACAGCAATCATCAACAGCATAGAGAAACAGATAAAATTTCTGCATTGAGCTTTTTTACAGTACTAACACTTCCATCGTAGTTGTTTAAAGTCTTGAGCTTCAGCATGTAAAAATGCAAGCAAGAAAGCATTAATGCTTAGGCATATTATTGCATCCATATCATGATTTGAGCTGTAGATTACAATGGCAAAGTAAGTAACCAGTGAGATGTCATTATACTCCCACAGGATAAAGAAACAGAAGACGGGAGTGTCACAAGCATAATTCTACAACCTTTAATTATGTAAGTAATAATCATATACAAACAACTTTTAGATCAATGGATATCAATCACAACTTCAACAACATAGCTGGAACCTTTTGAAACAGTACTTAGTTATCAAGATCAAAACACAAAGTTGTCAAAACAAAGATGCTAGCAAGAACCCTAGCTGTAAAGATGTTTGCAGTTAGTATAGCATAAAAACCGAAGGAATGTTAGGCAATCAACAAATCCTATGTGGGAAATTCACAACATAACTCACCTGGGTCATTTCAATATCTTGAACCTGAACATGGGTCATTTCTTTTTTGGATCATTGTCCATCCAAATCAAGCTCTTTGGTCCCAAACAAGCGAAAGAGTAGACGCTTCCCTCTCCTGTTTTTTTCTTGTGACGAATTGTCAGGTGCAGAGTTTCTGGGTATGTGAACAATGGCTGATAGGTTTTCTTCGTCCTTGTACACGGACACCCACAGACAAGTGACGAGACACACAGAGAACAAGATATTTGTTATCAGAGTAGAGAAGTTTGTGAGACGTTGACTAATCTTACAGAGGGCGAGGAGGATTCAGATTTGAGACAGCAAGGGTAAGAGCTGAGAATCTTCAATTCCTCATTAATAATTGGCACTGATCTATGGATTTGGTCGTGTCAAAATTGAAAAACTCCTCTTGAGTTCTGTGTTTCTATCGAATACCTCTCTTACCTTTGCGAGATTAGCAATTAAGTCCTTTTTTCTGGGCAAGTAATTAAGTCCTTATTTACAGCTTCATCATTCACATGTCTACATTAACGACAAACGACCACTGCCTATCAGGTTAATTTTAAGGATGTCTTAACAAATGTCAAAATGGGATTACTACCGGGAAAAAATAGATAAAAAGGCCAATTGTTGTTATATTAAAATTTCCGATTTAATTTATAGTTCAAAATTATACTACTTCCTGTCATAATTATAAGAAATTTAGTTGACTTTTTTGGAAAGATTAAGGATCTTAAATAAGTTCGCTTAATCACGCGTATATGTTGTTTTTTAGATTATATATTAGTTTATTGGTTAAACCATTTAGTTTGAAGAAAAAAATAAAAATAAAAATACTCTAAAAAATAATTTAATTAAGATCCTTAATCTCTCCAAAAAAAGTCAACTAAATTTTATAATTAGGGACCTATAGGAAGTATTAAATTTTAAGCTGATATTTTATACTATTTTTTTTTAGTTTGCTTGAAGTGGATGCAAGATTTTTGTTCTTATAGGCAACATCTTGTGCTTTTGTCGGGCTTTTGTTTGGGAATAATGTCTAATCGATTTCAGATAATTTATTAATTATATATGGGATAAGATATTATTCTTATAATTTTTTTTCTTCTAACGTTTCTTACAATTTTTCCACTATTAGATCAGAATCTCATTAGGAGAAAGAAATGATAAAGGTATATGAGACTCTAATTTAACGGTGAAAATGTGGTAGTAACAAAAAATGGTAGTAACAATATCCTATCTCTATATTATATATAGGCAAATGTGTTTAGGAAAAAAGATATCATATTATTTATAAGAATAACCATATTAACATATAAACCTAGGCATGCGCGTTGATATTTTTTTTTTATTTACGTAAAAAGAATATAGAGATGTTTTAAAAAAATTAAGATGCATTGCTCTTATGAGAAAATGTCCTTTTTTTTTAAGTCAGTTTTATTAATCACAAAAACATATTATATTCACTAATAGCTAGAGCTAGTCAATACTCACAACAACAAAAACCTATTCATACAAACAATCTCACGATCCAAACCAATTTAAAAAACAAACAACAAACATTTTTCTAGAGCCCTTATAATTATAATAAGAATGTTAAACTTATGAGTTTAAGCAAATTTGTGACAGTAATGTAAACTTGTATGTAATCTTGAATCTTAAATTTTAAAGAGTTTACTTTTAAAATTAAATAAGTATTAATAGTGTATAATTAAAATATAAAAATGAAACCATATTGATTTAAATATATTGTAAATTCAAATAATTAAAATTAAATCTATTAACATTCATATTTTATCATACATTTGGGACAAATATATCATATAAAAAAAAATCAATAAAATTAATATATAAAGCCACTAAACATGATGAAATTTAAAAAGTTACATTAATTTAAGAGTGAGTTAATTCTATTTTGTAAATCGAAACGCAAAAACGTAAATTCGGTGTGTGAACTCGCGAGTTTAACTGAGTTTACAACTAACACAGATTTATTAGCGATTTGACTCGATTTTATAAGCTATAAACGTAACGATAATCTCATAAAGTTAGCTTGCGAGTCTAATAATAATATATAAAGTTTACTACCTTCACCGGATCTGGTTCTTACACTCAAACACCATCAAATCTCTCCTGAAAATGTCCTTTCATACAAAATAAAAAAAATCATTTATATTTTTGTGTTGACCTTGTCCTGAATTATATTACCCTCAAATTGTCATCAAATATATCGGTTGACTCTTTGAATTTACTATATCTTTATATTTGTAACTTATAAAATTGTGTAGTTTTACCCTTAAACTCATAATAATTGTAAATTCAATTAAACTCGTAATTTCAACCACTAAATTTTTTGTTTTTACGTTTTAAGTTTATAAAATCGTGTTAACCGACTCTTTCATACTAATTTTTTCAATTATGTCATGTTCAGTAGCATTATATATGAATTTTATAAAAAATTTCTTTATTGAGTATAATAAATTAAAAATATTGGTGGATTTAATCTCAATTACTTTGATTTGAATTATATTTAAATCGAATTAATGCCATTTTTATATTTAAATTATTTAATTATATATTATTATTACCTATTTATTAATAAATATAAACTCTTAGAAATTTACTATTTGAATTTACAACATAAATTTATGTCATTATCACTCATAAATTTCACAGCCTTAGCCGTAATTCTAAGGATTAGCTATTAGCTATTGACATATAAACAGCAACAAAATGTCAATGGACACATTAGTTAATTGTGTGTGTGAGAAAAAAAGATGAAGGGTTGAAAACAGCACGTAAAATCTACCACTATGGTCATATTATAAGTTTAAATAAATTAACTTTTTTATATAAAAGAGAATTAATTAATTCATTAATTATTATAAATTTTGAATTTTTCCCATATCTATGATTGATTTCAAAAGTCAACATAAATTTTTAAAAAATGTTTATTGCAATTAATAAGGCCAAATGTAACAAATGCATTTATTACTTTGAAACTAAAATTATAATAAAGACCAAAAAATTTGGTTAAAATAAACTTATAAATAAATCAAAGTGATATGTGTCTTCAAATAAGTAAACAAGTCTACCTATTATTGATGGTTTAAAGTGTTAATGGGATTGGTTAAAGTTTGTTGACCAAAAAAAGAATTGGTTAAAGTCAAAATCTACTAAAGCCAACTACTTAGGCATCCTATTTTATGTTTGTGAGTAAAACTAAGATTCTCCTCCGTCACAATTATAGGAACATTTTTATAGTGCAAATTACACTATAAAAGTGTTCTTATAATTAGAATCAGAGGTAATATTAAACTAAATGTGGCTCTTGGATTATTAGAATGCCGGCCATGATTCATGAATTGATCAGATCTATAGATAAGTAACTTGAAGATTATTAATTGGTTGATGGTAATTAAGTCAAGCCGTTGATTAATTAGCCTTCAACTTTTTTTATTTGCCTTGTGATGTACTCCAGCTGTATACCTTTAGGGCCACGGCTGCCTAACTATACGAGTATGAACTCCCTCTTTATTTAATCATTGTATGATGTGTACCCTACAATTATTATTATTATTATTGCTACTACTTGCATGAGGTTTTGTGTATTTCAGTAGTCGTCTTCTTTCTTTATTTAAAATATTAAAAACCTATTTGGTATAACGTTTCATAGCGCTTCAAAAGTCCATCTAGAGTAAAAAAAGGTCATTTTTGCCTTATTAAAAAAAAAAAGGTCATTTTGACAAAGCGTTCGTCCCATCTAACTTTTGGTTCCGAAACAATTAAAATAGAGGCTTTATTAGTACATAATATAGAGAGAGAGAGAGGGGGAGAGAGAGAGTGTGTGTGTGTTTAGCTTTTCATTTGAACAATGTGTTTATTGTTTGAGGCTTTAGAGCAACTAAATTTAAGACGTTGGGGTTTGACAGAGTACACATTATATACACATAGTTTAGGTGCTTCTTATGTGCTCATACCTAAAAGTATGGTTTTTTTTTTATGTATTGTATTTATTTAGATTTAAATTATATTTTTTTTTTCTAAAAAATTAGTTTTAGGTTTTGTTCAAAAATAATTAATATCATGAAAAACTAATTAATTTGAGATAAAAAAACATATCGAAAAGCGATATAATTTAAATCTAAATAAATACAATATCTCTATTAGAGGTATGAACACATAAGAAGCACCTAAACTATGTGCATATAATGTGGACTTAGGTTTGAAATGGCTTGGTAATATTCATTCTTCTTAAATACTATTATCTCGTGTTATTAATATAAGATCTAGTTTGAGGTATCACTTTTTTTATCCTTAAGTTTTAAAAGGGCACATCCTTACAAAACTATAAATGAAGGAATATCTGTTGGCTGACGTGTAAACTAAAATTTGTGATGCATTTTTATGGGGTAGAGTAGTATATATGAGTTAGCACTGCGTTTTAAGTTTTCTTCATCAACATCGCCTTATCATTGCTTAGTCAACATTTTTCATTAATAACATTAATATTGTTAAGTTTTGAGGACTGAAAGTGCATTTTTTAAACTTAAGGTACTAAAGTCATTACTCATATAAATTTAAAGGATCAAAAATATATTTAACTTTACTAGCATTATATTATGAATTTAGGCAATTACAAACAGTAATCTCAGATGTGTATAAAAAACAATAATCTCAGTTGCAAACTGAAAGTTTCAAATTTAATTAACTTATTTATAATTAAGATTACGATCATTTTTAAAAAAAATCAGATACTTTTTTTTATATATAAAAGTTTAGGTGGGGTAGACACCTGATGCATCGCGCTGCAAGCGTCCACTGCGCCAAAAGAACGCTTACGAGATCTTTATAGATCGCCCACCAATGAGGCTCTCACATCGACCAGCGGGTATCGAACTTCCTCCATTTTGGGGTGAAGACCGACGCCTTAGTCAACTGTGTCAATTCTCATTGGAAAAAAAAACCAGATACTTTATTATCATTAATCTGCTTTTTGGGGATCTCTCTGCGATTCTTCATTTGGAAACGTGCATTTCACCTGGTCATGGATTTGAATGGTATAGTTTTTCTTGGATATGAATACCGGCCCGATTCTGTGGACTAGCCCAATTTCAGCTTTCGTGTATTGAGATTAGGTTCTGGCCCAATTCAATATTCAACTGAGCCTTTTTCTGGTAAGCAATATCTGGATAATTCCAAATTGTTAGGCCCAGAAAAAAACTCTACTTGAAGGTGTCTCGCCAAAAAAGGAACTCTGTTTCAACTTTGAAGATAAGCGGTTCAAAAATAAGATTTATGTATTATTAACCCCTCGTCTGTAGGTCAAATAGTCAAAGGGTTGGACACTCTCATAAATGGAAATGATTTGATTCCTTCGGCTATCGCGGTGCTGGGAAGGCATCCTAGAGTTTGGGGTGCAGAGGTAACCTAGGTCGAGGCAGAGACATATGTAAGATCTGTCCTAAATTCCCCATTTATCCTGCAGAGCAAGTTCAAGCGCCCCGCCTTTAGACTGTAGACGAATCCGACACCTCTCCTAAAATTTCTATATAAAAGAAAAAAAGAGTTTTCACGTGAGCCTTCATTTATGACCTAATACCATTTTGCTGGGTCAAAAGTATGCCGTGAAAAATTTCAGAGAGGAAAAAGAAAACCAATAGTAGTAAAGATTAACAAAAGTCAAAAACTCCTGTTCAGAGAAACAAGAATGTAATTATTATTATGTTAAAAAATTATTAGTTGTTAATCTTGTTGCCATGCCAACAGGATTATACTGCTTATAATCTATTTCAATTAATTCTGTTTAATAGAAAGTAAAATAATGAATTAAAATACCATTCTAATGAAAGTGATGGGGAGGCTGGCGTTTTCATGGTTGGGACTTGGTATATCTATATTAGAATTTAGGGGAAGTACTTGATTATTTAATTTTGACACCAAAATTCTCTTCTTTGGTCTACTAATATTTAATTTGATTATTTAAATTTGAAACTCTACTGCTTTATAACTAATTTAGTCAAGGTGTGTCCTTCTCAAATGCAAGAACAGTGCTCATGTTTATTTGGACCTATATTTACCTAATTTGATTAAATTAAGAAAGTTAATTGAATTAGTTAATAGGACATGCAGTTTCTAAAACATTTCAGTCATCTTCATTAATTCTCTCATTCTTTATCTTCCTTGATTATTATTGAAGGAGCATTAACAAAGATAAATTAGAAAAGATATTGATAAATATAAAAACTATTTCTTATATTTAGGATCAAGATCAACTCTTAAATATGTTTTATATTAGGGACTGAAAGTAGTATTAAAGGTGCTACACATATTTTTTATTATGCACCCAGTTCAAAATATAAGATGCAAATAACTAAATCATGCAATAAAAAAAATGGTTAAAATTGATTAAAGACAATAACTAAATCATGGAGAAGGTGCACGGGAAATTAGTTATATAGCCTTTATATACATTATGGGTTAGTTTCTCTTACAAATTTGTAAGGGAAAATTTCATAAAAATACAATTTAAAATGAAAAAAGATAATTTAGTGCTACAAATTTATCTAATATCAAGTATAAATTAGTAAAAATATGAGATTTCTAATTCTAACAAAATAACCAAAATATCCTAAATTGAGTCAAGTTTCGCGTCACTAACAACATCTGATCTTACATTAATGACTTTAATTTCATGTTTGAAAACTTCATATCCCAGAAACTAGGAAAAATTTTGAGGGGCACAAGAATTATGGGTCAATAACAATATCTATATTTATATTAACAACAATATATTTTACATTAACGATTTTACTTTCATATTTCACAACTTTATATCCCAAAAATCATAGATAATTTTGAAGGCACAAGTTTCAGGGGTCAATAACAACATTTGTATTTATATTAACAACATCATATTAATAATGACTTTACTATCATGTTTCACAGCTTCATATCCAAAAAACCAGGGATAATCTTGAAGGCACAAGTTTCAAAAGTTAATAACAACATCTGTATATCTATTAACAACCTCGGATTTTACATTAATAACTTCACATTTATGTTTCACAATTTAACTTGGGACAATTTAGTCAGAATTAGAAATCTTTTATTTCTACTATAGTTTTGACCTAAAAGTTGATAGATTCGTAGTACCAATTTGTCTATTCCCATTTCTACAATTTGTCCAACTATTAAAAATGGTACACATTTTTTTTTACAAAATAACTAACTAAAATAACCTTTTAATATGTATAAACTAGTTAGTTATACAGCTCTTAGACTTGGAGACTTAGATTTTTTGAATCCAAATATTTTGATTAATGGTTAATTCTTAACTCTCACTCCATTGTGACATATATATTTAACTAGCTCACTGAAATTAAGAAAAAAGTGTTAGCTCATTAAATCTGTCTTATTTTTTCTTCTTCATATTTAAGCGTATTAGATAAGGGTTTAAAGGAAGAAGAAAAATAAGATGAGCCACGAACTAGAAGGGAGACATTAACAAATAAATATTAATTATTCTCTGAATAACTTATTCCCTTCCGTTTATAATATAAGTCATTTTAACTGTTCATCATAAGAAAACAAAAATGGTAGTCAATTCATTAAATTTATCCTAAATTAAAGAAATTTACAATTTTACCTATATTAAATGAAGTTTTGAATGAGAGAAAATTACAACAACGAGTCATTTTTAAACATTGATTGCAGGGTAAAATTGACAAAAACCCTATAAATGATTTATATTGTGGATTAATTTTTTTTTTTTTAAAGGTGACTTATATTTATAAGTCGAATGGAGTATATTACAGTATGAACCATCTAATTTTATTGGATTGAAAAGTTCTAGTGTAGGAGTAAGAAAAAAGTGACCTGTCACTGATTACGTAATCAGTGACCTGTCAAAGATTGAAGCGGTGGCGATGTGATAATTAGAGGCGGCGTCCACATCTCCACCGCTTCATCTCTTCCAGCCTACCATGATCCAACGGTAAGCAGTGAATGTTTTCACGGAGCAGGACGGTTCCCCCCAAACGACAACGTGATTGACACAAAGAGAACCGCCACGTCATCCCCTGAACGCTGAATGGTTGGCTGTTTGGGGTTCCCCAAAAAAACGCGGATCTAAATGCACACGCCAAACACGTTACCAAGAGCCCCCCTTTCCCCGCTTTAATTAATCACAAATTTCTAGCTTAAATCGCATTAAAAATTTAAAATAAAAGCCAACCCCACTAAATGCCGTTCACGTGCTTCCTCACGCGGGCCCCACCTAGGCATGGTCCCCCACTGGATTCACGTGCATATCATGTGATCCTCACGAGTCTCGTCCCGTTCCGCTCTTATAAAATGGCCTCAGATTGCGACATGTGGAGAACAGTGATCGGACACGCGGCACGTGGGAAGCGTGAGGCTGTGTGAAACGTGTTGGTTTTCGGGAGAGAAGAAGCCGCCCATGATGCGTGAAGACTGAAGAATGAGATGAGAGAAAAGGGGGATTCGTTTCACGCGCAGGATAGAGCGTGGGATAGGTAGTACGGTTTCCTTAACTTTCTTATCCGGAAGAAGCGGAGTGAGCGTGCTTTTTGAAAAAAGAAGCGGTGAATCTTGTTTTCATGCTTTCGTAAAGTTGTTGTTTCTGGCCGTCTTGGTTTTATGGATATGTACCTTTTTTTTCTTTGTAAGTTATTACATCTCATTCTTATAAATTAATAAAAATATTAAATAATCTCTTCTATATTTATACCTTTTTTTTTCGCTCAAGATATTTATACTTATTTTTGGAAGGTACACATTTTCTTTCACATATTTTATCTCCATATATTCACATGATCTATTTTTCTCATTATCCCTCATGAGCTTATTTGGACCATTGATTGGGAAGAGGAGAAAAATTAAAGTAGTATTTTAACTTTTCAGATTAATTGGATAAACATGATTTAGGGATGATAAGAAAATGACAATAAAAAAACCTAACCCTGTATTTACACTTCTCTCTTTTCTTTTTCTCATATGCTCAACCAATAGTGAATAGGGGTAAAATTGACTTATTATATTTTGAGCAAAACTTTTTTGTTCAAGGCTGTCAAGGCATATAAAAAATGGTAGAGAGAGTAGTATTAATATTTCATATTCATATATTACTTTCCTTTCCTTGTTTGTTTCCTCAACAAGGACTGTTTTTTCAAAGTTCTTTTTGTATTTTATGATCAACTTGTAACTGAAACACAAATATCAACAAAATGTGATTTTTCTATATAAAAAAAATGATTTATTTATCTTGATTTCAGTATTTTTCCTTGAAAAAGTAGACAGGGATAGGGGAAAAAAATAGTGAATTGATCCCTCTTCTTTTTATAAAGCAAAAAAAAAAACTCGTGATTTGCAATTCTTTTTAAATCTTTTAATTTCAAATTAGACCTACCTTTTTTTTTACTATTTTTATCGTTTATTAATAATCTTAATTTACTCTTAGGGTATAATTAGGAGAATACTCAAGTCAGACGTGTTCTAGTTTAGGAAAATAATAATTATATCTGAAAATATTAGTTTAATTATAGGGAAGTCCCAAAATAATTTCTAGTTACCATTTGCATTTGCAAACTATGGAGGAGAGGTTGAAAATTATTCTCTCCGAGTTGCAAAGGAGAAAAAATGATTTACAGGTAATTGCTATGGGAGTCAATTATCATTAAATTGATTTTTGGGATCTAATTATCATTTCATTTGAGTTTTACTCTCACATGTTTTATTTAATTATTTAAATTTTTTTAGCCGAGTATAGTAACTTTTTTATTTTTTTATTTTCTTCCCCTTCAAACCATAAGCATCTAAGGAGTTGAATTATTAATTGCCAAATGAATTCTTCAACTTCTAGTTTTTGAACACGAACTGATAGATTTGCACAATTGATTTTCTAAATTACAAATAGTGATTGAAAACTCTCATTTATTTTTAATAGATTAACTAAATGGATCTTTGTGTAATAAACACAATCTAACAATAAATAGTTCTATTCAGGGCCTAAAAATAATTAAATTTCAACGTAAAATTATTTTATATTCATTATCAATTAGTGACTGGTATATAAAAAATACTTTTATTTCTTGATCATCCAAAAAAAAAGGGAGTTCCATTAAGGGTTTGCTTTGTTACGTACGTGCAAGGTTGTCAAACTCATGACAGTCGTAAACTCGTAAGAGTTTACTTCTAACATTAAATAAATATTAATAATGTATAATTAAATAATTGAAATATAATAAATAACAACAATTTGATTTAAATATTTCTTAAATCCATCAACATTCATAATTTATCATATTTGATAAAGAAATTTCTATAAAATTTATATTTAAAGTTGTTGAAAGCGTGATTAAATCGAAGAAGTTAATACGAGTTTAAGGAGGAGTTAACAAGGTTTTGTAAACTGGAAACGTAAAAATGGTAAAATCGGTATATAAACTTGTGAGTTTAACGATCACAAGTTTACCAGTGACTCAACTCGATTTTATAAGCAAGAAACATAAAAACATTAAACTTTAACTTTGCATGTTTAAGCCAAAACAATGATCTGTACGTGCTATGTCCTCATATTGGAGATAATCATATTCAAATCATTATCAAGGTATTACATGTATACACCTTTACCGGTGGAGATTGAAGTTTGATTCATCATTTTGTGAGGGACAAAGCCTCTACTAAATTCAACCCCATTAATGGTTAAGGTAATTCTTTTTTTATCTCTAAGGATATTTAACAATTTTAAATCCAACCCCGAATAGTCTCCTTGAATTTTTATTTTCCTTATGATGCACTCCAACTATAACGGGGCCCCTGTATTATAAAGAGAAAAAAGATAAATGCTTTATCCTTTAAATCCCTAATTAAGTATAACAATGCTTTTTAAGTTAAACCTCAAACAAACCAAACCCTGTTTGTTTTCCTAGGAATATATACTTTCTGTGCAACTTTCACCCTAATCATCATTTCATTAATTAATGATTAAGGAACTTTGATTGTGTTTTCTTTTTGCTAACAAAGGTTTGGTCACTGATTAACATTAATCAAGCAAGTTGCAACCAATCAACCTACCCCACCTTGTCATGTCATTCCTTTTGCTTTATATATTGTCATCAACATCCTTGCTCCTCCAACTCGTAACCACAATAATAATAACAACAAAACAAAAAAATTATTCCATACAATTTTAAATATATAAGATTTTAATTCACTTTATCTTTTAAAATTATAAATTTTTAAATTATATTTATTAATAGCATATACTAATTAAAATATTAAATATATTTTTCTTAATCAATATAGGTAATGATTAAAAGTGACATTTTAGAGAAACTAACTTATACTTATTATGTATAATTAACGTAACTAGCCAAGTTTCTTTTATGAATCATGCCTCGTGCCTCTCAATGAAGATGAATGCAAGTTGTGTCCGTGTTTCCTCGGTCAGGTTCATAATTAACAACAATGAAGACGTTTATTCTTTTTTTTCCTCCCCAACAATAAAAGACATTTTCGAATTTTATTTATTTAAACTAAGGGTTAAGATGCAATTTCTTGCCTTTTAAAGTATATCTTAAAGCGATTTCTTTAAAGTTTTTATTAGAAGAATATCGCTTTCTCCATTAACTGGCGCCTAATCTAGGCCAACGTTAGAGTTTTTAACGGAGAAAACATCGCTACGTTTTTAAATTTCAATAAAGAATATTGCTTTCCAAAAAAATAACAATTTTACCCTCAGTTTAAAAACGTAAAGAATGTTGCCTTGCGTTAAAAACCTTAACGGTCAACTAATTGTGGGTTTTTAACGGAGGGCAACATTCTTCTGTAAAAATTTCGCGCAAAATTTTCTCCCGGACGATACTTTAAAAAGCGAAAAATCGCACCTTAACCCTTTAAACTATTATAACAGACATTAATTATCCTAGTATTTTGTTGAGAATAAACATGTTATGAAAAGGATAATTTGAAATTTACCTATATCTGCTCGATAAAGACTTCCTGTTGTAACAAAAAATCAACGACACTGTTGATTTAGATATTAAATATTTCTCGAAATTTTCTCGAGCAATAAATATTCGTTCTGGAATTAATTACTGTGATAGTATTTGTCCCTTACTTATTGTCTTTTTTTAGTACTAGTTCTGGATTACTAATGACAATTAAAAAATTGTTCGTTATGCATGAGAATTAAAATCAAGGATAATATTAAGTGGTTGACATTTTTAAATTGCGTTCACTCTGTGTTCGCTAATGATCAATATAATTATCCATTCATCAAAAGAAGTAAAATTTGTAGTTATTAATATGAATTCTTCATTATGACAAATAAAACCATATACAGAACATCTTGAGTTTTATGATAAAACCAGACAGCTTTTATATGATGAGTGGTCTGTAGAGATACGTCATGCTAATAGGAAAATATTAATGTGCTCCGATAAATTAGCTAGGGAGGCTCACTCTGATAATCCTTAAGTTAATTTCCTCCCAAATTAAAGGTGCAACAATGTTGTGAATCAGAATTTTGACTGGACATGCATTATACGGGTGAGGGGTCTTTCTCAAGTAGGTAGTATGGATCAATAAGATCAATTTCAAGCTATGCTTGCCCAACGTATGCAAAAAAATAATATATATATATATATATATATATATATATATATATATATATATATTAGAAGGAAATGTACAAATTTTTGCAAATAATCCACCAGATTTTGTGTGTTATATGTAGATCGATGAATGTTTTTTTTGTTTTTCATCGCTTAGATGAAATTAACAAGGGAACAATATATAAATGTTTAAAGTTTAGGTCATGTGCAAATAAAGTATTATTCCTCATGTTCTTAATATAAAACATATTTAGATAGTATATCTTAATCTTAAATATAAGATATATTTTTTATATTTGTCAGTATAATCTTTTCCTACCTAATTTACCTCTATTGATCTCTCTTAATAAAAATCAAAGAGTAGAATGAATTAAAGAATCGAGAAAGATGACTAAGCCATTTTAAAAAATATAGGTTATAATGTACTCTCTCCGGTCCTAATTATAGGAACACTTTTGTAGTGCAAATTACACTACAAAAGTGTTCTATAATTAGGATCGGAGATAGTATTCACTAACTCAACTAACTTCCTTAATCTAAACAAATATTGGGTTGACACAAGATGCAAATGTGTTTTTAATGGATGACTTATTTTCATTTACTGTCGGTGCAAGCAGCTCATATTTTCCAATTTAAAGGGCAAGTTTTGTTTTTAATATTTAAAAAGATCCAAAAGCAATGAGATTTTTTAAGAGCTTAATTAATGATCCGCGTGGGCTTAGAGTTTGATAGATCAGTTGAACAGAAGTAAATTCGTTTTCCTTAATTGGCATGACATTTATTTTCTAAGTTTATCCACAAAGGAGGACGCCAGGCGAAAAATTTATCTTATTTTTTTTAATGTGCTTTTTCTTATTCCTTCTTCTTTTTTTTAATCCCTTTATTCTTTAATTTCATCATTTCCTCATTTTTTTTTCATTATTATTGAGAGAAAATTAATAGAAGTAAATTAGAAATAGATAAACAAATATAAAAATTAATTTATCTTATATTTAGAATCTAGATCAGCTTTCCAATATCTTATATTAAAGACATGGGGGGTTATATTTTTGCATCTAAGTATCCTCTATAATGCGTATCAGGAAAGGCACTCGTGGCTTTCTTCAACTTTCAAATTGGTACATTTTTCGTTAATTTTTGAATTAAAATTTATGAGAACTTATTAAAATCTTATATCAACTTGTGAATATTGTAATCAATATCTTGTTATTGTAGCAAGTAGTGATTTTTGAATTGTAATTTGTTAAAATCTTATAAGACCTTGTTAAATTTTATCTCAACTTACGAAATCTTATAAGAATTGGGAATCAACACCTTATTCTATCTCTCACTTTTCGATAATGCCTCATTCTTCTTCTTCTCGCCGTCAATTGAATTGCTATCGCCAAAACTGAAAGAATTACTGTCAGCATGTCGCTGACATTCCAAACTGTTTGAAACCATTTTGGCTTCCAATCTTAGCAAGCCGGTGTGTTTTCTGATAATTTGAAAAAGGAGAATGGAGCTTGAGAGAACCCAATGCATTGCGATGCTAACATCACTTTTGCTTGGAACTGGCACAACTCATGATTACAAAAATCTAAATACAAAAAAGACAAAGGACAAGAAAAATCAATTACACAAGAAACCCACCAAAGATTCAATTTGTTTCCAAGATATAGGTTTTGCAACTGTGGAAAATCCACTGCCAACATTGATGATAGAGCTCATTCATCATTTCTCAATTGATGCCGCATGTGTTGCAAAAACCAGAAGGAACGACGACAAGGAACCCAGCTCATAGATCCTATCTCTCTTCAAAGCTCGTGTTGATTGGATCTCTACCGGAGCTTTCTCTGCTACCCGCCTTTCATCACCCTTCTATCTTTGGATAACTCTCTCCTTCAAACCTTGTTTTTGGGCTAGATTTATGAGCAATCGTCGTCGTTAATGGTTGCCGCCACTGGAGAATGTGTGACCTAAAGGAAAAGAGGATGGAGAAGAAGAGATAGAGTCTTCTTTCTCATTTTCTCTTATCGGCCTCATTTGAGCCGTTGATTGAAAAATTGAGAGAAAAGTTAAAGTAGCATTGTATTGATTAGACGGATGTGATTTAGAGATTATGAGGGATGATGAGAGAAAACTAACCAAGGACAGAGAGAAGGAGAGAGAGAGAGATATAGGATTTGACAAGAGAGAAAGAGAAAAGAAGGGGTTTAATAAGTGAAGGGCATAATTTCTTTTTAATTTAAAAATAATAAATCAAACACTCACACATTTTTAGTATTTGAAACACAATATTAAAAAGTATAAATAAATAAATAAAAATATTTTGTTGGTAAGATAATTTATTCCACCCACCTGCAAGTCACATGGAGTATTTGGTGTACAAGTTATTGCGGGCAACTATTCCACACGAGGATCACGAACCTATATATAATAATACTACGTCACAAATTTATTATCTTACCAAATCCAACAGGCACTGAACTTAGTAAATGTTTCATTAACCAAAAATTAAAAAGTAAGAAAATTTAACAACATAATTAAACTCAAAATCTTCAGTCAAAGAAAACGGACGCAAGTAAATTTGGTCTATAACTTTATTAATTTTTTTTTTTAAAATTCTAGTACACCTTTTATGAAAAGAGAATCTGACAATAATAATAGTAATAAATAACAAAACCAAATCACGTTGGTTATTATGGGAACTCCTCGACCACTTAAGTACAAGTTCTCATATTCAATTTCATCATGTGATTTGAAGAGAGAAAACATCTTCAAAAAAATTATTTTTAGCGGAGTTTAACAATGTCTGAATCTAGATAATTGTATAAAACAATACTCCCTCCATCCTCATTGAGTTAAGATAAAAGAGGAAACAGAAACCCCAAAAAAAAAAAAAAAAAACCCTGAAATCCACGATACATTACGCGTCGCCGACTCGCTCACATCCAATCCAACAAAGTAACTCTGGTTAATTCTTAACCTCCTTTGACCTGACCATGGTTCAGTATCTTGCAGTTAGAAGTTAGATTGGGGGAGCGCAATATACCGCAGGCTCTCTTCTCTTTCATTGCATTTCTCATTTCTCTCCCTCAAACAACAATCTCGTCCTTCTTCTTCTTCTCTTCTCTGATACGAAGGAAGGAGGGGGGGAAAAAAAATAAATATAGAGAGAAAAAAAGCGTTTTCATTTCAGTTTTGATTCCTGAAATACAACCTCCTGTTTTTTTCTTCCTTTGCACTGTTGTTTGTTGCTCTCACTGTTCGCTCTTTCCCTGTCATTGCCTCTTTTATTTTGTTCTGAACTTGTCGGTGTGAATCCCAGTTCTGAGCACAAGAGTTAAAATGCTGGAGATCTAATTTAGGGGTTTGCATCGTGATAGGCTTCATGTGGGTTTTTCGAAGATTTTCTCTCACTGGCTGGGTTCTTATTCTGATAGGTGAGAATCAATCAGCAGGTTGAAAATTGAAATTAATCTATCTGGAGATTTATCATTTTTTTTTCTATCTTATAGGTGATGATTTTTTTATTTTCTGATATTGAACCGATGATGAAGATTGAGGTAGGTCTTGGGGTCGGAGGAGTTATGGTGTGGAACGAAGACGAACGAGACATGGTGGCGGCGGTTCTGGGCGCTCGAGCTTTCGATTACTTGGTGAACCACTCTGTTTCGAATGAGAATCTGTTAATGGCCGTTGTCACCGACGGGAATCTCCAGAAGAAGCTCTCGGATCTCGTGGAGTGTCCAAACGTATGCAATTTCACCTGGAACTACGCCATTTTCTGGCAAATTTCTCAGTCGAAATCCGGCGAATGGGTCTTAGGTTGGGGCGATGGCTGTTGCAGAGAACCCGATGAAGGCGAAGAAGAAGAAGAAAGAGGAATCCTTAGCCTTCGCATGGAGGATGAAGTTCAACAAAGGATGAGGAAGAGAGTATTGCAGAAGCTTCACACAACCTTCGGTGGTTCTGAAGAAGACAATTACGTTTATGGATTAGACCGAGTCACTGATACTGAGTTGTTCTTTCTAGCTTCTATGTATTTCTCTTTTCCTCGTGGCCATGGAGGTCCAGGTAAGTGTCTCGCGTCTGATAAACATTCATGGCTCACGGATGCACAGAAATCTTCAGTTGATTACTGTGTGAGATCGTTTCTGGTTAAATCGGCGGGAATTCAGACCATAGTTTTGATCCCTACTGATATGGGTGTGGTGGAGTTGGGTTCTACGAAGATGGTGAAGGAGAATTTAGAATTGTTGCAGGCAATCAAATCGGAGTTCTCCATTGAATCTGCATTTCCAGCCCCAAAATCGTCAGTTCCAGCGCCAGCTCCTCCTCGTCCTCCGGTTCCGGTGACGGTTGAGAAAAGAGATGAGCTTACCATTTTTCCGGTTTTAACAGTTTCTGATAAAGTTGAAGTAGTTCCGAAGATTTTCGGGCAGGATTTGAACCAGACGAAGAACCCAAACCCGGTTCGAACTGGCCAATTCAGAGAGAAACTTGCTATAAGGAAAATGGAGGATAGGCCATGGTTAGGAGGTCATCACTCCAATGGCGTTCATCATCATCTTCATCCTCGTAATGGTGTTCACCCTTCAAGCTGGACGACAGCTAACAACAATGGCGTAAGGCAAGCCAGTCCTGTTGAAACTTATGTTCCTAGATCGTCGCCGACGAGCAATGTGCCGGTTCTGGACCTTAATGGTGTTAACAACAACTATAATCATCAGCCACAAAGGAAAGCGCCGATAATGCAGATTGATTTCTCAGGAGCTACTAATTCCAGGTGTGTTGTCACCGCCGTGAGGCCAAATGGTGGCGGTGCCTGTGAATCCGAGCAATCTGATGTTGATGCTGCTGCTTCATTCAGGGAGGAGCTGCTGCCGGCCGCGCCGGGGGACGAGAGGCAGCCGAGAAAGCGGGGAAGAAAGCCGGCGAATGGCAGGGAAGAACCTCTGAACCACGTGGAAGCTGAGAGGCAGAGACGTGAGAAGCTGAACCAACGGTTCTATGCATTAAGAGCTGTGGTGCCTAATATATCCAAGATGGACAAAGCCTCTTTACTGGGAGACGCCATTGCTTACATCAATGAGCTTCAGGCAAAACTGAAAGTGATGGAATCTGAGAAAGAGATCAGACTCGGAGGAAGCAGCACTTCTTCTTCAAGGGATCCATCAACAGAACCCAACTATAACTCTAACTCTGGTCAGTCGCAACAATCTCTTCTTCAAGTGGAAGTCCAAGCTCGTCATGACGAGGTGGTCGTGAGAGTGATCTCTCCGATCAACTCTCACCCAGTCTCACCGGTGATTAAAGCGTTAATAGAAGCACAAGTTAGCGTTGTTGATTCAAAACTTGCCACTGCAGATGAAGCTGTGTTTCACACATTTGTGATCAAGCAGCCTCAAGGGCCCGATCAGCAGCTGACAAAGGACAAGTTGATGGCTGCATTTTCCCGCCAATCCAATTCATTGACTGGCCAATTAACATAGTCCCATAGGGAAGAAGAAGAACAAGAACCATCATCATCATCAGTCCCTGATCTGAAAGCTTCCTCAGAAATTTTTGTTATACAGAAGGTGGAAGTAAGTAGCAGTTTAACCAAGTAGAGCAGCAGCGAATTTAAGTCTGTCTATAGTTTTTTTTAATTAATATACACAGGGTTATTAAATATTGTCAGCAAGTATTATTCCTGCAAGTTCTTTTCTTCTTCTTTTTTTCCTAGTTTAGCTCTACATGGTTAAAAGCTTTGTTTCCTTTTTCAGTTACTAGCTAGATGCTAAAGTTCTTGTATTCAACCAAGATCTGTGCATAAGAGTACAAGTATTTAGTAAATTCTTCAACTGCTTGTGTCATGTTAGAATTTACATGGATAGATCTCAGGTCCATTTCTAGCACTTCAAAAACATCTTAGTATTATTTTGGTCACCCTTCTTTGAAGGAAGGAACTGCAAATTAATGGTGAGAATCGTTTTTTTTTTTTTTTTTTTTGGGGTTATTAATGGTAGACGCGGTTTCATGGATTGAGCTGGCAACTTGGCATGACATGTTTTGTCTTGTACCAGATGGCTTTCTGCTATCACATCTGGAAACCAGCACGTGGACGAGCCCTTGGTGATAAAAAATAAAATAAAAAATCACTTGAAAACATTTTATTCACTAATGTAGTACGGGGGTATAAACGATAAAGTAGTGTTGCTTGCAACTTGTTGATGGGGATTATAAAAATGGATGCTTTATTTTTAAGAAGAAGAAAAAATAAAATAAAAACAGGCACATGGTAATTTTCAGATGAGGCAAGTTATTCTTTATGAGCTTTTTTTTTTTTTTTTTTTTGGGGGGGGGGGGGGAAGTACAACCTCAGAGTCTTCAAAATTCTATTAAAGGCTATCACCTGCCCAAAAGTAAGGCTGTCAGTTTTGGGCTCACCTTTTCTTTGGTTTTTTGACGCTCACAGTTTAAATAAACAGTAGTAAAAGAATTTTAAAATTATAAAATCAGACTAGGTTTGTTATAAGATTTGTTAAAGGAACGATTTACAACTCAATTTTTAAGAAATATTTGATTTGAAATTTTGCAAATTCATAGTTTTTTTCTATCTTTTTCCCAATGAGCAATTGCTGATGACAAAAAAAAAAAAAAAAACTCTGCATAAATAATTATTTGTAGCCATGTGATTCCTACAAGAAATGAACCATAATCTCGCAACATTTTTGTTTAAGATTTTATTATCCATTGAGAGAAGTGCCGGCTCATAAATAACAAATGTTTTTAAGCATATTTTTTCCATTTAAGATAGGCAGATAGGCACGTTTACACAAGAAAAAACACATGCATGCATACACACACACATTCAAAAGTACTCACTCAGCTTATCGGCCATACGACTTAGTGTGAGTTTGGTAAGACTTAAAATAAATGTTTTGAGTTAACTATTTTGTAATAGAATGGCCTGAATACTTCACTATAATTAAGTAGAAGGGTGAGTTTATTTCTGCTTATAACATCATGCTGTTTATAGAAGCATTCTAGTTAAAATAAAATAAAATAAGTATTTTTATGTTTTAAGAGCTAAAACTTTACTCATATATTTACCTCGTGTAGAGTAAAATCACTTTAAATAAACTTATTCAAATAAATGTCACTAGATACTTGTTTGAAACTGTTTATCATATTCATAAATACGTTCAGATAAACTAAGATAAAACTCATTTTATATATATAGAATGTTATTATTAATGATTGAAAATCGGCTTTTAAAAACTCTAATTACCATTCCACATAACCCAGAGGTTGTGTTGTGTGGTAATAGTAGCAAGTGGCATGAGACGAAGGAATAGTAGGTGTGTATGGTGGTGTGAGTGAGAATGTAAGGTAATACCAGACTACCCGTGTTGATGCTTATCTTTTCTTTTATTTGGGGGTATGTGATTGTTCCCAAGATGTGAAGCAATCCAGAGAGAGGTTACTTTGGGTGAAGGAAGGGGGAAAAGCATAAATACCAAAACTTGGTCTCAAATTGTAGGCCGTTGCTTTCATTTCCTGTTTGAGGTATCTCCTCCTCCTTCAGAAAAGAAGCTTCATTAATATTCCCTTCAACTTCAAGTGTACCAAAATAAAGCAAAAAGTGTGCCTCTTAAACAAATATTAGTATTTGTTTGGATCACCATTGTATGATCCAACTCCACTTATATGTTACTCCCACCAATCTTTAATATATTTAATTTGATTAAATTAAGAAAATTAGTTAATATGCATGACATGTTTTTTTTCTTCCAAAAACACCACAATCATATTCTTTAATTCTCTTAATCTCTTTATAACTTAATTATTATTGAAGAAACATAAATATGGGTAAATTAAGAAAAAAAAATTGAAAAATAAGTCTTACTCCACCGGTCTATAATATAGGGACTTAAACTAATTTATGTGAAACAAGAACTGACAACTAGCCCTTTAAATATGTCAGAAATGAAAATTTTCACTTGTACCTTTGTTGAAAAATGTGAAAATTCAATGAGCGAATAAAATTAAAAATGAACATTAATTATTGAGATAAAATTGAAAAATCGGTATTATTTATGTTAAGAGTGACTTATATTATAAATCAAGCTAGTATTTTTCTAGAAATGTCCTATGGTACTTGAGAGAGTATATTTAGATCCAATGTCAACTTTTCAATTAGATCCTACTGCTCTAGTTCTATTTATAAGTTCATTTTGACCACAAAATTTGGTTATTTATAAGTCCAGTTTCATATAATAAATGAGATTGTGACAATTTTACCCATATTAATTGCACCTATGAAGATAGAGAGAGAAAAACAATTGAAAAATATTCAATCAAAATGAGGCGAAGTTGAAAATTCACCCCATAATCATCGTTGTGTAACTAATTTTCGCTTGGTATGTGAGATTTAGTCAAAGTAGATTTATAAAAGTAGTATAATAATAAGGCGAGGGAGTATTATTGGGAATCTCAGTAATAAAATAAAATTTAAATTCAATAATTAATTTTTTGAAAGGAACCAAATAATAGGTGGTCCCCCATGGGGGGAGGGGAGGGCGTGAGGTCGTAGTCGTAGGCATTATGAAATACAAAGACGTTCACGTGATGGCAACTTTCATCCAATCAGTTGTCATCCCAAACAATCATGTGGCGCATGTGTTCCCATTTATATCTCAACATTTTCTTTTTTCTTATTTAGTACTATTCGTGTATATTTAATTATACATATAAAAAGTAATAAAATTTTGAGGTGTGACAAAAACCCATCTTGTTGGGGTTACATTAGGTCTTACATCTCTTATGTCTTTGTCCCTATAAGAGGGATGAAAGACATTTTTTCTTATTTTTTTAAAATTTTTTATATATATTATTTATTTAGATTTAAATTATATGATGTTTTTTAATATTTTTTCGCACCCGATCTCATATTAATTAATTTCCAATCCTGCGCATAGAAATATTATCCCGTAACACCAATATCCTGTAAAATAATTAATTTGAGATCGAGTCTGCGAAAAAAATTCCGAAAGTGCATCTGATTTAAATATAAATAAATACTATATATAAAAAAATTAAAAAAATTTAAAAAAAATACCACATCCCTCTAATTAGAGGGATGTGCATGTAAGGAGCACATACCCTTATGTGCTCCCATCTTGTTGTTGCCCTAGGAAACCCAACACCACCGTCGTCAGGCTCACGTCATTTCCCCCTTCATTTTCTTCTCTCCCTTTCTTTCCATTTCCACCCTCTTTCCTTCTTTCTTTCCCCACTCTCATCGTTATTATTTCCATCAACTTCACTTCCCATTATTTCTTTTCTTTAGATTTCTTTTTTGAGATATATTTGACTCCTCAAATTCTATTCTAAACAATAATTTTTTTTTTGTCCATCCGGTATTCAGAACTTCGCCCTAACTAATCCGGATCTGATCCGGGTCGCACACCTGGTTATGGTGGGTGAGTCTCCCAACAGCTTTTCTACATTCATAAGGCTCAAACTCAAGACTTTACAATTATCAAAGGTTTTCGTTTCTGTGTTTTTGTTGTGAATATATGTATATATATGTGTTAGAGAAACAAGTCTCATGTTGTTTGTATGTATGTGTGTATTTTTTGTGCAAATGTGCCAATCTTAAATGGAAAAAAAAATACTAAAATCATTTGTTATTTATCAATTTCAACACACACACACACACACTCAAAAGTATGAGATAAGATATTGCTACTACTAATTTCGGTCATTATTAATGTCACTGCCATTATTTTTATCATTAGATCAGAATCTTATATACTTTTATCATTTTTTTTCTCCTATTGAGATTCTGATCTAAAGGTAAAAAAATTGGTAATGACATTGAAAGTGACAATTATCCTGTCCCAAAAATATTTAGTTATGTAAACTAGAGTTTTTTTGAAGAAGATGATCTATTTAATCTTAGGAAGTGTCACTTCTGTTGGTGGTCGCAGAATAACTCTTAAGGATAGTGTCATTGGATATGACTCGGATCGCCTGGTTCTTTGTTTTTGCAGATTGCTTGTGTTCTACAACAATTTTTTGAAATTTAAACTTGTGTTATCCTTTTTAAAGGGATGAAGTCGCTTACCACCTCAACCAACAACTTGTTAATTAATACTACTCCTTATTCTAAATATAGGAGTTAAATAATTAATTTGTAAAAACTAATTTAAATTTGTGATTGAAGTAACTTGAGTCTCTAATATAAACATTATTTTACCAAATTTGATTATATTATCAAGGAAGTTTGTTAAGTTTTTCAAATACACATTAATCATTTTCCTTAATTTTTTTCTTTCCTCTCTTCCTTGAATATTGTTGAAGAAGTATCAATATGGGTAAATTAGGGGAAAAAATTAATTTGATCAATATAAAAAATATATCTTATATTTAACACCATAATATACTAATTTCCAAACATTAAAAAAAACTGAGAATTTCAATTTTCTTAAAAAATTTAAACAGATTAAATATAAAAATTTAAACATCCGCATAATTTTGAAAACATTTTAATTTATTTTTGTATTATTGTTATTATTATTAGGGGTGTTCATGATGCCCACCGCCCTATCCGCCCGCCGCCCATCGAAAATCGCCAAATTTCACCCCCAAAGAAAAAAGCCCGCCGGCGTGGCACAAACGGCGGGGCATTTTACGGGCAGGGCGGGCATCGGCATGGTATGCCCCGCCCATTTGGCCCGCCCGCAGTTATATATATATTTCGGGGCCTTGATGCAACCTCTGGAATTTTGGATGTACAAGGCTTTAATTCCTATTTTTTGATGCATTGTATTTAATATTATGGACTATTTGTTGATGCCTTATTAAGACATATGGTTGTCTTTTTAATTTTAAGACTTAATTTGTATAGTTATATTGAAATATTCAAAAGTGTAGAATTATGTATATTATTTAATTTTTTTAGTTATTTGAAATTATTTTTTCACATGGGTGTGGTAGGGTATCCCACTTTGGGCATGGAAGGGCCGCCTGAAAACCAAAATTCCCATTATTGCCGCCGCCCAAAATGTTAGAGGCTTCTATCTAAGGCGAGGCGGACCGGCGCATTTTTTGTCCGCCAAATGATCTTTGCTTTGCCGTGATCTTTGACGGGAGCATCGGGCAAGGCCCCGCCTAACCCCGCCTATGAACACCCCTAATTATTATATCTATCTCACAATTGTTGATTTTAAATTTATTTTCTTCTTCACAATTAAATTAACAGTGTCAATTTTTTTTTCATTAATGTTCTATGGGAGTTCTATATTTCTTCACCGTTAAAAAAGGAGTTTTATATTTCTTGTCCCTCCAAAATTCATGTAAACTTTATATTATATCAATTTCCCTCTCTTCGTAACTAAATTATCATTGCCTGAAATAAATAAAAAAATCTAGTTAATACTGTACTAATATAAGAAACACACCAGTTATAAATATCAGAAACCATTTATATATTCATAGTTAGTCACAACTCACAAGTAATCGATAGATTCATAGATTTACAGGCCACGAGATATGAAGAGAACACGGTTGACAAAACTCTATATTAATGTACTTTTTTTTTTTTTGCCCAAATATATTAATGTACGTTGAACCCAGATTTATGTCTATATATAATATATATTATTAAAAAAAATTATGTCTGGATATTAATCATGCGTTGTTTCTAATGTCTTAAATTGGTTTCTCCTAAAATTCCAAAAATTGGGCCCCATGTTACTTTTAATTTCCCTCTTTCCAAATAGTTCTGTCATTACCTTATGTTTTAAGGTGTAAATTTACCAACAAAGTATTACAATAGAAACACTTCGAGTATAGTAATATTTTAAAGGGAGCAAAAATATCAATAAAGAATTGAAAGAAAGCAAAAATACGAATAAAGAATTTAAAAATTCAGCGAATAGACTAAAATGGGGATTGTGCTACTTTCACAAATTTTAAATTCTTTATTGGTATTTTTGCTTATCTTTTAATTGTTTTTTATTTCAAAATATTTTTACTTCTAACTTCAAAATTACTATATTCTCGTACTAAAATGCATCAAAACTAATAACTGGTCAAATATTAACCACGAGAAAAAAACTCAAATATTAGAACAGTTGAAATGTAAAATTTAAGAATCATGTGTATGTATTCCTTTTTTTTTTTTTTTTTTTTGGCTGAATAACACTTACTCGCCTATGGAATTAATATTGGACGATATTCATGGTATTCAAACTTATAACCATTCAATGATGAAGGTAGGGCTTCTATAATAGAAAACTAAGAAATAACGAATTTATATATCTCTAATTAATTGTAATTTCTTATCCTTTTGAATTCTTTATTTTCTTTTTTAAAAATAACTCCAATATTAATTTTGAGCGCAAGTCTCTATTTACTCAAACACAATTTAGATTTTATAAAAGAATTGATACCCACTACTTTTTTTTTCTGTAAAAAAGAGAATTAATATATTATCTTTATTTTAAATTCCATACATATTAAAATAATAATTTTAAACAACCGGTGTTGGTTTTGGTACAAGGGTCTTTGACAAGCTTAATCATAAAATCTCGAATTTGAGTCCATGCAAATACAAGAACGTATTTAGGAGAGTTGCATTTAATTAGGTTTGATAGTATTTAAATATGACCCAATCAAATTGTCGCACAAAAAATAAAATAAATAAATTTGAACCGTCAATGAGCACCAAAACCACATCTTGTTTTGAATGGCTAAAATTTCATCACAACACAAAAGCACTATTGCAAAGAGCACAATGAGGGGAACGTGTGAATCATGTAGAATGTGATGAGGTAGCTAAACAAAATACACATAAAAAGAATAAGAACCAAAATTTGGCGGCCACAGATTAAAGCAGCAACGCAATCCGTAGCACACTGAACATGGGAAAGAAAGATACATAAATCAACTTGTGTGGGCTTTTTTCTTTCGCCCATAATATCTCCATAGCACTTTACCCCCAAAAAATCAACCTCGTCATCATTGTTTCTTCAATCGTACCCTTGTCCGTGGATTCAACTTTGAGACATTTTAAAACTTTTATAAATGGAGAGGTTCCAATCCTGATACTGTTACGGTGTTGAGAGAGGAGGCATTCTAGAGTTTGGGAAGCAAAAGGAACCTAGGCTCAGGTAGAGACATGTGTATTCTCAATCCTAAATCCTCCTATGTAACGGTTGCGCGCCCTGTCTTTAGTCCTGGATAGTTTCAATCCCTCTCCTAATTTTTTTTTTATAAAAATAAAACACTAATCAATCGTGAACTAATCAAGGTTGATTCGATTGATAAAGGAGTTGACTCATAATTATAAATTTATGAGTTTAAATTTTACTGATATGAGAACCTTATGATGATCTATAAACAAAGTTATCAAACTCACAAATTTAAACAAATTCGTAAGAACGATATAAACTTGATCATAAATTCAAATTTTAAACTTGTATGCGGGTTTTTTTTTTATCAATAAAATAGATATTAAAAGTATATATTAAATAATTAAAATATAAAAAATTACAACAATTTGATTTAAACATAATTTAAATTTAAATAATTGAAATTAAATTTATTAACATTCATAATTTATCATTCTTAATAAAAAAATGTTTAAAATTCATATATAAAAGCTATCAATATGATCAAATTGAAAAAAGTTAGCACGAGTTTAAGAGTGAGTTAACACAATTTTATAAGTTATAAACGTAAAAATAGTAAACTAAGTGAGTCAACTTGCTTGTTTTATATATAATAATATCTGTAAATGCTTTTATAAATGCTGAGCATTTTCTTACCCTAATGAATCTCGACTCAATTTATCTAAACTTTATTGTAAAAGACAAACAATAATCAATCATGAGATGTGGAAGTGATGAGTGTTTTGCGTCTGATTTGAAGCTGTGTTGTGTTTTAGCTTTTGGCCTTTGGTGGCAGTGAAGGGTCGGTCGCATCAAGTGGGCGTGCCGGGTTTGTGTGTCTTGAATCTTCAAAACGACACCCTCGCCCCACCATTCCGTATCGTCGTCTATCTCCACTCATTTCCCCCTCCCTTTCTTTTTCATTGCGCTCTCACATTTTCACCACATTAACTCTCGTTTCATTATTGCTTTGTAATGAGTAATAAATTGATTGATGTCATCTCTATCTTCCAAGTTTCAAGGTCCCAAACAATTATAAGGAATTCATGTGTGAATCTTTTGTAGTTTATGTTAGATATTTTATTAAAATAATAACATTTATATCTTTTTTGTTTATTTAAAATTGTATCTAGATATATTTATTGATTGATCATATAAAGGATATTCTAGTTTATTATTTTGGTCAAATTAAATATTCTAGGTATTATCTGATTGATTTAAATGTTATCAGTTTAATATATTTTGGATAAAATATCTCTTGATTATGTTTCTCGTATGTGATTTGGATGAAAATTTGGTTTAAGAATACCTATCTGGCTGATAAGCTGTTACAAGCATTGATAAGATATTATAAATAACATAGACTGACTCTAAGAGTAATAATATTGAAATACATTTACTTACTTCCCAAGGGTTCTCTGACAGGTGACTGTTATTCTCAAACCATAATTGTGCCTCATCTTCCCATTAGAAGAATCTTGAGTTATTTTCTTCTAATCTCCTTTTCTATTTTATTAGTTCTCAGGTTGTGAGATATAACGATCAGAGTTACTATGGCTACAGGAACTACCGATAAAGTCTTCCGTTGTTACTCTTAAATCTAGAGTTTATATATTATGTATTTAGGAATTATTTCTATATTTATTCAATATGTGGCATCATCTCCTCTGCCTAGTATCTTATGCATGTTATGTTATTTTCTTTTCCTATTCCTTAAAAAATATTAACATGATCGACACATGTCTATAATTCTGTCAATCGTTTGGGTTTTCTGATTCTACCTCGATGAAATTATACACACTGCTCATCAAAGCATGTTTCAGTTGTTTTATATGTTCTTGTTTTAAATCTGGATTGTGGGTTTACTATCCTCGAGATTATATGATAAGATTATTATCCATATCATGTCTTCAAACTGTTCTGTGAACTCACCGCTGGGGAAATTGATATTGATCCTTTATTTTGAGATTTTTTTTAAATATGCATTTTGAGTTCTGGCAAAGGATGAGATTAGAAAAAAATTATCAGGGGCACGCATCAATACAAAGTTGGTTTAGCAGTACGTGTAGGGTTCCATTAAATCCTTTTGATTCTTGAGTTTAGGTCCCACAAGATATATACGTGTTGCTTGAATACTTGGTGATAGAATTTACAAAAAAAAAAAAAGCTGGATGTTTGGTTGATAGTATAAAAACCTAATATACGGGTTACTTCTCCCAAACCATTGTTTCTTCTTCAAACCTCATAATTTTGCCTCGTCAAGACGACAGTTATGGCTTTGAATCTGATAAGAAAATGAATGTACATTAATAGTACACAATTATTTTGAGAGATGAAGAAGATATATATGGATGAATTGGACCACGTTGGCCACAGAAAATTGCAAATAATGGAAAAAAGTTCAATATCGATCATCATCATTATTATTATCTGTCAAAGGACAAAAAGATTGATGTGTTAGTTTCAAAGCATGTGATTCTCATTTTTCTCTTTTTATATATAAATCACAAAATGCTCTAGCTAGACTTGGTGCATGCATAGGCCTCCATGATTTGGATATTTCACCTAACCCTCTCATCTTTTTTGCCTTATATCGAACCCATACCACGAATGTGTGCATGTTTCACTACTTCCACAACACCCCATGTTTTTCCCATATTTCTAATCTCATCTTTGTTTTTAGCAATATCTTGCAATTTTAAAACTCCATGCACTGAGAAAAATATTATTCATGTTTTTTATATATATATTGATGATATTCAAATTTAAGCATGTGGTGTGCTTATATGTATATGTGCATGCATTTGTATGCTAATTTTGGTGAGTTTGCATTAAACGAATCTAGTCCCTCTCTTATATATACTACTCTGATCCTATTTATAAGTCTTTTTTAACCAAATCACACATACTAATGAGAGGTAGGTAACTCAATGATTATAGGGTAAATTTTTAACTTTACCCTTATTTATGAATGAGTACCTTTCAACTCTTTATTCTCTCTCTATTTTCATTGGTATAATAATATGAGCAAAAATGTCACAATCTCATTTATTTGGTCAAAAGGGACTTATGAATATGATCAATTTTTTTGGTAAAAAAAAACTTATAAATAGCACCAGAGTGGTACACTGTATGCAGTTTGAAAAGTGAGTCTCATGCATGGCTTTTGAATGGCATGACTTTGTTGTTAGTTAATTAATGAATCTTACATGTTTAACCATTGATTGATATAAACTTTGGTGAGATTCACACATAGTAGGTAATTAATGTGATTTCTCAAACACACATATTTGATACTTTCAACAAGTATTTGGTTTCGGGATTTGTAACTTCTCCTCTCAACACAAATATCTCTTTGTGACTCGAACTTAAGATCTAGAAGGATCTAGCGGGACTTTTCACCGCTAGACCAATTCTACATTGGTATTTGTCATATATTTTGAATCTTATATGGATATTGGATATAATGATACTAGTATTTATATATATATATATAAAAAAAAATCTCTTTTGAATTCATCTTATCTGGGTTTCTTAATTATCACAATATTAAAATTTTTTGTTTAATCCATAGGTATCGACTTTAAACCTTCAAATGCACATAAAATGTTTTTAGGAGGGTTACCTCCGGTTTAATGTCCATCCCAAATCATAAAATTAGCTAATATAATTTTGAATACCTTCTTTACCAAAAAAATAAATAAATTCTTGTTTTATCTAATGTTACTTGATGTTTACATTATTATTAAGACGTAGTTAATAAAGATATGGACCAATTTTTTTTTTTAATATAAAAAGGGATATTCATATCAACCATATACAAATAATGAGGGGGAAAAAGAATAGTAACTGTTGATTTAAGTTAACCCACTCCTTCCATTTTAGGGAGGGTCATGAACAAGATGAAATAAGGGCTTATATATTGATAATTTGAAGTTGCAAGTGAGATTGAAAGTGCAACTTCTTACTTGTAAAAAAGCATTTTTAGTTGTGTAAATAAAATAAAATATATTTTAATCAGAAATAAAATTAATTCTATTTATTTAAGTAAAATTATTGAAAAACATAATTTTTCAGTGAAATTAAAAAGATAAAAATTAAATTTAATCATATGATGATGTTCATATATTTCAAAAATAAAATAAATATATGTCTTATATTATACTCCATTCGGTCTTTAATATAAGACATATTTAATTAACTCAATTAGATTAAAAAATTTAATTTATATGACTTGTATTTTCTAAGAAACCTAGTCATTTTCTTTAATTCTTTCATTTCCTTTCATCCTTAATTATTGTTGAAGGATTATTATTAGGGATAAATTATAAAAATATGAATACCGTGTATTATATTTATGATTAAAATTAACTCTAAATATATATTATATTAAAGACAAAAGGAAATAGGAATTCATTAATCCCAGAGGAAATAGTTAAATAATGAGATTTTTTTTTTTTTGCTATTGCACCAAGTTCACAGAAATTAGCCTTCGCCCGACGGAAGGAAATAAGAATTCATTAATCCCCTTGGAAATAGTTAAATAATGAGATAAATAGGTGTGAGTTAGAGAATGACAGCTTTTATTGTCAGTGGACTCAAATTCAATGGACCGAGCCCATAAGTTAAGGCTTTAAAACAAATTTTTTTTTTTGGTATAAAAAAGAGCCCATAAGTTAAGGCTTTAAAACAATTGTTAACATTTAATTCGGCTGCCCATTATTTGGGCTGAAGCCCATTGATCTTCAACCAATTGGTTATTTGCGAGCCTCCAAGACCACAGTCAGGAATCAATAATCATTAATGCCGATAAAGGACCAAAATAGTTTCAAGGTTCCCGCAATCCATTCAATGGATAGTTATTTATAGGATAATAAAACTTGTGACAGATTTTATTATTTATAAGTGATAGATTGTATGACTTATTTTAAAAATAATTTACAAAAACATAGAGTATTTATACACGATAAGATTTTTAATAAGTGATATTATATATTTAAAACTATTTCTTTATAATGAGTAAATTTATTCTATTAAGGTAAAACCATACCACAAAATGGGTTTCAATATATCAGAAAATAAACCCAACACATTTTCAAGAGACCCAGTCCACACAAAGTAAACCAAAAAAGTTGAGCTATTAAACAAGGAGGAGGGAACAATCGAAACAAAAAAAAAAAAAAAAAAAATCAAGTCTGGTAAAACAAACCAAATCAGCAGCTTGAAGTAACCGAAGAAAAAAAAAAAATTAGTAATTTTTTATGTTGCATATAGTGCAGAAAGTAGGGAAGTTAAATAACTTCTGGTGATTTTTTTATTAATTAATAATAATACAAAAGTTACTCTAATTTATTTATTTTTAAAATGCTGTTATGAAACTAAGAAAAATAACAAAAGAGATTAAGATGAGGGAGATGAAGAAATGCAAGAGAGAAATAGAGAGCAAGGAGAGAGTGATTCTTCTTTCTATTATTCACTTCCAATCTTTGATACATGCCTACTATATATAGGCAATGAATTCTTAACTTCCATTACAAGAGTTACATACAAAAGAATAAATCTACATAATGATATATTATGAAGTAAGTTGTTTACATTAATCATATAAAACTCCTACTAAGCCATTCATGTCATAGGTTATATGGCTTTAAGTGTAGAATTTCAAAAGACCCTTCTTGAAAGGTTATGGACATTCATACCAATATTGGAATATTTATAACACTCCCCCTTAAATGTCCATTATGAATGTGCCTCATTAAAAACTTTAATTAGGAAAAACCTAGTGGGACAAAATCCTAGCTAAAGAAAAGAGTACATCATTCATTGATACACCTTTCAAATTTGCGCTCATTAAAAACCTTTCTAGGAAAACCTGGTGACAAAACCTAGATAATGGAAAAAAAGTACGCAAGTATCGATCCCTTTTGACAACATCGATTACTCCCCGATGACTACATTACTTTCAATGTCTTTTGAGCATATCTTCTTTTTGGTCATCAAACATTCTATTGCATACCTGCAAGAACTAAATATTTCCAGCAAAATCATAATAATACTAACATGATTTCTAAGCATTCTTATAAGATATATCTAGATGCATATCAACAGATATTCATTAAAACGATTATATCATACATGCTCTGATAGCTTTAAGTCATACTAAACTTATTAAGTATTGTTCTCGTGAACTTTGAATTAGATGCTTATGGCATCTTGAGTCCTTCAAGGACATGTGCTACTAGCACTCTTGGATCCTTTGAAAATTCTTATGCAATCTTCATAATTTAATAAGCCATATGCATATGCTATATAACAATATCTAATAGACGCATAATTTATCATTCATAAACTTCCAGATTTATCGTATCCACCACAAAATAATATATTCCAATTTGGATTTCAGGTCTTTAACTATCATAATATGATTATATTTACGTCATTCTCAATTTTACTTATCCTTTTGGCTAATAATCTTTATATAATATCCTTATTTGATCACATGATATCATCATCAAAATTGTTGTCGACAACATCTTTTCGGTTCTATTTTTCCAATTCGACATAACAATATCAATATTACTCAGGTACCTGAACCTCTCTTGAGGTTTTGCAATAAGTTATGTCTCGATACTCTTCTGGAGTATTTACTTCCTTAATATGATAATCTTAATTATTGCTCCAATTTATCCATAACGTTTATATTTGGAACCGAATACTTGTTACTAATTGGAGCATTTTTAGCTGGAATATGAGATTTAATAAATCTCATTTAGGTAAGTAATTCTATCTGGCAAACATATCATGAATGCATAACCTGATGAACTTCTGGTTCATACTTCTTTATTTGAGATATATACTTTGCTATAATGCATTCCATGTATTCTCTTGTCCAGCTATTCAATTTCTCCCCTCATGTTGAGAAAATAATGTCAAATATCAATTGACTAATCATACGGTATAAGTCTCCTTAATCCATTTGTTTCATTTAGAAACATCATTTTGTTTCATATAGAGACAAACAAGAAGAAGAAGGTCCTTATATAACATTTATCTCAACTTTCTTTCCATATTCATCTATGTGCATTGTGGTGGATTAATAATCATTGCACATTCAAACTTTATAAGATGAAATTTGTCTGACTATTGACCAAAAACCAATTTTATCGAGAGAATTTTGTTGGCTTATAAGTGTTGCAATATGTAAGATCAAATATACCAACATAAAAATTTTGTTCTCATAAGAATTGATCTAGCTATTTATGGAGGCTTTAAATCATGATTTCTGGATCGTATAATTTAGAAATTGCGCGCTCAATTTATTCAAACATTATTGCAAACTTCAGGTTGCAAATATTCTTACAAACTTCAGGTTGCAAGATAAAAATTTCGCATGTAACCATCTTATAGATGCATCTTTTAAATTTGTATGGTTTACATGCTATTTCAATGAGCCTATATAATTTTGTTTGACATATTTCCAGAAATCCATTACAAATCATGACCAATGATATTCTCATAGACAATCTGTTTTGAGAATAAGCAGCACATAATTTATAATATGTTGGTTATTCTTGAAGAATCTTCTAATTCTTCGATGGATGTCAATATGTAATTTTATTTGTATTATATGACTTGGATGATCAAACAAGTCATGCCAACAATAAATTTCTTTGGATTAGTAAACTTCTGGTTTATTGTGACATATGTCTCAATCAATCATAAACTTTTGAATCATAATCTGACATCCATTTCGGGAGATCTATTAGGCTTTATGTGAGAAGTATATAACTTTTCAAAAATTAGCTCATACTTGTATTTGAACTCACACTTGTTTTCTAACAATCTCCCCCTCAAGTGCGAGTCATATAAATTTACCTTCTATATTTCGAAATCACTTTGAAACCATTTTAAAGTTTGGAAGGAAAATCTATGTTAGTTCTTCAAGAACTACCATATAATATTACATCACTCGATAATCTCATCACTCATTAATAATATACTTCAATTAACTTATATATGCAAAATTTATAGTCCACCATGTATGGAAATATTCAATAATCAAAATAACTTAGAATCATACAATAAAATTCTCCAACAGAAAATCTCATGGCAACATATTTATGATATTGTGATCACAATAAATTTAAATAATAATAACTACAAAAAGGAAGCATTATATTACCTTCTCGAGCTTATTCTTTCTTTCTCTTGGCTTCAAAATCAATCTAGACATATTTTTCTACAGTTCTTTGCCTTTTCAATACCTTGTTGACAGCATTGACAAACGTTTGATTTGCTTCTACAATACCTTGCATTATTATTTGTAAACTTCTGGTTTACAATAGCATGTATTTCAATATTGTTTCAAATATCTTTTTTTTTTTTTTTTTTTTTTTTTTTGCATTATTCCGTTTCCTTCAAGTAACAAAATATTATCTCTTCCGGAGCCTTCAATCAAATTTATAATACCAAATATAGTCTGAACATTGGCCTCTCATATTATTAAGTTGAGTAAAATATTCTAATTAGTCCCTTGGACTATTAACCTTTAAAATTATTACTCTTAAGTGACATAATTCTCTGTAAGTTATTTGTCTTCAGGACAATGACTAAAAACTTTTTGTGTCATTCAATATTTGATACATTAAACCTTCAAGGCCTCAATATTAATATAACAATCCAATGTCACTTTCTTGTTCATCCTTCATCTTTGGGTGTGAACAAGCTCCTATACCTCTTTCATGGGTATAGAAGATTGAAGGACCAAATGTCTCATAAATTGTTGTACATAAAGCCTAATCATAATATGTTAAAATACATATAAAAATGCATAGCAAGATATTATAATGACAAGGGCCACAAATTTAGATTTCATAATATTTAACATAGTTCAGACTAATGCAATAAAAGAGAATTCATAAAATATAAAAACTCAATATAATAACAGGAAATTCACAAAATAATTCATTAAGTATTGCAACAAAATCAAAATTTTATGGCTTCGGCCATTTATCTTCGGATAAATATAAATTGAACATTATGGCTTCCACCATACAAAAAGATAGAAGATGAAATCTATATGACTTTTGGCCATATAATATCAAAATAAGAGTAAAAGAAATATGACTTCCGTCATATAATATCAAAATAATAAATCAAAATGTAAAATATACAAACAATAATAATAAATCAAAGTAGGAATAAAAAGAGGGTTAAATACCAATTTTGCTATGGAAGTATTGGTAAGGGGGCACTCAAGACTGGAAGTTTTTTTGGTATCATTTTTGCCCCTAAGTTTACAAACATAATGATCTTGTTGATTGATTGATCTTGACCATTGGATCATTGCTCTCTTTGTAAACTTCCAGGGCAAATTTGCACATAAAAAAAACTTTCGAGGCAAATTTGCTCCTAAAAAAAACTTCCGGGGCATATTTGCTTCATTTTGTAAACTTCTGGGACAAAAATGATACCAAAAAAACTTTCGGGTACTGAGTGCCCTCTTACCAATACTTTCATGGTAAAAATGATATTTAACCCATAAAAAGACTATGGCTTCTAGCCATGTAATGGAAAATCAGAACAATATTAATAACATAAAGAGTTTGTATAAAATAACATAATATTAAAAGTTAGCCATAATAACATAACAATAAAAGTAAAATGTTATGTTAGCAACAATAAAAGTAAAATGTTATATTATGTTAAGGTTAGCAACAATAACAGTAAAATGTTATGTTATGTTAAAGTTAGTAACATATATTGTGCAAAAGTAAAGCATTATGCAATAATGTAAATAGTAAAACAATCAAAAATTATTATGCAATTACTGTGCATAAATAAAATTGATGGATGAATAATGATAAATAGTAAAAGTACTATATAAAATAGTAAATAATCTCCAATCTTAACCATGAAACCCGATGTATAAAAACAATCGGTAAAAAAGAATTTTTAATTCCATATAGTGGTTTAGATTATCCCAGATATATAAATAAACATATAATAAAATCATTAAAGAAAGTAGAAGAAATAGTTAAAGAAATTATACTTTCGTTATAGCTATCATGCTGATAACGTGTTATGAAACTAAGTAAAATAACAAGAGAGATTAAGATGAAGGAGATGAAGAAATGCAAGAGAGAAATGGAGAGCAAAGAGCGAGTGATTCTTCTTTCTATTATTCACTCCCAACCTTTGATACATGCCTACTATATATAGGCAATGAATCATTAACTTCCATTACAAGAGTTACATACAAAAGAGTAAATCTACATAATGGTATATTATGAAGTAAGTTATTTACATTAATCATATAAAACTCCCACTAAGCCATTCATGTCATAGGTTATATGGCTTTAAGTGTAGAATTCCAAAAGACCCTTCTTGAAAGGTTATGGACATTCACACCAATATTGGAATATTTATAACAAATGCAACGTTTTCGCTTTGGGGGCTTAGAGCACTTCTCCGAACAAGTGTGCTTTCCAGGATTTGAAGATCACAGGAAGAGTACAATATGTTAGTTGCTCAGCACCATTTGGATCACGCTTGCCTCTAGCAACCCAACCACGTGTCATCCGACGAACCAGCTGTCAGTCGCTCAACACCATTACACCATTTGGATCACGTCGGCCTCCAGTAACCCAACCACGTGTCATCTGGCCTCCACCACCTTAATTCCCCACTTGAGTCACAAGCTAGGGTTACCCAAGCTGGCAATTAGTGGATTGCTTCAGGTTCTTATATACTGTAATTTGTTTCATATCCTAACTGATGTAGGGCTCTTTCCTTTATAGAATGCAATCCTACGCGTTGAAGTTCTATGTATAGTTGAAAATTGCTTTCGTGAAGTTGGGTTCAGGAAGCCAAATGTTCAACCACTGTGTCTTTTCATTTACAAGAAGATGGTTTTTAGCATACTAAAGGGATTTTTCCTGGACATGCATATGTATATATGCACACATTAATATTAGTGGTTGCACTTACCGCCTCCATATCCTTCCGATACCACTAAACCTCCGAACTTATTCTCTCAACCATTTTCCTCCTAAACCATCATTTCTCTTTTCTGTCAATTTTCACCTAGAAGGTTGAAATGGGCAAGAAGATGTCTTGGTAGCGCAATTATCTCAAACGCTTAGTGATCTCGTCGTGGAGATAAGAAACTCCAGAAGGTTGTCCATTGAGATTTTAAATGCATCTCGTTCATCCAGAAATTTACTAAGCATAAATCAAAGGTATTTACAAGCCATGAAACTAAATTCGAAGTTCAATTCACTGCATTGAAGAGGGACATCTATCATGTTCACCTCAATGGGGAATTTTGGCACTTTGGTATTAGAGCCAAGCTCAGATTGATGCGGGTTGATGCCAGCGAGGATGTTGGGGCTAAAGGTGGGTGGAGTGTTATATCCCATATCAATTGGGGAGGGGAGCAGAAGATGCCTTTTAAGGGTCTGAATACCTCCCTTTCTCGATTCGTTTTAAGGTCGTGACTAGTGATAGGCCATAAAGCAGATAATATTGAGAGTGAGGCATTGTAATATTACAATTGGTATCAGAGCCAAGCTCTTAGTTGACGCCATCGAGGATGCTGAGCCTAAAGGTGGGTGAAGTGAGCCAATGGTTGATGCCGGTATCACGAGCCAAGCTCGGGTTGATGCCAACGAGGATGCTGGGGCTAGGGGTGGAAATAGGCCAGGGGCCTGCGGCCTGGCTTGTTTCAAGCCTGGTCAGGCTAAAAGGCTAGGCCAAGGCCTCTTTTAAGGCCTGTTTTGCTTAACAAGCCAGACCTAGGCCTTATAAGAGGCCTTTTAGGCCTGTTATAAGGCTAAAATTGTAATTACTCCTCCTATCCTCCATTGAATTGTATATTATACACTCGCTCTAGTTTTTAAAAATCCTAACATCAATTAAATCTTTTAGCCGCTCACTCGCTCTTGTCTCTCAAAGCTCTTGACAGTCGACACTCATCTCCTCAATCCTATGATCATCAAGATTGGAGGCAAATTCTCTTGAAGTTTCTGCAAAGATGGAGCGGTATGCCTGTGCCAATGAATACGAGAAGCTGGTAATACATATGAGCTCTCCTAGGTTCGTCTATTATCCTTCGTCTTCCTTTATTTGTTAAGTTGAATCTTGCTTTTTGGGGTTTTTCTCCATTTCTTCCTGATTTCAGGCCGTTAATGTGCGGTTTGTATAATGAATTGGCCGGAGCTTGTTGTATTTGTGTTGATTGTCTAATGTGTTTTTTTACCTGATATTTATGCTCCTTGTGTTTGAGTGCTATCAAACTGGAATTCTCACCGTCTTTTTTCATTTTTTAGGAAATTCTGACATATTTTTCTGAATCTTTCATGCTTTTATACTCTAATTTCTTTTGCTCCGAAGAAAGATCTTTTCTGCAAAATGGAAAGTGTCTTTGCTGCTTCATATCTCGTATGATTTCCCTCCTTTAGCGATAATGCGTTTCAGCTTTGATCTATAGCTTGAACTCATCCTTCTTTCATTTGTTTATTATGAATTTGTGATTATTAAATATTAAATTTCCTAATTGAAATCACTAATTTGATCTAGATAATTTGTATTAATTTATATAGATAATTTGTATTAATTTATGTAATTTTGTGGTGAGGCCTGTTAGCTTACTTAATTTTTTAAAAAGAAAAACAGGCCTTAACAAGCCGCACTGGCTTGTATATAAAGCCAGGCTCGGGAAAAAAAAAATGGCCTCTAATAGGCCACGAATGGCCAAGCTCCCATTTTGTTGCTAAATAGGCCGACCGCAAGTGAAGCCTGGCCTGTTTCCACCCTTAGCTGGGGTCTAGAGGTGGGTGGAGTGTTATGCCCACACGGCTGGTATCAGAGCCAAGCTCTTGGTTGATGCCAGCAAGGATGTTAGGCCTAAAGGTGGGTAAAGTGTTATTAGAGCCAAGCTCTTTGTTGATGCTGATATCAGAGCCAAGCTTGGGTTGATGCCAGCGAGGATTTGGACCTAAAGGTGGGTGAAGTGTTATGTCTCACATTAGCTAAGGAAGTATAAAGATCTGGATAGCAAGGATGCTGGGCCTAAAGATGGCTGAAGTGTTATCAGAGCCAAGTTCTTGGTTGATGTTGGTATCAGAGCCAAGCTTGGGTTGATGCCAACGAGGAGCTGGACCTAAAGGGCGGTGAAGTGTTATGTCTCTCATCGGCTGGGGAAGTATAAGGATCTGGATACCTAGGATATTGAGAGTGTGGCGCTGGTATGTTACACCATGTTGGTTCTTGCCATAGATTTTGAGGGGAACAGGTAGAGGAAGAGCAAGAGGGAGCCCATTAATCGTTTTTGTCGAGGTATTTAATTCTTCTGTCTTTTCTTGGTGTTGATGTTTGCATCAAATTACACATCAAACTTTCATATATGATTTGTTAAAAACAAAACTCTTGTAAAACTTCTTGGAAAAGAAACTCTGGATTGCTGCATATTTATTTGGTATTGTTTAGATGTGTCATCGGAGGAAGGGCTTTTGTGGTAATTTTCATAATGCATCACATGTCTTTTCCTTTTACCTTTATTTAAGGTTGATATATAATTAAGATAGTGGGCAACTTTTTAAGGATGTTTTTCAATGCCGGAAAAGTTGAAAACCTTTTGTAATTTGAAAGATAGGTGTAGATAATCTTTTCAAGAAGAAATATTGCTTCTTTTGAAAATTATGGAGCAAAGTCAGATCTATCTTTACAGATTAGTCCTTCCAACACGAAACTCTCATCAGGATGGAGAAATAGACATAAACTAAGAATAATTCTCCCTAAATTTCTTTTCTTGTGCCAATTGAATCCTATGCAAAGTTATCCGCTTCATATACCCTTCATATTATCAACTTTAGAAAGGATAATGTCAGCTTAACTTTACCAAGAATCCAAAGCATTTCTTTTGTTTCTATGGCACCTTTGACCCATTAAAAAGATCGATAGTGTTTTAATGAAAACAAGTAGCTAGGAGTCAAATTCACAATATTCTCATGGCTTAATCATAAGCCACAACTAGACACTTGCCTAGAATTCACATAGAATGTTTGTCTCATGAAGCCTAAAACGTGTTTTTATCCCCAAACTTATAACTATGAATAATAATCAAGTTTAACCATGCGTGTGTGTGTGTATAATGATCATTTAGATTTAATTCTAATGGATCACATTTTTACCGTTAAGGTGTAATCCTTTTTATTTAAAAGATTATGAAATATATAATAAAAATGGTATTCCAATAATCAATATAGAAAAAAATATATAGTTATGTAAACTGTGTATCATAATCACAAGTGTATCATATAATTAAAAGGGTTAAGTATCAATTTTTTTCTTAAAGTACGCGCCCAAGAACAATTTTGCCCCTGAAGTTTTCGGCGTAGCAATGCTGCCCCTGAAGTATAAAAACGTAGTAATGTTGCCCCTTCGTTAACAACCCTAACGGTCAACGTTTAACGGAGGGGCAACATTACTATGTTTTTATACTTCAGGGGCAAAATTGCTACGTTTTTTTGGAGTAATATTGCCCTTGAAGTCTCAAAACGTAGCAATGATGCCCCTCCGTTAACAACCCTAACGTTGACCGTTATGGCAGTTAATGGAGGGACAACATTGCTATGTCAAAAAAACTTTAGGGGCAAAATTGCTCCTGAGCGCGTACTTCAAGGGCAAAATTGATACTTAACCCTAATTAAAATGACTAATGTATGGATCTTATGTTGTGGACATAACTATAGAAGGACTGCATCAATTGATATGATCTTTATCTTCTGCAGATTTGGACCTATGCAGTCATGATAAGGCTTGCATGATTTAAATTTGTATGATCCGAAATGTAAATAACATGAGAATGGTCACGTGAATGCCATCAAAATATGTTACTGTATGCATAAGAGCATATTGCTCATTCATAGTTTACTGGATTGTTAAATAATTTTTCTGTTGGATTTAATACCTACACGCTATTGTCATATGGGGGAGATATAATCAAACAACTCCACTGAAAGGTCAACTCTCTCCGTAGTACCTGTATTTGACAGTATATTAATTTAACGAAGATTACAAATCAGTCTTGACTTGAGAAGGCTTGGGTGATGATTTTAGAACATTTGACTAGCATATAAACTCATTTAACCTAGATAATTGCATAGTTCCATGAAATATAATAGTGAAGAAATAATCCTAAGCCGTTAACCTCTTGAAGTTAGAAATAATTTTCCAATTTTCATAGTTTTACTTTTTGTTTTCATCAAATATCCTTATTCAACATAGTCAATTTCAAATGATTCCATTTAACTTAATTAAGAACATGGTTACATTAGTTAGCTCATTTTTATTATAATCCGTATGTAACGGCACTCTTTTCAACATTATACTATATATTACTTGCAACTCGTGCGCTTGCGGTAAACAAAAAGGCAAGCATTAACTAAATCGACTAATTTTCTTAATATAATCAAATTAGGTAAATATATTTTATATTAAACATTAGAAGGATAGTAAATATTTATTGTTTGGGGTCTTGGATCATAAATTTGGTCATCATAAAGTAGGCCAAGTGGGAAATTATCAATCATTGCAATTTCGAGAGGAAAAGAAAAGGAAGGAGTAGTGCTCGGTGCATCAGCATTATCATCATTTTGCTTAACAGTTAGAGTCCAAAAAATAACAAGTTAATTTTATTATCTCTCATCCTAAATAAATGACATATTTTATAATAAAATTTGTATTATAAACTATACCGTATATTTAGGATTGGAAGAGTAATATATTTTAATTAAAAAAATAAGTAGAGAAAAAGGGGGGGGGGAGAAAGTACTGTTTGATGTTTCCAAGACCAAAATAGGAGAACTATTGTTTTGTTCTTCTATCACTTTGATCCATTTAAGGATAAAGTGCCACTCCAAATCAAAAGCCAGCATGCTTTTTTTTTTTTTTCGCTCGAAGAGAACTGCATATATTGTCATAAAAGCCAACAGTACAACTGGAAAGGCAATACAGAGAAGGGAGAGAAAAACATAACAACAAATGATGGGAAAGGAGAAACTAACAGATACCACGGAAAGGAAACATAGCAGATAAACAAGAGAAGAAAAAGTCTAAAACAAAAGCAAATTACATCCCCTCCAGAACAGAACAAGAAAGAGGATCATCATTCATAACAGTATTAGCCTTTTGCATCCAAGGTTAGAAGAGACAACAAAGAAGGTATTGGTTGTAAACCCACCCGATCGGGCACACCTCCTTAAAGCATTTGCTACATTTAAATCAGAAACTCTATTACCTCTCCTTGGGAGTTGGGATAAAAGATAGTGAGAACCCAACCTTTTTAAAGAGACAAATAATATCCTGAATAATACTCCTATTCCTCCATTCAAATAATTCAGGGGATTTAGCATCAATATAGGAGATCAAGGAAAGACAATCGGATTTGAAAATAGCTTTATCAAGGTCTAAATCAACCGCTAATAACAAAGCCCTTTTCAGCGCTAGTGCCTCATTCATGAAGGCAGAGATAGACTCCACCTTATCAACATAACCCCACTGAAAGAAACCATAGCAATCATGGCACACAACACCGATCGCAACAGGTACCTTCTCAGATGAAAAGGCACCATCTTAACCATTCCAGGTTCAGGTGGGGACCAACGAGCATAGGATAAAGAAGCCTTATCCGAAATAACCCTCTCAGCCCTAATACTTTCCAGATTCCCCAAGAAATCACAACCCAGCATCACAAAAAGAGAAACAAAAGACATATAGCTCTCACCATCGCAAAACAGATTTGGAGAAGGAGAGGAAAAAACTCGCCACAAAGACGAGAGAAGGCCACAACCGACAAAACTCGTGGGGATGAAAAGATGACTCCATCTACCGCTCCCATCCGATGGCTTGTGATGGAGACACAAGCTGCCGGCGAGAGGAGCTGAAAATGGGGGAGGAAAGTGTCGGCAGAGAAGAGAGAGAAAGGAGAAAAACGTGTCCTGGTGATAGCCAACCTGCTTTGGGCCCCTATATATGAGGCTACTTTAGTGCTGACACATTTTTTTACCTTTGTTATTGCTCCCCTTGTGCCTTCCCCCACCCCCAACAGTTTGAAATACTCCTCTAGTTTTTATAGTTAATACAATGGGGTTTAAATTTCTCATGTTGCATGAGAATAAGAAGATTTCTACGCACATGAAATGATGAGACCCACATCTTTAAAAAAAATTAAAAAAACTCAAGCACGGAAATCGAAGTATTTATGACATGAGGATACACTTCTCCTATAACATGAGAAGTACATTTCCCTAATACAATTTATATAATTTTATTAAAGGGTTAAGGAGCGCTCAGCACCACGAAGTTTGCCCCAAGGAGCGTCCAGTACCACAAAGTTTTTTTTGGAGCGCCCAGTGCCACGAAGTTACGTTTTGGGAGCGCCCAGTACCACGGCCGTTAGTTGACCGTCAACTTGGATGGAATGCTGACGTGGCGATGACGTGGCACCGACACGCCGACGTGGAATAAAAAAATAGGAAAAAAATAAAATAAAAATCGAAAAAAAATTCAAATAATTAGAAAAAAATCAAATAATTAGGAAAAAATTAAAATAATTAGAAAAAAATTCAAAAAATTAGGAAAAAAATTCAAAATAATTTGAAAAAAAAATCAAATAATTAGAAAACAAATTAAAGGAAAAATTCCAAATAATTAAAATAATTTGAAAAAAAATAAAATAATTAGAAAAAAAAAAAAATTCAAAAAATTAGGAACAAATTAAAGGAAAATTTCAAATAAATACTATTTGAATTTGCATTGAAACCCCTTAAGTCTCTCGAATTTGTAAATACTATTTGAGGGATATGAAAATTCGGGTCAAATTACCCTTTTACCCTTTAGTGTTAAATAAATAAAATAATAAAATAAAAAATAAATTAAAACATCCTAAATTTTGAGTTTAGGATATTAAAAATATTATAAGGAATCAATTATAGGAAATTTAGCCTGGATAAATTAAAAGGTTAATATTTGGAAGTATAGGCATATTTTCCCGTAAAAATTAAGGACAAATAGTTGAATTTTTTTTCTAATTAGTTGAATTTTTTTTCGATTTTTTTAATTTTTTCCTAATTATTTCAATTTTTCAATTTTTATTTTATTTATTTTTATTTTTTTTATTTCACGTCGTGTCACTTCTAGGGGCTGTACAAATTCAAATAGTATTTATTTGGAATTTTCCCTTTAATTTTTTGAATTTTTTTTTCTAATTATTTGATTTTTTTTTCAAATTATTTTAATTATTTAGAATTTTTCCTTTAATTTGTTGAATTTTTTTTCAAATTTTTTTATTTTTTTCCCTATTTTTTTGAATTTTTTTCGATTTTTTTCCAATTTTTTATTCCACGTCATCGTTCACGTCGGCGTGTCGATCCACGTCATTCCATCCAAGTTGAACCAACTAACGGCCATTAGATCGGGCGCTCCTCCTAAACGTAACTTCGTGGCACTGAGCGCTCCAAAAAAAACTTTGTGGTACTACGCTCCGCAAAACTTCGGTTAGTCGAAGCTTTCTTAACCCTTTATTAAATTAATAAAATTGGTTAAATTAGTTAATATGACATGTATTTTCTAAAACATCATGATCATCTTCCTTAATTCTCCTTCCCCCTCCTTCTTGATTATGTTTGAGGAACTATTAATAAGGATAAATTAAGAAAATAGTGAGAAATATGAAAACTATGTTTTATATTTAGAATTAAGATCGATTTTTAAATATATATTATATTAAGGACTAAAATAAATATTGATTATATTTAGAAGTGTTTACGCTTGGTTCCGTCCTAGTATATTGGGATGGACAGGTTTTTTTTTATCCTGCATCTCGTCCCATTTCGAAGGCATCTTGGTCCTAGGTGAGACGAGAATGGGATGTCCCAGTCAAGTCAGACATTTTTCAGTGAAATTTTTTTACCCAACATCTTTCTTATCCCATTTTTATGCAAATTAAACACACCATCCATAATTTCGAATAACAAAATTCAATATCAACCCGCAAGAACATTCATACTCATCAAATAATCTTATAGCTTGAATTCATTCAGTATTTCTCACAAGACAAAACCGTGGTCCTCAGAGAAAAAACTCTTTTTTGGTTCTTAATATATGCTACTTGCCACGTCATTTTTTAAAAATGAATGTGCAATTTTATCCATTTATTTATTATTGTATAGAATTTATTCTCATGGCATATGGTATATATTAAATAAGGTAAATTATAAGAAATAGATAATTAATATATTTTTGCATTGTCTTATAAACAGCTTAATGGGTAAGGCGTTGTACTGTGTGTTTTGGGCTATCAAATTTTTAGTGTGCGTGTAAATAAATACATTTTATGGGTTAATAACAAAAGGTTTATGGCTCACTCATCATGGTACCAGAGGCAGGGTTTCAAGTCTATTGTAGTGTTGTGTCAAGAAGCCCAAGATTGAAGCCATTTGCACACAGTGGAACCCTAGACGCTCTCGAAATCCTAGCCACGAAAAGCAAGAACGAGAAAGACGATCCACGGGGGAAAAGTGAATTGCAAGCAAGAGCAACCTCTAATAGAATTAATTATAGCATTATTTTGCCATCTTATATGCATTTGAAGGTTAATTTCTCATAACTACGTTGTTTCTAACTTCATTCTTTTTCACTAACCAGTCTTGTATAAAGGAGGCACTTGGTTTTGTTTCCCCGGAAAATGTTGAAGAATGTTTGCAACTAACTGAACTAAGCCAAATGGCCAATTAGGCTCAACATTAATAAATATATATATTCTTTTTAACATTTTTTTAATGGTAATTACAAATATTTCAACGGCATTTACAACTTTTTTTTTAGTTTATTTTTTTTGCATCTGAGGGAAAAACAAAAAAATAATGCATTATCACAAATCTTTCAACTTTACAATTTTTTTTTTTTTTTTTAACCTTTTTTGCCTTTGAGGGAAAAACAAAAAAATAATTCATTATAACAATCTTTCAACGGTAGTTACAAATCTTTCAACGACAGTGATAAATCTTTCAATGACATTTACAAAATTTTCAATAACATTTACAACTTTTTTTTAGGTTTACCTTTTTTGCCTCGAGAGAAAAAAAAAAAAAAATAATAATGCATTATCACAAATCTTTCAACGGCATTCACAACTTTTTTTTTTAGGTTTACCTTTTTTGCCTCTGAGGGAAAAACAAAAAAAAAAAGTCGTAAATGCCGTTGAAAATTTTGTAAATTCCGTTGAAAGATTTGTAACTCTTGTTAAAAGATTTGTTATAATGAATTATTTTTTTGTTTTTCCCTCAAAGGAAAAAAAGATAAATCTCAAAAAAAGTTGTAAATGCCGTTAAAAGATTTGTAAATCATTCTTGTTGAAAGATTTGTGATAATGCATTATTTTTTGTTTTGGGAAAATTCCATTAAAATATCATTTGAATTTGCAAAAACCCCCGTAAATCTCTCCCAAATTTGTAAAAAGATCGAGAGGTACCAAGGACCTATGAGAGATATGCAAATTCGTGTGAAATTACCCTTTTTGCCCTTAGTTTTAAATATAAAAAAAGGATAAAATACCCTCACCGCCGGGCCGGCGGCGGTGAGGGTATTTTATTTTATTTTTATTTATTTAAAACTAAGGGAAAAATGGTAATTTTACCCGAATTTGCATATCCCTCATAGGTCCTTGGTACCTCTCGCCTTTTTACAAATTTAGAGACTTCTAGGAGTTTTGCAAATTCAAATGGTATTTAATTGGAATTTTCCCTTTTGTTTTTCCCTCAAAGGCAAAAAAGGTAAACTTAAAAAAAAAAGTTGTAAATGCTATTGAAAATTTTGTAAATGCCGTTGAAAAATTTATAACTGTCATTGAAATATTTATAACTACGGTTGAAAAAATGTTAAAAGAATATATATATTTGTTAATACATACATATATATATATTAAAAGAACCAAATGGCCCAGTGGTTAGGCCACTTGGCCCCATGCAGCGACGGACCCACACTAGTACTTATGTGAGCAAGTGCAAACATAGAAAATTTAAAAAAATATATATTGTGAAGTACTCTTGTTTCAATTTGACTGGTTGGTCCATCTAAGTCCCACGTTCGAACTGAACATCCTCATTTATCCTCTTTTTTTTTTCAATTTCATTATTCTCACTCCTCACCGATCCGAGACTCCAAATCGTTCCGCGTCTCCACACTTGATCGAGCTCGCCATTGGACGCCTTCCTTCGTTATCGCCCGAGTGGTTGTTCTCCTAAGAGCGGGGTATTGAAGAAGGTTCGAACCCTAGGGCTTCGTCTTCTCCCAATCCGGTAAGATTGACTTGTTCAGTCGAGCTTTGAATCTAGGTTTGAATTTATTCCCCGCATTATATGTTCTCTGCATGGTTGTCAACCCGTTGTCGGATGCCGTTGCACCATTTTCTTGCTCTGTTTTATATTTTTTCATTTTAATTCGCTTTGGACCTGGTAAAATGATCTTTTGGATATTGACGCAATTGAGTTTGGAAATATTTACAGATTGAGTATAATGTTTTTTTACAACTTTGATTACAAATTTGTTCAAAGCTGATTTTGATGCAACTGATCTTCCCTGCAGCAGGGGTATGCTTTCTCAAAGGTTTCTTTGTTTTTGCCTTGGCTTTTAAAGATTTTGCTGCTCTGCTTTTTCATTGATTGGAATGAGTATGGCTTCAAATAAGATGCCTGCTATTGTTGCAGGAATGATGAGAAGGATTCAGTAGCAAAAGTGAAGGTTGTTGAGGAGGCTTTGGAAGAAAAACAGAAGGTATGGTTAGGCCTATTTGTGGGATTTGTTGCTTGAAATATTATTTAGCTAGTTGCATGTCCTTTGTATGAGTGAAAAAGAATGAAAAAGGAGAGAAGGGTGGGCAAGTTGAAGAGTAAATTAGATTCACGTAATTTATATTTGTACTGGATTCCAGGGGTGGTTTATAAAAGATTAAAACCTACGCTTGCACTCTTTGTAGTTTGAAAATATCACCCTAATCATTGTTGTGTTATGTTTCTATAAGCATGAACCGGTTTTTTGATGATTTGTGCTGAATCAAATCAAGACATTGGGAGTTTCTAAGCGGAAAATTGCATATAATGGTGTGATAGCTCCATTGACTTGTCTCAATTTTATTAATGGGTGGAGTGCCCCCATAATATTTGAAGCTGGAGGGTCTATGAATGAATGCATTAAAAACCCCAGGGAAGAGTAATGTGAATTATTCAATTAAAATTGAAAATAAAACTACTTATGTATTCTACACTTGGGTTAATGTAGTAAATGTGTAGGCTCGTGATATGAGCTCAGATTATTTGTATTTATTTGAGTTAAATGGAGAAATTTTAGGATATTCAACATGCTTAAGAAAATTAAAGCCTCTGTATAATTTTGTATGAATGAGGATGTCAGATTTTCAAATGTTTTATTTCCGTTGGCTTTTCTCAATCTTCATTGCATTTGTACTTTTGTAGCAAAAACCTTCGTATGAGCTATCTGGAAAACTTGCTGCAGAAACCAATAGAGTCAGAGGTCAGAGATCAACTTGTTTGTTAAAGATTAAAATACTTAAACCGGGCCTTAATTTTCTATAATCTCCCATCTTCTTGGAAACCTACAAAATGACTTCTTGAATAGGGGAGTTGTGTAAAAATCAGGAAAATAAGGGAGGTTTGTGTAACTTTTCAAGAGAAGTTTATGTAGGTTTATAAAATAGAGGCTCTTTTATGTAGAATCTTGCCTCAGTAATAAGACTAAGTGCTGCTTTCTCAGTCTTGAGTCCCAACTTTTCGTACTAGGTTTCCCTGGATGTGATACAAGTTAATTGCTTGATCATCAGAATTGTGAGTTCTGTGCATTTTTTACTTTAATTTTAATCCAATAGATGAGTGACTAATCTTGGCTAGAGTACTTTCCTTTGTTCGCTGCTGTTTTTTAATTTTCTGATTTTTTAATTGTTGTGCATTTATACCTTGTTGATATCACAACTGCAATTTTGTTGTTTTCGAAGAATGCTTTTATAATCGTTCCGATGTAAAGATTAGTTGACTCTTGATTATTATTTTTCTATGTTAAGTTGAAGTTTTCTTTTCTTTTATTATTTATATTCTTTTTTTTAATGCGTTAAAAACTTTATTTTTTAAAAAAATTCGGTGGTGTTTGCTACCCAAATCCCACCACTAATCGCGTCTTCAAACCTAAAATCCCGGGTCCGTCATCACTGGCCCATAGAGTGTGGGGGGTTTGAACCCCACCTCCTACACTTTCAATGATTTTTTTTTTTAAAAAAAAAACCCCTCACCTACCCCCAAAAAAAACCCATCGCGGTGGCCGGCGCCCACCAGATTTCCATCGACGACAAGTGAAGGTCATTTTTATTTTTTAAAATTTATTTAAAACTAAGGGTAAAAAGTTAATTTCACCCGAATTTACATATCTTTCATAGGTCCTTGTCACTTCTCAAACTTTTTACAAATTCAGGGGCTCTTAAAGATTTTACAAATTCATAAGATATTTATATGGGATTTCATTGATTTTATCGGATAGTGGTAATATTTTGACACTATTTTCTTCTTCTTGCTCTCCTTCCACGCTCTCCAACGCCAAGCTCGTCGTTGCGCCGCAATCGACCAACATTCCACAGCTCGCGCAATCTGGCTTGGGGAAGGTACAGAGGAAACGGACGAAATTGGCTTCAAAACGTGGTTATTTTAAGTATCGCAGAGGCAGTAGAGAGGGGAATCATCGGAGAGAAGCCACATACCCTCTCGGCCGATTCGCTCACTACTCCGTCATCTCTTTCTCCTCTCGGCGGCGCGTTCTTCTTCTTCTTCTTCTTCTTCATCAGCTAAAGCTACTTATTGGTATGAAAAAAAAATCTTCCTCTTCCTCATAGATTCCCTATACATGACCGGTATTTAAGAGGTTGATGCTCAAATTTTCTTTTATTTTTCTTTTTCCCCTTGATGGTTCTGTTTGTTGAATAGCAACCATTGGCCTTAGCGCCTTACCCTGACTGATCTGATTCATATAATGGAGTGAATTTGTTTGCTTTAAAGGACTTCATATTGATTAGTTGTAACTGTGAGTAAAGAAATTCATAATCTGGACAATCCCTGAAGTTAGAATGTGCAATATCTCTGGATTGAGTTAACTGTGGCCCTTGCGCCATTACTAGGTTGTAGGTATGCTGGAAGTTAACGTGACAAGAAGCTTGAATGTGCATGGATCCCTTTCAGAGCAGGGCACCGCAGAATTTAAAGATTAACACTAATATACTGTCATTTTTTTTGCTTTCTATCAGCAAGAGTTATTTTCTGTAGGGATAGTGCCTTGTCTTCAAGTCTGAGTGGAATGCGATTTTTTATATCCTTATTTACGGACAAAAAAATTTTCAATGTTTCTTCTAAAAATAGTCCAGAAGCCCTCAGTATTGCCGCACATTTATATTAGAACCAAAGCCAAAGATGACACATCTAAGTAATTTCTCTTGACGGTTGATGTGAATTTTCAATGTGCTGATCTTTAATGTCCCTTTTCATCGTGAACAATGTGGCTTTCTCTTCAGGCTTCATGCGCATGATATCTATTTCGTGTACATTTGGTTTTCCTGTCCAGGTTGGATAGTAATAGCTTTTGTTGGTTACAACCCAAAGAAGCCGATATGAGTGGTACAGAGCCTTTGAAGAAGGGTTCTTCTCTTCCTCAAATTGTTAAGTTGGACAATGCATTCAAATTGGTAAGTGCCTTTTTTCTTTAATTCCACCCTTATAAACTGTGGTGACTTGTTATATATTTGTGTTGTATGCTTGTTGATTGATATGTTTCCCATATTTGTATTGCATGCTCGTTTTAGCTATAATTTAGGCATGAGCAGAATCACACATTTCTCCCCCTTAAAAGTTTATGTATTTTAAATTTCTCTACACATAATTTGCAGTTCAGCGTTGAAATTGTAACTGACATATTGGTCCTGAAAATGAACTTATGTTGCTTGTCAGTGCACACCACAATTGTTTTCATAGTCATTGCAAAGACCTGAAGCTTTTGTATGGTTTCCAAAAGTTTTACTGAATGATAAGCACGAATTGGTAATGATGCCATTGGTATATAATATTTGGATTCTTATGACAAATGGGAAATAAAATCATTGAAAAAGAATACATTTCAAGTAGCTAATGTCGCAAACAGTGGGCAGACATTTTTGCCTCCCAAGTTCCTTTTTGAGAAGGTTGGGATTTGAAATACAGGTGTTTGACTGTGGTGAGATTTTCTATGAAATATTGTAATTTTCTGGGTACTGCTGGTAATTATTGTCTGATCATTCTAATTGGCAGGCCAAAGAATGGGTAAATAACATGAGCAAAGTTGAAGATGATGAACCAATAGATGCTGAAACAGAGCATCGGCCTCCTAGGTGTGTGCTCATTATGACCTCCGTTCATTAAATTGTACATTCTTTCACCATTATAACTATTGTTACACATCTGTATATATAGGCTTGGCCTTGGTGCAAAAATTGGTCGCCAATCCAAAGTGGGACCCTCAGATGACCCTGTTGAACGGAAATTATATGCCAAGTTGGAAGCCAGAAAGAGAAAAGCTGCTCAATCAGAAGAGGAATCTAGATCATCTCAGAGACATGGTGTTGAAGATGATGAAGACGATGATGTGGGCGAAGATAGCAGAAGTTGTTCGTTCATGAAAAAGGCAGCACCACGTCCGTTGCTCTCAATGCTAGGAAATAAGAAGAGGAAGAAATAACTTGTTAACTACGCTAGCACTGAACGCCTTACATTCAGAAAGTCTATAGGCACTAGCTGTAATTTTTTAGTAGTGATATTTTATGTAATTTAGGTTATATGCTTCTTGAAATTAATAGCTAATTGCAATTTTGTGTTTATTTCACTTGAACAAATTTGAAATTTCATGGCTTTAACCTCAATATTTCAAGGCTGAAAGAAAATGCTCTATATTTCTTGTGGCAACTAGTCGGCTTCTCTTGCTTTCTTTACTCATCCTTTTTCTCTTCTCATCATTATTGATTACATTCTCCCGTCCTTTCTTTTAATATAAGATTTATTTGACTTTTTTAAAAAATTAAAAAATTTAAATAAATTATTTTAAAGTATTTATATTTATCATTTTTTTCAAACTAATTTGTCTAATATATAATCTAATGATGTTATCATTAAATAATTTATTTAGGTTTGTTAATATCTCTAAAAAATTCTATGTATTAAGGAATGGAGGGGGTATTATTCAATGTTTCATATTTAATAAATTATAAAACTATTATTGATCTAAATAGTTTACTATCATATAGGATTGAAGAAATTTATGAAGTTTTTTGCCCCTTCAATCATAAACTGTTGAGATGAAATTTCAGTAGTTTAAGTTTATTTATTTAGTTTCATAGAAAATTATAATAATAGTTTTAAAAAATATTAAATATGAAGGGTTGAAATTATGATGATGATGATGATGAAGAAGAGAAAAGAAGCGAAGAGGAGAGAAGTGAATTCCCATATAATCTGTTCCTTCTTAAATCTTAATCTAAGCCGGCTGCATGTGCCTTTCATTAGGGAAATAGGACCCCCAAAAAAATTGCAGAGAGTATTCCAACCAAATTTATGATACGCAAACTCATGTTATCAACATATGAACCTCTACAAAATCTACAATCTCACCAGCATCTTTGACTCACGCTCGATTAAGTGAAACACAAATGAACAAAACGTATAAAAAGTGTTATTTTTCTACTTTCTGCAAACATTCCCAACTGAAATTCTGTTTGCTTATTTGAATATCCACACCTTCCAACTATTCTAACCCCTATCAGAGAAGTTAGATATGGCCAAGAAGTCTCTAAATACTCTTTATCTATTTCCTTTCCCTTGAAGCATAATGTATAACTTCCCTATTCTCCTTCTACATGTTGATGCCGATTTAATGTTCCTGCAATTTAGATTCAGGTTGAGAGGATTCACTTTCTAGGCTTTCACCTACACAACTGAACACAGTATCTTCCATCAGTTCTGCAAGAATAGCTTCACCCATCTCAATAATAACTGTTTCAGCGTCGCCTCGAAGGTCCATCCATGTTTCATTCCTTGCCATGTCTTTCTGAACAATTTGATCCAAAGTATGTGGCCGAGGAAACGGAAGGAGATGCCAGCACACTTTTTGCCAGATCATAAGAACAACCTTGTTCATATCTGGATTTGGCCTTATGCTTGGTTTTATGAATGGTGCCCATGGAAGTATCCCAAAGTATTGCCAACAAACATCCTCAAGAACTTCATTGATGCAATCAAATAAGAGCTTCATATCATAGCAAAGCTGATTTGGGGAAAACCCTGACTCATCAAACAAGGATTGATCAAGTATTTGGTTTGAGGAAAGGTACTTGATTCTTAGTTGATCTCTATTTAAGCCAGAGGATTGCAGGATTGCTTCAATGTAATCAAATATCAACTTATGTTCTTCAGTACAAATTTTTCCTCCTTCAATTTGATCCATGGGTGAAGGGTCTTGATCTTCAAACTGAATATGTAAGGGTTTCACTGGTACTTTATCTGCAAATCAATAAGGTTAAGGTTAATTTTTAACATAACAATGAAGATATGCAACCAAGAAGTTTATAGGCTGATTGGCCATTCACTTAAAGCAATTGCAAGTTTTTTTGTCTGCATAGGAAAAAAACTTGCAATTGCAACCAAACAAATTTCTATAATATATTTAAGAAGAATTATGTGATATAGTGTTACCAAAAAACCATCTTTCTTTTTAAAGTCACAGAACCAATTATAAATACTCCTCCTGTCCATAATATAAAGCATAATTTTCATATTTGTCAATCTTTTTTAATTTATCCCTATCGGTGCTCCCTTAATAATAATCAAGGAAGAAAGGGAATGAGAGGATTATGGAAAATGATTAGGGTGTTTTAGAAACTATGTATCATATCAACTAATTTAACTAACTTTCTTAATCTAATCAAAATTAGGTAAATATTTCTTATATTAAAAACCGGAGGAGTAACATATTTCGAAAGTTTTACATGATCACGGTGGTTCTTGCGTAAACGCATACATACCAGGTTCAGATTTGGTATTTCCAGGGCTGATATCAAATGTTGTATCAAGAACGGACACAGGGCTTGGTCGCTCAGATTCATCTGGACCACTTTCCATCTCTGCAACTTTCCTTGTGAGTGAAGAGTGAGAAGAAGATGATGATGATGGAGAAGAAACTAGAGATTGATTTTCTTCTGAAATTTCCTGTAGAGAGAAAAAAACGATAGTGAGACAGTCAAAATGACATCTTACTGCAAGGCATCGAAGAAAACTAGGAAGCCTATCATCACTTGTTTTTACCACACTTCAAGAACATGCATCAAATTACTCTTGATTCATAAGAAATTTTGGTTCAGCACAAATACTTGTAACTTGCGTAATAGAAAAAAGAAATCTTGTTTTATGCAAAGGAACATTAAGATATTACCTGATTCAAACTTAGAGAAGGTCTTGAAGCATGAGAAATCTCAGAGTCACAGTTTTTGTCCTCTCTTGCAATTAAATCTGCAGATTTAGAGGGGAAAATATCCAAATTATTAACCTCTCTAGTAGATCCAAAAATATCTGTCCTAACTTTGTGAAGTAACAAATAATAAAACATTGAGAGGAAAAATACAAATTATTCACTTAAACACTTGTACTTTGAACATCATACCTTCAGGAACTCTCTCATTCCTAACAGGATGGCAACAGGTTCCATCCACTTCATCATCATGAGTAAGATCAGCTGAGAGATTTAACTTCAGGTTGATGTCTTGTACTTTTTCATTAGTACTTTCATCACAAATGCATGATTGCTTCTCTGGATTGTTTGTTGCCTGATCTTGTTGACCAAGAACAACAGCTCCAAAATCCTCATTAGCCTCCTGAATGTTCCCCGTTGTAGAAAATCTTGTTGGTGCACTCACCAAACGATGATCATGCTCCCTTCCAGGACTTCCAATGGGAGAAAAGTTGTACTCAGGAAGAGATAGAATTTTCCCAAGGGTTTCTGGGATCTGCTGACTCGAAAACTCCATGCTTTCATCTCCATTACCCAGAATCTCATGCAGATGCTTCTTGGCCTCAGAGTATAAGTTGGAATCCCCTTGTTTGAGACACCTATCCAGGGTCGCCTCAGGGTCTCTCAACTTACCGGCCTTGTCTCCTTTCTTAGAATCTGATGTGGGTCTAGCTATTTTCTCAATGAAGAAATGGTCCTTATTGGGAGATTTCATTCCATTGTTGTCTTTTCCAAAGACCTTATTGCCTTGTGCCATATTTTGACGCTCAATAGAGCGCTTTTTTAAGATCCCTCTGGTGTTTCCATGCCTTTCCTTTCCCATAGCATGTTTCAACTTCTTTTTTATCTCTGTGAAAGAAAAATGTGAACTAACTCTAACATGGTGACCTTTGGGATGATTCATATCATGAGAATCTAAAGATGAGGCAAGACTGTTGTCAGTTTCAGAATATGGCAAGCCCATAGGACCTGGTTTGAAAATAACAATTCTCTTGGAAGACCCAGTGTTGTCATTTCCTTTTGCTGGAGTTTTCTCTTGAGGCATCACCTTTTTCCAAAAAACGTTACGCTGCTTGTGGTTGACAACCTCTGTGGTTTGTCCCAAACTACTAGGTTCTTGTTTGGACATGTTGAATTCTGTCCCCTGAGCATTCCCCAACTCTTGAACATGTTTCCTTAAGAGTGAGTTTGGATCTTGTAAAAGTCTAAGAAACAATTCCTTATCTGAACTTACAACCTGAAGTACTTGCATGAGTTCCTGTGAGCAGACAAAATTTTCATCTTCTCGCAGATCTTTCCCATTATATATGATCTGATTAACAAATTCATAGATGGCATCTTTTACATTGTTTTCGGCCATAGCATTCTTCTCATTCGGTTGCGCAAGAACTTCACCATCACCATGGTTGTGCGCCAAAGAACAAGAATCTCTGAAATGAGAAAAACCTTCCATTATATTGTCCAAATCAATACTATTTTTGGACTGATGCCTTGAATGCTGATTATTTGTAAGCTCTGATTCAAAAGTTGCATCAGACTTTAAACTCTGTTTGTCCATATCACGGCTTTTCTTGCGAGATTTCTTTTCTCTCTTGGAATCTATCTTCAAGGGATTTGGAAGCCTTAATCTGGATTCTTTTGATTCTACCTCAACATTATGTACATTCTTCATCATATCTTGGTTAATTAGCATTTCTTCTTCTATGAGTTTCTTCACGCAAGGCTTAACGGCATCAGCTGTAACCATAGTTCTCTTGCTCTCTCCACCATCCTGACAGATTCATAATTCAGTAATATCAATAAATATGTAGACACCCAGTTACCAAATTACTTAATATTTTATTAGTTTCCCAGAAAATATTCAATTCTGCATAAGTTTCATGTTTGCATAAGAATATGGACGTAAGGACTTACAAAGTTGCCTTCACAATCTTCATCCAAATTGCTTAACATCTCAAACTTGTTCTTCGAATGCACAATACCTGTGTAGTGAAGAAATAATGAGGTTCAAAAAAATTTCAACTCCTTTTCGTGAGTTCGAAGAGGATGAACCACAAATTATTCACCAACCACGCTTCAAAAGGAAAGAGTATCTTCTATAAAGGAGTTCACTTAAAATAAATTGGGACGCAAACAGACATCAGAAACCAAAACAATTGCTTCTCAAGGTGAATGTGACTCTAAAAAACTTGTGAAATTAGTCCTAAATATAGGAGCCAGGCAAGGGATTCAGTTTGGCCCTAAATATAAGACCTCAATCCACTTTATCTCCCAAATTTATAATTTTTGTCTAAGAGCATCTCGATTGATTGCATATATTAAGGGTGGGTTGCATACATTAAGGGGCTTCCACTCAAGGGTAGTTCCACTGGATGTGATTAAATAAGGCGTTTTGGAGAAACCAAGACATGTTTGTTACAAATAACTAATTTAACTAATTTCCTTAATATCCTCAAATTAGTTATCTAGTTCTTATATTAAGGAGCGAGGTACTATAAAACAAGGCCTAGCAACTCATTTATCCAGTCCAAATTATCCACCATCTTATATATACAAGTCTAGTTTGTTATAGCATATTATTGGTGGAATAGTTCTCAAGTAGTTAAGAATATCTGTCAGTTTTGGAACACAAATACAGACATTAAGTACAGTTCTCACTTTTGTCACCAACAGAATGCTTGCTGCTGTGCCGAGCATCTGTAATCAACTTATGAGCCGGGCTACCGTGGCGGAAATCAAATATACTAATAATGCCCCACATGCATCCTGAATGATTCTTCTCATTCCTCTTTGGACGTTTTTGTGATCTCTTTCCCATTATGATCTCCAACACTTAATTAACTTTCTTCTTTATTTCTCTGGACCCTGCTGTTGCAATACCTGTTTGATTTTAACAAAATCATAAAGTAAATACTCATGACTGATCTAACTAACGCTCTAAAACTATAATACTGAAGAACACAGACATATTGACCAAGAAGAAGAAGAAGACTGTCATATGGAAGCAGACATAGTAAGTTCTGTGCATAAACATGTTTTTTGTTTAAATTCATCAATTGATAACTTAAAAAGGCGATGGCAATATTCAAACTCGATCATCCAGCTGAGGGGGAACAGAGATATGGATTTTCACACAAAATGGTTGAAGTGGAAGCTGATTACCAATTTTAGGCATGTGATGAGAATAGAAAAAATCATATGAAAGATGAAAAATAGAAGCATGTTATTCAGGGACCTCTTGACTCAACAATTAACATGGAAAAGAAGTTAAAGATGCAGCTTGATGTATCATCTAAGAAATCACCTTGTTGTAGCTTCCTTTCGAGTTGAAAGTTGAAACTGTCAGTAATTAACGCTGTTCCTTCTAGAGATAAGGCCAGTCATGATCAAAACATCGTCTTCAAAGCTTAATTGTTCATAAAAATTATAAGTGGCCAGGGATTCTGATCAAACCAAGCAAAAAAAAGGTTCAACATTGACGTCAAAAGCTCCTATGATACACAATTCGCAGAATCAGCAATCCAAAGCAGAAATTCTTCTGTGCAACCTTGTCGATGATGACCGATGAATGGGGCATTCAACTTCTTCAACTACTGAACAAACAGGGGATAGAGCAGCGAAAAACTCCAACTATTTCATCATCCTCAGAAATTCTAACACATAAAGCCAAAAAAGAGCATCATTTAATCCTAGGCAATTAGCTCTCTCCGGCTTGAAACTTAAAAAATTGGAGATGAAATATGCCTTGACAAGTACCCTCATGACGATACATTCTTCCAGAACAGCAAATTCAGTACTACCATCCAGCTAAAAAAGAAGAAAGAAAAAGAGCAAGACTTTCGCTTTTGGGGGTCTTTTTGACAGCCAAAAAGAGACGAAAATGCTCATCTAGCACCGACCCCTGATTTCTTTACGCAAGATTTTGATACGGGCAGCCATTGAAGACTCACCATAAACCAAAGCAAAAAAGAAATAAAGAAATAAAGAAAGAAAGAAAGAAAGAAAAAAAAGGAGGTGTGACGAGAAAGATAGAGAGAGAGAGAGAGAATTGGTGAGGCTAAAAGAGAGGGAGGGAGGCATTATAATTTCGTTGTGGGTGACACGCAGTGGACGAATAAGAAAGCATGACAGTTGGGAGACGATGGGTTGGCCGTTGTCGCCATTTTCTGCTTTTGACGTTTTTGCAATTTCATTTCATTCGTTCATCGGAGCAGCCACCATTCACCACCACCACCACGAAACATTATAGTTTGTACCTCATTCATGTTACTGTGGGAATCGTATGCCAAATTACCAACCCATTTAGGATGTTATAATGAGGATCATGGTTTTGACCCAAAAATAATAATAATAATGAGGATCATGGAATTAAAATTTGATATTTTTTATTTTTCTAAAAATATACAAAAATACAGAACTGCACCGTTTTGTGAGATAGGTAGGGATCCTAACTCTATTATTGTAGATATTTTATATAGACACATATACGTTGGTCAATATGCATATTAATTTTAGTAAAGTTAATATATTTCTCTTGACCAAAAAAAAGTTAATATATTTCTGTGCACGCATGGGGTGTGTTGTGAATATACTAAAATTTTTTAATGTGGCCTTGTCACAATTTTGACTTGTAATGAAGATACAACCTGGTGTTATTATGAGGATAAATTGGTACGATTTTTTTTAATCAAAAGCCAGCTAAAACATGCTACCTCCGGTCTTAAATATAAGATATAGTTTATAGTATAATTTGTACTATAAACTATATCTTATATAAGTATAAAATATCACTGACTATATTATGCTCTTGAGGGATAAATGATAAATCAGTGACGGAAAACAAGGAGAGAAAATGGACTTGTGTGCCAGGGTAGATTTATATTCGGATTCGGGTTAAACTTTCAATTCTATTCCATCTTGTTCTCTATTCGAGGGTAACAGATGAATTAATTGTTATAGATAGAAATTAAAATATTCCTTATATAAGTTTGAAATATCCTTATCCTACTTTAATTATCCAAAACATTGGGATTTTTTTAAAAAAATGAATATAAGTGTACTGTGTACATGAAATAAAATTATAAATATCAAAATTGTAATTTTTTTCCCTACCATAATTAGAGGGAAAATGAGGTAAGTGAAGTTTAGTGTAAATCAATTAATGTAGGTACCATAATTAAAGGTTAGCCCCAAGTAACTTTATGAGGTAGGCAGTATTATTATGATGTGAATGGTAATGTAATGAGTGGAGTTTAGAATTTTCAATATTATTGCCGCCTTCAAATTTTGGAGCAACTTCACTTTATTATCGCATTTATAATTTTAAAGATAAAAGGCAAAGGTGACAAAAATAGTAAAATGTTTGATGCTGTTATTTCTTGTAAGGACCATTTCATTACGACTCGTCTTTTTTCTTTTTTTTTCTTCTAATGATAAATAATAAAGGGTTTTCCTTCTGTCCCCCCCACAATATATATATATATATCCTTGAAAGAGCGATAATTAAATTATTCCGAGCATGTCTTTAGTTTATAGCTTGCGTGTATTTTTTAGTACTCTAATACCAAATATCTGTATACATTAAAAAATTGATTTTTTAAACTTCATGTTAGGGGTTCAATTTCCTATTAAAAACAGATAAAGCCTACTTCCGAATTACCCCATTATTATGTCCTTAATATAACATCTATTTCTCTTAATAATTATTTTTTATGTGAGAGTGTTTGAGTAGTTTAAAATATAGCAGAAATATATGATCAAGTGAATGATATATATATATATCTTCATACGCACAGAAGATGTCCAATTTCATATTTTTATAAAAGATTGTGTAGGCAGATATATATATATCGTCAGCAAATTGATCATGCATGCACTTAGACAAATACAAATATAAAGTGAAAGCTCAACCAGGACAAGGAATATTAACATGAACTTTAATGTCACGTAACTCATTATGAGAATGGAATGCGCATTTAAGAGACTTAAGGAACTTTTAAAAAAAATTTGTTTGGCTGGGGAAAATATTTATTGTCATTGTTACTCTCTCTAGTTTAAATATAATATATATTTAAGGAATTAATATTACAACTAAATATAATAATAAATAGTTATTATATTTATCAATCTTTTTTATAATTTACCTCTTTTGATGTTTCTTCAACAAAATCAATGAATTAAAGAAAATGATTAATATTAATTTTTTAGAAAATACATATCATATTAACTAATTTAACTAATATCTTTAATTTAATCAAATTAGGTAAAATCTTAAAATTGGAGGGAGTAATTACTTAAGAAACTGAATAATTAAAGAGATACATGACCACAATATTTTGAATTTGATATGACGCCAAAAATTTATTACATGGTATTGAGTGCTATTGAGAAAACATTTTAAGAGTAAAATAACATACAAAAATTACTCTAAGGTGATAAGCCCTTACTAAAAAATATTTTTAGAATAAAATTGCACTTTAAACCATATTAATTTGATCATTTGATTCATTATTTATTAACCTTCAAAAGTGGACAATGGTCAAGTTTACTAGTTAAACAGAAAACAATGGTTGGCAAAAAAAAAAAAAAAAAGCTAAATAGAAAACAACAAAAATAAGAAATAAATATTGGTGCATTGCTTTTTTTCAATAACTTCATTTTTATTTGTTTGAATTTGCTATTATTTTTTATTTTATTTTTTGAGTAAAAAGGCAAAATAATATTAAGTATAATAACAATTACGTAGTCCCGAAAAAATTGAGGACAAATGAAAACATTCCTAAAATTATTAAAACAACTAATATATTCCACCATATATGAGAAAAAGGGCAAAAGAACTTTTTTTTATATATATATATATTTAAAAAAGGCCAATATTGGGATGATGGTATTATTTTAATTTGGGTACGCTTCTGGTCCAAAAAAATATTTTTTAAGCTTAGGATTTTGAAATTAATCGAAATGTTCATAATAAAATAAGAGTTTAATGTTTTCGCTTTTCTTTGTAGAAATATTTTTTCCGCCACATTCACATAAAAGTTGATTGGAGTCACTAATATTTTTTCTCTTTTCTTTACAGTAGAATCTATTCACTTTTATATGAGTGTAACAGAAAAATATTTCTACAACAAAAGCAGAAACATTAAACCCATAAAATAAATGGTATCATCAGTTTCGTGCTCACATTTTAAAATATTGCTCTAGAGAATCGTGTGAGCAAATATCCTCGATTAATTTATCCTTGTGAATTATTGATGTTTATCATCAATTCCCTCCAACCTCTGGATTTATAATTAATTAACAATTCCCTCCAAACTTAACTTATAATTAATCAAGCAAAATCAAATTAGCTAATCTCTCAAGCCAGGAGGAGCTCATCTCTCAAATCTTTTGATTTTTTAATTTGTCCGTCGTATCCAGTCATCTTGCTAACTCATCAGCCCATGTCAGTTTTTAACGTTAGACACATATGCATATTTAACATTGTCAATTCCATTTCCAAGTCTTTTTCAAATTAATACAAACTGACCAGATTTAAAGGACCATAACTTCACACTTTGAAACTCTAAAGACCACAAAAAATTATATTAACTCTATCTTTTATCAGTAATGATCAGTGGCCTTGATGTTTAAACCCGTCTAAGGTGTGAAAATACCTTTAAGATAATATTGCACAAACAAAATATTGTAAGATGATCAACGCCACTAAAAAATATTTTAAGGATAAACATGACTAAATCCAAATAATTATATTCATGATTTTATATCAACAAATACCAAAGTGGGTGGGGCGCACACTTTTTTAACGTTTTCCTATGCAAATAAATAAATAAAAAAGTATAAAAAAAGATAAAGACAAATATGAGAGTGGGGACCAGTTGGTCTTTAAAGAACAATTAATTGGGCCCCAATTGCGTCAAAGAAGTGGCCCCACCCCATCCTACCCCACTTCGATGCTGATTTATTGTCCAATCATATGACGTGGTCCACTACAAGACAAAAGTTGTGGTTTCTTTTTTGGGAAAATCTGTACACAGGCCCATTTAAGCGAAAAAAAAAGACAAAAAGGGCCGTTACGAAATTAAACAGCAGTTTTCCTGACCATGATTAAGATTGAAGTTCTAAAGAAATAACGATATCTGGCCTCGATCAAAAGCAAAAAGAACTCCTGGATATTATAAAGTAAACGAGATGACATTGCAAACGTAACTCTTTTTGGCGCCTTCGGAAGAACAGAAGAGACGTTCACAACACAAGAGAACACAGGTTTTTTCTGAAGCTTTATATTTGCTCAGCACAGCGAGGGAGAGAATGTTTATATTCCCAATCATCTACTGCATTATAGGCTAAACTCAGAAATATTCACACTTTGTCTCCGAACGTTTTTTCATTTAGAAGGTTGGGTGGTGAAAGGTTGGAGCTTGGCCAATTTTATGTTATTAACGATAGGAAATAGGTAAGAGATACTAAGATTTTGCTCAAGATATCATTATCACCATTCAAGTTGGTCTTTAATCATTGAAGGGTTGGGTGGGAAAGATGTTGCTCTGTTTTTTGGCATGAAAACGAGAGGGAAGGTGTGTTTTTAAGTGGGAATGGGTGAATGGGATGAAGCCACATTTGGTTCAAAAACGTTGAAATGGGTAGTTGTTAATACATACTTGCTTTAGTTGTTAATTGAATTGTTTTAGTTGTAAATATGATGTTATAGTTGTTAATGCTGAATGTTAAAACATCAGTAGGTTGCTTTCTTTGTTTTTGGGCATGGAAACGAGAGAGAGGTTTGTTTGTTAGGGGAATGACCAATGTGAAAATGATGAAATGAGATTGTTGTTAATGTATTTGTTGAAGTTGTTAATTTGACTGTTGAAGTTGTTAAATGAGATTGTTGTTAATGTATTTGTGGAAGTTGTTAATTTGATCAAGTTGATCTTGTAAATACTAACTTTATGTTGCGAGATAATTAAAGATGGCTAGTACTTCGGGGAAGAACATATTATGTTTCTTCCATGTGGGGGTTTCTTTGAACATGGGGAGGACAACAAAGTGATTATCTTGGTGGAATGATAAGAACAAGAGATATCAAGGAAGGAACTACATACGAGGAGATGCAAAGAATCATAGCATCTTTAATTGGGGAAAAAACCGAAATTTGTGTTAAGTTCAAACTTAGCATGGATACATCTACATTCGTTGATCTTGTAGATGATGAAGGGGTTGAACATTTAATAAGGTATAATGAAACATATTGTCATGTGTACGTTGAAGAAAATGGGAATAATGACAATAGTCCACAACGAATGAATGCTCAAATGGAAGAACAAGAAGTGTAAGTGTTGTTGTGTTAAGAAATGTAATTTGTTCCTATATAAATTTTCATTACTTGGTTCTCATTACTTACACTAATAATTGTTGTTTGTCGCAGGAGGGATGAAGTCTATCAAGGCGCGAGTGGGTTGTCAATTTCTCCCCTCAGTGTTGAATGAAACGCAAGCCTTGCAATCATTGCCGTGTTCTTCGCAAAGTGTACCATTAAGCATGCCAGAAATGAATCATTCAAAATGGAAGGATTTGATAATAGGAGAAGGACAAATTTTTGCGAATGCTGTGACCCTCCGTGAAACGTTGTACAAATTCAGCATTGCACACAAGTTTTCATACAAATTTGTGAAGAACAAGGCAAATAAGTTAATAGTTAAGTGCAAGGTTGACGGTTGTCCCCGGTACATGGGTGCATATTCAGCGGAGAACGTCAAGATACGAGTTCCTAACCATCAAAACATACGGAGGAGCACACAAACACCATGCACGGATTGCCTTATTGTATCTCATCCACCCAAGTGTAGGTTGACATCATCCTTTGTAATTGATGGTTTGAGAAATAATATTGAGAAGACAAATGAATGAAATCCGAACCGACATGTACAATGAGTTTGGGGTACGCTGAACTACAAACAAATCATATAGGGCGAAAGAAAGAGCGGTGACGCTACTACATGGACGAGTAGAGGACTCTTACAAGGTCATTCCTTGGATGTGTCAAAGACTCATAGAGAGTGATCCCAACACGGTGGCAAAATGGGAAGGGTCGGTGATAATAGATTTGTCCGACTATTTATTACATATGGTTGCTCCATTAAAGGTTTTGTAGATGCTTGTCGACCAATCCTTTATATAGATGGATGTCATCTGAGTGGCCCTTATAGGGGTACAATGTTGTCAGCTTGTGCGTATGATCGCATACAACCAAATGTTTCCCGTAGCATATGGCATTGTTGGCGGTGAGACCTATGATGATTGGGCTTGGTTTCTAAACAATGTAAAACAGATTACAGGATCAATGATGATAACAATTGTGTCTGATCGAAACAATTCCATTATTGGGGCTGTAAGAGATATATTTGGCACCGAGAGACATGCATTTTGTTACAGGCATGTGAAGGAAAATTATAGTGCAGAGTTCCTCAAAATCATGAAAGGGATGCCACGTATCACGGGAATAGCAAGGATATTGCATTGCACGCTCCTCGATGGAATTGCGTGCGCAAGGATGGTTGGGAATTCACTATTGCGATGGGAAAATTAAAATTGTTCAATCCACCATTGGCACAATGGGTTGAGACTCAATGGGGACGTTGATCGATGGGCTATGAGTAAGTTTCCTTTCAAAAGGTGGGATAACATAACCACTAACATTGCTGAATCATTCAACGCATGGATGGTGAAAGAGAGGAAGCACACGGTGTTAATGTTAATACATGAGCATAGGGAGAAGTTGGTTTTGCCAAGTTGCTTGCAAGCAAGATGGCTTTGGTGAATTGGAAAAATGGTGTAGGACCTAACATTGAAAAAATTGTTGCAACATGTGAACTATGCGGAAAATATGCATGCCACATATTATGGGGAGAACCGTGTATGGTTGAAACTAGACGCGGTGATGCCTTAAGTTATGTTGTTGTTGATATGGTTGCAAAAGAGTGCTCTTGTTTAGCATGGCAAATGAGTGGACTACCTTGCCCGCATGCATGTGCATCAATTAAGTTACTTAATGGTAATGTGTACACATTTGTGGATGATTGCTTTACACTTTCAAGACAAGAGAAAATATATGCACAAAGCATGCGGCCGGTTGCAACACATGATTGTCCACTTGTTGATGCGCCCACGGTGACACAAATGCTAACGAGACTTTCTTGGAGCCCCCAATTACTACAAGGGCGCCGGGTAGACCGCCAAAAAAACGAGAATCTCGGTTCCAAAACAAGCAAATTTATCATTGTGGTAGATGCCACGAGCCGGGACACTCCGTCAAGACTTGCAAGAATCCAAATCCAAGTTGATCATCGATGGTCCCTTGGGTGTTTCTTTTTGGGCATTGCGTCTCACACTCTTTTTGTTATATATGGCTTTATGACTTTAGATAGAAATCCACACCATATTATTTTTGGAAATGGTGTATGATGTTGACATTATGAATTTGTAGATGCATTTGGTGTTGTAAATGAAGGTTGGATATTGTTGTCACAATTGTATCCAAGTGTCATTTATGTGCACATATTCATATTTTGTTCCAAATGTAAATGACGTTGAAAAATATATGCAGCTGGATTTTGTTGTAATTAGGTGGTGTTGTTGTTGTAATTAGGTGCTGATATTGTTGTTATTAGTTGCTGTTATTGTTGTCATTATGTGTTGATATTGTTGTCATTATGTGCTGATATTGTTGTAATTAGGTCTTGATATTGTTGTCATTATGTCTTTGATATTGTTGTAATTATGTCTTGATATTGTTGTAATTATGTCTTTGATATTGTTGTCATTATGTCTTTGATATTGTTGTAATTATGTCTTTGATATTGTTGTCATTATGTCTTGATATTGTTGTCATTATGTCTTTGATATTGTTGTAAGTTGCCCTTTGTTATTGTTGTAAATGACCCGTATTATTGTTGTAAATGACCCATTATTGTTGTAAATGACCCACGATATTGTTGTAAATGACCCACTGTTATTGTTGTAAATGACCCTGTTATTGTTGTAAATGACCCATTATTGTTGTAAATGACCCGTGTTGAAGTTGTAAGTGACCCACGATATTGTTGTAAGTGAGCCACGATATTGTGGTAATCGCCCCTTGTTATTGTTGTAAATGACCCCTTATTATTGTTGTAAATGACCCACGATATTGTTGTAAATGACCCCTTTTTTATTATTGTTGTAAATGACCCCTGTTATTGTTGTAAATGACCCCTGTTATTGTTGTAAATGACCCATGTTATTGTTGTAAATGACCCCTGATATTGTTGTAAATGACCCCTGTTGAAGTTGTAAGTGACCCCTGATATTGTTGTAAGTGACCCCTGATATTGTGGTAATCGCCCCCTGTTATTGTTGTAAATGACCCCTGATATTGTTGTAAATGACCCCTGTTATTGTTGTAAATGACCCCTGTTATTGTTGTAAATGACCCCTGTTATTGTTGTAAATGACCCCTGATATTGTTGTAAATGACCCCGATATTGTTGTAAATGACCCTGTTATTGTTGTAAATGACCCACGATATTGTTGTAAATGACCCCACTTGTTATTGTTGTAAATGGCCTTTCGTTATTGTTGTAAATGACCCCTGGCATTGAAGTTGTTAATCTTGTCCATTATTTTTGCAATTCTCATTCCATGACCACATCAAAACAGAATCAAAACATTCTTGTTATCATTCCATGACAACATCATAACGAATCAAAACATTCTTCTTCTCATCCATGACCACATCAAAACAGAATCAAAACATTCTTGTTATCATTCCATGACAACATCAAAACAGAATCAAAACATTCTTCTTCTCATCCATGACAACATCAAAACAGAATCAAAACATTCTTCTTCTCATCCATGACTACATCAAAACATAATCAAAACATTTCTGTTGTCATTGAATAAAGGTTATCAAGTTAGCATCGTAGACAATTTACAAAATAACAAGGTGTAATGTCATCCAAATGAATACAAATGAGTCATAAATACATATGTGTCCTAACAACTATGCTCCCTAATGTCTCTTCAATTTCTTGTGGTAGTCCTCCATTAGCCCCAACACTTTTTCCCGATGTTTGTTGCGAGGATGGGTGACGAGCCACCATAATAAGCCCACCTTCAATTCACGAAGTTCTTCCTCGCCGAAGTGTGGCATTGTATACCCATCCCCCCATTCTCGCCGAGCCATCCCATTGTTGTAGCCAAGATATGACATGAAGCCCACATGAGTGCCCGAAATAAAATAGACAACCCGAGTTCTAGTAAAATCGAGATATCAAACTTAACAAGACACCACAAAAAAATAAACCATCTAAGAAACATACGTGTCCTTTGGACATGGACTTTAGCCCATGTAACATCCTTGGGGATTTTGGCCTCATCTTCTAACAACTCGGCTTGATTGTTCGGAGTATTTCCAACAAACGATGGCCCCGAAAACAAAGTTCACACATTTAGAAATGTTGTTTACAAGTTTACAAACTAAACAGACATTGAATTTCGCTTGCACTTACCACTTTATTTGCCATCATTTCCCGTTCTTTTTGGACTTGTTTCTTTGTTGGCTTTTTCTTGTTTGGCTGTATGTTTGAATGTTCCTTTTCATATTTCATCCGATAATATGTATTTATGTCAACCAAGGAGTTAAGGGCATAGAAAGTCATTGTAGACGTATCGAGAACATAACAAAACCAGTGATTTACATAAAGACATGGGCCAAAAATGAAACGACAATCACCAATGTTGTAACCTAAATGTTGAGGAGCAATTTGCGGAAGAATGGATTGGACTGTCCATTTCAGGATAGGACTAATCATTTTATCCATTAATTCAACCGAGAAAATGTATCTTTGGACTACACCATCATTCTCTAATTGATCGGCAACCAAAGTCCTTGCCACCATAGTCATCAGCTACATTTGGGATAAATAAGCCAACAAAAAAATATTGTCATGTGCATGCAAACATATGGTCAGTTGATGCAAATATGGATGGAAAGGAAAGTCACATTGCATCCATCAGTCAGAAATAACGATGATATAGGTTGATTACTAAACGTCACGTACCCGATCACCTAACCAAGATCGTGCATCAAGACATTGAAGGTCTCTCCTTGTGAGAAAATAGCGATGCATGTCCACAAATTCCCTAAATTACAGCATATGAAGATCTTAATCGAATGTGCATTTTGTGTACGTACAAGTGATTCAATGGGAAACGGTAAATGAAACTTACTCCTCAAAATCTTCACCGACGGTCTTTGTGCACAAGTCATAAAGAGTGTCCTTCTCGTCGTATGTCCTCTTCCCCTTGGACTTCCGCTTTGGATCGATCCACGGGGATTTTAACACGCTACTAGGGTTTACGACCCGTTGAGATCTCCTCAATTCAACCCCTTGTCCGGTCACCTCTTCTTGTACATGTTCCTTCACATGTTTTGGAACAGCAATGTGTTCAAATATTTCCACTGCACGACCAGCGTCCACATTGGGTGTCTCCTCTCCATGTCCAGGGATATCATCGACATCAATAATATTTTCAGGTTCATCTTCCTCGTCTACGTCATCTCCTTCCTCTGTGTCATGTCCATGACAATCGTCAGAGTCCCCGGATGTAGATGGCTATTTGCTTGGTGCATCACCTTCATGCTGGCCTTCTTCAACCAACGTATTTTGAAGCGCCAACATTTCTTGTTGCAAGTTCAATAGCAACCGTGCATATGTCGTATGCGCACTACCTGGAAAAAAATATATCGCTTACTACAACATTTATCACATCATCAATTTGTACTTCAAACACCGCTGGATTAATTTGTCACACATTACCGGGTGTGTAAGCATCGTATCGATCAAACGATGTTGACGGATGGATCGATGGATGTGGGCGATGAGGCTTGACGCGATGCAAGAGGCCTTTTTTGCTTCGTTTCTCAATTGACACTCTGCTCTTCACCTTTTCGTCGGTCCAAAAAGCCATGGCCGACTCATGTTGACAACCTATACTTTCACCGATCGAGAAATTTTGGAAACAAAACAAATTTGCTCATAAAACAAAATCAAACAATTATTAACAACAAATTGACCATTAATGAGTCGATCACATGCAAACATAAGTAAAGACAACTTACCATGAGGAAGTATAGGCATCCGCCTACGGTTTTGCTCTTTTTTTTCCGTTGGACTTTTGGGAATCCTTCTTGAACTCATGTATCTCTTCACAGAGTTCTTGAAGGACGAAGGATGACCAATCGGAATCAACAAGTACATCCTTAGTCACCGTCATCACCTTCAAAAGACGGTCACTGACAAGAATTGATGCACTGGGCGCCAATAGGGTACCCAAGGCGAATAAGACGAATAAAAACTCAAAATTTTCATCTAATTCTTCTCCCAACATATCTCCAATTTTTTTGTAAGGAACGTCCTTGTATACTTTCCTATAGTCGTTGAGAGTGGTGTCTTGGTCGTTGATATTAACTTTTATGGCCTTCCTCCCAACGGAAGACCCATCAATTGATTGACGTGTTTTGCCCCTATCACTGGGTTTCCCCCTAATGCACACTTCCTTTGTAGGGGGATCAAAATAGGTCATATATTGAGCACATAAAGAACGGTTGATCTGTCGGCAACTTATACTAACCAACCTATCAAACCCGATCTCCTTTAGCCTTCTCATCGCCTCGGGTCTTCCCTTCAAGTTTTTGCAAACTTGGATGAATGTCTTTGGCGCACATCTAGTTTGGAAGGGCACCACATACTTCTTCAGTTTCACCGGGGCTCTCAGTTGTTTAGCCCTCTTTGTGTATTCAGCTTTTTCATTAGAAGTTAGCCTTTTCCAGGCTTCGTCATTTCTATACTCAATCCGCCTCTTAACTTGCCCTTGCCCTTGCCCTTACCCTTGTGGCGTTCCTCATATTTCTTGTAGAATTCCTCCAGTGAATAGGTTGTATCCGAAAACCTTGGATCCCTTTGTGAGGATTTAGACATGATGTTTCTTCTTGTATTATAGACAAATGCTAGTGTACCTACAACAATTGTAAATGAAGTTCATTTAAAATTACCCTTGATCATAATTCCCATAGCTCAATTCATCATAAAAATCAACACTAATAGAAACAGGAAAAAAATTAGAGCAGAAAAAAAATGTTGAACAATATAAATTTTGGTTTTTCATACAACATAATGAAGTTAAGCAATCCTAAATACTACTATTCTTTGGAACAATGTTTTTTAAACTTTCTTGAAGAGGTTAAACTTTCCAAAATACTACTTGTTGGTGGCTTTAATTTCGGCACCACTGCATGTTTTGGATCAGCAGAAAACCGCATTCATGTCGATTAACTAGCTAGCGGTGCAAGCTTTTGATTAAACCAAAATGAGTAGTGTATGCGATGATCCTTGATTAGAATGGAGCTATGTGTAATTACTTTATGGACATAAGTTGACATAAATTATTATGACTCAGAGCGGGTCGGCTTGTTCAAATGCATTAGGCAATTTTGGAACACTTGGAAGCCATGTATTTCGACGTAGGAGGGTTACCCAGTTGTTTATGAGAGGCAAGTGTTGTGATGCGTAGGGCAATTTTAAGAAAAGTGCAAAATCTCTCAATAATTCCTCCCTAAAGTTTGTAAGGGCTTGTGACAAAGAAAACTCTTTCAAATATGTAGAAATTCATGCGAAATGAGTTTAGACCAAAATGCACTTGGCAACCAAAGACCCCAGTTGAACATAGCAGCTTATGAAATCCGAGATGAAGTTCCAAAATGCAGCAGCAAAATTTTCGAGTATAATGCGAAAATTCGCCAATTTAATGTTTTCAAGTAATGCACAATTAAGGAGCATTGACAAGCAACAAAGTAGAGTTTTAAAATTCAGCAAAGCAAGTGACCAACAACTTCCCGAACTTTAGTTTCTAAACTTTTGTAATAACGATGGTTACAACAATGACGAATTCCAACCTCCAAAGCCACATTGTCAACACTTCAATGATAGCATATGACATGAACCATATCATTCAAAGTTCAATACAACACAAGATAGTAACTCTCCTAAAATTAATTCAATTTTTCAATATCACATTTAAGCGAAATTTGGCTGAAATTACTGCACAATGTCAAAAACAAATTATTACTCAAACTGACCAAAAACAAAGATCACACCAGCAGCAAAACTCTAAATGATTCATATGATTTGCAGGGCTATTAACAAATATGAGTTATCAAATCTTCAGTAACCAAGAGCATCAAAGGGTAATGCGAGATGCACAACATAATTGGCTCTTTAATTCCAGCAAGAATTACTCAACTTCCAAGGTTTTCAAATCAATTCATTTCAGAATTTAACACTCTCTCGATGTCATTAAGCCTACCTTTTTAGGTATTAATGATTGGACCCTTTGTGATAATGCACGCAAGAAAGAATGCACAATTAAACAAGAATTTCAAGAACAAGATGTCCAAAGATGCCACGAGTTGAGTAAGCGAGACTCGGTAATAGTGAAAAGCATCCTAAAATAGCATGTTCCACCAAGACCTATTGCGAAGAAACAAAACAAATCACACAAATTCACATAGCTTTACTCTGCTAGACATCTACACAAATCTCTAAAAGCTTGAAAACATGATAATTTACCTCTAAAAGAAGAAAACGAACTTGTACTCGCAGGACCCAGCAACAAACGAACTTGTTCTTCAACCAAAACTCAGAACACCCAAAGAACTTGTACTCGCGGGATCGATGCTTGGCTTTGATAGACGAAAAAAGATAGTGGGAGACGTATGAATGCACACAAAAATTAAACAAAGTTCATAAAAAAATAAACCGGCATATTATACATTTCTTAAAAAAAATGAAAAACCCTAATCCCCAAAATTTTACCTACAGCGAACCACGACGGCGACGGCAACACACAGGAGTTTCAGAAGGTCGAGCGAGCGAGGGAGTTCGATTACGGACGATTTCAACCGGTGCCGGCGACGCTATCCGCTTTAGAGGGTCGACAGGTGGGCGACGGGGACGAGATCGACGGTCCCCGACGAAGACGAGAGCGAGGGACGAGAGTGAGAGTGAGCGTGAGTGTGAGAGTGATAGAGACCGTGAGGAGGTTCGAGTGCCAATCGAGAGGGAGAGAACGATTTCAATTCTTTTTCCTTCTAGGCTTTTTGGTCATTTCACACAACAATTGAATTCCAGAAAAGGCCCTAGGGCCTTTTCTGGTAATTGCGAATGATAGGCCCCGTTTGTCTTTTTTTTTTAAATGGGCTCTACGGTGATTTTCCCTTCTTTTTTTCTCTTCGCTCCATTATATTTTTAATTTTTAATTTCATCTGTGTATTTATCAAAATTTAATCATGTCTTCTCTCCTCGCTAACCACCTTAACATCTTGTTGATTCTGTGCTCCGTCATATTTGATGCTTACTCATCCGATCCCATTTATATTTTAATTTGATATTAAAATTTAATAACTTTACAACTTTATTCAATATATACAATACCTCATAAAAATAAAGTCCTCATAATAATAAATCAAGAGTAAAATCGTATATTCATATAAAAAAAATTATCAAATGACTTATAAATATGACAAAAAAGCTTTTATATCTAGAGTTAAGGTACAGATTTACCAATGAACTATTATCTGAGGAGCGTCAGACACAAAAAACAATTGAAGGGACCAAATTGGCTAACGAACTATTAAAAAGTGTAAAAAAACACAATTTTGAGCAGATTCGCCAACGAACTATTACCCCGTCACTCGTTTTGGTGTCTCCGTCTTTCCATTGACGTCCCAATGTCGGTGACGCTCGGCTTCTCCAAAGCTTCCATTGTTCTTTGGGTGTTTCACTCACCCTCTTGAACTCATCTAGCGATCACGCCTTTCGACCGCACGCATCTTGCACACAGTTGCGTGCCACCGATGCTGTAAGCAATTGTTCTTCGCCACAACGCTTCTTCGCATGGGTCCCATTTTTGTTGGTGTTTTCCTTATCCAACAAGAAGGCTTAACTCTTTTCTCCAAATAGCGTTTCCACCACCGTCCTACGCCAGTGCCTCATATTTTAACGTAATAGTGATAGTTGTTTTTTTAATAGTTCTTTCGTTTTTTTTTTCACTTTTTAATAGTTCTTTGGGTTTTTTTTTTCACTTTTTAATAGTTCGTTGGCCAATTTGGTCCATTCAATTGTTTTTTTGTCTTGGACGCTCCTCGGGTAATAGTTCATTGGGCAAATGCATACCTTAACCCTTATATCTACCTTATAAATTAGATGAGAGGAGCACTCATTCTGTTTTACAATATAAGTCATTTTAATTAATTTATTGAAATAAAAAATGGTGGTTAACTCATTAAATCTAACTTAAATTTAAAATGTTTTCAAATTTACCCATTTTAAATGAGTTTTTGGAGGAGAGGGGAAAATAGAAGGAGCCATGCTCAAACATTAATTACATGAGCAAAATTAATAAATAAGTATTGATTATTTTTCAAGTGATTCATACTATGAATGAAGCCAAACTAACTTATATAGAGGAGGGAGTAACTAATAAAAAAACACTAATCTTAGGAGCCCTTGAGAGATTAATATTTTATTTTTATCTGGCAATTATAAGATATATTTAACCGATTTTGTAAAGATTAAGAAGAGGAGTTAAATTAGTTAATTTTACTTATTTTCCCAAAAACACCCTAATATAAATTTTAAATGACTTTAATAAAAGTGAATCAACAATCCTTGTGACATATCTCTCCGATATAAAATTTTTCTTTCTACACTTTTTAATTGTAATAATGGTCTTAATATATTTACATATATGTGTGTCTATATGTATAAATATAGATATATATACATATATATGTATACACACACACATATTTACATATACATATATGTATATATATATGTGTGTGTGCTTGTCTGTATGTACACACACATATATAAATATAAATATGTGTGTGTATAGATATATATACATATATGTACACACATATATATTGTGTAGATATGTGTGTGTGTGTGTGTCTACACGCATATATATAGACACACACAGATATATAGACATATACACCCCCCACACCCATGCACATAGATATATATGTATGTATGTATGTATATGTGTGTGTGTCTCCCTCTCTCTCTCTATATATATATAGGCAAATTAACGTCAGCTGATTGAGAAACAAATTAAAATCCAACAATTTAAAAGTTTTATTGACGGGAAGAGTCTACGCACCTACATGCATATATACTTACCAAAGATCAAACACATTTGAGAGAACAAAATAGGGGTATTTTAGGGAAAAAAATTGACAAAAATTAAAATTTTGTCCTAAAATTAGGACCAAAACTAACTCTTAAATGTTGTCTTATAATTAAGACCAGAGAGAGTAACACGCAAACATGTTAATTTGTTTAAGTCTAGCTTATCATAAAAACCATAATTAAAAGTGTCCAAAGTTTAAAGACATATATATTTTTGCTTAACAAAAACATATTTATATTTAAGTATATAGGGTTAAGGGCGTTTTTTCTGAAGTTTTCATCGAAATTCGCAATTTTTTTCTTGAAAATGACAAAAAGAGAGCAATTTTTCGCTAATCGTTATTTTTGTTAACTTTAACTATTAGTTGACCAAATATGTCAAATTGCTAGTCCATATGTCACCCATGTTATTTTTATTAAGGTACAAATTTATCCCGAAAGTTTTAAATCTAACTTCAAAAAAATATATAGTAGATGATACATAAACTTCTGACGCAAAATTACACATTAAAAAGGTGACATGGATAGTATGTGGACTATTATCTTAATATATTTGGTTAACTAAATTTTAAAATTGACTGAAATAATGGTCACGACAAAATTAATTATTTTTTAATATTTCCAAAACAAAATTACTGTTCACGGTTAAATAGTCTCGTAACCCCAGGTATATACTGTGGAGTGGAGAGAGCATAGAGCATAGAGCATTAAGCAAATGGAGTGGGTAAATATTATTTTGTTGCTTTGTAAATGAGAATGAGTACTTACAAAACAAGAGGGGAAGATAAAACACTGATTTGATAGCTTAACCAATGCCCAATGGCCTCATGTCTGGTTCTTGTTTTGTTTTTTTTGCTCGAAGTGTCTTGTTCTTGTTTCACAAAGTCCGTCGGTACACACCTTCCCTTGTCTCCTTCCCTTGTCAACACTTTAATCCACTCCCTTTGATTAATCAAACAAATCAAACAAGAAAATCAAACAAATCATCATGAACTGTTTCATAAATAAAAATTCTGAAACCATTCCTCAAAATGTCTTAATTTTCAAAAAGTTTTTAACAACAATTCTAGATTTTTCCCCAGTGAAATTACCTAATTATCTAAAGTGTGTGTGTGTATAAATATGTTAAAGTTATATTACTATTTGTTAAACTGTTGAAATTAAGGGCAATTAGATAATTCTACTGCAAAATTTAACCACAGACAAATCCCTAAAAACTTCATGGTGATTAAGCTATTTCGAGCCGTAAATTTATGAATTTAGAAAGTATTTACGTGTCTTTCCCCCTTTTTTCATGTAAATATTTATTAAAAATAATACTCTTAATAATAATCACAACAGTATACATACATCTTATTTTTATATTAAAATTAACATTAAAATGGGATAAAAACCAAAAGCAAATAGTAAGTGGTCGTTTGGTTCATGGATTTAAAGATAATGTAATGGAATGAAATGTAATGTAACATATATAATGTAATGATAATTATATGAATTTGTTTGGTTTATCATTAGGGAGAGATGATGCAAATGCATAAAAACTTTTGGTTGAATTACATCGAATATGAAAATAATATAGCAAGGAACAAAATTAGCCTCTGTTCATATATATATATATAATGTACATATTGGGTCCATGGTAATTTTTTTTTCCAATTTATACTAGGATGGATTTGTGGTGATTTTTTTATTATTTAATAGTGGAAATATCATGAAGCAAGCTGCGTTCATGGTAATTTTTTAATATTTAATGGTAGGAATAATATTTGATGGGATATTTTAATATTTTTAGTGGTGGAATATAATTTTTTTAACGGGGAATGTTTTTAATTTTTTTTTAATATTTAATTAATGTAATTATTTAGTATTTAACAACATCTATGGGTGAGTATTTTAGTCAACTTGAAAAATTACGATGGCAATAGTGTTTTTTTCGCTGCATTACATGATGTTTGCCTTCCCATTTATCAATCCTAGTCAGTGGCGAACCAGGAAAAAAATTTAAATTTCGCCAAAAAATAAACATATTGAACTTCTATCTTTAATTTTATTATAAAAGTCTCAACTAACAAGATATTTATTTGGTTAACTTTTTATAAAATACTTCTTTGTTTAAATAAGATTAAATATTTTTTTCCATGTATACCCATAATTAAAAATGTAGTGAGTGAGAGTAATAATTAATAAAAATTAATTATTACTATTTTTTAGGAGAAAAAAATTAATAATTAATATGATATTAGAGTTTAGTGTAATTAATAGGGATAATATTGAAAATTACTTAAATTTTAGGACAATTTAATTACTTTAACCGTTTTTATTGATTGTGAGAATTGTTAGTTAGTTCTTAAATAAAATGCAGAGAGTATTTACTAAATAAGATCAAATAACCCGAAAATACAAACAAATAATAACAGATAATTATAAATATAAACAATATATAAGATGACACTAATCTTTTTGGTATCTCAAACAAGAATTTTACTTTCCTCTCACAAATTTTAATGAATAATGAAAAACAAACATTATCCTACGAGAGAAGATAAAAAATTAATCGTGGCCAAATAAAATATCATATAATAAATATTCTAGCAAATTTTATAAGATCAATCGGGACCAGCTGGGGCCAAGGCTCCAGCTGGCCATAAAGGCGTTCCGCCACTGATCCTAGTAGTATAATCCTTATTACATCAAATGATGTGAACCGGATTACAAAATATAATCATCCTCAAATTACATATACCCAACCAAACACTATAATCAGTTTATTGTATCAGGATTACATGTAATCTTTTCCCATAGAATCAAACCAAATGGGCTATAAATAAATGAGCAGGGGCTTTCTAGCACTAATATTCTTTGTTGTGATCTTTAATATAAGACCTATTTTATAGTTTAATTTCTTTTTTAAAATAGATAAGGGGGCTAATAATTGATTACAAGTTTTTCCCCCCCTCGAAGAGAAGGGGGGAAAATATTCTTCTGTTCTTTGTGACTTTATCCAATTAGACTTTGCATCCTATGCCACTCCCACCTTCCAAGCACTTTGATAAAGACACTGCCCAAATTTCCTTTTCAAACTTGATACACAAAAGTCCACTCCTTAATAACCAGCCTTTGTTTTATTAAACAAAATTCACAAAATTTAAAGTTTTTTTTTTTAAAAAAAAAAAAGACATTTGTCATGCAATCGTCATGATCTTGTAAGGATATTTAAAGGATAAATTATATTAACTATTTTAGATTTGTTGAAGTTATACGTAGATTAGTGGTTTATTTATTGAAATACAACTACAAGTTTGCGAAATTTAAATGTTTTTATATTTTAAAATAAAATTTATTACCCACATATTACCAGTCTTTTTTTTTTAAACACTACATATTATTGTTTTTTCGAAGAACCAATGTTTAAATCTAGTTGAGAGAGGTATTCATATTTAGTGTCTGATAATACCTTGAATAATATTGTTTTTAATAAGAAGATATATGTGTCTCACCAAAAAGAAAAAAGAAAAGTAAATAACATATATTGTGATATCCTAATATAGAATTAAATGAAAGATAAAACGAATAATTTTTTTGTTTCACTTGAGTTTTGTTTATATCTTGGTCTTGCCAATAAAAAGAGTCTGGGTCAGAATTCAGATTCAGATTCATGTCAATAAATTTTAAACTGAAGAAAAAAAAAATTAACAATTCACTCTAAATCTTTTTATAGATTATAAGATGACAAAAAAATCCACATCACTCTATATCATACTGGTGATGTGGATTTTTTTCAAGAAAATAATTTAATATCCGGCCGACACTCTTCATTTGTCTTATTATATTGATGCTTCGCCTTCCTCATCAACTTCTTCGGGAGTGGGTAAAAAAGTCAACATTTTTTTGGTGAAAATATCCCCATCGTAATTACTCCTCCGTCCAATTATAAGATCTAGTTAACTTTTTTTTGGAGAGGTTAAAGCCTAATAAAATTACTTTAGAGTATTTTTATTTTTATTTTTTTCTTCAAACTATTTAGTTTAACTAATAAACTAATATATAATATAATAATATACAACATATGAAATGATTAAGAACTTATTTAAATTTTCCTTAATCTCTCCAAAAAAGTCAACTAAATTTTTATAATTAGGACCGGGAGGTGTTATCTGTTTAGAAAATGCAAAGATGAAGATGATGAAAAAAATGTGGGTGAAATATTAATAATCTATTTACTCTTTTTATGTTTGTTAGCTGAAACTAAACAAGTTTTCTTAATAATACATGAATAAAAAAACGAGCTGTATATAATTCATAAGCTCCTAATAGGACCAGTTGATGTGATTTTTTTGTTTGTTATGTATTATGGAATTTGATTAGGATTTATATTTTAAATTTAAATTATTGTTATTTTATTATTTCTATACTTCTCTGAACAGATGAAGGGTTTAGAGAGCTTTGTTTGATTATTCTGGGCTTTGCAAAGCCCGTGCTACTATTTGGGCCTTTGTTTTCCATATCCCCCCGGCCTAATTTACCAAAATATAAATTTTTATATGACTTGTTTTGAATTGGAGCAAATACTAACAGCTTGATATTGCAAACAGAATACCCCTCGTTCTGTGCTCAACTAAAGGGGTGGACTTCCTCACCTAAAGGGAGAGGTTCGATCCTGAGTTAATCAAGGCTATTATGATCCAAGGTCTACGAAGATGTGGTGACGTTGGCGAGTGGATGCGTGTCTTTCTAACCCAAGATTCTCGTGACCGGTACTTTCTAGCCAGTTCTCGTGACGGGCTCCAAGGGCTGGAAATTTTATTATAAAAAAAAGATATTGCAAACAGAATAAAACTCGTGTCCTCCGCGAATATCCATGCCACAACAAGAGCTATACATTACTACTTCCGGCCCTAAGTATATGATCGGGTTGACTTTTTCGGAGAAATTAAGGAAGCTAAATAAGTTATTTAATCATATTATATGTTGTATCTTCTTAGATTATATATTAGTTTATTAGTCAAACTAATTAATTTTGAGAAAAAAAAACACTATAAAGTAATTTAATTAGATTCTTTAATCTCTCCAAAAAAGTCAACTTGGTTTTATAATTAAGACCGGATGAAGTATTTTTTTTTTTGCCAAGTATAGGTATCATCTTATTGAAGACAATCTTATTCGACGACCGTCAAAACAAAAATATGAGTACCTCTTAGCGGTGATTTGAACCTTGGTTTTTTGTTTTGGTAGAATTCGAACCTTGGTTGGTGTATGTTGTAAAGGACTATCCTCTTCCATTAGATTTAACTCCATTGGTAAGGTCGATGCATTTTTTTTTTAATATATAAGATGGCTAAAAAGCCGACATTACAGAGAAAATAAATTACTCATTGGCGGTAAGGCCTATACATTACTCCCTCCGGTTCTTATCATAGGAACACTTTTATAGTATAAATTACACTACAAAAGTGTTCTTATAATTGTGACCTATGAGGTAGTATTTTTTTTTTGATAATTGTAAAGGGAGAAGTTAGTTGTATGAGTAATGGGCTTTAACTTAGTTTTGAACGTTGAGTAATAGGCCCAAACAATATTGTCTTTTTGGGCTTGAAACAATGTTGTCTTATTGAATAGGATGATCTGTCCGAAACCCTTTCAAAACAATGTTTATTGAACCCTTTCCAAAAAAAAAAAAAGGAATGCTTTTGGTGAATAATTATACGTTAATCAATCAATGTTCTCATCTTTTCATGAAAGAAAGGATTAAAGGTTTAAAGCTCGCTTGGTGGTGGCCGGTGGGGAATGAAAATAAAGGAAAAGGGGAAAAGAGAGTAGGAGCCATTTTGGTGGCATGATTGGCTTCTTTCATTGGTTCCAACCGGAAAATCAATTTTAGTTCCAAAAAACCATTTTTCATCTCTCTAAAGTTTCATTTATGTATAATTTTTCTCCTATTTGTCTCTATTTTTTAATAGGTTAAGGAGCAATAATACACATGAGGTTTGTCGCAGGAAATGCCTCAAGACCACGAAGCTTTTTCTCGAGACCAAAAATACATGCGTAAAAGTTCGTTTTGGGATCCTTTAAGATCACTACAGCTAGTTAACTAACGGCCGTTCTTATAAGTTTTAGGTGAAATTACACTTTTCGCTCTCCGATTTTAAATATTATCAAAAAATTCGATTTTTTTTTGGAAAATTAGGAAAAAATTCAAAAAATTAGAAAAAAAATAAAAAAGGAAATAATTCAAAAAATTCAAATAATTAGGAAAAATTCAAAAAATTAGGAAAAAAATTACATATAGACTGTCAACTCAATATATTTAGTAAATTAATTGTTAAAATTAATTGGGATAATAATTTTGTTTTTCACACTTCTAAAATAAAATTACCCTTCAGTAAAAAATTTTAGGGCGGCATTACCTCTTAACCCAAATATTTTATGTGAACCATGCCAAAGGGGAGCTGAAAGATTCTAGAAACGGTCACTCTTTGGATCCATTTTATGATGTAAAAATATTATAAAAAAGAAAGTCGAATTTTTCCAAAAGTCCTTTTCATATGACAACTGACAAGGTAACATCGTCGGTGCCTCGTTGGCCCCACGTACGCGAGGTGGCTTTACAAATTGATTGGATGACAACGGTCCATTTGCGTGTCACTCGCTGACTGGACCAACACTTCGCATATTTTCAAATTTCAAGTTTTTTTTTTTTATTAAGGTAGTACATCCATCACTGAAATATTATTTTTATGAGAAAATTACAACCAGGTTCCCAAATAAAAAATAGCGAAAAAGTCCCCTTAGAAATTCACATATAAAATGGCTTTTAAATTTTTATTAAGGTAGTACATCCATCACTGAAATATTATTTTTGATATTATTTGTATGGAAACAAAATCCATATTTTTAAATTTTGTTGTAATATTGGTATTTCCTTTCGAAATATGGTTTTTTTTGTTGTAAATATAACACTTTCTGTTTGTAAATTTAAGCGTTTTTCATTTGTAAATGGCCTATATATCGTTTAGGGACTTAAGTTTGAAAACAAAATCCGGTATTTAAATGTTATTGTGAATACGACACTTTCTCGCTATAAATATAACTTTTTCATTGTAAATGGTCAAATTTTTAAATTTTGTTGTAAATGAAGACTTTCTTGTTATAAATATGACGTTTCGCATTGTTAATACAAATAATATCAAAAAAGTCCCTGGACTTATGTGTAATTTTGGTGTTTTGAGGACCCGTTGTATTTATTTCTGGTCCTTGGGACCTGCACGTAATTTTCCCAATTTTTATTGTTGTATCCAGCGCCATAAAATATTTTATAAAGCATATAATACCTTGAAGTATTTTTTAGTACACCCAACACCTAAAAATATTTTTTTAAGTACGTCAAATACTATAAACTATTTTTGGCCCATTCAACAATGTGAAGTGTTTTTAGGTGTATATGTAACATTCTAAATTATATAAATTATTATGTGTAAAATCGCAAAAAAAAAAAAAAAAAAAAAAAAAAAACTTTAGGACACTAAATATACATAAAATTTATTTCAGGGTGTTAGTTGCATTTTAAATTTGTTTCTCATAAATAATATTTACAAGTGAACAAATATAACTGGTCATAAATATGAGATATAGTTAAACTTTTTTGAGAGATTAATAAAACTAAATAAGTTCTTAATTATATAATAGATTTTATATTATTAGATTATATATGAGTTTATGAGTTAGGAAAAATAGTTTACTGAAAATGATAAATATAAATATTTTAATATAATTTAATTAATTTGTTTAATACTTTTTTAAAAAGTTACATCTGATTTTTAATATCTTCAAGAAAAGGCACTCTCTATCTTGGATGGAGTAATGAAATCAGAACGCTTGGAGACCACTCCAGCTCGTACCGGCATCTTCGTACAAAACGCCGGATGCCAAGAAGCTTCCTTCATTTTTTTATTTATTTATTTTTTTTTAATTTTTTTTTTGTAAATAAAAAAAGAACATCGAACTGAAAAGGGAATCCACATTACATGCTTATAATGTTTAGGTGCTTATACCTCTTATAAGAGGTATAAGCATATTTTTTTAATTTTTTTATATATTGTATTTATTTAAATTTAAATTATATGCGTTTTTCTGATATTTTTTTTCTGGTTTTCAAATTAATTAATTTTCATAATACCTTGGTGTTAGGATAGATGCGAATCGAAAATTAATTAATTTGAGAAATTGGGTCAAAAAAATATCGAAAAATGCATATAATTTAAATTTAAATAAATATAATATATAAAAAAATTAAAAAAAATATGCTTATACCTCAGAGGTATAAGACCTAAACATTACATGCTTATAAGCATGTAATGTGAACCCCTGAAAAGGGTTTCCTTCTTTCTTGTCAGATTTCCTTCTTTCTTGACAAACAAAAAAAGAGGCCCCTCTGCCTAACAAGTTGCTGCCTGCTTCGTCATTGCCACAAACGCAAAAATAAGATTAGGTAGACCCATTAATTAATTACTTAAAAAAGGATTAAAATTAGTTAAGAAAGTTAAACATGTTTCAAATAAATATTATTTTTCCAAATATATAATTATTATTTATGAGGAGGCAAAGAGAGATAAAATGAATAATAAGTGAGGGAAAATGAGAAAGAAAATGTAGAATAATAAGAGTATAAAAGAAAATGAGGAGAGAAAATGAAAAAGTTCCACCTTTTAATTAATGTCGTATAAATTATTTATGAGGGGTAAAGATGGAAAAAAATTCATTAAGTACTGATATAATTTTTGTAGGTTCTTATAAAAAGGACTAAATTAATTCAAATTTTGACAATTATAAAAAGAACAAGGGTAATTTAATGAGAAAATCTTTTAAAAAATATTACTTGAATTTCAAAATTTTAAATATGTGATTTTTCAACTAAACGAGTTGTCAATTACTTTATTATTATTGTTATTGTTAATCTTATTACTGTTGTTATTAACAGGATTTTGAGAATTATAAATGGTATTTTTCTGTTATTTTCACTAATTCAATAAAATCTCAAATATGCGATTTTCTAACTAAATGAGTTTTCGATTATTTTATTATTATTGTTATTGTTAATTTCATTACGGTTGTTATCAACTCGATTTTAGAATTCTAAATGATATTTTTATGTTATTTTCACTAATTTAATTAGACAAATTTGTTTTTCTTAAAAGGTTTTATTATTGACTTATTGGCTTGTTCTATGTGCATAAAATCAGGGATCAGTTTCTCTTATCATCCATTCTCTTATTATTCCTCATAATCACTAAATTATGTTTATCCAATCAATATATGAAAGACAAAAAATGAATTACGTCATCAAGTTATCACTTATTTGATCAACTTTTCTCTCATCTTCCCAATCAAAGGTCTAGATGAGCTCTCCTTTTCAACCAAAGGTCGAGATGAGTTTATGAGAGATGATGGGAAAATGAGATAATTTCCTTCCTAGAACCAGGCCACTCAGGAGCAAGATCTCCTATTGGTTAACTTTCTTCCATCTCTCATTATCCAATCCAAATAGTTGATTTGATTTAATGAGGTTATTGATGTTGACAGTTATATCAAATATACGGTGTAAATCAAAAGCGGACAATGAGAAAACGTCAATGAGAATAGAGGATCCGACCCAGGCGGCTACACGCGTCTATGCCTTCTTACGTATTTATGTCAGAGTCAGATTGGAAATTTCTTCCTTCTTTCACGAGCTTTGAATGAGAATTCTACCTTCTAAACCCTTTGGTTTCGTTCCAAGCTGTCCCAAATATACAAAATCCGTTTCAGTTTGTTTTTCTATAATTGGTGATCAGCCTAAAGCTTGCGATTTTCTTGGCATCAATTTTATCTGGTAAATTTGTTCTTTCTTCGGCCTTGGAGGGTAAGGGTCTGTTCTCTTTTCCTCTCTGCGTTTCCGTGTGTTGTTCGATTCCTGATCTAGTTGCGCGAGAATTCCCTTTTTGTTATTCTGGGGTTTCTTTGTTGGGGAAGAAATGTGGAATTAGGTCTTGCAGTCTGAATATTTATTCCCCTCGTGTGTTGTTGCGGGAGAATTCCCTTTTTGTTATTCTGGGGTTTCTTTGTTGGGGAAGAAATGTGGAGTTAGGTCTTGCAATCTGAATATTTATTCCCCGTGTGTTGTTGAGAATTCCCTTTTTGTTATTCTGGGGTTTCTTTGTTGGGGAAGAAATGTGGAATTAGGTCTTCTGAATATTTATTCCCTATTTATTCCCCGATTACTAATTTCATTTATATCGTTGGAAGTTTCCTCAGGGTCCTGGTGATTATCACCCAGAAACCCTAATTTTACAAACATGGCTGTATTATCGTGTAGATCTTTGTGAATTTGAGGTTCAGGCTTAAGTCACAGCCTCAACTTCCTTCATTCATTCCTATTATTCATCCTTTGTGAAAATGTCGTCCACTGGTGTGGCTGCTCTTAGTCCGGTTCATAGTGAGCCGTTAACTCCAAAGATATTCCGTTGCCTATCACACTTGTCCCTGGATGATTCCATTTATATTTTTCTTTCCTTTTTGGGACAATCGATTCCCATGCGTGTTCTGGAGTGTGATACGATTGAGTCTGTAAAACTCAAAATCCAGAATTGTAATGGGTTTCTATCAAGGAATCAAAAATTGGTCTGTGGTGGCCGGGAACTAGCCCGGAGTGATTCTTTACTCCGTGAATATGGAGTAACAGATGGAAATGTTATGCATTTGGTGCTCAAATTGTCAGATCTTCAGATGATCAGTGTGAAAACTTCTTCTGGCAAAGAATATACATTTCATGTGGAACGATGTAGGGATGTCAGGTATGTGAAGCAACAGATTGCCAAAAGGGAGAAACAGTTCTCTGATCCTGAACAGCAAGAAGTTCTGTGTAATGGGGAGCAGCTTGAGGACCAGAGGCGTATTGAAGATATCTGCCTCAAACATAATGATGCAGTGTTATCCCTGGTGATAAAAAAATCTGCTGCAAAAGTTCAGGCTAGACCAGTTCAGAAGGATATTGTGTTGTCTGTTGTGGCAACAGAATTGAATGACAGGAAAAAATATGACACTGATAGAAGCAGTAATAGATATGATGTTGGTGATGAAGTTTCAGAAGATATTGTGCCAAGAAAACTTCCTGATAGACATGTTCTTTTGGAGCCGGTTATTATTAACCCCAAGGTTGAATTAGCTTCAGTAGTTTGTGATATGATAAACTCAACATGTGAAGGGATTAAAAATGGACACTATCCAGTCAGATCTGCTGAAGGTACAGGAGGGGCTTACTTTATGATGGATTCGACAGGGCTGAATTATGTATCTGTTTTTAAGCCTATTGATGAAGAGCCGATGGCCGTGAATAACCCTCGGGGTTTGCCTACGTCATTGGACGGGGAAGGCTTAAAAAGGGGTACAATAGTTGGTCAAGGAGCATTCAGGGAAGTTGCAGCTTACCTTTTGGACCATCCAATAAGTGGGCATCGCATGTTATTTGGTGATAATAAGGGCTTTGCTGGTGTTCCCCCTACAGTTCTAGTTAATTGCCTCCATGATGGATTTAACAATAATGGGGACTTGACTGCTAAGATTGGCTCCTTGCAGATGTTCATGGAGAATAATGGAAGTTGTGAGGATATGGGGCCTGGTGCTTTCCCAGTTAAAGAAGTGCATAAAATTTCTGTGCTGGATATAAGACTGGCCAATGCAGATAGGCATGCTGGGAATATTTTGATTGGTGCTAAAGGAGAAAATGGCCAGACTGAGTTGATTCCAATTGATCATGGATACTGCTTGCCTACCAGTGTAAGCACATTATTTCATGCTTTATTTTTGGGTTTTAATGCATGTGGCAGTTTATTTATCTGAATCAATTTTTTTACCTCGCAAGGTGGAAACTTTTTCATTCATTCTTTCTGTGTCATGGACTTTGTTTTTATGGCCAAATGCTGGATTGTTGACTAGTTTTACTTTCCAGAATGCAGAATCCTATAGTTTCCAAACCTTGTATGACTTGTTAGTTCAATTTCTATCATAATTTGGAGGTGACATGGGTGGTAGTTAGATTATTGTAAACTTAATTTTCTTCCCATTTTATGATAGCCAGATTCCCACTTGCATGTTATAAACCTTTCATTAATTACTACCATGTTCTTTAGACAGAATTTGGCACTTTGGACAGGTCCACCAAAACGATTTCTGCAGTTTGAAGCTTGAACTAACACATGACATGTTCGACATTTCTGCAGTTTGAAGATTGCACCTTCGAATGGCTTTATTGGCCACAAGCTCGCCAGCCATACTCCCCAGAGACTATTGACTACATAAAGTCACTGGATGCAGAAGAAGATATCGCCCTTTTGAAGTTTCACGGATGGGATCTCCCCATTGAATGTGCTCGAATTCTCCGAATCTCAACCATGCTTCTGAAAAAAGGTGTGGAGGGAGGGATGACACCCTTTGAAATTGGAAGTCTGATGTGCAGAAAATCCTTGAACAAGGAATCAGTGATCGAGGAGATCTTACAAGCTGCGCTCGACTCTGTTCTTCCTGGAATGAGTGAAGCAGCACTGCTCGATACGGTTTCCCAAATCATGGATCAGCGCCTTGATGAGATTTCCAGTTCACTCTCTTGATTTTAGTTGAATTATGTACGTCAGGCACAGGGTTGGTACACAAATGTTTATCCTGTACATGTGGTTTAGTATATACGTATTACTTATATGATTTGATTTTACTAGGTTATGACTACATTCTTTCATCGCAATGGCTTTATATAGGTCTGGAATCTTTTTATATCGCACATTTCACCTCTTCCTTCAAGTTTGTAATTTTTTTTTTTTTTTTCACTTCTTTCCCAACTTTGAGTTCCAGAGATGCATGAAGAATACTTCACGTTTGATGGTTGTAGTTAAATATAATTATGTTGCGAAAGTTTATTTTAGGACTTCAAACTCTGAAGTTGGGAGAAGACTTAAAACCCCTGATGGGGTTTTAATTATATATTCATCAAGTGATTCTTTTTTTTTTTTTTAAAGGAAAATGTGAAAGTAAACATTTTCTATGTCTTTTTAAATTTGCTATAGGCCTGTACATTTTTCTAGTTGACTATTGAATTATTTTATACTCTAACAATTGTTACATGACATGTCATTATTGAGAAGATAGTGAGAAATACTTGAAGACTGCATCAATTTTTTTTAAATGCAAAAATGCTCTTTTAAAGTGCAAGAAGATTATTGCTTGTAATGTTACTAGGCAAAAAATATTGGTGAGAAGACAGTGCTCTTAACGTGGGGAAAAGGAATTTTAAAAGACACAAGTTATGTTAAGAAATTGTCCCTTTATGGGGAAGTAAGGAAACTTTTAAACTTCAAAAATTAGGACTTCTAAGTACCATATGATCTTTTCAATGTTGTAAAGATATTTTAAATTTATCACTATCTCTCAATAAAGAACATCTCTGTATCATCTAGAAAAATAAATAATTTTGACAAGTATGAGTAGTAGTTTTCTTGAAAACATTATTGATACTTGATTTTTATAATTTGACAAGCAAAAACCTTGCGAACTATGCAAAACTCGAATTCATGGCTCTTGATATTACCTGGAAAGAATTATTTATCTTGGATGCTAGATCGAAATTCATCCGAATGCACATGGTCCGGAAGATACAATTAAAGAACAAAATGAAACATCTAATCAAAACAAAGCCAGATCCATGATTTTCCTTCGTCATCATTTACATGATGATTTAAAAGTTAGTATTGTGATGAAAGACCCACTAGTTCTTTGGAATGACAAAAGAAAGGTATGATCACCGAGAAGATGATCGTCCTTCCAAAAGCTCGTTATGAGTGGTTGCATCTGCGTCTGCAAGATTTTAAATCTGTTAGTGAATATAACTCAGTAGTGTTCGAATTACTTCACGTTAAAATTATGTGGAGAAAATATTACGATTATGATATGTTAGAAAAAACATTCACCACATTTCATGCATCCAATATGCTCCTAAGCGACAATATCGTGGACAAGGTTTCGATTTAGCTCTAAAAGAATTGCGATTTTTGCATGCGGCAATGTTAGTTCGCATCGAGACCAACAAGTTACTTAAATGTTTCCCCTTACCACGAGATGGTTTTTGGTCAAGAACCTAATATGTCCCATATAAGAATTTTTGGATGTGCGATATATGTACCGGTAGCTCCACCACAACGCACTAAAATGGGTCCTCAAAGAAGGTTGGGAATATATGTCGGGTATGAATCTCCTTCGATTTTAAAATATTTAGAACCATCTACGGGAGATTTGTTTATCGCACGATTTGCTGATTGTCATTTTGATGAATCATTTTTCCCAACATTAGGGGAGAAAATAAGCGATTAGGTAAAGAGATTAAATTTGGAATGAATTATCATTGACTCATTTTGATCCTCGTACAAAACAATGTGAACTAGAAGTTCAAAAGATAATTCATTTGCGAGAATTTAGCTAATCGAATGCCGAAGCATTTACTTGATCCAAAGAAGGTGACAAAGTCACATGTACCCATTTGCTAATGCTCCTATTCGAATTGATGTCTCTGAAGGACAACCCATTATGAATGAATCTAAAGTACGCTGAGCGTGGTAGACCCGTCGGTTCCAAAGATAAAAATCCTCGAAAAAGGAAAGGAGCTAAAAGTATAGATGGTCAAGTAGAGGATAAACAAGAAAAGTTAATAACTCCGGAAAGTCGTCTCCGAAGAGATGTTATCTCCCGAAGAGAATATTGTAGTCCCGGAAGAGACCAAGGTACACCTGATGGGATGAAAACGAAGTTAACCTTGACGACATTTTTGCTTATCATATAGCAAAAGATGTAATAAATGATAATGAGGATTATGAGCCAAAATCTATTAACGAGTGCCAACGTGAAAGGATTGGCCTCTGGGAAAGATGCTATTAATGCGAAATTAAAATCAACGGCAAAACGTAAAGTATTTGGACTCACCTGAAGATGTAAAACCAGTTGGATATAAATGGGTTTTTGTACGAAAAAGAGATGAAAAGGGTGAAATTACAAGATATAAGGCACGTCTTGTAGCCCAAGGTTTTACACAAAGACCTGGTATTGATTTTGAAGAAACATATTCACCGCTTGTAGTGGATGCAACTATTTTTCGTTATTTGGTTAGTCTAGCGCTTGATCTACATCGATGGATGTTTGTAGCATATTTGTATGGATCACTTGATAGTGATATTTATATGAAAGTCCCGAAGGATTAAAGATGCCGAAGCATCTAGTTCAAATATTCGAGATCAATACTCGATTAAATTAAATAAGTCCCTTGTATGGCTTGAAGCAATCGGGGCGCATGTGTATAATCGTCTCGGTGAATATTTGTTGAAAGAAGGATACATAAATGACCCGATATGCCCATGTATTTTTATGAGAAGATCTAAAAGAATTCGTTATTATTGCGGTCTATGTTGATGATATCAACATCATTGGAACTCCGAAGAGCTCCAAAAGGCAATTATTTGTTTGAAGAAAGAATTTGAGATGAAAGATTTAGCGGCGAAACTAAATTCTTGGACTACAGATCGAGTATCTAAAGAATGAGATTTTTGTATTTCAACAAACTTATGCAAAGAAAGTCCTGGAGAGATTTTATATGGATAAATCACGTCCATTATGTCTTTCCGATGATAGTGAGATCTCTAAATGTGGATAAAGATCCATTCCGACCTCAAATAATTAACGAAGAAGGTGAAGAAGAACTACTTGGTCTAGAAGTACCATATCTTAGTGCTATCGGAGCACTAATGTATCTTGCTAATCACACACGTCCCGATATATCATTTCTTTGTTAATTTATTAGCAAGATATAGTTACGCAAATTCTTAACTATCATTAACGTAAGCCATGACTCCTTAACTTTCATTTTTTTTTAATTAAATAAAGTAGAAGGAGAATGGAGGCATCTTTCTAGGGGGCTAGCCCATTTGCATTTTGACTTCTCTACCTTCCAGAAACGATGCGTGCATCTGGGACTTCTTGATCAAAGAATTATTCAGAACTGAGATTATTATATTATTAATTTATCATTCAGGTTCAATTTGTCAAGTCAGCATATGTGGGAGTTTTAAAAAAGCAAAGTTCAAGCACCAATTCAAACGACAAATTCAAATCTCCTTGGATGGTTGGTGAACTACCTTTTTTTTTCCTCCAAAGATCAGATATAGAACTTTTTTTCCTGAAAAGAAGCAACCTACCTGCAATATTTCATATCAGTAGGAATAACTTGTTAAAACTTAAAAGGTTGACTTTCCCTCTTTTATATGATCACAAGTATCTTTGGATACACCATAAGTCCATAACACAAGCATAATCATATGTACAAAAACAATAAGGACACCACCATCTATAACAATCAGCAACAACTATATAGGACTGATACAATATATAGCTAATTTAGCCTTAATTTTCTCAACTACAAACATAGCAGACAATTCTTGAGAGGCAAGAATTTAGATGTACAAATACAAAAAAGCTTGAAGGTTCATATACCCATGTCTTCCTTCTTCTCGGCCATCAACCAACTGAGGATCTGTTTTACAGCTCTGCCAGGGTCTTAACATAATCCGGACAGGCCAGGGAGCCCTATTTTCTATAGGACTTGATTGAGTGTTTAGGCATCAGGTTCTTTGAGAAAAATATGACATGTGGAAAAACTAGTCTAACAGACTCAAGCAGGTAGTGCTAAATTGTTGAAAGATATCCATTTGTCACATTTTTATAGGAGAACCTAATAGTAAACACGTGAAGAAAATCGAACCAAAGTTTTGTCCTTCCCAGTGTTTATCAAATTTCATTCTTCTATTATAAATGTTTCCCCTGTAAAACTGTCTTGTCTTCAAATGGCGACAACGTCAATCTCAGCCAATGTGCAGAAGTTGGTATCACTTGGTGGGTTTCTTCATCTTTCTCTTCAACCTTGTATTAGGTTATAGACACCAATAAATACAGTATCCAAATGGAAAATACTGAGAACTTAAAGAAGTGGATCATCATGAGATAGTATTTGAAGCTATCTATTGCCTATTAGGGCTGAGCAAGTCGCCCACAGTCCAATGAGCCCACCTAAGTCCAGTGAAAAATTGCCCGCTTTGGCCCGTGCAATAAAGGCCCATAATTGGCGTACTTAAATGGGTGGGCTTGTGAACTAAATTATGAGCACACCTTCTGGGTTGTCCATGCCCGCCCATATGTATATATTTAAGAATAAATTTAGGCAAAAGAACCATATCAATTTAATTATGTCTCACATAAGTGAGATAAAATATATATTTAAATATGAGATAGGATATTATCACTACCACTTTTTTACCGTTAGATCAGAATCTCAATAGGAGAGAGAAATAATAAAGGTAGATGAGATTTTGATCTAACAATGAAAAAGTGGTAGTGACAAAAAATGATAACGACGATATCCTATCCTTTTAAATATAAATATATTATATATTAAGTGAAGTCAAAGTTGTTTTAGAAGCAATTTTTCTTGAAGAAATACAGTGTGAAGTCAAGCATATCATATATGGATATCTTGCATGGCTTATATGATAGCTTCAATACTTGTAGTGGAGCACCTGGATCTTAGTCTAAGTCAGCATTAGAGCAAATGGATGATAGTGTTTATGCTGGAAACGTTTTAGTTCTATAGGTTGAAATTGAAATGTTCTTGTTTGCCACTGATCACACATTAAAGAAGCTTTTAGCCAGTGCAAACTGTGTGACTGAGAGTCTCATCTCCGGGTAGATTGGTTTGAATAGCCTTATAGTAAGCATTACCGCAGCTTTGACTCTGTTGCAGGAAGGACTACTTGGAGTTCCATACCATGAAAAATGGAAATGGCTATCAGTTCTGACTCTCCTGACCAGAGGTAAGTAGTCCGGCTAAGCCGGAAAAGCTTTCAGAGATGGATGAATACCTACAAGCTGATTTAACTGAATATTGTGTTACAAAATTTGACCTTTTGGTAATAGTGAAAAGCGAGTGCTTCAAAGTATAAAGATCTAAATTTGATTGCACATGATTTGTTGGCTATATTAGTTTCCACAGTGTCTTTAGAATCCTCTTTTAATATCGAGGTTCAAGTAATAAATACTTTTAAAATCTCCTTATCTTCAAAGATGGCTAAGGCATTCATATGTACTCAAAATTGGCTAGGCAAAAGTCCTCCAAATTGAAAGAGGTTGATGTTGATAATTTTGTGCATGTCAATTCATGTGTAGTTTCAATGAGGAATGATGAGGGTCAAGGTACTTTATTATTAGTGTTTTTTGTGAATTTTATTATGAAATTAGTTGCAATAATGTGTAGAAGTGCAACTGCATATTGATTATTTTTTATTTTATTTTTTTTAAAAAAAAATGCACTATCAGGCCGCTCATGCCCATTCAAACCCACACGGGTTTAGCCCTGCCCATTTTACATGGGCTTCAATGGGCATTTGACCGGCATGGGCTAAGAAATAAATAGGCGGGCTGATCAGCCCATTGCACAGCCCTAATGCCTACCAATTACCATGCAGGGTTGTGAAACAAAACTACAAATAAATACCTCTTAATGGACCGGTCACTGAAACCAAATACGCCTTTCATTAATGAGTTTATATCCACAGACTGCTCCTTCATGATCATATCATGGTACATTTTGCTTCCAATTTCGGCAATTAGTTCTTCCACTTCTTCAAGAGGTTGATCTATATTGAGCGTAAGTTCCCCTTTCTTGATGACAGTAACACCAAATGCATTAGCTTTCGCTTCTCGGAAAGCATCCTGTTATAATTAATAACAGCTCAGAAAGCATTTCAAAATAAAAATAACCTTGAAGAAGAATGAGAAAAGCTGGTTAAACATGAAAGATATATCCTTATGGACGAAAGAAATGAAAGTTGAAACTTATAAGACCAGGAGAGATTATAAGTTGCCCTAATAATATCACATTGTGAAAAAGAAGGACGATAATCTAAAACCATGAAGAGAACTACAGCTTTCTCTATCCAAATCAGTAATAATTTCCAACAAGCAAAAGAAGAAAATGATACATGGAAACATCAACACTAGTATGAACAAAACTTAAATATACCATGGTTTATGAAAATGGGAAACCTGAACAATAGTATGAACAAACTTAAATATAATACCTTTGGATGCTGCGCAACAGCGAAGGCCTGGCCATTTCCAAGCATATCCATATGAGCCTGAATGATATAACAAAGACTTTTACAGTCACCAGCATCTTGGAAAGCAATCACATGATGTGGCTTAGGTTCGACTTCAAGATCTTTAGCCATTTCTAATGAATAAAAACCTACTCTCTGTTCTCCATCATCAATTGTATACAATTCAATGCACTGGAATAAAATAAACAAATAAATCAAATGAGAGACTTAAAAACTTGAACAGGAGGATACGCTAGCCAACTACCTAACTCAAAATACAATATACATACCAGTACATAAGGAAGATCTAGCCACCATAGGTAATCTTCTTCTTCATCAGCGTATTCGCGATATTTGCTCACCACAGCTTGTGGTCCAAATAACTCCATCTCTCTTTTAACTTTGTTGAGCTTTTTTTCTAAAATACTCCTGTTCCTATCAGGTATCCTGTTCATCACTTCAGCAGCCTCTTCTATTTCTTTTTGAGTAATCCATCGATCCAAGTCCTTCCCAATGTCTTTCATTACTGATTTAACTTCTGGATCTGTCTCAGCATTGTAAGATTCCAAAAACCCTTGGGACCATTTCTTTGTGTGCTGCCAATATTCCTTCCCTGATTTTTTGCCAGCTTTAACAGAACCATCACTCCCTTCAACAACAGTTTTTGCATTTATCTGATTCTTATTGTGAATCTTCATTGAATCCCTGGTTGCTGCATAGTCTTTAACGTTTTCATGAGAAGATACAGCAGCTGATTTTTTAGCAAAGCCATTTTCATCATTCTTCACGGCCTCCATCTTGCTGGTGGAACTTTTCTTTCTTTCTTCGAGAAAGTCATTGAGGAAGTCAGGAATCTTCTCCACTGGGGGCCCTTTCCAGCGTGGTATGATTTTCTCTGGTGGATCATATAAACTAATGCCATCTAGAGGACGAATAGAGGGGGGGAAAAAAGAGAACCATCAGCATGGTGCTTCAACTTAAAAAAGAAAAAGAAAATGCTGGTTAATAAATCTTAAAAATTTGATCATGCAAAATAAGCTTATAAAAAATCCAGGAGCATTTAATTGGTATTTTCCAGTTCATGCACAAGAACTAACAACAACAAAAAGGATGTTGGTTAGTGGTTACTTAGAAATCAAAAGTTCATTAGATTCTAAATAAATATTCTTATTGAAAAATAGCTACTACCTGCTCCATAGTCAAGATTTTCAATATTTGAATGAAGCCATTCGTGAAGGTAAGAAAGCTTTTTATTTTCTTTCTCCACTTTTTTCTCAAGACCTCTGAAAAATGCTTCTTTATCTTTATCATCTATTAAATAAAATGGGTCACGCCCAGCCAGTTCATTGTCACGGACTTTAAAGACAATGTCTCTAAGATGCTCATTTTGCATCCAATCAAATTCTCCACCATCTTCAAGTGGTTCCATCTCAGTAGTTATATCTAATGGTTGATCAACCCTCTCTTTTGCAGCCACATAATTATCTCTAAATCCAGCTCTGATTTTCTTAATTACGGGCTCAACTTCATCAAAGTTCTTCTCCAACCAATTTTCTGTCTTTGCTGATAGATTTGTCTCTGTATTGACACAATTAACTTCATGGTCTGAAGAGGTTTCAAAATTCTGTGGATCCCCCACTTCATGTTCAACCTCAGTCTCTTTGATGTGGTCATTCTTCAATATACCAAACTCCTTATCCTTCTGATCAGAATCTTCACCAGCATTTATGGAAGGCTTTAAATCTGATATCCCAACTAAAGCACTATTTCTGGGCACTGCAGTATTCATCTCGAACAGTTGACTTTCTTGACTCCTAGAATCAATACCAGTTGGAGATCTCAAATCATCCATATTATCATTAATCATTTGCATTCTGGGTTCTGTTCCAACCTCTTGCTTGTCAAGTTTCTTTGAAAGGTAAGCCTTAGCTTCGCTCACTGATCTTATGACCAGTGGTTTGTAGTTTGTAAGACTTTCTTTTGTCATACATGAATCATCAACGGTTGTATCTGGAAGCTGGCTGACTTTCTCATTCTTTGGCTGCACGGTACTTTGAGAAAGTTCTGTTCCCTGTTTATTGCATTTTTTATCATTTGAATCTGTTACATTCGAAGCTTCCAGATTGAATCCATCTGCAAGAACTTCTTCATATGGAAATGAATTATCCATAACTTCCGTGCTTCTGTGCCTGGTGTTTGCAGAGTTGCATCTATATCCACTGTTTTCCCCACAACATCATCTTGATGCTTACTTGAACTAGTATCCTCTCCACTGAGTTTGTGGACACCTTCCACCTCATTGGAAGTTTCCCCAATAACAAAGTCATCCATTTCCCTACCGCTGCTGCCCAAGGAATGAATTTTTCCTTCAATTTCCCGAGCCTTCTTAGCCATATCTCTGATTTCTTGAATTTTAGGGGTCATATCTGTGGATGCGGTGGTTGCTTTAAAGGATGAATTCTCAAGGACAGCTTTATCAACAGAAGCTGTAGCTTTCATAATGCTATTCTTGAGTTTTTCCTTATCTAACTTGGGCTTTTCAATGTGTAACATTGGTGGTTCTGAAGCTTCTGCAATAACATCCACAGTGCCCTTCAACACCTCTTTCTCCTTTCTTGACTTAATTTTTCTCCTCATCATTTCTTTCTCCATTTCTGTGTATTGAGTTTCCTTGTTTTTAAAAGTAAATAGTTCTTTCACTGCCCACATGAAAACAAAAACACACAACACTCGGCCACCAACTCCTGAAAGCTTGGGGAGCAAGTCCGGTTGACTGGCAAAACCTCGAATGGTGTTGACAAAACCAGTCTCCTTGCCTTGAACCACAAACTTAGCTACAGAACTGTTTTTTGGTATGACATCATTACCATTCTCCATCTCCCTAGTCAATCTTTTGGCAGACAATATTTTGTGATTTACTTCTGGAAAGTCCTCAATTTCTTCTGCCTGAACTTGGCTTCTCCTTAGTATTTCTCCTTCATCAACTGACACCCGCTTAACATTCCCTGAAGAATCCTGATAAACTGTAAATATTGGATAAGACCCTATGCCCCATTTCTCAACATCTTTCTTGTACTGGTCTACCCAATCCTCCAATTCATCCATCAAAACAGATTCACCCAAAAGTTTTGATTTTTCTTTTTCTACCCTAACATTTTCAACCCAATTGTGATCAGACACTCCCTTAGCAGCTTCTCTTTCTTCCATTCCATTATTATTCGAGTTTTCCTCTAAATTGCCTATATCACTATATCTAGAGGGTGAGTTCTGAGTATCAGATTTTGAGTCAGTGAGATTCTCATTTAGACGCACCTGCTTGTCCTTAAGGAGCTTCTTCCTCAGCGAGTTGCGGCGTTTGGTGGGTCGGCCGAAGTGCGCCCAAGTCTGAAAACTTCTGCTGTTGGAAATTGATACATAGATTGGAAATGCGTTTCTGTGAAATCTAGAGCTGGTTATTTTGTGCCTAGGTGAAAATTTTCCGTTCAATTCTTTGATGTGGAAGAAAATTGGGATTCCAGATAGAGTTGGAAAGTTATTTTGGGTTGAAACATTAAGAATCATCATCGAAGAGTACGGATAAGCTAAAATGAGAGAACAGTCAAGCTATAGAATCATAGTGTAAGCTTTTGCTTAAGTGTGAATTGAAAATGTGAGATGGAGCGATAGGCGATACTGGTTTTGCAGAAACCTCAGAGTCGAATGCCTAAAACCTCAGAACTGTATACGTCGCAGTCGTCTTCCTGGCCAAGGTGGAAAAAACCGGTACGTCGTCGTTTGTTGCCCCCAGCCATAAACTCATATTCAACCCGTTTTTCACACTTTTTCGTTTCATGAAAATTACCTTTTTCTTAATTGGCCAGAAAATTTTTCCCATGAAAATTATTATTAGTACTTCCTCAAATTTTTCTTCAGAGAAATCTAAATAAATTATTTAATTATATTATATGTTACTTCCTCAATTATTTTTCTTCAAAGTAATTAGATTAATCTAAATAAATCTAAAGATTTAATTATATTTATATGTTATATATTATTAGATTATCTATCAACCTATAATTAATTTAAAATAACTTATTTATCTCCCTTATTTTTTTTAAAAAAGTCAATTTGATCTTATATTAAGAACAAATAAGTAGAAAAGTGATTCCCATATTTTGAATGTGTTTGGATAACAGCTTGAGGGACGTAAAACAAATTTTCATTAAATCCTCATTCGGTTGTTTTTGCTTTTGCTAAATAGAATTTTAATCCTCAAACCTCAATTTTCCCAATTCCAGCAAAAAGTTGCTTCTGCAAAACTGAATTTTGACAGAGCCATTTTTTCTGCCGAATAGCCAAACAAGCAAATAAACAATAGTGATAACTTTTGGGATTAAGGATGAAAAAGCTTCTTGATGACTTTAGCGTATGATAACAGGATCACGTATATAAATCCAGAAGAGAAGAGGAGAAATATAATATAGATGCATCATTTTTCAAGTTTAAACCTTCATCATCATCTGCTGTAACTCAAACACTTCTTCAGAAGCACAAAACTCAGGTAGAATTCTTACGCGTTTGTTATCAGATTCTCCAATAAAAACACAAGTAAATCTTCTTTTTCTAATTCCATCGCTGCATAATTGGGAATAAAAAGTTATTTTAAATGTCATGTGGTTATTTGAGAATCTGATAGCAAACACATGGGAAATTTTACCAAAGTGTATTTCATTCCAAAATTATCTACATATAGCAATCACATCACTCTCCTTAATCTCTCTCCATTTAACTACAGAGATTGGGTATGCACACCCCACCTTCAGGATTTTGCTGTTCTTTCCAGATCCTTCCGGTGACTCGGAGCTTCAACTCTTTCCTATCCCCACCTGAGAAGAAAAGTGCCATGTTTCTGTACACAATGAGGCCATCATGGCTGTCTCTAACTTTCTTATGGCTGTCTCTTATGCTTCTTGGGCTGCCCTCCCATATTTGCTTCCGTCCGTTCCCTCCTATCTCCAGGCTGTAGCAGTAGCTCCGAGCTTCTCTTTCGTCGCCCATGAACCGGAGGAATGCCATGTAAACAGGAGCCATACCAAGCTGGAAGGCTTCAAAATGGAGACAGAAGTACTGACCAAAACAGTGGAAGACCTGCCAGAGAGTGGCACAGACAACAAATTAATTTGGATTATGTCTTAAGATATACTCCCTTCGGTCCATAATATAGGGCACTTTAACTAATTCACACACGTGAAACAAGAAGTGACAATTAACTTATTAAATATGTCATATATTAAATTTTTTTCCCATTTTTACCCTTATTGAAAAATGTGTTTGAAAATTTAATGAGTGGGCAAAATTGAAAATGAGTATTAATTATCTTACAAGTGACTTGTATTTTAAATCAAGCTATTCTTCTAGAAACACAATATATTGTATGAGTTCTGCTACCATCATGATATCAATGAATATGAGCATAAAATGCATAGCAGAGAACATTGCATGAATCAAATCCAGAGAGGGGACAATATATGCTAAAATTCATTTTCCTTTTGGATTTTCTGGATCTACAACAATATACTTACAGTTAACATCCACGTAGCATTTTCTACTTCCACAGGATTAGACTTGACGTAGCGGTGGTTAAATGTGCATCCCGAGTGCATATCAACTCTGTGGTCATCCCGTAAATGAGTAACAAGGTATGGAATATCCCCAACAACAGAACAGTCAGACCCAGCGTAGGGGCAGTTGTATGGTCTGAAGTTACAAATAGACTCGTGTTTGAGTTTGCTATAATAGGGAAATATCTCTGGACAACCAAGTGAGCCATATCTGCAAGGCAGTTCAAGTGATTCTGCTATTTTCTCCAGTGCCAGGCACCTTATATCCCCGAGTTCCTGCCTACAGGTCGGGCATCGATTGTGTACCCTTGTCTTACAAGTTGAACAAAGTGTATGCCCATTGTGACACTGCAGAATAAATTTTGATAAAAAAATCAGTGACTCCACTATGGACATCTCGATCCCATTTATCAACTAATATGCATCCTTACAAAAACCATAAAACATAGTTTTAAAGATAAATTCTTTTCCTTTTCAGGATAGTTTTAAGTAACACCAAATAGCTTCAGCACAATATAAGCCAAAGAGGTAACCAGAATGTTAACACACTCTAAGCTAGAGTAATAACCAGACTGTTAATCTAAGATATTTGCATATAAGTAAGTTGATTCATAACGTTGGATTCTGAACTTTGGTATTATGACCTACTTAATGTCCACATTCTTATTTCTAGTTTCACGCCCTATACACTCTAATTTATAGCATCAGATTAAATCTGACTTTGGCATGAACTATGAATCAGGGAGCTGAAGGCCGATGTTATATCTGCTAATTGCTGTCCCCAAAGAACCGAAGTCACGGAAATGCACCAGCCATCGCTTATATGATTCACAGGGTCAATACTCCACACAGGTGTGAGGAAGGTGAAGTATATGACTACCACTTGTCCGTTAAACAGCAAAAATAATCAATTATTCAACAGAATTTCTTCATAGCATGCATTAACTTTTAAACCCCTTATAAACCACCCATGGTAAAAACCTGGAGCAAAGTAATGTGAATATGATTGGGTTGAAGAGAAGCAAGCCTCTGCCATGAAATTGAGGTTTCTAGGTGAAGCATTCATCTGGCAGAAGTGCAGCACCAAATGGATTATGAAACTGGCGAAATTCCACAGATCTGGATGAATAGTAAGTGATCTTTAGGACTCCAACTTTTCCCATTACTAATCATATAACTTTACCTTGTTCCCCTAACATCTTAAGGATCCTTACTTCAACCAACCACAGGAATCAAACCCACAGGGATTCAAAATAATCAAAGTTTAAAACTAAATATCAGCAAACATAAAATTTAATTGCAAATCCTCCCCATCATAAATACCAAAGATTTCAAATGCAACCATGATCTAAAAATGCTAATCACAAGTACGAAAGATTTCAAATACAACTATGATCTAAAAATGCTAAGCTCACAGTTAAAAGAAAATGAATAAAACAGCTATACTCATAACCTAAAGACATAAATAGCAATTAAGATGGTAGCCACACAAATCACATAAATGGAACACAGAAAGCAACAAAATATCAAGTCAACAAAAACGAGAAAGCAGGATCGGAGGAACCCTTGAAGTAGATGGATTTAAATAAAAGACCTGATGGATTGGAGGATACATTGAGCTGGTGCAAACAGGGCATTCAAGCAGTTCGTGGACGCTGGTAGTACCAGGACCATTGTTATGCAGCTTCGTGATCGAAGAAAACTGATGGGGAATATGCACATCATCATCCATAGTCAAGGATGATACAGTACTATCAAGGCTACTCGATTCCATTATATCCCCTAAAAACATATGATCAGTTCGATCGTGAGTAAAACAACTCCCTCGAATCGCTCAGCCAATTCAAACACAAGAGGACAAAAAAAAACCGATATCAGAAAAAAAAATCGAAGTGGGTCCGAGAGTTCGCGATACTTGGGGAAAGAGCGTGAATTTAGAAGACAACGAAGAAGTGAAAGGGGGGAGATATTTTTAAACTGAATGATTTGAAAAAAAAAGGAACAAATTGGATGCTTTTCTTCTTGGGTTCTCCCAGCATCAGATTAGGGGTTTCCAATTTCAAGGGATTTCGCTAAAAGCAGAGAGAGTGAGGTTAGAGAGAGAGTGAGATTGAAAATGGAGAGAGAAGGTAGCAGAAGGAAGGGAGATGACAATTATTATTGGGATTGGCACCCATAAGAGCAATAAGAGCAGTGATTTATTAGTGGGACAGGTAGATGATGGAGTTTTATACTTTTACTATTGTTACAGTGATAATAGTGGAAGAATATTGTATTTAATTAAAAAATTAATTACCTAACGATTAAATATTAATAGAATAAATGTCACATTACCAATCCCTTCTTCACTTTAACAAAAATCATGAACACCCTAAACTCTTATATTTATGCATATAAATCTTATAGATTTGTGTAGTTAGCTTTTTATTTATTTACCATGGATATAATTTTTTATCTCCTAACATATGTGCTCCCCTTCTTACGGGGTAAGACAGCTTATCACATAAACTAACGGTATTTTAGTAAAAGTAATGGGAATGATTTTGTCTTTTTGTCATCAGATAAGATTATTTAATTTTTTTGTTAAAGGTCTATAATTTGTCTCTATTTCTAGAATTTGAGCTTTAGATCCCCTAACAATTTCATTTATGTTATATGTATTATATATATAGTTTGATTTAAAGTTACTAAAAAACTATGCTACTTCCTTCCGTTCTTAATATAAAATATATTTGGAGAGTTGATCTTAATTATAATATAAGATATAATTTTCATATTTATCAATATTTTTTTAATTTATCCTTATTGACACTTCCTCAACAATAATCAATGAGGAAAGATAACAAGGAAATCAAGGAAGATAACCAAGATATTTTAGAAAATACATGTCATATTAATTAACTTCTTTAATTTAGTCAATTAGGTAAATATGTCTTATATTAAAAATTAAGGGAGTATGATTTTTCATAATTTTTTTTTTCATTTCTCCAAACAAGATTTTCCAAATTATCCTTCTACATGGATATGATAAATTTAGTAAAAAAATAATTTTACAGTAAATGAACATAACATGATTAACAGAACTAGCTTGCTAATTAGTGCTCCAAACTTGATTTCAAACCCAAGCGTAGGTCAAAATGATTGGCTTACTGACTTTGAAATGGTATATATGTGTGTTAGTCAAATTCAAGAATATCACTTCAAACTTTTTGATTTAATGAAATGTCATCTAAGTTTAACATTCTTTGTTTTATGATAATGCTCCAGACTTTTTAGCAGCACTAATTGTTGCCATGGTAAATATTTTCAAGTATACTACTACTAAAAGGTTGTCATGGTCATGGGGATTTTCAATTAACTTATTATGTAAAAATTGAAAGAATTAATATAACTGTTATTTTCAATCAACTTATTATGTAAAAATTGAAATAATTAATATAACTGTTATTTCATCCATTTACTCTTTGTTTACTATTCATGCCACTATCATTTTGTTTTTCTTTTTACTGTTTATTTAATTTTTTGAATTCCATATGATTTTATAAAAATTTGGTTATAGAATTTAGTTTTCCTTTTGTTCACTTGAATACCTTATTTTAAGTTTTAATCATTTTTATGGGTCAATTTTAGACTCCTGTAACAATGTAGTCATGTCTAAAATATAAGTCAAATCCTAAAAACATTTTTTAGTCCCTAATATAAGTCATATAGAGAGTGAGTAATAATACTTTCTATTTATCATTTTTCCCTTTTAATTAATGTTTAAATGCCGTTCCTCTTATTTTACATATTTTTCAAAATCTCATTTAATATGGGTAAAATGTAAAAGTTGGAAAACAAAAATTTAACATGAATTTAATGAGTTAACTGTAGTAAGGTGATTGAAAGTAACTTATATTTTAAACTGGTAAAAGTATATCACCTGGGGTGAATGAGTTTTTCTTATGATGCATTTCCCCTTGAATATAAAATGATCGAGGATAATATATAAAAATTAGAGCACATGAATTAAGGACTAATCTTCTTCATGTGCAGACATATGATGTCAAGAATGAGAAGTTTGCGACCAAAAACATGGGCATCAGATATGACTTGGAATCAACGTTACTTGAGAGCCAAAAACGGGGCACGAGAGTACGAAAGATTCATATTCTACTATAAAATCTTCTACTTTCGGCTCATAATACAACCCAACTTCCCAAAGGAACAAACAAACAAATACCCTTGTGAGCCACCACAAGTGATACCCCAAAAAAACCACCAAAATCTTCAGTTTGGTGCCAACGGGCATATTACTGTCTCTCTATTTACTCACCACCATTTTCTTCCTTTTTGGTTTGTAAGTACAGCAGAAGAAGTAAATTGCAGAAAAGAACACTCATAAAGTATTGAAATCATAAGATGAAGTAATTCTGGAGAATGAAGTGAATTTCAAAAGTTTTGGCTTAAAGTGATTATACAGCACGTAGATCTGCAGGAAAGAGAGATAGAAGTTAAGACCTAGTGAAACTACTCAAGAGCCTCCCTTATCCCTCTCACTCTTTTACTAGAGACTTTTTTTATTTACTTATTTAATTAAATACATGGCAAATTTGAGTATTGTCACACTCAATTAGAAGCAGCACTCCCAAATATGCTTTTGCATTTATATAGACTCAGACTTGAAACCTTATGCTTAAATGGTTAAAGTCCCTTCTATTAGATCCAACACATGTTAATACTTGAGAATTTTTTATACGAGAGAGAATCCTAACTTGATCATATGGTTGGCTAGTCTCTATTTGATTGTGGGAAGCAATTGAGCGATTAACTAACTCATCAAGTCCACCACCTGCAGCACAGTTGGGAATGGGATGCTTATAAATGTGAGATAAACTAGATGAGCCGCCCTAAAGCTATCATTTAATTTATGTACTCTTGGGCCTTGGCACTGCTAAAAGCACCACCCCAAAGAAATTTTCATTTCAAGAGATAAATTTATTTGATTTGCCATTAATCATAGCTGATTAATCAGCCTTATTATTGTTTTTTTTTTCCCTTTCCTTATATTGATCAAAAAAGACTTGGCATTCTGCATGAACGAGTATAAAGTGTGATTTTCCTGTTACTAATTTTTCCTCATGGTTTTCAAAAAGGCATCTCAAACTCTGCTCATTTTAAGGATGGGCAAAGTAAGCCAAGACTCACAAGAACCACAAATCTGGTCAAATGGCAGTTTAAGGTTCAAAGAGTTTCCCAGAAAGCACAATAGGATCTCATCTCAAGTATAAATTTGTAACTTCATATAATAAGCCCAACTTGCAAGTCATCTGGCACTGACACCTATTATGTACAAAAGGTTCTTACAGAAATCGTGGAAATATGCAGTCAAAATATCACAGCAACTAGCCCCAAAACGGCTTCCCTTATTCCTTGGTGAGCCAAATCACTCTCAAAAAAGGAATGAATGTATAGATGAATAGTTGCATGAATGAGTACATGCCCTTAATTCAACAATGCAAAATTTTACTCAATGTATCTAATACTGAGTTTTGACTACATTTAATCCTAAATGCTCAAAGTGAACCCAGTTTACCATTGGTTCGGGAAGGCCTCTCTGTATTTTGCATCCTCACTAGCATCGTGCTGCCTAGTGGTTGCATCCCTAGCCTGAGAACTCAGAAGCTTCCTGGCTATTCTGTCTTTTGTTGTTGTTTTCTTTCGAAGCATGGATGCAAGACTTCGCTTGTTGTCTCTGGGAGATAAATTCCCTTCATCAGCCACATCCCCATCTAGTCCGAGAGACGCAGATCTAGAAGTAGAAGCCAAAGCAGCATCCCGTAAAACCAATTCATTGTGTTCCCGAATTTTGGCAAGTTTTGCCCGCTTCAGCGCCCATTTATCAATATCTCGCTTCTTTGCCACCTCATTATCTCTTTCACGAACATTCTTCACTGCTTGTTTAGCCAACTGCTCCGCTAGATCAATCCCCAAATCAACATTCACCTTGTGTTCGGATGGACTTTGATTGAGTGGCTTTCCTTCATCATCCCGAGGAACAATAGGTCCATGAAATGGGCAAACTCTCAAGTCTCTTCTCTGACAGAGCCCTCCTTTCTTCAAAGGAACATGACATGGTTGGATCTCCACTTGCTTCTCTTCATAAAGTGCTGCGTGAACATTCAATTCAGCAATTTTATCTGCTGGGATAACGGCATCGGAGTCCACCCTCCCCCAGTGATTATCAAGCTCCAAACCCCGCTGGTTAGCCATGAAAACCCTGTTTGAACCCCAATCATCCAAATGAGAACTCCGCCTTACAACAGGAGCTTCAGCTAGAAGTTTGCTCCTCAGAGAGTTTGAGTCTACTTCATTCCTTCTATGAGCCAGTCTCTTGGTGTTAGAGCTGTCAGGCTCTTTATTTCTTGAACTGAGAGCACCATCTTTTGCTTTATGGGAAGTTGATGCCATATCAAGATGTTTGTCTTTGTTCTTGGGAGCACCAGATGCAACTTCATTAGCTACAACATCACCCTCCTCCCAAAAATCTTCTTCTTCTTCATGTTTTGATGTGATTTGAAGAGAACATCCAGCCTCTTCACATTTCTTTTGAACTGATTTCACACGATTGCGAATGTCAATGAATTCTTTCAAAGCGGAATCTCTAAATTGATTGTCAGCTACTTCAACCCTTACAAGAACAGAAATCCATTCTTGGATAGAAATCAAATGCTTCGACACTAAAAGCTTGTACAATTCCCTCAATGCATCAAAAACCACCTTGTTATCACTGTTCTCATGAACCTTCTCTCCTTCTTTTATGGCATCAAGACGCATCTGCAGCAGCTCAGGATGACAGAACTCTTCCACTTCGTCATCTAAGATATCATCTTGCATTAATTCATCTTTTGAGTTCAAAATTTCCAAACATTCTCCAGCCTCATCCACTGTGGATAATATTTCTCCCTTTCTCGATGATAGATTCTGTCTCAAATTCTCATATTTGTTCAAGAGAATTTCCTTAGATCTCCTCTCTCTTTCTCTTCTCTCTTGCCGCATCCGATCCACATTAGCCTGTATGTTAGGAAATTGAAGCCTAAGGGTATTTTTTAGGTAATCATACCCTAATCTGAGCTGTCTATAATGAACCCCAAAGGAGTGGTTCCATTTTTCTAAGAATTCAATGGCCTTTGATCGTAAAACAGATGCAATAGCAGGGGGAGCAGGTAGTGGATGATTTTGTCTGAATCCAATACTCAAACTTAGTAGCTGGTCCAAATTCTCAACAAGAAGGGTCCTAAAAAGCTTTGATCGCATGAACAGTTCATCAATTATTAGAAGTGTAAGGTACCTAACCTGCAACATACATCTATCAATGTCATAAACTTGTTTTTTATTATTCAGATGATAAAGTAGCCTCAAAAGTTAAAACCTTTGGCTATTAAAATATCCCTAAGAAAAAAACCAAAGAGTTTTTAAGCAAAGTACTACCAAACTCTGCAATTCACATCAGTGACTTGAAAAATGATTCTATGAATAAATGACAAGAACCACTACAAAGATAAGAATTCAGCTTTTATTAACAACCTCACATAATGAAATTTTCCTGATGTTTGGAGATGTGCAGATAGAATACTCAATTCTTCAAACTTGTTCATTCAATAATTCAGAACCTCTAATTTTCAACAACAAATGATATTTTAATCATCAAAAGATAAACAAAATCATATCTCATGTCATATAGAAGCATTAAGGATCAGGCAAACAGAAGACAAACAAAATATTTAAAGATCCAATCTCCCAAAACAGAAATGATACGAACGCTCACAGTTAAGGTTGCAAATTTACGGAACATTCGCTCCTTAATTCAAATGTCAAAATTAAATTCAACTCAAATTGAATAATCAAGAAACAAAAAAAATCATTGGGTAACGAAACTAATTCATCCACAAAACTGAAAAATTAAGTATGAAAACCTGAGAGTGGTCTCGCTTCATGAGGTCCGTAAGTGTTTCGGCTGCAATTCGGAGCTCCGAATCCGAGTTTCGAACCACCGACTTGATGGCTCGAAGGAGACGAGGATCGACCTCTGGGGAAGTAGAGTTTGTGGCCTTCTCTATCAAAGATCTGGCCTTTGTCCCCGGACCCATTCTCTCCTCTTCTTCCATTGACGATCAAATACAATCGAATCACAAACTCATTAAATTGCTACACAGGGTCGAATTTTATTCTAAAAAAAAAAATCCTAAAACTAAATAAAATAAAATAATGATATGACACGATAGCCCAATTGAAAAAGTAATTTAATATTAACTTATTTTTTCAGCTTTATCTTCTTCCTCCTTAAATCACACACTATTTTCATTTTTACACGTTTTTGTAGCACTCTGTTTCAATTTATAAATCTCTTTTAACTAAATCACATATGTCAATGAAACGTAATTAACTCAACGATTATGAACTAAATTTTCAACTATACTCTCATTTATGAGTGAATATATTCCAACTCTTTCTTCCCTTTTTATTTGAATTGGTACAATTAATATGCGCAAAATTGTTATAATCTCATTTATTACTTAAAATACAATCAAATTTTATGTTTAAAAAAAAAAATCCTTAAACTAAACAAAATAAAACTATGATATGACAGGTGACAAAATTTTCTGGAAGAAACTCCATAAGGTTGTCTATGGGAGAGAAAGGCCTGATCTTTCTAAAGATCATTTTCTCGGATTTTAAATGTAGTTGGTTCATTTGGAAATTTATTGGGTATAAATTAGAGGTATTTATTAGCCATGGAACTAAATTTGAAGTTCAATTCGCTGCATTGAAGAGGACATCTCCGTCTTCACCTTAATGGAGAATTAAATTGCAGGGTCGAATTTTATTATCCAAAAAACCCTAAAACTAAGAAACAAAATAAAACTATGACACATGGCCAAATTTAAAAAGTAATTTAACAACATTTATTTTAAAAGTTGCGTCCTTCACGTTCACCTTCTTCCTCTTTATTCCGCTCTCTTTTGATGACCTTGCTTCTTCTTTATCAGGGTTTGTTTCTACCTTTCATTTCTCTCTGATAGGCTTGGATTTTTATTCTTTAATGATAAATTCGACAACTTTTCAAAGAAGAGCCATGTTCTGGTTGATGTGGTAGACATGTTACAATTGGTATCAGAGCCAGGTTCTGGTCGATGTGGTAGACGTGTTACATTTGGTATTAGAGCCAAGTTCAGGTCGATATGGTTGACATGTTACAATTAGTATCAGAGCCAGGTTCAAGTCAATGTGGTTGACCTGTTACAATTGGTATCAGAACCAGGTTCAGTTCGATGTGGTTGACGAGTTTCTTTCTTAATGATTTGAATGTGGGAAATGGGAAAGAACATGCCTTAGCGAGCGCAATTATCTCAAGCACTTAGTAATCTCACCGTGGAGACAAAGACACTCTAGATGGTTGTCCATGGGAGAGAAAGACATGATCTTTCTAAAGATCATTTTCTAGAAGAAACTCCAGAAGGTTGTCCAAGGGAAAGAAAGACATTGATCTAAATTTGAAGTTCCATTCACTGCAGTGAAGAGGAACATCTGCCGTCTTTACCTCAACGGAAATTAAATTGCGGTGGTCGAATTTTATTCTCTAGAAAATCCTAAAACTATGAAACAAAATAAAACTATGACACGTAGCCAAATTTTAAAATTAATTTAACAACATTTGTTTTAAAAGTCGTGTCCATTTGTTAACTCATTCCTTCAAGTTCACCTTCTTTCTCTTTATTCCGCTCTCTCTCATAGCCTTGCTTCCTCTTTACCATGGCTTGTCTCTGCCTTTCATTTCTCTCTGACAGGCTTGGATTTTCATTCTCTAATGATAAAGTCGGCAAATTTTCAAAAGAAGAGCCAGGTTCGGGTTACAATTGGTATCAGAGCCAGGTTCTGGTCGATGTGGGATGACATGTTACAATTGGTATCAGGGTCAGGTTTTGGTCGATCTGGGTTGACGTGTTACAATTGGTATCAGAGCCAAATTCTAGTTGATGTGGGTTGACGTGTTAGAGTTGGTATTAGAGCCAAGTTCTGGTCGTTGTGGGTTGATGTGTTACTGTTGGTATCAGAACTAGGTTTTGGTCCATGTGGTTGATATGTTACACTTGGTATCAAAGTTAGGTTCAGGTCAATGTGGTTGACCTATTACTATTGGTATCAGAGCCAAGTTCAGGTTGATGTAGTTGACGAGTTTCTTTCTCAATGATTTGAATGTTGGAAATGTGAAAGAAGATGCCTTGGCAGCGCAATTATCTCATGCACTTAGTAATCTCACTGTGGAGACAAAGAAACTCTAGATGATTGTCCATGGGAGAGAAAGACCGGATCTTTCTAAAGATCATTTTCTAGAAGAAACTCCAGAAGGTTGTCCAAGGGAAAGAAAGACATGATCTTTCTAATGGCCATTTTCTTAATTTTAAATGTAGCTGGTTCATTCAAAGGTTTGTTGGGCATAAATTAAAGGTATTTACCAGCCATGGAACTAAATTTGAAGTTCCATTCACTGCAGTGAAAAGGGACATCTTCCGTCTTTACTTCAACGGGGAATTAAATTGTAGGGTCAAATTCTATTATCCAAAAAATCCTAAAACTATGAAACAAAATAAAATTATGACACGTGGCCAAATTTAAAAAAGTAATTTAACAACCTTTGTTTTAAAAGTCGCGTCCATTTGTTAACTCATTCCTTCAAGTTCACCTTCTTCCTCTTTATTCCGCTCTCTCTCTGATGGCCTTGCTTCCTCTTTACCAATGCTTGTTTCTGCCTTTCATTTCTCTCTAATAAGCTTGGATTTTCATTCTCTAAAGATAAAGTTGGCAATTTTTCAAAAGAAGAGCCAGGTTCGGGTCAATGTGGGTTGACGTGTTACAATTGGTATCAGAGCGAGGCTCTGGTCAATGTGGTTGACGTGTTACAATTGGTATCAAAGCCAGATTCTGGTCAATGTGGTTGATGTCGGGTCGATGTGGTTGACTTGTTACACAATTGGTATTAGAGCCACGTTTGTGTCGATGTAGGTTGACGTGGGTCGATGTGGGTGTACGTGCCAGTGAGAATGCTGGGCCTAAAGGTAGATAGAGTAGTCGATGTGGGTTAACGTGCCAGCGAGGACGTTGGGCTCAAAGGTGGGTGGAGTACAACCTCAATATCCTTCTGATACCATTAAACCTCCGAACCAATTCTTTTAACCATTTTCCTCATAAACCATCGTGTTCTCTATTCTTTCAGTTTTCACCCCATGATGGCAGAACGGATTCTCAATGATTTGAATGTGGGAAATAGGCAAGAAGATGTCTTGGAAGCGCAATTATCTCAAGCACTTAATAATCCCACCATGGAGACAAAGAAACTCTAGATGGTTGTCCATGGGAGAGAAAGACCTGATCTTTCTAAAGATCATTTTCTGGATATTAAATGTAGCTCATTCATTCAGAAATTATGAGAGGTATTTACCAGCCATGGAAGTAGCCGTCTTCTCCTCAACGCGGAGGTATTTACCAGCCATAGACTAGCCATCTTCACCTCAACCAGCCATGGAACTAACTGTATTCACCTCAATGAAGGTATTTACCAGCTATAGAATTAGTCGTCTTCACTTTAACAGGGAATTTTGGCACGGAGATGGTATCAGAAACATTTGATATAACATCTCAGTGTCTCGCTCTCGATATTGTCCACTTTGGGGCTCATAACCCCCTCATGGCTTTAAAAAACATCGAGAATGGAGGTACCCACACCCTTAAGGCGTCTTTCGTTCCGCTCCTCAGTCGATGTAGGACATAACACTCTACCCACTTTAGGCCAACATCATCGCTAACATCAACCCGAGTTTGCATAATGTAAACTTGTTTGATATGAAAAGTAAATAACATAAGAATGGTCAAGTGAATGCCTTCAAAATATGTTACGTATGCATAAGTATAACGACATATTGCTCATTCATAGTTTACTGGATTGTTAAATAATTTTTCTGTTGGATTGAATATCTATACGCTATTGTCATATGGGGAGATATAATCAAACCATTAAACTGAAATGTCAGTCCTCTTCGTAGTCCTGTATTCTACCGTATATTATAGAAATATAGGTTTGGTATTCTGTTTTTACTCACTGCTTTTCACAATATTAATTTTCGTTTTTCCTCCCATTTTAGTTAAAGTCAGCAAAATTTAGCTGCATGACCTTATTCCATGGAGATCTCATTCTAAGTCAAAAGCGTCTGTTGTTAGATGTCTCATCAACTGACTGCGGGAACATAAAAAATGAATGTACAGTAATATAGTGAAAGGTTTAGAATCAGAAAAGATAGTTACTTGAATGGAAACTACATACTTGACCAAAAAAAAAAGAATGGAAACTACATCTTTGGTTCTACAAAAAATAAGTTTATATTAGTATTGAATGTCGAAGTACTTTTAAATGGGTCCTTATAGTTTCACTTGGTTTTTAATTAGGTTCATGCGCTTTTTCATTATATATTCAATTAATTATAATTTTTTTGAATAATAATTAATTATAATAATATCACATAAAATAAAATATAATGTTATTATGTGTAATATCATCAAACATTATTCTATAAATACTAATACTCTTTTTTGATGAGAAAATACTGATACTCTATAAATAAGAAATCATTATAATATTTTATTTTAACATGTACATTAGTTTTTATAAATTATTTTATGATTCTTCATAATTTGTATATTAAACATATAATTATGTTATTTATTTTTAAATTCTAATTTTTATTTTTTTGTGTAGTTATAAAATTTTAATTATAATAAAATTTTTGTCCAAAAATAGAATAGAATTATAATTAATTAATTCAGAATCACTAACTAATTATATTAATTATTTTTCTAATTATATAATCGATCATTTAAATTTTTATTAGTAAATTATATTTTAATATTAATCATTCATTTAATTATCAATTAAATTCACAAATTTAAAGCCAAAAAATCTACAAGGGCCTCATATAAAATAAGGAGTTGATGAAAGGGAAAAAAACTATAAGAACTATAAACACATACTTTTCATAAAAATAAAACTAAAGGAAATGTTATGCATATACAGTTGAGATTATGTGAATAAATACGTAAATGACAGATAAATACATACAGCAGATATCATATTAAGAAAGCTTTATACAAAAAGTATAAGCCAACATAACAACAGAGATTTGACTTTACATTTTACAATCATGCTTGATTTTTAGAAAGAAAAATAGCCTTTATGTAATTTAAATTTAAAATCTGAGAGTGGTTTGTTTTTATGATTCTTTATTATCAACTCTGTTGCGTTTTTCAACCCTCTGATCCTCATTCTTTATTATACATTTGTTTACCTTTTTTTTTTTTGGTGTTTATCCAAATTGGTTGAGTTCGTATGATCTTTTCTGGTAGGTTTGCACCCTTTTGGTACTGTCATGCAAAAAAGTGTGAGCGGCTATTCCTTTCATCACATATTAGACATGTCCCTCATCCTCCACTTGTCAAAACCTGATCACACCCCTTAATTGGGGTCTTATTATTCCCTCCGTCTTAAAGGGAGTCTTTGAGGTTTGTCCTTAAAACTTTTCAATTGATATAAGATTCAAAGGGTAAATTAAGGTAACAAAACTTATGAACGAAACATTAACTATCATGTCAGAAATTTAAGCTCGTAGCATAGAAGTATCTTGATTCCTTTTAACTCAGATCAAACAAAACCCCGAGTCTCCATCGATTTTGATGCAACCTTGTAGCACTTGATCCACACCCCTCAAAACCCTAAACCCTAGAACCTGTCATTTTGGAGGAATACAGCAACATACATCTATCAAGGTCATAAACTAGTTTTTTATTATTCAGATGATAAAGTAGCCTCAAAAGTTAAAACCTTTTACTATTAAAATGTCCCTAAGAAAAGCACCGAAGAGTTTTTAAGCTAAGTACTACCAAACTCTGCAATTCTCATCAGTGACTTGAACATGATTGCATGAATAAATGACAAGAACTACTACAAAGATAAGAATTCAGCCTCATCCACTGTAGATAGTATTTCACCCTTTATCGATGATAGATATTCTGTCTCAAATTCTCATATTTGTTCCACAGAAGTTTCTTAGATTTCCTCTCTTTCTCTTCTCTACTGCTGCATCCTCATCCGATCTCTTTCTCTTCTCTCTCTTTTTTGATTTTCTTTCTCTGAAAAATTCAACGAACACTTTTAATAGTTCTAGCTTCTTCCTTTACTTTCTTTTCGTTCTTTATTGCAATTTCGCATGCGGCTGTGCATATTCTACTGCATCTGTACCATATTCTATTATCCTAAAAATTCTAAAGAAAATGTACGGATTGTGTAGAGACTGACAATATTGTTATTGAGAGGATGAAGAAGCCATTGTGCAAACCAAACTGATCCTGTTGCTTAGAGATTAGAAGACTGTGTCCTTGCCTAGATGTTTGGTTTTTTTTAGCAAAAAAATGTGTTAGGTAGATCATAAATTATTTTTAGATTGCCCCTTCACATATGTGTATCGTCAAGATAGTGATGGATGTAATTTAAAAAAAAAAAACACGCGCTGTCATCCCCACAAATCACACACTGTTTTCATTTTTGCACATTTTTGTATTCCATATCTCTACTATTTATGGACAAGTGGACGCGCGAATATTATTTGAAATTTAGGATAAAACGAACAAGACAAAAAAGAAAAGGAAAAAGGTATAACAACTGAGCTACACGATCTCAACCATCATTGAAGTGCAATTCTTTGAAATTGAGAATCTTAAAGTGTTCCTTTTGTACGGCTGCTATTAGGAGAACTACAAACTCCAACAAAATAACACAAGGCCATTTTAATAATTTAAAGAACAGTGTTCAGACTTTTATTCCTTTGATGTCTCAACATTTTTAACTACATTTATTCCACTGTTCTTCAACGTTTTCCAAACTTTGCTCATGACATATCATACCCACCCTAAAGCAGTGAAATAGAAGGAAAAAAAAATGAAATCTTGGGGTAAGTGTCAAAAGTAATAGTAATATATATGGTACGCAGATTAGTTGGCAACCAAATTAACTTCTGTAAATTGTGGTCAAGGTGTTTATCCTTGATAAAGATGATTAATTTCAAATATTGACAGAACTGAGAATCCTTTTTCTTTTTCAAGCCATGACGAGTTTGAACTCCTACTCATTACTCTCTACCCATCGCTTGTTCGCCATTCTATATAGTCTCCCAGCGCGCGCATATATTTATATGTGTATGCATGTATATACGTAGGTATGTATTGGTAACATCCTACATTTTGGGATTAGAAGTTTAAGAATAATATTGAGATAAGTAGACTACTGAGCCGATGGAGTCAAAAGTCTTCAGCTTATAGTGAGGAAAAACTTAGGATAATTATGAAATATTATTTTGAGGATCTAAAAATATGATGAAGGGATTAGTTATGAAAAATTGACCTAAATAATTTTAAAGCAATTTTCTGGAATTTTGGGCCTTTTTTTTCTTCAGAAAATTCAAGAAAAAAACAGTTAGAAGATCATTTTTTGCCTTAAAATTTTAGAATTTATATTTTAAGGCATAGAGAAGCCAATTGAGGAAGAAAACCCTTATATGGTACTATCTCCAGTCCTAATTATAAGACCATGTTTGTAGTGCAATTTGCACTACAAAAGTGGTCCTATAATTAGGACCGGAAGGAGTATTAAGGATTAATTTCCAACACTTATCTAATGTTTGCAATTAAATGAGAAAAAACCAAGTTGCAAACAAAAACCTTGTAAGTGAACAGTTAACAGAGAAGCTTAAAAAGGTTATTTTGTAAGTGAGCCCCACAATACTTTTATAGTAACAGATCTTGTGCTTGGGTTAAGTTTTCTAACTCTTTATGAAAAGGTTTGACAAGGAAGGTGCGTCGGAAGTGGTGGCCGACGCCATTAAAATCGGCGAGGATGGAGGTCGTGTGGTGAGGGCGGAGGGAACGAGAAGCTATCAACTGGAGGTGAAAGTCGACTGGAGGTGGAAAAGGTAACTGGAGAAAGGTGAAGGAAAGTCACGTGAAACTGGGAAAGGTACAGGAAAGAGAAAAAGGAAATTGGGAAAGTTACAGGAAAGAGAAAAAGGAAATTGGGAGAGGAAAAAAAATAGGAGGCTCTGATACCATGTGACCAGAATATTTGGGAGAATAATTCCTTGAATATTATTGATAAGCAATGTACTTTATATACAAGATGAATGTGCAAGGAGCAATACAATTATATAACAAACTATACAGTTACATAACAAACTATATATCAACAACTAACTGAATAATAATCTAATTAACTAATTACAATTTCTTCGGTGAGTAAGCCCCACAATACCTTCATAGGAACAGATCTTGTGCTTGGGTTAAGTTTTCTAACTCTTTATGAAAAGGTTTGACTTGTCAAGTTCAAACTTGATTTAGTGGTTTGAAATCATTATTAAATAACATATATGAATTGTGTAAAGGCAAGTACTTACACTGGTATAGTATCAGAACTTAAGATAAGGCTTCACATAACTTAGTATCAGAGCCTAAGGCATTATTTATTCTAAGTAATGTGTTACTCTGTTATGGTATCAGATCCAAAGTATCACAACATTAATAATAGTTGTTGCACGTACCGCCTCCATATCCTTCTGATACCACTTAACCTCCGAACCTATTCTCTCAACCATTTTCTTCCTAAACCATCATGTTCCCTGTTCGTCGGTTTTCACTCAACAATGGCGAACGGATTCTCAATGATTTGAAGGTAGGAAATGGGCAAGGAGATGTATTGGCAACGCAGTTATCTCAAGCATTTAGTAACCTCACCGTGGAGATGAAAAAACTCCATAAGGTTATTGTCTATGAGAGAGAAAGGCCTAATCTTTCTAAAGACAATTTTATACAAGATACTCCATAAGCTTGTCCATGGGAGACAAAGGCCTGATCTTTCTAAGGATCATTTTCTAGATTTGAAATGCAGCTCGTTCCTTCAGAAATTTATTGGGCATAAATTAGAGGTATTTACCGGTCATGGAACTAAATTCGAAGTTCAATTCATTGCACTAAATAGGGACATTTGTCGTCTCCACCTCAACAGGGAATTAAATTGCAGGGTCGAATTTCATTCTCCAAAAACCCCTAAAACTATGAAATAAAATAAAACTGACACATTGAAAAAATTTAAAAAGTAATTTAACAAAATTTGATTTGAAAGTCGTGCCCATTTGTTAACTCATTCCTTCATGTTCATCTTCTTCCTTTTTTATTCCTCCTTCTTTGCTTATTTCTACCTTTCATTTTTTAACTCATTACCAAGGCTTGTTTTGAAAGTCGCAACCATTAATATTAGTTGTTGCACGTACCAGTGTTTGTTCCACATCAGCGGAGGAGGGAAACGAAATATGTCTTATAAAGGTCTGTAAACCTCCCCTTTTGACGCATTTTAAAACCATGAGGGGTGATTAGAACTCTAAAGCCGAGAGCGAGGCTCTGGTATGTTACAGTTGGTATCAGAGTCAGGTTCGGGTTGATATGGGTTGACGTATTACAATTGGTATCAGAGCCAGATTCAAGTCGATGTGGGTTGACATGGTACAATTGGTATCAGAGAAAAGTTCGAGTCCGTTGGTATCAGAGCCATGTAGGTTGACGTGTTACAATTGATATGAGAGTACGGTTCATCGATGTGGGTTGACGTGTTACAATTGTTATCAAAGCCAGCTTCAAGTCGATGTGGGTTGACGTGCTACAATTCGTATCAGAGCAAGGTTCGGGGTATTGCACTGTCATTTTCTAGAATAAGATATTGATATGATCAAACAGTATCTTCACTGGAGTCTGGTGAAAATTGGAAAATGAGATGTCTGTGTTTTGAATGATGAGGGGAAAATGCTAAATAGAGAAAATGAAATAGAAGGGGTATTGCACTGTCAACTTCCCAATGGATTTAGCATTGAATTTATAGCAAGTGAGATGTGACTTTTTCTTCCTTCTAAACCTGACATTTGCTCCTCCTGTGGTGTGATATTTTCTTGTTTCCTATGTCTTATTTTTAAAAAGCTAAACAATAATTTTTAAAAAGCCCCTCTTTTATATATTAACTTGAATCATTATGAATCAGCAAAAAAAATAAAAAATAAAATCATCAAGTAATTAATAGTGTTCTTAGACTTTTCATTTTTATGTTGAATAATTATTATAAAAGCATTCATTTAATTTAAACTGGTTTAACCATGGTCTGGTCAGTAAACCCTGAATCAATGCCTTTACTAATTAATGTGAAGCATTATGCTTCTCATGGCCCTCATTCTGCAAGCTTATGTATGTCTGTGCACTTCATTAATTCAATTAAATTTAGAATTATCTTCTGGTTTTTGCCACAAGACTATTGTTACTTTATGCCAGCTATGTAGTAGCTTGGTCCTTTCAAACTCTTTCCAGGGCTATCTTGGATGAAGATTAATATTTTGTTGGTTTACTACGAATTAACATTTGAATTCCCTATGACTCTAGTCTAAACATTAGCAACATTTTTAATATTAGTAAGAATCAACAGCTTCTCCCTTTTCAAGTAAATACAAACTCTTAGTGTGATAATGAAAAAAAACACTGTTTTTTATAGCTTCTGTTATGACATTAGTTAGAGTTGTTGGACAGTATCTACTAATTTGTCCATCTCCCATGTTTGGTATGAGTTCACCAATATTCTTCCTTGCGCCTAGTACTTTCAATAAAATATTAGTTGAGTCAATACAAATTTATGATTTAATTTTAGTCTAATTCTAACATTTAAAATATTGAGTCAATACATGTCATGATGTCAACAAGATTTAATATAATTTCAATAAAATATCAGTATTAAATAAATAAAAAAAAATTAAGCTAAAAGATACTTTTAGTCCTTTAAGTTTACGTGACGTATACTTTTAGTCCTTTAACTTTATAAAGTATACTTTTAGTCCTATAATTCTAACACCGTTAATTTTGCTAACGGAAAATACAAACTCAAGTGATAACGGTGTAAATTTAAGTGATAACTGTGTAATTAAATGCTATTATGCTTAAATTTAAAAGATGGGTAAATTGAAAAACATATAAAATTTGTGTAATTAAATGCTATTAGTCATCATTTGAGTTCGTTGTGTCAGCTTTTTCCGTTAGCAATATTAACGGTGTTAGAATTTTAGAACCAAAAGTATACTTTATGAAGTTAAGGGACTAAAAGTATACCTTATGTAAAACTTAAAGGACTAAAAGTATACTTTAGCCTATTTTTTTTTATAATTATATTTATTATTTAATACTGATATTTTATTGAAATTATATTAAATCTTGTTGACATCATGACATGTATTGACTCAATATTTTAAATGTTAGAATTAGACTAAATTAAATCATAAATTTAACGAATTATTAAAATAATAATAATTAACAGAACATTATTTAAAATATAATTTTAATTTTAATTATTAAATTATAAATATTAAATAATTTAAACATTTTTAATGTCGTAGAAAAATGTTTCCGTTCAGCCATTTAGATTTGTGTGTATACCACTGACTAAAAGTTACTATAAGCGTGTGCATGGTTTGAGGGAGTAGGAGGGAAGGGGAGGGGAGGGGAGAGAAAAAATATAGTGGGGAGAAAAATTTGGTGGGCCCCACTACACTAAATTTTAATACACTTTTCTCCTCCCCTCCTTTTTTTTCTCCTCCCATTCCCTTCCCTCTCCTTCCCTCAAACCAAACATACCCTAACAGACGAGTACTTTGAACTAACCCATTTGCCCTAAGGCCATGTTTGGTACGCAGCATTGGTGGCGGGACTAGGATATGGTCAAAGAATGAGCCATTTTATGATAGATTTCTACTTAATAACTTGGGCAAAAACGAGGATGATGAAATTGATTTGCCTACCTTTCCATTGATTGCAAATTTTAGTTTTGGGTAAATAGTGCACTAGGGTGTTGGTTGAGAAGAGTTGTTGCATCATTTATGATCTGACCAACCAGAAGCCAACAATTCAGCAACATTTAAACTTTTTCAGATGAGTCATCAGCCAACTAAGATTAAATGATCTGAATTGTCATGATTTCATTGGACAGAGTTCAAATAACATAGTACTTCTAGAGTATGTAAATATTTCGATCTCTTTCAAATTTGATCCCCTTTTAAATATTAGTTGGCAAGTAAAAAAAGAGAGAGAATAACAATAAAAAAACTATGAAATTGTAAAATTCTAAATTAGGTATTTCATTTATGAGTTGTGAATTGCAAATTAGTTAAAATAATTCATTTTAGTTTGTCAACAAAGATCAATGCAATGATTTAATTAAAAAATTGTTGATAGGATAATAAAAATTAAATCGATAAATGTGATCAGGTGGCAGAAAATGAGAAGGAAGAAATTGAAGGAGGAGTATGTAGAAAAGTTTGTGGGCCCCATGTAGTTTGAAATTTGGAAAAGGAGGTGGTCAATTGAGACGTGTTTTGAAATTGGAAAAAGGAGGTCTTGTGATTGCTTGTCCATTGTTTCAAACGGTGCCCACCCTTTTTGACATACGGGCGATCGGTGAATAAAAAAGTAGGGCACCGTTTCCCGCCTAATGCAAATAGTAAGGGGAATTTCGATAAATACCCCCACCCCAATGCACAAACACACACACACTTTCATTGTACGTAGAGGAGAAAGCATGAGAGAAAGAAGAGAGAAAGGAGAGTAAAGTGATAATTATTTGGGGATACGGTAGTTGTTTTTTGGTGATTACTTGGGAATTAGCGAGTAATGCGTAACTCGAATATTCTTCCATATACTTGTGAATTGTGTATGATTGTAAATTATATTATTTTTATAGACTTGAATTATGTGTATATGTATTATAATATTATTATAATAAAAGTTGAATATTATAGTTTTGTGCCCAAAGAAATTACAGTTTTGTACCCAGCAAAAATTACGGTTTTGCCCTGAATTTCAAAAATGACAGTTGAGTCCCGAATTTCAAAAATGACAGTTTAGTCCCTCGAAATTCAAAAATGACATTGGTCCGATGATTTTTATGAGATGTTTGGTTTACCTTGTGATGATATTTTATATAAATAGAAGTTTATTTTAATACACTTTATTTTATTGAATATAATTATCATAGGCGGATGTAAGTGTGATGGGTTGGAGTAAGGAGGAATTTGAATGATAAGATTTCTTTATACCATTACTCGCACAGTGGATGGTACTTTTTAGGGCCCCTTCTTCATGTTTTCCTTTGGCCAGGATTGCATTGGAACTGTGGGACATGTGACACCTCCTTAGTTGTTATTTTTAAGGAGGGGAGCCATAGTCCAGACTTAAGCTCTATACTTTTGGCCGGGTGTATCTTAAGTTTTGGTGAGCTTGGAACCATCCAGTCAAATGAATGAGTTTCTATTGGACTATTTGTTAGCCTATGGCTCCAGTCAGCGGTAAAAGGGTGGACGGTGATATAAGGGAGGCTACATATTGCATATTGTATAATTGTATAGTTCACAGTTTGACAAAATGATGATTTCTTTTGCAAATTAATTTTATATGAGAAATTATGGTTTATATAAATATATTTGAAATCAGCCCCTGCTTTTGTCATATGTAATTTGCTTGTGTACGGTAGAAACTTTCGTAGTTCGAGACGTGGAATCTCATCCCATATTAACATTTTTCGGTGAATATCCTAGTAGAGAGCAAGGAAGGCACCTATGGAGTGAGCTTTGAAGACTCTTTTTGTACTCCTATAGTTTATGTTATGTTATTTTATTTGTCATGACCCTAAGATTTTCGCTTTGTATTAAACTCTGAAATATTTTTGGAAATTTATTTTGATAATGTATTATGGATTTTATTTGAAATGGTTATGTAATTTAATGATTTGGATATTGATTATTCCTGTTAGAGGTATTTCAAGTATTTTGGCCAAGTTTTCGGATGTTGAATTTGAGGTGTTACACCCTCTACTCTCCCAATAGTCTAGAGCAAGGCACTGATCTTCCATCACGTTTACCTACAAGTTTTCTCGTCGTCGTTCTGGTTTTTCCGACGCCGTTCAAAGCAAGCAATACTGGTAGTCACCAATCATGCATGCTAAGGTATTTCAAATCTGGAACCTTCAATTCCTGATTTTGGAGCTTTGTTTTTGTCGATCACCTATCAGAAATTTGATATTCCTCTTAGGTAATCGGATCTTGAAGGCAGACAATCGGCTTCTCGTGTATGTTCTTGCACGCATTATCAGAGGCAGACAGATCGATGAATGTACAAGAATCTTGTGAGTAAAAATGATAATTGGAGGGAAGGATAGGGTTTGGCAATAGAGGATTGGGATCCAGTGAAGGCTATAGTATACAATCCTTTTTAGAAAACTCTTTAATATTTTGCTTTCAACTTGTTGGATGGTTGTAGCTAGCTATCTTAAAAAAATGAAACAACCTCGTTTTGGAGCTGCTGCAGATGGATTTTTCTGCAGTAAATGCAGAAATGTTATTCCTTTTTACATATTTATTGCATTTAATTAAGGGATTAACATATCTGCATCTGTGGTAGAAAAATTACTCTGCAGCAGGTAAAACGATACATTTTCTTCCTCCTTTTTTTATACAACGGACACATTAACAATTACAACTTTGCTCGCCATGGCTCACCATAAGCCTAAGCTCCACTTTGTTTTGATACCTCTAATGGCCCCAGGTCATCTTCTTCCCATGGTGGACATGACTCGATTGTTGGCTCGGCAACACGTGAAGGATATGAGAGCGCAGATATTCTGCCTTCCACAGATCTTCAGGTGAACTTTTTCAAGGCTTTGTGTTTGTTGCGGACCCTCTTGAATAACTCTTTGAAAGGCTTAATCCCACTCCGAATCGCATAACATCTCGACGTATACATTGTAGTCAACGATGTTGCCGGAAAGTTCCAAATTCCAAGAATAATATTTGATGGGGCTAATTGTTTATTCTTACTATGCAATCATTGTCTCGTATAATTCCAAGGTACATGAGAATGTGTCAGATTTAGAACCATTCATTGTATCTGGAAACTTAAACAGAGTAACAACAGAACAATTGATGGAGCTCGGTTTGGGATTGGAAGCTACAAAAAGACCATTCATTTGGGTGCTAAGAGGCGCGTACAAAAGAGAGAGTGAAAGGAAGAGGATTCTTAATAAGGGGTTGGGCACCTCAAGTGTTAATATGGTCACACATAGCGATAGGAGCTTTCATAACACATTGTGGTTGGAACTCGACGGGAAGGAATATGCAGTGGAGTGCCATTAATAACCTTTCATTTATTTGGTGAACATTTTTATAATGAGAAGGTTATTGTGCGGGTGGTGCAGCAGAGGCGGATGCACATACATGGTTGGGGGGCACGTGTCCCCCAACTTTTTAAAAAATCTGTCATTTTTCCCCCTTTTCCCTCTCTATTTTCCCCTATCTCTTACTTCATTCTCACCCAGAGGCATATCACAGCTGCAACTCTGCGATTGCGATTTGCAAGACTCCTTCTTCCTCCGAGACTCCACCTCCACTCTCAGTCTCCAACCAACTTCATTCTTCTTCTTTGCATCGTCATCGACCACCGTCCAACACTCCGAGCCAGGTATTTTTTTTCCCTCTCTATTCCTCTTCAATCATATCTCAGATTTGTGTGTTTCTGCGATTTGGGTTTCTGAGAAAAATTAGGTTGAGCAAACATTTTTCCCTCTCTATTCTATTCCTCTTCAATCATATCTCAGAGCATTTTCAGCTATGAAATACATCAAGACTGCACTTCGTAATCGGATAAGGGATGAATGGTTGAATGATTGCCTAGTGCCTTATATTAAAAAAGATGTATTTGATAGCATTGATAATGAGGCAATTATGATAGAATTCCAAAAAATAAAGCCTAGAAAGATGACATTGTAATTATTTTTATTGTAATATACTTAGCCTTGGTTTTCCCTTTATATTCTTTTATTTTTTTAATGCATTTAATATGCGGAGAGTTTCAATGTGTACGTTGTATAAAAAAGGAGGAAGAAACTGTGTCGTTTTACCTGGTGCAGAGTAATTTTTCTACCACAGACGCAGATATGTTAATCCCTTTAATTAATTTTAACCAAATGTGTTTATTTAGGTAACTCGATTATTTAGTATCCCTGATGGCCTGAAGGAGTATTGTTCGTGCTCTTTAATGAATTTAATCTTTATCATCACGGAATATTGATGTGGATATCTCCGATTAAAATCTTTTAAATCGCGCGCTTAATTACTAATTTAATGAAGATACAAGTAAAGATAAAATGAAACATCAAATTAAATGTATTATATATGATGATCCAAATCTAGATCTCCTCCATTCACGTACAAGAGACGTACATGATTTGTCAGAAAATGTTTTTTTATTAAATTTAAATAAGTTATTTGATATTTTTAAGAATTCCAAATACACTCTAAATTTAAAGGATTTAAACCGCGTCTACTTTAAAACAAAGCGAGCGGAGACTAAACGATGTCTACTTTTGGAGATAATTGAATCCAAACTGACGACAGTGCCAAATTTTCCGTTACCTAATTGATTTAAATCTTAATTAGAGTGAGAGTGGAGATAAGTATTCATTCGTCTGATTCTAAATATAAAACTATACGATTGATTTTGATTTTAAATATGAGATTTTAATTCATTTTATCTTTAACATTTATCATTTTTTTTACAAATTAATTTACCTAACTTATAAAATATTTAATGGGATGAAGTTGCATTTGCTATAATAAACAATTGGGTAAAATAGCAATTTTACACACGCTTTCTTTCAGGGGCCCGGACCACGACCTTTTTTCTCGAGCAAAAATACACACGACGTTACGTTTTGGGAGCGCTTTCACTACCACGGCCGTTAGTTGACCAAACAATCAACGTTAACTTTGATGGAAGTGAACGATGCTTGCGGGTGAAATTACAATTTTGCCCTTAGTTTTAAATATTTTTTTTAAAAATAAAAAACTAAAATACCCCTTGGCGTGGGCCCCACCGCCCGGTCACCCCGCCACCGGCGACCCCTTTGATCGCCACCAATGGGGGTAATTTCACCTAAAACTAAGGGCAAAATTGTAATTTCACCCGCGTTCTCGTTCACTTCCATCCAAGTTAACGTTGACCGTTTGGTCAACTAACGGCCCAAATGGTCTAAGGCGCTCCCAAAACGTAACGTCGTGTGTATTTTTGCTTAAAAAAGGTAGTGGTGATGGGCGCCTCCTGGGGCAAAAGTTCACGTAAAATTGCTCCTTCACCCTAAACAATTTATTTAACTTTCTTCGCATGCATAAATTAATTAAGTAATTCTTAGAAGATGATGGACTCGAGGACAGAAAAGTAAGAGAATATTCATCATTACATGTTCATTCTCAAATGGTTGATTAATGATGATGATATATAAGTGGTCCAACAAGACATATTTCCAGCATTATAGGACAAAGTTTGTAGTGTAGATTGTACTGCAAACTTTAATATATATTTGCACTACAAACTTTATCATATATTTAGAATCGAGAGATAGTAATACTTAGTTGATGAGTTGATAGTTACATAGCGGACCCATGTGTTGGATTGGGGGGCAAGTGCCCCACCTTGAATTTTTTTTTCCTCCCCCTAAAATAATAATAATAATTTATAATTAATACATGTTTGAATGATTATTCATCCTTAAATTAAGTGCTTAATACATCAAGACTACACTTCGTAATCGGATGGGGATGAATGTTTGAATGATTGTTTAGTGTCATATATTGAAAATGATGTATTTTATAGCATTGATAATAAGACAATTATGATGGAATTCCAAAAAATAAGACCTAGAAGAATGACATTGTAATTATTTTTATTGTAACATACTTTTGTTATTAAAATATATGTACTTGAATTTATTAAATACCCACCCTTCATTGTAATTTATGTAATCGCATTTCTAACAAAGACTTAGCCTTGCTTTTCTAAATGACAAAGTTTGTAAAATAATTGCATTTCTTATTACCTCATCAAAGGTATTCACTTGATTTCATGAATATTTTTTTGATATTCTTTTTTTCTTGTTTATATTCTTTTGTTTTTTTTAATACATTTAAAACTTTCCTTAAAAACAAAAAAATCGGGGGCAGCACCACTAGTGCCCCTTTTCATATTTTTCTATGTCCGCCCCTGCTTACATCCCCGCAACGGAACACTAATATTTATGAAGTACTATAATTTGCGTGCATAAAAAAACTAATATAATTTGCATAAATATTTAAATTATCATAATTTTTTAATTTTTTTTTATAATTATATCTATTATTTAATACTGATATTTTATTGAAATTATATTAATCTTGTTGACATCATGACATGTATTGACTCAATATTTTAAATGTTAGAATTAGACTAAAATTAAATCATAAATGTAACGAAGTATTAAAATAATAATAATAATAATTAACAGAACATTATTTAAAATATAATTTTAATTTTTAAATTATAAAAATTAAATATTTTTAATGTCGTACAATATTATATTGGTAGAAAAATGTTTTCGTTCAGCCATTTAGATTTGTGTGTATACCGCTGACTAAAAGTACCTATAACAGACGAGTACTTTCAACTAACCCATTTGTGTAACACCCCAAATTCCGTAGATAAATTGTCTTAGTGACACGTGGTTTTATAAAATCATGTCGAGTTTTGAGGTCTTTGCTACAAGTTTTTAGCGTAATGCGGAAACGAAGAAAGCATGTACTAAAAATTTGAACAATGAGTAATCGATATAAAATACTCGGACATATGATGATGCCCGACGATATGCGATATATTAAAAAGTTCCCGAAGGAATGTTCATGTGATACAACAATACAAAACTTTATAATTACAATTCTTCTATGTAACTATACCCTCTTCAACCAAGCTTTAAGTAGACTTGGGGCATAGAACCTAACTCAGTTAAATCATCTCATTTGGCCGGGGTAAGGTCTAGTGGAAGTCTCACCGAGTATTTATGGTGACTGATTGACTGAACCACATAGACGACCCTTTCTAGTTTAAGCACCAAATGATATGAAGTAACTTTATTAGATTCATGTCATAAGGTAGGTTCTGTTGACTTTCTTCCCGCATTTTCTTTGACCGGTGCCTTCTCACGGCTCCGTCTATCGGCGTCTTTTTACGGCTCCATCTACTGGTGCCTTCTCTGGTTCATGATTCTTCCTTGTCTATTAATTAAGACTGAGGTCCAATGCCCATCGGACCTCGGTAAATTAACCTCATGCTTATGTAAACAATATATGTATCACAGGTATTCATGTCATTTTAGCAAATATCACTACAAAAGCCCATAACAGATGTAGGAAATACATATATGTATGTAAGGCAATAACAATACACAGCCACTGCAGTATGTTTGTTATCACAGTCTGCACATTCACCGGTGCCACGATGTACAGTCGTGTCCATAGCGCTAGGAAAACTTTCAACGGTATTATCAAAACTATAACCCGTGTATTCATGATTGTATCAAAATGATTAAGACAGAGTCTCAGTTCATAAACACAGCAATCATATATAAGCATAACACAAGCATCATAGTCAGTGTTACAGTACGTCGCGAACGTACCTTCGTTGACGGTACTTCGGTACGTTTTACGGAAAACAGTATTTTGACAATGCAACGGCACAACAATGGTACGACAAATGGTACAATAGCGGTACGATTACAGATATCCTATAAGGATTATATCGCATTTATCAATATTTAGCATCATAACAGGCATTTTAGGCGCAAATTACCATTTTGCCCCTAGTTTGACTAATCGGCGAAATTTCGCCAGAGCTTCGCCACTTTAACCCTATCTCTCCAAAAGTTTGACATATCTATTCTCCCAATATATTTTTGAAATAAATACCATATTTACCCTTTAAACATGATATTTAAACTATCCTGGCAGATTAAAGATAAATATAGCATTTCTACTATAACTACCGAAAGAAACACCTAAGCTTAAGACTAAGGACCAAAGAACTTACCCAGGGCTTTGCTACACTTTCTCCAGACTCCTCCTTCTCTCTAGATTTCAAAATTTTGGTGTGGAAAGAAGAAGAGAAGTGAAGCCTATTTATAGGAAATTCTGAGACACTATTCATGCTTTATCAGATTGATTTCCAACCGTCGGATCTTGCTTTTACACATGGCTTCATCTTGCCCCTTTATGTGTGTGTGCCGACCTCCCCTATGTCATCTTCCAAAGGATGACTTCATCCAAGTGATGTCATCACTTGCTTTATGAGCCGGTACCGATAAAGTTCCCTGTTCGGTGTTCTAATCGCGTAATCTTGGAGAATCTCAAAAATCCGGCAGCAAGGCCTTGAAGTTCTATTCTTTTTCTTTAAAACTACTTGGGTTAACTAAATTTTTGATCCCATTAAGGGTATTCCGTTGCCTGCCGAACATTTTTGGACAGATGCCAACGGTTACGGAAATGACTTTCGGTAGCAACAACTTCTGGATAAAAATTCACTGGTTTATAATATGTCTTGACCTAAGAAACTTAGTTCATGGTTTTACACAACGGATTTATTTTCCATTGATTCTCATTTCTACTATCTGCCCTTTTCCTCTCTCATCCGGTCTCTTAATCATTCCGCTGGTTTCGGAAATGACTTCGGAGACAAATTTCACTCCGGATAAAATTATACTCGTTTATAATGAGTCCGATGTTAGCTACTTAGTTCACCTATTTTGAGATAGGATTTAATTTCTATCGGTTCTCATTTATCCAACTGGTCTTTCTACAAAATATCTCATTTATATTATTGTTTAATTTATAAATATCTAGATATTATTTTACAAAAACCCAATACCCTTTTCACACCAATTTTCTTTTATATTTTTTTAAATTACTTTACTTATATCTTAATTATCTTATATTATCCCATTAATTACTTAATTAGTCACTTACTAATTGTTGATAATTTTCTTAATTAGGATTAATTATTATCTCACAACTATTTTATTGACATTGGTATTTTATGTCACATGTATAATATTAAAAATCATGGGGCCATTTAGGGTTCCCAAAATCATATTAAATTTTGCCTCATTATCTTTTTCAAGGAAAATATTTCAAAAATTCTTAAAATTAGAGACAACATACTTTCTAATTTTTAATAAATATTTTATGCCTCTTGGGATTTATCATAATATTTTCGTGCCATTTTATGCCCCATAAATGTATTTTATGGATTTTAGCTCTTTATCTCTTCTAATTTCCATAGAAATTACCTTAGAAAATAAGATAATTATAACTTATTAATTGAGACCACAAATTCACCTATTTCCAATAGGTATTATTTACTAATTTGTGATACTTATCATAAATACGATTTTTAAGGTATTACAATTTGTCCTAAGGCCATGTTTCGTACGCAACATTGGTGGTAGAGTTGGGAATCAGGGTCGACCTATAAAGGGTTAGGGTCTAACAGGGCTGGCCCTCCAGAACCCGGGGTAAGAAAAACATCTGTTTCTCAAAGTCCGGCCCTAGAGCACTAGGATCAGAGCTGGCCCTCTAGTGCCCGGAAGTTATTATTCTAAATTTTAGCTATTTTTCCTCCATTTTTTCAAAGAAATATAATTAGTAAATTACAACCATTAAAGTTCTAATTCATCAAATAAATGTTGTCACCATTAATATCAAAACAACACGAATCATCCGACAAATAAGTACAGTCACTAATTCATAATTAAAAGAAAACTATGTTCACAAATAAATCACATAAAACATAAGAAGCATACCATAAGCGACATTAGTACGATGACTATTATTGTCGTCATCTTCGCCACTATCATCAATTTCAACGACATTTTATTGTACTTCATTTTGAGTAGGCTCTGGTTCATGAATAAGAATATTATGAATTTCTTCTCCCGCATCGTGAACACATCCATAATTTTTATCTGCAACAAATAATAAACCAACTCATAAAATTAGAGTATAGTTATTATGTATTTGTACTTAAATGGATAAATAACACTATAACAAATACAAAATACATATAAATTAGTAAATTACCATTATATATAAATCTATGCATTCAAAAAATAATAATAAATTAAAAGGGCCTGCAGGGCCAGCCCTTTTAAGCCCAATGCTCTACAGGGCTTATTTCATTAAACTCCTATAATTTTCAAACCCGGCCCTTGGCCCGATGGGTTCGGCCCGATTTCCCCGCTCTAATTGATGGTGGGACTAGGATATGGTCAAAGAATGAGCCATTTTATGATAGATTTCTACTTAATAACTTGGGCAAAAACGAGGAAGATGAAATTATTTGCCTACCTGTCCATTGATTGCAAATTTTAGTTTTGGGTGAGAAGAGTTGCTGCAAGTATCAGTTACTCTTCATAACTTAGTTCAACGTGAACTGTGACGTGTCAAGTTCGCTCATATATAAAATTAGTGATGGCCAACTCTGAATGCGCAAATGATATGGAATCACCGGGCGATTATATGCACTCAGGAAGCATTTGTAACTGAATTTCTGTTGGTATTAAAAAATTATAAAATAAAACACATGATTCATATTGCAAAAATATATATATATATATATATATATATATATTGCCAAAGTAACACATAAAATAGTCTAACTTTTCATCTCCCTATGACTCTAGTATAAACCTTAGCAACATTTTTAATATTAGTAGGAATCAACAGCTTCTCCCTTTTCAAGTAAATACAAACTCTCATTGTGATAATGAAAAAAAACACTGTTTTTTATAGCTTCTGTTATGACATTAGTTAGAGTTGTTGGACGGTATCTACTAATCTGTCCATCTCCCATATCTAGTATGAGTTCAGCAATATTCTTCCTTGCGCCTAGTATGAAATTAGGATCCATTCTTCCAATTGTTGAGAAGATGTTTGTCCATGACGTGTGGTTTCCAATTTGTTTCATAATCCAAATGGAAAAAAAAGTTGTTTTTAACTTCTTCATCAGTTTCATGATCAACATCATATACATGAGTTTCTTGTATTACGAGGAGTGAGTCACTAGTTGTCACAAGGGAATTCAAACAATTGATACGTGCTCCATCAGGAAATAATATTAGTCCAAAACTTCATGTGTCAGATCAAATGTAAGTATATATTTACGTGCTTCTTCTTTATGCCAAACAATCCAATGAAGCATCCCGTTACAAAGTACGTGGCGAAGGCCACGTACAATGTTCATGTATGAAGGAGGGATATTACATATGAGACGTTTCCACGACCAAGTGACATATGAAAAAACCCAGGCTGAGTCAAACTCTATATTATAAATAATATCTTTAAAAACAAGGTTTAACACCTTAAAATCATTGTTATGACTATCAAAACCAAAGCCTGTAACGGATAGCTTTTCATCCCAAGTCATAGTGAGGGGGAGCCATACATATTTTTGAATCGTGGGATTCCAAAGCATGAATTTGAAAGTTCCACGTTTCTTAGCAAGACATACTAATCCATTGCTCACCCCTATCACTTTTGTTCCTTTAAGTTCCTTCGTAGGACTCTCTAGTGTACGAAACAAATGGAATTGATCGTTATCACAGTGCAATGAATAGGTTACCTGACAATATGGAAAAGAAATATAATCCCTGTAGTAATTTTCTGCGCTGTTTTGGCATGGACAGGCTTTAATAAGGAGAATTTGGTTTCTGGAACATTTTGAGTTGCGGCATATGAAATCGGTACTGGTAATTAGGTCATTCCACTCGCTGCAAACAAAAGAGCATTGAAATAGAGTTTGAGCGTCTAGTTTCAGCAAAAATTCTTCAATGACGTGGAGGGGAATAAAAGTATTTGCTCTTTTGGAGGGCGTCATGAGTCTGACTGGGGATGGTTTATGGGATTCACGAAGGTGACGACGAGTCTCGAACTTGGAGTGCTATTTTGGGCTAAGCCTACTATATATATAATTTATAAATATTAATTAATTTGATGTGATATATTTTAGTCGGATAAACATGATTTTGTGTCCTATCTATTTTTTCCGATAGATTTGGGATCAAGCGGTATATTTTTGTATTTTTTAACATGACAATGTTATTATATTTATTTTTTTATCTAATATCATTTTTTGCAAACAATATCCTTATTTGTTTTGATATTTTTAAAAAAAGATAGGTTAGTTATAATGCTAAACATTTTTATTTGAAAAAAAAAAAGGGAGAATGTCACATCATATCCATAATCTATTTTTCAAGAACATCTTATCTTTTTTTTTTCCAACAACAACATCTCATTTATCATCTATTGTTAATCAGTCTTATATTGAATACGTGTTCTTTTACAAACTTATATTATATGATTTTCGATTATTTTTTATTTTATTTTTATTTTTTTGAGTAAGAATGAAATTCAGCGATACAGTTTTAGTTACTCTTCATAACTTAGTTCAACGTGAATTGTAACGTGTCAAGTTCGCTCATATATAAAGTTAGTGATGGCCAACTCTGAATGCAAAAATGATATGGAATCACCGGCGATTATATGCACACAGGAAGCATTTGTAACTAAATTTCTGTTGGTATTAAAAAATTATAAAATAAAACACATGATTCATATTGCAAAAATAAAATTATTGCCAAAGTAACACATAAAATAGTCTAACTTTTCATCTCCCTATGACTCTAGTCTAAACATTAGCAACATTTTTAATATTAGTAGGAATCAACAGCTTCTCCCTTTTCAAGTAAATACAAATTCTCAGTGTGATAATGAAAAAAAACACTGTTTTTCATAGCTTCTGTTATGACATTAGTTAGAGTTGTTGGACGGTATCTACTAATCTGTCCATCTCCCATGTCTAGTATGAGTTCACCAATATTCTTCCTTGCGCCTAATATGAAATTAGGATCCATTCTTCCAGTTGTTGAGAAGATGTTTGTCCATGACGTGTGGTTTCCAATTTGTTTCATAATCCAAATGGAAAAAAAGTTGTTTTTAACTTCTTCATCAGTTTCATGATCAACATCAAATACATGAGCTTCTTGTATTAAGAGGAGTGAGTTCCCAGTTGTCACAAGGGAATTCAAACATTCGATACGTGCTCCGGCAGGAAATAATATTAGTCCAAAAACTTCATGTGTCAGATCAAGTGTAAGTATATATTTACGTGCTTCTTCTCTATGCCAAACAATCCAATAAAGCATCCCGTTACAAAGTACGTGGTGATAGCCACGTGCAATGTTCATATATGGAGGAGGGATATTACATATGAGACGTTTCCACGACCAAGTGACATATGAAAAAACCCAAGCTGAGTCAAACTCTTTATTATAAAAGATAAGGTTTACAACCTTAAAGTCATTGTTATTACTATCAAAACCAAAGCCTGCAAGGGATAGTTTTTCATTCCAAGTCATAGTGAGGAGGGGAAGCCATACATATTTTTGAATCGTGGGATTCCAAAGCATGAATTTGAAAGGCCGACGTTCCTTAGCCAGACATACTAATCCATTGCTCACCCCTATCACTTTTGTTCCTTTTAGTTCCTTTGTAGGACTCTCTAGTTTGCGAAACAAATCGAATTTATCGTTGTCAAAATGGATTGAATAGGTTACCTGACAATATGGAAAAGAAATATATTCCCTGTCAAAATTTTCTGCGCTACTTTCACATTGACAGGCTTTAATAAGGAGAATTTGGTTTCTGGAACATTTTGAGTTGCGGCATATGAAATCGGTACTGGTAATTAGGTCATTCCACTCGCTGCAAACAAAAGAGCATTGAAATAGAGTTTGAGCGTCTAGTTTCTGCAAAAATTCTTCAATGACGTGGAGGGGAATAAAAGTATTTGCTCTTTTGGAGGGCGTCATGAGTCTGACTGGGGATGGTTTATGGGATTCACGAAGGTGACGACGAGTCTCGAACTTCCGGTGCTATGGCTAAGCATGCATGAGATATTGTGCTATATATATATATATATATATATATATATATAGCTATTATTAATCATGATTTTGTATAAACATGATCTTGTATCTTATCTATTTTTTTCGATAGATTTGGAGATCAGGCGGTATATTTTGTATTTTTTAACATGACAATACTATTATATTTATTTTTTAATAGAATATCATTTTATTTGCAAACAATATCCTTATTTGTTTTGATATTTTTTTTAGAAAAATAGGTTTGTTATAATGCTAAACATTTTTATTTGAAAAAAATAAGGGAGCATGTCACATAATATCCATAATCTATTTTTCAAGAACATCTTATCTTTTTTTCAAATAAGGGAGCATGTCACATAATATCCATAATCTATTTTTCAAGAACATCTTATCTTTTTTCTCCAACAAGAACATCTCATTTATCATCTATTGTTAATCAGTCTTATATTACTGTTCTTTTACAAACTTATGTTATATGATTTTCGTTTTTATTTTATTTTTTTATTTTTTTTGGAATAAGAATGAATTTCAGCGACACAATTTTTAAGAGAAAATCTCAATTAAATCCAATCGAAATATAAAATTTAAATTTAGACCTATACTTTCAAGTTTCAACCATTCAACAAGCTATTATAAGAAATTTTTGAATGTTATAAATTTTATTTCGGTGCCCTTACTGTTGTCTTCTCACTCTCTCATCAACATCAATCCAAATGTGTTTATTTAGGTAACTCGATTATTTAGTATCCCTGATGGCCTGAAGGAGTACATTGTTCGTGCTCTTTGATGAATTTAATCTTTATCATCACGGAATATTACTAATTTAATGAAGATATAAGTAAAGATAAAATGAAACATCAAATTAAATGTAATATATATGATTATCCAAATCTAGATCTCCTCCATTCACGTACAAGAGACGTGCATGATTTGTCAGAAAATGTTTTTTTATTAAATTTAAATAAGTTATTTGATATTTTTAAGAATTCCAAATACACTCTAAATTTAAAGGATTTAAACCGCGTCTACTTAAAAACAAAGCGAGTGGAGACAAAACGATGTCTACTTTTGGAGATAATTGAATCCAAACTGACGACAGTGCCAAATTTTCCGTTACCTAATTGATTTAAATCTTAATTAGAGTGAGAGTGGAGATAAGTATCCATTCGTCGTCTGATTCTAAATATAAAACTATATGATTGATTTTGATTTTAAATATAAGATTTTAATTCATTTTATCTTTAACATTTATCATTTAAAATATTTAATGGGATGAAGTTGCATTTGCTATAATAAACAATTTATTTAACTTTCTTCGTATGCATAAATTAATTAAGTAATTCTTAAAATATGATGGACTAGAAGAGGACAGAAAAGTAAGAGAATATTCATCCTTACATGTTCATCCTCAAATGGTTGATTGATGATGATGATATATAAGTGGTCCAACAACAAGACATATTTTCAGCATTATAGGATAAGTTTATAGTATAAATTGCACTACAAATTTTATCATATATTTACAATACAAACTTTATCCTATATTTAGAAACAGAGATAGTAATTTTTAGTTGATGAGTTGATTATTACATCCCTGCAACCAACGGAACACTAATATTTATGAAGTACTATAATTTGCGTGTACAAAAAACACACATATAATTTGCATAAAGATTTAAAATATTAGTTTGAATTCTCATCATGTTTTAAATTTTTGGCTAAAATATACTTTTAGTCCTTTAGGTTTACATGAGGTATACTTTTAGTCCCTTAACTTTATAAAGTATACTTTTAGTCCTATAATTCTAACACCGTTAATTTTGCTAACGGAAAATATAAACTCAAGTGATAACGGTTTAAATTTAAGTGATAACTGTGTAATTAAATGCTATTATGCTAAAATTTAAAAGATGGGTAAATTGAAAAACATATAAAATTTGTGTAATTAAATGCTATTAGTCATTGTTACGGACCTATATTAGGCCCAACATCATAATGGCCCAAGAGAGAATATTCTGATGATTAGGATCTATCTATAATGAAGGAGGATCATATATTATCTATAATTTAGGAAGATCTTCATCTAGATCTGGCTGTTACGATACTTGTGCCATGGATCACATAAGGCCCATATCAACCTAAGGTACACTCTAGAAATACAGAGGTCAAACCCTAAGGTACACAGATTCTACTCTCTCCGGCTATTTACAATTCAAATTTTACTACACAAAAGACACACCCCACCCCCTTTGGCTAAACGCCTATGTGTGTCTCGAACTACGTAGACTTTGATCTCTCTACAGGGTACGTAGGCCCTAGGCATTGTTTCTAGGTCAAGTCCGATTCAATCAATATCATACATGCTAGTCCATTAGGGCTAGCCACATCCTGTTCTTGAACAGAACAGTCATCATTTGAGTTCGTTGTGTCAGCTTTTTCCGTTAAGGGACTAAAAGTATACCTGAACTTTATTCAGGTCGCCAAAATTAAAATATTGGCGACCTGTTGGCATTTTAAGTCGCCATTTTTTGAATTTTTGAGACCTGAATTTACTTTCAGGTCTCCAAAATTCTAAAATTGGCGACCTGAAGTTTTTTCAGGTCGCCAATATTCCCATTTATTTTGCATAATATCCCTCCTCTCACCCGATAGAAATCGTTTCAAGTTCCCCTCTTTCTCTGTCACGCCTCCGTCGCCGCCTTGCCGAGCCTCCTATTCCTTTGTCTTCGCCGAGCCTTGCCTCCGCCGCGCCGTGCCGAGCGTCCTTCTCCTCCGTCTTGGCCGAAACCCATACAAACCCAAGTCCAAGCCGTTTCATTGTCTCCTTCGGTCTTCGGCAACTGAGACCTACGTTGCTACTCTCCAATCTCTCCCGGCTCCTTTGTCATTTAACCGCTTCGTTTGCTCTCCAAATCTCGCCACGCTTTGCTCTCCAAATCTCGCCGTTCTTTTTCCAAACAGTAATTTTCGATTATGTCTTTACTTCCTGCTGGTGCCTAAATCTCGCCGCCGCTGCTGCTCTCCACTGCTGGTGCTTAACCTATGATCATTAGCTGAATATTGTTATTTTTATCTCTCTCTAACTACTATACTAGAGACTGAAGTAAAGGTAGAAACATAATCAATAGCTTGTGTATTACGTTGAACTTTCTTGTTTTCTATGCATAGACGTAGGCACTGCAGCAATTCTTTCTCCAGATAAATGATACAAGTAAAATTGATTCTCTACCTCTTAGAATGTGTCTTTGTGATCAATATGGAAGTGCTTGATAAAAACAAGACTTGACTTGGTAAAGTCACAAGAGGGATGAAACTAGTTAGTTGTAAATGGGGTATTCACCATAAAGGACATTTCATATAGTACTATGGAAAGATGCAAAGCAAGATTAGTCGTCAAACTCTAAATTCAAATAAATAAAAAATGCTAAGTTTAAGATTCCCCTGGGTTTGGCTTGAATTAATAAAAGGGAATGATGTGTAAACTAAAGAAGGTTTTGTTTGGTCTAAAGCATTCTCCAAGAGATTAATTTGGGAAAGTAGTATCTGTAATTATTGCTTAGTCTTGCTATAAGCACGGTGATTATATTTATAGGGTGAATTGTTATGTTGTAACCCTAATTGAGGATAACTAAGTAAGGCTTAATGAAATCTATTCCTGATTAAACAGAGATAACCAAAGGACTAATCTGAAAAATAAAAATACTATGGCAACATGACAAAGAAACTTCAAAAGAAGTCTCTTTGAAGCGCCATTGATCTGCATATGTGCCACTAGCACCTACGTAACTTCTCTTGGCTGTATATATACCGAGTTATATATGTTTCTTTGATCAACTATACAATTTATTTTCTTTTTACCACACCTAGTGGGATAAGGCTTGTTGTGGTTGTAGTATTTTAAGCTTTTTCCTTACGTTTGAAACATTTTTCAGTGAGCATGCTTTGAAAAGTATGGCTATGGTGTAGTGGAGCGTTTTTTTGGTCATGGTGTGGGAACGGTTTTTCATTCTCGAGCCAATAATTTTTCATCATCGTAAGTGAACTATTGCCCGTATCATATTTTTCACCTGTTGCTTTTACTGTCTTGCAATGGTAGCCTGCCTAACAATCAAATCCTGTTGAATTGCATATTTGTATGTTGCTTTTCCTATATATGCTAGTGGAGCAGTGGTTGCCTAACTTCAATGTTCTTAAATTTTTAATAAAGTATGTTATGAGGGCATTGGTTCCTTGGCAAAGCTAAATTGCTACCTTTAGTCCTTTTGATTTTCAACAATGATGGGAGCCCTTTTCTTTTGTCTAAAGAGAATTGTTGTATCTTTTTTTACCCTGATAGTTTGTTACTTCAATAGATTCGTACTCTTGGTATCTACTCCCGTCTTGATGAAGTTTTTGATGCTCCTACAAATTGTTAACCAGGTTTTGATTGGATCATTTGGTTTGGGTCAAAGGTTTGAAGCAAACGGTTGTGCTCCCAAATTATGTCGGTTGCTTTCATTTTATGCACACACACATATATTGTCCTTATTGGTTTAAGTGTTTTTAATCCAGTCCGTGAATTTTTTTTTTTTGGTCTTTCCTTTATTATTAGCCATATGAACTACGTGAACTTGATTAAACAAGTGATGGCTTCATGGTTTACCATTTCCATTACCATTGAAGTATATGTCAATAGGAATAATTTCAATGTTCTGTTAGTTGAAGAAATTGTTGGATTTAATAGTTGATATTGTTCTGAATTGCTTTAGTTAGTAATTTTTGTTGAATTAAGCTGAAATTGATTGTTATTGAAATTTTGGAATGTATTAGTTTTAAGGGGAAATGCTGCCGACATTTCCTTAAAAGAAAGCATGTCGTTTTTGAAATTGTTATGAACTTGACTGTTGTTGGAAATGTCGTAGGTGGTAATAAAATGGGTCATGGTTGGATGAATGCGTTGAGAACTAGTGAAGAATATGAGAATGGGGTGGAAGAGTTTATTGAATTTGCTAGAAGGAATGTGGCTACAAAAAATGAGATGTATTATTGTCCATGTGTTAATTGTTTAAAGTTAGTCGAAGGGATATTGTTGATATAAGGGATCACCTACTTTGTAATGGAATACACCTTCGATACACAACGTGGATATGGCATGGTGAGGAAGTAAGTACCGGTGCGTCCCACGAAAATGAAGTTGAGGTAGATGATGATGGAATGGAGAAAATGATTCATGATGTTGAGGCAGAATCTTTTGCACAATCGGGTGAATATGATAGCGTGCGGAGTGATGTAGAGACACCTTTGTTCCCTGGGTGTACTAAGTATACACGTTGACGGGACCTTACATTTGGTCAACTTAAAGGCAACTTGTGAGTGGACCGATAGCAGTTTCACGTCGCTGCTTGAATTGTTGTGCGATATGTTGCCAGATGATAATGTACTTCCAAATTGTATGTATGAGGCCAAGAAAATCTTGTCTACGATGGGTATGGAGTATAAAAAGATACACAGTTGCCCTAATGACTGCATATTGTACAAAAACGAGTATGAATGCCTCAGTAATTGTCCGAAGTGTAAAACTTCACGATACAAAGTGAAGAAATGTATTGTTTTTGAAGAGCAGACAACAACAAGGCAACCTTTGAAGGCATTGTGGTATCTTCCAATAATTCCGCGGTTTAAGCGTCTGTTTACTAGTAAAGCAATGGCAAAGAAGTTGAGATGGCATTCTGATGAGAGAATATCCGATGGAAAATATCTTTGGCACCCGGCTGACTCTCCGCAATGGAAGAAAATAGACGAAATGTTTCCTCAATTTGGCAGTGAGCCAAGAAACCTTCGGCTGGGGCTTTGTACAGATGGCTTCAATCCGTATCAAACTCTTAGCAGTACCCATAGTGCATGGCTGGTTCTCATTGTAATATACAACCTACCTCCCTGGCTATGTATGAAACGCAAGTATGTGATGCTTTCTATGATGATTTCTGGACCAAAACAACCCGGAAACAATATCGATGTGTACTTGGCGCCTTTGGTTAAGGATTTAAAGAAGTTGTGGGAGGAAGGCATAGATGTGTTTGATGCATATAAGAAGGAGTCCTTCAAGTTGCGTGCAATGATTTTTACCACGATAAACGACTTTCCTGCATACGGAAATTTGTCGAGTACGGTGTGAAGGGGCATAAAGCATGTCCAATATGTGAAGCAGACACAAACTTCCATCAACTAAAGCACGAAAAAAAATGGTCTACCTCGGTCACAGGAGGTTTCTTCATCGGTTCCATCCATATCGTAAGTTAAGAAAGTGTTTTAACGGCTTACCGGAGCAGAGCACGGCTCCAAAGGCATTAACCGGAGAGGATGTTTATAGTCGGGTGAAACATATCAATGTCATATTGGGTAAGCAGCAAAAGAAGGCGAGTGAGAAGAATATAAGGAAGAAGAGATCAATTTTCTTTGATCTTCCATATTGGCGTAGTCTTGATGTGGGACACAGTCTTGATGTGATGCATGTGGAGAAAAACGTTTGTGATAGCCTTGTCAGTACTCTTTTGCACATACCAGGGAAGACTAAGGATGGAATTAGTGCAAGACTAGACCTGGTTGATATGGGAATAAGAGAATGGTTACATCCATGAGTAATGGAAGAGGGTAAGAGGGCATACATGGAGCCAGCAACTCATACACTATCAAAAGCCGAGAAGAAAAGTTTGTGTGGGTGTCTATATGACATTAAGATGCCACAAGGATATTCTTCTAATTTGAGAAGGTGTGTTTCAATGGACGATTTGAAGTTAGTGGGAATGAAGTCCCATGATTATCATGTGTTGATGCAACAACTATTACCAATAGCTATTAGAGGCATTATGAAAGATGAAGTGCGAGCCACTATAAAGAGATTGAGTATTTTCTTTAATGCTATCTGTAACAAAGTCATTGACATTGAACAGTTGGATGAATTGGAAAATGAGGGTTATATTATTTTTTCCCAACTATAGATGCATTTTCCTCCTGCTTTTTTTGATATCATGGTGCACTTGATAGTGCACTTGGTAAGGGAGGTAAGGCTCTGCGGTCCAGTTTACCTAAGGTGGATGTACCCTTTTGAGCGATACATGAAGATCCTAAAAGGGTATTCTAAAAATCCTTATCGACCGGAAACCTCAATAGTTGAGAGATATGTAGTTGAAGAGACTATGAAGTTCTACAAAGATTATCTATCAGGGGCGACGATACAATTTCAGCACGACGAGGGGATAAGCGAGGGAACTTGAGGCATCAAACTGAAGAATATGCCTCGTGAAGCCGTGTTGCAAGCACACTTGTACATCTTGAATAATATGGAAGAAGTTCAATCATACATTGATAAACACAGAAAGAGTTTGAAGGATATGAATCCAAGGAAGAATGACATGCGAGATAGCTAATGAGCAAAAGAATACATTCATAAAGTGGTTCCGGGAGACGGTATTGCACGAGACCGGTGTGTCGGATACAATCGAGTGGTTAGCCTGGGGCCTTCTTTTAGGTCATCACTTGGAGCGGTTATGATATAAACGAATATTGTTTTTACACAAAAGACCAAGATGACGAAGTTACTGCAAAATAGTGGGGTGATGGTTGAAGCTGAATCCATGCACTTTTCGAGTTCGAAAGACAAAAACCCGGTGTTAGCATCAATGGCCTATTATGAAGTTATTGAAGAAATATGGGAGATTAGCTACAACACATTCAAAGTTGCTTTATTGAAATGCAAGTGGGTTAGCAATAATGTTGTTGTAATAGATCCTAAATTTGGATTTGTCTCAATTGATCTTCAAAGACTTGGTCATAGAGATGAGCCATTCATTTTAGCAAGCCAAGCGAAACAAGTGTTTTATGTTACAGACCCTGCAAATAAAAAAATGTCCATTGTACTTCAAAGTAATAAACAGAAGTATGGTGAAGAATCCTTGAACCTTGACGATACACTCACTTTCACAACAAATCCACCTACAACACGTGAAGTAGAATTGGTAGATGATGAAGAATATCTTACAAGAAAGGATCATTGTGAAGGAATTTGGGAAACCATATAAAGTGAGATTTTCAAGAATGAAATAGTACTATGTTATTTAGTAATTTGTTTATTATTTAATAACATATCTAACATTGATTTGTCTTTCTTTGATGAATAGGAATATGTCCACCTCTGATGAGTCATCGGGTGATAGGGTTGATCAACCCGTTGTGAGAAAGGGTAGAGGTAGCACAAACATGGGTGCCCTAATTGCTCGTCGTGACAGTAAAAAAAAGAAGCTGCATGTGGAGTTCGATGCCAATATGAATCCGATTGGTAGAGAGGAAGACAATTTTATTAGCTATCTTGGCTATCTGGCTCGAAGCAAAGTTCGTATTGTATATTCTAGTTGGAAGATGTTTCTGATAAAATGAAGGAGTTGATTTGGGCACAAATTTTGGTATCTCACTTTCGATATATCTGCATTTGTATCTTTAGTCTTATTACTTGATTTCTTTCATATCTTCTCTTTTACCTTGCAACAAATATATGATGTCCCTGACAATAAGGCGATAAACAAGCATTGGATGGGCGAAGTTCGTCTCCGTTGGAAAGATTTTAAGAACAAGCTCACTAAAAAATATATTCGATGGTCAAAGAGGAACGAGGACCCATGTATGACCTATGATTTCATTTCTCCAGAGGATTGGAGGGAGTTTGTGGCGTCACGGCAGAATCCTGAATTTCTTGTAAAATTTCGTCATATCTTATCTTTTATTTGAATTTACTTGACATCGTAGGCTCAGTTTTGTTTGTTTTCGTGTCACAGGAAAAAAGTCAAGCCAATAGAGAGAGGCAAACGAAAAATAAGTATCCGCATTGCATGTCTAGAGGTGGCTATAAAGAGCTTGAACGGAAGATGATGGAAGAAGAGTTACAGCGAATGAAGGAAGCTTCCCAATCCGATCCTTCCATTGCTATCCAGGCCCCTGAGCGTCCTCCTCGTTACAAAAAATGGAAAGCTGCGAGAATGAAGGGTGAAAAATACATAAATGAAGATGTTGTTGAGGTTGCCTCAAAGATTGTAAGTAGTTAAATTAGAAGTCTTAAATGGCCTCAGTTGTTTCATACTATAAGATTTTAGTTATTATTTATGAAAAATCTTATGGTACAGGATGCACTTGAGCAGCAGAGCAGCCAAGGTTCATTCACGCCAGGTTCACAGCAGGACATTTTGTCAACGGCGATTGGGAATGTTACACCCCTACCGGCCTCACCCTTTCGGGTGGCGGGTTAGATGGATTCCTTTTATTGATTACCTTTCCTTTATTATTATGTCCACTTAACATGCATCAGAGTTAGCGCAACAGAGCATTTAATCGGTTTGGACTATCTACTGTACTGGTAAAAGTAAGATAGACGGAAAGTGAAAGTCATCCAAAATAAATACCCAAAACGATATATACAGTCATCAAAATGTAAAGTACAAAATGCGATAGGGCATTCCCTATTCTTCATTGCACCGCCAAGCCCTATCTTTCAAAAAGGGTCTTCTAGATCAGGCACACTCCCCTGCAGCTATTGAAACTTCTAGAGTCCAAAAATGGCCCCCAGAGTAACCGTCAGTACTCAAATACTAAATGTGTAAAGTGTATGCAGGTAACCATGTTAGATATAAAGTCAACAGTAACATGCCAAACATACCACATATGCATGCAAAAACATACCATAATAACCACACATCACAATCCGTAGAGCCCGTACAGCTGCCTTACCAAGGCAAGCCTCGGACTCACTGGATCCTCAACTCGTACAGACGCCAATTAAGGCCGGCCTCGGACTGATCCTCAACCCGTACAGCCGCCAATTAAGGTCGGCCTCGGACTGATCGTCCTTAGCGCTAGGAATCACAAAACTCTGTATGCATATTTGGCAAAGAAATATACAAAAACACACATGGCAAATACAAACATACAACAAAACACATAAAGATATCTGAGTAAGGCGGTTACTACCTGGTGTAATAAATAGTGTCCTTAATATTTTAGTGGGCCCGTTGACTTTCCAAAAGTTTCCTTGACCTAGATATCATTAAAATACACTTTTTTAGTAATTCCAAAAATACCCTTACATTATTTTAACAAAAACCGAGCCCAACAGATTTTTCCAAGAATCCAGTGTTTCTGGCCCAACTTCTGGGATTTTTAATAAATTCCAAAAAAATAATTGTTACATGAAACCAGCGTCATTTGAACCAGTAAAATGTCTATTGTTCAGTAATAATATTTCCAGAACCATAAAGCACTCAAAATTTTGAGTGGTGCATATTTTATACACCTTGGTCAGATATCGCCCTGTTGCAACCTGTTCTGACTTCACCAATTTTTATATCTTAGTAGGAAAATCCAAAAGACACAAAAATATACATCATGGTGAATCACTGGATGTGTAATTTCTACCATAAAAATATCAGATTAAACCAAGTTCATTTACCATTTTTAAGGTCGGGTTGAAGCATCCCTGCCAGGAATTCCAGAATCAACAACAACCTTGTTCTTAGGGGTTTTTCGGTGTTTTTGAGTTCAGAAACTTAATCCATAGATTAACCCCATACAAAATCATGTTTTAAAAACTTTGAGACCATTAAAAACTCTAAAATCAGATTCCAACACCAAGCCCCAACCAGTTGGACGAAAATCACAAGTTTGAGTTCCAAAGGTGCGGGTTTTCGGTGTTTACCTGAATCGGAAGTTCGGTTGATGATCTATGAACCTTGAACCTTGATTTGGCTATGGACATGGCTGAGCTCCTCTCTCTTCCTCTGCAAAATTTCACGCTTCATGGTGTAGGAGAGAGAGAGCATGTGTTTTAATAAAATAGAAGTAACTGATCAGTTCCAGAATAACTGTGGTTGATTCCTGTCCAGTTGTATCTGACTTTTCTTGACTTTTTCCCCAAGAATTCCAGAGTATTCCAGGGGTGTCTAGGCAGATGACAAGTGGCACATTCTCCCCAAAAACGTGCAGATCTTTATCTGCTTTTGGGGTAAATTACGAGTTTTGGCCCGGAACTTTCATAAATTACAATTGTGGCCCAGAACTTAATAATTATTTTTGAATTTTCCATGGACTCTCACCTGCCCAAAATGACCCATGTGGCGCCATTTGGGGCCCACATATCTGCCATAATTAATTTTTTCCCATTTATTCCCATTTTGCTCTTTTTCTCCAAATGTGGGACCGCGGTTTGACTTTTACACTGATTTCTCTTTCTTCTTCTTCAAGCCACGTTTTTAATCATTATGAGGGGCTAGGTGGCGCCTCTTTGGGCCCAAAAAATCTTCCTTCTAACTTCTTCCACTGACTTTCCACTTTATCTAGTCCGATCTCCTTCTACCGGTCCATGTGGGTCCCACTGGTCATCAGGGTGTTTCCCTTTGTACTTTTCTTCAACTTTTCAGATGATCTCCCCTGAATGGACATTCATATGTGGTACCTCATTGACTTCCCAAAGTGACCCCACATTTGTCCCATTCAGTCCAAAAGAAGCCCCTAACTGGTCCCTATCGATCCTTTTTCTACCAGTTAATCACTTGTGGGACTTGCATTTTGTGTTTGGGCCTGAGTATGGGTAAAATTATCTGACTTTACTTTCTCTCTCCTGGGTGGATGAATTTAATGATACAAGGGTAATGATTTGACCATTTTGCCCTTAGTCTTCCTCTTTTACCCCTGAAGTGAAATGTGTCCCAATGTAATCATTATTCTAATTCTTACTTTTCAACCAGATGACTTTTTAATGTTTCTTTCTCTTCCTATTTCCTCAAGTACGTAGGGGGTCTTTATCTGTCCAGGAAATGTCACACTTCCTGAACCGGGCTTAGTAGCCTGCCTAACTTAGGGTTATTCTCAAGTATCCATACCCGAAATTCAGGATATTACAGGGAAGCCGGATTACCTTGATGTTGTTCGAGGGGAGATAAGGGGAGTTAGTGTCACAAAATATTTCGGACAGCGTTCACGTTTGCATGACGAAGACAACCCTAGTCCTCGGTTGTTGCCAAAGTTCGAGCAAGCCTCGTAGGCGAGGTTATGGAACAACTACGGGGTGAAATGAGAGCTATGGTACAAGAGAAGGCAAATACAGAACGTACAGCACAAGAATCCCCGGCCTTCCCCAGAACCGATAGCATTTTTCAGCCTGTAGATGTAAATCTTGGCGAACTTTCTCACCTTCCATTAGGCGGACAAGGCGAACCTTCTCACACACCACAAGGAGGTCTACCTTGCACTCTATATTTGGATGACCCACACCGGCGTATTGTTGCCAATGGTCTTGTTTATCCAGAACAAACCGCACACCATAACAAGCAAATTCCAGAAGACCAATGTCGGGTGACTGTGAAAAGTGTGCGAGAGGGGAAAGAAGAGACAGCCATCCCGATTGATGATGAGGAGGTTACCATACTAGGCGCTGCCATCTCATGGTTCATCCTTTGGCCGCATCATCTTATTGAGATGGGGACGACACCTCCAATGGTAGGAAATACATTAATCGATTGATGATGAGTAGGTTCCCGATTGATTTTCATTGCTAACCCACTCATAATATATTTTTTATGTTTTCATAGCATGAACAAGCTGCGAGCTTATTTCTCTACTTAGCACAGCTGCGAGAGTTGTACAAGGACATCGACCTTATAAGCTTGCAGATGCCTCCGGGCATTGTTGGTGCAAAAAAGACATATCCGATAACAATTGACAAGAAAGATTTGAAAGAGTTTATGCATATGGATTGTTTAGATATACAGTTTCTTCAACTTGCAATCCTGTAAGTTTTTTTAACCCTTTAATTATGTCAGTACTCTTTTTTTGTTTAATATATTCAATAACATTTATCATTTTATTTCATTTCATAGTGTCTGCCGCGAAATATGCGCCAACACAAAGCGAGCGGGTTCGTATGGATACTTATGTCCTGGATGCATGGCTTCAGCTCACAATACGTTACCCAGAAGGTCAATTTATGTTGGTTTAACAATGGGCGACGGAGGCAAGTCTTGTTATCTAGCGCCAATACATGAAAGGTGCGTACTTTTGTTTTGTCTATATAAGATTTTTGTGAATAAATTGCTTTCTTATCTTAATTTAATATTAATACGTATATGTTGTAGTGGTCATTGGACCCTGTGTGTTGTTTGTCTCGTCAAGAACTCCTGTTATTGGTTCGATTCAATAGGTGGCACTCCAAACGAAGATATCAAAACCATGTTTGCCGAGTAAGTAAATTTGTGTCTAAATCATCGATTCTTCTTTTAAATGAATGGTTTAACATGTCTGTTAATTTCCATTTTAATGATAGTGGCCTCAAGACGTATAGACAGCTTGTTGTAGCAAAAGAGCAGGGTGGACCGAAGTGGTTTTATCCGAAGGTAAGTAGTTTCAATTCAAGTTATTTCATTGACACAGTAGCTTTCGATATGCCTTTATTCGTTTTAACAATTTGCTTTTGATTTATAGTGTCATCAACAACCAGGGAGCACCGAGTGCGGATACTACGTTATGAATTGGATGCAATCCATCGTTACCGCGGACGTATTCAAGGTTTTCAAAATGTACATAATCGCTCCGTGATCCTCAAATGATGATATTTTTGTTGTTGTACTTGAGTTGTTAATTATTTCCTTCACTTAATTGGTTTATCTTATACCTTGTTTTCCAATTTACAGTTTTTGGGTACTGCGGATCCGTACTCGCAGGATGAGATCGATTTGGTTCGAGACATGTTGGCTTGACATCTTCTTCAACACATAGCCTAGTTAGTAGTGAGCATGATTAGTATGTTATTGTGTTAGTGATTCTTTGCTACTTGTTGTTCATTTGTATCTTTTGGTGTTATTGTGGGTATCTCTGTTCAAAATCTGCAACAATTGTGACCAACTTTCTTGGAACTATGAACCTTCTTGTGGTTGATGCAAAACTTGGTAGATATCTCATTGTTGCTATCTCATTGTTAGTTTGTGTCTTTGCAAGTTTGGTGTTATTGTGGGTATATTACTGATTCAGCTAATGCAAAACTTGGTAGAAATCTCATTGTTAGTTTGTGTCTTTGCAAGTTTAGTGTTATTATGGGTATGTATATTACTGATTCATGTGTATATATCTATCGTTTATTTGTTCTTTTTCGGGTAAAATTAAAATATGCAGCATATATTTTTTTTTTTAAAAAAAAAAAAACTCAACAAAGGCGTCCTGATTAAGTAATCAGGACGCCTTTGTTCAATTTTGGCCTTATTAAGGCGACCTGAATTGTAATATTAGGTCGCCTTAATAAGGCGACCTGATTGTAAATCGTCGCCTTATTAAGGCGTCCTCATATTATATCGAGTCGCCTTATTAAGGCGACTGATATAAATTCAGGTCGCCTTATTAAGGCGACCTCATATCAGGTCGCCTTATTAAGGCGACCTGATATAAATTCAAGTCGCCTTAATAAGGCGACCTGATTTCGACCTTAATTTAAAATTAGGTCGCCAAAAGCCACAATTTCGACTACCCCTACCGAGACGTCCCTCAGTAAAGGGACGTTAATTGGGTCTTATTTAGGTAGTTTTTTTAGCATTTTTGTAGTAGTTATTGGCCATTTTACATAATTAACCCAAACAAGAAGGCCTACAATAAGGCCCAACTTAAGCCCAAAAACCGAATTAACTACAAAATCGAACCGAAATATTTCGATTTTTCCGGTTCAGTTCTTCGGTTTCGGTTTTAACCAAAAACCGAATGCTCACCCCTACGCAGCATTGGTGGTGGGACTAGGATATGGTCAAAGAATGAGCCATTTTATGATGGATTTCTACTTAATAACTTGGGCAAAAACGAGGAAGATGAAATTGATTTGCCTACCTTTCCATTGATTGCAAATTTTAGTTTTGGGTGAGACGAGTTGCTGCAAGTGTTAGTTACTCTTCATAACTTAGTTCAACATGAACTGTGGCGTGTCCAGTTCGCTCATATATAAAATTAGTGATGGCCAAATCTGAAAGCACAAATGATATGGAATCACCGGTGATTATATGCACACAGGAAATATTTGTAACTAAATTTCTGTTGGTATTAAGAAATTATAAAATAAAACACATTATTCATATTGCAAAAATAAAATTATTGCCAAAGTAACACATAAAATAGTGTAACTTTTCATTTTCCTAGGACTCTAGTCTAAACATTAGCAACATTTTTAATATTAGTAGGAATCAACAACTTCTCCCTTTTCAAGTAAATACAAACTCTCAGTGTGATATTGAAAAAAAAAAAAACACTGTTTTTCATAGCTTCTGTTATGACATTAGTTAGAGTTGTTGGACGGTATCTACTAATCTGTCCATCTCCCATGTCTAGTATGAGTTCACCAATATTCTTCCTTGCGTCTAGTATGAAATTAGGATCCATTCTTCCAGTAATTGAGAAGATGTTTGTCCATGACGTGTGGTTTCCAATTTGTTTCATAATCCAAATGGAAAAAAAGTTGTTTTTAACTTCTTCATCAGTTTCATGATCAACATCATATACATGAGTTTCTTGTATTAAGAGGAGTGAGTCCCCAGTGGTCACAAGGGAATTCAAACAATTGATACGTGCTCTATCAAGAAATAATATTAGTCTAAAAACTTCATGTGTCAGATCAAGTGTAAGTATATATTTACGTGCTTCTTCTCTATGCCAAACAATCCAATAAAGCATCCCGTTACAAAGTACGTGGTGATAGCCACGTGCAATGTTCATATATGGAGGAGGGATATTACATATGAGACGTTTCCACGACCAAGTGACATATGAAAAAACTCAAGCTGAGTCAAACTCTTTATTATAAAAGATAAGGTTTACAACCTTAAAGTCATTGTTATTACTATCAAAACCAAAGCCTGCAAGGGATAGTTTTTCATTCCAAGTCATAGTGAGGAGGGAAGCCATACATATTTTTGAATCGTGGGATTCCAAAGCATGAATTTGAAAGGCCGACGTTCCTTAGCCAGACATACTAATCCATTGCTCACCCCTATCACTTTTGTTCCTTTTAGTTCCTTTGTAGGACTCTCTAGTTTGCGAAACAAATCGAATTTATCGTTGTCAAAATGGATTGAATAGGTTACCTGACAATATGGAAAAGAAATATATTCCCTGTCATAATTTTCTGCGCTACTTTGGCATTGACAGGCTTTAATAAGGAGGAATTTGGTTTCTGGAACATTTTGAGTTGCGGCATATGAAATCGGTACTGGTAATTAGGTCATTCCACTCTCTACAAACAAAAGAGCATTGAAATAGAGTTTAAGCGTCTAGTTTCAGCAAAATTTCTTCAATGACGTGGAGGGGAATAAAAGCATTTGCTCTCTTGGAGGGCGTCATGAGTCTGACTAGGGGTGGTTTATGGGATTAACGAAGGTGATGAGTCTCGAACTAGGGGTGCTATTGTGGGCTAAGCCTACTATATATAGCTATTATTAATCATTTATAAATATTAATTAATTTGATGTGATATATTTTAGTCGGATAAACATGATTTTGTATCTTATCTATTTTTTCGATAGATTTAGGATCAGGCGGTGTATTTTTGTATTTTTTAACACGACAATGCTATTATATTTATTTTTTAATCGAATATCATTTTTTGCAAACAATATCCTTATTTGTTTTGATATTTTCTTAAAAAGATAGGTTTGTTATAATGCCAAACATTTTTATTTGAAAAAAATAAGGGAGAATGTCACATCATATCCCTAATCTATTTTTCAAGAACATCTTATCTTTTTTTTTCCAACAACAAGAACATCTCATTTATCATCTATTGTTAATCAGTCTTATATTGAATACGTGTTCTTTTACAAACTTATATTATATGATTTTCGTTTTTTTTTTTTTTTTTTTTTTTTTGAGTAAGAATGAAATTCAGCGATACAGTTTTTAAGGGAAAATCTCAATTAAAACTAATCGAATAAAATTTAAATTCAGGCCTATACTTTCAACAATTTCACAAGCTATTATTACCTCCTTTCTTCTCTATCTCTTCGTTACAAATCCATCTTTCTCCCACAATCTTCTACCTCTCTCTCATCAACGTCATCATCAAGGCTCAGGACAAACCTCGATGTACTACTGGGTATATCCTTTTCTTTATGATCCATCCTCAAATCATGAATTGTCCCCATTAATTTCTGATTTTTAAATTAATTTGATGATTATTCTAATATATATATGAAGGGGTTTAAACTTCTCATGTTGCATGAAAAGAAGAAGATTCCTACACACATGAAATGGTGGGACCCACATATATATATAATGCTAATTATATATATATGTGGGTCTCACTATTTCATGTATGTGTAACATGAGAAAACACTTCTCCTACAAGGCTACAACATGAGAAGTGTTTTTCCCATATATAAAACACAAAATCCCAATTATAGTGATGAATAAAGGGGTTTGATCTTGAAGGTGTATGTGGAGAGCGTCTCATGATCATGACCAGCACCAGGGACGGAACTAGGAATTGAAATCGGGGGGCAAAATTTATAGAATAAACCCAGGTGTTTATAAAATTACATTAAGCCCTACAAAAGTTTCAATATTTTCATTTTAGTCCCTCTATGAAACTTTTAATGGGGACTAAAGTGAAACAATTGAAAATTTTATGAGGCCGAAATATAATTTTCTAAAATTTTGGGTTAATCAGGGGGGGCAAAATTTATAGAATAAACCCAGGTGTTTATAAAATTACATTAAGCCCTACAAAAGTTTCAATATTTTCATTTTAGTCCCTCTATGAAACTTTTAATGGGGACTAAAGTGAAACAATTGAAAATTTTATGAGGCCGAAATATAATTTTCTAAAATTTTGGGTTAAACTCAGTAATTTTAGGGGGGCGGGGCCACCCCTAGCCCCCCATGTAGGTCCGTCCCTGACCAGCACTAAAAACTCTTTTGGAAAGTGTACGGTGCAAAAGGATTAGTCATCCCAACCGGTGGTGAATACTTTAAACTACCTAAAGTACGAATTTTAGGATTTTTTTAGGGAAAATTACACTCAGGTCCCAAGAAAGGAAATTAATCACAATAAAGTCTCTTAAAATCATGAAATTACACAGAAGTCCCAAGGGACTTCTGTGTAATTATTTGTGAATGTAAAATTACCATTTTGCCCTTCTATATTAACAACATAAAATGCATATATTAACAACAACTTTTGAAAACCTGTATTTTTTCACTTCCAGAAGCTTTTTACAACAACAAATGCTAAATTAACAACATAAAATGCATATATTAACAACAACTTTTGAAAACCCTCGATTTTTTCATCTCTCACTTCCAAAAGCTATTTACAACAACAAATGCTTAAATTAACAACATAAAATACATATATTAACAACAACTTTTGAAAACATGGATTTTTTCATCTCTCACTTCCAGAAGCTATTTACAACAACAAATGCTTAAATTAACAACATAAAATGCATATATTAACAACAACTTTTGAAAACCCGATTTTTCATCTCTCACTTCTTAAACTATTTACAACAACAAATGTTTAAATTAACAACATAAAATGCATATATTAACAACAACTTTTGAAAAGAGAGAGAGGAAAAAGGGAGACAAGAGAGAGGGAAGGGCAAAATGGTAATTTTACATTCACAAATAATTACAACCAGGTCCCTTGGGACTTCTATGTAATTTCATGATTTCAAGAGATTTTATTGCGATTAATTCCCTTCCTTGGGACCTGAGTGTAATTTTCCCTTTTTTTTATGTACAACAGAAACAATTAGGAGTATCAATTCCTACATACAACGGTTAGAAATTAGTGAAAAGGGACTAGTTTTCCCTTAACCACCTACAACTCAATCCTTCAATTTGAAGAGTTGCAGTTTGCCTTCATTTCTTTTTACTTACCAGTGATCATGTGTGGGAGCCCAAGCTAAGCCAACCTTCAATTTATACTTCATTGTTTTCACCCATATTTGACTAGGAATTACCTTAACAGGGATCACGATCTAGGGAGGTGAATAGGAAGGACGTGCATTGATATTTTAACGAGACTTTTCTGGGGACGTATGGCGGCGTCGTCTAGGCAAGAGAAAAAGAATGAAAAACGACAAGAAAGAAAGTAGAGGAAGTAGAAGGAGAGGACGTGGAAGAAAAATGAATAAGAAGAATGGAAGAAAGGAGAGAGAGTGTGTGGATGAATAAATATATATCGACATCATGTTAAATATTCAGGGGCATTAAAGTAAATTTATAAGATTTAGATATTCTAAAGTAGGCATCTTGTCCTGATTAGGAATTCAATGATTTTAATATTTCAGTGAGATTTAATTAGATTTTTTTCAGAATTTAAAGATACCATTATAAATTCATTCAAATTATTTTAAATTTTGTAGATGTTATCCCCGCCTAAAGAGATTAGAGGATATGATAAAAAATATTCCTATTTTTTCTGCCACCTTATCACCCTTACCAATTTGATTTTTAGTTATACTATCAACAACTTTAATTAAATCATTGCATTGATCTTTATCAACAAACTAAAATGAACTATTTTAACTAACGTTAATCTTTAAAGTATTTGGATTATATTAAATTAAATAGCGTGGAGGTGAAATCTTTTTAATATAAAATTCAATAAACTTTAATTTAAAGAACTACAATAACTTGACATATTCAAAAATAATATTTTCAATTTGGGGAGAAATTTTTATGTGAACTTGGAATGTCACATCATTTATGATCTAACCAACCAAAAGCCAACAACTCAGCAACATTTAAATTTTTTCAAATGAGTCATTAGCCAACTAAGATTAAAATTATCTAAATTGTCATAGTTTCATTGGACAGAGTTCAAATAACATAATACTTCTAGAGTATGTAAATATTTCTGCATCAAATTTGACCCCCTTTTAAATATTAGTCGGCAGGTTAAAAAAAATGAGAGAATAACAACAACAAAAACTTTTGAGTGTTGTATTTTTGAGTTGTGAATTGCAAATTAGTTAAAATAATTCATTGTAGTTTGTCAACAAAGATCAATGCAATGATTTAATTTAAAAATTGTTGATAGGAACTTTTCATTAGCAAAATGGAGAATCATTATAGAGGTTTTTCTCTCTGACAGAGGAAACGAGGCAGCTGCTTCGAATCGAAAAGTGAGGCCTCCGCCACCCACTGTGACGGAGGAAAATGAGCGTCCCCTCCGATCGCACCTTGCGAGGAGGGGAAAGTGAGAGAATGATGGAGGACGACGGTGACGATGTGAATCGAAGGAAGCGGAAAGTACGTTTTGCGGAGAAGGAATTTACTGGAGATGAATCTATTAAAGCTCGAGAAGAACCCTGGATGAAGCCGAATGGGAAGCCCCTACGCCGATGTCGTATAGGGAATCATTACTGAACAACGTTAACTCACGGACTTGCTGGTGGGAGTGGTCGAAGATGGAGGAGGAAGAAGAGATCGAGGACTATGGGGCAGGAATCGATTTCGACAAGATCTTAAACCCAGGTGATGGAATCATTGTGGATCTGTCTAATCCACTTTGCCCAAAATTTCAATTTGACGAGAAGGAAAAGGAATGGCTCATGAAGCCTTTCCGGCGTACACTGATTGTGAAGCTATTGGGTCGACAACCGAGTTACGGATTCATGGTGAAGAAATTACGTCAAATTTGGGAGAGGAAAGGTAAGATAGACAGACATCTTCAACTTAGAGAATGATTTCTATCTTGTTAGTTTTCAGCACCTGGATGATTACATGGAAGCCTTAACCGGGGGCCCTTGGGTTATCATGGATGCTTACCTAAATGTTGCTAGGTGGCGTCCTAATTTCTGCCCGAAGAATGCAAAAATTGAGTCTGTTGTAGCCTGGGTTCGTTTACCTGATTTGCCTGCGCCCCTATTCGATAAAAAGGTTTTATTGAATTTAGGAAAGGCTATTGGTAAGGCAATCGGGACCGATGTGCATCTTCAACGCGGCGTGCTAGGGGAAAGTTTGCTCGCTTGTGTGTGGAATTGGATCTCACGAAGCCACTTATTCCTGAATTTAACTTGGAGGGACAGGTGTTGAGTGTGGTTTATGAGAGTCTAGGGCTACTATGCAATAGGTGTGGATGGTTTGGGTATAATAAAGAGGGGTGTGTTGAGTTTCATAGGAAAAATGCGGAGGTAGGTATGGATGTAGAGGGAGTGGAGAAGGAAGCCACGGTGGGAAAAAATAATGAGGGGGAGCAAGAGTTATGGAAAACGGTTCAAAGGGCTCGGAGGCAGAAACGCTTCCCTGTGATAGCTCAGCCTATACAATCGGGTTCTAGATACTCTGTTCTGGATGAAGCTGCAGAGAATGAAGGGGTTAAATTGGGGGATGTGGAACAGCAGGTGCTGAGTGAGAAAGCAAAAGGGGTGGTAAAAATGAGAAAAGATGAAGTTCCCAACCAGCAAAGTAAGAAAGGGGTAAATGGAGGCATGGGGGTGAAATCTCGCGGATCAGAGAAGGGGTTGGCAATCGGGAAAAAATCAATTGTAAAGGAAGGGCAGCGAGACACAATGGGAAAAGATAAGAGCCCCACGGCTTTGAACAAACCAGGGAGGAATAACTCTGTTTTGTCAGAGATTCAGAATAATGTTTGGAGTGCAGAATGTGTCCTGGAAAGTAATCTAGGTACACATAATTGGAATGGTGTGGCCATGGTTGACAAAGAAAATTTGCATCCTGGGGTTTGTACGGATGAAACAGGCGGCAACAATGTTTTAGTCCCTAATGGTCAGCAGGTTGATGAAGATGGCGATGATCCCATCGAAAGTTATGGGATAAGTATTGAGGAAGGGTGTGAGACTCTGTGTCTTGGTGATAGTAGGTAATTGTTGCGCTGTGTCTATTTTTTAATTGTTGTTATGATGAACATAATGGTATGGAATAGTAGGGGTGCAGCTAGTAAGGGATTTGCAGCTGTATTGAGGGATTTGAAGTATAGACATAGGTTGGATGTGGTAGTTATTCTGGAACCACGTGTAAGTGGGACAACTGCAGACAAAATTATAAAGAACTGGGGTTTTAAGCACTCGGTGAGGAGGGAGGCTGAGGACTTTTCGGGGGGTATCTAGATTTTATGGAGTTTGGAGGATTTAGTAGTGGATATTTTATTGCTTGACGAACAATTCATTCACTGTAACTTGTGTTTGGGTGGTAAGAAGATGGTATTTACGGCTGTGTATGCAAGCCCAAACGAAGCCAAACGGCACAGGATTTTGGATATTCTATATAATATTTCTATTGAGGCCAATGAACCATGGTTATTGGCTGGAGATTTTAATGAAATTAAATCCCCACTGGAACAAAAAGGCGGAGGAAGGGTGAATGAAGCTCGCTGTCGGAATTTCAAGGATTGGATACAGGACTGCAACCTAATTGACATTGATGCCCATGGACCTTTCTTTACTTGGAAAGGACCTAAATGGAATGGTTTGGATAGGGTATATAAAAGACTGGATCGTTGCTTGTGTAATGTGCAATGGCAAGAAAAGTTTGGGAATGCTTATGTTAAAATTATCCTAAGAGTTTGTTCTGATCATCATCCTATTATCGTTAGTTTGTCTATGGAAACTAAGGATTTTAGGAGTAGACCTTTTAGGTATGAGATTGCTTGGCAAATGCATGCACAATTTGACAATTTGATTATGCAGCATTGGTCAAAGGAGGAAGAGGTCCAGGGGAATTTAAATAAGCTGAGGCAGGAATTAGTAAGATGGAACAGGGAGACGTTTGGCCAAATTGAATGGTGTAAGAGGAGGTTGTTGAATAGGTTGGGTGGGGTCCAGCATAATATTGACAGGTGGAGTAATCCATTTCTGATCAGGTTGGAGAAAGAGTTAGAATCTGAGCTTATGCAAGTTCTACGACAGGAGGAAGTGTTCTGGTTTCAGAAGTCAAGGGGGAAATGGCTGGAAGGGGGTGATCGCAATACGAGGTATTATCACTCAAAAACACTAATTAGGAGAAGAAGGAATAATATAAAAATGCTGAAGAATTGTTAGGGCATTTGGGTTGAAGAGGAGGCCGAGATTGTTAAGTTGTTTCAGGATTTTTACAATAGGCTATTTTCTGAAGAGGTGCAGGAATGGAAGTGGATTGATACATACCAAAGAATGGGGAAAGTTCCTAATGAAAAATTAGGAAGGTTGGGTTTGTGTATTTCTTGTGAGGAAATAAGGAGAGCTTTTTTCCAAATGGGAAGTTTCAAGGCGCCGGGAAGCGATGGCTTTCCTGCTGCTTTCTACCAGCATAATTGGAGGGTGGTTGGTCACTCAGTGGTAGATTTCATTATGGAGCTGTGGCGTAACCCGGATCGGATTGGGAAGGTAAATGACACTCTCTTGGTGCTTATACCAAAAATTGAGCAGCCGGAAGAGGTAAGCCATTTCCACCCTATTGCTTTATGCAATGTTGTTTACAAAGGCCTGTCAAAACTGATAGTCAATAGACTTAAACCAATCATGGATAATTTGATCTCCCCTTATCAATCGAGTTTTGTCCCTCGGAGGAGCATCCATGACAACATTATTGTTGCTAAGGAAATAGTTCATTCCATGGGAAAATTACAAGGAAGAAAGGGCTATATGGTGATTAAAATTGATTTAGAAAAAGCTTATGATAGGATGAGATGGATTTTTATAAACAACGTGTTAGAAGAGATTGGTGTTGATGATCACCTAAGGAAGGTCATAATGTCTTGTGTTACTTCAGCCAAACTATCCCTAATGTGGAATGGTGGGAAGAGAGAGGAATTTTGCCCAGCTAGGGGGTTGAGGCAAGGTGACCCCTTGTCACCATACCTTTTTGTGCTAGGTATGGAAAAGCTAACACACTTAATAGTGGACTGTGTGAATAGTAAGAGATGGTGTCCAATGAGGTTGGGTAGAAATGGCGTTGAGGTGTCACACCTAATGTTTGCGGATGACTTGCTTCTTGTATGTGAAGCTAACATGGACCATATCTGTTATGTGATGAATATTCTGGATTTATTTGGGGACATATCTGGGCAGAAAGTTAATAAACATAAAACCAACATCTTTTTCTCTAAAAATGTTGAGAGAAGTGTACAAAATGAGGTCTGTGCATACTTTGGATTTAGAAGAATGGAGGATTTGGGGAGGTATTTGGGTGCTTATATGTTTAAGGGGAGAGACAATAGGAGGAACTTTCAACATTTGATTGATAAAATGCAAGGGAGATTAAGTAGCTGGAAGAAACAGAATTTGTCTATGGCGGGAAGACTAACTCTTGTTCAGTCAGTGACAAGCCAATTGGCAATATTCTCCATGCAGCATTCCTATATACCTGCTGGAGTTAGGAATGAGTTGGAGAGAATTCAGAGGGATTTTCTGTGGAATAGTGAAAGGTCCAAAATAAAGATTCATGTTGTTAATTGGGAGAAAGTATGTAGTAGGAAAAAGAATGGGGGGCTCGGATTGAGGGAGCTAGGTGATATGAATGATGCTCTCATGGGAAGAGTGGCTTGGAACTTAATTGCTCAACCTAACAGTCTATGTTCGTTGGTGTTGGCAGGGAAATATAGAAGGGAGTGCAACTTAACAAAGGAGTGCAAGATGATGAAGTCGGATTCTGAAATTTGGAAAAACCTGAGTAGAATATGGCAGAGTGTGCTAAGTAACATGTCTTGGGAGGTAGGTGATGGTGTAAGGGTTAATTTTTGGCATGACAAGTGGTTGGATGATGGCAAGACTCTAGTTGAAAAATGTATTAAACCCATCACGAAAGTGAATGGAGATCTAAAGGTGCAGGATTTTGTGAATGTTGCAGGCGACTGGGACTTGGGGAAAATCAGGAGTTGGGTTAATGAGGAGGGAGTGAGGCTCATAATGGCTGTGCTACCTCCCAATACCTGAAATGGTGTGGATGTGTTGAGATGGGGCACAAAGGTGCAAAATCAGTATAACGTGGCTGATATGTACCAACTTCTGCGTAATGAGCAAGATAAGGAGGAGGAACCCCCTGAGTGTGTGAATAGCTGTTTGTACAGGGATGCTATGGGTGTCTTGTACCCACGTTATATTCTTTCTTTTTTTTTATATTAAAAAGGTTTTGGAGGGGTTCGACATCGGTCACTGCGCCAGCAAGACGGCCCGGCCTATGAAACTTACGGGACTTACGAGATCGCCTACCAAAGAAGCCCCAATGACAGCGGAGGATCGAACAGATGGGCGTCTTGCCCCGTATTCTTACCCCCAAAAAACAAATTTGTTGATAGGATAACTAAAAATTAAATCGATAAATGTGATCAGGTGGCGGAAAAAATAGGATATTTTTTTTTTTTAATCATGTCCTCTAATCTCTTTAGGCGTTTGAAACTAGGGATAACAACCACAAAATTTAAAATAATTTGAAATTGAAATGATATCTTTAAATTTTGGTGTCGATGAATTTCATTTTAATTTAAAAATAAAAAAATAAACGAAAATCATATAATATGAGTTTGTAAAAGAACATGGAGTCTAAAGTGTTTGGGTAACACTCAAACCGTAGTTTCAGAAGCTATTTTTTGCAAATTAAGACAAATTTTTCTTACATATTTATCTCATAAATTGTAAAAACTATTTTGTAAAAGCTAATTCAAACGCTTCAAGATAAAATAAGATGTTCTGGTTGGCAAAAAAAAAAAAGATGTTCTTGAAAAATAGATCAAACATATGATGTGACATTCTCCCATATTCTTTTCAAATAAAAGTGTTTAGCTTTATAGTAAGGGGAAGGACATTTAAATACCATATGAAATTTCAAAACCTAGAAAAGTCTACTGAAAATGGAAAATGACATAGAGGTACGCAGGTACAAATCTGGGTTTTGGATATTTGGCAAAAGACAAAATTATCCTCTCCTTCATTCCTTCTCTATGCACTCTGGTCTCTCTTCTTCACCATCTTTGTGCGACCAGTTCCGTAATCCTCACTCCATCCATCGAAGGTTGAAGAAAAAGATGCCAAAAACCAGTTATCTTCTTCTTCTCCAAAAACTCAGTTGCCATCGAGTTCATAAGCTCTGTTATCTTCTTCTTTTCCATTCAACTTCTTTCTTTCCCTTCACTTTCACCATCACAATGTCAAGAAACCAGTTTCCTGTGAGTTCATGATTTTTCAGCAATCTTATAAATTTTTCCAGCGATCTTTCCTAGTTTCCCACAAAGGGTAATGAAATTGACAAAATTAGTAATGAGATTGACAAAATCCGTAAGTAAAGAAAATATGTGTAAAATGATTAATAAAGAGTTTTGGGTTGTAACCAATTGAGTAATGAAATTGACTAAAATAGTTATGGTTTTGACAAAACCAGTTAGTAAAAACAATATGTGTAAAAGGATTGACAAATAGTTATACATTGTGGCCAATTGAGTAATGGTTTGACAAAATTCATAATGGTTTTTACAAAATTAATTTTAATTTTAAAAAGAAATAAAGTAGAGGAGAGAGGAAGGGAGGGAATACTATTTGATGTTTCCAAGACCAAAATGGAAAAACTACTATTACCTTCGATCTTAATTGACCAAAATACTTGGTAACTATATGATTGTAAACATTGTTTTGTTTTGTTTTTATATATATAATTAAACATTGTTTTGTTCTTCCACCACTTTGATCCATTTAAGGATAAAGTGCCCCTCCAAGCGTATCAACGAGCCAGCCTGCTTTGGGCCGTATAAATGGGGCTACTTAGCGCTCACACATTTTGACCTTTGTTGCTTCTCCCCCATGTGCCTTCCCTCACCCCCAAAATTAAGTTTGAAAAATTAGTATACTTATACTTAATAGTGTTTAATCAAAAAAAAAAAAAAAAATTGCCAAAAAAAAAACAAACAAACAAAGTGTTTACATGACGGGACAAAATCAGGACAGACCTGACCCGGTTCATCCTCAATCCACAAACACAATCATGCTTATCAAAGACTCTCTCTCTCTCTCTCTCTGCTCTTTAATATGGTATTTTAGGAAGATTAAGAAAGTTAAATAAATAACTCAATTATAACCTATGTTATGTATCACTAGATTATATACTACCTCCTGGTCCTAATTATAAGAGCTAGTTGATTTTTTTTTTTAGATATTAAGGAAGCTAAATAAGTTACTTAATCATTTTATATGTTGTGTTTTCTTAGATTATATATTAGTTTATTAGTCAAACTATTTAGTTTGAAGAAAAAAAAAATATTATACGTTAATTTAATTAACTTCCTTAATTTCTCCAAAAAAATCAACTAAAATCTTATAATTAAGACCGGTGGGAGTCTTGGTTTATAAATCAGGCAAAATAGGTTAGAGAAAAAAATAAAAATAAAAATCTCAATGTAACTTAATTAACTTCCTTAATCTCTCTAAGAAATCAATTAATTTTTATATTAAGAACCGGAGGTGGTAATTTTAGCTTGAATCCATTCGGGATTTCACACAAGACAAAACAGTGGTCCTCAGAGAGATTTCATATCAAAATGATCAATACACACTATAATTGCTAAAATTTATAAGGTGGAGAAAAAAATTTGTTCCATTTATATGTCACATTATTAATTTTTTATTTAAATGTATAATTTTATCTTTTATTTATTATTGCGTAGAATCTGTTGATATAATGTATACTAAATAGGAGTAAATTTATAATATTATTCATTTAAAGTATTTATTGTTTCTAGTTAAAAAAAAATAACTTATAAATATAATTAGAAGAATAGTATAGGAGACGTGTTTTAAGGAATTGCATGTTCTTATTTATCAAAGATATTGGTGATAGTTTGTCACAAATTTTCAGTATCATTTTTTATGTCTAGCTACTACCTTTAATAAGACTGTTTTTCAAAGATAAGTGGCATTTTTATATATTTATTGCATTTAATTAATTTTAACCAAAAGTGTTTATTTAGGTAACTCGATTATTTAGTATCCCTGATGGCCTGAAGGAGTATTGTTCGTGTATCTCCGATTAAAATCTTTTAAATCGCGCGCTTAATTACTAATTTAATGAAGATATAGGTAAAGATAAAATGAAACATCAAATTAAATATATTATTTATGATGATCCAAATCTAGATCTCCTCCTTTCAAAAGAGACGTGCATGATTTGTCAGAAAATGTTTTTTTATTAAATTTAAATAAGTTATTTGATATTTTTAATAATTCCAAAGACACTCTGAATTTAAAGGATTTAAACCGCGTCTACTTAAAAACAAAGTGAGTGGAGACAAAACGACTATGTCTACTTTTGGAGATAATTGAATCCAAACTGACGATGAGCACGTAGCTGTCTTGACTCTTGAGTGCCAAATTTTCCATTACCTAATTGATCTAAATCTTAAATTAGATTGAAAGAGGAGATAACTATTCATCTGACTCTAAATATAAAACTATATCATTGATTTTGATTTTAAAGATAAGATTTTGATTCATTTTATCTTTCATATTTATCATTTTTATAAATTAATTTACTTAATTTATAAACTAATATATAATATAAGATTATACAATGATATATAATGGGATGAAGTCGCATTTACTATAAGAAACACTTTATTTTACTTTCTTTGCATGTCTAAATTAATGAAGTACTTCCTCTGGTCCTAATTATAAAACCAAGTTGACTTTTTTTAAATAAAAAAAATTAAGGAAGCTAATTAAATTACTTTTGAGTATTTTTTTTTTTCGAAACTAATTAGTTTAAATAATAAACTAATATATAATCTAAGAATACACCGTATATGATACGATTAAGTAACTTATTTAACTTTCTTAATATCTCTAAAATAAATCAACTCAATCTTATAATTAAAATCAGAAGTAATAATTCTTAAAAGATGATGGACTCGAGGACAGAAAAGTAAGAGAATATTCATCATTACATGTTCATTCTCAAATGGTTGATTGATGATGATGATATATAAGTGGTCCAAGAAGATATATTTCCAGCATTATATATAAATATATATAGACACAAACGAATATAAATAAAACCCACTATAGACTGTACGAATGTTCTAACATGATCCCACTTGAAGGGTACACTATTACTTTAATCCTTTCCTAGGTTTCTTGTTTTTCATGTAGCCCTCAAGACACACACACTCTTTTTAATTACTCCCCTGGTCCTAATTATAATATTAAGTTGACTTTTTTAAAGAAATTAAGAAAAATAATTAAATTACTTTAAAATATTTTTATTTTTTTCCTCCAAACTAATTAGTTTGACTAATAAACTAAATATATAATCTACTGATACACAACATATGATATGATTAAGTAACTTATTTTACTTCTTTAATCTCTCCAAAAAATTCTAACCCACTACCGGAGGTAATAACAAATAGTGGTCATAATTTGAAATGAGAAATGAAAATAATGAAGACGAAACAATAAAATGTGAAGGCACGGAGTACATAGTATATGCCCTTGCTGTACGGTGCTGGTGCTGCCACAATCAATGAGAAAACGATAGTGTTGAAATTAGAAAGAACCATTGATGCGCTGCGTGATCCCCGTGCCGTGACCCACTTGTCTTCATTTATACTTTTCAGTGAGCCCCGACCACGAGCCCACCTAATTCAGATTTGATTCCGGTCAAGCCTTCTCTTTTCCTTTTAACTTAGGGCCGGTTTGGTTTAATAGGATGAGAAGAGAAGAATCATAACAATTTACTATTCTACCTTAATGTATTTGGTTAGATTTTTTTATTATATGTTATATAAATTAATTTAAAACATATCTAATTAATATAATAATATATACTTTGTTTTAAATTAATTGTACAATAATATCTTTTTTTAACTTTAATAGTATTGTTTATTTTTCATAACATGTTTTCATTTTAAATTAATTTCATAATAATATATTCTTAATAAAGAATAATATATTTTTTTAAATATAGATTATTTTAAATTTAATAAAAATAACACTTAATTCATTATAATAATATTTTTATTTAAAATTATATTAACATATTTTATAATTATAATTTTTTGTTTATGAAAATTTATTTTTTATTTTAATTAAATATCATAATAATTTTTTGTATTTCCAAAAATATAATTTCTTAAAATTTATTCTATATTAATATTTTTTTAATGATAAAAATATATTTTTATTCAGATTAATTTAATAATAATATTTTTTTTCAAAAAAAATTGTACAAACATATTTTATAATTATAATAATTTTTTATTTATAAATATATATTTTTTATATTAAATAATTTTTAACAATATATTTTTACTTATCATAGACATTATTGGAATATCATATACGTTATAAAGATAAAGTAGTGGTCCAAAATTTTGCCTCTCTTCCAAAACCCCCAAATTTAGAGGGAGTCGGAATAGGAGTGTGGAGGGGACGGGATGAAAATTTTGGAGTCCCCTCCCGTCCAAAATCTCAAACCAAATGAGGGGTGGGACTCATTTTTCCTCCCCTCCAACCAAACAGACCCTTAATTTAATAATACTCTATTATCTTTATGAAGCAATATTAATGGTGTTATTTATAAATCAATTTTGACATACTATTTCCAGTTATAAGACTAAATTGACTTTTTTGGATAGATTAAGGAAAGCTAATTAAATTACTTTAGAATATTTGTATTTTTTTTTTTTTCTAAACCAATTAGTTTAACTAATAAACTAATATATAATCTAAAGATACATATATGATATGATTAAGTAATTTATTTAGCTTACTTAATCTCTTTAAAAAAAAAAAGAGTCAACATATTCTTATAATTAGGACCGGAGGGAGTATTTTGTTTGAACCAAGAAAATAATTAGAGTTTAGAACTTGTTAGCTTTAACTTAAAATGTGGACGCTGACAAAAATAACGTGGATAATATGTAGAGTAGGATTATTACCAACAACGTGTTTGGTGGCCAACTAACGATAACATACAAAGAAAAATTGTTCCATTTTTTACATTTCCAGGACAAAATTGCCACCCAAAAAACTTTTAAGACAAAATTAAAATTACCCACGACCGTTAACCCCTTTAAATTATTTCCCTTTCTTTCTGTTCAAGTGTTCACCAATTTGTGGTTATATAACCTTTGGTTTTATTATAAAAATATCTACTTATATAAAGTTGATTAAATTTATCTTTACTTCGAATTCCTTTAAAAAAAATGAGTAGATATTTAAGAAGTATTCTATTTAATAACTGAATTCTTTCTACAGCAACAAAGTTAATATAATTAAACTCAAACTCAACAAATCGATAGAAGAGAATGGTCTCCCTATAAAACAACAAGAGAATGCTTTGAAGCATACATACGAGATGAGGGCAATGAGATAGAACATCCAAATGTAACATTTGATGTAAATGAGCAAATTAATAATTTGACAGCACCATATGCAAACCATAGAGTAACGAGTTTAGTTACTCTCCATTATATAATATTAATAATAGTACAACAGCAAACACAATACACGTAAATTGCAGAAACATCCAATAACCTGTTCTTCAGTCCTCTCTCCATCTAAATCCGAGAAGATGTTATCTCTGCTCGTACAATCTAATTTCATTTTTTTTAATTTAAAAAAGACCCCAATAATTCAAGGCAAAAAAAAAAAAAAAAAAAAAACTACGGGGGCGATTTGTCCCCTTCAGCCCCGTCGAGGCCCGGTTTACGGGCACCCGCGAGGAGCAAACCCGACCCTAGAACCTGCCAGATCGTACACGACCCGAAAACCTTGTTGCTGGATGTTCCCAATTATTGACAACCCGCCCATAGTTCCCGCGAAGGCGAAGCAGAAGGTTCCTTGGGTATCCACCGGGATCAAGTAGTTCGTCGCCGGAAGTGACACGTCCGCACCTCGGAAATGCAGCACCACCGTAGGCACCTTCACCTGCGTCTGCCCCGACAGATCGAAACAAGTGTCGAAGAGTGAGAACTCCGGCGCCTTCTTCAGATGCGAACCTCCGACCCGGAAAGCGTTCCTGAGTGCGATGTAGGCGGGTCGAGTGAGCCGGGTCACTGACGTGCCGGAATCGATGATTACGCCGCCATTCCCGGTGGCATCGAGTCGAAAGAGCGACGGCGAAATACCGCGAATGGGTGCTCCCCCTACACTGAGCCCGAGGAGTTCTACATAGTAGAATGTGTCGAGCTTAGGGTTCCTGAGGAGGGGCGTGAACCGGGCAGTTCGAGGAATGGCCAGGTCGCCGAATATAATTGAAGACGGTTTGGCCGAAGAAGAGCGGTCTACCAAGCAATACGAGAATTTCTGGTTAAAACGGCGTCCCGATTGTTCTGGAAACGACAACTTCCCACGGCCGAGACCTAGCAGACCCGCCGCACCGACGAAGAGTCCCTCATTGTCGTGGCCGCATCCGAGGGCAACTCCGGGGACTTGAGTGCGCCGAAACGACAGCGTTTCAGTTGAAAAATCCCCGACAGTGAACGAACCGTCACCGTATGAAACCTGATAGAGACAGTTCTTTCTATTGTTGCATCCAGGAGAATCCAATCGCCGGCAGAGGGGGGAGCCACATGAGATTCCAGCGAACGACCGAGATTTAGTCGGGTCGAACACTGGGTCGGTCTGGGAGTAGCATTTCCGGCAAGGAGAACACTGTAGCCAAACGACGTCGCTTCCGGTATCGAGCACCATGTAGACGTTCCTCGGAGGAGTTCCGACGCCCAGGCGCGTGAAGTACTCTCCGCTGCCCTGAGCCAAACCGGATATAATGGAGCTACTGAAACCCGGGCGGCCAACAAGGCTCTTGTACACAGAATCAACCTTAGAGGCCATGGAAATGAAGGATTTGACCCTAGCAGCGTCTCTTTGCAGCCTGAGGTTGAAGAGCTGTTCTGGGGTTTTGTTAAAAGACATAGCATCCACATGATGCAGATCAAGAGAGATCACAGATTCGGAATCGGAGGTCTCTACGGCATCGGATTCGAGCCATGAGGGTGTGAGTGGGCGAGGGAGTGAGCGGAGGACTATTGTCTGGGTCTGAAACGGAGATGGATCGACGGAGGAAGCGGCGGAGAGAGAGAGGAGCAGGGCGGCGAGGGAAATGAAGAGAATGGGGTTCCCTGCTCTGGCTTCCATTGTCGGAGGGAGAAGAGAGAGAGAGAGTGATGACAGAAACACACAGATTGCAGGGAATAAATAGTGGAGGATAACGGAGAGAGCAGGGGAAAAGTGAGTCTTGGTAATAAAGAGGCAAAAAATAAATTAATAAATAGTGGTTGTTTGGTGAGTGTGATCTAACTCAATTATTGCCCATTTCAGAGTTTTAGATTTTATATTCTGATCTGGTAAATAATTGGATTTACTATCTTCTAGACGGTTAATGCTTAAGCCTTGGCACTCCACTAACTAATGCCATGTTATTTATCCAAGGAAATCACCGGTCTAATTTATTTTTTTCCACTTAAAGAAATAAACAGCATGCACACTAGCAAAGCATTCATAATATAAGTGTTTGTTTGAAAGAAAGATTGTAATGTTTAAAAGTAATTTTTCAATTGTTATTGGCAGAATACGAGGTAAGTATGTAAGTCCCAAGGTAACTTATGAACCTTACAAATGCAAGTTGTAAAAAAAAAGTGTAGTGAATTATATAAAATAGTAAAAAAGGAAACTTGTATTTAGGTCATGGGTAAGGGAAAATACGATAAAATAACCCCTTAAAATCTCAAATTGAATTTAAGTCCCATGAGACTTTTTTCAATAAATTTCAATTGTTAAATGCCTATGGACTTGTCAATGGACGTCCATAGACTTATTAGTGAAAACGCTTATAGACTTGTCAGTGAACGCCCATAGATTTATCAGTAGAATTATAATTTATTGTTAAAAAGTCCCACAAGGCTTAAATGCAATCTTAAGATTTCAATGTATCATTTTGTTATATATTCTCATACAAGAATAATTCAATCATCTAATCACTCATTTCTTTCTCTTTTGTTGTCATACTACATTTAAAAAGAGAAAAGAAAAAGGTAGTATATTGTAGAGAAAAAAATACCACTTAAACTTTAAAATTCTAAATAAGTAATTTCATTAAAAAAAATGAATTGTTAATTGTTATATTCTTATAAACAACATAACTGAATTGATATTTTGAAGCTTAAATGATATTGTTTTATTTTTCCCACATTATATTATATTTTTTAAATATGATGTGAAATGAAGAAGAGATGTAATTATTTTTTATCTTCGTTTTCAATGATCCAAAAATGGGGAGAGACATGGCCGTATGGCACTAGTAATCTTGATGGGTCTAATATTAAGTGAAAACGGGGTCTTTATGCGAAGGTTCGATTAATTAAATGGAAGTATTATTACAATATTACCCCATCCACAAACATGACTTGGGAACAGTAGAAAGTTGACCTTAGCTGTCTTGCAAGACTAGGAGCACTGATCACCTGTGCACCTCCTCACATCAGGCTTTCAAATAATCAAATCCATATCAATCTACATAATATACTACCACACACTAGTTTTTTATAAGTCTATTTTAACTAAAACTTTTAATCCTTATTATAAATTCACTTTCGAGTAATAAAATCATTTTTTTACCAATTTTTCCTTATTAATTGCAATAAACAAAAAGAACTTATTAATGTTGACTCTTGAAGCCAATCATAAATAAGGGTATAATTAGAAATTTAGCTCATAATTAATGAGTTAACTAACTCTCATTAGTATTTGAGAGTTAGTTAAACTAAACTTATAACTAGGATCAAAGTAGTACTCCTCTCTCTATAGTAAAATAGAGTTGCTTTTTTTAGATATTAAGGAAGTTAAATAAGTTATTTAATCATATCATATATTGTGTATCCTTAGAGTATATATCAATTTATAAGTTATGAAAAATAGTTTGGAGGAAAAAAAGGACAAATATAAATATATTAAAGTAATTTAATTAATTTTTTTAATATCTCCAAAAAAGTCAGTTATGACTTATATTTATGACTAGAGCTAGTATATTCTTGGTTCGAAGAGCTAGTATATTCTATTATGTAGTTGGTCTTATTCCTAAATATAATATATTTTTTATATTTTTCTTTTTTCTTTTAATTTACCCCTATTTATACTCCCTCAATCATGAAAAAAGTAAAAGAGAGATGAGATAATTAAGAAAGATGATTAAGGTGTTTTAAAAAAATATGTTATATTAACTACCTTAACTAACTTCTTTAATCTAATCAAATTAGGTAAATAGATCTTATACTAAAAACCGAAGGGAGTATAATTTAGTTTGACCAAGCTTCACATACTAAAAAAAGAAGGTTAAGACATTTAATGTCTTAAATTGATTTATTATTTCAAATTTGTCCTTATATTTGATAATGAATATTGAAGAAAAAAAACAATATATTTCCTCTCTTCTACATTTTTAATAAGGGTAAAATTAAAAAATAATCATAGAACAAAAAGATTTGACAAACTAGTTATGGACCGGACCAGAGTGATATATATGTGAAAATTTTATTGTTAGAAAAAGGCTAAACTAGTTAACCCTTTTTTATCTTGGTATTCTTCTTTAACTTTTTGTTTACATGGTCTTGGTCTTCTTATGCTCAAGAGTCAAGATCTAAGATAATTTTGATGTCATAGGAAATAAGACAGCCACAGTAAATAGAGTTTAGTGAGAGCCAAAAAAAAAATATTCTAGCTGAAAAAAATATGACATATTTTCAAAAATATGTGGAGTTTGAATTTTGCTAAAATCCAACTAAATACAAATATGAAAGTTAACAAATAAAATTTAAAACAGATAATATTATTATCTCTGGAAAATACAAAATAGAAATTATAATATCCAACTAGATTCAAATAAAGCCAAGAATTATCCATCAAAGTGATACTCTTGCGCGTATTTACTGCGGATATCAATGGCTAAACTGGTCCACCGGGAATATTGCTGTAAAGAAGTAAAGTGCCACTCATTTCACAAAATTCATGAATTAATGTCTTTAACTTGTTTGTAAGTGAGAGTAATAATTAATACGATATTAGAGTTTAGTGTAATTAGTAGAAATAATATTGAAAATTACTTAAATTCTAGGATAACTTTATTGACTTTAACTGTTTTTATTAGTTTATGTGAATAGTTAGTTAGTGCCTTATAATAAAAAAGAAAAAACGAGTAGTTTTTTTAGAGTGTCCCTTTTAATTATCAATATTGAAAATTGCTCCACTAATAAAAAAATACATCTACACAAAACAAACTCCTCAATTAACTCTTACATCTAAACAACTAAACAAGGCATTTAAATTCAAGAGTTTGAGTAAACTCGAAGCTAGGACATAGACTTAGATTGTAAAGGGTTTAATTTTATCAATAAATGGTTATTAAAAGTATATGATTAAATAATGAAACTATAAAAAATGACAATAATTTAACTGAATGAATAATCAAATCCAAAAAGTTAGCATGGGTTTAACTTTTTAAGAGTGAGTTGACGTAATTTTATAAATCATAAATACAATTGGTTGTGTAAATTCAGAAATTCCACCGAGTTTACAACCATTATAATTATAAGAATGGGTTCACATTATTTTATATGTTATAAATATAAAAATAGTAAATTTTGTGGCTAACTTGCAAGTTTCTCAAAAATATATCTAACACGCATAAATTTGTTCCGTTCTGATTAAAAGAGCCATGTGAGTAATGATGAATAATTGTCCAATGAGAGCGAAATTTCCCAACAATCTTCCTACAATCAAGGAGATATTTCTTTCATGGATTCTTGCTTAGATGCTTAACTATGAAGACTTGAAGAGTACACTTGCAATTATTACCTGTGAAGTCACTCCATTTGGGGAAAAAAAAAAGAAAAATTTTTTTAACATCACTAAAAAATATCAAAAAAATCTCGCAGAAAATTGTGATTGTAAAAAAAGTCTCATTAACAATCCCTCCATTAAATGATTAACAATTTTATCTCGTGAGTTTTAATCAAAGTTAAAACCCGGACAGGTCACCGACCGGTCTAGGTACTAGGTCAAGAGTCAGTGGGTCAGACCGGAGCTAAACCGAGGTCAAACCGGTGAAAAAAAGAATATTTTAGAGTTATTAGTATGAAATTCTAAAGAAAAAAAAATAAGTAATTGTTTTATTAAAAAAAAAAAAACCGGTTTGACCCTTGAAACCGGTTTACCCACCGGTTTGATCGGTCCGTCCGGTCCGAGAACCATAGTTTTAACAACTCTTTGAGATATTTTTTATATCGAGAATTTGCTTTGTGAGATTTTTTTAACAATTTTTTTAATCCCTTAAAATTTTACAGGGATTTTCCCCAAAAAAATCACATAATAGTGTCTTGATTTTTTATTTTTTATATATATATATATTTATATATATATATATTTTTTCCACACATTAAGAAACTCACGAAGTTCGTTTCTAGAAAAGTGTTAGAAATTATGTTGTTCATGATTATAATGAACCTCTAGTACCACATACACTCCCGTGACAATTATTAACTTCCTTTGCTCATCTCACCTCTATTTATATATAGTTATTTATTTTGCTTCCCCATACCGAGTAAGCACTATCTGGTCCATTAAAAAAAAAAAAAATCACTTTCAGGGCCCTTTTTTATTAAAAAAAAAATCTACAAAAGGCCTCAAAATTCTTACAATCCCTAGGATTTTTTAAGAGATTTTCAGAATCTTACGTGAGTTGTTAACGGGTATGTCATTAACAACTAAATCAATACCATTAACAACAATTTTCTAATAATTAAATTAGCACAATTAACAACTATATCAGCCATGTTAATAACTCACGTAGATTCTTACAATCCTAGAAAAAGACCCTTTTTTTGAGATTGTCAGAATCTTAGGGCTTTTTTTTGTTTTTTGTTTGTTTGTAAAAAAGCTCAGAAAGTGATTTTCCCTAAAAAAAAAAATTGAGTGAACACTGAAGAATCCTGTCCAACCAATAATACTGCACCCGATCTTTTTTGCAAAATGATTTTGAAAACGATATCCTAATTTTTCCATCCACTAACTAGGATTCATCACACAACTTTTACAAGAAATTCAAAAAGTTTGTATTTATTATTTTTAAATTAATAAAATATTGTTTATATTTATACCTTTTCTTGGTAACAAAATGTATATATACACGCTCCTTTTTTCAAAAAAAAAAAACTATAGCAGATTTTAGTTGGAAGACAGATGAATGTTCAACGCCTGTTCATTTTTTGTCTTTCTTTATATTTTAACATATTATTAATAATTTCATAAAACATTATATTTAGACAGCTCAAATTTCAATTTGATGGTTGAGATAAATTGTTAAAAGAAAGTGGAGGGAAAAAAAGGTGCAAAAGGATCCAAATCCGAATAAAAATTACTCTCTCTAGTTCGGTTTGTTTTGATTATAAATGTATGACTCTAATCTACTCACTCATAGTAATATCCTAATTATAAGATATAGTTACATAATTTTGGAGAGATTAAAGATAGTAGTTAAATTAGTTAATTATATTTATTTTCCTAAAATTTCTTTATTTAAAATTGTTTCTATCCTTTTTCCCCTCCCCTCAGCATTCCCCTCCCGTGTAGCGTCTTTATTCAGTGTTTTGTTTTGCTCCACTTTAGCGTCCCTTACAAAATTGAAAAACACCCAACCACTATGGAAAAAAAATAAGGATATTTTGAGAAGAAATTGACAAAAATTAGAACTTTGTCCTACAATTAGGACCAAGATTAACTCTTAAATATTATCCTATAATTAGGACCAAAGATAGTACCTTATAACCCAAATTTATAATTTTTTCCTTAAATCATCTTTGTTGATTACGCATATCAAGTGAGTAGTTTTCAGTTTAAGGGATGTATTTTAAGTAAACAAATACAATTTTTTTTAACAAATAACAAATTTTTAATTTATATAAATTAGATATCTAACTGGTATATTTAAGATGGGAGGAAGTACTTACTTCCATTAACTCCTCCGGTCCTTAATATATAAGATATATATACTTAATTTGATTTGATTAAGTAAGTTAATTAAATTAGTTAATATGACATATATTTTCTAAAACATTCGAAGTATGTTCCTTAATTTCATTATTTCATCTTCTCCTTTATTATTGTTGAGGAAACATCAATATGAGTAAATCAAAAAAAAAAAGTACGAATATATAAAGTGTGTTATATTTAAGACTAATACCAACTCCCAAATATTATCTTATAATTAAGATCGAATGAGTATTTTTTATTGGGCAATGATACATTTTAACTTTGAAAAGATCTAAACAATCCACGAAATCGTTTTTGGTTTGTAGATAAAGACACTAATGTACTAACGAGGTTGACATAAGTGGTAAGTTGCTTGTGTCGCTTAAGCAAGGTCTCGAGTTCGAGCCTTGTGAATACAGAAAAGTCCACCATAGCCAGATACGTAACCGGGTTGGATTTGGATTAGTTAGAGTGAAACTCTAGATACCGGATGGCAAAAAAAAAAAAACACTAATGTGCACGTTGATAATTTTGTAGTTACCTTACAGATAATATATATATATATATACATCTATTTGAAGTTACGAGTATTAAACTGGGGCTTAATTGAAAAAGTAATAATTTGTCCATAAAATCTTTAAGAAGAAAATAGAATCCGTTGGCCGAAAAAGGAAAAAGAAATGTCATTGGATCATTGACTTTATTAAGTTCAAATCCATGAGGCCCATAGAGAAAGGCACCCCAAAAAAAAAAGTTTACATGAATAGAAAATAGGGTTAAAAGGTGCGAAAATAGGCACGTCTTTTGTCGAAAGAGTGGCCAGTATGAAAGAAATCTTTTTTTTGGTGCAAAGTGTACACGTGGTTACAAATTAGGTGCAAAAATATCGTTTGATCCAGTTAAGTTTGACTTTTTTTGCGACTAGGCGATGGCGTGACATTTTCAAAGATGCAAAAATACTGTATGTGCTTTGGTTAGAGGAGCGCCCGTGAAGAAATGCTTTTTTACACATGTGAATTTTGACAAACCACATGTCTATTTTTGCACATTTGAAATGCCACGTCATCGTCCAGTCAGCAAAAAAAGTCAAACTTAACGGTCAAATGATATTTTTGCACCTAATTTGTAACCACATGTACACTTTTGCACCCAAAAAAAGCACTTGCTACTGGGTGTTCCTCTGACAAAAGCACATATTTTTTTTTGCACCTTAACCCTATAAAATATGAAAAGCAAGAGCCTATTTATACTAAGGGTGAATGGTCAATTTTACACATGACCTTTGGCCCAAGGATCACCCAGCACCACGACCTTTTTTAGGGATAAAAAATACACACGACGTTACGTTTTGGGTGCAAAAATACCACGGGCATTAGTTGACCGTTAACGATGACGTGGACCCCGACGTGGCGATGATTGGACCAAAATTTGACATGGAATAAAAAAATTGAAAAAAAAATAAAATACTTAGAAAAAAAATTCAAAAAATTAGAAATAATTGAAATAATTAGCAAAAAACAATAAAAATTAGGGAAAATTTAAATAATTAGAAAAAAATTAAAAAATTTAAAAAAAAAAAATCAAAATAATTAGAAAAAAAATTCAAAAATTAGAAAAATTTAAATAATTAGGGAAAAATTTAAAAAATTAGTTAAAAAAATCAAAAAATTAGGAAAAAATTAAAATAATTAGGGAAAAATTAAAATACCTCCGCTAGTGGGCCCCACCACGGAAACCGTCGGCCGCCGCCTTTATTTTAATTAATTAATAAATATATTTTTTCAATGAACAACTTACCCTAGTGTATTTTCAACAAACTGTCTGTAGGCACTGTGTATATACAACTTCTCCTCTAATAGCTTACCCTAGTGCATCTTCAATAGCTTACCCTAGTATTTTTTGTTATCCGGTCGCCCCCGCCGGTGGTGGGGCCCACTGGCAGAGGTATTTTTTTTTTTTTTCTAATTATTTTAATTTTTCCCTAATTATTTGAATTTTTCCTAATTTTTTGAACTTTTTTCTAATTTTTTGATTTTTTTTTCTAATTATTTGAATCTTTTCCTAATTATTTGAATTTTTCCATAATTTGTTTCTAATTATTTCAATTTTTCCCTAATTTTTGAATTTTTTTACTAATTATTTCAATTATTTCCCTAATTTTTTGAATTTTTTTCTAATTTTTTATTTTTTTTTTTCAAAAATATTTTAATTTTTTCTTGAATTTTTTTATTTTTATTTCACGTCAGCGTTTCAATCCAATCATCGCCATGTCATCGTTAACGGTCAACTAACGCCCGTGGTATTTTTGCACCCAAAATGTAACGTTGTGTGTATTTTTTATCCCTAAAAAAGGTCGTGGTGCTGGGTGATCCTGGGGTAAAGGTCATGTGTAAAATTGACCCTTCACCCTTATACTAAAAAATATTTTTCTTGATAGGCAAAATTATGAATGTTTCAAGGCACGAAAAAATCTCTAAAAAGACATATCTAATGTCCCTGAAATGTGAGTCAGTATTTATCTTTTTCTCATGCTGTAGAAAAAAATCTATTTTTTTTTTTTACTAAACTTGTAGTTATCCTTATAACATTTTAATCTATTGAAATATAAACATTGAATGAATAAAAATTAAATTGCGCATTTCTTAACAATTTCGTGATGAATCTATTTGAACACTAATTGACTTCCCTTAAAACAAAATTACTATCACAATAACCCAACAACGACTTCCACAATCCACACTTTGTTGTTTAAAAGATAACTATTCACTCTTATAACCCAACACGTTCTTGATAAGTTTCTTGCTTTGCAATGTCTAGAATTTATATACATTCTTAGAAATCTTTAATATTGTAAGATATTCCTTCATGAATTTATGTCTGAACATTCATTGAATATTAAAAGGAGATGCATTCATTCTTTTTAACTTAATGAATGAGTTAGTGAACGTACATTTTATTATTATATTGTTTAATTAAACCATTCATATACATGAACTTGTTTATTGGATGAACTAGTATACCTCTTGAAGTTGTATATTATATAGCAATTTTATTATTAAAAAGTTTAGTGCATGTATTAGCATTTTAAATTAAGAGCATTGTATAACCGTCTTCAACGCGTGGAGAGCTAACAACGATGGACAAGCGAGCTCAAACAAGTGTCAGAATGCTTGCTCGGTTTGCTCAACATCAAGAGGACGCTTTAATGAGAAAGGGTGGGGACTAAAGCCTCTTAGTTTGATTAGAAATTTGATAAAAATATCATGTCTTTTTTTTTTCTTTCAACTGGATGTAATTGAGATTTTTTTTCTTATTAATATTCACTTTTCATATATAAAAAAGTTAAATAACAGATTTTCTCACTGTACCATATGTGGTAACTTATTTATTTTAGAGGATCCAAAACAAAAGCATAAACTGAAATAGTAAAATATCATATAATAGAATCTCAAACAATAAATTTATTTGGATTCTTATATTTTGCAGAGAATATGCATATATTCATAACTATATAATGGGATCTATTTGCACAAATTTTCAAAGTGGAAACACAAACCATGGCACCAACCCAAAGGTATTTCCTTTTCATTTTGTCTCTGCTCCATTTGTTTCTCACTTTCATTGTTTTCACTCTTTACCCCATGGATTTCCTCATGGCTCTAATCCAACACAACCTCCAACATTTTATGGCCTTGCCAAAACATCTTCTTCTGGCCCTATTCCAAGGGAACCTTCATTTTCCCCTTCTATAAACTCCTTGAGCTATGAGATTAATAGAAAAGTCCCATCCGGTCCGGGGGTCATTGAACCTCCACCTATTCCTCCTTTGAAGCAAGCTTCAATTTTTAATGGCTACAACTCTTGGAGCTATGAGATTAATAGAAAAGTCCCATCTGGTCCGGGGGTCATTGAACCTCCACCTACTCCTCCTCTGAAGCAAGCTTCAATTTCTAATGGCTACAACTCTTTGAGCTATGAGATTGATAGAAAAGTCCCATCTGGTCCAGGGGTTATTGAACCTCCGCCTACTCCTCCTCTGAAGCAAGCTTCACTTTCCAATGGCTACAACTCCTTGAGCTATGAGATTAATAGAAAAGTCCCATCTGGTCCTGGGGTCATTGAACCTCCGCCTACTCCTCCTCTAAAGCAAGCTTCACTTTCCAATAGCTACAACTCCTTGAGATATGAGATTAATAGAAAAGTCCCATCTGGTCCAGGGGTTATTGAACCTCCGCCTACTCCTCCTATGAAGCAAGCTTCACTTTCGAATGGCTACAACTCCTTGAGCTATGAAATTAATAGAAATGTCCCATCTGGTCCAGGGGTTATTGAACCTCCGCCTACTCCTCCTCTGAAGCAAGCTTCACTTTCCAATGGCTACAACTCCTTGAGCTATGAGATTAATAGAAAAGTCCCATCTGGTCCGGGGGTCATTGAACCTCCGCCTACTCCTCCTCTAAAGCAAGCTTTAGTTGCCAATGGCTACAACTCTTTAAGCTATGAGATTAATAGAAAAGTCCCATCTGGTCCGGGGGTCATTGAACCTCCTCCTACTCCTCCTATAAAGCAAGCTTCACTTTCAAATGGCTACAACTCCTTGAGCTATGAGATTAATAGAAAAGTCCCATTTGGTCCAGGGGTCATTGAACCTCCTCCTACTCCACCTCTTAAGCAAGCTTCAGTTTCTAATGGCTACAACTCCTTGAGCTATGAGATTAATAGAAAAGTCTCATCTGGTCCAGGGGTCATTGAACCTCCGCCTACTCCTCAAATGAAGCAAGCGTCACTTTCCAATGGCTACAACTCCTTGAGCTATGAGATTAATAGAAAAGTCCCATCTGGTCCAGGGGTAATTGAACCTCCTCCTACTCCACCTCTTAAGCAAGCTTCGGTTTCTAATGGCTACAACTCCTTGAGCTATGAGATTAACGAAAAAGTACCATCTGTCCGGGGTCATTGAACCTCCGGTTTCTCCTCCTCTAAAGTAGATTTTAGTTTCCAATTGATGTTCCAATTCCCAATTACTATAACTAAATTAGAAAACTTAATCTAAATAAATGATGCATTTACAGTAAAATTCACTTTTATTATTGCTCCTCTTATTTTTATTGCAAGACCTATTTATTTAATTTGAGAAAATTAAGAAAGCTAAAAAAATTATTTAATTTTAACATATATTGCATGATCTCTCTCTAAAATATTTATATATCAATTTATGAGTTAGGCAAATTAATTTGGAGAAAAGTAATAAATATAGGAGATTGAATAGAAAACCTTCTTACATATAGGACAAAAATTCACTCCCAAACTAAGTCCTACATTCATAACCAGAGGAGTATTATTTCAATTCCACATAAAGTTATACTCAAACAAAAGTTAAATATTACTTGTTCTTTGACCACACGTAGTGTCTCTGTTTTTTGGGAACAATTTCACCTTTGACTTGCCTAAAAGGGGCAAAAATGTTATTGCTCAACTAATTACATGGTAGATGGTCATAATATTTAATTATGGGGTTAATGCTTTATCCTTATAATTTATGCTCATTTTAGTTTTGGTCTCTTTAAAAGCAAAATGATCCATATCTTTATGGGTTAAATGCCTAATTTGTCATGGAAGTATTGATATGGAGGCACTCAATACCCGGAAACTTTTTTGGTACCAAATTTGCTCCGGAAGTATGAAAAATGTACCAAACCTGCCCAAAACTAACAGAAGGTCAAACAGACGTTTGCCACGTTGGAAATTTTTTTTGGTGCAAGTTTTTTTGGTCGATATTAATACCGCAGAAGCTTCCTTCCATGTTCATCGCCTTCATCATCAACACTCCACGGCGACCTCTGAACTGAACTGCGCCAATGATAGATTCGGAATTTGAGATTGGGAAATGTTGGCCGATAAGAATACGGCGGATGATGGCAACTGGAAGAGGAGGAGATTGATGCTCTTCTAAATCGATCTCTATGTACGCAGCTTCACTGATTCGGAATTTGAGATAGATGTATTTTTTTATCCAGAAGTGATAATTTGAATTGTGGCACCTTGGAACAATATTCTTCAATTACCCGTAATGTACCAAACCCTTCCACAAGTTTCCCAAAAGCCACATGAGACCCATCAAAGCTTTCATCTGCTTTCAATGTGATCAGAAATTTAAACAAGAAGCTAAATGATCTCTGTGAGACGTCAACAAGAGCTCTCATTTATGGTGTTTGAGGTGATTTGACTCAACCACTGGGAAATGTGGTCATAGAGGCGCAAGTGTATCTTCTGTGGTGTCCAGAAAAGCATCAAAGTTGGCAATGAAGTGCTACATGGTAGCTTAGGTGACATCTACAATGAACAAGATCGATGTCATTTATGTTATGGCGATGAAGTGCTACATGGTTGTTTAGGTGGCATCTGCAATGAACAGTTGTTTATGGTATTCAAGTAGATTCTAAGCAAATCCAAGATCCTCTTCATGACATCGAGGGCCCAATTATTAGTAGTTCAGAAAAGAGTGAGATGTTCAAGAGGTTAGAGAAAACATTTGTGCTTTAGTTTGCTTCGTCAAAGGCCCATAATATTAGTATATATGTTGAGGATACAAATGAAGCCTTAACCATACATATCTAGACCCATAAGAATGCTTTTACAACACATAGAGTTTGAGCACGTGCAATGCATGAAGATTCATGAAATTGTGTTACATATAGCAGTAAGCCCCACAAGATGATGATGTACAAGGTCTATATGTAGTCCATAATGAAGAATTCACTAAAAATACCACGTGACAAGCATGTGTCTTGGAGAAGGAGCATAAGTTACGTCCAAGATCATTCAAGAAGCACTTTGAAGACGTCGTCATTCATTAATTAAGGTTTAATTCGTTTTAAGTAAGTTTCCTATTTTTATTTGCATTGAACAAGGCCTCTTGGTCAAAGATTGCTCTAGAAGACTCTGTTTTTGTTTCCTTCTTTCAGGTAGCTGACTTGATCTTGAAGATTAAGTAATTTCTTGATTCTTTTAGGCCTGAATGGTGCCAACCAAGACAATCGATTATCATTTAATACATTTATGACTAGGTTTTTAGTTCCAGAGTGTTCTTTGGTTGCCTATATATGTAGGCTACTTTTCTGTGTACTTGGCATTCAGATTATAATGAAATAAATAAGAATTTTGTTCTTGGATAATATTATTTCTCTTGTGTGAACTTTGCTTGTATCATTGTATTCTCGTGAGAGTACTCTGATTGTATCAAGGGCTAATTATCCTTACGGTGTCTTTATGGCTAAGGTTTTAAATGACCGGTTCTCTTAAGGTCCTACATTTAATCATCTATCTTGTTTGTATTTTTAAACTTGCTTTCTAGTCGGTTCGTTTCCTCATACCATATCATGTGGATCATATAAGTTTTTAATATATGACATATTTGAGGAGTTCATCTTAATTTTTAAGTGAATTTATATTTAGAACAAAAAAATTGTCTTTAATGATTTATAATAATGACCATAATATTATTTTAATTAAAAAAAGTGGGACCCAACATCTTTCTTATATAAGATGTTTTTCTCTCTCCATAGTAGAAAAGACAAAATCAAGAAATTTTAGATTTTTTTTATCTTTTTCAAAAGCCCAATTGAAAAAAAGGTATCCCAAATATCTTATAAAAAGCCAAAATCACCCAATATTCACATTTGCCCATGAAAAAGCTACTTTTGGGATAGCTAAATATCATCCCAAACATACCTCTATTTTTTAATATAGAACATATTTAAGGAGTTAATCTTGTTCCTAAATATGTAAGATTTTTTTTTAATATTTATTAGTCTTTTCCTAATTTACCTCTAATATTGATGTTTCCTCAACAATAATCAAGAATGATAGAGAATGAGGAAATTAAGGAAAATTACTAGGACGTTTTAGAAAATGCATGTCATATTAACTAACCTAATTAATTTCTTTAATCTAATCAAATTATGTAAATATATTTTGTTTTAAAAACCGAAATGATTACCTTTACTTAAGGTTATGAAAGAAAGAATTTGCATAACAAATATGATTGTTAGTTTTAGGGCTGAATCCTTTTTCTCATAGGAGACGGAAATTTTCTGCAGTGAAGGGGGCAATGTCATAGAATAGTTCAAAAACCTTTCTTTCATAAAGAAGGAGACTGAAGGCTAAAAAGGGAAATTTCCAGGAAGGAAGGCCGTAACACGATGCAATGTGAGGAGGCAAGGAGCAGAGAAGGAAATATGAACTAGAATATATATATATATAGGTAATATATTGCAGGACTACTATAGTAGATACTTAAGGGTAAAAACGTTAAACTCGGAGAGTCAACTCGCGAGTTTAACAATAATGATTGCAACATATAGTAAATTTTATTTCATTTATTTAGTATCGCTTGATATTTTTTTCTCTCACCGTATTGGTATTATATGTGGTAACTTATTTATTGCAGAGAATTCAAAGTAAAAAGAAATACTGAAATAGTAAAAAATCATATAATAGAATCTCAAACAATAAATTTCTTAGCATATTTATATTTTGTTTCTAACTTTGCCAACAATGTCCATATCTTCATAACTATTAGAATAGTATATAATGGGATCTATTTGCAATAATTTTCAAAGTGGAAACATAAACCATGGCACCAACCCAAAAGTATTTCCTTTTCATTTTGTCTACACTCCATTTGTTTCTCACTTGTCATTGTTTTCATTCTTTACCCCATGGAGTTCCTTCTGGCCCTAATCCGAGGCAACCTCCATCATTTTACGGCCTTGCCAAAAAACCTTCTTATGACCCTAATTTAAGGGAACCACCATTTTGGCTTTCTATAAAGCATGAAGTTCCTGCTGGTCCTAATCCAATTGGAAATCCAATTCCACCTCCCTCATTTATTGGCCTTGCAAGAAAACCACCTTCTAGCCCTAATCCGAGGCAACCTCCATCATTTTACGGCCTTGCCAAAAAGCCTTCCTATGACCCTAATTTAAGGGAACCACCATTTTGGCTTTCTATAAAGCATGAAGTTCCTGCTGGTCCAAATCCAATTGGAAATCCAATTCCACCTCCCTCATTTATTGGCCTTGCAAGAAAACCACCTTCTAACCCTAATCCGAGGCAACCTCCATCATTTTACGGCCTTGCCAAAAAGCCTTCTTATGACCCTAATTTAAGGGAACCACCATTTTGGCTTTCTATAAAGCATGAAGTTCCTGCTGGTCCAAATCCAATTGGAAATCCAATTCCACCTCCCTCATTTATTGGCCTTGCAAGAAAACCACCTTCTGGCCCTAATCCGAGGCAACCTCCATCATTTTATGGCCTTGCCAAAAAGCCTTCTTATGACCCTAATTTAAGGGAACCACCATTTTGGCTTTCTATAAAGCATGAAGTTCCTGCTGGTCCAAATCCAATTGGAAATCCAATTCCACCTCCCTCATTTATTGGCCTTGCAAGAAAACCACCTTCTGGCCCTAATCCGAGGCAACCTCCATCATTTTACAGCCTTGCCAAAAAGCCTTCTTATGACCCTAATTTAAGGGAACCACCATTTTGGCTTTCTATAAAGCATGAAGTTCCTGCTGGTCCTAATCCAATTGGAAATCCAATTCCACCTCCCTCATTTATTGGCCTTGCAAGAAAACCACCTTCTGGCCCTAATCCGAGGCAACCTCCATCATTTTATGGCCTTGCCAAAAAGTCTTCTTATGCCCCTAATCTAAGGGAACCACCACTTTAGCCTTCTATAAAGCATGGAGTTCCTTCAGGTCCTAATCCGAGGCAACCTCCATCATTTTACTAGTACGATGTATTGTAATCATGAAAACACTCTATGCAAAATAAAAGGCAATACCATATCACACCAAGCTTGATCTTGTGATTGCATTTACAAATGCCTGAAGTCTCACTCTTCTTTTAGTTCGAATCTCTCTCTCTCTCTCTCTCTCTCCTCCTCCCTCTCTAACTTTCTCTCCTTTCCCTTTTATTATTTTAAAAAATAAACACTCCATTTAAATAAGAAATTTTTAATTTAAATATACGAACTAAGAATAAGAAAAATAGTTAGGTAGCCCATATTTCAATTTTTTCCCCATTTTTATCCTTCAATATTATCGATAATTAATTATCTATTAAGAACAAGGTAAACAACCTTGATACTCTCCCAAAAACATTCTAGATAAAAAGTTATCCTCCGATCCTAAATATAGGACATATTTTGTAGTGCAAATTGCACTACAAAATATGTCTTATATTTAGGACTGGAGGCAGTATTAATTGCTTTTAGAACTAAGTACAATTCCTTGTATTTAGTCTAAATCAAGCTAGATCATGTAAGGATTGTCACTTGTGCCACCACATTCATCAAAGAATCTAAGCTTCATCTTTGATTCGGCAAGTTGCCCACACAAAAAAAAAAAAAAAAAAAAAAAAATTGATTCCGCAATGAATAGAACACAATAACTATGGAGAGACTCTTAAATAAATGATAAGTAAATCAAATTTCCCTTAACTTTCTCCTATCCTCTCCCCTTCTTACTTTTAATCTAGAACAATCAAATTAAATTTGAACAACTTGATTTGAGACTATATAGAAGTAGAACAAGATAAGAAATGAAGAGGAGAGACACAAAGAAGAGAGAAGCTGAGTTGAAGATTTTCCAACACTATACCAGAAAGCTGAATAGTATAAATAGGAAGCATTCAGTACAATTTGAACTTCTTGAGCCAAAAAAAAGAAAGAAAGTACAATTCGAACAAAAGGCTTGAATGAAGATTTTAGCTAGGTGGGGACAATGCAAGATTGGTAACAGAAGAAGCTACAATAATGCCAAGCAAAGCACCACCAAAAACTTGAGATGGTGTGTGACCTAAAAGTTCCTTGAGCTTCCTTTCACTGATGGGATGCCCTTCAAACAAATCTGCAACTATCCAATTAAGCACCTGCAACAAGCCAAATCAGAAAGTGTCTTGTTTTGCTCCACTCTAGCGTCCCTTACAAAATTGTAAAACACCCAACCATTATAAAAAAATAAGGATATTTTGAGAAGAAATTGACAAAAATTAGAACTTTATCCTATAATTATGATCAAAATCAACTCTTAAATATTGTCCTATAATTAGAATCGAATGTAGTACCGTATAACCCAAATTTATAGTTTTTTCCTTAAATCATCTCAGTTGATTACGCATATCAAGTGAGTAGTTTTCAGTTTAAGGGATGTATTTTAAGTAAACAAATACATAATTTTTTTAACAAATAACTAATTTTTAATTTATATAAATTAGATATCTAACTGGGCAAGCATATTTAAGATGGGAGGAAGAACTTACTTCCATTAACTCCTCCAGTCCTTAATATATAAGATATACATATCTAATTTGATTAGATTAAGGAAGTTAATTAAATTAGTTAATATGACATATATTTTCTAAAACATCCTAAGCATATTCCTTAATTTCATTATTCCATCTTCTCCTTTATTATTATTGAGGAAACATCAATATGAGTAAATCATATATTTTCTAAAACATCCTAAGCATAAAAAAAATTATTGAGTAGAGTAAATCAAAAATATATAAATTGTGTTATATTTAAGACTAATACCAACTCCCAAATATTATTCTACAATTAGGATCGAAGGAGTATTTTTTATTGGGTAGTGATACATTTTAACTTTGAAAAGATCTAAACAATCCACGAAATCGTTTTTGGTTTGTGGATAAAGACACTAATGTACACGTTGATAATTTTGTAGTTACCTTACAGATAATATATATATATATATATATATATATATATATTTGAAGTTAGGAGTATTAAACTGGGGCTTAAATGAAAAAGTAATAATTTGTCCATAAAATCTTTAAGAAGAAAATAGGCCGAAAAAGGAAAAAGAAATGTCATTCATTCTTTTTAACTTAATGAATGAGTTAGTGAATGTACATTTTATTATTATACTACCTCCGGTACTAATTATAAGACATAATTGACTTTTTTTTGGAGAGATTAAGGAAGCTAAAGAAGTTACTTAATCATTTTATTTGTTATATATCCTTAGATTATATATTAGTTTATTAGTCAAATTAATTAGTTTGAAGAAAAAAAATAAAAAGAAAAATACTCGAAAGTAATTTAATTAGCTTTCTTAATCTCTATAAAAAGTCAACTAGGTCTTATAATTAGAACCGAAGGGAGTATTGTTTAATTAAAACATTCATATACATGAACTTGTTTATTGGATGAACTAGTATACCTCTTGAAGTTGTATATTACATAGCAATTTTATTATTAAAGAGTTTAGTGCATGTATTAGCCTTTTAAATTAAGAGCGACGCGTGGAGAGCTAACAATGATGGATAGGCGAGCTCAAACAAGTGTCAGAATACTTGATCGGTTCGCTCAACATTAAGGGGACGCTTTAATGAGAAAGGGTGCTAAAGCCTCTTAGTTTGATTAGAAATTTGTTTAAAATATCATGTCATTTTTTTTCCAGCTGGATGTAATTGAGATTTTTTTTGTTCTTATTAATATTCACTTTTCATATATAAAAAAGTTAAATAACAGATTTTCTCACAGTACCATATGTGGTAACTTATTTATTTGAGAGGATCCAAAACAAAAGCATAAACTGAAATAGTAAAATATCATATAATAGAATCTCAAACAATAAATTTATTTGGATTCTTATATTTTGCTTCTAACTTTGAAAGAATATGCATGTATTCATAACTATATAATGGGATCTATTTGCACAAATTTTCAAAGTGGAAACACAAACCACGGCACCAACCCAAAGGTATTTCCTTTTCATTCTGTCTCTGCTCCATTTGTTTTTCACTTATCATTGTTTTCACTCTTTACCCCATGGATTTCCTCATGGCTCTAATCCAACGCAACCTCCAACATTTTATGGCCTTGCCAAAACATCTTCTTCTAGCCCTATTCCAAGGGAACCTCCATTTTCCCATTCTATAAACTCCTTGAGCTATGAGATTAATAGAAAAGTCTCATCTGGTTCGGGGGTCATTGAACCTCCACCTACTCCTCCTCTGAAGCAAGCTTCAATTTCTAATGGCTACAACTCCTTGAGCTATGAGATTAATAGAAAAGTCCCATCTGGTCCTGGTGTCATTGAACCTCTGCCTATTCCTCCTCTGAAGCAAGCTTCAGTTTCCAATGGCCACAACTCTTTAAGCTATGAGATTAATAGAAAAGTCTCATCTGGTCCTGGGGTCATTGAACCTCCGCCTACTCCTCCTTTGAAGCAAGCTTCACTTTCCAATAGCTACAACTCCTTGAGATATGAGATTAATAGAAAAGTCCCATCTGGTCCGAGGGTCATTGAACCTCCGCCTACTTCTCCTATGAAGCAAGCTTCACTTTCAAATGGCTACAACTCCTTGAGCTATGAAATTAATAGAAAAGTCCCATCTGGTCCAGGGGTCATTGAACCTCTGCCTACTCCTCCTCTGAAGCAAGCTTCACTTTCTGATGGCTACAACTCCTTGAGCTATGAGATTAATAGAAAAGTCTCATTTGGTCCGGGGGTCATTGAACCTCCGCCTACTCCTCCTCTAAAGCAAGTTTCAGTTTCCAATGGCTACAACTCTTTAAGTTATGAGATTAATAGAAAAGTCCCATCTGGTCCGGGGGTCATTGAACCTCCTCCTACCCCTCTTATAAAGCAAGCTTCACTTTCGAATGGCTATAACTCCTTGAGCTATGAGATTAATAGAAAAGTCCCATCTGGTCCAGGGGTCATTGAACCTCCGCCTACTCCTCAAATGAAGCAAGCGTCACTTTCCAATGGCTACAACTCCTTGAGCTATGAGATTAATAGAAAAGTCCCATCTGGTTCAGGGGTCATTGAACCTCCTCCTACTCCACCTCTTAAGCAAGCTTCAGTTTCTAATGGCTACAACTCCTTGAGCTATGAGATTAACAGAAAAGTACCATCTGGTCCAGGGGTCATTGAACCTCCGGTTTCTCCTCCTCTAAAGTAGATTTTAGTTTCCAATTGATGTTCCAATTCCCAATTACTATAACTCTTTAAATTATGAAAACTTGTATGAAAAATAAAAGGCAATATCATATGCCATTGTTATAGACTTAATCTAAATAAATGATGCATTTACAGTAAAATTCACTTTTATTATTGCTCCTCTTATTTTTATTGCAAGACCTATTTATTCAATTTGAGAAAATTAAGAAAGCTAGATAAATTATTTAATTTTAACATATATGGCATGATCTCTCTCTAAAATACTTATATATCAATTTATGAGTTAGGCAAATTAATTTGGAGAAAAGTAAAAAATATAGGAGATTGAATAGAAACCTTCTTACATCTAGGACAAAAATTCACTCCCAAACTAAAACTAAGTCCTACATTTATAACCAGAGGAGTATTATTTCAATTCCACATAAAGTTATACTCAAACAAAAGTTAAATATTACTTGTTCTTTGACCACACGTAGTGTCTCTATTTTTTGGGAACAATTTCACCTTTGACTTGCCTAAAAGGGGCAAAAATGTTATTGCTCAACTAATTACATGGTAGGTGGTCATAATATTTAGTTATGGGGTTAATGTTTTGTCCTTATAATTTATCCTTATTTTAGTTTTGGTCTCTTTAAAAGCAAAATGATCCATATCTTTATTAAACTACAAAGACTAACATTACATACAGAAATAAACTTGAAAAGATAAAACCTATGATTTAAAATTATACGGGCTAAAATAAAAATAAAGATAAATTATAAGGGCCATATACATCATATTAACCCGTACTTATATTACTGAAATGCATAAAGTCGTTTCAAACTATTTCCATAGGATGGGGACAAAATGTCGAGAACAAACTTAATTAGAAGTTGGATTCTACAGACGTGATACAAAGTGTTACATATGACAATGTGAAAAACCAAAGTAAGAGATTAATCAACAATGCAATTTCTAATGAAAATTACGTTAAATTATAAGATTAATATGTATTTTAGTTCATTTAAAATACAAATAATATTGAAATCTTGAATGAGTTGTTTTCAATTTTTTACGATTTTTCTCTAAAATTGTGTAGTCTTTTAAATCTTTGAAAAATTATAAAAAAAATTGAAAATAGCTCCGTTTTTTTACCCATAAGATATCAAAATGTCACTCATTACATAGAGAATCTATCGATCAAAAGAACTATGAAAAAAAAAAACATTTTGGAAGTGCCCAAAATTGAGGGGTAGTAGGGGCACATCATTGAAGGGGATGCAGGCACGAGTTCACATTAGATCTTATAATTAGGTGCTATTAGCATTTTTTTTTTAAAAAAAATTTTTTTTTTTATATTGTATTAATTTAGATTTAAATTATATGCTGTTTTCTAAGATGTTTTTTGCACCTAGTATCTCAAATTAATTAATTTCCAGTTCTGCATTTGTCTGTAACACCAGTATTATGAAAATTAATTAATTTGAGATACTCAAAAAAAAAACATCTCGTAGCGATATAATTTAAATCTAAATAAATACAATAATAAGCACCTAATGTGGACGTGGACTCTGCACCCCTACCCGAGGGTTTGAATACCAAGGAAATCGAAAGTATAAATAAGAGAAAGAATTTCCTACCGATTTATACTAAAACCATATCCACAACTAATCATGAATTCAAACACTTTGATATAGGAAAACATCACCTGAATCTATCTCTAACTCGCTGGAAAGGCAGAGCAAAAAATTATTGTTACTTTGCTTCATAATCCTAATCTTTCATCTTAGCACGGTCTTCACTTGCCATTTAAGGGGGGCAACTAGACCTCACAATCACATTAGAAAGAATACGATTGGCATTAATTAATATCCAGAAGTGATAATTTGAATTGTGGCACCTTGGAACGATATTCTTCAATTACCCGTAATGTACCAAACCCTTCCACAAGCTTGCCAAAAGCCACATGAGACCCATCAAAGCTTTCATCTGCTTTCAATGTGATCAGAAAATTTAAACAAGAAGCTAAATGATCTCTGTGAGACGTCAACAAGAGCTCTCATTTTTGGTGTGAGGTGATTTGACTCAACCACTGGGAAATGTCGTGATAGAGGCGCAAGTGTATCTTCTGTGGTATCCAAAAAAGCATCAAAGTTGGCAATGAAGTGCTACATGGTAGCTTAGGTGACATCTACAATGAACAAGATCGATGTCATTTATGTTATGGCGATGAAGTGCTACATGGTTGTTTAGGTGGCATCTGCAATGAACAGTTGTTTATGGTATTCAAGTAGATTCTAAGCAAATCCAAGATCCTCTTCATGACATCGAGGGCCCAATTATTAGTAGTTCAGAAAAGACTGAGATGTTCAAGAGGTTAGAGAAAACATTTGTGCTTTAGTTTGCTTCGTCAAAGGCCCATAATATTAGTATATATGTTGAGGATGCAAATGAAGCCTTAACCATACATATCTAGACCCATAAGTAAGGTTCCTATTTTTATTTGCATTGAATAAGGCCTCTTGGTCAAAGATTGTTCTAGAAGACTTTGTTTTTGTTTCCTTCTTTCAGGTAGCTGACTTGATCTTGAAGATTAAGTAATTTCTTAATTCTTTTAGGCATAAATGGTGCCAACTAAGACAATCGATTATCATTTAATATATTTATGACTAGGTTTTTAGTTCTAGAGTGTTCTTTGGTTGCCTATATATGTAGGCTACTTTTCTGTGTACTTGGCATTTAGATTATAATGAAATAAATAAGAATTTTGTTCTTGGATAATATTATTTCTCTTGTGTGAGATTTGCTTATATCCTTGTATTCTCGTGAGAGTACTCCGATTGTATCAAGGGTTAATTATCCTTACGGTGTCTTTATGGCTAAGGTTTTAAAAGACCGATTCTCTTAAGGTCCTACATTTGATCATTTGTCTTGTTTGTGTTTTCAAACTTGCTTTCTAGCCGGTTTGTTTCCTCATACCGTATCATGTGGATCATATAAGTTTTTAATATATGACATATTTGAGGAGTTCATCTTAATTTTTAAGTGAATTTATATTTAGAACAAAAACTTTTGTCTTTAATGATTTATAATAAGGACCATAATATTATTTTAATTAAAAAAAGTGAGACCCAACATCTTTCTTATATAAGATGTTTCTCTCTCTCCATAGTAGAAAAGACAAAAGCAAGAAATTTTAGATTTTTTTTTCAAAAGCCCAATTGAAAAAAATCTATCCCAAATATCTTATAAAAAGCCAAAATCACCCAATATTCACATTTGCCCATAAAAAATCTACTTTTGGGATAGCTAAATATCATCCCAATCACACCCTCTAGTTTTTAATATAGAACATATTTAAGGAGTTGATCTTGTTCTTAAATATATAAGATATTATATATATATATATATTATATATATATATTAGTCTTTTCCTAATTTACTCTTAATATTGATGTTCCCTCAACAACAATCAAGAAAGATAGAGAATGAGGAAATTAAGAAAAATTACTATGGCGTTTTAGAAAATGCATGTCATATTAACTAACCTAATTAATTTTTTAATCTAATCAAATTATGTAAATATATTTTAGTTTAAAGATCGAAATGATTACCTTTACTTAAGGTTATGAAAGAAAGAATTTACATAAGAAATATGATTGTTAGTTTTAGGGCTGAATCCTTTTTCTCATAGGAGACGGAAAGTGAAGGGGGCAATGTCATAGAATAGTTCAAAAACCTTTCTTTCTTAAAGAAGGAGACTGAACGGAAATTTCCAAGAATGAAGGCCGTGACACGATGCAATGTGAGGAGGCAAGGAACAGAGAAGGAAATATGAACTAGAATATATATATATATATATATATATATATATATATATATATATTTATATATGTTTATATGTGTGTGTGTGGGTAATATATTGCGGGACTACTATAGTAAATACTTAAGAAACAATTGCAACCAAGTTTAACTCATGAGTTTAAGCAAATTCGTGATGAAAAAAGTAAATGCTTCGTATCGTGAACTTAAATTGTAAACTCGTAAGAGTTTACTTTTATCATTAACTAGATATTAATAATGTATAAATAAATAATTAAAATATAAAAAATAAAAATTTGATTTAAATATTTTTTAAATCCAGATAATTGAAATTAAATCCATCAAAATTCATAATTTATCTTATTTAACAAAAAAATTTCTATAAAATATACATTTAAATCTGTTGGGCATGATCGAATTAAATAAGTTAATACGAGTTTAAGGATAAGTAAACACGGTTTTGAAATGCTGGAAACGTAAAAATGGTAAACTCGGTATATAGAGTCGTGAGTTTAACCGAGTTTATAACGATCACGAGTTTACTAGTGACTTAACTCGATTTTGTAAGCTATAAACGTAAAAACGTTAAACTCGGAGAGTCAACTCGTGAGTCTAACAATAATGATTGCAACATATAGTAAATTTTATTTCATTTATTTAGTATCACTTGTTATTTTTTTCTCACGGTATTGGTATTATATGTGGTAACTTATTTATTGCAGAGAATTCAAAGTGAAAAGTAATACTGAAATAGTAAAAAAAATCATATAATAGAATCTCAAACAATAAATTTCTTAGCATATTTATATTTTGTTTCTAACTTTGCCAACAATGTCCATATCTTCATAACTATTAGAACAGTATAAAATGGGATCTATTTGCATTAATTTTCAAAGTGGAAACATAAACCATGGCACCAACCCAAAAGCATTTCCTTTTCATTTTGTCTACACTCCATTTGTTTCTCACTTGTCATTGTTTTCATTCTTTACCCCATGGAGTTCCTTCTGGTCCTAATCCGAGGCAACCTCCATCATTTTATGACCTTGTCAAAGAGCCTTCTTATGACCCTAATCTAAGGGAACCACCATTTTGGTCTTCTATAAAGCATGGAGTTCCTTCTGGCCCTAATCCGAGGCAACCTCCATCATTTTATGACCTTGTCAAAGAGCCTTCTTATGACCCTAATCTAAGGGAACCACCATTTTGATCTTCTATAAAGCATGGAGTTCCTTCTGGCCCTAATCCGAGGCAACCTCCATCATTTTATGACCTTGTCAAAGAGCCTTCTTATGACCCTAATCTAAGGGAACCACCATTTTGGTCTTCTATAAAGCATGGAGTTCCTTCTGGCCCTAATCCGAGTCGACCTCCATCATTTTATGACCTTGTCAAAGAGCCTTCTTATGACCCTAATCTAAGGGAACCACCATTTTGGTCTTCTATAAAGCATGAAGTTCCTTCTGGTCCTAATCCAATTGGAAATCGAAGGCCACCTCCCTCATCTATTGACCTTGCAAGAAAACCACCTTCTGGCCCTAATCCGAAGCAACCTCCATCATTTTACTAGTACAATGTATTGTAATCATGAAAACACTCTATGCAAAATAAAAGGCAATACCATATGATGCCAAACTTGATCTTGTGATTGCGTTTACAAATGTCTGAAGTCACTGTTCTTTTAGTTCCAATCTCTCACACTCTCTAACTTTCTCTCCTTTCCCTTTTCTTATTTTAAAAAAATAAACACTCCATTTCAAATATGACAGTTTTAATTAAAATATATTAACTAAGAATAAGAAAAATAGTTAGGTAGCCCAGATTTCATTTTTTTCCCATTTTTATCCTTCAATTATGGATAATTAATTATCTATTAAGATAAAAAATTTAGCCTTGATACTCTCCCAAGAACTAGAGCCCGTCAAAACTTACCGGGGACTTACGAGATCGCCCATCCAAAGGAAATCGGCGGCAATGAAGGGGATCGAACCCACGGCCGGCCTAATCCGGATCCCTTTACCATCTATGCCAACTCACATTGGTAATTAATTAGCTATTAAGTACAAGGTAAATAGCCTTGATACTCTCCCAAGAACTAGAGCCGTCAAAACGGGCCAAGCCCATCGGGCCGGCCGTTCGGGCCTTTAAGTACGGGCTTAAAAATGGACAAGATATTTGAAATTAGCGCGCAGCGCGGTGGGCCTCGGCTTAAACATGGCCGCCAGTGGGCCTCGAGGGCCGGCTTGCATGCCCTTTTCATTGTAGCTTTTTCTTTTTTCCTTTTTAAATTTATTAATTTATATATATATATATATATATATTATTGTATTTGTTATAGAGTTATTTATCCATTTAACTACAAATACATAATAACTATACTCTAATTTTATGATTTGATTTATTATTTATTGCAAATAAAGATTATGAATGTGTTCATGATGCGGGAAAAGAATTTCATGATATTCTTACTCATGAGCCAAAGGCTGCTACTCAAAGTGAAGAACAATCAAATGTCGTTAAAATCGATGATAATGACGAAGATGACGACAATAATAGTCAAATCGTCTTAATGTCACTTAGTGATATGTTTTTTATGTTTTATGTGAGTTATTTGTGAACATAGTTTGCTTTTGATTATGAATTAGTGATTTGTCTTATTTATTGGATGATTCGTGTTGTAATTTACTAATTATATTTTTTTTTTTAAAAAAATAGTGGAAGAAAAATAGTTAAAATTTGGAATAGTAAATTAGGGCCTGCGGCCGTCGCCCTAGTGCTCTCGGTAGGGCTTTGAAAAACAGTGTTTTTCTTACTCCGAAACGGAGGGTGACCTTGTTAGGCCACGGCCTGGGCGATTGACCACGATTGACGAATTTCTCTACCAAGAACATTCTAGATAAAAAGTTATTCCTCCAATTTTTAATTTAGGACATATTTTTTAGTACAAATTACATTATAAAATATTTCTTATATTTAGGACCGGAAGAAGTATTAATTGCTTTTAGAACTAAGTTCAGTTCCTTGTATTTGGTCTAAATCAAGCTAGATCATGTAAGGATTGTCACTTGTGCCACCACATTCATCAAAGAATCCAAGCTTCATCTTTGATTCCGCAAGTTGGCCAAAAAAAAAAAAAATTTGATTCCGCAATGAATAGAACACATTAACTATGGAGAGACTCTTAAATAAATGATAAATAAATCAAATTTCCCTTAACTTTCTCCTATCCTCTCCCCTTCTTACTTTTAATCTAAAACAATCAAATTAAATTTGAACAACTTGATTTGAGACTATATAGAAGTAGAACAAGATAAGAAAAGAAGAGGGGATAAACAAAGAAGAGAGAAGCTGAGTTGAAGATTTTCCAACACTATACCAGAAAGCTGAATAGTATAAATAGGAAGCATTCAGTATAATTTGAACAAAAGGCTTGAATGAAGATTTTAGCTAAGTGGGGACAATGCAAGATTGGCAACAGAAGCAAGCTACAATAATGCCAAGCAAAGCACCACCAAAAACTTGAGATGGCGTGTGACCTAAAAGTTCCTTGAGCTTCCTTTCACTGATGGGATGCCCTTCAAACAAATCTGCAACTATCCAATTAAGCACCTGCATCAAGTCAAATCAGAAAATGTTCTTCTGGCTTCAGCAATAACCTTTTCTCAAAACTAATACTCCCTTCGGTCTTTAATACAAGACATATTTATAGAGTTGATTTTGGTCCTAAATATAACACATATTTTTCATTACCCCTATTGATCTTAACAATAATCAAGGAGGAGAGGGGATGAGAGAATTAAAGAAGATGACTAGGGTGTTTTAGAACATACACGTCATACTAACTAACTTAATCATCTTCCTTAATCTAATCAAATTAGGTAAATATGTCTTATATTAAGGACCAGAAGGAGTAACTGTTTAGTCTTCAAGCTGAGCTAGTTTTGGAAGTATGCATAAATATGTCAGAAGTAATTCTGCCTGAAATATATCATTATGCTCATGAATCTATAACTAATTATTTAGGTTTACCATTTTGTGTGTGAACAGAGTCCAATATTTTTTAGGCATTAACAGAGAATACAGTATAAATCTTGTGCAACAAAAAATGATAGCAATTGAAAAATAAATCAAGATAGCATGGAATACTTAAGTCTCATATTGAATATTAGATTGTACTGCTAAATAAAATATTTAACTAGGGCACTTTTCTCACTCAATAGCTTATCTTTAAATTAGTAAGATTTCTCATCCCATTAAAGTGCCTATCATTTGGTATTAGTATTAGCTGATGATGACAGTGGAAAGGGTTACTTGCAAAGGGTTTTGACGGAAGAAAATCCAAGTGAAGTGTAACAAATGTAGTCACCAAGACATTGTCTTTTCAAGGCCAACCAATTGATAGGAATCAACATGATATGAGATGCTAAAATCTTAAATTGAGCGGTCAAGGTAAATCAATGAAGTATTTACAGAAAGTGATTCCTTCATCTCAATAATTAGATTCAAGAGACAGTTCTCACCACCCACTTAGGAAGCTATCAAAACTAATACAAGGGACGCTAGTAATCAAATACCCAAGTATGCTAATTCAAGAATTTAAGTAGTTATTTTATTTTTTTGGACTTCTAATGGACAAGGATCACATTATTTTTTTATACAGATATAATTCTAAAAAATCGGTACAGCCCAATCAATCAGTATCATCAATATAAAAAATAAAAAGTGCAGGGAGCTACACTGTTCACCATTGAAGTCCCAAGCATCTGAATACAGGGACACGAGAAAATGATGAAAGAAGCAAATATACCATCGTAGAAATACCAATGTCACGGTATCACCAATTATTGATCAAAAGTTCAAAACTAATAGCGTAAAGCCTCTTAATTTGATTAAGCTTCTGATAAACATATAAACTAACACATATACTTGTTGGTCATTCTCAGACAAACTGTGATATCTTCCCCCTTTTTCTCTATTCCATCAGGCCAATGTAAATATTGTGTTCCATCAAAATCATAGTGGAACCATAACGTTAAGGGCTTAAAACAGTGCAGAAAACCTGAAAATAAAGAAAAACCAGGACATCCCAAAATCACATGGATTGCATTCACAAGCTAATCTAACGATAAATAAACTATATGAGAAATTCAAAAAGTACCTAACAATTGTTCACCTATGTCATTTTATTGACCCATTCCCTCAAAATCAGTTCTAAATCTTAAGAGTAGTATCAAGGCAGCTATCACCATTAGTGCCATAAGCCTCATGGCAAATTCTTTCTCTCACGCCTGATCCAGCATGTGGGGGCTGGCACTCAGCCCATATTGGTTTGAACTTTCAAGCATAATTTTTTCTCCTTTCAAAGTGAGCTTTCCTTTCCTCTGATTCAAATTCCTTTCCTTTGTGACCTCAAGTATTTTAGGCATAGAAGAAAAGGCGAATTCCTTTCTTTTATTTCATTGAGTTACACAGAGTATTTCCCATTGTGTCTCTTCTTTCAAGGGCCTTCAGAACAAGTCCCATTTCAAATGACTTAATAAGAACTAAACTAACATCCCATGATCACAAACTTGGCTTATTCCTAACAATTTGAAGGTAGAATAACCCAGGATTTCACTTGAAGTGCAGATGTAGAAATTTAGAAGCTCAATTTATTGCTTGCAAGGGATTAGATAAGTTCCTGTACCCCACTTAGAGAGATGGACATAACAAATGGCGCCAACCCATCCAATGGAACTTCAGTTGGTTAAGCTTACAACTAGATGGACATAACTTTACTGTTGCGAAACTTGTTAAAGTCAACTTGGTAGTGTCAAGACTTTCATATTGCAATACAAACACCACATACCAAGGAGATCATAGCCTTGTCCATACAAAGTAAGTCTCATATTCTAAGCCACATCTTTGGAAAACAATAAGCATTATAAAAGTAAAATATACCAAGCAAGAGCTCTAGACAAAAAGTAGAGAGATTTAATGATTCAGAGTTAAACATTTGACCAAGTAAAAAACACCAAGGTAGACAAATAGAAGAAAGATTTAAGCAGAACTGATGAGTACTAAAAGATTGAACATGCAATCAAAATCCATTTCACTCAACAGTCCCCTAATACACCAAGCAATAATCAGAATGTGTTGCAATGATTAAGTGACAGAAGCTATGAAGCACTGCTACTTCTGGGAGCCATATCAGTCCGACACTTCACCTTGCTCCTAAATACAACCTAAACAATAAACATACTTCCATATCCTTTCTTCTAAGGATGCAACAAAAGGACAACTTCAACAGGTTCTTATGAGGAACCGTTAACAAACAATACAAATGTACTAATATTTTGACGATCAAGATATTTAAGAAATAATAAGCTGTAAGAGAGACATCAATTTCACATAAAGAAGCAAAATGCAAATATTTACCTCAGCTTGCATGCCAGCATGTCGCCGAACACCAATTGCATCATACATAACAATGAGACTAAACCCCAAACACACAGGAAATAACGAATCAGCCACACCATGGCAAAACGCTACAGAAGTAGTCAAAGCAGTGCACAATGCCGAGTGCGACGATGGCATCCCCCCTGAGGCAAACAATAGTCTCAAATCCCATTTTCGTTCAACGAAGAAGTTCAGAAATACCTTTAACGATTGCGCTATTATCCACGCAAAGAAGGCCGAAAGAAATGTTGGGTTTGCTGCCAAGGTAGAAAAAAATGGGCTAAACCGAAGCTTCGCGTTCGTGGTGATGCTCAATAGAGCAACTCCTAACCCCCCGTTCTGTAAATAACACCCATTACACTCGTCTACAACCTTATGGGTACACCATTTCTGGGTTTGCGAAGAAGCCAACTTTTTTATGGTTTTCAAAAGGGGGGAGGAAACCCATGTGGGGTTCACCACTGGGTGGCTTGGATTAAAACTTCTATGATTTGAGTTTTTCGGGGGCTCCGAAGGAGCTGTCCAAGAAGAAGAAATTAGTAACGAAGTTCTGCGTCGCTTGAGCTGAAAAAAGGATAAGCTTGTCGCAGAGAGAGGCTTGCTGTTATAGCTGTATGATCTGAATTTTGGTGTTAGAGAAGAGACAGAGTCCATGGAAGGGGATTTTGGGTTCTAAGATCAGTCAGCATTTCAGAGGGGGCACGAGAAAGTTCTGAATTCGCTGTAAGAGGAAAAAATTGTTGTCATTCGATGAGGCTAATTTTATATGAACATAAGAACGTAGGGTAGAGAAAACAAAGAAACCCACACGTCTTGTCTTTTGCCGTAATATGCCAACGAAGGCCCATTCCGGGGAAAGAATATGCCACCCTCGCTTTCCACCTGCCTTCACGTCTATGGCTTTATGAAGAATCATGGTATCAATCACACCTCAGTCCTCAAGCAACTTAAGAGTATGATTATGTAATTAATTAATCAATTTAATATAATTTTTAATTATAAATTTATATACAGTTTCTTATATTTCATTATTACATTCTTAATTAAAATATATAGATATATAATTTTTTAAATAAAATTTGAATTAAAGCACTCTTTAATTGTAATGTTCCAATTTTATTGGATGTCCCAAAAATACCACTCTCTAGAGACAGATGTGGATCTTATAACTCTTGAATTACCTGCTTAAAGATTTATATATATAGAAAATTCCATTTAAATACCATTTGAATTTACAAAACCCCCAGAGGTCCTCTGAATTTGTAAAAAGACTCGGAGGTACTAAGACCTATGAGGGATATGCAAATCGGGTGAAATTACATTTTTGCCGCTACTTTTTTAAATAAATGAAAAAAAAAAAAAGCCCTCACCCGGAGGGCCGTCGGCCGGCCGCCGGAGGACCACCGGCCGCGGCCACCGGTGGGGTGGGGGTTTTTTTTTTTGGGAGGTTTTTTTTTTGGGAGGGGGTGGGGTTTTTTTTTTTGAAAAAACAAAATTTTTTTTGAAAGTGTAGGGGTGGGGTTCGAACCCCCACCCCAACACAAAACCACTTGGTTCTTTAATTATATATATACATTAATAAATATATATATTCTTCTTAACAATTTTTCAATTGTATTTACCATTCCACAAAACGCCAATTACCATTCCACAAAACGCGAATTACCATTACTTTCCAAGGTTGTCATTTTTTACTCTTTCATGTATGTTATGGATAACAAAAAAATGACACTTTAACCATTCCACAAAACGCGAATTAACATTCCACACAACGCGAATTACCATTCCACGAACGTCAATTACCATTACTTTCCCAGGTTGTCATTTTTTACTCTTTCATGTATGTTATGGATAACAAAAAAAATGACACTTTAACCATTCCACAAAAAACGCCAATTACCATTCCACACAACGCGAATTACCATTCCACAAAGTAAAAAATGACATTTACCATAATGGCATCCTGAGACATTTTACCATTCCACAAACGCTATTTAAATGACATTATGGTAATTGGCGTTCTGTGGAATGGTAATTCGCGTTGTGTGGAATGATAATTGGCGTTTTGTGGAATGGTTAAAGTGTCATTTTTTTTGTTATCCATAACATACATGAAAGAGTAAAAAATGACAACCTGGGAAAGTAATGGTAATTGACGTTATGTGGAATGGTAATTCGCGTTGTGTGGAATGGTAATTCGCGTTTTGTGGAATGGTTAAAGTGTCATTTTTTTTGTTATCCATAACATACATGAAAGAGTAAAAAATGACAACCTTGGAAAGTAATGGTAATTCGCGTTTTGTGGAATGGTAATTGGCGTTTTGTGGAATGGTAATTCGCGTTTTGTGGAATGGTAAATACAATTGAAAAATTGTTAAGAAGAATATATATATTTATTAATGTATATATATAATTAAAGAACCAAGTAGCCCAACTGGTTGGGCTACTTGGTTTTGTGTTGGGGGTGGGGGGTTCGAACCCCACCCCCCTACACTTTCAAAAAATTATTTTGTTTTTTAAAAAAAAAAACCCCACCCTCCCAAAAAAAAATCCCCCACCCCCACCGTGTACCGGCGCCGCCTCCGGTGAGGGCTTTTTTTATTTTTATTTTTTTCATTTATTTAAAAGTAAGAAAAAAAAGGTAATTTCGAATTTGCATATCCCCATAGTCCCCAAGACTCTCCGAGTCTTTTTTACAAATTCAGAGACCTCTGAGGGTTTTGCAAATTCAAATGGTATTTAAATGGAATTTTCCCTATATATATATATAAAAATATGCAAACGTCTTAAACTATAAATGTGTTATGGTATTGTTAAAATATAATGTAATACAAGTCACGTAGACTAAGTAATAACTTAAAATTTCATTAAAAAAAAAGTAAATACCCTTTTGGGTCACCGAAAAAAAAAAGGACCCCTAGGGACTAAAATGAGATTTTTTATGGACTAAAAAGGACTTTTTAGAAATTTGTGAGGGACTAAAATGTTCCGACCCTTATTCATCCTTTTCGCGACTAAAAATGACATTTCATTGTGTGAGTGACCAAAATGGGATCTTTTTTTTTAGGGACCCAAAAGGGTATTTACTCTAAAAAAAATACACTTTTTAAATATTTTTTGAAAGAATAAAAAATTGTACAAAATATGAGGAAAAAATACAAAATAAATAATTCAATGATAAATGTAACTTTTTAATTATTATTTTTTTGCCAAGATAAATTTTATATTGATCACATATTTATTATATTTTGGCACAACAGTTATATAAAAATGAAAATACAAATCATTTCATATAATTTATTTTAGGGATAGAATATTGTCACTACAAATGTCACTATCATTTTTTCAACGTTAGATTAGAATCTCAATAGAAGAGAAAAATAATAGGGAAAATTCACATCAGGGCCCTTTTTACAGAAAAAAATTTCCAAAAAAGGCCCCAAGATTCTGACAATCCCAGAAAAGGCTCATAATCTACGTGAGTTGTTAACGGGGCTGATATAGTTGTTAACGAGGTACTGATATAGTTGTTAACGGAGCTGATTTAGTTGTTAGCAAATTATTGTTAATGGTATTGATTTAGTTGTTAATGACCTACCCGTTAACAACTATATCAGCCACGTTAACAACTCACGTAAGATTCTGAAAATCTTTGGGATTGTCAGAATCTTGGGGCATTTTTTCATTTTTTTTCTATTAAAAGGGCCCCTAAAGTGATTTTCCCAAAATAATAAAGGTAAATGGGATTCTTATTTAACTATGGAAAAGTGGTAGTGACTAAACTTGGTAGTGACAATATCTTATCCCTTTATTTTATGCATGTACCTTTTTTTGGTTGTCCATTCGATATCCAGAGCTTCGTCCTAACTAATCCGAATCTGACCTGAGTCCTACACCTGGCTATGATGGGTGAGTCTCCCAGTGGATTTTTCTGCATTCGCAAGGCTCGAATTCGAGACTTTGCTTATAAGTCTAATATTCTATCTTATTGAATATCATCCAAAAAGATTTTTATATCATTGAAAAATTTGCCCAATCATCATCACTACTCTTATCCTGTTATACAAACAATGTGAGGGCAATTATGTCAATTAACAATAACGGAAGAAATAACGAATTTTCTAACTACCATTTGAAAGTTTCCATAGTTTGTGAGTGTATCTCGCCTCGCTTCTCTTCATTCCCGCTTTCTTCATCTTCGCCGATAGCTTCTTCCTCGTCGACAATGGAGAATCTGATTCAGCTTGTGAACAAAATACAGAGGGCTTGTACCGCCCTCGGCGATCATGGCGAAGAGAGCGCAATGCCCACCCTCTGGGACGCTCTGCCCTCAATCGCCGTCGTCGGAGGACAGGTTTTTATTTTCTCGCTTCTTTTCCAGTCATTATTTTTATTGAATTTTGGTCCATTGATGCAATATTTCCGGATCGTTTTTTCTCATGGTGAATCTCCGTCTATCAGATCTAATTAGTTTTCCTCCCTTCTTTCCTTTTCGGTTTACGTTATCATTTTGCTAGATTCTATTTTAATTATTATAATGCTTTCATTCTACTGTGAACGAAAAGAGGAATTGAACTTCCCTTCACTTTCACCGATGGTCATTTTGAAATTTGAATAAAATAATGAAACGCGAGAAGTTTATATAATTCTTGGGTCACTTGAATGATTCACTGAACCTCGATATGTTGTCTTCTCAATTCTGACGAAAAGTTTATAGAATTCCAATGGTTCCACTAGTCATTCTTGTCTTCTTCATAAATATTTACAAGCTTTTAACTTATTCAATATTTCATAGAGCTCCGGAAAGTCTTCAGTGTTGGAGAGTATTGTGGGAAAAGACTTCTTACCACGTGGATCTGGTAATTCTGGCGATCTATTGTTAGTCACATACTCCTTTATGATTAGATTTTTTTCCTCTCTCTTTCTCTTCTTGACTTGAATATCTGGATAAGTGAACCAATTTTTATTTACAGGTATTGTCACTCGGCGTCCTCTTGTTTTGCAACTTCATAAGATTGATGAAGGAAGAGAATATGCTGAATTTATGCACCTTCCACGGAAGAAGTTCACTGATTTTGGTATTCTGCTATAGAAACATTTTTCTTTTTCACACATTACTTCTTCATTATTCCTCATAACACAATTACAACTTCATTTAGCATTTTTTGCTTAACTGTTAATGTTACTTATTATTATGATTTTTTGAATTATGAGTTAACGAGTAAATTCCTGGTGATTGTTTTTTTCATTGCTGCTTCTCCATAGAGACTAATTTTGCCTGTTCACTAGCTGCTGTTAGGCAGGAGATCTCTGATGAGACTGATAGAGAAACGGGTCGGTCGAAGTCTATTTCTTCTGTTCCAATCCATTTAAGTATCTACTCCCCTCATGGTGAGAAAGATGCCAACTAGTATTTCCTATTACCAAGTTAGTACATAATTGGTATATATAAATATATAATCTAGATGATAAAAAAATGAACTATTTTTATGATATGTCATTACCTATTATTCACCAAAATCATGGCTTGTTATTCTCTATATTCTCTCTTTTTTTTTTATCTGAGCAAAACATACAGTGGCAATATGTTTTTGCACTTTAGAACTCTATGGATCCAAGTGCTTTTTTTTTTAATTGTCAATAATAGTGCCTAAGTTTGATCTGAGTTTCTGGGCCCAGTATGTTGAACACTATGTTTTTCTCATTAACGTAATCATCGACAAGTATCATTCTATAAATATAAAATTGACTAGGAAGGCATATGCATGTGTTACTGCTTTTATTTTGTTATAAAAAATCAATTTAATTTTTTTATGCATCCATTTCATCTAATTGAACTTGTTGACCTTGGCAGTTGTCAATTTGACCCTAGTTGATCTTCCAGGACTCACAAAAGTCGCTATTGGTGAGTTTCTAAGACTTACGACTAGCATACCAGTTAAAGATAGTTTGAAATTTTGAACAGTTCTATTATAAATTCACAAATTAATGGCATTTTGTTGTCTGTGTGTTATAGATGGTCAACCAGAAAGCATTGTACAGGACATCGAAAACATGGTTCGTTCTTTTATTGAGAAGGTAATTGTTCCTATACTTTTGAAATACATGCATTAAAAAGACTTTGACACATAGGGTGACCTTCTTTTCTTGTGAGGAAAAATATTTCGCTTCGATGTCACTAAACCTGTCTTTTGCAGCCAAATTGTATCATTTTGGCAATATCTCCTGCCAATCAAGATCTTGCTACCTCAGATGCAATTAAGATTTCTCGTGAAGTAGACCCTAAAGGTGAGATGCCAAACAAATTTGTGTTATAAAAAATCAGTATCTGAGTTTAATCTTTTGACTTTTGTGCTTCAGAGCTTTCTTGATTTGTTAACGCTGTATCAATTTTCTTTGACCTTCACATGAGGAGATGACTTAAGACATGTTATATGAGCAATTTTTTTTTTTGGGGTCAAAGATGTTATATGAACAATTGAAATGGCTGGTTTCTGGATATTTTTCTTCCTATGCTTAGTCATCACAGCTTTATTTCAGGGGAAAGGACATTTGGAGTTTTGACAAAGATCGATCTCATGGACAAGGGTACTGATGCAGTTGATGTAAGTATTTGGTCCCTTCCAATGCAGAATTGGTAGGCTACTAAGAGGATTAATTTGTAATTAATGCCTAAGAGTTTCCCATATTGGGTTCCTCTAAGCTCTAACATTTTTTCTCCACCCTTCCCCTTTCTCAGATCCTTGAAGGAAGAGCATATAAGCTAAATTTCCCTTGGATTGGTGTTGTCAATCGTTCCCAAGCTGATATAAACAAAAATGTTGATATGATTGCCGCGCGGCGTAGAGAAAATGAGTATTTTGCTAACACTCCAGAATATAGACATCTTGCTAGCAGAATGGGTTCTGTCCATCTGGGAAAGGTGTTATCTAAGGTATACTGAAGAAATATCCTAATCTTCATTTTTCTAAATGGCAATCCGTTTATAATCTATTTGAAAGCACAAGTTAACTTCTACATCTGTGATGTCAATCAAATTCTCAGCATTTAGAAACTGTCATCAAGTCTCGAATCCCAGGCCTTCAGTCACTAATAAGTAAAACTATTTGTGACCTGGAGGCAGAATTAAGCCGTCTTGGAAGGCCCATGGCTACTGATACTGGAGTAAGCCCTCTGCCATTGGCCTCTAGCTTCTTTTAGTTGGTAGTGTTTCTTCTACATAAACCCTAGTGAAGTTCATCAAGAATTAGTGATTTAATTTATTTTTCTCCTTTTGCAGGGAAAATTGTACATGGCAATGGAAATCTGTCGAAACTTTGATCAGATATATAAAGATCATCTTGATGGCGTGTATGTCCATTTTCCCTGTTAGTGAATCTATGAATACTGAGCGAATATATACTATTATTTAATGATGATTCAAATGTTTACAGGAGGCCTGGTGGTGAGAAAATTTACCAAGTATTTGATTCTCAGTTCCCTGCAGCTATGAAAAGGCTGCAATTTGACAAGCATCTCTCAATTGATAATGTGAGGAAGCTAATAACTGAAGCAGATGGGTATCAACCTCATCTAATTGCCCCTGAGCAAGGATATCGCCGTCTCATTGAATCTTGCATAGTTGCCATCCGTGGCCCAGCTGAAGCAGCTGTTGATGCGGTATCTAATTATACTACAGAGTTGATCTTCCTTATAATAAGATGTTATCTTTTTCCTTTTGTCGTAAAACATCTACTTCATGCCTTACTTTTATGATTTTTCAGGTTCATGCAATTCTGAAGGATCTGATTCACAAGTCTATTAGCGAGACAGTGGCAAGTTATATATATATATATATTATCTTTTGTATATTTAGTTCTATACATGCTTAAGCATTGAGACGCTTTAGCAGGTAGCAAAGGAGGAAGTTATAATTCACAAGTCTATCTTAACCGATGAACTTTTCTGTTGATTGTAATTGTAGGAATTAAAACAATATCCCACCTTGAGAACAGAACTTGGGAGTGCGGCTATTGAATCATTGGAGAGGATGAGAGAAGAAAGTAAGAAAGCAACTCTGCTGTTGGTTGACATGGAGTGTGGTTACTTGACTGTTGATTTTTTCCGCAAACTTCCACAAGATGCTGAGAAGGGTGGAAATCCAACTGTATCACTTTTTGACAGATATAATGATAATTATCTTCGTCGAATCGGTGAGTAACTGAAACTTAACTATCCCTCCAGTCCTTGATATAAGACTCACTTCATACACTAGAACATAGTTTTGATAATTTCCAAGGAAAACTCCACTAAGATTGTGGGAGACTCTTTTTCCCCCCTTTAAAACTTAGAATTGTTCTTACCGAGAGATTTTCTTTGAACTTCCAGCTACGACTGTGTTGTCGTACGTGAACATGGTATGCGCCACCCTGAGGAATACAATTCCAAAGTCCGTAGTATATTGCCAAGTGCGTGAGGCTAAGAGAAGCTTACTGGACCATTTCTTTACGGAGTTGGGGAAGAGGGAGGTGAGCTTTCTGTGTCATATTATGAAGTTTTCTTCTTGCTCAATAATGCAATAACCAGCTCATATGAATCCTCTATTCTGCACATAAGTCCTCATACATCCAAACACGTTTTTTTGCATCACAGATATTATGATCTCTGTGACTTTTTAAGGAATTAAGATTATGAGTTCCTTTTCTTCGTTAATGACCTGTTGTTGTTATGCAGGGGAAACAACTGGGTAAATTGCTTGACGAGGATCCAGCAGTGATGCAGAGACGGATGTCACTTGCAAAGAGGCTAGAGCTTTATAGAAGTGCTCAGTCTGAAATTGAGGCGGTTGCTTGGGCTAAGTAGGGAAAAAAAAAACAGCAGTAATGGTGCTACTCATTAGAGTTAGAATTTTGCTTTTTCCAAGGACGTTTTATATATCATCATTGATTTCTTAAGTTTAATTCTTTGTCTTTTAAGAGTGAGGTAGGAATCTATATATATATACATACCAGTATATATATTGTTTTGCTCCGGGATAGGGAATCAATTTCAGCTTTCATTGTAATAAAACATTACCTTCTTTTTTATATTCACTCATTCATTTATTTTATATGGAGTGATACATGATGTGATGGGAGGAACCAAGGTGACCTTTGGAATATGCGCATGTAAAATACACACATATATATAGTATATGTGTATCAACGGGGTTAGGGTCTAATAGAAGGGCTAGTCTCTCACAACATGACAAACCAATGTTTGAATCTTTACTGGGAGATGTGCTCACATTTAGTGCCTCGAATAGGATTACCTCCAATAAAAAGATACTTATACTTAGAAAAATATATATGTGTGTGTCTTATTAAAAAATAATATTATTACACTAAAAAGGTTTGTTATATTTTGTCATCATATTTGAGGATAACGGTCTTTTCTAATTATTTTTTTATTAAAAAATATAAAAGATAATTTTGAACTATAGAATTTATTTTATTTTATTTTCTTATAAGACTCTTAACTCTGACCTTATGTATGATATTACATGTAAGCCACTGAATAATACATGTGATGGATTGTGATGTGAGTCCATGTTTATAGATTATATATAGTGTGAAGTTATTGTAAATTTTACATCATATAAAGATATAAATTATGATAGTCAACAAAAGTAACCATTTTGTTTTGGGTGAAAAACAAAGGCGCCCATTTATAATATTTAAACATGAAATTTCTGTCCTTTTATCTGTTATTTCCTCTGGCAAAAAAAGATATGTCATTTCCATTCTTCGTATATCACAAAACAACCTCAATACTAATGCCCTGTTTGGTACGGTAGAATTGGAGGCATAAAATTGGAATTGAAATTGGATTCCATGCTGATTGCATGTTTGATAAAAGAAATGGCTATGGAATTGAATTCCATGTGGAAGCCGTCAATTCCATAAAAAAAGCTAAGATTTGCAAGTCCATGTCCTCATTTCCATGAAGGCTTTTTGTTTAAAAAGGAATTTACATGGGCATTTTGGTCTTTTTGTTTAAAAATCAAGTATCATTTCCATGACAGTTCAAACTTACTTTTAAACTTTATTTCCATCTCCGTATCCATCAAAATCAATTTCAGCATACCAAACGGACTCTAATACCCATATGCGTATGAGATTCTCAAACAGTGGCAGTGTCATTATCTTTGTGAACATATTTGAATGTCTTCATTAATGGACAATGTATGAGAATTGTTGATAGAATATCAGGAAAAAGAAAAGCCTGTGACAGTGAGAAATGAAAGTGTGGTAAGATGTTGAGTTTTCAAGAATAGAAAAATGATGATTTAATGATTATCTCTCTGTACCAAACACTATCCCCACCACCAAACTTAATGCAACCTTCAAATGTAAGAGACTATAACCTCTCAACTGCCCCTGTTGTTATCTCTCTTCCTCTCTTAATTTTGACTCTATAGAGTCTTGTAAGCTGACATATTTTTTACCCTGGCCTTAGATCTCATACTTGTGAATCGTCCATGAATGGCAAATTTGAGATCTTGGATTCAGATATGGCCATCTTTTGTGAGATTTTTTGGTATTCTGAGTCTTCTTGTCTTGGACTTCAAAATCACAGCATTTGCAGATGATAAAGGCAGAAGTAGTGGTTTTGCAGCATCAGAAAGCACTTGCAAGAACACAAACTATCAAAGTTTCCTTCCACCACCTTATCAGAATATATCCAACATGATTTGCAAACCTGTGTGGCATACTTATGAATTGAGGGTAAGTTCAGGTCAGAATTAATTATCATGCTTAGTTCATTATTTTGCCCCAACCCCCAAATTTTTTTCTACTTTTTTTCTATTGATCATTGGATTCTATCACTCTGGTTCTTATTATAAGTTCAGTTTGACCAAATCTCATATACTAATAAATTGAATTTAAGATATTTAATATATCTTAAATTTGTTTACTTTTCTAAATTTACACTCATTAATAAAGATGTTATACATTTTCTCTTTCGTATTTCTTTTATCTCAGGGTGGACTTATATTTAAGACATCAAAATTTTTGACCAATTGGACATATAATAAAGACCAGAGTGGTATATAAAATAAGTGATATCTTGATATCTTATGGGCATGGTATGTAATGGGGTAGTTTCGAATTTTTCATGATTTCAAAAGAAAAGAAAAATAGGTCCTTGCATCTAATTTGTTGAGTTTTGTGGTACAGTACATCCAAAATGATCATACCACAACCATCATATTATCTGCTCCCTACACGATTGGGTGGGTGGGAATAGGATTCTCAAGAGACAATATGATGGTGGGTTCAAGTGCAATGGTGGGTTGGATCAATAAACATGGTCATGCAAAGATCAAACAGTTCTATCTTCAGGGTAAGAAGGCTTCAGAAGTGATTGCAGACAAAGGTGAAATACCTCTCAATAATATGCCTGCAGCTGTGGCCACTAGTGGAGATAAGATTTACTTGGCATTTCAGATGCAACCCAGAACCCCTTTTGGAAAGCAACCTATTTTGTTGGCTTATGGAAATAAAACCCCAAAGAATCATCATCTCTCAAAGCATGTTGATAAAACAGCAATCATATTTGATTTTTCTTCAGGTGCAAAAATCTTGATCCTCTGAATTTTATAGGGCAGATTGATAGGAGATGCTTTGTTTTCTCTGTTTCTGAATATCTAGCTCAAAGTTTTATGATGAAAAGTTACAGTTTAGTTCCTTGGAATAAAACTTAATAACTAAAACTAGTTTTAATTAGGACAATAAAATTGCACCTATAAATAACCACTTTAAGAACAAAACGAAAACTTGTTTGTTTAAAGGATTAAACCTGCTCAGGGGAGTGAGTCTACGGGCAAGAAAGTATAGTATCTTTTCATATGAATTAAACTTTCAAGATCATTCTAGGGGGGGAAAATGAAAGAATCATACACATGTGAGAGAATGCATCCTTGAGATCCTTTGGAAAAAAATTAAGTTTGGACAAAGCTTGAGGACACATCCAAGTGTAACACTAGAAAACAAAAAGTACCAAACTGTATTATTTTGTGTGATTTGGTGAAACTTATAGCATCTTAAGATGTATGATCAACCAAAACTCTTACAGGTTTCAAAGGTTCTGGATCCAATGAGCTGATTCAGATGAGGAAGAGTCATGGAATAGTGGGTATAATGGGTTGGGGACTAATCCTACCCGTGGGGGCAATTATTGCAAGGTACTTCAGGCATAAGGATCCATTGTGGTTCTATCTCCATTCAGTGATTCAATTTGTGGGATTTGGATTTGGACTTGCCACATTTCTTCTTGGATTGCAACTTTACAACAAAATGCAAGCTCATGTACCTGCTCACAGAGGCATTGGAATCTTTGTCTTTACACTAAGTATTCTTCAGGTTTCCTACTGACCATTTCTACTTAATACTAAATGTTTAATTCCCTAATCTAAACCTGCCCAAGAGACTTTATATTGACTAATGAGTCCAAATCTGGGCCATGATTACATATATTTATTACTCCCTCGCTCATTAATATAGAACATATTTGAGAGTTGATCTTGGTTCTAAATATAAGACCTAATTCTCATATTTGTCAATCTTTTCCTAATTTTCCCCATTGATGATCCCTTAACAATAATCAAGCCAGAGAAAGATGGAGAGAATTAAGGAAGATGATTAAAGTGTTTTAGAAAAAATATATCATATTAACTAACTTTATTAAATTCTTTAATCTAATCAAATTAGGTAAATAAGTGTTTTATCAAAGACTAGACGGAGTACCTATTACTCTACGAATCCTTTTTTAAGCTAGTACAATTTTTTAAATGAATCTAATTTTTTTTAGAAGCTAGGTTTTGGATATGTTTAAATATCTAATGGATTTTTTTTTTTATTTTTCTGTTTTTACTCCTAATCATATTCCCACTCATCAGCTCTATAAATAAGGGCATTTTTATATGTATAAAAAAAAAAAATAAAAAAACGTGTTTATCATATGTTTATTGTCTTTTAACCTATTTTAACCAATTGCTTAATCTATATGATCCGGTTGTTTATATCTTATAAAAAGGACGAGAAGGAGTACTTTGTTAAGAACAATTTTGAAATGACTTTTAAAGCTGTGGTGATTATAGGTATTGGCATTCTTCTTAAGGCCAAACAAGGATTCCAGGAGGCGCAAGCTTTGGAATCTGTATCATAGTTGGGTTGGAAGATTGGCACTTTTCTTTGCATCAGTGAACATAGTTTTGGGGATACAAGCTGCAGGGGCAGGCAGTGATTGGAGAATAGGCTATGGATTCCTTGTCAGTATAGTGATTGTGGCAACTATCATTCTTGAAGTATTGGCATATCTAAAAAGATCAGAGATGCGATCTCTGCCTCCAAGCTTTCCAATGGATCCTGTTCATGAAGCTACCTTCCCAAGTCATCTAACTAAAGGTATGCTCTTTCTTCCTTTCCTTTTGCAAAGATAATTTTTGTTAGCCTAAGTCTAGTTAATTGACAAAACTAATCGGTCATGAATGAATATCAAAAGCATGGTATTAAAACTCAACTTGAATCGCCCTCGTAAACTGGTGAACAAGTGTTTTGTCTGCTCCGGTCTAGAGTTTTAGACAACTGGGCCCAGTTGGATTTTATATATTTGTTGTCCTTCCCTTATTAACCTTGAAATAACATTGTTTTGAGTTTAAAAAATAGCTATCCATCATATCTGTGTTTTAGTAACTCTGTTTTGGTGGATCATATGTGATTTATGCATAAATATTCACTTTATTTATGGATTACTACATTTTTAAATATTATTTTAATTATCTCTGAATTAAGATTAACCTTAATTTAAACAACTGATTCTTGAATCATTATCTTAGTCAATTCCTTGACGGGTAACAAGTTGAGTTCTCCCTCCAATGGGTAGACATTAAGATTTTCACACTAAGTAGAATATTTCAAACTACAAGCATTTTTTTTAGGGAAAAAAATTCACTCTCTCAAGAAAGTAGAACTTTCTATAGCATTAATTTGTTGGTCTTTGTTTTGTTTAACTAATATGTGTCTATTTGTATTAGCGGTGGAAACTATTTTTCTGACGTGATTTACGGTATCTGAGAAGAGTTTTGTATCGACTTACGTGAACTTACTTTTTAAACGCTAACTCAAACCGGCCTTGTATGTTTGCTAAATTTACAGCTGAAGTAAAACGTTCTGGTTTTATTTGTCTAATCATTTGAATGACGCAGGGGGGATGTTATAGACCCTAGTTTGCATTTCTCAAAGCGTATGAACAATATGATGATGAGCTTCGGCATGTCTATAAGCTATTTTGTGAGCAAGCTCTGTTGGGGCAGATATGCAGAAAATGCATGTGAAGCCAGCTTGAAAGCTTTAGTAGATTGGGTTCTCTTCTTCCATCTTTTGCCTGATCATAAATGTAAATTAAAGCTTTCCTAATTTTTTTTTTTAAGCCGTGTTCAAATTTACGAATCAGATTGGTGAGCAATTATCTTTTGCTTGTACTATTTCTCTCTCTCTCTCTCTCTCTCTCTCTCTCTCTCTCTCTCTCTCTCTGTTTTTTTTACCTTTGCTTTCTCAAAATCAACAAGAAAATCAAAATATCAAATTAAATTTTGGGGTGCTGAGATACTGTCGGAAGCATACCAACATAATCAAGAATTAAATTTAAACTCATGCTTTTATTGATAGTCATGATCTCAGATCTATCATGAAAAATCACAGGACAGCAAACAGAAAAAACGAGCAATAAATAGAGAAGGTACATACAATTGAACCAAATTAATTAACAGAGCCGGTGATAAAAAGGCAATTAAAAAATAGAACTCCTTTAATCATGTACTTTATTATATCAAAATTTTCCTGACTACATAATGAATCAAAATTTGCACCTTGAAGGTGACTCAGAATCCTTAAAATTGAATGATGGTAGCATATGGGGCAAATATGTAAATCGATCGAAGAAAAACAGAGATCAAGATGAAGGGTAGAAGCATCAAAGTCCCATATATGAATTGATTTGATTCTAGCTGCAGCTACTGTTCTACTTCCTGTATGTGGTCCAAATGCAAAAAAATATTATGAAGCTGAATAGTAATAAATACTATTCTACGTGCAACTTCGATCTTACGAAGAAGTTTTGTCACACGCCAATTGAGCAACAAATCATGGGTCCAAGCACATTCTACAGAAATGTGATGACCATAAAAAAAAAAAAAAAAAAGCTCTAGTTTAACATATGAGATGGTACCTTGGATTAATAAGTCTCCAGTCCTCCATCTCAAGAGATGCGTCTGAAAAATTTTGTAAATTAATATGATTCAGGCTAAATTAAATCTAGTTGGGCCAATAGACAAAGTCGAATCTATATTGCACGATAGAAAAGCTTGTTGATTTAAACATTGGTTCTTCAAACTACAATCTACAACCACCAAAAGCACAGCACTTTCTGAAAAACATACGGCTATATTGCATAAATTTAGTTGGCCAAATAGACGAAGCTGAATCTATATTGCATGATAGAAAAGCTTGTTGATTTAAACAGTGATTCTTCAAACTACAATCTACAACCACCAAAAGCACAGCACTTTCTGAAAAAAATACAGCTATATTGCATAAATTTAATTATTATTATTTTAAAAAAATTAGGGGTGCATGATTGATCTAATTGAAACTAGACTAGTAAAAAATCTTTCTTGAGTAAATTAGAGAAATTATAAGCGCAACAAGTGAAAACTTAATTTTAAAAAAATAAATAAATAGAAAGAAAGAAAACTTAAACCAAAAAAGGTTGAAAGTATAGAGCAGAAGACCTACCAGAATCTCCCCCAAAAGTCAGCTACAAAGTCGACAAGGCAGAGCATTCTGTGATTCAAAATGCTAATAATAATCGAACTATCACTTGAAACTTTGCATCTGAAATTATAAGGCCTCTTTCTTCTATCTCAGCAAATTATTCTGCTACATTTCCTTAGAAACACTTGAGAACAGCATGGATTATGCAGTCGCTGTGCAGTCTTTACTGGAAGAGGTGTTGATGGACTTGGGGGAATCACTTCCTCTGACCACACGGTTATTAAAAACTTTAAATGATTGTGAGCCATAGGGTCGATTGAGCAAACTTATTGGCATTCTCAGAGTCTGCTTTCGGTTTCTTCTCCCCCTAATCAAAATGCTGAAGGTCTTCTCACTATCTGTGTTCTTATTGTTACTACTAGTGTAATCATTTGAGCCAACGTTATCACTTAGCTTGTTCCCTGTAGCTTCATTCCCATTGTTACTCGGATTACCATTTTCATGTATACCTTCTGAACCTAATCTGACCACTTCATCTTCTCTAATCTCTGGAGCAGGAACTGTCACCTCTTTCTTAGATTCCCTGAGATTATCAATATCTTCTGGCAAAACTGAAGCTGAACTAGGACTTTCAGAACCATGACCCTGCATTTGTTGTTCCATAGTAGGATCAGGTATTGGTGGAACCACAGGTGCTGGATGTGGAAATTCCACAGGATGAATACTAGACCAAACAACATTGGGACCAAATTTGGACATGTTAGGGTTCACGTTACATGGCCATGTGAAATGAGTGGCATGAAAGGCACTGCTGGTGACTGGAAAGGTGCTAGTTGGCACTGGTTGAGGTTGAGTATAAGTAGGATACATAAAAGGCAGTGGTTGAATCATATTTGGTGTAGGAGGAGGCGATGGGTATGCATGATGAGGAGATGATACTGTCGGTAGCACTGTTGCAGGTCCAGGGTGAACATTCATGTTTACTGGCCAGGGGCCAATTGTTGGAACAGGACCAGGACCAGAAGGAAGGGTTATGTTCATGGGAACTGGTGCAGCACGTGCAATGGCTGGTGATGGGTTAAAAGGTGCCGCAGATGCAGACAATTTCCTGTATGGGATGCCACGGACATCACTTGGGCTTGATGGTGGTGTATTGAGTGTCAAATCTTCACCTCCTTGTGGGATGATGACTTTTGCATTATCATGGGATTCTGATGGAGATAGGGGGCTACACGATTCAAAGCCTCCGGATGAATCATTTGCATCAGGTTCTTGTCTGTGAGAATCCGCACTATCATTGACTACATCAATCTCTATGGTATCATCAACTGCTTTATGATCATCAACATCTCCAGCTTCAAGTCCCTCAACACTCTCACACTTATCTTCCACAACGTCAGTTGGTTGAGTTTCCTCTTTCTCCTCAGTAACTTTATTATCCTCTTTTGAATCCTCCACTGAATCTGATAAGGAATTTTCCTTCTCTTCTATTTTATCATTTACCTCTTCTGGGGTTGTGTTGACATTTGAATTTACTTCAGTATCTTCTTCCTTATCATGTTTTCCAACATCGAGTCCATCACTAGCAGAAATCTCACTCTGAGGATCACTGACCTGCAACATGGAAATTGTACCTGGTGGAGCCAACGCTACTTCCTTGTATGAAGGAGATTTCCCGAGACTAACGATTGAAGCCTTCATTGGATTTGCATCATTAGGTGTAGAATTTGAATCATGTTCCGAATGAGAACTGAATAGCTTGTCACCAGCTCCCGATGTATCCTTTGTACCAGTCGTGCTAGATGAAGGCATGGACTTCACCCTGTACGCAACAGCTTTTACTACTTTCCTTCCATATTTATTGCCTTGGGTGATGTTCACATTCTGGTTATCTGTATGACCCCCATGGGATATGGTTCGCTTCTTCAAAAAGTAAAACCTGCTATTCTGATTCGTACCGTTATTCAAAGGATAATCCATGTCAGCCTCCACATTCTTCTTCTGATAACTATAGATCTTGCTAATCGCTGCCCGTCTTTGCTTCAATCTCCGGCCATATGATCCAGCTGATCTTGGTCTTTGAACTGGTTGCCACCCGTCCTCCCCATCAGCGTGTGCATCAGACAAAATCTCGCCAGAAACTTCTTGCTTCTCACCGGTAGTCTTCTCTAAATTTGGCTGTTCTGACTCAGGTGCAGAGTTGATCTCCTGCTCAGTATCTACCCCGCCTCCTGGTTCAGTGGTAGAGGTCTCTTCATCCGAAGGCTCTTTTGGCATTTCCTTTGAAGACTCATCAGAACTTGCAGAGCCAGTGTTTTGGTAGGATTTCAACCTCAGCTGTCAAATAATAGAAAATCCATATAGAGCGATATTACAGAAGAGATGGGTGCAAGTTGCCATATTTCAGAAATTCAAAATGGCATGAACCTTCATACATTACACTAATCTGGCCCTATCTTTCATTCCACATTGATTGGAATTGTTTACATCTCACAACAGTGTTAAAACTTGAAAAACATAAAGATGGTTTAGTCATAGCAGCTGTGTCTTATAAATTGTATCCTCAATATAATATCTCCCATCAACAGCAAGGGTTAATCCTTCCTAAAGAATATTGTTAGCCAAGTTTCTACCCATTCCCTTTTCAACTCAAAATATATTCATCTATTTGAACAAGGATTTATTATTAGTTTTAGAAAATTGTGCGTCTGACAACGTATTTAAAGACAAAGGTTTCTCGTTGAACCTCACATCTTACAAACTCACGCCATATGCAATGCTTGGAACAGAAAGGGAAATCAATATCAATATTCAGATAAAAAGGGGCCTTCTGTTTACTGCAGGTATTCTAAGGTTGCCATGTATGGTATCTCTCATTGGTTAAGCCATAAAAGTTGATCCTTTGATGCATTTGAATTAGTTAAAGTTCCATTTATGAGGATTCAGCATATTGCACATTGATCAATAAATCAAAAAACTCAAAAGAGGCCCAGTCAAGTAATAGCAGCAATAACAGAATGAATATAAGTGAGACGCAGGAAATGTGATCAGAGAATCAGTGAATCCGTCTATACATAGTCGGAATTATTATTTCCTGCAAATCTGCGACATACCTTTGTTGTATGACTTCTTCTCTTCGTTGCCATATCTCTCCCTTTGGCATCATCATTGGGATTAATGTAGTCAAGCAAATCTGACACACTGACATTCCATGGGAATATAAGAAATCAGTACGTATGTTACGTGTGAATTTGTGTGTTGTGTGTGTGTGTTAAATATGTACATCAACTATCAACATTGAACCACCAAAGCCAACAAAATGTAGTAGCATCGTAACCATTTACGCGAATCTTTGTCCATTATCATGCATCGGAAAGAAGACGATCCACAATAAATAAAAAACATGTCATGTTCCCAAAAGCCATAAGATCACCAATGGAACAATAAAATGATCTATTGATATTCAATTAAAAGAGACATCAAAGAATGTAACAATCACACCAATCCCCAACAAAATTACATGAGACAATTTTCAATACAATAACTTAACAGATACCACTATTATGAGACCCATTAAAAGGTACAAAAACAAATAAAACTGGCAACCAGGCTTCAAAAACTTAGATCCGCCAAAGAAAAATCAGATTAAGATTGACATAGATGAGTTAAACATACCTTAGGTGGCCTTTACTAGCAATTGAAGCATCAGGTTTTCTAGTACCATTTCGAGCAGCTTCTTGCTGCTCAAAAGCCTTGGACTCGAAATACTCAAGCCAAGCAGCCGCATCCTGAAGCGTTTATGACATAACTCAGTTTATGAAAAATTAAAAGTAGCTATCATACATGCCACACATAGAAGGAAAATAATAAATTTAATTGGTGCACCAAGGTTCATTTTCCCAATATGCTCTGGTCAATTTGGACTAGGCCAAATTAAAAAGGGCCATATTTGGGCAACCCAGGCCAGACATCCTAACCATGCAGCCAGGTCCATGGGCTTTTTTTATCATATCTATTTTCCATATTATTTGTATAAAATAGTCATATCGCTTTTGTTATTTTGAGTAGTAATCATATCACATGATTGCATTCTAAAAGACTGGTTCATATATAGAATATAATGAAATCGAATAAAAATGACAATAGAAAATATAGAGACAAACAAATAGTAATTTAATAAATAATGCTTGCACAAAAACTTTACATTTTTGGGTGTATCTCAAATGCTCTTCTCATTATAAGATTGTAATATAATTGGAAACACTGAAAAATAGCATTTTAGTAGTAGTTTTTTTTTCAAATGAGCATCAGGCCAGGCCCAGAGGTGTTACAGGTTGGGCAGAAGGCTAACCTGTAACACCTCTGGTTGTTCTGTCACATCATTTCAAGGCTTTCAATCTGCCAACTCTATAAACACGTTGATTTCAAAGTTATGTTTTTTATTGAGGTCATTGGCTTATTTTCATCACAAGAAAAAGTTCTTGTAGCCCAATAGGACAAACTCAAATGTGAGAATATACCTGTGTGCGCAAATCATCTGGACCAAGTTTTGAGCGCAGTATTTGTAAAGTTGTTTGCTCATGCTGCACACTCAATGGGTATGCCTCCATCAACGAGAGTGCTATTGCTATTGCATGATAACTTGCAGCTGTCTGCAGAGAACCATCATCCAACAAATATGTCATTATACAGAAGTGAGAAGTTTGGTCAAACAAATACCAGGCTGTAGGCTCTGGCTAATTTCTTTTTCTTCTTTGCCATGTGATCTTTATATGGGGTGGCCATTAAGACACAATTTTTAGCCTTTGTAATTACTCTCCCCTTCAACAAAAGATGCCCAACAAACTACCCAATCCTTCACTCTATTTGAAACTATACACTCCCCTCTTCTAAAAGGGGAAAAAAACAAGTACACTTATTTCCCCTGCAATATAAAAATAAACTTGCAAATTACACTTATTTTGACCATAATACTCCTATATCTATCATATACGCATATAGGGATCACATTTCACTCATATTTTTCACATAAACAGAGGAAACTATCAAAACCTGAATATGGTCTGGACCAAGCAACCGCTGGTTGCACTTTAAAGCTTTGTGGAGATATCTAAGGGCAACATGCACATTTCCAAGACCTTCTTCCATCATAGCCACATTAATATAAGTGGCAGCAGTATTTGGATGAGATGGGCCACATGTCAGATGCAGAAGATATAAAGCACGCTTTACGTACCTAATTAATAACAGTAGAAAAGCCAAGTTGTGAAAAAAAATCGGAACAAAAACTAAAAGCAACTTATTTTATACTCCCTCCGGTCCTAATTATAAAAACACTTTTGTAGTGCAAATTACACTACGAAAGTGTTCCTATAATTAGGACCGGAGGTGTATATAGTTATATATATATATATATATATAAAAAAAAAAAAAAAAAATAAATATCAAGAAAACTCCTATGCAGTCAATACAATACTTGTTATCATCAATACTGGATTTACTCGGTAAATGAATACTAGATTATCTTGTTTGGTATACTGCGAGAGGTAAGGATATCTTAACTTCCTCTCCACCTTCTAATAAATTATTATATTTTGAATGTTAAAACGAAGTAAAACTAATTCATGTCAGGTCAAAACTCGGACTATATGATTGAAGCATGTAAAGTTATTCACCATCACAGCATTGAACCAAAAACGAAAAGAAAAGAAAAGAAACATACTTCAGAGCCAGCTCTGTGTGTTGAAGTCTGTAATAGAAAACTGCAAGATCCCCATAACTCTTCATCGTATCTGGGTGATCCAGGCCTAATTCTCTCTCATTGATATCCAAGGCTTTTTGTTGATAAATTGTGGCCTGTAAATATAGCAAACTTCTTAATCTTAATTATAACTTCGATGGGTATAAGCAAATATTCTCACTTGGGTATTTTCTGAAGTGTTTCTCTAACATGACTACACAGAATGTACAGAAGAACTTGGGTCAGTTTTATAATATTTTTTCAATACACGACCTATGCTTCCCCAATAGTTAAGAAATGAAAACAGGAAGAAAAAACACGCGAGCATTTAAATTTAATCCGTAATCAAACAATCTGATTATCCTAATCACAAAATACTGTCACATTTTCAGAAGTTTTAGACCTTTTAAAGGATGGGATTAGCAGCTATTTTCTGGGTACTATAATCAGACTTTTTATGATCTAGATCTAAATCATCACTGCTGCAAAAGCAGCTTTGGTTTCAGATGAAACAACGTTTACTCACACCAAAACACAAAAGATAATGTGAAAAACCTGATTAAAGTCTCCAGTGTGATATAAAACTACAGCAAGGAGGCTATATGCTCCTGCTGTCATCCGATGATAAGGGCCACAAACCGCAACCAGCTTGGCAAGAGCCTGCACAAACAAATTATAGCAATGGTAACAAAGCTAATGTGAAAGGTAACAACTATTAAAGCACCCTGCCAATTTTTCACTTATATCCCAGCAAAGAGTTCTGAAGATATATATACCTTGGTCCCATAGGTAACTGCGTCTTCAAGCTTTCCCTTGTCTAGAGCTGTTTTGGATGACTCTAGTAGTTGCCTTCCGTCTGCAGAAGAGCAAGCAGCTTGCTGCAAAGGATCAAAATGCACACCACATATTAAATATGGATTATTCGAATGATTTCAAGACATGCAAGAGAACAAATATTTATCTTGCCCTGTCTTTTTCTTTACCTTGTGAACCGGGACCAAGCTGACAATATCAGATTTATGGAATGGAGTTGGGGAATCCATATCAAAATCCCTTGGGACAAGCTCAATGCCCACCTAGCATAAGATGTTAAGAAACTTCTTGTCAAAGATAGACTGCTTAAAATGTCATCTGATAACCATAAACACTACAACGTATTACATATTTAAGCATGTTTATGTGTGAATATGCATGCATATATATGACATCGTTGATGTATGAATATTTATTTTTCTAATAGATAAGAAAAGGGAATATGATGCAGAAAATCTCCAACAGCCTAACAATAACAAATGTCTAAATGAGAGCTATTGCAGTCAAAGAAAAAGAAAGAAAATGGGTCTGTTAAGTTCATGACAAGAATCATATTATATTATAGGGACAACTTTCACATGATATGATTACTCTAATTAGGTGGGAAAAGCCATCAATCTATCGTATGCCACAACAACTGCCCATACAATTGGCATATCAAAGCAAGAAAATGTTTCAATTTCAGATGCATGGAAATTGAACACTCTATTCAAATAGCAAAGCCAAATTCAAATAACCTCTACAAGTCTTTATCTGTTTCCGATCATTATCAAAAACAGAGTCTAAGATCAATCAGTAATTCACAGGAAACCATAAAATCCGGGCATCTTATTAACAAAAATGCTTCAAATGAATAAGGTTTAGTTTTGAGACTCCGTGGGTAATGAAATCTATGCAAGCCACACCAGAAACTATAATTCTATCGTCTATGATTCAGTACCTTGTGACATAATCCACGTAGAATTGCAAACTTCCTCACATCTTCGTAGTTTGAGCTGCTAAGATTCCAATCATATCGCTTCTTCAAAAAAACCTCCAACCATTTCCATACCAGGGGGTGGATATTGCACGATTTATGTAGTTCTTCAACTTTGGGAACACCAAGCAGCATGTTCAATGCACCAGCTATTGATACAGCCAATTTCTCTTTATCAGTAACGGCAGCAATCACAGCCTGCAAGATGTGCTTAAAAGCTCGAACTATCATCTCATGAATACAAAGTGATTGCACATGTGACAGCTTTTCTGAAAGTTTCACCTGTGAAGAAAACCAAAAGACAAATTAGAATACAATATTGAAAATAAAAATAAAAAACAAATTTGCAAGTGATTTAGATCCCAAGATACAAAGTCTTCCCACCTATTAGTCCTTGAAAGGTGACAAGCAATGTTTAAACAAGGGTGAAAAATCGACACTAGTAAAATGAGAGAGCCTAAGTTTAAATCGCCGGGTACCCTGATTGGCTCATTAAGATCGTCCTTTAAGAAATAGAAAGGGTATAGTAGCTGATGACAATAAAATACAGACTACATTTCATGAAGAGGATCTGTAGAAGATTCAAGCAGGACTATATGCTTAACTCTAAGAAATTCAAAAGAGCTTCTTTTCATAGCTATTTAAAGTGCAGTTACATGCAAGGAAAAGTTTAGAGCACTCACAACATGTCCAAGAGAACGCATCCTTAGACCCCTAGTATGCATAAAATCAGTTAGGGTGCGGCCATCAACTGGAGAAAGTTCCAATGAGCCAAAGTCTGCCACCTGTTTTGCATAAATAGCAATCAGCAGAAATTTACAAGAAAAAATCAGAAAATTAACCAATGTTTAAGTCATTACCAATTTTGGGAGAGCAACATCTGTGTAGTATTTCTGAGACATGTCAATCAGGTCTTGCATAGACTGTTAGTAACATGAACAAGTTCAGTTATGATTGATGAGAAAACCTAGTTCAAATACTGAAATACTCGGAGATGCCTTATTAGACCTAGGTGACAGTACCTTGGAATGAAGTCCACTTCCTGACTCCTTTAAGCGAGAAAAAGCTGCTTCAGGCAACATGCCCTTCAGCACAAGCTCATTTTCTGCAGCTGTAGCTTCATTCTGGGATTCTATTGAGGGCGACAGGGTACTTTCAACTTCCCCATTAACACATGCATGAGATCTTGAATTCTCAGATTCCAATTTATGATTGTTTAAATCAGATTTCTTTTTGCTATTCTTGAGAACTTTAAGGGGTTTTCCAAGACCCTCCACCTTCATTTCATTCTTAGCCTTCTCAGCAGATGGTTTCTTATCTTTCTCTGTATTGTTTTGGTCCTGCAAATGTTGAATCCAACAGGCTCCAAGTTCCCATCTCACAAAATTGTCCAAATTTGATTCCTCTTCCTCAAGCTTGGAAAGGCTTTCTTTAATCAGTCTTTCCACAAAAGCTTGGGAAGCACCAAGTTCTTCACGTACTTGTATCATCAGCCTATTGTTCTCTGACTGTGTTGTGTTGTGAAGAAGTAATCTCAAACTGCAATGAACAACATATTAGTTATCTCCCTGTGATTTTGTCATGAACGACAACTGGATCAACCATCCCATTAACAAAGAGAGAACAATGCTAGCATACAGCTCAGTCCAACAAAGAACAACAACTCGATGCATATATGGAACTGGCTAGTTCACAATTTTAGCCTCAAGCTAATAAAATCACAAGGAAAAATGTACATGGGAGGAAAAAAAGAAGAAAGTGAAGAAGATAGAGAACACATATAATTGATAATGAGCATTATGATGTTAATATAGCAGAATTAAGGGCAACCTGTTAATGTTGAGTGCATTAGCACCACCTTCTGGCTGATCAAGCAATTCAATGCGTTGAGATGAATTGACAATTCCACTCTCTCTACCCTCAACTTTCACAACAACTATGTAACCGCAGTATCTCACATTGATGACACTTAATGTCGTAATATCCTGAAGTCAAGAAATAGTTCATTAGTTTTGCAAGGGAAAGAAGCAGGCATACTGAACAAGTTGACCAAAATCTGCATAAAAATAAGTATCATACATGGGCAGCAGTATTCTCATCAGCAGTAATCCCTTTCAGAAGATTTCGTTCTAGCAGATCCTTTTGATTCACACCAGTGGCTGCAACTCCATCAATTTTAGTATCAATCTTACAGCTTGCAACAGAAGTATCTTTGAGAACCCTGATACTCAAGTCGCCTATTCTCTCGGTGTAAAGAATATCATTGTCTACATCTGAACAGATTAAATGTGGCTGTCCCATTATATGCTGAACAGCCTTAATAGCTCTGAAAATGGCAACATCAACGAATAAGCTGTGAAGAAGGAATGCCTTTCTGTCTCGAGCCTGCCTTTCTTCTGCTGTCTTGCAAGGCATAGATGCAATGAATGAAAACTCATTTGCCCATGGAATCAAATCAAATTCTCCGTCTCTTCCGAGACCACCACCATTTCCACCCCAATTTTCATCCTCCATAGGAAGAGGAGGAAATGCCGCTGGCGATTGTGCTGCAACAGGAGGAACAAGCCATGTGTTGGCTCTGAAGCCATATGGAAGGTTGCCAAACTGAAGAGACCAAAGGGAAATAAGAAGAGAAAAACAATTAAGAGATTTATCACAATATGGGCTAAGTAGAATTTATACCTTAGGTAAGGCTTAATTAGATTAAACGTGCAATCACAAATTACATAGCAAGATATAAATAATAGTATAGTACACGTAAAAAAGGTGGAGAAACCCCCCAAGAAAATGGCATTACCTTGTTACGCTCCGAAAATGCCTTCATGAGATCATCATAGGCCTGAAATTTGAGAAACAAGAATCATACAGAGTTTCATAAGCAGAAACACAAGAAACATGATTGAGGATATTCAATTTAAATGTTGAGGTCTTGTCATGGAATTCCATCTTACGGAATTTGATAATAACAATATACCGCAGTCAAAAGGTTTGTATTTTCACAAGAAACATGATTGAATATATTCCATTCAAGTGCTGAGGTCTTGTAATGGAATTTAGTCTGACGGAATTTGATAATAAAAATAAACAGCAATCAAAATATTTGTATTTTCACAAGACCGACTACTTCCCATCAGGGAAATCGGAATATAGCCAATTCATTTGTTGCGTTCTTGCGTAACTTAGGAACATAATGCAATCCATATCAAACAGGAAATGGGAACATGCAACGTACTAAAAGTTTGGACTCCAGAACTCGAGTCTTATAGTAGAAGCAATTCAAGATGAGTCAAAGGAAAAACTAACATTGTCAAAAGCTCTACTTAGCTGTCGTAACAAATCAACGAGATTATGACACAATATCCGCTGCTTTCCAACACTGTAAAATCCCTTTCTGCATGCTTCAACGTGGATCACTTTTCCATTACACAGCTTGACCTGAGTTCAAAAGGACATCGTCATTATAATTTTCTTTGTAATCTTCGCTCTGAAGCGAAACACCACACAGAGTGACGTGAAAGACGAGTTCTTACATCAAGTGAAAAGAGATGATCAGCCTCTGATATCTCTTCAACTTGCCGTCGCGCTGCTCTCTTTATATCTGTATTAATAACTTGTCAGAATGTCTAGATCTTACGAAAAACAGATAAATCTAAAATAACGAAAAAGATTGAAAGGAGTACATTGGAGAGGCGGAGTGAGATGGGAAAGAGAGAAAAACTCGTAGAAGTTCCCGAGCTTAGGCATGGAGTGGCTTATCTCACCGTCTCCATCAACTGCCGCCGTGTCTTTTGGTGTTTGCTTGATCGTATCGGCGTTGGTCTCCGGCGGCGGTGGCGCCTGAGACTTCGTGGACTTCGGAGTGTTGGAGGTTGCGTTTTTCGAGGCATCGGGTTTGGGGCTATCCTTGCTCGGCGGCGGCGGGGGGCCGAAGCTTGTCGTACATGCCACGATGTCAAGCAACCGTCTGACGTGGGCCACTGCTCGCTCTTCATCGTAATCCTCTGCGTCAGAAATTCGAAAATCAGAGTAAAGAGGAGGAAGAAGACGCAGACGACGTCGTACGATAATTCGATAATTTTGTAAGAATGAAAAAGCAATTTTAAAAAATTAAGAATATGATAAATTCAAATAAGTAATTATTTATTATTATCATCTGTCCTAAATATAAGATATAATTTAATATTTTAAAAAAATTAAGGAAGTTAAATAAATTATTTCAGAATATTTATATTTATCATTTTTTAAAAACTAATTTTTGTTACTTATAAATTAATTAATATATAATCCAATAATATACAATATATATATATTAAGATTAATTTATTTATAAAGCTTTCTTAATTTCTAAAAAAATAAATTATATTTTATATTAGGATAATTTTGGATGAATATACCTTCAAATAAAGTTAGGATGCAAGGCTTCAATGCAGACACGTCCACCGTGTCCTTTAACCATGGCCCTCTCACCTGCGTGACATGTCACCAAAATGAAGTTGCTGAGTAAACATCATCAATTATGAGCAAAAAAAAAAAAGTAAACATCATCAACAATGCAACGTCTAGAATATCTCTTATTTGTATTTTTTACCATCCTCTTATTTGTTTATTATTTTATTTTTTAAAATAATATCCTTATTTGCTACTCTTTCCCCACTAGTGAAGATTAAAAATAAGGCTTGAATATTATAAATCACTTTTAATTTGAAATTAATCTCTTTTAATGCTTAGTGATCACATAACACTGATGATAATTTTTTTACTGAAGACAGTTAATAATTCAGGTTGATAAAATTTAAAAAAAAAAATTAATAATTTTAATCTCACATTTCATAAATAGAAAAAGAAATTACCATGGAAAGAGTTGTAATGATATTTACCAAAGAAAATTTCTAACTCTTCAAACTTTAACAATGGTAAAAATGGTGAAATTTTTATAAATTCTGATTTTTGTTGTTAAATTTTCTGATTAAAATATGAAAATTATATTATTCTCTGATTAAATTATGTATTAATTGAATCCTATTGAAGAAGTTTCCCTTTTTTAGGGAAAACAGCTTAAATAAATAATAAATCTATGTTTCCAACCTTTAAAAAAAAAAGTAACATGACTGCAACTTTATCTCTTTTGTTGAGATCTTTCTAAATCACGTAAATTTTAGGTTTCTAATATTTTTATCAAAACAAGCAATTATCGACCAAAGATTTTGTCAAAAGTCAAAACACAGGTCAAAAAAATTGGCTCTGATAAATACGGCATCATGTCTTTTCCAACGTCGTTTTGAGTTGGCTTTTTTTGGCATTAAAACCGCGTAAAAAAAAAAATATATAGAAATAAATTATTTAATTTAAAATTGACAAATGCCACCCAAATATTTTACCTCATGTGATAGGGAAAAATTTGTGATGTAACAAGTCTCTGTGTTCACTGATAGAAGCCGACTAACATCTATAATCCTGTCCGTTGATATTCCCTGCAGTTAGAAATCCTCAAACATTAATAATTATTCTTTTGAACTTAAAAAATATTAATTATTAATAATCAAGTACACTACGAATTGAAAAAAAATTCTACCAATATCATACAACATTAAAAATGATTAAATAATTAAATTAAATCATTATATTTTAATTATTATTATTATTGTATTGTTTCATTACAGTTATGATTTAATTTTAGTCTCACTCCACATTCAAAAATCAAAATATTGAATCAATACATGTCAACATAATTTAATATAATTTCAATAAAATATCCATATTGAAGAATAGATAATATTTATAAATTTGAAGTTATAAAAAAATTTAAAAATGATTAATATTTATATTTTTATGCAAACTTTTTTTTTGGTGGTGTAAACCAAATAATATTACTTCAAATTATCAAGGTAACTTAAAAATTATTGAAATTAAGGCATCAATGTCTAAATTATACTTATTTTAAATTATTATATATGTGAAAAATCAGGGTTACGTGAACAGTTGAATAAATGTTGGATATTTTGGAAAATTGTTGTTTAGCTAAACTAAGTAACTTGCACACATGAAATTCGTGGTGAGGACAATAACATGTAAATGACTGAAAATGAGGTCCAAAAAATAAGCCAAAAATAAAGTAGGTAATAAAGTGATGACATTTGTGTTTAGTGATTTGGGTTCTAGTTAAAGCTCCCACATGTTCCTCAATATTTCTTTAGAATGAATAAAGTGATGTTTGTTCTAACCTCTACATCCTAAATAGACTCTTAGCTAACCTTTAGGCTAATAATAATGATAATAGCCCCCAGCTTTCATAATCTTTTCTCTCATTTTCTTCTCAGAATCTTCACTCTCAGATTAAAAAATAAATGGTTTCATATTTAACATTTTCTAAAACTATTATCATAGTGTTTTATAATTTAATTTTTTTTTTCTTAACTTTGTCTGTATTGCAGTTATGAATTGTGTTGATAAAATTTTAATAGTTTAAATTTATTTATTCATGTTTAAAATAATAGTTTTATAAATATGAAATCTGAACCATTCATTTTTTTTAATCTAATGATGGAGATGAGATTTTGGAAAGAAAATAAGATAAAGGATTCTGAGAGAACTCAGACCTTGTATTTACTTAAATATTGTGATTATTATATAATATTTCATTTTAAATTCAACTTAGATGTTGATTGATTTGCAATATACAATCTTTTTTGTGAAATAAATATAAATTATCTCAAAAAAAAATAGTTTTGAAAATAAAATAGAACAAAATGGTTTTAGTAAAAGTAGAAGACAACTTAATAATTTACTCCAACAAGAAGCATCTTGGTGAAAGACGAACAAGGTATAAATATAAACTATATATGAAGTGTACTAAAAAGCACAATGGGCAAAAGATTCCTATAAGTGTCTTAACACAAGAGACATGGGGAGGTGCCAATATATAGCAATTAAATAATGACAAGTCAAATGCATAGCAATTAAAATAAGCATAAATTTTTTAAATATTCTTTCATTGATAAAATAATTATTTAAATAAAATGAATAGAACTTTATGAGAATAAAATCAACAAACCTTGAGAATAACATGAGTTTCATCAGGAAGGTTTACGGTGATATCCAAGACAACAGGAAGAACTGCAAATAGTTGTTGAACAAAGCCAAATCAGATTCAATTAATTAAAATAATTAAGTGCTTTAATTTCATTATAAAAATAAACTAACAACCATCAATAATTCATAAAATAATAATAATAATTCTGTTACCTTTCTCTTCCTTCTTCTTTTTCTCTCCCTTGCCTTTCCACGGCTGTTTCTTGGTGCCATTTTCTAGTGTTGATGTTTAAGAAAAGTTCAAAATATTGACTTTCTGGCACTGTAGAAACACAGGAGCACAAGTTATTAATTAATTTCTTATAAGTATTTCAAGTCATAAGAAAAAATTATTATGCAAATTCTCACTGACCCAGTTCAGACCAGAAGCTTAATTGATACAACTCAGAAGAAAAGAATAAACATAACTAATTAGAGCTTTCTGACATAACAGAAGTTGCTTAATTAATTAAAAAGCCATGGCTTAAAATTCTTAAGACTGGTCAGAAAAATTTGAGCTTAATCTTCATTATCCCGGTTCAGGATAAGGTAAGCTAAAAAGACAGAATAAAATAAATGCATCAGAACAAGCAAAGAACAAGAAACTTGAGGCTTTATAAAGCTTTCTGACACTGTTTAACACAAGTTCTAATACAGTCCATGAAGCCAAAACCCAGTATTATTTTGAATCTGAAAATTTTTAGATTCTCATTAGAACAATTCAGGATAAGACAAACTTGAAAGTTGGGGAAGAGGCAGAGAACTCAGAAAATTTAAGCAAATAAGCATAATTCTCATTAAACCAGTTGAGGATAAGATAGGCAGAAATAAGCCCAGAGAAAAAAGATAAGGGACCAATTATTTGAAGCTTCAAAATTTCAAGACCAATCAGAAAATTTTATCCTTAATCCTCATTCACCCAGTTCAGGATAAGAGAAGCTCAGAAACAGAACACACAGAAAAAGAAAACAAATGCAATATAGACCAAATAGAAAGCCAAGAAGATGAAAGCAGAAGTAAATTTCAAGCTTAAAACTTTGAAGACCAATAAGAAGATTTGTGCTCAATTCTCAATGACCCAGTACAGGAAAAGTGAGTGAGGTTCGAAATCTGTGGCAAAGGAAAGAAAATAAAAGAAATAAAGGGCATGACAGTAACCTTACAGAAATCAAAAAGATAAGTGCTTTATTTTATTTATAGAGCTGGAAGGAGAGGATTGAATGAATGAAGAAGCAAAAGCAGAATATGCATTTATTACCAAAGTAGCTCCAAGAGAATGAGGGTTTGAACAGAGAGAAAGAGTTCAGAAAATGGAGGATAATGAACGGTGAAGAATAGTGACCATTGAAGAAGAAGACGAAAGTGGTGTTGGTGTGTGAGGAAATGGAGGTCTCATCCACTGGAAGGAAGAAAAAGGGAAGACGCAGGCAAGCCGAAGATATAGAGGAGAGGATGGTGCATTGGTGTGATAAGGAAGGATGGGCTGAGATTTAACCGTCAGAATTTTATCACTTGGCCTCATAGCCCAATTTTATCAATTTGCCTCTGTCCTTTATTTTCCTTTTTGAAAATGATAGAAGTGTTTGAAAATCTTGTTAGTCATAAGCACCTTGATCTATTATTAGGGAGGGATGTCCAAAAAACCCGTGGTCTGGTGGTCCGACCGTGGCCCGTCGGGCACTATTCAAGATACTGCATCAAACCTGTGCAGTGGGCCGACCAGACGGCCTGGGGTTCGATCCTTTCGGACTCCTGGTCCTCGTACTGGAAAGTGTTTTTTTTTTTTTTTAAATTTTTTTTTATAAAAAAATCCATCGTGATCAATCTCTCATCGCACCCTACCAAATTTGTGACTTTACTCCCTTTCACTCCAAATTGATTTGTGGTTTGGGCTTTATAAAATTTACTTGGCTTTTTATAAAAGCGTCCTCTATTTTATATTGTATTCTTGTTCATGACATGTTGTTGGAGATTATTATGGGTTTAGGATTGGATTTAAGATGTTTGCATGTTTATTTATTGTCCATGGTGTTTCATTGATTTAATTATTGTTCTGGGAAAAGAAAAAAAATGGTCTTGATCGCGACTGGTCCGTCCGGTCCTCTGACCTCCCGACCTGGACAGATCACTGGACCTCGGGCCGGATTGTCCAAATCAGAGGTCCCTCCTGGACTGCACCGGGTTGAACCATAACCCTGCAGTCCTGTCCATGGACATGCCTATTATTAGGGATAGGATATTGTCACTATCATTTTTTGTCACTACCATTTTTTCACCGTTAGATCATAATCTCGTCTACCTTTAACATTTGTCTCTCTTATTGAGATTATGATTTAACGGTGAAAAAGTAATAGTGACATTGGTAGTAACAAAAAAATGTAGTCACAATATCTTATCCCCTATTATTAATACACCTTAGGTCTTTCAATTAACTGTATGTTGATGGTGAGCGGTCTCACCATATAAGGAATAAGAAAGATAATATAAGTTTGAATCACGAGTCGCGCATTTGTTGGGAGTCGAGAAAACCCTTTTAACTTTAAGCCTCAAAATAAGAAACCCTTCATCAATTTTTTTTTTTTTTTAAAAAAAAAAAAACACCTTAGGGTATGTTTGGCGAGAGTGGAGGGGAAATATTTAAGAGTTAAATTTTTTTAAAAAAAATGAGGTTATAAAATTTTAATAAAAAAAATATGTAAAATAAAAAGAGTAAGAAAAATTAAATAAAAATTTTCAACCCCACTTCTCTAATTTTTTTTAAATCCAAATCATAAAAATTTTCTCTTCCTTCCCCCCCCCTCCAAATTCCTCATCGAAAACGCCCCAAGCACTGGTGTTATCAAGATTTCATATATATATATATATATATATATATATATATAGCATTTTCATTTAAATTCAGGTTTGTATGCCTAATAAAATTTTCAACCAGGTACTTTTTGATAATTTTTTATTTTAAAATTTGTATTGGGATTATTTTTGGGGTGCTTTATTTAATTCCTTTAAATTATCTTACTTTGTGTCTTTTTTTCATTTTATATTATTTATGTAGGTGCTGGAAGCTCCGGCCCTTTGTGGTGGGAATGGGAGAGGGGGACCACTGCTTAAATAAGTCCACAAATTACATACAATTATTCTTTGTAGTTGGAAAAAAACAATCAAGATTTTTTAATTAAAACTTATGTCCATTTACTTCCCAAATTAGCACATGCATGGATTTTTATAATAGTAAAAATTCACATATATATATATATATATAGATAAAAATGAAAATTCTTATTTTATACAAAAAAAATAATCAAAAATTCAATCAAAACATTATTAATAATAAAAATTATATATACAAGAGGGGTGGGAATAATCATCCTTTTAGTGTGACATAGAGGATGCAGCAAACTTCTTGTAGCTAGGAAATTGGCAAATTTTGTTGAAACGTGTCTCTAGAGATTGGAATACTCTAATCGATCATCTTACTAAGATGGCTCATGATCTCATAGAAAACTTTTGTTTCCTCAATCAACCACCATCTTCTTCACAAAAGGTATATAGTTGATGATGGAATGAATTGAAGCATTTGTATTTTGTTTTCATTTTGTTGTAAGGCTTTGTTGAGCCACTGACTTTTCAATTTTCATTCAAAGAAAAATTATGATAAACACTCATCTCCTCCTATTTAAAGGGTAACAAATAAAAGGTTTATATTTATCCTATTTATAAGTCACATCATTAATTTTTTTTTATATGAATGTACAATTATGTTGTTCATAAAGATTAGACAAAGCTTTCCGTTAGTTGTTGATGGCCTAACACAACCACCCTGTTTGGATTGTATATTAAATATAGGTAAAGTTGAAAAGTTTTTAAATGTGAAAACAAAATTAATGAGATCAATTAATCTATATTTGGATGAAAAGAAAATTAGAAGAAAATAATACTATGATGAAAAACTCATAAAAATAGTATTATTTCTACCATTTTTTTGAAGTTTTCTTTCTAACACTAACTCCCCTCACTTTTCTTTCAATCCAAACAAAATTAAGGTTTTTTCGTGGTATGTGTGAAACATGTTATAGGATATCAAATGGAGATTAGTTATTATCCTTTCTCTTTCATCTTTATATATTTGAATACTTCCCCTTCCCCTACTATCTCTCTTTACGGAAGAAAACCTTATGGTTGGGACATAACTCATATATATAACAATAGTTCATAGTATCTAAAATAGTAATAGCAGTTAATGAGAGTTAGGTAAGTTAATTATGGGTACATATGTAAACGAGCAATCAGCCAAAATAATGAGTGAGTCACGTTTAAGCGGCGATGCAGCATTGTTTGGGCAACCATATTTATCAAACTCAACATTGTTCAACTAGCTACATAGGCTATTAAATCCGGAGTGCCCACCGAACCAATCGACTGTTTCAATGATCAGTGGATTATATCGGAGTTAAATCAAAGATAACCAAGGGCTAGACGCAGGGGTGGATCCAGAAAATTACAGAAAATGGGTACAATTGGCGGGGATATTTGGGGGTTTGAGGGCAGCGCCCCCGATTTTATTTTATTTTATTTTTAGGAAAGTTTTAAATGCATTAAAAAAATAAAAATAAAATTATGAAATCAGTGAATATCGATGATGATGTAATAAGAGACAATTATTTTACAAACATATCATTTAAAAAGAATACTAAGATCTTGTTAGAAATAAATGCAATACATAAATTACATGAAGGATAGACACTCAATAAGTTCAAATACATATATTTTAATAAAAAAAGTATATTACAATAAAAATAATTATAATGTCATTCTTCTAGACCTTATTTTTTGGAATTCCATCATAATTGACTTATTATTAATGTTATTAAATACATCTTTTTTCAATATAAGGTGACTAAACAATCATTCAACTATTCATCCTCATCTCATTACTGAAGTGCATAAAGATGATGTATTAAAGGTGACACTTAATTTAAGGGTGGGTAATTATTCAAACTTGTATTAATTTAATTTATTTTTTCTTTTATAAATAAATCCCAAATTATTGGGGGCACTTGCCCCCCAACTTAATACCTGGGTCTGCCCATGGCTAGATGGGTGGGGAAGCGGAAATTTCAAGGTTATTTATATAAAATTATGTATGTATATATATATATATATATATATATTAAAAATAAAACGAATTAGATTATTTTTTAAAATTAAAATGTTGAATTGGTCAAACCTAACTTGGACCAGACCGATTGGACCAGACCGATTGGACAACCGATTCCTAGTTTCCGGTTCAGACCGGCCGGTCCGGTCCAATTTTAGTAACATTGATTGATATATATATATGTATGGGTATGTTTACTTGAAGGAGTAGGAAATAAAACTACTTTATCCGATTTAAAATATAAGTCAATTTCAAGTTTCAACCACCTCACTAGAATTAAGTAGTACTAGTTAACTTCTTAAATACTTCTTAAATTTTTTTTTTTAAAAAAAATCAATTTTACCATGATGAAATGAGATTTTGGAGGAGAGATAATTTAAGTATTAATTATATGACAAAAATTGGGTGAATAAGCATTAATTTATATTATGGACATTATGGGAAAAAAAAATCTTTTATAATGAGACTAATATTCTGAATTGAAGGCTCCTATAGCATAATTAATGAGATAAGAAGAACTCGATGATATTTTCTTTCACAACATGGCGATGTAGGAAGATAAATATAGATAATCCAATAGAAATTAAAAAATATTGTAATTAATAAGGAAATTTATTTTATTAATATTATTTGATGGTTCTGATTTTTTTTTTTAAGGGCATAAGCTGCCAAATTATAAGGTCGGTCCGAAAATTATTAGTATTATTGTACACACACACATATCATACACCAGCCAAAAATGTTAAATGCACATCTGTATGCCTTTTTATCAGACGCACTTTTTATATTATATATGTGTGTGGATTTATTTCTATATTTTATTTTCAGTTAAAATATGCAAGACATGAAAATCATTGGCTCTTCACAAACAATAGCTTCAACTAACTTTATAGTTATATAATGCTTCAATTTGATGATCAAGTAAAATAGCTATATAAAAAAATTATAATAAAACACTTAATGCTACCCATATTCTTGCAAAAATCATATTTATGATCACCAAATTCTTCTACAAGACGATTAATATTATGGGTGGAGGGAGTAGTAGTACATATAGATGTAATATTCCATTTTAACAAATGCCCGATATTATTATTTCTCATATCCATCTCTATGTCATTTTTATTTTTTTTTGCTTTCTGTTCCTTTTTCATAAAATAAATATAGAGTAAATACCTTTTTGGGTCCCTAGAAAAAAACAAGGACCCCATTTTGGTCCCTCATACAAAGAAATACTCTTTTTAGTCCCCGAAAAGGACGAATAAGGGTCTATTGGTGAACATTTTGGTCCCTCGCAAATTTTTAAAAAGCCATTTTTAGTCCATAAAAAAGTCTTATTTTAGTTCCTGAGGTTCGTGTTTTTATTAACTCCTTTTACACGGAACTGCAAGAGTTGTACTCCGTATCTCTTTCTCTCTCTCTCGGCATCTCTCTCTCACTGATGAGCTCTCTGCCTCACGAACTCATCCCTTCAACTCTCTCTCGCCGACGACATGTTTCACCATCACATGCCACCGGCGAGCATCATCCTCAACCACAGCCGTGTCAAAGAGGTAGATCAGAGCTCAGATCTCCCAGTTGCAGCCTCCTCCCTCTGATTTCTGTTGGTTGTGGTCTTCTCTCCAGATCTTTCTTGAGGCGGTGATAGCTCTCTTCCTTGCCTTTGTGCGAGTTGCTGTTACGGCATCTCCATCGGAGGAGGGGACGTCTGTCCTTTCTTCCTTTTTTGTAGTGTTAGATTTTAGTGATGGTGTTCTCGGTTTCTCATGTAATAAACAGATATGTGGGATCTGATTATGACTCCTCTTAGTTGGATGATTTTTTGAATGTTAATAGATCCAATCATCACCTGGTAGCGGCTTAGATTTGTGTTCTTGGAGGAAGGATTTTGTCGATGATCGTTGCTGCTATATGCTTTACCTATCAGACAACGACCATTGTTAGCCATAGGCAGCATCAAGACGTGTTTCTTGGTATGTGGTTGACGTCACCGGATTTGTTTGAATGGAGGAGTATAAGTGTTTTTCAAGATATCATTGGTCTTCTTTCTTCTGAGGTTGGATTGTTTTATGATTTTTACCCCATGACAGGGCAACTATATAGTCGTTTCTAATTGGATCAATCTTTATAAGGAGATGTGCCCTATAAGATTGGTTTTGCAACCAATACATTTTTTTTCATGTCACTTCTAATCTTGGATGTCCAGGAAGCTAGTATAGTGAATGATTCTACTTCTATTTTCAACTCTTCAATGAGTGATAATTGATTTTCCTTGTATTTGGTTTGTTCTATTGTATTTGCTTTGAACTTTGTTTGTGTTTTATATTCAGTTTGTTTTCATGTAGTGTATGAGATATGGCTTTGTATTATTAATATAAATACCTTTTGAGCAACCCAAAAAAAACCTCGTTTTACACACACATAATTAAATAAGAAGTATGAACAAATTCAAGCATAAAGTAAATTTAAATTCCAAATAAAATTTATATATTGCAAAAAAAAAAAAACATTGCTATAATCTTACAAAATTCAAATGAAGTCATGTAAGATATAATATTACAGAAGGTTGTTATATTCATGAGTCGTGGACGGCAAAATTCATCTTTATAATCTTACAATAAAAAATAGTACTATAATTTTTCTCCCATTCATAAAAATAAAAATAAGTTCACAACTAAATTTTTAGTCCCGATAATTTTACTTGGTTCCTAGAAATCCAGGTATATAATTTTCATTGTGATAGTAGAAAGAAAACAAACTGCCAAAAAAATCAGTGGCAGGTCACCTCATTTCAATTTTTTCAGACTAATATTTTTTGTTTGCATTGACAATTGTGACTTTGTATATATCTGTGTTGAATGAATTAACCGACATCTTTATTTTTGAAATTTATATTTTAAACAAGACGCAACTGAGTTTAAAAATAATAATAATTAGAATTCCATTTATTTATTAATTTCCAATGTCTATAAAAAAAGATCGAAATCGAATTGCATTTATTTATTAGATAAGATATTTCATATATAATAAGCAATATAACATGATAAAGATGCTGAGATTAATTTCAAGGAAGTTGACGATGATGCAACGGACTAAGGATTCGTTTGGATCAAAGAAATGGTAGGAATGGAAAGGAAATAAAAGAAAAGAATGGAAAGAAAGGAAAATATTTTGCCACCAACGCATTTTGGTTCGCACTGAAAAGAAAATGGGCTGACAAGAAAAAATTTGTTTGGTTAGAAGAAAATTAGATAGAGAATGAGTCAAAATACCATTTTGCCCTTATATTAAAAATAAAATATAAATACAACAACAAAAGCGACGGATCTGCAACGACTTCTTCCTTCTTCACCACCATGACTTCTTCCTTCTTCACCATCATTTTCTCTCTTCGCCATCATCACCACTGCGACTTCCTCCTCCTCCTCCTCCTCTGTCAGTGATGGATCTGCAACAATGAAAGTAAGAGGCGGTTACGGTGACAACAATGGCAAAGAGACCACCTCGATCGGCTTCTTCTTCCTCCATCGTCATTGATAAATTAAATCTGCACATGAGGAGGCAGTGACAACCATTGAAGAAAAAAAATGTAGGGGTTATTTGGGAAATTTACCACCGTTGGAAAAATGAAAATTTATCACCAATAATGGAAGAAAAATATATTCACATGGATGAAGGAGATTTTCTACTGCTAGAAAGTATTTTCTTGAGAAAGTGAGATTTTGAACAAAATGTTTTGAGGATTGGAAAAGTTATAGAAAAGTCCCGCCAATGAAAAAAAGGACTAGGAAAATTTACAGAAAAATCCCATGATTTTCCTTTTCCCTCCCTTTAGTCCCCCGATTTTTAGGGCCCCCCTGGCCCCATATAAGATCCGCCCCTGTAATCACATGGATGAAAAAATTGTCGACCGCCAAAAAGTACGGGCCATAAGAACAAAAAAATAGAAGAAGATGGGAGATCTTTTATTTTCTCTCGAAAAACTTTAATTATTTCAAATATAATAAAAATTTATTTATTATCGACGAAAGAGTGTGAAGAATCTAAAATTAGAGGAAACTTTGATTTTGTACTTGATTGCTGTAATATTTATTATGTCTTTATTTTTACTGATCAATTAAATTGATTTTTATTACCAAAAAAATTTAACATAAAAAATAACATTTCATCTTTTTATTCCAAGCAAAGATAATTATTTCAATTAATATTTTTTATGATTTTTTCCTAACAATTTATGTGCAACAAAAGATGATCTGCTAACACTAAGAACACATGCACAAGAAATATTAAAATCAAACTCCCATCAACAAATAAAACATGCATTTTTTGAGTCCCAAATACGTTGAGTGATTTTAATTATTTATTATTTCTAATTCAAAGTGATAGTTTAATTTCTCTTTAATTTACTCATCATATAGACGACGAATTAATTAAGTTCATATATATAATAAAGAATTAAGTAAATTACTTCTTGAACCTTGATGCTAGACTCGTAGGGAAAAAGTATTCCATACAAGTGAATTGAACAGTTTATCTCTTTAATACTATGATCAGATCGGATTTTCTGTGTTTTAAGGATTTTGTAATTGAACAGTGCTTTGGCTTTAGTGGAGTGCTTCGAAAAATAAAATTAATAGAGATAAACATAAAGAAGTGGTAAAGCACTCGCTATTCGCTAGGACAAAGACATTTTAAAAAAAACTAAAAAAAATCTTATATTTATATTGCAAAGTATTCGAGTTGGAATTTTATATGATCCAAATCAAATGTTGTTCACATCTGGTGCCATTTTACTTCATCTCTGACGTTAATAAGCTACTATTTATTGGCCAGGAACATATCAAGTATTATGATAATAAGAAAGCTTTTTTGTGAATAAATATTGGTTTAATTGATAAGAATGTGATTTATATATTCTTCAAAAAAAAAAGCATGAGTTTAAATCATATTGATTATTAATGTGAGACCTTATTGATAGTTAATAGATATCTGTGAGCATTGAAATGAAATTTATATTATGTTTATTTTGTGAATTTCAGAAATTCAACCCCCCTAAAAAAAAGAAAAGAAGAAGAAGCTAGTGTTCAAAGTTTGCCTCATTATTCGCCAATAATTATAATCACCTCGGTTGATATAACCTTAACATTTTCAGCTGGAATACCATATTTAGGAAAACAACAATATTATCAAAAAACAAACTTAAAAAGAAAGTTTTGAAATAACAATGAATTGTTATGAGGGGTCATTGTCGTCATCAATAATCATGAATCAAATACTCCAAGAGCAAGAGCCATGATTGAGTTGAGAAATATATGTATGTAGTGAAGTATAAGAATCTAAGAGATTAAGGGATATGATGTTGGTAGGATTCCACCTACACCGTTGAGTTCCCTAAGCATCAATAATACTATCTCCGGTCCTAAATATAGGATATAATTTGTAATATAAATTGCATTACAAACTATGTCATATATTTAAGACTGGAGGAGTATTTTTTTTTTTTAATGAAAAGATAATTTATTAAGAAGGAAAAAATGAGTTACATAAAAAGGCTTAAATTTACTGGGGCTTCAAGAAACTAACCCTAGGATTGTCAGGTAGATCAAAGGTCCAAGCAACCATTCACTTGTCTTTGGGTTCAACTGTCGAAGGGGTCGGACTTTCTCACCTAAAGGAAGGGGGATCCTGATCACGGTTAGTCGAATGAGAGATCGTCACAGGAGTCACGAAGCGGTGGAAATGCTTTCGAGGTGGTGGAGCGTGTCTCTTTTCAAGATGCTCGGTATGGACGCGTTGGCCTTTGATCAGAGTGAGGAATTTCAACCCTTTCTTAAAATTGTTTTACCAAAAAAAAAAACCAACAACAACATGCTTGAAGATGGAAGTGTCATGCACAATAATGTATTTGAGCTCCACATAAGATTCAGCAAGCATAGAGAGAGCTAAATAGTAACTAATTTATACATATAAACAACTAATTCATACATATTTAAAAAAATAAAAAAACTAGTTATTTGTGAACAAATATTCCCTCCAACCCTTACATAAGATACAAATAATCGAGTTACATTAAAAAAAAAAGTTGATTACAATTAGTTAAAGATGATAAATTCATTAAAAAAAATGCATTTATTTTTTAAAAATACCCTTATTTATAGAAGGAGTGAGAGTGGAATAGTGGATGAGAAAGATGACGAGTAGGGGAAAAAGTGTGTAAGATAATTAATGCCACGATATACTAATAGCTAGTATCATGCAATTAAGGGTAAAATTGAAAAAAATATTTAAAATTTAAGACATACTTTTATTGTTTTCCATTCTCGTCCATATTATAAGTAATTTCTAACAACTTTATTAGAACAAAAGAAAAGTGGTTATTTAACTGATCATTGACTTTGTATGAGTATGAAACATTGTTTTTAACTTTGTCTACATTTAAGAATACTATAGAAAAACAAAACATTAAATTTTAACATTTTTTCTAATAAATTGTTTTAGAGGTAATATTTGATAATAATTCATTAATGACTTAGATAAAAAATTTCTTCTAAAAGAATTCATATATATAGTTTTGACACGAGGGAAAATATGTTGGTTTTTTCAAAAATATCCCTACCCTTTATCAATTTAAAACTACCCTTAAGCATTGCACACATTAAAAATATGGGTTAAGTGGCAATTCTTTTTTAGAAGTTGTTATTGATGGACAATTTTGTTTCGGAAGTTTTTTCATGGGTAATTTTACCCCGAAAGTGTCAAATAGTGAACAATTTTATCTTGACTGTTATCTCAATTAATTTTAATCGTTAATTGACTAAATATGTTGAACTGATAGCACACAAATTATTTTTGTTAATGTGCAAATTTGTTCCAAAAGTTTTAAATCTAATTTTAAAAAATTGAAGTAATGGTCAAAATTAATTAGGATACTTCATTTTTTTGACACCGATGGTATGTATACTATCATCTTAACATATTTGGTAAAAAAAAAGTAGTTAAAATTAATTGGGATAATTACTAAGGGAAAATTGTTTCGTATTTTACACCTTTAGGACAAAATTACCCCTTAATACTAAAAGATTGAGTTTGTAGTTCTTAGCAGACCAAAGTTTTGAGCTAACTACCTTTAAGAGGGAGAAGGGGAGGGAGGAGTAATAATAAGTAATAAGGCACATTTTTGGAACACACAGCATTGTCCGTTAATTCTATTCTGAGGATGAGGACAGAGGACAGTACGTAGGAGAAGTGCACTCAAGTTTCTGGGCCACTTACGTTCCTGGGTGGGGCGGTGTTGTTTTAATTTTCTCCCCCTCCATTATTAATTATATTTCCCACTCTACACTTTATATCTTAAAGCAAAGGAATATTATTATATAATGCTGCCGTTCAACCCCTTAATTATCACATGTTTTTTTTAGTTAAGGTTTAAATTTGTCTTGAAAGTTTTTGCTGAGAAGTAATGTTATCTTAGAAGTTTTTTAAGTTTAATATTGCCCTAAAAATATTAAAATAAAGCAATATTGCTTTTTACCATTAAAAAATTAAAGCTCAACGTTAATTTTTTAACGTTCAATATTGGTTTTTTAACGATATGGAGTAAAGTTACTACGTTTTGAAGTTTTCGAGGTGACATTGAACATGAAAAATCTTTCGGGACAATATTATTCTTTGGTGAATACTTGCAGGACAAATTTATATCTTAACCCTTCTTTTTCTTTAAATAGTATCATTCGTTTTCGATCCAAACTTCCTCTTCTCATTAAATAAATAAATGGGTGAACTGGTACAACTTGGAGGAAAATGTTGTTGTGTTTCTTCACTCATTTGAGTTCATTTAATTTTTCCTTCTTATGTACCGGTTTTCACGTTTAAAATTAAAAGCAAGCTTGATGTTTGTTTTTTTTAGAAATCAGGGGTATCTTCCGCCGACAGTAAAAACTAATCCTCATTCGCACCGTAGTCGTCTCGAAGGGGCATTAGTGCTAACCAAATAACCTTCTCCATATACACCGTCAGAGATCGAACACTGATCAGATCTTAAGGTCTGCATTTCAATACGGCCAACTAAGCCAGATTACTTTAGTTTTGTGACCACAAGAGAGCGAATAATAAGCCTGGGCTTGCATCTTAGTGTTTTTATTAGAATGATGACTCACTGAGTCTAATGCTTGTCCTCCAATTAATTCGTAAGTGATGACAATGCAACTGAAGATATAATGCCAACATTCCCACATTGTCATTGCTCCAATATTTTCGCGTGTTTAAAAATGACAAATGATACGCACTCGAATGATTTTTATTTTATTTTATTTTATTTTTTAAAAAAAAAATTGATGTACGGTTTCCACAAGGCAGAAATAATGTGAATATATAATTATAAATTAGGGCCATAATATATATGGGGCACCAAAACCTTTTTCTGTATAAAAAAGCTAAAACTTTTGTCTGCATTTTTTGGATGAGTAGAAAGAAGCAGGATCATGTTCGTTCGAGTGTAAGACACGTGGCATGGGGAGATTCATTAATTATGAAATTAGGGGAAGCTTTAGAAATGATTGGTGGGATGAGGATCTAAGAGAACGCGTGGCATTGTAGGCAAAGTCGCCCAATCAAATCAAAGCCTTTGTCGAAAATGACAAACCTTGAAGATGTAAGAGTCCCAGACGCCAGGCCTTGTTCTAATCAACACGCAGATTAGTGGGGCACTCACAAACGTTTGTTTATTCTTGTTTAATTCAAAACACTCTACTAGAAATATCTGAACTAAAGTCATATAGTTTTTATTTTATTTTATTGGAAGTTACCTATATTTTGAATTAGTAGGAGCATATGAGTAGAAAGTACTATATTTGGTCTTTAATATAAGACATATTAAACTAATTTGATTCGATTATAAAAGTTAATTAATATAACGTGTATTTTCTAAAACGCTTAATTATATTTTTTTAATTCTCTCATTTACTCTCATCATATTTGATTATTTTTGATGAGAAAGCATTAATATAGATAAATTATGAAAAAAAAATGACAAATATAAAAACTATGTTTTATAATTTATTAGCAAAATTAACTTGTTAAATATGTCTATTAATAACAACGGGAGGGAGTAGTTTAATGACTTATAGTGTAGTTAAAATCTAATGGCATAGCCAATTAGAGGTGGTACAGTTGGCTAACATCGGTCTTCACCCCAAAAGAAGGAGATTCAATAACCACTGGTCGATGTGAAGCTTCGTCGGTAAGTATTTATGTAAACGCTTTCCCGGTGGGTTCTTTGGCCTAACCCCACTTAAACTGTTTATAATAATAAAAAAGAAAATACCTATAATTTCGATCTTATTCACGAGTTATTATCTATATATATATATATATATATATATAAAAAATAAGCATTCATTTATCGTTTATCCATGAAGAGTATATGGTAGTTGGGCAGCAGCGACAGAATTGTGTCGTGTTAAAGTCAAATGTCAACTAAAAGCAGGGAGGCAGCTTGATAGCATGCACAGTACATCATCACATAAAAGCAGAACACTTGTGGTAAAGACAAAGTTAATTAAAAGTGGAATTGGAGCAGAGTTACGTTCAGTGAAGGTACGTACGTAGGTGGTGGTTAAAGTGATCGATCCAGGTAGGAACATACCATGCCTTGAGTTCCTCCAAGCTAAGCCACCGTCAGCATCAGGGCTCAAATTAGGTTTTAACCAAATTCTTTCATTTAGTGGTAGACAAAGATGCTGGATCATCAGCTAGATAGGTCTGAATCCATAGTGCTAGATTCATTCCATTTTATCTTAGTGGTTCAAATAATGCATGCAGCAATGCCACCCACTCATGAGAAGGTAAAAAAACTCATCACAAGTTAATCAAAACAATAACAAAAGTTCCAATTCAATGCATGACATCCCATCTTCAAAGCAGACTATGAGTACCACCGTATATATTCAACATGTCGTGATTCATCATTGGAGAAATTAAACTAGCATTTAAAGACATATTTAGAGAGTTAATCTTGGTCATAAATATAATATACATATAGTTTTCATATCTCCCTATTTTTCCTCTAATTTGTCCTTATTGATGCTCCCTCAACAATATTTAACGAGGAAAATGAATAAGGGAATTAAGGAAGATAATTAAGGTGTTTTAGAAAATACATGTCATATTAACTAACTTCCTTAATCTAATCAAAATAGATAAATATGTCTTATATTAATTAAGGAACAGAGGAATTATTTGTTAATTATCCAACAATAATCTTCACAGGATTTACCTGTTCTGTTAGATTCACAGGGCTATGTTCTCTCATATAGTCATAAAATAAAAGATATCAGTGCAATCAGGGGTGGAGCCAGGATGTAAAAATAGGGGGGGCGAAAATTACATAATAGAACCTTGAGGAGTTAGCATTTGAAATTAGGGGGCGAAAATTACAGAATAGGACCCAAAATTTTATGAAATTATGCTCTAGCCTCATAAATATTTCAATATTTTCAGTGTAGTCCCTCTATAAGACTTTTTAATAGAGACTAAATTGAAAAGATTAAAATTTTTATGAGACAAAATCATAATTTCCTAAACTTTTGGAAAAATTTCTATAATTTTGGGGGGGCGGGGGCCACCCCTAGCCCCCCTGATTCCGCCCCTGAGTGCAATATAGAAAAATCAAAGTGAAATGATTCGGACAACCACAGCCTGAAGGTCTCAGTTCCAAAGATTGGAGGGTTCAAAGTCCCTATAAACCCCCCACATGAGGGTCCCAAGCTTCAGATGTAATCAAATATATACTAGTAATTATTGGAACGGGTCCTAACAATTTCTAACTAGTATGTATAGTCATCCACGCAGTCAACACAATGCGTAAGTAAATATTCTCAAATCTCAGGCCTTTTGCCGCTGGTCCGATTTACTCAATTATGCATGTAATACTAAGTTAAGAAGTTAAATATATATCGTTAAACTATACACTCATTTATTAATTTATATTCATTTTTTAAGAAAATAATTCAAACTACAAAATATTTTTGAATGACTTTATTATTGTAAAATAAAATATAGGTCAAGTTCCTTTTATCCATTAAGTTCTTCAATCACACTTGTTATTTTGTTATTATGAATTCATGTGTACTTGTTAATTTACCTATGAACACTTGTAAGTTTATTTTTGTACAAGCTCTTTTAATGTAAATTAGGATTTATAAGTTTTCATGTGGATACGTGTTAATTTACTATTGTTTGTTGTTATAATGAGTATATGCACTTATAAATTCATCTATAACGTATAGACACTTGTTATTTTGTTGTTTTTAATTAGTAAAATGCATATATCCACTTGAAAATTCACCATTAAGAATGCAACAAGAATAGTTTTGCTGCACATGGCTATGAGATGTTTGTCATAAAAATGAGTTTTGTGTGTTCCTGAAGAACATCGAGCTTCCTTTAAAAGGTCCACGGTACACTTGTGAATGCTTTAACTATAAAAAATGAGTTGCATTTAAAATCCAAAAAATGATGAGATAACTGTACTGCCAAAACATCTTCTTGCCCATTTCCCATATTTAAATCTTTGAGAATCTGTTCTGCCATTGTTGGGTGAAAACTGATAGAACAAAAAGTATCACGTAGGAGGAAAATGGGTGAGAGAATAGGTTCAGAAGTTCAGTGGCATCAGAAGCATATGGAGGTAGTAAATGCAATGGCTAATATTAACGTGTGGATGCATACATATGTGTATGCGTGCAAAGCTTGTTTGGCATAGCAGTGAGGGAGGAAAAAAGTCTAACACATAGTGATTTAAGTTCAGTGGAGTCCGAGCTCAATATGAATAATACTATTTAAGCTTTTTTTTAACCAACAAACCACACTCTTGAAATTTGTAAGAGAATTGTATTCAAGTGATGAACAGAGGAAAAAGACCCTGTTATATAATTGTATTCAAGTGATGAACAGAGGAAAAAGACCTGTTATATAATTGTATTCAAGTGATGAACAGAGAAAAAAGACCCTGTTAACCACCCAAGAAAATAAAAAACACTACCAGTATTTGGGAAGATATCATAATCAATAGCAAAGGTTATAATTTATCTTGTTTGATTTTATAAAGTTTAGTTTCTATTGACTAATTTCCTCCCCTAAAAAGCATTTTGACCATGTTGAATCAGGGATACATGGAACATTATTGCATAGCTAGCATTGAGTTTTCTATTGCGGCAGGGTTTAGTAAATCCATTTTAATTACAGTGACATAGGAGTCTCCCTCCATTATTAGCAAACAAATAAGAGTTTTCACGTGCCAATGTGAGTTGGCATAGATGGTAAGGGATCCAGGATTAGGCCCTTGGGTGGTGGGTTCGATCCTCTGCCGTCATTGATCCTTTGGTAGCGATCTCGTAAGTCCCCGAAAGTCTTCATGGCCGGCCGGCGTCTTGCACTGCCCCAGTGGGGGCGATGTCGAACCCCTCCAAAACCTTTTATTATCAAAAAAAAAAAAAAACTTTTCACGTGCAGTTTGTGCCTATATTTGCAATGAAAAGAGTGGAACTTTAATTTTCTGGGCATGTTGGTTTAATTCAGGAAAAAGGAGTGTGATTAAAACAATTAGACATGTTTGCAATGAAAAGAGTGGAACTTTAATTTTCTGGGCATGTTGGTTTAATTCAGGAAAAAGGAGTGTGATTAAAACAATTAGACATGTTAATAAAAATGACACTCGTAATCAAAGTACAAAAAAAAAAAAACAAGTTTTTTTCAACGAAATAAGGTACAGCAAATTGGAATTGCATGAGGCCTGAATCTATATATCAAGCATTCTGAGAAGGGATATATCAGGAAGATTGATAAACCAAAATGTACCTTCAAACGAAAAAAACAAATGTACATCTAATTCATTCGAGAAAAGCATTAATTGTGAAAGAGAAAAGGAGATAGGAGTACACATCTTGAATTCGGCCTCTTCCTCTTCCTCTTCCTCGACCTCAGCATCTATTGTGAAGAGGACGATGGGTGAAGAGAAGGAACAGAAATAACAGCACCGGAATGAATTTGGGAAGTAAACAAAAAGGACTCTGTCAAAGTTTTTTATTTATTTTTAAATCAAACGGCGCCGTTTTGAAGCAAAGGTGACAAAGATTACATAGCAAATTGTATTTTGATTTATAGGAATCCCTTATTTGTAGAGATTAGGGATAATCTTCATTAGAGGAATATAAAGAATGAATGTTGTGTCTTCTATTCATGTACAAACTTTATATATATAGACAAGATAAGAGAGCCTTAATAGTAAGGACTCATAATGACTATTAATGAAGATTATCCCTAATCCCTACAAATCAGGGATTCCTATAAATCAAAATACAATTTGCTATGTAATCCCTAGGAGACCTAGCTAATGGAGAGGTTTCAGACCTATTATCATATGCCACGTCATACTACGTCACCATGCCTAGTATGCGCCACATTGGCACATCATTCATAAATATTTATTTCATTTATTCATAAGTGACTTGCCTTTGTAGACAATTGAGCTACAATGAATTTACAGTCTTAAAGTTAAGAAGTTAAATATATATCGGTAAACTATACACTCATATATTAATTTATATTCTTATTTTTAAAAAATTAATTCAAACTATAAAATATTTTTGAATGACTTTATTATTGTAAAATAAAATATAGGTTAAGTTGCTTTTATCCATTAAGTTCTTTGATCACACTTGTCATTTTGTTATTATTAATTCACGTGTACTTGTAAATTTATTTTTGTACAAGCTCTTTTAATGTAAATTAGGATTTGTAAGTTTTCAGATGGATACTTATTAATTTATTATTGTTTATTGTTATAATGAGTATATGCACTTGTAAATTCATCTATAAAGACACTTGTTATTTTATTGTTAGTAATTGTTAAAATGAGTGTAGCCACTTGGATATTCAAGAATGCAACAAGAATAGTTTTGCCGAAACTTTGAGATATCTGTTACCCACAAAAATGAGTTTTGTGTGTTATTGATGAACATTGAGCTTCTTTTAAAAGGTTCACGGTACACTTGAGAATGCTTTACCTTGAAAAAAGTAGGGGTAAAGTAGCTTCCATTTGTAAAAGCTGAATTAGGGGTTAAATTTTGGGTATTCTGAAACTAAGGTGAAGCCTGCATATGTTTCTTTTTTCTGCCGTTAAAAGAATGGCTTTTCGTAGTTAAAAGAAATGCTTGCCAGTATCTCGGGAAAACCACACCCTTCCACCTTACAAATCTATGGACAAAAGTGCTTGCATTGAAATCTAAGAACAGATCATTAGTGAGATATGGTTTCTGTCTGTGACGAAAAATCTTTTGTATCTTCTTTGTACTTGAGGTGACATTGCTAAGAAATTGAGCTAGTTGAGCGACATGAACTGTCGTGTCTTCTCAATTGTTTTCAAGATTCATATTATGAAAAATTTGCTCTGTCATCTTTTTTTCACAGTAAAAATGTCTAGGAAGAGCACAAGCACAAACTTAATTGGGAGGTTTATAAAAGCTGTGGTGGGAACAGGAATTGCATGGGACGTGACGTGCTGGGTAGACACAATAAGGACGAGACAAGTTTTCTTCCCCTTACTCGGATTACACGTGTCCATTTACTCTTTCAACATTTCCATATGCAAGCATCCAAGAGGTGTTTTTATCAGGGAGAGCCCAGATCTGATCTGGATGACCCGATCAGATAGGTAGATGGTGCTTATCCTTGGGATAGGTACCGAAAGTGATCCGTTTTTATCATTCCACTCATTCTCCATAATCAATTTGTATCAAGTGACATCATGACTGAATTCCAAGTTTAAAAAACTTGAATACAAATGAAATAATCATGAGTTTTATAAAAAGAAATAATTAAAGAGGATAAATATGTAAAAATGTATTTAAATTTTCAAAAATAACTATTTATGGAAGGAGTTGTGATGAGGTGAATGAAAAAGATAACGAGTAGAAGAAAAGTGTGTAAAAGATAATTAGTGCAATGATATGGTACTCCCTTTTTAATATAAGACATATTTATCAAATTTAATTAGATTAATGAATTCAGTTAATGTAGTCAATATGACATGTATTTTCTAAAACACCCTAATTATCTTTTTCAATTCCCTTCTTCCTAAATTATTGTTGAGAGAACATTAACAGGGGTAAATTAGAAAAAGAATAATAAATATGAAAAATATGTCTTATATTTAGGAACAAGATCAATCCTTCAAATATGTCTTGTATTAAGGATAAGAGAGATTATAAGTAAAATGAAGAAACCTAGTTAACATTTATGACATTATTTTAGTGCATTCCTTTTTATCTATATTATAAGTCACTTGTAAGTTGTAACCACCTCATTAGAATAAATGAAAGGTGGTTGACTCATTCGTTTCGTATAATTATGAAATCTCTTTTTTAGTTTTGCTGATGATATTTAAGGGTATAGAAAAATAAAACATTTTATTTTAAGCTTCCTCCTAATAAATTGTAATAGGGGTAACATTTGGATAAAAATCACTAATAACCCACCAATGACTTATATCATAGATACAAAATTTCTTCTAGAATGTGTCCTATAGTTTTGATAGGAGGGAAAATATGTTAGTTTTTCAAAAATACCCCAAACTTTTAAGAATAAAAAACTAACCTTAAGGATTGGACACATTAAGAAGATTATGTTCCTAATTCTTACCATAAGAAAGTGTGAGCAAACGCTGACCTTTAAGACGGAGACAAAGAGTAATAATAAGGCACTATTTTTGGAATATATAGAGCATTGTACATTAGGGCCCGTTTGGATGGGCTTTTAAAAAAAATGTTTTTTTTAAGCTCCAAATTAGAACTTTTTAAAAAAGCAGCATTTTGGCTTCTTCTTTTTTGTGACTTTTGCTTTTTTTTTTTTAAAAAAAAATCATCTAAACACATAAATTAATAAATAAATAAAAAAGCATTTTTTTTGCATTAAAAAAGTGCTTTTTTTTTTTTAATAAAAAAAGTCCATCCAAACGGGCCCTTAATTCCATTGCAAGGATGAGAGGACAGACATAGGAAAAGGGCACTTACGATGTTGGGCCACTTGTCGTCCTAAAATAATTTATTTACTTTTTTTAATCTTTTTTTTAAAAATCAAGCAGGTCTTATATTAAGGATCAGAGGTAGTATTATTTAATGCCCGCATATTCAAACCCCTTATCTCTATATTTTTCTTTTAATAACATCATTCGTTTTCCTTCCAAACTTCATTTTGTCATCAAATAAATAAATGGCTCAACTGGTACAACTAGGGGTGAACAAATCAAAACCGAATCGAATAATTCGGTGTTCGGTTTTCTGGTTCGGTTCGGTTTTAAAACTAGCTTGATTCAGTGTTCGGTTCGGTGGTTGCAAGGGGGGAAAGACAAGCTTTCATTTTTTTATGGTACTGTGTCTAGACTTCAAACTGCTTAGCTTTAACCATGTTAATGGTCCCAGATTATTGGTTGATAGAGAATCAAAGTAAATTTACCAATGAATCACGAAATGCTATGGTTCTTAAATATGATTTATTAATTTATTCAGAAGTAATTTGCGGGATCATGCACCTTTTCCTAGTTATAACAAAAAAAAAAAAAGTTAAAACCGAATAACCGATTTTTTTTTTTGTAGAAATAACCAAAATTAAATTAAACTTCTGAGCCAACCTTATGAGTCATGACCCTCGGCGCACCTCAACTGAAGACCAATATCAGACGTCCAGGCCCAAACCAATTCCTCTTTCCTTCATTATTCCATGTTTTGATTTTAAAATCTGCAACCTATTGTCATATAAGTGAAAATTGATATATACCAGGTGCTCCATGTAAAGTATACTATAGTCAGGTTGCACTCGATAGTCAATATTGTAGATTGATTCAGCACAAAAAAAAAAGTAGATTGGTCATTTTACAGAATTAATCCAAATAAGAAGGCCCAACTTAAGCCCAAAAACCGAATTAACTACAAAACCGAACTGAAATACTTCGGTTAATTCGGTTCGGTTTTTTCGGTACTTCGGTTTGGTGGTGAAAATGTATGTATTTCAATTTTAACCGAAAACCAAATGCTCACCCTGGTACAACTAGTAATTGACTTGTTAATCAATATATATACGAGGAAAACATTGTTGGCTTTCTTCACTACTCACTTCAGTTCCTTTTCCTTTTCAAGTTCCGGCCGGTTTTCATTTTCAGTGCCTATTTAGTCTAATGATGTGAGTTCAGATAAACCCGTTTAAGCCCAACAAAGTGATTAAGCAGTCTATTTAGCCTGTTCGGGTGATTTCTCTAAAACCGTGACCGACCAACCATGACAATGGGGTGCTTCTGCTGGAAATCTCGATGAAGCTTTGGTAACAAAATTTCTCTTATTAGTATTTGTATTAAGATCAACAGTTTAGTGTTTATCCTCCAATTTGGAAGTGAATAATGTGACAAGAAATATAATTCCAACATGCCCACGTCGTCATTGTTCAAATATTATGGCGGGTTTAGAAATGACATATTATGTGCACACCAACGAACTAAAAACTAACATGATGTACGTCCTCCACAAGGCAGAAATAATGTCAAAATATAATTACAAATTAGACCCATAATCTGGGTTCTGGGACACCAAAACCTTTTTCTACATTTTTTTTATTAGGAAGAAACTGGATCATACATTACAGAAATGAAGTTGCTTATCACCTCATCCAATAGCTTGTTGGTTATCATTTATTTTGGTTTTAAAAGACTTTACTCACTTTACCTGAACTAAATCCAGTCATGCATGTATGTACTTTTTTTTTAGGGGGAAACTTCCTCATTTTCCTCCCCAGTCAGAAGACAACCCATTTTTAAACCCCCAAAACATCACTCATGCAACAATTCAAAACAGCTCCCCACTCTAAATCATATGGTTTGAGATAAATTTTATTATAGATTCATTGTTGCCTAGAAGTTATATTATATTGGCATACTCTTTCCGATCCAAAATATAAGAAGCTTTCTAAAAGAAATTTTTGGTTGAAGACATGTAAGACAAATTTGAATATGGACAAAGTTAAAAACTTTCTTCAATTTAAGATATACTTAATGAGTCAATTAACCACTGCGTCTTCTTAGTTACAATGAGGAGATTAAAAATGACTTATATTTTGAATTGGACGAAATAGAGTAGAAATTAGTTTAATAACTTCAATTGTAGTAAAAATCTAATGGCATTGTCCTAAAGTACCTATTTATTATTAATGAGTTATTTATAGAGTAAATACCCTTTCTTGTCTCTGACAAAAAACACCGACACCATTTTATTCCCTTACAAAAAAATCGACCCTCATTCATCATTTTTATGGACTAAAAGAGACATTTTAGAAATTTGTGAGGGATCAAAATGTCAACCAATCGACCCTTATTCGCTCTTTTTATGGACTAAAAATGACCTTTTTTTTAAAGGACCAAAATGGGGATCGCGTTTTTTATCAGGGATCAGAAAAGGCATTTACTCTTATTTATATATAAACATTTATTTATTGTTTATCCATAAGAGTGTATGATAATTGGACATCAGCGAGAGAATCGTCACATGTTGACTCAAATGATGTCAGCTAAAAGCAGGGAGGCAACATAATAGCATCAACACATCAAAAAGCTAAGAGCCTTTGCCAAAGACAGTTAAATTGGAAGTAGTAAAGTTCAATGAAGGTGGAGGTGAAAGTGAGGAAAAAGAAGCACAACATGCCCTGACTTCTTCCAAGCTGCCACTGTCAATGTGCACTAGCAATCACCATCAGGCTCAAATTAGGTTTTAACCAATTCTTTTAGTGGGAGACAAAGATGCTAAATTGCTGATCCAGCATATGATAGGTCTGAATCCATAATGCTAAATTCAATCCTTTATACTCCCTCCGGTCCTCCTAATTATAAGACATATTTATCAGATTTTGGAAAAATTAAAGATATGAGTTAAAAGTGTTCGAAAATTTTATTAGTCATAACTCATAAGTACTTCCTATGTTTTAATGAACCAAAGAGACTGGTAAGGACTTTATATATAGAAAGTATTTGCACTCCAATTTAGATCCTTATAACCAATAACATTTTTAAATGGGTACTCATATTGTCACATGTTGACTCAAATGTCAACTAAAAGTAGGGAGGCAGCATGATAGCATCATCACATCAAAGTAGAACGCCAGAACCCTTGCCAAAGACAAAGTTAAAGTGAAAGTAGTAGAGTTCAATGAAGTTGGAGGTAGAAGTGAGGAAGGAACACACCATGCCCTGAGTTAATCCAAGCCAGCGTCAATGTGCCCTTGCAATCACCATCAGGCTCAAATTAGGTTTCAACCAATTCTTTTAGCGGGAGACAGATGCTGAATTGCTGATCCAGTACATGATAGGTTCAAATCCATAGTGCTAAATTCAATCCTTTATATCTTAGTGGTCCAAATAATGCAGCAATACCACCCACTAATGAGGAGGTAAAAAAAACACATCACAAGTTAATCAAATGTTATCCTGGATGAGGATGTCTTCACCAAGAGGGTTTTCTTTTTCTGGGGAAAAAAAATCAGCCTGGTGAATAAAGTTTACCTCCCCATGTGTTGTTTTTGTTTTTGAGTGATTCAGTATAATCTTCACAGGATTTAGTGATTTACCTCTAGGTTCTCTCAAATAGTCATAGAATGAAAGAAATCAGTGCAATCCTGAAGAATCAATGTGAAACGAAGCGGACAACCACAGCCTAAATGCTAGTAGTTCCGAAGACTGGAGAGTTCAAAGTCCCTATATAATCAAATACTATGAATTGGAATGGGTCCTAACAATTACCAACTAGTATGCACAGTCAACACAATAAGTAAATAAATATTCTCTGGCCTTTTGCAGCTGGGAGATATTACTCAATTATGCACTCAATGGCGTAACAAAAAAAGGGGCGTCATATATAAGTGTCAGCATCATGCATCAAGTTCATGTACTATATTACACAATCCAAACTCCATGGAGATAAGGCAAAAGATCATGGAGGAGTCACACAAAGAAAAGCCATTTCAAACTAAGTTTTAGAATATTTCATACATGCAATAAAGTCAAAAGTTCCTTATAGAAAGTCAGAAACATCACAGAAAATACTTCAATATGGTCGATGGAATTTTAGTCCAGACCTGACCCTGAAGACAACTAAAATGATTGAATACTTCCAAGCACCTTGGGCAGTTGGCAGAAACTCAATAAAATTAGTAGCTGTTTGAAGTATGAAAAATGTAATAGAATCACAAATCCAAACTCAACAATTGAGTCACTCCGAGAAACATACGCTTCATTAGGCCGAAGACAATGCCAACATATTTTGATCTATCAAACTTCACTACTTTAACTAAAACATTAATAGCGAAACCAATTCAATGCCATCCCATCTTCAGGTATCCGATTTATATTTGCATTGCCTTGTGGCAACCAGATCTTCTCATCTCATAAAGCAAACTATGAGTACCATATTCAACACTCCGTGATTCATCATCGGAGAAACTGGCATCTAAAGTGAACAAGAAAAATTTTAAACTAATAAAGTCTATACGCTTAATTTTGGAAAATTAGGGCAACCAAAATCACAGAGCAATATGACAGGATCAGATTTGAAGGTTTTGATCAATGCAGGAAGCAGAGTGGTAGCGGGACCGTGCTTGAAGTTAAGGCGTGTCGGGAGAATTCTAGATTATCATTCCATGCTAGAATGCAACCCACGCCTTTTTATCCAACCCGTTCGCCAAGTATAAACATGGCGTGATTTTGATATAGAAGAGGTTGCGAGAGTCACAATGTTATAACTTTAACAGTGACAGGGGCCCTCTTCGATTCAATTTCACCGACACCTCAAGCACTGTCACCACTCACCACCAATATAATCTCCCTGCTCAGACCTTTTACAATACCATCATTTCCATGCCAAATCAACTGATCGAGATGCAACACAGAAAGAGGGAATGGTTGAACGGAGCGAAGTAGGCGGCCGTGAAAACCCCATCGCCGCCACAGGGCGGCAATCGAAGGGTTCGGAGGTGGGAAGTTAGAAATGAGCAAAAGATTAGGGATTATATATTTATATAAATTCATCTTAAGGTGGAGCCCTAAACCGGCCCAACAGTGATTTGGGCGATCGTAAATGGGTTGGGCCTATTTTTCTTTAATATTTTAGAATAGAAATAATGTTTTAATTAAAAACTGTGCAGATATTTATCTGTTATTTGGGCCTTAGGCCTCATCTCTGGGTGAAAAAAACTTACATAAATTTCCATATTTGTCTAAATTCTATAGGAAATAAATGTATTATCTTTCCAGGGATGGTCGGGTGGGTTCTTGAGCGGCTTGCTCTTTTTTTTTTTTTTTTTTTTTTTTTTTTTCCCTATTGGGTTTAATTTGTTTTGTCGACAATGGTTTTGCTTTCTAGTTTCTATGTTGATCATTTGATCCCAGGTTTGATGTTTTATATTGAAGTTCGCATTTATTCGAGCATATATTTATTATTCCCTCCGGTCCTAATTATAGGAACACTTTTATAGTGTAAATTATACTACGAAAGTGTTTTTATAATTAGAAACGAAGGTACTAATTTTAAAGACTTTACAACTTGATGTTATACGAAAATTTATTTGATGATAATCCATTGGTGTTCGACCAGGGGGTGATTGGAGAATATCGTGTCAGAAAATCTGTCTCCTGATGGAAGGTTTTTAATTGCTTATCCCTTTTCTACTTTGTTCTCTGGGTATGAATATGATTAGCAAAAATACTCAAGCCAAGTTCTTTGTACCCATCTCGTTAAGATCTTCAATCAAATCAAATGTGATCATGTATCCTATTTTTTAATTATTATTATTTGATTATAAATCTATATGGAAAAAAAAATGACATAAACCTATTATTTGAAGTGGCGTAGGAGAGGGTTTGGTTTTACAATTTTACAGAATTTCATATTTTTTTTAAAAAAAACGGGCCAACCCATCAACCCGTTGCAGATTCAGATTAGGTGGATGTAGACAAAAAAAATTACCCACATCAAAATGAAAATGGTCACAGATTTTCACAATCCAACCCTACCAAATTTTAGTTCAACCCCTATTACCGGTCCTAACTTATAGTAGGTAAGCATAGTGCTCAGATGTCCGGTATGCCTGCCCAAGCCCTACAAAAGATTACCTAGGCCAGCCCTAAAAAAGTGGTCCGAAAAAAATTCTAAGGCGATTTTGGGGTGGGCGAATAACTAGACTGGACATCGGGCAATGGGTCATGCCCGGCCCATTTGACCCTATTCGAAAAATTAAATTTATTTAAATAAATATTATCATATAAATATTATTTTATTTAAAACATATTATATCATTATATCTAAATATGTTATAAATATATTATATTATACTTCAGGTATCTCCAAAGCTTTAAAATTATGTAAAGTGTGAATTAGAATCTTCGTGAAGCAAGACATGGCGTCACTATTTGGGCAGGGGAAGCCCGCCTTGCCCATCCCGAAAATGGTTAGGACATTAATCGTGTAGGGCTAGGCATCGGACTGCAAAATGCAGCCCATTCATTCTTCGGGCTGGGCATCGCTCACCTTGCCCGTGCCCACCCCTAACTTATAATATGGTGTATAATTGGTATGATGATTTACATATTAGATTTTGAATATATATATATATATATATATATATATATAAATATATGTAAATATATCTTATGTGTGGATATATCTTATGGAAAATACTTTCTCAATATTTGATTTCTAAAAGATAGACTTGCAAAAAACAGATTTATGAATATAGAATTGAACAACTCTCCCAACAATAGTCAAAATTGTAATATACTTTTAAATATTACTGCAGGTGCTCCTTAATATAATTATTTATTTAATTTAGTTAGATTAATAAAATTAGTTAAGTAAGTTAATATGACATGTATTTTTCAAAAATATCTTAGTCATCTTCCTCAATCTATGATTCCTCTCCTTCCTGATTATTATATATAAAAAAATATCAATAATGATAAATTAGGAAAAAATTGATAAATATGAAAACCATGTTTTATATTCAGAACAAAAATTAACTCCTCAAACACGTCCTATATTAAAGATTGTGGGAGTAATATAATATATTTTAAACTCAGTATCTTTATAATTATCAAAATTATTATTGGTTTCTGTTGTATTTATATATTGATAAGTAGTGATATGAATCTGAATTTCATTATTATTAGTAATTTGTGATTTTGTTAGCAAAAAAAAAAGAATCCATATCTAAATTATAAATTTTACACACGGGACGGGAGCTAATTTTCAATTAAATTTACAATAATTCGGTTAAGCCGACAAAATTGATATTCTTTGCCAAGTAAAATTGATATCCCTTTGAGTCAAGGTTCTTAAATTCGAACGGGCCACTAAACCTACGGGATCTTGGTCCAGGGGTTAATGAGTCGGACCGAGCTTGTCGAGAGATCAAACTGGTGAGAAATTGAAGATTTAAGGAATATTAATATAAAATTTTAAAGAATAGCAAACCATGTTGATACTTGAAGTGGATCGGTTTACTGGCCAGTTCTCTGATTTTTGATCCGAACCAGCTGGTCCAGTCTGAATTTTAAAACCTGGGGTTTGAGAATTTAAAACTTGAAAGACAATTATACAAGGAGTCGCAACTCGCACGTATACAAAAGCAGAGACAAGTAATGGAACCGCCAAAATATTATCCAATTCGCGCTTTCCTGAAAAACAATAAATAAATATTTATTTATTATATTTATCGTCTCCTTCCCATTTTCTCTCAACATCGCACATTCGAATTCCCGACTCGCTGGAATCAAAAAGCCCGGTACGGCCCTGACGTGTCTTTCCTTTTCCTATTTTTATTCCTTAATAATACTCGTAATAATTAATCATATTAATATTAATGAATTATTTATAATGAATAGCACTTTTTTTTTTTGGGGCTTGAAAATAATATACAACTATTAAACATTAAACACTTATTTATTCATGGGTTTTAGTATTATATTATAAGGGACTCATATTTTTGCGGACGTTTGATTTTGGACGCACCCAAATCTCTGTTAGACACACAGGGCTAGTGCTTTCGTTCTGCGAATTCTTGTGATTTTTTCGTGAGAAAATTTCTGTATTTTCTGTTTCGGGGGTTTTGGTCTGTGTTTCTTTGCTAATTTATCCGAAGGCCGAAGCCTGCATTCGGAACTATTTTCCTATGCGTGATTTTGAAGGGGAGAGTTTGCGACATTTTTCCCCTTTTCTTTGGGGTTGTTGATTCATTGTTCGATTGAGGGGGTTTTGGTTTCGAGGTTTTTGCAAATCTTTATTGCTGTTAGTGCGGTGAAGGTAGGAGGAGATTCGATTATCGCTGCATAATTGTGGAGGATAAATTGCCGGGTCTTTCAGGTTGTGTGCCGAATTGTTGGAATCTTGATTTGATTCTTCAATGTGAAATTAGGGTTTTGCCCTGAGAATTGCGAAGGCGGATTCGTTGTTTCCGATGGTCCCAAGATGATAATTAAGCGGACTATGAAAATTGAAATGCCGAACCTGAAACGGTGTAAGTTAGAGGAGCTGGACGCAGACGACTATGGGTGTGCGTCCGTTCCGAAGAAACGGAAGGTTAATGGGTTTCATTCTCCTGGTATGCCGGGCGAGGCTGAAGATTTCAGCAGCGGTTCAGGGTCGTGGTGCAGTGAAGGATCGTACTGGGCTAGTGAGGTTCTATCGAATTCAAATTCTACGCCATTGAATAGTAGAACAGCAATGGAGCAAGGCTCTGAAAGGATTCGGCCTCCATTGTTACGGTCGTCTCGTGGTCGCTCTCAAATGCTTCCATCGAGGTTTAATGATTCCGTTCTAGGTACATGGAAGAATCGAGGAATCAAAGTGGAGGACGCGGACTCCAGCTTTGAGGATGATAACATTCTAGTTGAAGATAAGGCGGGGGTTAGTGGATTGGGATTTGCTAAACAGGGACAGGGAAATAACTATGGCTCCAAAAAGTTGAAGTATTATTCATATCCTGACATGGAGGAGGAGGAATCAGGATTCGACGACTCAGGTTTAAACAATTTTGACCGCCGGAAGCTTGCAAATTCTTTTAGTACTACTAGAACATCAATTAATGGAAATCGCTCATCAGCAGTTAAAACCGAGAGTTATACGTCTGGTCTAAGTTTTGAGGGTGTGGACCACAAGCTTGATCGAAATGCTGTGAAAAGGAAAGATATCTATAAACCGGAGGATTTTGCGTTGGGCGACATAGTTTGGGCAAAGTGTGGAAAGAGATATCCAGCTTGGCCTGCTGTAGTGATTGATCCTATCTTGCAAGCTCCGAAGTCCGTTCTGAGCTGTTGTGTTCCTGGTGCAATTTGCGTGATGTTTTTTGGGTTTTCAAAAAATGGAAAGCAAAGGGTATAGATCTCTTGATATATCTGGTCATAAAATTTGGTTATTATGGCGCCTTTTTAATTTCAGTTTTAATATCTGGAATGTTGTTGGGCAGGACTACGCATGGGTGAAGCAGGGAATGATATTCCCCTTCGTGGAGTTTATGGGCAGGTCTGTTACAAACCAATATTGTCTGCAGTTGTTTCTGCAAGGATATTGATAACTTAAGTGTTGATATTTATATTTTCTCAGATTCCAGGGGCAGACTCGGCTGTACAAGAGCAAACCAAGTGACTTTCAGATGGCCCTGGAAGAGGCGCTGTTGGCAGAAGATGGTTTTATGGATTCACATGTGGGAGCTGAGCAGAGAACAGATGCAGAAGCCCTTCCCAATGGGTTTATGGAGGCTACAAGTTCATATGTTGATCCGGAATATGGTTCTCAAGACCAGGTGAGATTAATTTCTCCATTTTTGACAGTATATGAGTATGATGAGATGATTAGAGTGATTATAACTTGGGTTGGCTGTAAGATTTTGGACGTACTTGGCTGGACAATAGATAGGCTGCTGCAAACATTGTTATCTTGGGAGGAAGGATGACCTGTAACTTATACACTCGGGAGTCTGTAACTTGCTTCTGTTCTTTGAAGTAGATATTTGTGTTTTGACATCAAGTACTAGTTAGAAGAAACTTAAATAATTTGTGATAATTAAACTAATAATGAAAGGTCTACACTCCATGACAAGATGTATGTACATTGTATGAATGAGTAATCGTTCTTAATTCATATGGCCCAAAAGTCAATTTGAAAGTATTGATCTTGTATATTCTGGAAAGCTGTAGATTTTCATTTTGGGATAAATATCATGCAGGATTTGAGACCTTGTGCTGGCTGTGGTCTGCCTTTGCCCTTCAAAACCCTGAAGAAGACTAAGGATTCCAATTCTTCAGCTCGACTTTATTGCAAATTTTGTTCCAAGGTTTTTGCAAAATATCTCATTTCAGATAGTTTCAATTTTTTCTTTGATAGATTTTTAGCAGGGAAATTAATTCCTAAATTTATTAATGTGTTTTTTCAGTTACGTAAATCAAAACAATATTGTGGCATTTGCCAAAAGATTTGGCACCATTCAGATGGTGGCAATTGGGTGAGACTGTCTGATTTCTCAATTCTTCTTCTTCTTAATTTTTGATATAACCTCTTGTAGTTCTACTTGAACAACTAATATATGGATATATTATGTGACTTTTCCTATTGAATCAGGTGTGTTGTGATGGATGTAATGTTTGGGTTCATGCTGAATGTGCCAAAATCTCCAGTAAAGTTTTCAAGGTGTGTTGTGATGGTCAATATTATGGTGCATACTTTTCTCTGGATTGTTTATTTTCCCAAGTTCACAAAGTGGTGGCAGATTGAAGACCTCTGATGAGTTTCTGTTTGCAGGATCTGGAACACACAGATTACTATTGTCCAGATTGCAAAACAAATTTAAACTGTAAATTTTCAGCATCACGAACATGCAAGCCAAAAATCAAGTATGCAGCAGTCATTTATTGCTTACCTTGTGCATTTGGGAAATTCACGTTTTTATTTTGATTTTTTTAAAGTTGTTTCTACCCTAAATCTTACGATTTGATATTGTTTCGAGACAGATCAACAGAACATAGCCAAAAGCCCGATATACCTGATAAGATAACAGTAGTGTGCAATGGCATGGAAGCGTATTACATTCCGAAGCTTCATCTGTAAGATTACTATTCTTCAATAAATGCATATTATGAGTTTTGAGTATATATCAGAAAATGCTCTATTTGTTCTTGCGATGTCCTAATGAACTTTCTTTGAACGTGTTTCAACACACAAGCACACTTGTAATTTTTCATAATACATATACATAAAGTCTTGTTTATTATGGTTTAGTATGTGGTTCATTGGAAGGTCTCGAATATCACATTGAAAAGCATATTGCCATCTATTTATATTTTTATAAATATCATCTGTATAAGTTCTGTATAAGGTGGTCAAGCTCAGTTGGTCAACATTAATAAAATAACTCTATGCAGTTCCAATGGTTCCATCAAATTGCTCATTACTTATTTCTTTTTCAGAGTCATGTGCAAGTGTGGTTCATGTGGGGTGCGAAAGCAGACACTGAGTGAATGGGAACGACATACGGGTTGCAGAGCTAAAAAATGGAAATATAGTGTGAAAGTGAAGAGTACAATGCTTCCTCTTGAAAAATGGGTATGTATAATTTCTTTCTAAATTATTATCATGGAAATATATGCCAGTGGTTTAGTGCATGTTAGTTTTGGATTAACCGTCATGAGAGAGGATATTTATAATTGGTCATATTCCTCCGCTTGATACTTCCTTCATTGCTTTTATTTCTGTAAAGTGTAGACTCCCCAACAGTGCTGTCCTTTCTGAGTCTGTACTAACATGAAATTCTTCAGATCGCAGAAAACAATACACAAGAAGGAGTTTCTATGCAATTAGATCAACAGCAGGTACTTGCCTTTCTGCAAGGTAAATACTTTATTTCATAAAAAGTTCTATTCATTGATTGTTTTTATTATTAGAATTTTTTTATGAGTGGGTCTTATTTGCATATTGCAAACATTCATTTGTTGAGTATATTTTTTAATTGTAGAAATTCTTTTTTTATTGTCACAGAGAAGTATGAACCAGTTTGTCCAAAGTGGACTACTGAAAGATGTGCCGTTTGTAGATGGGTTGAAGATTGGGATTACAACAAAATTATCATCTGCAACAGGTGGATCTATAATTTCTGGTTATCTTTGTTCCAATTGTATAGAAAATTGTGGATGTGTAACAAATTTGAATTTGATTTCACTTTCTCTGTCTTCAGTTGAAGAAATATTGTGCAGTGTGTTGACATCTTTATTTTACAGGTGCCAAATAGCTGTCCACCAAGAATGCTATGGAGCAAAGAATGTCAAGGATTTTACTTCTTGGGTCTGTAGGGTCTGCGAAACCCCTGATGTTGAGAGAGAGTGTTGTCTTTGTCCTGTAAAAGGTATTTTATTCGTTAATTTATTTATTTATTTTTTGAAAAAGTTATGTTATATAACTTATGTATTTTGATGATTTTCTTAAATTCAGGCAAAAAAAGTTATGATCAACTTAAAACTCTAATATGCTGCCAACTTCTTTATGGTACTATTAAATGGTGGATTTATTTTGATAGGAAAGAAAAGTGACTTCATAATACTAAATAGAAATTCACTCGTTTTTGGTTGGTCATATCTCTTCTTTGGCACTCCATGCTGGCCACTGTTTTTTTGGCTGTAAAATAGTTGAGAATATTATTTGCTTGATGCGAAATAGGTTATGATTATGTATTTATGTTTGCATCTTTACCATTGTCAATGTTGTCTTGCAACGCTTATTTGTTTTGTCATGTGATAATGTTTTGCAGGTGGAGCTCTAAAGCCAACCGATGTTGAGATGCTGTGGGTTCATGTCACGTGTGCTTGGTTCCGGCCTGAAGTTATATTCTCAAACGATGAGACAATGGAACCTGCATCTGGAATCCTTAAAATTTCTTCAAGTTCCTTTTTGAAGGTATACAATGTGTCATGCGGTTGTCGTGGCATTCTTGTTTTGCTGGCTTTAGCTGCCGCATTCCTTTTAGCAATAACTTTACAAGTAGGAATGAGGTCAGAAAAAGGAATTGTATGACTTCCCACTTTATACACAGTTTCTTTTTTTCTGTTAATCATATTAATATTGCGTTTTTCGGTAGAAATCTTTGCTTATTTTGCAGTGTTATGTTACTTCTTGCTCTTTCCAAGCTCTTTTGTTTTTCTCACTTGGGGTGATTTCCTGAAGCTGGAGGTGTGAATGTGTGATTTTACCCGTGTCCTAAATTTTATTGTTCATGTTAACTGCAGACTTGTGTTATCTGTAAACAAAGCCATGGATCCTGTGCAAGTTGTTGCAAATGTGCTACTCATTTTCATGTGATGTGTGCCTCTAGGGCCGGATACAGCATGGAAGTAAGTTCAGTGATTTTATTTTATGTAAACAGAGCATTGACTCAAAACGATTTTTTTTTTCTCCGTGATTCATAGTTTTAGGGTGTGTTTGGTTTTTTTTTTTGGGGGGCGGGGGGGAGTGGAAGGAAAGAGTACGGGTTACCTTGTTTGGTTTGGTTGCTGGGGAGAGGAGGTGAAGGCTTTTTAAATGACCCCCTCTTTGGTTCAAGAGGGGATGGGAGGGGAGAAATGATAGCAATTTTCCATTCTACCCTAGCATATTAGTTTATAATTTTTTTAATGTTATATAAATTAATTTACACCTCATCTAATTAATATAATAATGTATTTTAAACATGAAATAATTAATATAATAAAAGTTTTCCCTCCCCCTTCCCTCCATTTCCCTCTTGCCAAACAGACCCTTAAATCCTTAAAAGGTTTGTTGGGTGCACCCAAGCTGATGAAATATTTCAATATTGGTTAAACTTACAGTTGCATTGTATGGAGAAGAATGGAGTTCCGATAACGAAGAAGTTAATATATTGTGCATTTCACAGGTTTGAGCTGTTCACAGAATAATGATTAATGCCATTTTCCCAAGTATCTGAGTTCCTTAAGAAAATGTTGCGTTAAATTTTGATTCCATTGCAGGCTTCCAACCCCAGATTCCGTAATGGTTGTTCATACTCCATTGGGGGTCTTCTCTCCCAGAACTTCCCTGCAAAATCATAAGGGATGCTTCAGGGGCTCGAGGCTGGTATCATCAAAAAACATACAACTTCTTGAATCTTCAGCCTCCGAGACTAATGAATTTGATCCGCTATCTGCTGCAAGATGTCGTGTTTATAGAAGGTCTTCCAAGGTGAAGATGTTGGTCTTAATTCTGTGTCTAGGATATATTTAGTTCCGGGAGTTTAGTGTTGGTGTCTTGTGTCTTTTCTTTGTTAATGCTGGGCACAATTATTATAATCTTGCCATAAGCTTACCTGTGCATAATTGTAGTCAAATTTCGTTTGCATATGGTCTCATTACATATTTTTCCTATTTTTCCAGAATGCTGATGAGCCTATAATACATTTACTGAGGGGACCAAGTCGTCATTTATTAAGTTCTATAATTCAATTGAACAGCTATAAGGTAGTCTCTGTTTCCATTTTGTTAATGTTATATATGTTGACCTCTCTCTTTTTAAACAGGCGACCTCTTGTTAAATTCTTCTATACTGAAGATAGTTATTTTTGTCTTGTCTTGTTTTCTGATAGGACTCAGAAGATTTTAAAGTATTTACTTCATTCAAGGAACGTCTTCAGCATTTGCAGGTAAATGATTACAGTATGCTACAGTTGAATTTTGCATCGGTATCTTTTCTTTTAATGTCAATTTTAATTTTTGTGGCATCAGAAAACTGAAAATCATCGAGTTTGCTTTGGAAAGTCGGGTATACATGGATGGGGTCTCTTTGCTCGTAGAGATATACAAGAGGGAGAGATGGTTTGTACTTCAATTGTTTTTTATGATTTCTGACTAATGCAGGGTTAAGTTTAACGGTTTTGGAAGATGTGTTCATCCAAGTTATTTTTTTAAACAGGTTGCTGAGTACCGTGGTGAACACGTAAGACGAATTGTTGCTGATATGAGGGAGACCAAGTATCGTTCAGAAGGCAAAGACTGTTATGTAAGTCTATTATTATTATTTTCATCGTATGGACTCATCTCTCAAGCCTATCTTGTTTTGATGCTTCTTTTAGACAGGTTTATAGTTACTGGTTAGTATAGACTTGATTGTAGTTTGGACCATAACATTTACAAGATAATTATGCAGCTGTTCAAGATCAGTGAAGAAGTGGTCATTGATGCGACACATGGGGGAAATATAGCGCGCCTGATAAACCACTCTGTAAGTGGAAATTTCTGTGGTTGAGACGTTTGTTCTCTTTTCTAATGGTTTATGCAATGTCAACTAAATTGATCAACTGGTTAAGCATAGCTGGCTTTACCTCCTATTCATCCCTATGATAATTGTTTGAATATAAATTTAGATAGTTGCCAGTTGCTCATTGTTAAATATAAAAGTAGATGGCTACCAAATTGATCAACAGATCAAGCTTTGCTGGCTTTACCTCTGTTAAAGTTCATACCTATGATGCTGGTTTAAATATAAATTTAGATGCTTGCTTATATTGCTGACGTTTCTTCATATGTTCATTGCGTTAGGCTGCCAAGCTGATTTGGCTTATTATTTACATATGCAGAAGTAATTTAGTTTCCTTTATTTTCAACACCAAAAGAAATGTGTGAACAATAAGAAAATGAAATAAAATGCATATCGTTTAGCTTTTGCAACTTTATGATTACAGGATAATCATGCTTCTAATTAAGATACTGACGCCCAATTTGACCTGCCACATGCAGTGCATGCCTAACTGCTATGCAAGGATTATGAGTATGGGTGCCGAGGAAAGCCGGATTGTTCTTATTGCCAAGACCCATGTTTCTGCTGGGGAAGAACTAACGTATGTATTATTTATACTGCTTAGGTCCATGGATGGCTTACTGGTTTAATGCATGAACGTTTAGAACTAATTTAGTAATCAGAATCCTTTATTTTCCACTATAGTGAATGCATGGTGCAATTGAAGAAAGAATAAAAATGAATGAGATAATAGGTGTATAGATGAGTATGTACTTTAGCACATAGCTATGCTTCTGTGTCACCCTTATTTGAGTACATGAATATATGAAATCTAGAGGATGCAAATGAATTTGACTAACTACCAACTTTTCTGTGTCACATCAGGTATGATTACTTGTTTGATCCGGATGAGCGGGATGAACTGAAAGTTCCATGCCTTTGTAAAGCCCCCAATTGTAGGAAATTTATGAACTAGGTTTCACAATTTTTTTAGATATATTGCAGCTTAACCTGGCTAACCATAGGGAAAAGAATTTGTTTAGTTTCTCATTTTTTCATTTTTCCCCCAACTTCGTATATTTGTATATTATTTTGGTTATAAATAAAAGGAATTCCCCCAGCCAAGAGCTGGTGGCATTTTTGTATATTGCCTCATGGTTTATAGTTATGTTTATGCCCTGCCATTATTCTGACTTCTGAAGGTATTGTTGACATTTCATGCATATTTAAATGTAAATATGTGCTATGAGATTTAAATAAAGATGATATATGGGGATATTTGGAAGGCATTTTGTTTATCTTGCTAGAATTGAGCTATACAGTTCTGGACCTAGATGGATATGTCAAATGATTGAATAGCGTTTTTTACCCCTTCTTTTGAAAGTTTCAAATGATGCTGGTCGGGAGATTTCTTGGATTTTATTGTTTCACTTTCCTTTTTAAAGCAAGGATGAAGTGAAGTTTTTTAAAATAAAGCGTCCCTGTATGAATTGATAAGTAAAAATGGGTTGAATTTCTTAATATTCTTCGTATAAATATGATGTTTCTACAATTAAAATATAAAATGTTTTTCGAATATTCTGAGCCCCATCATTTTTTTTTTTTTTTTTTTTTCCATAACCAGGTAATTATGCATTTATGAAGTTTGGCAAAAAGTTACAAAGTTTTTTTATTTTTTATTTTTTGCCAAGGACAGTTTTGTAGCATAGTGCATACATCTTGTAATAAATAAGTGAGCTTCCTCGGAACCATCCCAGTTTTAGTAATAATCTTAATATGTGACTTCTCAACCCCATCAATTAAAATGAGATGAATCAGGCTTTTACAAATTTTGAAAAATAAAAAAGCATTTAGATACAAAGTAAACAAATAATCGCATCAATAAATAGTAAAACGCTAAATCATAAAAAATTTCCATACATAAGAACTATGCAAATAATATTCCGACTTTTAAAATGTGACATTTACACGAGTAGCTTTCCAAACATCAATTATCTCATTATTTCAGTATTGGGACATTTTTTTGGGGTGAAAATGGAACTTGCTAATACTATTGCCCACATAAAAATTTGATTTATATACAGATTACCCCTTAATATATGTAGATAAACCATGTCATATATGAAATTTTATTAATAATGACCAAAAACATTAAATGTAAAATTTTAGGGGCTAAACAAGAAATCACGCGCAACTACCCAATAGCTTGTTTGAAGATGCAAATGATTTGTTTCAATATTATACAATAATTATTAGAAACTTGATACCATTTGTTCTAGCATGATTTTTTTTTTGATAAAATTTTAGGAAATGGGTTATACTCACTCACAATCCAAGGTAGAAACACTTCAAACCCACTCCGTAGCGAATTCGCGACTAAAAGATATCGTCTTCCACTTTAGCGCAGGTTCTACCGATCTTGCAGACCCCTAGGATACCTCCCCCAACGCTTTAACCAACTCTAAGATCGAACCTCCTCCGTGAAAGTGTCCAACCCTCGGTTCTAGCACAATGTTGAATCCCTTGCTCAATGCTCATTTGTTTTACTTGCATATAATGTATATTGCATTGATGCCACACGTAACACTACAAACCTTCAAATATCTAGAAAACTAACAGGCCGCATTTGTTAATTTATGAATTCACTAATTTCTAAAATTAAAACCAAATAAACATATCAATTCAGAAACAAACCGCGTTCTTTTATCATGTCAAATTGCATTAGGTTAAAAAAAGAGTAATGCTCTAGATTTTACAGCCAGAACATAAAACAAGAAAATTGTCACACAACTACTACACTATTACAAGAACCGAGTACGGTGCCAGTTTTGCCCTATTTTTTACTGTTATACATTTAAACTCAGGGTAAAGAAATGACATTAGCTAGTTGCTTGACTAAAACTGTACAGGGATGAGCTTATATAATGGAAAGACGCATATTTGATAACTTCTTATTTCTTGGCAAGCAGCTTTTTCGGAAGTTTATCCAGTGGAGTCGATTTTAGAAGGAAAAGCCTGGCAGCACGCTCCTGCAATGTGCCTCCACATTTTAAGCCGCGCTCCTGCAGTTCGGACTTCAACCTCTCGAGGCCAAGAACCTGCCATGATCATAGAACAAGTAATTAATCAGAGGCTGCTGTTGAAGCAGCAGACTGTGGGCCTACTTAATTTGCAGACATGAAGAAAAAGTTCATATGAACAGCAAGCTATAAGTTCTACCACATGCAAATTCCATGATATCCTCCACACAGAATACAAAACCAGTAAAGTCAGATTTATAACAATTATAACTGTCTCCAAGTCAAACAGACAGAAGAAAGCACCATTCTAATATGTGGATAAGTAACACACAACACATCTCACCAAAAATCATCTTTATATGCTTTAGAATATGAAATTATCAATTGCATATAAGCTTTTCTGCGGCTACTCATGCAATTGCAGCATGAAGCAAACTACATCTTTGTGGTATTTTATTTAATGTATAAAAACAAATCAAGCACCAACATTAGTAGAATTCTATGTTGCACGGAAACGCCAAAATTTCAGCTGAGAACGTTTCCGATTCGCGTCTCCGTCCGAAACGCTGGGAAACGGCAAAACAACAAATCAGATCAGCAAATTGGCATAATGGCATTTTTGCAATTTTCAGAACCTGGAGGGCAATCCCTAAGAATACCAAGCCAATAAAAATGAACCCAAAGACATATTCAGATATGGGTTTTATTTAACAACCATCAGAGCTCCCATTCCCCTGTGTACATATACAAGTCAATTTAATAACCCTCTTGGAATTAATAAAAAAATCATAAAAAACAAAGTTTTGTTACTAATTATTAAACATTTCATTATAATACCAAGGCACTGATTCATTTTTTTATAGTGAAGTTGCCTATATTATATTTTGTTAATATGAAATATGAAAAATATTATTTAATACTACGACGTTTCGAACGTCTCGAAATATTAGTATTTTTGAAGTCACGTTTCGATGTCGCGTTTCGGCAACGTCTCGAAAACGCCGTTTCGGTTTCGGTGCAACATAGGTAGAATTCTAAAAGATTCAGTAACGAAAGCATATAAATATATTACTATATATATAAAACCAAAAGAAAGAGTCTTGAATGGTTGCTTATTAACATACACATACACGTTGCTAAACAACTAAAGTTGAAATAAAATTGAGCCGCTGAAGTAGCATCTATGGTAGCACAGAATAGAAAAATTATTCTTCTAAAAAAACATACCTCAAGTTCTGCAGCTGAATTAAATGCCTCAAAATTCAAAGGCTCATCTATTTCCTGAGCACTGGCACTTGAGTGAGTTTCTTCATGAGATGATGCTTTACCCTCATGCAATCCATCAGTTTCAATATCATTTGATTTGCTTGCATCGACCCCATGCTGTGAGCTTAAAAGATTTGTGGCTTGAGCAACTGCAGAATCAAGCTTGTCAGCTTCACCAGAGTCCTTCTTTCCATCTTCTTCAGCATCAATTCCCAAAGCTGCAGACTCCAAAACAGGGTTAGTGACACCATTTCCCATATTATCACATGTCACAGGTTCAACCGATTTGCCCATAGTGTTCTGAAGAGATTCAATGTTGAGACAATTGCTGGAGTCCATTTTTCCTTCTAGAACAGTCTCTTTCTCTTCTTCAGAGCAACTTTCACTTGAGCCTGCCACAGAAGATTCACCATCCTGTTTCCCACCAGTTACTGAACCTGAACTGCCTTCAGCCTTATTTGAGTCTGAGTCATTCCCATTATTTAACACAGTTGATTTCTCATTTTCTGCTTCATCTTCGCTTCCATCCTCTTCAGAATCATCACTATCACTTTCATTTAATTTCCTCTTTCCCATCCTAGCAAGTATAAATATCAACATCAATGCACAAAATCATTACAGGTTTTGATGTGTGTTTGTGCCTGTGAGTATGCAGATGAAGGAAGAGTAAACAATAAAAAAAAGAGGCTTCCTAACCACCTAAACTCTAAAAAAGGTTATTGATGCCCCCATCCTTTTTCTAATCCATATAGCACACCTAATAATCATAAATAATTCTCTTTCAGACTTCCTATATCATTCCGCAACTGTCTACAGCATGAGCATCTGAATGATCCTGTCTTTACCATCCCAGATTTGAATATATAAACTATTGAACGATACCCCTTAAAACGGAAAAACCACGCATACATTCGTATCTTGACAAGTTTTCTATCATCCAAATAATGCATTATGGTTTTATAACATGTCTAGGTTCATATTAGCCCGTAGGCATAAAGAGAGACCAGAACATCAAAAGTAGAACCAAATTAAAGAAGCAAAGAACTATAAAAACAATATATAAGAAGATAACTACAATGAACACTAAAATAAAACACTAACCATATCTTCATCTTCTTTGCATCAGATCCGTCTTTTTTAAAATTTGAAACCTTTCTCTTGCCATTTATAGACATCAAAGCCTCCTTCACCGACTCGGCAACCTCAGCAGCGCATCGCTCAGACTCCTCCCTGTATTTTGCCACATACTTGTGCGCCTCGCCATCGCCCACACCCTTCTTGCCCTTCTTCGCCTGCTTCTTCAAAAACTCTTCCGCAATCTTCTCCAGCTTCCTCTCCGCCTCCTCCGCCTTCCATTCCTCCAATCTCTTCTCCGCGTTCACGTGCCTCAACCTCCGGCCGCTCATATCTCGGCAAGCATCGAAGTTGTTAGTCTTCTTCTGCCCAGCCTTGGTGGCCGCACCACGCAAAAGCGATCCAAACCCTCCCTTGCCACCGGCGAGCCGCAGCAGCAGATGGACGGTGGGGAACACATCTCCGCCTTTCGGCGAGCAGGAGATTACAGATTCGTTACCGTTAAGGTCTTGGACGCCAGTAACAAGGCGCTGGTATTGTGTGGGGATTCTGGTAACCTCGAAAATGCGATCCTTCAGGGAATTGGCGAGAAGAGTAGGAGATGGGAATTTTAGGGTTAGGGTTTTTCCATCCAAGAGCTTCACAAAGAGATTGTAGACCTTAATGGCGGCGATGTGGTCCTCCATCGATGAAATTTCAGAAGGAATGATCAGTAATCGGAGAATTGTCGAAATTTGAGAACAATCGGGGTCTGTGGCAGAGATTTCGAAAGGAAAAGCGCGTTGAACTTGAAGATATATAGATCTTTATCAAAAAAAAATTGTTGAGGTATTCCTCTCTCTCTTTTTTTGTTTGAATATTCCTCTCTCTCTTTATTAATGATATGGTATCTCCATTGAGATATATTGGGGATGATTTATGGACTGTGATAGATTTGATAAAATTAGATTTATTAAGATTAAATTATTACATAGATTCGTCCAAAAAAAATAGATAAAACAATATTAATTTTTCGAAAAGCAATTTTTTTTAAAGATCTATGCATTTATTTATATTTCTTAAGGCATATATTCTTAAGAAAATAATTTTATTCACAGTTGGATGATTATACATTCTGTATTTTATTTTTTAAAAAAATTAGGAATATGGTATTCAAGTTTAAACAATAAATTAAATATATTTTTATTAATAATTTTATAAATTTATTGCGAAGTTTGAATTTGATCTACATTAATATATACTAGTACATCAAATTTAAAAAATATTTGTGTTTAAATTTTTATTTATTTTCAGTAATACTATATTATGGAATCTCAAGTGAATACATGAACTATAATTGGTTTTTAGCTTAACTTAATTTATTACAAAAATTGCACTTTAGTGTGCTTTCTTTCTCTTCCTTGTAAACTTTTTTGAACTATTAATATCATATTGTCTTTTTCTAAAAAAAATAATTGAAATTTCTGCATGAAATTAAATATAGTTTATATTTTATTTGCTCTTATAAGATTATATTTCCTTTTTCCATCTAAAGTTTGATATATGTACAAAACTTAACTTCATTTTTAACAGAAGTGAAATTCTGAGGGAGAGAATGAAAGGAAGGAAGAAAGGATAGTCAAAACATAAGTTTTAAAATATTTTCATGGAGCTGACTGAAAATTTCCTAATTTTAAATGAGAATGTTATGAATCGACATACAAAATATAGAATTTGTATTTATTTGTCTCTAGGGGTGAGCAAAACACCTTAAACCCGCCCATGACCCGTAGTATTTTTGTCTCATTTAAGCCCACCCAGATTGGACCCGTAACGAGTAACAGGCTACCCATACCCGTTTATATTATGCGAGCAAGACACAAGTGCACCACCTGCTCGTTACCCATATATACACCTGTTTATTTATTTATTTTTTATCTAGACATTCAGTTCCAGTCTAGTAATCGAGTTCATCAGTTCCCGTTTGGCCATTTCCCAAATCCCAATTCCTTAACCTAATGTAACCCTAACCTTGACTGTAACGGCCCACCCGGTAACACATACTGCAAGCAGCCGGCCACCACTGTGGCAAGTATTGTCCTCTTCCTTAGAAGATTTGTTCCTTGGAAAGTAACACATACTTTACGCAAGAATGTCTCCCAAATGACTCGAAGCCACGACTTGAGCCATAAGTATGTGCCTTAGGAGTCATTTGGTAACCAAGTGCACCTAGGTCTTAAGGCACGTATTAATGGAGACATTTGGATAAGTGTCCAAACAATAATAACAAAGCAGACAAGGATCAAAGCTTGTTCGCGGCTACAACAAATCAATCATTGACTCATCACTTGTTCAGTCAAGAGCGAGACAGAAAGGTTGTTGCTAAGTACATTATAAAGGATGAGATGCTAGAGTTCAACCCAAATTTCAAATGCCATCAAGATGGACAACTGCTAGAGATTGCTGCAACATATATCAAGAACAAGCAGATATCTTGAGAAAATATTTTAAGACTTCTAAAGTCAGTGTGTCCTTCACCTCACCACTGATTGTTGCACCTCTGTACAAAATAACTACTACATGTGTTTGATTATATGCTTTTGGGAGCTCTTTATCCTCAAAGATGGCTAAGGCACTTATATGTGCACAAAATTGGCTATCAGTGAAACCACCCAACTTGAATGACTTTGATGTTGATAATTTTGATAAGCCTGCAGCTATTGTTATCGGGATCTTAATTTGTTTTCTATTTTTTGTTTTTAATGTTTCATTTCATATTCATATTAGTTAATACATATTAATCAATAGGGTTTATCTTCCTTTGTTTCGTAATGGAAGATGTAGGACGAGGAGGTGAATTTGAACAGTAAAGATTTGCAGTTGAAGATTAATAGATGATGAATTTTTTATGTTTGGAATCGTTCAAGTTTGAACCTCAATTATTAGTATTGTTCTTTTTTTTTTGTGTGAATTGTGAAGTTGTGATGCTTGAAGTTTGAACTTCAAAGTTTAGTAATAAGTAATTTAGAATATTAATATGGACATGATTAAAGACTTAAGGTTATTACATATTAGTCATTTAGTTATAAAAAAGAAGGTAAGTATTATTGAGCAGGTTTGAATGCTTTTGGATTTGTATATTTTGAACTTTGCTGATGATCATAGATGATGGCATATGTTTTTAGCCTTTTAGTGCTATTTATTCTTTAATTTTACTTTCTAGTGTTTTGTTTGAGAGTTGAGACTTTGAGATACTTTTATGTTAGATTGTTTCTTGTATGGTTGTTTTTAGTTGGAACGAATTATTTTTTCTTTGGGAAAGAAAGGCAAAAAACGTCAAGCCTACAATGAAAGTGTTCTAGAAAAAAAGTTGTAGATTCTTAAACGGGTTCCTTACCCATTTAAGACCGCCTCATTTAACTCATACCAGTTTTACCACTAGTTAAACGGTTCATCTACTGCACGGGCGCCTCAGTATCCGTTTAATATAAACGAGCGGGACATTGGTACACCCTCAAGGCAGCCCCGCCCCCATTACTCACTCCTAATGGCGGCCATTGGATTTCTTACCAAAAATTTGTAAATGGCCAACTCTGATAAATTAGGGATTTTAGAGGATAAAGGGTAAATTTGTAAATAAATTTGTTTTACTATAAGTTTTAATTAAAAATAAATTTTTGGAAGATTTTAAAAATATTAGTAATAGAGTTAGTTATTTGGATTTATGTGTATATTTTTGAAATAGAGAGAATCTGTGTAATTAAAGTAAAACATAATGATAGTCCAAGCATTTTACTAGTAAATTAAATATATCTTTATTAAAATTTATTATAAACATATTACGAAAATTGATTTTGATCTACATTGTGATATACTAGCACATCAAATTTAATAAATATTTATGTTTGAATTTTTTATTTTATTGTTAGTGATTCTACACTAGTTTATTTTTTTTAATAAATTTATCTTATATTATAGAGTACTGTACAAGTGACTTGCCAATACTACAGCATTATTGTTTGAAAATACTACCCATTACTCTTATATCTACACTAATAACCAGATTTTATATATTATGCACCGGAAGTAATAATTAATAGGGAAAATCCTTTTGGGGGCCCTTCTAACAGATTTTTTTTTAAAAAAAAGGACCCCAAGATTCTGAAAATCCCAAAAAAAAGCCCTAGGGCCTTTTCTGGTATAAATTCATTAAACGTTAACAACTAAATCAACCCCATTAACAACTAAATCAATATCCGTTAACAACTAAATCAGTCACATTAACAACAATATTTTAACAACTAAATCAGTTACATTAACAACAATATCAGCCCCGGTTAACAACTATATCAGCTCCGTTAACAATTAACATTTTAATGAAAAATCCCACAAAAGGCCCCGGGGTCTTTTTTGAGATTTTCAAAATCTTGGGGCCCTTTTTGAGATTTTTTTTTTTCTGTTAAAAGGGCCCCCAAAAGGATTTTCCCTAATTAATAAGACACCACTATATATAGTGAATTAGAGATGTTCATAATTCATTAATTTATCCTTATTATACTTGGATATACATCTTTATCCTAGACAAAATATTACTTGTCCTCTAATAAGAACAAGAAGCTAAGAATTACTTATTATAATCTCAAAGCAGGTTTTGGGTGGAGAAAATAGCTCGAGCTAGATGGAAGACATGATTCTTGGAGTACTTATTGAAGGATCATGTGGACCATTAAGCATCTCACTCAACTCCCTTGCAAACACTTCCATGGCCAGAGCAGGCAAGCTAATAGGAATCACTGTAAATCTCTCTCCCTCACTGTTCTCAGATGACATAAAATTACTTGTCATCTCTGGAACAATGGTGGACAAACCATTGGCTAGCCCACCATAAATTGCCTTACCCCACCCAACATCCATATCTCCGAACCCGACACGTGTCATGTTCATCACAAGGAATGACCTCACCGTCGTGTGGTGGGGTCGTCCGTTCGCTACTGTGAAATCCATCAAAGATTGAATATGCTCTTGGTCTACCATAGCCCTCCCCTTTTTGATCACTTCTAAAGCATACTCAAAATGGTTGTCCATCAGCTTTCCAGCGGCGCTGACTACCGCTGGAAACAGGAAGCTGTTACCGTAGTAGCCAAGTGGTAACAGAGTTTTCAACAAGGAACGTAGTCCAACGATTGACATCAAGCAAACTTCTGCTTCCCGCGGTGGCTGCAGTGCTATAGTACGACAGCGCCATAGGCATGCGGCGAGGATATCAAAAGTGGTAGATCGAGCAAGATGGCTCGGAAGTTGGCGGCGGAGGGTGGCGATTTGGGAGGGCCTGACAAAGAAAGAGCGTTGAACTACGTTTTGTGGTGGGACTGACATGAAGATAGGATGATATTGGTGGTTGATATAGGAATCCTGCTCGTCGTATTCATGGTGGATGCGTGTGACACGTGGTGGGTCTCTTGCGGTCAAAAGCTCTCTCTGCCATACTGGTAGAATCGAAGGTTGAGAAGCTCCCTTGGCTATTTCAGATAATGCCTTCAAGAATTGAAGCAGACCAGGCCCGTCACTAACGACATGGTTAAGTCTGACCGCCATGATAAAACCTCCACACTTGAGCCTCGTTACCTGCCATTATTCATGAATGTCTCAGGTATGAACTTTTGAGTTTTGGTAACAGTAAATCTCAATACGTAGGATGAAATTAGGGGCAGGGGGTGCTTGGGGCCAACAGGTTTCCTTTCTAAGCAATTTACTTAGTTAGAAGAGCTAAACAATCCATATGATGAACTTTTAAGAGTCTATATTTTTTAAAAAAATTATTTTAATTGTTATAGAGTCTAAAATAAATATAACCTCGCACCTGTTATTCTTTAAAAAATAACGATTATTCATCTAAAACTTATCATTTTAAAAAAAATCTAATCTAGACCATCTAAAATCATATATAAACAATCCAGATCTTCTAAACCTTTTCATACTAAGCAAATTGCTTAATATGGAAACTACACAATTTTAGAACATTAAATCTTTAAAAATCAGAAATAATAGTAAATAATACTATTTTTTTGTCCTTAAATATTAAAATATCCCTCATTTTATGTAGGATTTAACCATGAAAAGAATTTTTTTAAAACAAATTTGGCAAGCCCCTCATTTTTTGGGCAGGAGAGAGAGGGACATCAGGCACCCCTGCCCTCTAGTTAGATGATGTACCTGTATGAGTAGGAGGGGAGAGTTAATTATGGATTGTGAGGCAGGAAGATGGTGAAGGAGCTCATGGAAGCATGGAAATGGAGGGTGAAGAAGATCACCAAACTGATCAAGTGTGACATCTGCGTCTGCTTCTATGAACAAGACGCCTTCCGCCGTACAATCCACCATGAGTTTCCGATCACCTCCTTCCCTGAGCCTTCCTGCTAATGGGTAGTAATACACCAGTGCTTCTGCGAGTGCATTTCTAATGATTCCCACAGGATCTATTCCCTCCATTGAAGGGTCATGACGATACAACATTATGAAAGGAACTTGAAAACGAAGACCACCTTGACTGTCAATGTCGGAGAGTGGCTTGAGTTCGCGGGGAGTGGGCTTCGCCGGAGCCACCAGCTCCGGTCGGCATCTCCGCACTGTAAACTCCATGATGTTGTTATGTGCTGAGGGAAAATGGAGAGGATGCAGGATAGAGAGGAAAAATTATATGGCATGTGTGTATAGTATACTCTGCTCTCGTGTTCAAGTGGAGTACTTTATATGGAAGTAAAGGTGATTGGTGACGTAGCAATGTAAGAGATGGGGCCCACCAACAATGACATAGTATAGTATATTTTTGTTTTGGTCAACAAACACATATCCTAATTACATATCCTAGTTAAATGTTTTTTAGAAGAAGTTAAGGTGATTATTGGTGACGTGCATAGTCAGGCAGCAGGACCACAAATTTGCAAATAAAAACACGTTTTTCATTTTAATAAACGGCACAGCCAGCCATTCAAAAATGTAATGTGAGCCATGCATCTTTAGAAAAATATGGTACACTCATTCTTTATAATGATAGAATAGGGGGACAGAGAGGGAGAGAGATATGAAGTCAATAATGGCAATTGCCGGGTCATCCATGCTTATCAATTACTACCTTCGGTCTTATTATAAATAGACCTAGTTGATTTTTTTTTGGAGGGATTAAAGAAGTTAAATAAGTCACTTAATCATTTGAAATATTGTGTATCCTTAAATTATATATCAGTTTATTAGTCAAACTAATTAGTTTGAAGAAAAAAATAAAAATACAAACATTCTAAAGTAATTTAATTAGCTTTCTTAATCTCTCCAAAAAAATCAACTAGATCTTATAATTAGGACCGGAAGGAGTATTAATGTTGATATAACCAACGAGGTTAAATTTAACAGAAGGGATTAGTTCCTCACAATATGGAAAATCAATGTTCGGATCTCTAATGGGAAAAGTGCCCACATTTAGTCTTCAACAATATTTTAAATAAGATTGACTCCAATAAGAAGACACCTATGTTTAGGAAAAATAAAGTTTTATAAATTTAAATTTTTTAATATATTGTTTTATGTTATTTGGTCAAGGAAAAATGCAAATAAGATTTCCATCTAAAATGGTCTGATCGGCAATGACAAATGTTTATAGGGTGAAGGCGTAAATTAATCCCAAAAGTTTTTGTTGAGAAGAATGTTGTTTTTAAATTCAATGTTATTTTAAAAGTTTTAAAATATAACAATGTTAATCTATTTTATTAAAAAACTAACATTTGATTTTTTAACAGATATGGACAAGTTTCTTTTAATTAAAAGAAGGCTCTCAAGAGCCATATCAATTTTCAGGGTCTATGCAGTCTCATGGATTTTTAACCTCATGGGTTGGGTTTGGACTTAGAACTCATCCAACTTCCATTTCAATCATTTTCATTATTTATAAAATTTATTATTAAAGTGAGAAGAAAGAAAGAGAGAACCGTATTAATTAAATACCAAAGAGATAAAATATAATACAGCCTAATGTTTTGTTCTGTGCTAATCAAGAAAATTACTTCTTCATATCCTAATTATAAGCCAAAGTATATAATATAATTTATACTATAAACTTTATCATATATAATTAAAACGGGAGTATATGTTTTGTTTGAGCTATTTGACTCAATTATAACGGAGTACCTTTTTAAGCATTGCTTAAGAATAAGGTTGTTTATTCGACATTTTCATGAGCGTGATGGATATGAGTTTCTTCTATTTGCTTATGAAAAAAAATATACTACCCTGATCCTAAATGTAGGATTGGATGAGAATGTTTTAAATTATTCTCTCTCTAGTCCTACATATAAAACATAATTGATTTTTTTAGAAATATTAAAGAAACTAATTAAATTACCTTAAAAAAATTATATTTATTTTTTCTTTAAATTATTTTGTCTAATATATAAACTGATATATAATATAATAATATACAACATATAATATGATTAAGAATTTATTTAAAACTTTTTTAATCTCTCTCTAAAAAAAAATTCAACTCTCGTCTTATATTTAAGACCAAAGAGAGTATATACCTATGCTCCATATACATACATACATACATATATATATATATATATATATGTGAGTGTGTGTATGAGTTTATCGTTTGTCATGTCACTTGACATAAGATTATGTTAAGTCACCACAAAACTACGTCGTTTTGAGAGTTAGGGAAATTAATGAAGGGTGTTTTGGTCAAATTCATATAATAAATACAAAAATAAAAATACCAAAATACCTTTCATTAATTCCCTTAATTCCCAAAACGACGTAGTTTTAGGGTTAGAGAAATTAATGAAGGATCTTTTAGTAAAATTTATATAATAAATACAAAAACAAAAAATATCAAAACACCCTTCATTAATTCCCCTAACTCTAAAACGACGTAGTTTTGAGGTGACTTAACATAACAAATGATAAACTATATATATATATATATTTCAGTTAGTGCATCAAAGATTAAAGTCGTTAAAATGGGCCGGACCCCTGCGGCCCACCCCATTTAAATTTCATTTCTAACCCCCTTATTTCTAGCCACATAATGGGGTTAGTTTTTGGCCCTAACCCTATTTAGCCCCCATATGATGGGGTTATGATAGGTTGGCCGCGGCCACCCTATTATTTTATATTTGTGCATGCGTAGAAAGAATACTTGTCGCATTTAAATTACCTTTCTACCCTTACTTTTAAATAAATTAAAAACCCCACCCCCACCACCACCACCACCACGGCGGCCACCACCACCACCGCCTGTCGACCGGCCACCACTACCATCAAGCGGCGGCCACCACCAACACCACTCCGGCCAATGCCACCACCGCCTCGGGCCGGGCCACACCACCACCACCACCACCACCGCCGTGACGGTGGTGGTGGTGGTGGTGGGGGGGTGGCGGTGGTGGTGGTGATGATGGGGGGGGGTGGGGGGTTTTTTTTTTATAAAAAAATTTATTTAAAAGTAAATAAATTAAGATAATTATAATTTTTTTAATGTAAATAAATACACATTAAAATAATATATTCAAGTGACAACATTACATTGGTTACGCATAGATACGTCAAACCTCGTAGTATGAAATTATTATTACTAATTAATAAAAATATAAAAATGTATTTAATGTTTAGAAATATTTTTTTACCGCATGGCCACCCTAACCCTGGGGTTATATAATTTTTTTACGTCGGCTTATTTAACATGCGGGCTTTTTTTTCACATGGCATATGGGCCAGTATAAACAACGGTAATACTGTCATCATCCTAGGGCTAACGGCCAAAATTGGTGGCCGTTTGACAGCTCTAATCAGCATCATCATACGTAAATTGGAAAATTAGAATGATTCACTCTTGTTTTTTTCCTCAGTGGTAGCGAGACCAGCAGAACATGCAATTAAAAAACGTTTTCCATTTAATTCATGGCACAGTCAATTACTAAAAAATGTGAGTCATTTTAGAAAAATACAGTACACTCGTTCTCCATGATAGAACAGAGAGATATCAATGTCAATGTCGCCAAGTCATCCATACTTAGAAGGGGAATTACTATAAGGACTTGAAGTATAAATTTAATCACTCAAAAGTTTTATAACAGCTAAGGAGCATAATATAATAAGATAACAAATATTATATTTTAATTTCGTTGATAAAAAATATTATACTCCCCCATTATCAAATATAAACAAGGTTGTAAACTTCTGTAAATATTCAGTGTTTAACCAAACTACCCCTGCTACGTACGTCGAAGAGACTCTTCCTTCACTTTCAAATGTGTAAGAGCTTATTGCAATCGATTGTTTGCTCACCATTATATTGTTTATCTCTAATGAAGCAACTCTCAATCCGTGGGCATCAAAAAAACATATCAACATCTTCAAGCAGACTCTTGCACGATCGTGTAACGTGGTCACAATAAGATTTATTACAATTGCTTATTTTCTTTATTAGTGTAAACATAGGCTTCTGCTAATGCCTTTTCTGATTATTCCTGTTGGATCTTTTCCTTCCGTTGAAGGGTCTCGACGATATAACATTAAGAAAGGAACTTGAAAACGAAGACCTTCTTGACTGTCTATGTTAGAGAGTAGCTTGAGTTTGCGGGGAGTCGGCTTCGCCGGAGCCGCCAGCTCCAGTTGGCACCTCCGCACTGAACAATCTAGGGAGGGAGAAGAACCTGATGATTGCGGAATCATAATGTTACTCCATCTGGTCTTAATTATAAGACCATGTTGACTTTGTTGGAGAGATTAAAAAAACTAAATTAATTACTTAATCATAACATATGTTGTATATTCTTAGATTATATATTAGTTTATTAGTCAAACTAATTAGTTTGAAGGAAAAAACAAAAATAAAAATACTCTAAAGTAATTTAATTAGCTTCTTTAATCTGTTTAAAAAAAGTCAATTTTGTCTTATAATTAAGACCGGAGACAATATACATGTTGAGAGAAAGTGGAGCAGAGTAGATAAGATAGAGAGGAAAAATCATAGAATGCCACAGCTTAAACTCTGATGCTAGCTTACTATATATTGACTTGAAAGGGATTTTAATGAGGTTGGGTGGTGGATCATTAATGGTGACGTGCATAGTCAGACCACAAATTTGCAAATAAAAACACGTTTTTCATTTTAATAAATGGCACAGCCAATCATTCAAAAATGTAATGTGAGCCATGCATCTTTAGAAAAATATGGTACACTCATTCTATATTATATATGATAGAATTGGGGGTGGAGAGATACTATTTTGGTCCTATTTATAAATTATTTTTATTAAAAAAATTAGTTTTATTTATAAGCCCAGTTTCAAGGTAGTAAATGAGATTGTAACAATTTTGCCCATATTAATTGTATCAATGAAAATAGAGAGAGAAGTAAGAGTTGAAAAATACACATTCATAAATGAGGGTAAAGTTGAAAATTTACCAAATTATTATTGAGTTAATTACCTCTCCTTAGTATGTGTGATTTAGTTAAAAATGACTTATAAAGAAAATCAGAGTATTATAAAGTCAATCATGACAATTGCCAAGTCATCCTTACTTATCAATTATTAATGTTAATATAACCAACAGGGTTGAATTTAGTAGAAATGGTTCCTCAAAATGTAAAGAACTAATGTTCGAATTCCTACTGAAAGGTACCCACATTTAGTGGCTGATAATATTTTGAATATGATTGTTTCCAATAGGAGGATGCCTATGTTTAGGAAAAAAAATGTTAACATAAATTTAAATTTTTTCAATATATTGTTGTGTTTTTTGCTCAAGGAAAAATGCAAATAGGACTTCCATCTAAAATGGTCTGACTAGCAATGACAAATGTTTATAGGGTTAAGGTGCAAATCTATCCTAAAAGTTTTCGCTGAAGAACAATGTTGCCTTGGAAGTTTTTCAGGTTCAATGTCACCATAGAAATTTTAAAACATAGTAATGTTGCCCTATTCCGTTAAAAAACTAACGTTGACTGTTAAAAAAATGACGTTGACTGTAAACTTTTTAACAAAAATGGACAATATTGCTTCATTTTAACACTTTCAGGGAAACGTTGAACTGAAAAAACTTTCAGGATAATGTAACATTACTCCTTAATGAAAATATGCATGATAAATTTACATTTTAACACATGTTTATATAACCCAACCCCTTGGAGCCAACTTATGGCTTCATCTGTTTGCAAGGGTTATGTGTATATTCATCTGTTTGAAACTTAAGATATCCTTTCATTCGCTTGAAAAGTTGAGTTTTCAATTATTACTTTGTAGTCGAATTTCTTGAATTTACAAAGGAGACCCCCCATCTACTGATAAAAGAGATGAGGTTCGCTTGCACGTTGTCCATTATACAGCTACAACCACATATATCCTCTTACGAGAGATAATATAGTTTGACGTACTATCAGGCTTTAAATTTAAATAAGCACACATCTTTTAACAGGAATTTAAACTTTGACTCGTCATATTGCGAAAGACTAGTCGTCACTTCCACTATCGTCAACCTCGTTGCACGATCGAGTCACATGGTCACAAGATTTATTAGTAAACATGGGCTTTATTATTAAAGTACTTAATCCTAAGCCTGTAGCTTTTTCCTGTACTTGTCCTTCACTAGACTCATAAAAAAAACAAAGTATACCCTTGCTTAATTACTGTCATCCTAACTTTCTCTTGTGATCAAATAACCTATAATCGAAAAAGCTCTAGAGGGAAGACATGATGATTCCTGGAGCATTCATTGAAGGACCTTGTGGACCACTAATAAGCATCTCATTGAACTCTCTAACAAACACCTCCATGGCCAGAGCAGGCAAGCTGGTATCACTATGAATCTTTCTCCCTTACTGTTCTTCGATGACACAAAGTTACTCGTCATCTTTGGAACAACAATACATTGACCATGGGCGACCCCACCGTACACCGCTTTGCCCCAACCAATATCCACATCTTCAAACCTAGCATGTGTCATGTCCAATGCAAGGAACGACCTCACTGTTGTATGGTGTGGCTGTCCCTTTGCCACCATCAGGTCCACCAGAGACTGAACATGCTCCATGTCTACGGTTGCCTTCCCCTTTCTCATCACTTCTAAAGCATACCCAAAGTGGTTGTTCATGAGCTTTTCGGCAGGGCTGACCACCGCTGGATATAGGAAGCCGTTGCCATAGTAGCCGCTCGGAGGCTTCAATAAGGACCGTACACCCACGACGAACATCAATTTGACTTCTACTTCCGGAGGTGGCTGCAAGGCGATGGTACGACAACGCCATAAGCATGCAGCAAGGACCTGAAAACTGGAGGATCGAGCTAAATGGTTTGGAAGTTGACGGCGAGGGCGACAATTTGGGAGGGCCTGACAAGGAAAGAACGTTGAACTATGTTTTGTGGTGGCACTGACATGAAGATGGGATGAAACTGGTGGTTGATATAGGAATCTTGCTCGTCGTATTCATGGTGGATGCGTGTGACATGTGGTGGGTCTCTCGCGGTCAAAAGCTCTCTCTGCCATACTGGTAGAATCGAAGGTTGAGAAGCTCCCTTGGCTATTTCAGATAATGCCTTCAGGAATTGAAGTAGACCAGGCCCGTCACTAATGGCATGGTTAAGTTTGACTGCCATGATAAAACCTCCACACTTGAGCCTCGTTACCTGCCATTATTCATGAATGTCTCAAGTATGAACTTTTGAGTTTTGATAACAGTAAATCTCAGTACGTAAGATGAAATTAGGGCCAGGGGTGCTTAGTGCCAACATGTTTCCTTTCTAAGCAATTTACTTCGTTAGAAGAGCTAAGCAGTCCATATGATGAATTTTTAAGAGTCTATATTTTTTTTTAAAAAAAATTTTAATTGTTATAGAGTCTAAAATAAATATAATTTCCCACCTATTATTCTTTGAAAAAAAGATTATTCATTTAAAACTCAACATTCTTAAAAAAAAGTCTAATTTAAACCACGGATCTTCTAACCTCTCCATACTAAGAAATTGCTTAATATGGAAACTGGTTCCGTGCCTAGTGTGTGCCCTGCTGTCCTGTTTGTTGCCCCATAAAATGGGGGTCTCGCCAAATATTTTTTAAGATTTTTTAGTTTATTTTTATTATTAGATTTTACATAAAATAAATGATATTTTGTCATCTTGTAGATAAGAAAAAAATGGCGATGTTTTTAATTTTTATGATTTTTTTAAATATTTAATTTTTTAAATGAATGAGAAACTACGCATTTTTAAAATATTAAATCTTTAAAAAAATATTAAAAAATTGCAAAAAACATAATTTTTGTCTTTAAATATCAAAACGTTACTCATTTAATATAAGATCTAATGATAAAGAGAAATAAAAATAAAATGGCAAGCCCCTCATTTTTTGGGCCAGAGAGAAGGGGGACATCAGGCACCCCTGCCCTCTAGTTAGATGATGTACCTGTATAAGTATGAGTGGAGAGTTAATTATGGATTGTGAGGCAGGAGGATGGTGAAGGAGATCATGGAAGTATGGAAATGGAGGGTGAAGAAGATCACAAAACTGATCAAGTGTGACATCTGCGTCTGCTTTCTATGAACAAGACGCCTTCCGCCGTACAATCCACCATGAGTTTCCAATTACCTCCTTCCCTAAGCCTTCCTGCTAATGGATAGTAATACACCAGTGCTTCTGCGAGTGCCTTTCTAATGATTCTTACAGGATCTATTCCTTCCATTGAAGGGTCATGACGATACAACATTATGAAAGGAACTTGAAAACGAAGACCTTCTTGACAGTCAATGTCGGAGAGTGGCTTGAGTTCGCGGGGAGTGGGCTTCGCCGGAGCCACCAGCTCCGGTCGGCATCTCTGCACTGTAAACTCCATGATGTTGCTATGTGCTGAGGGAAAATGGAGAGGATGCATGATAGAGAGGAAAAATTATATGGCATGTGTGTATACTCTGCTCTCGTGTTCAAGTGGAGTGCTTTATATGGAAGTAAAGGTGATTGGTGACGTAGCAATGTAAGAGCCAGCCCACCAACAATGACATAGTATACCATAGTATATTTTTGTTTTGGTCAACAAACACAATACTACCTATCTAATTATAGTTAATTTTTTTTTAGAAAGATTAAAGAAACAAAATAAGTTAATTATTCATTTCATTTATTATGTATCCTTAGATTATATATTATTTTATTAGTCAAATTAATTAGTTTGAAGAAAAAAATAAAAATAAAAATACTTTAAAACTCCTTGATAAATTTTTCAGGAGCTGATCTAGCTATTCTAAGATTTTTCTAGCTGAGTATATTTAATCTTGTGAGACGTTAACCAATATGCCAAAAATATATACTAGTAGCAGAGACGTACCACATATTATATATACCACAAAAACCTTCTTTGCCCTACTTGATGTGGGACTTGTCACGGTGATACCGTAACTAATATATGCGTTTAATATTTTATGGTGCACATAGAAATTTAAAGTATTTTTTTGAAATGTGTCTAGTCCAGTATCATAAATTATATTTGTAATGTATAGAATACCTTAAAATATTTTTTTAGAAGTAACCATCATCCTAAATAATCTATCATGTTAAGTGTAAAATTGCATAAAAAATATTCCAAGATGATAGACGCATCTTAAAGAAAATGTTTTCGCATGTTACTTTAGTATAATAGATGCACACACATATATATATATATATATTTTAAAAAAAACTACTCTGGGGGTGTTTGTTGTGCTTTACTTTTTTTTTTTTTTTTTTTTTGATAGATACAGACAAGCTAGAGCTTGAAAGTTAAGAAAGAGCTAGATCATGAAGATCAAGCCCAAAGTACATCAAACTAGAAAGAAGAAAACTAGCAACGGGTGACCAGTTGATCCCGTAAAACCATATCCAAACATGCCGTCGGAATTGTTTGGACCAGCGTGACGTCAACATCAGCAGGAGCATCATGATCCAGTTTGGCCATACAGTCGGTGCATGAAATGTTGTCTCTTGGAGTATAATGAAGCTCCACGTTCCAGTCCCTGAAAAGCATATCTCTAGTTGCCCCAATAATGTCCCTAAGTGGATGATCAGCACTTGAGTCCCTCATAAGTATGTTAACAGCGTCGAGAGAGTCGGAATAGAGGATAATTCTCTGAAAGCCCATCTGGAGACTGACTTTTAGACCAAGCATGATATCACATATCTCAGCTTCAATGACAGAGTGCAGACCAAGGGACTTGTGGAATCCCATCAACCATTGCCCTTGAGAGTTCCTTATCACTCCTCCGCAAGCTGCTTGGTGCTGGTGACGCACCGACCCATCTACATCGATGCGAACCGCATGTGCTTTAATTTTTTGTTTTTTTGCAACATGGTACAGCAATGTATACCCAAATGAAACCCAAGTTTTTCATTAAATTACAGGACATGCAACTATGAGATCTGTGCACGTTTATTCCCTGTTTGGGACGAAGAATGAGGCAATATACAAAGGCCAGAGCTACAAATGTCTTAATAGGCTGGGCCTGGACTTTGGACCACCATCGACTTGTCTTTGACAAGTATATATTGAGTTTCGGCCACAAAAGTCTGGACCGTCCACAGTTATTTCTTTTTCTTTTTTTTATTGGTCTCAAAAATTAAAAGACACATGTTAAATGTTTTCTTAAAAAAGAATTTGTGGTGCTGGGATGCAGACTGGTCCCTACCAATCTCACCAAGCATTTATCTAGGTGTTTCTTATGATGCATGTCTTGTAAATTGTGTCTTAAAGCTTGAAATAATTAAAAATATGTCTTTAATTTCAAATTCATGAATATTAATTTAGTATCCAATAAGATAAAAAAGTATTTAGATTTAATAAAATTGTTCCAATATATTTGTTATCATCCTAAATATTATCTAAATAATTCTTTTAAAAAAAATATCTAAAGAGTCTTAAAGATTTGATAATTATATATATTTTGGGCTAAACATATATAATTATTAAAAAAAAAAACTATGTAGTTTTGGGTAAAAACAAGCCACAGATGCTTTTTTTTTTTTTGAAAAAAAATCATCTACAATTGTGGAATATTTTTTAGCACTCTTCGATACTACTAAGAAAATACCTCTAGGTGAGGGATGCTAAATACGGAGTGCTATAAATTTTAGGTTGAGTATACTAAAAGTTAATTTGAGATAATAGATATTACTAAAAAAGTATTCTGCAGTTATTGATACCTTTTTTTTCTTAAAAAAAGAAGAAGAAGAAGCTTTTAAGGCTTATTTTTACCCCTAAAACTGCATAGTTTTAGATTAAATTAAAGAATGAAAACGAACGAGAACCTGAGAATCCAATCTAAAAAAAATATACGCATCCAACGATCAGACTTGTTTGTTTTTACTTAGCTGTGTCATTATTGCACAGCCAATCAATAAAAAACACGCGTCCTCTACGATTTTTTGTGATAATTTGTACCCGCGTCCCTATTATAGAACCTCTTTTTTTAGAATGTGTTTTCTAGGCATTGGTTAGTTTCAACTTTTTAGGAGCATTATTGAGTGAGAATATAAATTAATATAATGTTGGAGTTTAATGTAATTAAAAAGAATAATATTAGGAGCCCTTGAGTTTTGTGACAAATTTAAAACATGTGCCATTTTTTTTATGAGTATAAATTAGTAATAAGTGAATTATATTTGGGATACTAGAATTTATGAGAAAAAAGTTAAGGGTTTATTTTGTTTTGAAATTTTCATTAAGGGGCAATTTTGTTCTGAAAGTATAAAAAATAAAGTAATTTTGCCCTAACCGTTATCCCAGTTAATTTTGACCGTTAGTTGACCAAATATGTTGAGCTGACAATCCACATGTTATTCATGTCATTTTGTTATTGTACAAATTTACCCTAAAAATTTTAAATCTAACCTTAAGAAAAGAAAAGTAGTATATGGCATATGAAATTCCTAGTCATATTTGCACATTAATAAAAATGACGTAGATAATATGTGGTCTACCGGCTCATCATATTTAGTCAACAAACGGTTAAAATTAATTGGGATAACGGTCATGACAAAATTGCTTCCTTTTTTTTGCACATTCGGGACAAAATTTTACCCCTTGGTGAAAGTTTTCAGGGAAGTTGCTCCTTTGACCAATCAAGAAAAAGATGTAGGAATAGTATTCAACAGATTTCAAAATTAAACTAACAGAATTTGTACAAAGGTTTAGTGCTTTTTTACGGTGAAAAGAGAAACTATGAAACATATCATTTTTGCATATTGCAGCAGCTCTCCAACACAAAGTGATAGTCTCACACACACACACACACACACACATGCACATTGACATACATATAGCTTAGGCTAGTGAGTTTGAGAAGTAAAATCAGGCTCAGATGGCTTCTGAGGCAGCAATCTCTGTGTCATGTGTTGGTTGTTTTGTTGCATGTTTCGTACGTTGGTAGCGAACCTTGAAGCATAAATGGAAGCACCAAGAATTGGTGTTGTCGTTGATGATGATGATGATCCATTCTCGTTGGCCAAAGCATCTTTCAGTCTTTCTTCTGCTTCACGTAATGACCTCTCTACCTTCTTCCTGTAGTAACGACGCCATGCTGCTTGTATGAAACACACACCCCATGTCCTCCACTGCACCGAATAAAACCTGCCAAAAAAATCAACATTGGTAAATAATACAGTATTGTTTTGAATGATGTTTCATAAACAAAGCCGTATATTACGTTTAATATTCATATCAGACACATTTGAAATTGCGCCATGTCCATATCAGGGGAATGAGATTCCCTACCTATCCTTTGGATAGGCAGGGAGAGCTCCTCTCCCCTGGACCGTCCAGATCTAATCTGAATGGTCCAAGTCTTATTTTTTTATTTACTTTTTATTTCTTCAAAAAAAAAAATTATTTTAATGGATACAGAATCTAAAATAAAGATAATCTTTCAACTAACATTTTTTCAAAAAACGATTTTTTATTTAAAAAACAGCAGTTAAAAAAATAAAATCTGGACCGTCCAGATCGTATCTGGATGGTTTAGATGCGCCAGGCGCATGGTGCCTATCCAAAGGATAGACACCAAAACCGGTTCCCATATCAGGTGATACTTGAGATTATACATGGAAGAAGGTTTCTTATTTTCATTAATGGTTATTTATAATGCATATGATTAAAAAGGATAGCTTAGGAAAACTAACACACATATGTTACAAATAACTAACTTAACTAATTTCCTTAATACCTATAAATTAGTTATCTGACCCTTATATTAAGGACATTAGGGATAGGGAGTATTCCCAAGCCTTGCCTGAAAGTGTGCTGAAGCTGTTTGCTATGAAGTCTTTGGAATTCGGAAGTAACAAACTTCAAGTCATCAGGCATGATAGCAAAAGCTTCAACTTCTGATATAGATTCCATTGTTTTTGTTGAAATGGGAAGATTTGAAGACGAATTGGGGTCCAAGGCCCATGTTAGAAGCTCTTCACCACAAAAGTCACCAGCTTGGAGAACTGAGGAGTTAAAGAAACCAGTTCTTCCTCATATGTTGTCATAGTCATCACAAGCTTTCCTCGCATAATGAAGCGCATTTCATCGACCGGATCACCTTCGCGAACAATGTAACTCTTCTCTGTATAAAGAACTGGCTTCAATCTATCAGACATTGCATCCAACAACTGTTCATCCATTTTCTCAAACAGTGGAACCTAAATCAACAAGACCACAAACATGATCATTAGGCTTGTAAATTTATCCTTAACATGTTCATTAATATTTTAAAAGACGAGAAGAAATGACTATGGATGATGATACTCACTTTTTTAAGTAAATCCAAGCAAAGATGACGCATTATATCTCTTCTGAGATCTTTAGGAAGGTTTTGGATTAATGATTCTTCTTCGACACCCCGATTTTCTTGCCACTTGTAATGTTCATATCGTCTAATTCTTTCCTTAATCATCTGGGGAAGCATACGGTGGGCCATCCATCGCTCTGCGTCTCTCCTTTTGACTCTCATCTCCTCAACTCTCACAGTTATAGATTGCAGATATGTCTATAAATTGATTGGCACTATTCATGAATCCATTGAATGACATCGCCAAACTTATAACGCCCAGAAAGATCAAAACTGGTTTTCAATATCTATACAGGTCATGACACAGTAATAAGCAAACTTAAATAAGCACAATTAAAGGTATCAGTCCCACATAAGTAAATTGATTACTGCTCCAAGTGCTTTTCAAATTATAGACATCATCATTTCAGAAACTTGAGGGACAAAAACCATAATTGACTAAAACTAAAATGAGTAAACTCAAAAGACCAACAATAGTATCAATCCTAAATTAAATGGGTGTCTGAAAATTATAAGTTCTGAGTTCATTTTGCCCAATTAATGTTTAGAGTGCTTCCCTTTCCTACTATAAGTTTCTACCATCACATAGTCAAATCAATTCTTTGAAAATTTACACATTTTCAACTTCAAGAGTGTCACATATAAACCTCCTTAATAATAAGATGCCTATTAATTTTACAAATTGTAGCAATACCAGTCTATGAAACAATGAAGCAGGAATATTTCAAAGAAAAACAACCATGTTGAGACATTTCTTGTTGTCAGATAATTGTGTTTGTAGTACTATGCTCATGTTTTCCTAGGTTTCAGCAATTATTACCCACAATGGACACTTTCCTCTTTCCTCTGTCTCTCGCTCACTTTTCTTCAAAAACTGAAGCTCCAACAGTTGCTCAAGGCTTGCCGGTCGATCAGAGTGTTCGGCATTGTTGTCTTCAGCTCCAGATTGTGACGACGTGGTTGTCTTCGGTGGATCCAGAGAAGGTGGTGGTTAGAACACTATTTTTTCTTCTCAAATCTTGAAGCCGTCCTTGTCGCCATTTCGTCGTTCAAACTCTCGGAAGTCAACAGCGTCGTCGGCGTGGTTGGCTTCGGCGGATCTGGAGAAGGTGGTGGTTTGTGTCTCTCTTTTTTCTTCTCTTCTGAAGCTTGAAGCCGTACTGGTGGTTTGGCCTGAGAAACATAAGAAGAGCTATGAAGGAGGGACAATGACAACAATGTCAAAAGTGGTGGCGGATTTTGAGAAATCTGGATATGGAGCTTTGATACAAACACCAGCTACATCCTGGTATGTTCTCACTTCTAATGCCTTGGGTTTCCAGGAGCAACATGAAAGAGAGAATGCGCAAGATTTCTCCAACAGCCCACGTGTTTGCCCTCGTGAGGGACCGGGGATCAGGGACGGTGAGGTCACGGGACAACATAAGTTACAAGATGAAGGAGAGTGGCGAGAGGAATCTGCAGAAAAAGATTGAGAAGACGCTAAGGATTCTAGCAGCTGCTGGGGCTTAAGAAATTGGGACACATAATGATAAAGGAAGGAGGTTGAATGTGAAGAAAGTGAGTTATCATGAGTTTGAGAAGTTTGTGAAGGAGGAGAGTACAAGGCGGTTGACAGATTTGTCGACTCCATTATGCTCGGCGCATCAGATGGGGAGTTGCCGGATGGGGGCGAATCCGAGGGAATCGGCGGTGAATCAGATGGGGGAGACATCAAACATGGGAGGTGGAGGGCCTTTATGCGGCAGATGCAAGTGTGTTCCCAACAGCTTTGGCTGTGAATCCTATGCTAACTGTTCATTCTATTGCTTATTGCACTGCACAGTCTGCGCTTGAAGTTCTTAGAAGGAAGAAATCTAGATGAAGAGAGGAAACAAATTTAACTTTTATGTCATGTTCATGCTGTGCTAGCTCACTGGTACTGAGATCACTGGGCTGTCCAAATAAGAATGGTTTATGACAAAAAACAGAATGATCATCCCAATCATGGTGACTTTTAGTGAGAATGTTAATAATGTCTTCTTATATACCCAAAGAAATTTTCAATAATGCTTTTTTTTAACTGTCAACCAGATCACAGCTATGAATATTTTTTGATATTTTGAAACATTGGATATGCACTTTTGGTTCTTATGTTGAACTGTATGGCATAACTTCCTTGAAAATAAACTACACTTCATTTGGTTGAAACATATGAACTTTTTCATTCCCAAAACCTTTTAAGGTGGTGGCACTGGTGGTTTGTGTTCTGACTGACGATGTTGCACTAAAATCTTCAATAATACCTTCGTTATGAGCATTTTTATCTGACATGGTTTCTCTTCGGGATTCCATTAGATATCAAATTATTTATTACACATAAGACCATTAGTTATGTATTGTTTCCTATTACTTAGAATATGTGAAATGTAATTGTATCTCTACCATGAATAATTGTGTTTGGTGTTTTGTAGTAGATTATATTGTTTTATTGTGAAAGTATATGGGTATGGGTATTTTCTTTTATTATGGAAAAAACACTAAGTTTATAATGACCTCAATTAAATTTTCTACGTTTTAAAACAAAACATCACTATTATATGTTTAAGGTTATAGTTTTTAGCTACTCAACATTTTACTATTGAATAAATAACGTATATTAATATCAAAGATATTGTTTTATATAATTACAATTTATAAAGGATTTTTGTCTTTACAATTTATTAATATATAATATATATATATATATATATATATATATATATATATATATATGTGTGTGTGTGTGTGTGTTTTGATTTAATTTTTATCATGTTACATAGTTTACTAATGTTCTAAATTTATTTTTTTACAAAAAATTATGTAATTCTTTGTATTTACTATGCCATTTAATATTAAAATATTTAAAATATAACCTTATCTTTTATAGGCAATTATAACAAAAGTTAATATTTTTTTATATAAATTTAATCATAAAAAAATTAATTTGATAACAATATACAAATACTATCATTTTATCAAAGTCACTTTTTTCACATAATCTATTTTAAAAAAGTACTTTTACCACTTTTTTCTAGAAATTATTTTCCAAAAATGAGCTTTTTATGGAAGAAGTAAGGTGATTATTGGTGGCGTGCATAGTCAGGCAGCAGGACCACAAATTTGCAAATAAAAACACGTTTTTCATTTTAATAAATGGCCAATCATTCAAAAATGTAATGTGAGCCATGCATCTTTAGAAAAATATGGTACACTCATTATTTATTATGATAGAATTGGGGGTAGACATATACTATTCTGGTCTTATTTATAAGTCTTTTTTTATTAAAAAAATTCGGTCTTATTTATATGTCAAGTTTCATGGTAATAAATGACATTGTAACAATTTTGTGTATATTAATTGTACCAATGAAAATAGAGAGAGAAGAAAGAGTTGAAAAATACTCATTCATAAATGAGGGAAAATTTAAAAATTTATCAAATAATCATTGAGTTAACTACCTCTCATTAGTATGCGTGATTTAGTTAAAAATGACTTATAAATAATACCAGAATTGTATGAAGTCAATAATGACAATTGCCGAGTCATCCATACTTATCAATTATTAATGTTAACCTAACCAACAAGGTTAGGTTTAACAGAAGCAATTAGTTCCCCACAATGTGGGAAACTAATGTTCGAATCCCTAGTTCCCCACAATGTGGGAAACTAATGTTCGAATCCCTGTTGAGAGGTATCCTCATTTAATGTTTGATAACACTTTGAATATGATTGACTCCAATAGAGGGTACCTATGTTAAGAAAAAAAAATGTTAATATAAATTTACTTTTTTTAATATATTGTTTTATGTTTTTTGTTCAAGGAAACATGCAAATACGATTTCCATCTAAAATGGTTTAACTAGCAATGATAAATGTTTATAGGGTTAAGGTGCAAATCCATCTCAAAAGTTTTCGTTGAAAAACAATGTTATATTGAAAGTGTTTTCAGGTTTAATGTCACCATAGAAGTTTCAAAACGTAGTAATGTTGCCCTATTTCATTAAAAACTAACGTTGACGTTAATCGTGAACTTTTTAACTAAAATGGGCGATATTGTTCCAACACTTCTAGGACAACATTGAATCTAAAAAACTTTTGGGGTAACGTAACATTGCTCCTTAATGAAAAATATATGGAATAAATTTGCACCTTAACACATGTTTATATAACCCAACCCATTTGAGCCAACTTATGGCTTCATCCGTTGCAAGGGTTGTGTGTATTCATATGTCTAAAACCTAAAATATCCTTTCATTCGCTTGAAAAGTTTAGTTTTCAATTATTACTTTGCAGTTGAATTTCTCAAATTTACAAATGGAGACCCCCCATCTTCTGATAAAAGAGATGAGGTCCGCTCACATGTTGTCTATTATATAGCTACATCCACATATATCCTCTTACAGGAGATAAATATAGTTTGACGTACTATCAGGCTTTCAATTTAAATATGTACACCTCTTTAAATATGGATTTAAACTTTTGCTCGTCACATTACGAAGGACTAGGCACTTCCACTATCTTCAACCTCATTGCACAATAAAGTAACATGGTCCCAAAATTTATTAGTAAATATAGGCTTTATTAAAGTATTTTTTTTTTGGATCAAAAGGTATTTATATTTATAGTGGATACAATACATGAAAACAAATTGGATACAATACATAAAAACAAACTCAACAAAAAAAAAGCAAGCCAAACCAAATAAAGCAAATACAACCGTAAAAACCAAATACAAAGAAAACCAATCACCACCTATTAAAGATTTAGGAATAGAAGTAGAATCATAGACTACACCGGCCTCCTGGACACCTAAGGTTAGAAGTGACATGAAAGAATGTGTTTGTTGCAAAACTCACCCTATCGAACAAACTTCCTTATAAGCATTAGCTGCAATTAGATCAGCTACAGAATTGCCCCCAACCTTATAATCAAGAAGACCTATGATATCCTGAAGAACGCTTCTGCTCCTCTGTTCAAACAAAAATGGTGACGTCGACCAAACACCAAACAACACTTCTTGAATCATTCCCCCAAGAACATGAATCCGAGTCATTAGATGAGGATCAGATCTAATAACGTTCAAACAACCTTTCAACCAAGATGAGTTATAAGTAGATCTGTTTATTACACGAGAATCTAAGAACACTACCACAAAACCTAACACTACAAAAAAAAAAGGAAGAAAAGAAAGAAAGCTTGCACAAAGGCGAGGAAGAGAGCTCTCACCGCCTCAAGATAGATCTGGAGAAGGAGAGGAAGAACTCACCTCATAGACGAGAGTACCCCACAGCCGAACATAAATCAGAAAGAGGAGGCTGCAGCTCGAAGATCCAAGCTTCAATCTACCTTTCTGACAAGAAGAGGGTCGCAGCGGCATGTGAAGGTGACACATGCCGCCGACGAAGAGAGGCCCGAAGAGCTGAGTGAGAGACGCAGAGAAGAGAGTGTCAGTAAAGAGAGAATTTATTCGGTAAAGTACTTAATCCTAAGCTTGTAGCTTTTTTTTTTTGTTTTTTTGGGTACTTGTCCTTCACTAGACTCATAAAAAAAGAAAACAAAGTACCCCTGCTTAATTACTGTCACTGTCATCCTTCCTTTCTCTTGTGATCGAATAACCTATAATCAAAAAAGCTTTAGAGGGAAGACTTGATTCCTAGAGCATTCACTGAAGGACCTTGTGGACCACTAATAAGCATCTCATTGAACTCTCTAATAAACACCTCCATGGCCAGAGCAGGCAAGCTAATCGGTATCACTATGAATCTTTCTCCCTTACTGTTCTTCGATGACACAAAGATACTTGTCATCTCTGGAACAACAGTACACTGACCATGGGCGATCCCACCGTACACCGCTCTGCCCCAACCAACATCCACATCTTCAAACCCAGCATGTGTCATGTCCGACACAAGGAATGACCTCACTGTCGTATGGTGTGGCCGTCCTTTTGCCACCGTCAGGTCCACCAGAGACTGAACATGCTCCACGTCCACGACTGCCATCCCCTTTCTCACCACTTCTAAAGCATACCCAAAGTGGTTGTTCATGAGCTTTCCGGCAGGGCTGACCACCGCCGGAAACAGGAAGCCGTTGCCGTAGTAACCATCATGAGGCTTCAATAAGGACCGTACACCCACGACGAACATCAATTTGACTTCTACTTCCGGTGGTGGCTGCAAGGCTATGGTACGACAGCGCCATAGGCATGCAGTAAGGACCTGAAAACTGGAGGATCGAGCTAGATGGTTCGGAAGTTGACGGCGGAGGGCGGCGATTTGAGAGGGCCTAACAAGGAAAGAACGTTGAACTATGTTTTGTGGTGGCACTGACATGAAGATGGGATGAAACTGGTGGTTGATATAGGAATCTTGCTCGTCATATTCATGGTGGATGCGTGTGACACGTGGTGGGTCTCTCGCCGTCAAAAGCTCTCTCTGCCATACTGGTAGAATCGAAGGGTGAGAAGCTCCCTTGGCTATTTCAGATAATGCCTTGAGGAATTGAAGCAAACCGGGCCCGTCACTGACGACATGGTTTAGTCTGACCGCCATGATAAAACCTCCACACTTGAGCCTCGTTACCTGCCATTATTCATAAATGTCTCAAGTATGAACTTTTGGGTTTTGGTAACAGTAAAACTTAGTACGTAGGAAGAAATTAAGGCCATTCAGTTTCCCTGCTCGTCCTTTGGATGAGTAGGGGGCACTCGTCCCTTGGGGGCAAGCACCTTGGAGATCTGGGCCGTCGATATTTCTTCTTCTTTTTATAACATTTTTTTTTTCAAGATTTTTTTTAGTACTAGTCATATCCTGAAGTATCTTTTTAGTATCAGCCAGTATCTTGAAATATTTTTTGAAGATCTTCAAATAATTTTTCAAGATTATGAAGTATTATTGAGTAGCGATCCAAGACTCAAGTATCTTTTTTAGTACACTCGACACTCCTAAAATATTTTTTTTAGGATTTTGAAAAAATATTTTATGGTATTGATTGATACTAAAAAATACTTTAGAGTACTGACTGCTACTAAAAAATAATCTTGATTTTTTTTTTTAGGATCTTCAAAAAATATTGCAGAATACCGACTAGTAGTAAAAAGATACTTCAAGATACTGAAAAAAGTAGTCAAGACTCAAAGTATGTTTTTAGTACCAGATTAGCTAAGACTCCCCGAAATATTGTTTTTAGAATCTTGAAAAATATTTTAGGTTACTGACTTATACTAAAAAGATACTTTAGGATATTGAAAAATTATTTCAGGGTACTAACTACTATTAAAAATATACTTAAATATATTGAGTGGTACTAAAATAAATCTTAAAAAATTAAAAAACAAAAAAGAAAAGAAATATGATGGCCCAGATCTCCAAAGGGCTCACCCCCAAGGGATGAGCGCCCCCTGGAAGGAAACTGAATCGAAATTAGGGGCAGGGGTGCTTGGTGCCAACAGTTTTCCTTTTTAAGCAATTTACTTAGTTAATGGAAGCGCTAAGCAATCCATATGAATTTTTAAGAGTTTATATTTTTTTAAAAAAAATATATTTTAATTGTTATAGAGTATAAAATTAATATAATTTCCCAGCTATTATTCTTTCAAAAAAACGATTATTCATTTAAAACTCATCATTTTTTTTAAAAAAAAAACTCTAATTTAGACAATCCAAAATCATATATGAACATTTCAGATCTTCTAACCTCTCCATATTGAGCAAATTGCTCAGTATGGAGTCTGGTTCCATGCCTGGTGTGTGCCCCTGTTGCCCTCTTTGTTGCCCCATAAAATAAAATGGAGGCCTCGTCAAATATTTTTTTGAGATTTTTTAGTTTATTTTTATCATTAGATTTTATATGAAATAAGTGATATTTTGTAATCTTACAGTCAAGAAAATAATGGCGATGTTTTCAATTCTTTATAATTTTTTAAATGAAAGAGAAGCTACACAATTTTAGAATATTAATTTAAAAAATCATTAAAAAAATTGCAAATAACAATACTTTTATCTTTAACCTATCAAAATGTTACTCATTTTGTATAGGATCTAATGATAAAGAGAAATAAAAATAAATTGGCAAGCCCCTATTTGTTTGGCCGGAGAGGACAGTTAGATGATGTACCTGTATAAGTATGAGAGGACAGTTAATTATGGATTGTGAGGCAAGAGGATGGTGAAGGAGCTCATTGAAGCATGGAAATGGAGGGTGAAGAAGATCACCAAACTGATCAAGTGTCACATCTGCGTCTGCTTCTATGAACAAGACGCCTTCCGCCGTACAATCCACCATGAGTTTCCGATCACCTCCTTCCCTGAGCCTTCCTGCTAATGGGTAGTAATACACCAGTGCTTCTGCGAGTGCCTTTCTAATGATTCCCACAGGATCTGTTCCTTCCATTGAAGGGTCATGACGATATAACATTATGAAAGGAACTTGAAAACGAAGACCTTGTTGACTGTCTATGTCGGAGAGTGGCTTGAGTTCGCGTGGAGTAGGCTTCACCGGAGCCACCAGCTCCGGTCGGCATCTCCGCACTGTAAACTCCATGATTTTGATATATGCTGAGGGAAAATCGAGAAGATGTAGGATAGAGAGGAAAAATTATATAGCGTACGTGTATATAGTTATACTCTGCTCTCGCGTTCAAGAGTGGAGTGCTTTATATGGAACTAAAGGTGATTGGTGACGTAGCAATGAAAGAGATGGGGCCCACTAACAATAACATAGTATAGTGTTTCTTTTTAAGGTTACTGGTTACTTACTGGTTGCGCCGGAGCCACAAACGTCTTAATGACTTTGGACCACCATCGAGTTGTCTTTGACAAGAATATATTGAGTTTCGGCCACAAAGTATGGACCGTCAACATTTATTTATTTTTCTTTTATCAAAAATAATTTTTTTAAGATCATGTTATTTTTTCAAGACTAATCAAGATTCTATCCTTTTAAGACCAACCAAGATCTTGAAATATTTTTTTAAGATCGTAAAAGAATCTTTCAAGATCAAATAAAATTATCTTTTTAATACCCGACTGTATTTTTTTAGGAAAGCCAACTCCATAGTATACTAGGATAGCAATGTTTTCTTTTTAAGGTTACTGGTTACTGGTTGCGCCGGAGCCACAAACGTCTTAATGACTTTGGACCACCATCGAGTTGTCTTTGACAAGAATATATTGAGTTTCGGCCACGACATTTATTTATTTTTCTTTTATAAAAAAGTATTAAAGTTAAAAAATACCATTGACGCTAAATTTGATTTTTTTCATTGACCGATAATGACGCGACATTTCAAATACGTAAAAATACACACGCTATGGTTTGTTAAGAAGAGCGTCCAACACTAAATTATTATTTTTTTAATTTAATAATTTTACTTCAATTAAAATTATTATAGGACCTTGAAAAAAATATTTTAGGTATTGGACCTAAGATTAAAAGGATACTTGATCGATATTGAAAAAAATATTTCGCAGATCGACTGATACTAAAAAGTACTTTTTGATAATTGATCAGTACAAAAAAATACTTCATAATCTTGAAAACTTATTTTAGGATCTTGAAAAAATATTTCAAGCTATTGACCAAGATTAAAAGGATATTGACGAGATCTTGAAAAATACTTCATGATCTTGAAAATTATATTAAGATCATGAAAAAATATTTCGTCTTTAAGTTTGACTCGTACTAAAAATATACTTCAAAGATATTTTTTTAAGATTCTAAAATAATTTTTCAAGATCATGAAATATTTTTCTGTACCAGGAAGTATTCTCAAAGTATCTTTTTAGTGCCAGTCACCACCCTGAAATATTTTTTCAGATCTTAAAATAATTTTTCAAGATCATGAAGTAATTTTTCAAGACAAGTGTCAAGATCCTAATATCTTTTTAATACCTAGTAGTAATTAAAATAAAATTATTAAATTAAAAAACAAAGAATTTTGTGTTCGACGCTCTTTTTGACAAACCATACGCGTATTTTTGCACCTTTGAAATGCCACGCGTCATCGTCTAACAAGAAAAAAAGTCAAATTTAACTATCAAACGGTATTTTTGCACTTAATTTGTAACCACATACCACTTTTTGTACCTAATAAAAGACTTGCATCGAAATACCCTCGCAGTAGAAAAAAGCACACGCAGTATTTTTGACCTTAACCCTTATTAATTTCATACATAATTAAAATAAAAATAAAGTTAATCTCTTAACACTTCACTTTTCAAAAAATAATTTTTGTTTAATAATTATTAATTGAAAATTTTAAATCTATTTCATGGAAACAGTATTTAAACGGAGTTCGTAGCTACCCCTTTCCTCATAGGAACCGGCTTCTTTTCTATACTTTTAATATCCGCTCTCCTCCTTTTCTGTGGAACGGTGTCGTTTTGGAGGAAAAAGTGAGCAGGTCCTTTTTTATATTAAAAAAAAAAAAAAAAAAGAAGAAGAAGATATTTCAGGGTATTGACAAGTACTAAAAAAATACTTCAGGATACTAACCGGTACTAAAAAAAATACTTCATGATTTATAAAAATTATTTTATGTTCTTGAAAAAATATTTCCGGGTACTGACTGGTACTAAATGGATACTTCATGATACTGGCTTGTACTATAAAAGGTACTAAAAAGATACTTCAAGATATTGAACGGCACTTAAAAAAATACTTCATGAACTTGAAAAATTATTTTAGGATCTTGAAAAAAATATTTCAAAGTACTGAGTGGTACTAAAGGGATACTTCATGATACTGATTAGTATTGAAAAAATACTTCAAGATACCAACCGGTACTAAAAAGATACTTTAAGATACTGACTCGTACTGAAAAAATACTTCATGATCTTGAAAAAATATTTTAGAGTATTGACTAGTACTAAAAAGATATTTCAAGATACTGACTAGTACTAAAAAAATACTTCAAATAATTTTTTGAAGATCCTAAAATATTTTTTGTAGATCATGAAGTATTTTTTAAGTCTTTGGCCAAGATCCCGCATCTTTTTTTAAGATTTGTCAATATCCTGAAATATGTGTGTGTATATATATATATATATATATTAAAAGGACCAACTGCTCACTTTTTCCTCCAAAACGACATCGTTTCGCAGAAAAGGAAGGGAGCGGATATTAAATATAGGAGAGAAACCAGTTCTTTCATCATAAGTGTCTCCTTTGAAACTTAAACAAAATCTAATGAGTCCTTCCACCATTTGATCAATTTTGTGTCTGTAGCTATCATTCCCCTTTTTATTGGTCTCAAAAACTAAAAGACACATGCTAGATGTTTTCTTAAAAAAGAATTTGTGGTGCTGGGATGCTGACTGTTCCCAACCAATCTCACCAAGCATTTATCTAGGTGTTTCTTATTGGGCCTGTTTGGTGAGAGTTTTTACTAGAAGGAAAAAAAAAGGCTCAGTGGCGTTTCAGTATTAAAAAAGTCTACATGGGTGTGTTTGGGTTGTCTTTTTTGTTATTGGGCTTTTTACCTAAACGCCCATTGAAAAAAAGGCTCCCCACTCTAACGTTTTTGCTAGTGAAACACAACTTTTTTGTGGGGTCCGTTTTCTGATAGATAGAGGGAGAAAGAAGGGAAGGAGCATTTTTCTTTGTGGGGCCCATTTTCTGACCAGGAGACTGAGGGAGAGAGAAGGGAAGAGGCATTTTTCTTAGTAGGGCCCATTTTCTGACCAGGAGACAGAAGGAGAGAGAAGGGAAGGGGAAAAAAGAGAGAGAAAGAGGGGGAAGTTATAGTGGGTTGAGACTTTCTTTTGTTAATTAAGGACTTTATTTTATCAATTAATGACAAACACTTCTCAAGAAAAAAACAAGAATAAGAATACTCTTGAATAATTTAATTAGCTTCCTAAATCTCTCGAAAAATGTCAATTTTGTCTTATAGTTAGGTTCAAGGGGAGTATTCAATAAAATTTATGCCCTTTTCAGTTATTTTTCATCTCAAATGACTTTTGAAATAATAATACAAACACTCCTCAATTTACAAAAAGTCACTTCTGCAAAAGCCAAACGGACAATTCAAACACAAATAACATTTACAACCTAACTTTTTTTCCTCAATTTAATATAATGCTGGAGTTTAATATAATTCAAAAGAATAATATTGGGAGTCCCTTGAGTTTTGTGACAAATTTATCACGTGTGCCATTTTTTTATGCGTTTAAATTAGTAATAAGTGAATTATATTTGGGATACTAGTATTTATGAGAAAAGGGTTTAGGGTCTATTTTGTTTTGGAAAAATTTATCGAGGGGTAATTTTGTCCCGAAAGTGTAAAAAAGGGAGCAATTATACTCTGGCCTTTATCCCAGTTAATTTTGACCATTAGTTGACTAAATATGCTGAGCTGATAATCCACATATTATTCATGTCATTTTGTTGAGGTATAAATTTACCCTAAAAATTTTAAATCTAACTTTAAGAAGAAAAAGTACTACATAACACATGGACTTCCTGGGCATACTGGCACCTTAACAAAAATAACGTAAATGACATGTGGTCTACTGATTCATTATATTTGATCAATTAACAATTAAAATTAACTGGAATAACAATTATGACAAAAATGTTTCTTTTTTTATACTTTCAAGACAAAATTACCCCTTAACCCATCAAGAAAAAGATGTAAGAATAGTGTTCGGCATATTTCAAAACTAACAGAATTTGTACAAAGGTTTAGCGTTATTTTACAGTGAAAAGAGAAACTATGAAACATCATTTTGGCATATTGCAGCAGGTCTCCAACACAAAGTGACAGTCTCATTTATACATACATACATACGCACATTGACATACATATAGTTTAGGCTAGTGAGTTTGAGAAGTAAAATCAGGCTCAGATGGCTTCTGAGGCAGCAGAGGCAACAATCTGTGTGTCATGTGTTGGTTGTTTTGTCGCATGTTTCGTACGTTGGTAGCGAACCTTGAAGCATAAATGGAAGCACCAAGAATTGGTGTTGTCGTTGATGATGATGATGATCCATTCTCATTGGCCAAAGCATCTTTCAGTCCTTCTTCTGCTTCACGTAATGACCTCTCTACCTTCTTCCTGCAGTAACGACGCCATGCTGCTTGTATGAAACACACACCCCATGTCCTCCACTGCACCGAATAAAACCTGCCAAAAAAGAAATCAACATTGGTAAATAATACAGTATTGTTTTGAATGATGTTTCATAAGCAAAGCCGTATTATGTTTAATATTCATATCAGGCACATTTGAAATTGCGCTATGTCCATATCAAGTGATACTTGATTATACATGGAAGAGGGTTTCTTGTTTCCATTAATGGTTATTTATAAAAAGGGTAGCTTAGGGAAACCAACACACATCTGTTACAAATAACTAACTTAACTAATTTTTTTAATACCTATAAATTAGTTTCTGGCTCTTATATTAAGGACTGATGCGACTTCTAAGTCTTGGTCGTTACAAGTAATAAAGTAATGAGAATAAGATCGTCCCACGAGGAATAAGTATTTCAATCACTAATTCGTTATTTTTGCTTTAGTTGGATGAATTGAGTAATATGAGGTGAGTTTGATAAGTATAAGAATTTAAAGAATTAATGAAGAATGAGAATTCAAAATCAAGAAATTCAAGAAAATGTTTAGAGAATACGAGTAATTAAGAAAAAACGCAGAAGAAAATGAAAATTTCCCTATGTTCCTCTAAGTATTTAAATTGAATTCCTAATTGATTATTATTTCTACGATTGACGATCAATTCTCTAAAGTTAGACTAAGTCTCAATGTCTTGATCTTTACCTTAGTCCGTTATCTTTGAAAACAACCTAATGTCTTAGTTTTGTTTGGAAAGATCATATTTATAAATCAAATTATTAGATCGCATAAACTCGTAAGCCTATGTCTAGGTCATGCAATTCTATGATGAATTAACGTTCTAGTTAAATGCACAAACATCTCTATTGTCATACATCAACCTATGAACAATCTAAAAGGTGATCAATCTTCAAGAAAGCATTACTACGTATAATTCATTCAATCAAGAAAATAACAATAAATAAAGAATCAAATCAAATATTTTAAATTCGCATAGGGTTCATCCTCGCCCTAACTACTAAAGAAAACTAGCCTAGCATGGCTATAATAAAATCCATAAAATAAATAAAAGCCAGATTTAGATAAGATAGGAAAAAGAAAGAAAAATAAAGACTCTCGGAGAATCCCTTAGTTTCATATGCTCCTCCCCGCCGCGTCTTCAAATTCCTTATTGAATTGGTTCGTGCCTCCTGCGGTTGATGTGCGTGCTTCTAATTCTTTGCCTCGTTCTCGTTCTCCACTTTTCTTCTCGCGTCGTTCGCCTGGTCCGAGTCTGTCTAATATATAGGGCCTTGCTTGCACCTTTCTTATTTATCCAAATCTTCAAATCTTAATATCCATATCTTCATATAGATATATTTGATGTGGGGTCACGTGGCTATCCCAAATTCAGGTGCTGGACTCTTATTGCAAATCACCTTCTAATATCCCTTTTCTTTAGTGTGTGGGGTCCACGCCTTCTATTTGTTTGCCCCATATATATATATATATATATATTATTTGATTCCTTTTTATCTCTTTCTTCTAATAATATCTCCTGCAAAATAAAATAGGATATGGGTAGATTTTATGTTAAAATATCATTTTATCCTATATTTATTTAAAAGATAGATAAATACATAAAAGATAATTAAATAGGTATAAAATATTAATAAATCCAACTCATTATACCATAAAATATATACCTATTTAATTATAAAATATCTACTTATCAAACTCCCCACACTTAAACATTTGCTTGTCCTCAAGCAAAAGAAATAGAATTCATTATTTGAAAAGAATATCACTCATGAAATTCCTAAACAAAGAGAGTTTACCACCACACTTAGATCATATCATCAAATCTTATTTTAGTTAATGTTTTATAAGAATAGATTACTAAGCTAATAGCCTTAACAATTGTAATAATCTCTTAACATCCCCTGATCAAAGGATCGGCACGCAATAAATTCAACAATAAGATTAGTAAAAGAATATTACGCTACTCAATTTCTCCAAAAAAATTCAAATTCCCCCACTAAACCAAGCTTTTTATTTAATTTAATAGGGATCCTCAGGTAAAACATAGCTCTCTTTTTTTCTTTCTTTCTTTTTTTTTTTTCTTGAGCCGTTGTAGGTCCCTTTTTGACGCGACCCTACACATGGGTGATGCAGACCGGTTACTCGCTTCTCCAACAGCACCTCAAGAGGCTTTTAGCCCAACTCATAACCCTCTTGGACTTTACCGTTTGACGCGACCCTGCACATGGGTGATGCAGCACCGGTTACTAAGTCAAGTCTAGAGATATTAGCGAAGTTTTTTTTTTTAAGTCATCTCCATAAACGAAAATTTTTTACTTAGCTAATGAAAGTCATCATCTCATCTCCTAAAGAAATCATGTAGCAAAATATTCATAAACTAATAATATGTTGATCATATTACAAACTAATCCCTATTCTCTTAGTTCATCTCAAGATTGCTACAAAAATTCAAGGCTTAGAGGTTTAATTGCAACATTCTTTTCCTTTTTATTGTTTTTCTTGATAATATTCTCTAAGATGGGGGATTCTCAAAGTTAAGGTCAATCTTAAACAATAAAAAATTTCAAAAGAATTATTTTCAATTGGATAAGGACAAGCACTACCAAAGAGATAATATCCCTCCCCCACACTTAAATCAAACATTGTCCTAAATGTTGTAAAAATATAAAGAGGGAAAAAGACTAGTACTCCCCTGGTTTAGGCTTCTAACTCTGATGTGGAGGGCTTCATCCGGTACCATCCATGATGTTTCAAATTTTTAAAAGAGGAAAAAGTGCACAAGCCAGACTTTGCAGCTACAAGAGGAGTGATCATCTTCAAACCTGAATAAAACTAAAAGAAAAGAAAAACACAATAATAATAAATAATGAAAGCGTAACCCTTGGGTTGCCTCCCAAGAAGCGCTTGTTTACCGTCCCGAGCTCCGACGGATGTCACCTTAATTCTCAACTCCCAATGCCACGAGGTTCTTCCTCTCGTCAATGTCTCCACCATGGTAAGGCTTTAATCTCGCCCATTCACCTTAAAAGCTTCATCGAACCTATTGGTGCAATGGCAATTGCACCAAAAGGTGTGACTTCTTTGACTACAAAAGGTCCTGACCATCTAGACTTTAATTTCCCTGGAAAAAGTTTCAAACGAGAATTAAAAAGTAGTACCTGATGTCCCGGATGAAACTCTTTAGGAATAATCCTCCTGTCATGCCATCTCTTGGTTCTTTCCTTGTAGAGGCTAGCACTCTCATATGCAAAAATTCTGAATTCATCAAGCTCATTCAACTCGAAGTAACCTCTTTTCATCCGCATGATTTAGCATCAAAATTCAGCAGCTTAGTTGCCCAAAGCGCCTTATGCTCAAGCTCCACTAGAAGGTGGCAAGACTTACCATATAGCAGCTGAAATGGTGACATTCTAATAGGAGTTTTGAATTCCGTTTGGTACGCCCATAAAGCATCATCAAGCTTCTGATTCATGAATGGCAAAGGAAAGTGGTCCTTGCGAGTGGCATCATTCAACCTCCTATAATCCACACACATTCTCCGGCAAATTAATGCTTCTAGTGGGTATCAATTCATTATTCTCATTCTCACTACCGTGATTCCATCCTTCTTCGATACTACATGTACTTTGGACTAACCCACTTTGAATCAGAGATAGGATAAATCATACCTGCATCTAACAGTTTCACCACCTCCTTTCTCACAACTTCCTTCATAGTTGGGTTAAGTCTCCTCTAGGGCTGCCTTACTGGTTTCACATCGTCCTCCATAAGAATTTTATGAGTGCAAAATGAAGGACTAATCCCCTTTAAATCAGATATAGACCACCCTATTGCAGTCTTGTGGGTAGTCAAAACTTTCAAAGAACTTCTCTTCGTCGGTAGGTGACAACTCGACTAATAATTATGGGATAAGTGTCATCCTTCCCTAGAAAATCATATTTTAGATTAGAAGGGAGCTCCTTTAGTTCCACCTTAGGAGTAACAGGTGGCGCATCATAATCCTTCTTCTTCACTCCTCAACTCAGAAATCGACTTCTCATCTCGGAAGCCTCTTTCTTCCACTTGCAACAATCGAGCAAGATCATCCTCCATAGACTCATCCGAACCTTCTTGCGTAAGATTTTTATGAATGGCCTCATCAACTACATCAATTCCGAAAGTCACTATTATCACCGGGTATTTCATGGATTGAAACACATTGTAAGTGACTTTCTCATCATTCATTTGGAACTCCATTTTTCCTTCCGCTACATCAATTACCGCTCTAGCAGTAGCCAAGAAGGGTCTTCCCAAAAGCAAAGGAAGTTCAGCATCTTCCTCCATGTTAAGAACCACAAAATCCACCTAGGAAGATGAATTTGTCTACTTTCACAAGCACATCCTCAATGACACCTTCTGGCTTCTTAATGGACCTATCCGCCAACTATAACGACATCATAGTAGGCTTCATCTCTTTAATGCCCGAGCTTTTGAAACAGAGATAAGGGCATTAAATTTATACTAGCTCCCAGATCACAAAGTGCTCGCCCATATTGACGTTCCCTATTGCACAAGGAATGCTAAATCTTGCCCGGATCTTTAAGCTTTGGTGGCAACTTTGTTTGAATAATGGCACTACACCGCTGAGTCAATGCCAATGTTTCGGCCTCTTGCAACTTATGCTTCTTGGAAAGCAAATCTTTCATGAACTTTGCATAATTAGGCATATTTTCAAGAGCTTCTGCAAAAGGAATGTTAATCTGCAGTTTCTTAAAAATATCCAAGAACTTGGCATACCGTTGCTTCCCGAATCGCTTCAACCTTTGGGGGTAAGGAGGTTTTGCATAAGAAGGAGTGAGAGACTTCTTTGTAGCTATCTCCTTTGGAACCTGCTGCACATCATCATTCTCAAATTTTTCCTCCTCTTTTTCTAAAGCCTTTTTATGTTCTTCCACCCCTTTTTCGATTTTTCCTTCACCTAAAAATGCATTTCTCAACCGGTGAATCACTATACCACTCCTTGTAGATATGGCCTTGCAATGCTCCTTTGGATTGACCACAGTATCACTAGGGAATGACCCTTGGCTCCTCTCTGCTATTTGCTTTGATAACTGACCAATCTGATTCTCCAAATTCCGGATTGAAGCCTCCTGATTTTTGAGAGAAGACTTTGTTTCATTTCGGAAAGCTTCTGAACCTTGTATGTATTCGGTCTGGTATGGGTCAACTGTGTCAAAGCCTTTTCCAGATCAGTAATAGTGGTGGTGGTTTGGTGGAATTGCTGAGGTGATGCTTGGGGTTTATAGGAAAAGTTTGGGTGAGATTGCCAGCCAGGATTGTACGTGTTGCTATACGGATTAAACTGATTCCTAGGAGGATTACTCATGTAATTAACCTCACTGTTTCTCCATCCTACCAAACTTCACAATCTCCATTAGCGTGTTCCCTTTGCAAAAATCACAAAGCAAAGGAGGCCGAGAAGTGATGGATGAGACCCGAGAAGAGGCAAGTCATTGTTTAGTGATGGCGACTAACTGGCGTTGGATCATCTTGTTTTGTTGGGAAAGGTTCTCATTGTGGGCCAAAATTGTATTGTAAGAATCTAGATGAAGAACTCCCCTCTTTGGTTGTGGAGTAACAGTTCCATTCTCACGGACCCCATAGCCTCTAACAACTCCAATGCTTCCTCCGGAGTTTTGTTTCTCATCTTACCACCGCTTTGCGGCGTTAATCATCATCCTAGAAGACGGAAGCATCCCATTGAAGAATATTCTCGTCGATCATAGTCTTGCGGCTCATGTTGTGGACACTTCCTAAGCAACTCCTTAAACCTTTCCCAAGCTTCACGTAATGATTCCACATTGCCTTGAGTAAAGCAACTAATATCGACATCGCCTTTGTATACTTAGAAGAAGGGAAAAAAATTTCAAGGAACTTTGTGGTGATAATTTCCCAAGTGGTGAGACTTCCAGTAGGACAAGAACGAAGCCAAGCTCTTGCTTTCCCCGTAAGTGAGAAAGGAAACAGTCTCACACGAAGAGCATCTTCAGTAACCCCATTCATCTTGATGGTATCACAAATCTGTAGAAAAGTCTCAATATGCTGATTAGGATCCTCTAAATCACTCCCACTAAAAGAACCTTGTTGAACCAAGCTTATGAGAGATTACTTGATTTCAAAATTATTCGCATTCACAGCAGGATTGACAATGCTAGTTGCAGTCCTGGTAGGATTAAGTGTCATGTAGTCGCCCATGGTCCTTTTTGGAGGAGGACGGGGAGGATCTGTACCATTTTCTTCCATTATATCCAGTTCAGTCTCAGTACTAGAGCTAATAACCTTTCCTTTTCTCTGTTTAGCAAGTTTCCGGTGTCTCCTTGCTGTCTTTTCGATTTCAGGATCAAACTGCAGCGTATTTCTGTCAGTGGTACCTCGCATAAACAAAGTAAAATATTAAAAATTTAAAAATAAAAATTCAATCTAGAGTTTTAATAACTACTCTTAGTGTTGAAATAAAACTAGTCCCCGACAACGGCGCCAAAAACTTGATAGCGACTTCGGCAAGTGCACCGGTCGTTACAAGTAATAAAGTAATGAGAACAAGATCGTCCCACGAGGAATAGTACTTCAATCACTAATTCGTTATTTTTGCTTTAGTTGGATGAATTGAGTAATATGAGGTGAGTTTGATAAGTATAAGAATTTAAAGAATTAATGAAGAATGAGAATTCAAAATCAAGAAATTCAAGAAAATGTTTAGAGAATACGAGTAATTAAGAAAAACGCAAAAATTTGAAAATTTCCCTATGTTCCTCTAAGTATTTAAATTGAATTCCTAATTGATTATTATTTCTACGATTGACGATCAATTCTCTAAAGTTAGACTAAGTCTCAATGTCTTGACGCTACCTTCCGTTATCTTTGAAAACAACCTAATGTCTTAGTTTTGTTTGGAAAGATCATATTTATAAATCAATTATTAGATCGCATAAACTCGTAAGTCTATGTCTAGGTCATACAATTCTATGATGAATTAACGGTTCTAGTTAAATGCACAAACATCTCTATTGTCATACATCAACCTATGAACAATCTAAAAGGTGATCAATCTTCAAGAAAGCATTACGCACGATAATTCATTCAATCAAGAAAATAACAATAAATAAAGAATCAAATCAAATATTTTAAATTCGCATGGGTTCATCCTCGCCCTAACTACTAAAGAAAACTAGCTTAGCATGGCTATAATAAAATCCATAAAATAAATAAAAGCCGATTTAGATAAGATAGGAAAAAGAAAGAAAAATAAAGACTCTAGGAGAATCCCTTAGTTTCATATGCTCCTCCCCGCCGCGTCTTCAAATTCCTTATTGAATTGGTTCGTGCCTCCTGCGGTTGATGTGCGTGCTTCTAATTCTTTGCCTCGTTCTCGTTCTCCACTTTTCTTCTGCGTCGTTCTGCCTGGTCCGAGTCTGTCTAATATATAGGGCCTTGCTTGCACCTTTCTTATTTATCCAAATCTTCAAATCTTAATATCCATATCTTCATATAGATATATTTGATGTGGGGTCACGTGGCTATCCCAAATTCAGGTGCTGGATTCTTATTGCAAATCACCTTCTAATATCCCTTTTCTTTAGCGTGTGGGGTCCACGCCTTCTATTTGTTTGCCCCATATATATATATATATATATATATATATATATATATATATATATATATATATATATATATATATTATTTGATTCCTTTTTATCTCTTTCTTCTAATAATATCTCCCCGCAAAATAAAATAGGATATGGGTAGATTTTATGTTAAAATATCATTTTATCCTATATTTATTTAAAAGATAGATAAATACATAAAAGATAATTAAATAGGTATAAAATATTAATAAATCCAACTCATTATACCATAAAATATATACCTATTTAATTATAAAATATCTACTTATCAAGGACATTAGGGATAGGGGTATTCCCAAGCCTTGCCTGAAAGTGTGCTGAAGCTGTTTGCTATGAAGTCTTCGGAATTGGGAAGTAACAACCTTCAAGTCATCAGGCATGAGAGCAAAAGCTTCAACTTCTGATATGGATTCCACTGTTCTTGTTGAAATGGGAAGATTTGAAGAGGAATTGGGGTCCAAGGCCCATGTTAGAAGCTCTTCACCACAGAAGTCACCAGCTTGCAGAACTGCGGAGTTAAAGAAACCAGTTCTTCCTCCATATGTTGTCATAGTCGCAAGCTTTCCTCGCATAATGAAGAGCATTTCATCGACCGGATCACCTTCGCGAACAATGTAACTCTTCTCTGTATAAAGAACTGGCTTCAATCTATCAGACATTGCATCCCACAATTGTTCATCCATTTTCTCAAACAGTGGAACCTAAATCAGTAACACCACAAACATGATCATTAGGCTTGTAAATTTATCCTTAACATGTTCATTAGTATTTTAAAAGACAAGAAGAAATGAGTATGGATGATGATACCCACTTTTTTAAGTAAATCCAAGCAAAGATGACGCTCTATATCTCTTCTGAGATCTTTAGGAAGGTTGTGGATTAATGCTTCTTCTTCGACACCCCGATTTTCTTGCCACTTGTAATGTTCATACCGTCTAATTCTTTCCTTTATGTTCTGGGGAAGCATACGGTGGGCCATCCATCGCTCTGCGTCTCTCCTTTTGACTCTCATCTCCTCGACTTTAACAGTTATAGATTGCAGATATGTCTTTAAATAGATTTGGCACTATTCATGAATTCATTGAATGACATCGCCAAACTTATAACGCCCGGAAAGATAAAAACTGGTTTCCAATATCTATACAGGTCGTGACACAGTAAGCAAACTTAAAGAGTAATATGAAGCAGGAATATTGCAAAGAAAAACAACCATGTTTGAGACAGTTCTTATTGTCAGATAATTGTATTTGTAGTAGTATGCTCATGTTTTCCTAGGTTTCAGGAAACTAATGACATCTAAATCCAACACAAATATACACTAGATTCATTAGTTTATATGTATGATTTGTATTCTAAAAAAGGATTACCTGCATGTTTCCAATGAGCAAAGAGAACAGAACTAATCCAGAGACGGCGATCCAGATAGCAAAGATTATCTCCCCGACATAAGTACTTGTTGCAAGGTTCTGTCCAAGAGCACTAAGAAACACAGGACAAAAACTAATAAATCCATACAAACTAACAGAACAGTATTATAAACTATGTAGCACCGATACCGATACGGCATTTTCGATACGTCCCAATACGGGACGTCAATACTACTTCAAATAATATTGGCTTGATTGTTATGCTTAATTCCGATATGGCATTTTCGATACGTTCCCGATACGTGTATCCGATACGTTAGAATATTTTTTTTAAGAGTATCGGTGCTACATAGATTATCTATAAAGACTTCAAAGGTCATAAAATATGAACCTCGCATATGCAATGAAAGTGGAGAACGAAGAATATGATACACAAACCTTAAAGTGCGGAAACCCCACCAGAAGCAGTAGAATAACTTCTGAGGAAAATCTGTTGTTGAATCAACCACACCAGATTGCAGAGCATCCGCATATATTCCAAAATTGAAGTTTGTTGAGTTGGTAATTTGAGAAAGATCAACAACAGTACATGCGTTAGTGAGAAGTGAAACAACAGTTTCATTCTGTTTACCACAGATCAGATACTTATTATCATCATATCCTGTATTTTTTAATGCTCCGTGCCAGCACCGAACCCCTGATTCTACCGAAAGCAGGTACCAAAAAGCTCCAACCAACTGGTATGCCAAATTTTCTTCGTTATCATAGAATCTAAGAATGACTTCGATAAGTTTAATTGCATAGTGAAGTGACAGAATTAGCTTACATGACTTGCCAGCATATACAGAAAAAGATTATAAGCAGCTCCAGCCCATGCTGTCTCTGTGAGTATGCCAGAAGTTCTTGTTAGTTCTTTGAATAATGGGTAAATGCGCACGAGTCTTGGCACATACTGGACCATGATCATATATGTCAACAAGTCCTTCGCCAGAAATGGAACAGAGGACTCCAGTTTTGGAATGATAAATAAAATGACCACCTGAGTAATCAACCATACATTACAAAGTGTTAAAATAACATCATATTATGTCTCTCAAAAGAAACCTTTTTTTTTTTTTGTAAAGGAAGTACTTAGGAGATGAGCAGAACAGGGAGATACCTGTGGAAGTGGAACAATGGCTAGAACATCGATGATAAAGAATGTTGATGAGTATCTTTTCATGATAGCCCAATGATCATCAACCAGCTCGCCCCTTCCAAGTACGCGAGAAGAAGGAGCAATAAACCCAGTTCGAAACTGTAAGATTATGTGAAGAATGTAGAAAAGATCAAAGAATGCGCGAAGAACAGAAGCTAAGATCCGCAAGTTTCCATCCAACTTAAGGCATTTGTCTGTATCTACAATCGCTGGGACATAGAAGAACAGTGGATCCACAGAGACAGCCATAACTGATGTGATTACAAATATTTTGTTCCATTTCTGAAGGAATGTCCCCTGTGGATCGAGAATTTTTCTTCTAGGAGCTGATCTCTTGGGCTGTCTATCACTTATAGGATGAACAGTTGAGGATTTTTTCAAGTTTTTTATCTTATCAGACCCATTCTCAAGTCTTCTTTTGATATTATATAAAACAGCGCTTACGCGTCGTCTCAGTTTTCTTCCTTGATATCCATTATCACTAGAATTTTTCCGCTCAGTGGGAGATGATGACTCTGAACTCCAATAACCAAACCTGCATAGGAATATGAACTTATCTTGGTAAGTAGCTTCAAGCAAGTATCAAGTATGTGTTAGCCAAAAATATTGAATGGTAGATCCAAAGTAGATCCATTGATGCACATCTCCTATTAGTAGTCTGGCCTAAGAATGGCGTACGTTGGCCTCAGTCAGTTTAAAAACCTTCTCAAAATATCAAATTAATAAATACTCCCTCCGCCATTTTTACAACAGTCAGACAAGAATTATCTAAACATTTAATAAGTTTTTTCCATTTTCGCCCCTAATTAACTATATGTATTGCATTAATTAAAAGGTTGATAATACTTATATTTACTATATATCTCTCTCTCTTACTTTCCCCGTTATAAATAAAGGTATACTTGGAAAAACAATTTTATTTAAGACATATTTATTATTTTTAACTAATTTCAACAGCTTTCTTAAATAGAGTAATTGGATCATAGACTCTCATAAATAGGACCTAGAGACTAAAAAGACTTGGTGGGTATTATGTAGTTAGAGTACATCCAAACACACAATATGAATATGGAAGAGCAGCCAATAATCCAGTTTATAACAAAAGATTGGTAAAATAACCAAACCGTATAATTGCAGTATTATAATCTTGATACTATGACCATATTTGAATCACTAATTGATCATTTTGATGTCAAACTTTCATACTTGAAATAAACACATGCGCTTCTGAGTAATTCTTAAGATTCCTCAATAGAATAAACCTTTTGAGCTATGAATAGATGTGGCAGAGAAAAGTGAAAACTTTGCCTAAAGGCATGAAGGATCATAAATTAATTACCCTTCAATATGGCGGGAAAATGAATCCCTACAGAATGATCTTTTCCCTCGTTTTCTTTCCCGCCCTTTCTGAGAGAATGCAGATAGAGAGCAAAAGAGCTACATGCAGATATAAAAGAGACGAAGGAGGCAAAGAAGGAGCCAAGGCTGTGACAAGAGTCAAACATGTTCTTCCTCTCAAGTGAGAGAGCGTCCAAAGAAAACGACAGCGTCATTGACTATAGTTTTCATGGCAATTTGTTCTTTACAATTGAGGGCCGTTTGGTACGGGGAAGATTTAAAGATGGAAAGGAATTTAAAGGAGGGAAAGAAATGGAAGGGAAGATTGAGAGGAAAATTAAAATGTTGAGTTGTTTGGTAAACATGGGAATGGAACTTAAGTTGAGGGAAAATGAATTGTTTGGTATGAAGAATTGGGTGTTAGTTAAGTAGGAATGTGAGGTAAAATACCAAAAAGGCCCCTAAATTAAAGAAACAAAAAAACAGTCCTGGAATTGAAGATTTTTTCTTTTCGCATTGGGAGAACAACAAAAGGTGACGTTCGAACGAAAGAAGCATGTTCGAACGCAACATGACAGACCAACACCATGACAGCAACAGTTCAACAAGAAGAAGAAAAGCAGGGTAAATGCAAAATAGAGACGCATGTAGAGGATAAGCTGATGCCTTGTTCCAGCTGCCTTTCTTATTTATTAACATGACCTCACTCACCTTAACCCACAAACATGTGTATTATGCAACCAAAGAATGAACACGGTGCATCGGCAACGACGAACAAAACAACAAACAATTCTCATACCCATCGGAACTCACCTATCTTTGCACCTGCGTTGAAGTTTAGCTGCGTCTCCAAATGCCACTATCGTCAATTTCAGGTTTGTCTTGGTTCAGCTCCTCTCGTCGTTTTGAGCTTCATGTGCTTTGTTCAGATCCACCCTCAAATCTCTTTTTTAATTAACAGATCCACTGTATACATGGGCTTTTTTTGTCCCTAATATTCATTCTCCCAAGAACGAAAAACTATCCCGCCAATTTTGGAGGGATTCAACTTTCCCACCATTGTGGGAAGATGGAACCTGGCGGGAAACCAATTTTCCGGGACACCCACGCACCAAACAGTTTTCTCTATGGGAAGCCTCTCATTTTCCCTTTCCTTTAGCTGAAATCGGCGTACCAAACGGGCCCTGAATTTTTTTTAAAATGACTTGAGTTGACGTACGGAATATAGAATTTTTTTTTTGCGTATGTTCATTTTCTTCTTATCTTTGTATTAAGGCTAAAGTATACTTTTAATCCTTTAAGTTTACATTAGGTATACTTTTGGTCCCTTAACTTTATAAAGTAAACTTTTAGTCCTATAATTCTAATACCGTTAATTTTACTAACGGAAAATTCAAACTCAAGTGATAATAATGTAATTTTAAATGATGATTGTGTAATTAAATACTATTAAACTTAAATTAAAAATATGGTAAATTAAAAAATATATAAAATTTGTGTAATTAAATGCTATTAATCATCACTTGAGTTCGCCACATCAGCGTTTTCCGTTAGCAATATTAACGGTGTTAGAATTTTGGGACCAAAAGTATACTTTATAAAGTTAAAGGACCAAAAGTATGCCTTGTGTAAAACTTAAAGGACTAAAAGTATACTTTAGCCTTGTATTAAATATTATTTTACCAAACATAACTATATATTTTTCCTATAAATAATCTTACTACGTACCATAAGAGAAAACTTTGGAGACGTCATGATATAATTATTAAATCATTACGTTATTGTATGAAGTATGAACACTCTGAAGTTTGAAGGGTCAATAAAAGAAGCTGTCAAAGATTTTTCAATAATACATCTCTTTCCAAGATTACGCATATGATACAAAATTTAAAAGAATTTAATTTGCAAAATTTAATATAATATGTAATGCTTGGTGCCACACAGTACTAACTGTTGTATCATATAAAATAATACTAGTATCATCCTATGTCATGTGATATATGAGATAAAAAAAGTTACAGCTCTTGAAACCAGTCTTTCATGCTCGTACCAAATATATTGAGATTGATACTTACTTTGTTCATGATCAAGTTATTGCCAAACAGTCTACTATCAAATATGTTTTGTCTAGAGATTAACTAGCTAATTGCACCACTTTTAACTTTTACAAGATAAAATTTTTCTTATATATTTACCACATAAAGCACAAAATCACTTACAATAAGTTAAACTAAATACCCCCTAAGTCAGTGTTGTGCATTTCTTGGATTTTTTTACCAAAATAATGTTTTTTTAAAAAATAATTATCAGATTGAAGCACATTGAAAACTATTTATCAATCTAATGCTTACGTCAGCAATGGCGCAGTGGGGATATGCGTGACTAGGATGTGGCGTTTGTTGTGGCCACGCCACTAGTGGCGTGCATACGTGTCACGCTATTGATTACGTGGAAGGAGTTCACGCCTACCACGTGGCGTGTAATAGTTCCACGCCACAGGTGGCGTGAATTTCTTCCACACAACCAGTAGCGTGGACTAGTTTCACGCCCCAAGGGTGTCGATCGACACCTTGTGGCGTGAAACTAGTTCACGCCACAAGGTGGCGTGGGACCCAGGAATCTCTACTCCCTTCTGCCCCCCTACTACACGCCTCCTCCCTGCTCCCCTCTCCCCCCTGCCACACGCCTCCCCTTTGACCGGCACTCCTTCATTTTTCTCCTTCACTCCTTCACTCTCATTTTATCCTTCACTCTTTCTTTTTCCCTTCCCTCTTCCATTTTTTCACTCCCTCCCTCCCTCTTCCGCAAGTCCTCCCAACCTTCCTCCAATTTCTTTCTTCTTCTTTTTTCACTTACTCCTTCCCTCTCTCCCTCATCATCCAAAAACTCATCTTCATTCTTTTTAACTCCTGCACTCTCCGACATTCACACACACAAATTACCTCCTCATCATTCCTTATCTGAAAAAGCATTGAAGAGGCTGATAAATTTTAAGACCTGAGAGGAGGAAGAAGGAGGAGGAATTTTCTGTCTGGACTTCACGTTTGCACAGGTAACATTTAATTTTTTTGTTATGTTTATTGTTGAATAATAGGATTTAACTTTTAATTAGATACATTAATTTATTATAGATGCTTAATATATGTATAACAAAAAGAGGATAGAATTTTTTGTAATGTTTTTTGTTAAATAATAGTATTTAACTTGTAATTATATACATTAAATTATTATAGATAAATGTATAACGGTAGGATAGATGTTTTCATTTAATTTTTTTGTTATGTTTATTGTTAAATAATAGGATTGAACTTGTAATTATAGACATTAATTTATCACGTATGCTTAATAAATGTATAACAAAGAAAGAAATTTAAAAAATAATATAAATTTAAAAAATTCAAGAAAAATAAAAATTCGTGTTGTTACCTCACGAGGGTACTTTAAAAAAATAAAACTAAAAAATTAAATGTGACGGACTAGCTTGTGAGGTCCTTTGAAAAAAAAAACTTCAAACAATATAATATATTTAAAAAAATTAGATGTGACCTTGGGAGGTAAAAAATCAAAATTTGATAAAAAAAATAGTATTTAATTATTTAGAGAATAATAATTAGTGACTTAATAATTTGTTGTGTTATTTGAAATTTTTATTAGTCAAATGGATGACCAACACGCTCACAATATTGATCCCGGCCCCAAAGAGTGGGGAGTTCTTAATAAGGAGGTGCAACGGTCACACCGATCACAAATTGTGTGGAACAGAGAAGATTACAATTTGTTGAGGGTCAGTCGAGCCTCACAGGGGTCTGGTGCAAATATCCATGACCCAGATCTCATCCCACTAGATTTGCAGCAGCACCTTATGCGTACAGGTTTCTGGCATGTGTCTCGCATGAAGAAACTCCCGGTATGTTTTAAAATTTTTTATGTAATTAATTATATGCAGTTAGTGGGTTGTACATGATACGGATAATATAAGCCCTTTACATACTTGTTATCTACTTTTATGTTGGTGCAGATTGACAAATACCTTATTACTGCTTTGGTTGAGAGGTGGAGGCCGGAGACTCACACCTTCTATATGCCAATTGGTGAGATGACTATTACTCTACAGGATGTAGAGGGCATTTTAGGTTTATCCACTGAGGGTCGAGTAGTTTTCGGTCGGACGCATGGCAACTGGGTAGCAATTATGAATCAATACATGGGTGTGACTCCACCTGAATCTGACATTAATGGCGGAAACATCAAGAAGGGCTGGTTTGACCGTCATTGGGGCCACTGGGAGGAGCACTCAACTACGGTTAATGGTCAGCTTTTGTACACATGTGCTTACCTCATGCCCCTTTTCGGTGGATTTTTGTTGTGTGATAAGTCGAGCCACGAGGTCCCTTGCCGATACATACAATTGTTGGGTGGTGACCTTGCGGAGACTGCTACATATAGTTGGGGGTCAGCGGTACTCGCCACACTGTATCGCGAGCTATGTCAAGCCACGTCAACTTCTGCTAAAGACATGGGGGGTTGTTTGTTGTTATTGCAGATATGGGCATGGTCCAGATTTTCTGCCATATCACCTCCCATTCCACCGCCCAGTGATGCAGGCGATCATTACGGATGCAGGTATGGAAGCAGTGTGAAATGATGAATTATTTGAACTGGTTGGCGTAGTTGAACGATTATGTTCTTATTTGCAGGTCGTTTCACTAATGTTATTGAGTTACATATTGCAGATTCAACAATGTCGAACTGAAGTTATTGCGACGTCAGCTAAAGATATATCGGATAGAGCTTGATCAGATTGGTCGAGACGATGTATGTATATTAAATTTGACATTATGAAAAAAAAAAGTAAACTAATTCGCATTTGTTGACATGTACAGGTGAAGTGGGAGCCATATAGGGACGCCGGATATAAGTTTATGGGTGCAGAGGTTCACTTGCGGGACGGAGTGGAGGGCGGTGACACCCGTACTTTATTTCCATATTGTCGAGATGCACCACCCACCGCGCATGCGGCAATTTGGCATGCGCAACAACACATCCCCGCCTGTTGCGCACGCCCTAAGGCACATGATCTTACCTTACGTGGTAAGATCGCTGATGATTGGGAGGCCAAGATGGAGCAATTTATTCAATTGTGAAACACGCGACATTTGCACATCGAGACCACAGAGCCATTTGAGGGGCCAATTTCTCCAAACTCCGAGTACATGACTTGGTTCTTCACACACACCAGACGGTTTATGATGAGGCAGGTCGCCAGGATCGGGCACGTGGTACGTATTGATCTTGCTTTCACTTTGCATGTTACATATTTCATCTTATCATCCATAACTTGGTTTTACTGTTGTTATGCAAGTAGATATTGTAGGGTGGATTTGGTGGCAGAATTCTCCATAATTTTTTGACAGAGCTCAATACAACAATATGGAGGTTAAAGAGGTTTGTGACCAGTTACTAGGAGCACTTAGAGAGTTTGGTCGAGTTGCGAAGCCTGGTCCTAGCGCACCAAGTGGAGTCTTAGACAGTGTACCAGACCCTGCTTTAGAGGTCCCTCGCCGTGCAAAGGAAGGACGAGGATTGGGTCAACGACGACCACGGCACGAGATGGAGGCATATGAGATACCCCAGCCCGGTCCACTTGGTGGAGGTGTATATCAACCACGCATGTGGCGCAATATGACCTATACTGAGGTTACGTGGTACCCAGAGGAGATGGCACCAGAGTTGTCGCCAGAGGTGCCTCCAGAGATACATGTACCGAGGCCGTCTTACCCACCGCCACAGACGATGTTTGCTACGCAGACACAAGTTCCTTACTCATATGATTGGCAATCACAGAATTCCCAGACCGGCTTTGCTACATCCACTTCTTACCGCACCGACGGGGTTTTCCTCGGGATTCGGTGCCTATCGGCCTCAATATGGCTTTCCCGGCCGGTGCTTTTCACCCTCACCAGGGTTTTGTGCCTTCGCTTCCCCGGCATGGACAGGGTCTTGCTGAGGTAGGATCCAGTAATAGTCCGTACCAGTCAGAACACCACGCATCTGATGACACAAGTGACCATGTGGACAGCATACTGAGGATTTCGATTTTAGGCAGACTCTTGATGGACAACGTGGACCTGATGGCGTTCGTCATTACCCTGAACGTGATGCGCGTTTGAGACCGTGGCCTACATATACTCCACCCTGAGCGTATCGTTTTACTAGTGCATATCTTATATTTGCATGGATTACTATATTAGCTTACATTTGGATTACTGTATTATGACTTATTTGTATGGATTATTGTATTAGCTTAGATTTTCATGGATTACTGTATTAGCTTATATTTTCATGGATTACTGTATTATGACACTTTGTTTCAATGACAAGCGAACGTGTAGCTAATCATCTTTAAAAATCAAGTCAAACTATAAGCACATGAGGATAAAAATCATCAATTAAAATTATGAGAACTCGAAGGTTAATTTTTCTCTAAAATTACTACATCTCATTCAAAGGCACATATGGGAGCAAATACAAAAGCAAATTTCATCTAATTTGCTATGCGTGTCGTAGGACATGAACACCTATTATGTCCAAGTTGTTTACATATACTACATCTCATTCGACTAGAGCTAGGTTGGACCTCCACCTCATCCATTTCATTGCGAATACGTGTGGATTTAGGGTGCCCCGAACCACGCAATTTCGATTCATCGGGGATAAGCTTTGGTCCGGGAGCGGGCGGTATTCCTTGTTCACTGCTGATCAGCTGAAATGATGAAGAGTATACATTGGCAATGTTGTAGATTGAGAATACCGGATCCACGTACTGTTCAGCATAATGAGATACCGCCGAACATGCAGCAATTACATAACTACATGGGAATTTGAATGCCTGAAACTTGCCACATTGGCATTTCCCCTTAGTCAAGTTCACCGAGTATGTATCGTCTACATCATCAACTTCAAACGTTGTACGCGCAACATCAAACTCCCGAACACGCATCGATGTAGCACGCTCTCCATTCTTAGTCAGAGCTTCTCCAATAACACTCGAAAATTGCTTTCCAATCATTGCTTCTTTTTGTGCTTTGGTCCTCTCGTTGACCCGAAGAATCGAACAAGTCGACTATAAGTGCATTTGACCAATGTTGTTATTGGCATGTTCCTCACTCCCCTAAAGACCTTATTGATTGATTCGGACAAATTGGTCGTCATATGACCGTATCTTCGTCCATCCTCATCATAACTCCGACACCATTGCTCTTTTGGAATTCTTTCAATCCATGTAGCCACATCACGACTGTAACTGCAAAACTGGGCATATGCAACATCAAAGTGTATCTTGTTTGGAACATATGCTATAAAAAAGACAGAAGGACACAACAGTATAAGGTTCTAGTAATGAAAAGAATGAACGTTACTGCACATCAGTTGGAGTATATTACCTAATCTCGTTAATTGTTTCTTCAACTCCTGGTCCTTGAAGCGGGTATTAAAATTACTCGCAACGTGACGAATGCAAAACACATGGTACGCATTAGGAGGCTGCCAACCAGTCATCTCATTGCCGATCACGATATTATGCTTTTATGATTATCAGAAATAAGACATAGACCAACCTTATTTGTAACATACAGTCGTATGGAAGACAAAAAATACTCCCACGCATCCTTAGTCTCACCTTCAACAATTGCAAAGGCAATCGGCAGGATCTCATTATTTCCATCTTGGGCAGTGGCAATCAGTAATGTCCCCCTATACTTACCGTATAAATGCGTTCCGTCAACCTGTATGACTGGTTTGCACCATTGGAACGCCTCACGACATTGACGGAAGGTCCAAAATGTACGATGAAAAACCCAAATCCCATTAACAACCCGCCGATTTACAATGTACGGTCCATGTTGAATATGATAAATAGACCTCGAGGAAAATTTCAACATGTGCTCGAACCATCTTGGCAGGAACGCATATGACTCCTCCCAGTCACCGTAAATCTTAGCTATTGCTTTTTGTTTTGCCTTCCATGCCTTCATGTAAGAAATATGGTAACCAAACATTCCAGTCATTCTTTCTTGTATCAGGATCACAGGTAACGAAGGTGTGTCCTTGACCATGTCTGCAAAACCAATCAGAAAAAGTATACACTAGGAATGTTATTTATGTTGACTGATAAACACAAATAAATTCAAAAATTATCAAACGGTATTGTGCATCATACCTATTATGGCCTCAGAAATAATTTCAGAATCAAGTTGTTTGTGATCTTGAAAGAGATTTTGGTTCACACAATTATGATTTCCAACCCATTTAGTTACCACCCAAGTGTTGTTGTTCTTCGGTGTAATTGCTCTTACTCTCCAATCGCAACCTTGTTCATGATTCCGACATCTCATTACATACTTTGCTATAGTACTCTCAACCACTTGAGCTTCATGATGTTCCTTCATGAAATAATGTTTTATTGCGGCTTGCAAATCGTTCTTGGACCCGAACGCTTGTTTCACATATAATCCATCTCCTCTTGCCCACGGACCCCGGCCCAAGCTTTCCACATCCAGTATATCCTCATGCAGGTAATCTTCATTTACAACATCATAATGTGGAATGTCATTCCAAAACGGTGTAATATCTGCATGTTCACACATAATACAATTTTTGCAAAAATATGGTAACCAATAAAAAATAAATTATATAATAATTACCTCGATATTCGTCATCTGCATCACTATCATTCTGATCATGGTCATTATCCAATAAAGTGTCTTCATCTTCTTCCTCTTGCTCCTCCTCATTGTCAGGTTCATCAACCATATACTCGCTTTCTTCTCCATGCGCAACGGTTGATTGTGTTGGCTGAGAGGTACTAGCCATATGATGTGACTGATGGAGTCCATGAGTCAGTATTGGTACGCCCTCCTCTGACGTCTCAATATCCACATATAACTCAGCGAATTGGGACGTAGAGTTTTCTTTGAATGTTTGGACAAAAAGATCCACATCCTCATTATCGGATATCTCAAAACCAGCATATTTGCAGTTTCCACAAGGCACTCTACCCGTCACTGAAGATATTACCTGATTTTGTTGTAGCTTTAACTTTCGACGGATCTTTTCATGTAACTCTTCAGCTGACATGCCTTGAACAATATACATTCCTCTTTTCTCACCTTCAAAGCTTAATCCGTTTGGACCTATATTTTTAGAACCGTTATAATATACAAATGAACGAATTTGACTCATTTTTTTCCTATTTTATATTATGAAAAAGAAGATTAAATTATAGATAACACAAAAAATAACAATACAAATTGTAACTGAGCAGAAGAAGAAACACAATATATAAATGGAATTAAAGAAAAAAATCAAGAAATAGAATGAAGATGGAGGGAGTATTCCAGATGAGGGAAAAAGTAAATATGGTGATGCAGGACGGAGGGAGTCTTCAGATGAGTGAAGGCAAAAAACAATGTATAAAAAAAAAAATCAAGAAACATCAAGATTGAAATTCCGGATGAGGGAAAGATGCAAGATGGAGAGTCTTCGATGGTGAAGGAATAATGATAAGAGAGAAAGAAAAGGAGCCACGGATGGAGGTAAAAGAAAGAGGGAAGGATGCAAGATGGAGGGAGTCTTCGGATGAGTGAAGGAATGAATGATAAGAGAGAAAGAAAAGGAGCCACGGATGGAGGTAAAAGCCTGAAGGAGCGACCTATATAAAGAGGGAAGGAGGGGAAGTCACGGAGTTGAGTAGTACGCCTTTGGCGTGAGATGGGTCCACGCCAGTAGTGGCGTAGACCCATCTCACGCCACAAAGGCGTGCCAGTCGACAAAGGACACTAACCAGAGGTCAATGTCCTTAGGCCCTAGTGGCGCGAGGTTCACCCACGCCACTAGCGGCGTGGGTCCACCTCACGCCAGTTGTCACCTAGTGGCGTGAGATGGACCCGCGCCACTAGTGGCGCGGGTGACCAGAACGCCACTAGGACTGCTGGCGTACTGATATATCACGCCAGCAGTCACTGGCGTGACCCCCACCAGCGCGACTTGTGGCGCAACTCTGTCAACCGTGATCAACTGCATTACTTCAATAATTAGTTTGAGAAGTGCATTAATTTGGTAATTTTTTTTAAAAGAAGACAGTATTTTGGTAAAAAAACCGCATTTCTTCCATGACAAACTCGAACTAATTCCATCACCCCTGGTTCAAGGGGATGTTACAATACATAGTCAAGCCCAGTCACAACACACTAAGTCCAAGCCCAAAAGTAGTGTATCATTTCAAGGTCAAAGTTGAGTTTAGTTGAGTCCAAAAAAAAAATTTGTTTGCAGGCTACATCATGCTATGTACTTCGGCCCTAAATGTACAACCTAGTTAACAATAAGAGTTGGGGAGTTGGGTCTAGCAGAAAGAACTAATTCCTCACAATGTGACAAACCAAAATTTGAATCCCTACTGGAAAAAGTGTTCACTTTTAGTGACCAATAGTACCTCGAATATAATTGTCTCCAGTAGAAACAAAAAGATAAAGATAAATGTAGGACCTGGTTTGTAATATAAACTGCACTACAAGTTAGGTCATACATTCAGGATTGGAGGTAGTTTATTTTTGTAATAGGCAATATGAGATTAAAATAAAGGATGCTTTAGAGAAAGTGAAATGGGACAGAAATTAAAACGCATAGTTTTGAAAGAAAAGAGGGGGGGGTGGAACAACTTTTGACAGAGGACGCTGATAAGAAAGACATCATACAAGAAATGTACGGCCCAATAACTTGTTCTGATGAAAGAAAAGTGTGATAGAAGTTAATTGTATTCCAAGAATATGATCTTTACTGGTTAATTGTCATTTTTATGTTACCATAAAATTAATAGTCCGTTAAGAACAAGAAAAACTTGAAAACATTAACATGTTAACAAACAACAAAACTACCAAAATCTTGAAACAAATTAATCATTTTAGTACGAGTATAATATATGGCTCATTGTAACATATAAATGGTATAAAAGAATGAAACTAGTAATTATAAGAAAAAAGATCTATGAATTGTATTAAGCCATTCCAGGTAATAGGATTGTGGTTGCAGACTTAAAAACTAATAGAATTTGTACAGTGAAAAGAGAAACTATGAAACATTATTTTTGCATATTGCAGCAACTTCTGAAACATGCACACTCCACTGTTGAGGGAGCCAGGCAAAAACTCTCCAACACAGAGCTAGTCACATATATACATACACACACATAAGCACACTGACATACAGTTTTGGCTAGTGACTTTGAGAGGTAAAATCAGGCTCAGATGGCTTCTGAGGTAGCAGAGGCAACAATCTGGGTGACAATCTGTTGTTCTGTTCCCTGTGTTGTCGCAAGTTTCGTAAGGCGTTGGCAGCGAACCTTGAAGCATAAATGGTGGCACCAAGACTTGGTGTTGATGGTGATGAAGATCCATTCTCATTGGCCAAAGTATCTTTTAGTCTTTCTTCTGCTTCACGCAATTGCCTCTCTACCTTCTTTCTGCTGTAACGACGCCAAGCTGCTTGTATGAAACAGGCACCCCAAGTCTTCCATTGCAAGGAATAAAACCTGCAACAAAAACATTGGTAAACTCAGATTATACATGGATTCTCTAGATTTTTCTTGTGTCTAACTGTAATACAGTTGTATATGATTTATGCAGATTATCTCCTAGCATTATTCTGCGAGAAAAGGGGGTTGATCTTGGTTCTAAATATAAGATCTATTATCATATTTGTCAATATTTTCCTAATTTACGCCTATTGACGCTCCCTTAACAATAATCAAGAAGGAGAGGGAATAAGCGAATTAAAGAAGAAAACTAGGTGTTTTAGAAAATACATGTTATATTAACTAATTTAACTAACTTCCTTAATCTAATCAAATTATGTAAATATATCTTTCTTATATTAAGAACCAGAGGAAGTAATATTATCAAGCCTTGCCTGAAAGTGTGCTGAAGCTGTTTGCTATGAAGTCTTCGGAATTGGGAAGTGACAAACTTCAAGTCATCAGGCATGAGAGCAAAAGCTTCAACTTCTGATATGGATTCCACTGTTCTTGTTGAAATAGGAAGATTTGAAGAGGAATTGGGGTCCAGCGCCCATGTTAGAAGCTCTTCTCCACAGAAGTCACCAGCTTGGAGAACTGAGGAGTTGAAGAAACCAGTTCTTCCTCCATTTGTGGTCATGGTAGCGAGCTTTCCTCGAATGATGAAAAGCATTTCGTCGACCGGATCTCCTTCACGAACAATGTAACTCTTCTCTGTATAAAGAATTGGCTTCAATCTATCAGCCATTGCATCCAACAATTGTTCATCCATTTTCTCAAAGATTGGCACCTAATTCAATAACACCACAAACATGTTCATTACACTTGTAGAATTACACTTGACAAAAGCTATAAACAAGGTGAAGTTCTCAACTAGACTTAAGTGGGTGTTTGGGAGAGCTTAAAATAAGCTCTTTTGCCATTTATGAGATAAAACTACTCTCATAAATTTACCTCATACAACACAAAATCATTTAAAATGTGCTACACCAAACATCTAATAAACGTATTCTAACTCAGTCCATTTTTAAGTGAAACCTGCTCTACAATGCTTACATGTCAGTTTTAACTGATTTAATCCACCTATCTTTTATAAATCGATAAGAATATCCTTAAAAGGCAAGAAGAAATGACTATGGATGATGATACCCACTTTTTTAAGTAAATCCAAGCAAAGATGACGCTTTATGTCCCTTCTGAGATCTTTAGGAAGGTTGCGAATGAGTGCTTCTTCTTCAACACCCCGGTTTTGTTGCCATTTGTAATGTTCATACCGTCTAATTCTTTCCCTTAAGTTCTCAGGAAGCATACGGTGGGCCATCCATTGCTCTGCATCTCTCCTTTTGACTCTCATCTCCTCAACTCTAACAGTTGTAGATTGCAGATATTTCTGTAAATAAATTTGACACAATTCATGAATTCATTCAATGAAGGGTGTTTGACATAGACCAACTTATAATGGCCAGAAAGATAAAAGCATTCCAGTCTATGAATGTGCAAGAAAATTTCAAAGAAAGACAATCATTTTTTAGACATTTCTTGGTGTCAGATAATTGTATTTGACAAGACGTGACACTGGAATCAGTCATGATGTTTCCTAGGTTTGAAATATAGTATGATCCTATTTCCTAGGTTTTTGGGAGCTAATGAAATCTAAATCCAACACAAATATAAACCAGATTCATTAGTTTATATGTACGATCTGTATTCTTAAAAAGGATTACCTGCATGTTTCCAATAAGCAAAGAGAACAGAACTAATCCAAAGACGGCGATCCAGATAGCAAAGATTATCTCCGCGACATAAGTGCTTGTCTTAAGGTTCTGTCCAAGAGAACTGAAAAAGAGGCCAACAACTAATAAATCCATACAAACTAACGGAACAGTATTATAAAGCTATTAAGGCTTCAAAGGTCATAAAATATGAACCTTGCATGTGCAATGAAAGTGGAGAACAGAGAATATGATCCACAAACCTTAAATTGCGCAAACCCCACCAAAAGCAGTAGAAGAACTTCTGAGGAAAATCTGTTGTTGAATTAACCACACCAGATTGCAGAGCATCCGCATATATTCCAAAATTGAATTGTGTTGAGTTGGTAATTTGAGAAGGATCAACAACAGCACATGCGTTAGTGAGAAGTGAAACGACGGTTTCAGTCTGTTGACCACAGATCAGATTCTTGTTATCATCATATCCTGTATTTCTGAATGCTCCGTGCCAGCACCGAACCCCTGATTCTATCGAAAGCAGATACCAAAAAGCTCCAACCAACTGGTATGCCAAATTATCTTCGTTATCATAAAATCTAAAAATGACTTCGATAAGTTTAATTGCATAGTGAAGTGACAGAATTAGCTTACATGACTTGCCAGCATATACAGAAAAAGATTATAAGCAGCTCCAGCCCATGCTGTCTCTGTGAGTATGCCAGAAGTTCTTGTTACTTCTTTGAATAATGGGTAAATGCGCAAGAGTCTTGGCACATACTGGATCATGATCATATATGTCAACAAGTCCTTCGCCAGAAATGGAACTGAGGCCTCGAGTTTTGGAAAGATAAATAAAATAACCACCTGAATAATCAACCATACATTACAAAGTGTTAAAATGACATCATATTATGTCTCTCAAAACAAACTTTTTTTGTTACATCAAGAGGGTTAGATTCCATGCTTTACAGTATAAGGATGTACTTAGGAGATGAGCAGAACAGGGAGATACCTGTGGAAGTGGCATAATAGACAGAACATCGATGATAAAGAATGAAGATAAGTATCTTTTCATGATAGCCCGATGATCATTAACGAGCTCGCCCCTTCCAAATACGCGAGAAGAAGGAGCAATAAACCCAGTTCGAAACTGTAAGATTATGTGAAGGATGTAGAAAAGATCAAAGAATGTGCGAAGAACAGAAGCAATAATCTCCAAGTTTCGATTCAACGTAAGGCATTCGCCAGTCTCTCCAATTGCTGGGATGTAAAAGAACAGTGGATCCACAGAGACAGCCATAACAGATGTGATTACAAATATTTTGTTCCATTTCTGAAGGAACGACCCCTGTGGATCAAGAATTTTTCTTTTAGGAGCCACTGTCTTGGGCGGTCTATCACTTATAGGATGAACAGTTGAGGATTTTCGCAAGTTTTTTATCTTACCAGACCCATTCTCAAGTCTTCTTTTGATACTGTCTAAAACAGCGCTTACGCTTGGCCTCAGTTTTCTTCCATGATATCCAATATCGTTAGAATTTTTCTCCTCAGTAGTAGATGATGCCTCTGAACTCCAACCATAAAACCTGCATAGGAACATAAACTTATCTTAGTAAGTGGCTTCAAGTATGTGTTTGCCAAAAATATAGTAATGTTGATACCGTGATCATATTTGAATCACTAATTGATCTTTTTTATGTCAAACTTTCATACTTTAAAGAAACATATGCTTCAGTGATATTCTTTAGAGTTCTCAATAAAATAAACCTGTTGTCTTATGAATAGATGTGGCAGCAAAAATATCAAAAGGTAGAAGATGGGATATCCACTGCGTGCAGAAATATGCAATAAAATAAAAAAACAACTGAAACATGTAGCAGTAGCAATTTATGGGAGCATGAAGCTTGAGCAAACGAACCTCACAGATTTTTGTCCCTTTGAATTCATGATTAAACTACCTCCCCAACAAGGTGGAAAATTTTAGCTTAATCTTCAGAAACACTTCGCCAAGTTCTAAAAGACTGAAACCTGAAAAGTACAAATTCAAGTTAGAGCTCCTTTCGCGGAAACTTCCAAGTTGGTGCGTGATAAAACTCAAGTCAAGTCAGCGCCATAAAAGTCAACAAAAATCAACACCATCCCCCTAAGGATGGGCAAAAGCCCGATGATCCAGCCTAGTCTGGTCCAACTCAAGCTAGTCTAGTCCAATCCAAATAAGCAATGTAATGAAATTGGATCAGACTGATTGGTCGGGTTGAACCGGGTTTCAGGCTAGGGGACCAGACAACTTGGACTAATCCGGTCTAGTCCAGGTCAATTTTTTACAATATTTTTGTAATTTAGATATTACATTTCATTTAATGTTGTTGGAGTTTTTTTTTTTAAAGGATTTATAATTAAGTTTTATTATTTATGAGGATTTTTGTATGATTGCGGGTATTTTTATTATCTTAATTGTATTTATCATGTTTAAATTTTTGTTTCCAACATTTTTTTTTTATTATTGTTGGATATTTTTATAGATTTATGATATTTTAATTTTATGTGACGTGTTTTATATTATTATAGATATTTTTATGGTTCTAATTGTGTTTAACAGATTCAAATTTTGCCTTCTAAAGAAGAAAAAACAAAACCAGACCCAATCTGGTCCAGCCCAAGTCGGGCGGTGTTTGATCAAATCAAACAGGAGCTAGAATGAACAAAATGAGAGTGTGTGTGTGTGTGTTTGGGGGGGGAACCAGCTTAGCAATTCAGCACCAGGTAGCAGGCAAACAAGATTAAGAAAAAACAAGCATATGCTGCTAAATTCAAGCTTAAGGATTCGACTTGGACCTTTTCTCAAACAGGTAGAAGGCGATCACCAAAAATCCAAAGCATGATCACTTCATAAAAGAAAACAGAAACAAATCTAGAAATTGGGTTTTCAAGTTTGCTGCGTCTTGGCAGAGAAAGTGAAAACCTTGCCAAAAAAAAGCATAAAGAAAAGGAATTACAAACTAACCTTAAATATGGCGGGAATAAACTCATGAATGAGTATCAACCCCAACAGAATTATCTTTTTCCCTTCTGTGATTTCCCGCGCTTTTCTGAGAGCAAAAAAAGAGATACATGCATGCAGATAAGCCTGTGATGATTGACTGTGATGGCAGCACTTCATCATTACTTCAGCTGTCCTTCCGAGGCTTCACCAAACAAAATAAGATCATCTCGCAAAAAACAAGTGAGAGATAAACGGACCTCCCTTTTGAGTTGAATCGGTTTCCAAGAGCCATCCTCTATAGCATCATTAATAATATGATTTAATCTTTCCATACAGTGAAAATGTATGGAGAGATTGGATCTCCCCAATCGAATGCCTCTAGAAGAAGTAAAAGTTTCTTTCTTTCACCGTTCCATAAAATTTGAAAGGATGGTGTAGTAACACAAGCCATTATTGCTCTCGCACCAATTATCATCAAAGCCAACATCCTTAAGAGTGTCCCTGATAAACTCCCATTCGAGTCTATCATAAGCTTTCTCAAGATCAACTTTAATTGCCATCCATCCTTTCTTTCCCTTCTTGGTTTTCATAGAATGTATGACTTCTTGGGCAATAATGATGTTATCGTTGCTCGACTTTCCCCATAATCCCTCGAAGGCGATGACTTATAACCTTAGTAATGATCTTGTAACTCACATTGCATAAGGATATTGGCCTAAAATCCTTAATGGACTCCGGGCTTTCCATCTTAGGTATCGAGGACAATATTTGTGTTGTTAATGTCCTTTACCCTTGATGGATCATCCAAGAAGTCTTTCACCAATTTACACACGAACATCCCCTACTAAGTTCCAAGTATTCTTGATAAAGCACAGCCTGTATTCCATCTCGTCCAGGTGCTTTAAAGGCTCCAAGGTTAAAAGTAGCATGCCGGATTCCCATCGAATCCTTGAGGCCCTCAACCCTATTTCTTCTCCTTCTGATTGTAGCAGTAGTGTGGAAGAATTTGCTATTTTTGTCCCCCCACTTCAACCAATTGCATCTTGATTTCTGGTACCACATCAATTCTTCTTGAGCAAGAACTTTGTTATACTCCTTCCAGAGCTCCCTTTCTGTTTGAACGAGATATTGACTATCTCGACGTCCCCTTGATCTTTCCACTCCTTCTATTCTTCTGAGGATGTTCTTCTTTTTGGAGTTTACATTTCCCAATTTCTTTCTATTCCACTCCTTGGCAACATTAGCAAACTTCTCGATTTTTCCATTCCAATGATCAATTCCCATTTCCTCACAATATCATCAAAACCTTCCTCAAGAAACCAAGCGGCGTTGCATCGGAAGGGGGCTCTTGGCCGATGTGTCATCTTCGGCGAGCTTCGAATAAGATTGGTCTCAGTGATCCGAGCCAAACTTATTCAGATGATACACTTTAGTTAAAGGATGCAAACGATTCCATTCGATATTGGTGAAAGCCCAATCAATCTTTTCCTTCAAAGAAGTCACGCTCCCAAGTATATTTTTCTCCAACGACATCGCTTTCATTCAAGTGAGATTGAGAAATACACTCTCCAAAATGCCTCATAGATCTGAAATTTGGATGGGAACCACCTTTTTTATCTTCCACATAAAGATAAGCATTGAAATCACCCATAACAATCCAAGGACCATTAACCATCCGACTAATGCCAACAAGCTCGCTCCACAAATTGCGTCTAAGAATACATTTTGGTTCCGCATAAACACTTGACAAGAGAAATTCCTCTACACAATTAGCAGAACCACTTTAAGATGAATAGCTTGGCCACCCGCATAGCTCGTAGCTTCCAATCTTAACCAAGTATTAAAACCCAACTTCCGAATAATTCTATCTCATTTGTTGCCACCGAGAAGAAGATAATATATTCATAATTAACTAAAAAGATAAGATAAAAGGAGAATAGAACACGAGAATTATTGTCCCGATTCGAAAGCTCCATGACTTCGTCCTCTCCTTGTAAATCTTCCCCGACAACATCCGGATTTTTGGACCCCATATAAGTTTGATCGGTCGTCTCATTATTTAATTGTGATTCATTGTGCACCACCAAAGGGTCTGGTGGTATAGGAGGCTCGAGAATTGAAATCTCTAAACCCTGCTGTTGTTCTTGAGAGTCTCGTGATGATATGTGCTCTGAAGTGCCTCCTCCCATCCCAGTAGACCGAGAATTATCACTCTTTCCGCCTCGCTCCGTGCTTGGTTAAGAAACAATAAAATAATTGAGCCAAAAACAAGATTATGAGCTCGACCCACTTGTTTCCTTTTCGATATGGGGGCCACTATCTTTTGTCTTGAAATTGTTCCTCTTTCTTGTCTACACTCTTTCTTTTCTCTTGCTTTATAACTCTGAGAAATTTTGTTGTTTATCTCGTCTCAATTTTTGGGTTCGGCGTCCCGAGATGATGTAACCTTCATCCACGCGCCAAACTCTTCCTCAACCGCAATACGAACACTCACAACCGGCAGTTTCCCGGGTCAAGGAGTAGCCCCGAGACATCCCTTGATCTCGGCAAGGAGCTTGGTTTTGTGTCTTGTTTGGGCAAGTCTCTTGGATATGTCCGTATAAGCCACAAGAGAAACAGATTGTATCAAGCCCCCTCGTACTCCACTGGGTATATACGATTCCGGAGTGAAAATCTAGATTGAAGTTGCTTATTCAAGTCTATTTCAACACTCACTCTAGCAAACTTCCTCTTTCCACAACATGTTGGTTGTTCTCTCTTTGTGCTAAAGTATGGAGATCAAAAATTAAATTTCCAATCTCCATAATACATTCCTCCGAGTAAATGTGCATTGGGAGGGTAGGAATTCTTACCCAAATCGCAACCTTTCGAACCTTGTTACAATGGGGATTAAAATTTGGACTCCACCTCTCGAACAAAGAAGTAGTGTCCTTGTATAAGCCAAGGGCCATCGAATAATAGTTTGTTGCATGAGCTTCTTCTCGCTGTTCTAAAAACAAAATAATTGTTAGGGAGATCTACCAGCTCAAAATTTTCGGAGCGTAATAGCCACTTAATCCTGTCTTTCAGCATATCAAGATTAGTCTTTCTGCCCAAGACGGTTAAAATAAGAGCATCCTTCCAAGGCCTAAATCCGAAACATTCAAAATAGAAACCACTCTTTCATTTTTGAGACCCCATCTTGTTACCTGGGCCAACGCTGTCATGAGAAGAGTCAAAGTGTTTATTCAAAACTTAGCTTTCTATAATCTTGCGGGAAGAAGGTGGAAGAAAGCTTGACGAGATCCCACCGGAGAAAGCCACTCGCAGACCAAAACAAAAGCGACTCAAGAGGAGAACGGCCAATGAAAATGAAAGCGTAGTTGACTATAGCTTTTCAAATCCGTAACATTTATGCTTCTGGTAAGTTTCCTGGCAATTTCTTCTTTGAAATTTGATAAATTTATACTTACCTTGAGTTGACGTGATTTCATTATTCACTTCTTTAAGTAATAAATATAGAATTTATTTTTTCTTATCTTTGTATTACTCTTATTAAATATATTATGTATACCATGCAGGCCAAAAAAAGAAATTTATTATGTGCACCGTACAAACTCCATTCGATACTTAATATAAAAATCAGTTTATTTATTTTTAGATATTAAGAAAGCTAAATAAACTATTTAATCAAAAAATACATTGTGCTTGTGCATCATTAGATTTTATATCAATATATAATTCAAGTAAATTAGTTTTAAGAAAAATGATAAATATAATTATTTTAATGTAACTTCTTACCACTCTGGTCATATTTATAAATCCTTTTGAACCAAAAAATTTTGTCTTACTTATAAATTCAGTTTCAGGGTGGTAAATGAGATTGTGACAATTTTATAATTGTACCAATGAAAATAGATAGAGAAGAAGAAGTTGAAAAATATTCATTCATAAATAAGACAAAGTTGAAAATTTATCCATAATCATTGAGTTAACTACCTCTCTTTAATATGTGTGATTTTGTTAAAAATGACTTATAAATAAAGCCAAAGTGGTAATCTCTAAAAAAAAGTCAATAGGTTTTTATATTAATGACCGAAGATAGTAACTTTATACCGCCTTAGTCCCTAATATAGAATATATTTACCGGGTTGATCATAGTGATCATTGAGTTAACTACATCTCCTTGATATGTGTGATTTTATTAAAAATGACTTATAAATAATATCAAAGTGGTAATCTCTAAAAAAAAGTCAATGGGTTTTTATATTAATGACCGAAGATAGTAACTTTATACTGCAAGGAATGAGAATGAGAATGAGAAAATTAAAGAATATGACTTATTCTGAGCAAAAAGAAGATGTAGTATTTTAGAAAATATATGTCAAATTAACTAACTTCTTTAATCTAATTAAATTAAATAAATATGACTTATATTAAGTACACGCACTACTTCACCAATAAAACAAGCATATATTAAGCTGATTTGCCGGCAATCAAACCAAGCCCTCTTGGGCATATTTTACCAATAAATAATCTTACCAGCATAAAAGAAAACAAATCGACATTTCTTACTAAAAAAAATAGAAACAAATTGACATTTTAAATTTGACGGACTTGAATTTCAGCATTTAAAAAATTTCTGTTTTTTCACGAGTTTTCTTTTTTTGTTCGCCCACTTTATTTGAAGGCTTTGTCAAATCTTTTCATTTTTCCGTTCAATCGATCCAATTCCAATTTCAAATGTCAAATATCCAAACGCTTTGATCTTCCAAGAACACATCTTATTCAAATAACAACGTCCTTGGTCCCTTTTGAATAAACGACAGAAATCTCGAGTGCAGGAAGAAAAAGAAATCACAACTCCCTTCTGACCTACTGTTACGCATGTAATTATAGAATTTAAAAGAGTTTTAATTTAATGTAATCCTTCACACCAATTCTAAATATAAGAGCTATACAATTGGTTTATTTTGATTCAAAATATAAGACCTCAATCCATGTTGTCGTCCAAATTTATTATTTTTTTCCTAAGGTATCTTATTAATTGCACAAAATAAGAAAGTTTTCATCCCAAGGCCATAGTTACAATACACATGATTGAAAAGAGTATTTTAGGAAAAACAAAATACATTTGTTAAAAATAATTAACTTAACTGATTTTCTTAATATCCACAAATTAATTATCCAGCTTTTATATTAAAAACATAAGGCGTTTAAAAATAATATTATCCTGTGTCTGATGATGTATAATATAACAGAAATTTAACTGCTTCCACCTAAAAAAAAAAGTTCTTCACTTAAAAATACTGTACATTGGTGAATGTCCAACCTTATGATATAGTCATCAAATTCCATCAATTCTGCAGCAAATATTTTCATTCATTTTATTTTCATTTCTACCTTTTCTTTGATCCAAACGGGTCTAAAAGTCTTCAAACCATGGCATTTATATTTGATACAGATTTTCCAACACAATTGTCAGAAAAATTTGTACGTAGCCAATAGATTCTTTTCCTTTTATCTTCTTTCACACGCATTGATCTTCTGAATTGTCAATCATTGGCTTATTCCTCCAATAACAACAGTGCATCAAACTCCCAACTATGGCAACCCCTATATTCTTTGACTTCCAGGGAATGGAAGCGAAGAGGAATTTGAAACACTATCTGTTATGTTTGATAGAAGAGGAAGTTGTATTGAACATGGACAAATCTAAAATGAAACGTTTAAATTGTTGAATCCTTGGAATAAAAGTGAAACCACGCATAAGTCAATCACAAGGAAGCTTAAAACAGAGCATAACAATATCCATGAAAAACAATTGACTTTGAATCGAATGGGCTGAATTAAGATTTTAGTTGAGACTAATGATATTTGTCTTCTTTTACCATAAGTTCAATCAAGTAATACAACTATTTATTTGTTTATATGTATTCAGAAATATGCAAACTTTAAGAACTACGAAGACAAAACATCTCTTTATGATCCTAATGTCATTCTTTTTTTTGTTGATAATATTTGAAAACGATTGTTACCAGAAAAGAGTATTCAAAATCACAGTGATGCTTGAGATTTGAGAATTTGAAGAGAGAACACAGTCAATAAAACAATGGTATTTTAAAAAATCCATAAAAAGATAGTATTTTGAATAATGATGACATTCAAGATGCCACTCAATCAATGTCTAACAACCAAAATATGAAGAAACAGCAATTGGCAATTTTGTGAGTTGACATGTAAGAAAGAACACCCGAGGAAAGTATCTATTAGCAACAAGTGTAGATAGACAAGTTTATTGACAAAGTTGAAGAAGTTGCTGAGAAATTTGCTGCTGCCAAATGTCATGGTTAAAAATGCCAAGTCTACAGCTAAAGGTACTGGGTGTATAATTGAATTTGCAGAAGTTTTGTGAAACACTGATTATGATTCAAAAGCAACTTTGAATTGATGAAAATGGAGGACCCTACACTTAAGGAGTGCCACACCCACAAGGCTGATTGTTAACTCACGCAGAGCCTCACCCAAGTGGGAACAAAGGGTTAACTTTAGAAAAGATTTGCTTGAGCATAGAGCATTTGTTTCCAGACACCGCATACATATGAAATATGATTATTCCCATCAGATATTACTGATCTTAAATCAGTCTTGACATATATTTCTACCCAATTCCAGGGTTGACTAAAACAAAATATTACTGATTTGCCGCACCACAGAATACATATAGTTAATTGTATTAAAGCCATCAGTCATTGTATCTAAATTCCAATACCTATAATAAGATATAAAAAATAGAAGTACATGAAAATGGCTTTTATTTTGCCATATGATAGCGCAAATTCAGCAAAACTGGCATAACCAAAAACTCAGAGGAAAAGGTAGGGGCTGTCAACAAAATGACTGCAACTTACAGTAACCATCATTTTTGCAAACCAACCGTACACCTTTCTCACAGACCCCTGCCAAGTTTCAACAGAATATAAAAATGCAGAAATATACATACAAAATAGAAGCATGGTGAATACTTGACAGTTATGAAAATCACAAAGATCATAAGAGAAAATTACTTAAGCAAAAGGAATGAAGATACAATGAGATATTCATCAATTTTGACCAAAGAATGGAGAAGGGGGGCGAGAAGCTGAATGCTTCCACTTCAATATTTAAATTTGAGTTATAAAAATCACAGTCAAAATTTACCACTCGTTTCTTCTAAAGAAAAAGAAAATTACCACTAGTTTGAAAGATGTCCCTACTATCCTACCTACGCATTTCCAGCTTTGCACAAGATTACTATTGCTTCAAAAACCAAAATTAATTGGTTCAAACAGTAACAAATAGAAGAATAAAATTTTCACGGGCTCATAATCTGGGGCAGAATTATTTCTCAGTTTCAACTAAATTGCAGAAGAAAATGAAGTAACATGATTAACATAGCATCTTTGTTATTTCAACTTATAGTCTCTCAGGAATCAATGAATAAGTAAAATATAACCGTGCGGTATCCTATTGTCCATATTTCATACTTCGGGAAAATTTTAGCCTATAGTAAACAAGATGGTATTGTTTCATAAAATCATTTGAACCCCACCAGGATCTATTAAAAGATTAAACCAAAATCATATATTGGATTGTCTAAAAACAAAACAAAAGGAAGGCTTGATATAAGCCTCTAATTACCTGACTTTCTTGAGCAGAATGGCCTTAAGTTTGCGAGCAAGGTCCTGCGATTTAATTTTTTGCTCCAATTTCTTCCGGGCCAATACACGCTTCTCAGAGTTCTTGATATGATGTCTCTGCACCTGTTTTATCATGCGCTCCATCCCACTTGATTGCATCGTGCGCTGCATAAATGCCAGTGCCCTTTCCAATTCCCCATTCTCAACCATCACCCGTATTCCTCTGCATTGCTGGAGCTGCTGCAGTTGATTACACCCATTGCTCAGCGGTTCAACAGTTCTAAGTGGCTGTCTGAATAGGCTTGATACGTGCCGTACAATTGAGCTCATATCTGGAGAAAACTCCGTGCAATAGAGTAACCTTATTATCAAGAACCGGAACAGACGTAAATTTTCAAAACAAAAACAAACTGATTCGGGGCAGATGCTCGCACTGAAATCTTTTAAATATGAACCGTTGATATAATATCCTTTAGATGCTTTCACAAATAAGCCTTAGTAAGCCAATTGATTCAAGCAACTCACCCAAGCCCCTGAAGCATGAGAATTTAAACTCAAGATTCTAAATTGTTAGACACAACTCGAGTCAAGTCATTTACCAGATCATGCATCACAAATACCTTGAGAATTTTCTAAATAAATGATAACATCAAGAGATTAAAAAATAGAATGACAATACACAACAAATTCAACATTGATGAAGAAGGCAGAAGTATAGTAGCCCGATTACACATCATTGAAGCAAAAACTAGCAACAAAATTATTTTTAAAAGAAATAAGTAAACTCAATCTTTATTCAAAGGCGTCAGTATTCAAACGATTACACGACCAGGTTTAAGGCCAAATTAAAATGATAATTTTAAAAAAGATAAAGAAATGGTGAGACGGCGTCGGACACAGGGTTGACAACAACGCAGGGAACAGATGAAGCGGGGAAGAAATTCAAATCTAGATTCATAGCCAGATTGAACAAATCAATCTTACCGGGATTTTGGGAGTAGGCAGCCCTAGAGTTCGAACCTTCTTCAATACTTGCCCGAGAACAACCACGCAGGAAAGACAACGGCTGACGCCTGACGGTAAGCTCGACCAAGTGTGGAGTGCGTGTTCGTCGACAAAGAAAAATGGATACCAGACGGTAGGGGTGATACTTAGTAGGGTAATGGTAATGTGGCCAAGTGGGTAAAAGTCTTTGTAAAATGTAGATGATCACTAACGGATGTCAGCTGTTCGATTTTTGTAAGCGCGTAGTTATTTTTACCTTAACCCTAATTAGTTTGAACCAAAAAAACCCTAATTAGTTTGAACCAAAAAAACCCTAATTAGTTATTAATTTATTATCTTAAAGTATTGGGGTACTCTTTTTTGGAAAAAAGATTAAAAAGACTACAATAAAAATTGGTAAAAGATAAATAAATCTATTAAATTTCAATAATTTTAAAAAAATTGATTTGAAATTTTGAAATGTTATAAAATTTGATAAATTAATTAACTACCTTAGTTTTTTTAATAAAAAATCATTAACTCCTTTACCAGTCATCGGTGACCTGCAGCGGCGACATCACCGGAGCTCCGAAGACTAGCTGTAGGAGCTCTAGCGCCGACGACCGGTCACGGAGCTCCGGTGGTCTCGTATACTTTTTTTATTTTCTCAAACAAAAGTCGTTAATATAAATATTTAAGTTGTTAATATAAATATTAAAGTCTTAAATATGGTCGACTAAAGTTCCAATGATCTCATATATTCTTTTTGGATTTCTCAAGCAAAAGTTGTAAATATGAATATTTTAGTTGTTTATATAGATACTTTAAAACTGTAAATAGGATCGCCTGAAGCTCTGATAGTCTTATATATATTTTTGAATTTCTTAAGCAAAAATCTTTATAAGGATACTTGAATTGTTAATATTGATACTAAAGTCGTAAACGGCCACTGGTGCCGGAGCTCCAGCAACCAACAAAGGGTTGTGGATAGGTTACTAAAACAAAATAAAAAATAAGGGCGGTTAAGTAATTTCTCAAAATTTGCAACATTTCAAAATTCTAAATCAGTCCTTTTATAATTACTGAAACTCAACAAATTTATTTATTTGTTTACCAATTTTTCTTTGTCTTTTTCCATCTTTTTAATATTTTTTATTCCTTTTTACAAACAAAGTGTATGATATTATTTGACAAATTTGTTAATAAAACCAAACCAAAACTGTCTCAAGGCCTTTTTGAATTATCCTTTAAAAAACATGTTCTAATGGAGACAAAACTCAAAACTTCTCTAACATACGTACTATAAATCAGATGAAAAAGGCAGTAATATGCACTTATACCCTTATCAAAATCAAAACAAGTTAAAGTAAGATTCATTTTTATTTTCTCTCTTATAAAATCAATCAGTCAGAGTTTAGGTTTGGTTTTGCACACTTTGGACCTAAACCATTAAAGCTAAAAAAATAGTTTTTCTTGCAATGAAAATATTACAATTAAGGTTATTAAAAATATCAGGCATATTTTAAATTATTTAAAATACATAGAAGCAGCTAGTTCCCGTTTTCATTATTCTCCACCAATCAAACCAACGTTGGACCAAAAATTTAAAAGAAACCACGTGATGATTTTTAGCAATGCAGTATTTTTTATTTTATTTTTTATAAATAGAAGTTTATATTAATTAGCTCTCAGGGTTTTTATTGGTCGAAAATTAGCTCTCAAGGTTGATGTAATACTTATCTACAACTCCACTTATCAATTAAATAAACTCAACGAAACATGATTTATTTATTTTTTGATATTAAAATTTTAGGAAAGGGGTTGGGGCCACCCATTCTATCGAAACAAATCAAGAAAGATATCTTGGGTTAGAGAGACACACGCCTCCACCTCTTCCCAAATAAGCTTCTACTACTTACCACTACTGCACTCTGGACGCTTCCTCCATCAACGAAACATGATACTCCTATATTCATGCATGATATTGTATCTTTTGACCAAAACAAAATCGAAAAACAAGATCTAAAGAGAAGAGAGGAAGCAACCTAGAACAACCGAATGTCGCTGGATTCCACCGGCATATTTGATTCATGTCATGATATTGTATCTTTTGACCCATGTCTAGTCGTTTTTTTTGTTATACCTTCATGGTTGTAAGTATGCAAATGTTACTATGAGTATATTCCTTGGGAGTTTATTTTGTAAGGAGAATTATATATAAATCTAATTGAAATACCAAAATCTAAATTCAGGTTTACACTTTTAATAAATTATTGATGAGACCAAGATGTCTAATTAGAAATGTTTAATATTATTAAAAGACTAGAACACCCCCTATAATTAAAAAGGGAAATTGAAGGTAGATGTGGCCCATTTTTTATTATTTCAACGGAATTTAATTAATATTTTCTCTTTATGTTTAGTTTGTTAGTTGGTTCCATGATTTGTTTTTTTATAAAACAATTAAATATTTATTTATATATACAATATAATTTTTTTAAAAAAAGAATGTGCTATTTATCGAAATAAAATTATTCGAATTTGTATATGTCATATATAATTACAATAAATATTTTTGTCCAACAAAGATATTATTATCTATATGTATAATATACTTTTTAAAAAAACAAAAAAAAACAAAAACTGTGCTATTTATCTATATAAAATTATTCAAAATTTATATATATCCTATATAATCATTACTAATATTTTTGTGCAACCAAGATATTATAAAAATATAAGAATACAATGGGTGGACTCATTGTTCTATTTCATAAAAAACCTTCACATGGGATGGTTGGAGAATTTCATTTGTTCCACTTCCTAAAGTTGATACTATATACAAGACGGGATAAGATATTATCACTACTATTTTTTATCACTATCAATGTCACTACCATTTTTTCACCGTTAGATCAGAATCTCATCTACCTTTATCATTTCTCTCTTCTATTGAGATTATGATCTAACGGTGAAAAAGTGGTAGTGACATTGATAGTGACAAAAAATGGTAGTGACTATATCATATCCCTATACAAGACAAAGAAATCTGTTGTCCATTCTTCTAAAGAGAAATTAATGAATATTGATGTACCTATTCCATTTTTGAATCACATATTAAATCATGGAGTAAATTTCGTTGGTTTTTATTTAGTACACTAATAATAATACATAAAATCAAGATAACAAAGAGATAATAATACCTAAAAACAAGATAACAAAGAGAGGGTTGAATTGGCAGACAAAGGTAATTTGGGAAGAAGGGGAAAAAAAAAAAGACTTTGAGGGGATAATGTAAAAGAAGTATGTTATCATAACCTATACGATTTCATATAAATTATACTACCTCTGCCTGTACACTACAAACAAGATCTAATATTAAGAAGTGGACGAATTATATGTCAACTCCTGCAAGCTGCATTCTTCAAAAAGTATAACCAATTGAACTTAGTTTCATGATGTTCTATAACAGGACCCCACGTCTCCTTTTGTAGTCTATTTACTTATTATTGTTAATTTGTTATGATTCAACTCCTCGCCATCATCATCATCTATTCTTTCTACTTTTTTTAAACCACCTCATTGTCCAAGTGAAGCACGAACTGGGACCTTTCCCTCCAGTGATTTAATTCCTGTGATACAATGAGTACTCCATTTCTGCTTCTTGCGTTATAAAATAGTGTCCTAAGTATAGAACCTAATTTGTAGTGCAATATTTAGGGACGGAGGTAGTATATATCATCTTTATCTAACAACACAACTGGGTCTGTTTGGGTTGGCGGTAGGAATGATGGACTTTAAAAGCCTATCGACTTTAAAAAAGCTTTCGGTAAGAAAAAAGTCAGGTTATAGATAATGATTTGTGTTTGGATTGATTGTGGTAGAAGTGGCGGGGCCCACGTCAAAAAAGAATTATGGAAAAAGCTAGATTCTGGAACTTTTTGCTTAACTGGCTTTTTGACTTAAAGTTCAGCCAACGCAATGGGCAATCCAAACAGGAAAAATTTGGATTTTTTCTCATTGGGTCGTTGGCTTAAAAGCCACTGAAATTTTTACACACCAACGCTGAAAAATAAGCCACTCCAAACAGGCCCAGTATGGAACTATAAGTAATGTTAAAGCATGCTGAAACATATTGAAACACAGGATCTAGTTCAACTGACAACTACACAAGCACTGGAAATTTCTCCAAGCAATTTCAGATCTGCACTGGAAAATGGAAAGTTCTATCCATTCTCATGAATTATTGAAGCAAGATTCTCTGTTGTATTACAATCACATCAACCATTTCACTAACAGCTATACCAACCAATATAATAAACATATATGGTCCAAAAGCATGAATAACATCCTCAACAAAGTCACTGACTCTCTTTTTTATTATAACAGTTTTCCTAAAAGAATCCTAAAGGCTGCATGCATCTACCAGCAACAATGGCCACATAACGCCTGTATGCCAATGGAAACTACTCATTTCACCTAAATCTAACAGAATTTGATGTGACACAAATTGCCTCACCTTTATTCTTTATTAAGGTTTCTCCTCATCTGACTGAGAGCATGGGGGATCAGAATTAACGAAGAAGTCATCCACTGAAACAAAAATAGATATGGCTGTTACAACCAAACATTGAACCTTAAATATACAAGTAATAACTGATGATACAATTGTTATTCAAATTTGGTTTACCCCTTATTATTCATCAAGGTTATACTATCCCTAGTTTCGTATATAAGACACTAACATTTAAGTTGTTAGACTAATTTAACTTGTGGCTAAAACATACTCGTAATACTTTTTTTCTTCAAATTTTCTCTCAATTAATGGCCGACATTTCTTATGAATCCAAAATTTCTTTTGTTTTGTTTCATGGGGGAAAGCATTTAATGACCTAGGAAGTGTCTTATATTTTGAACCACCAAAATATCTTAACAAGTGTCTTATATTTGATTTGAGACCAGGGGCAGTATTTTATACATCGAAGAAGAAAAGTTCTAGGCAATTACCATTACCTATATCTTGTTGATCTGGGGATTCCAGCAACATTTCTGAATCAGATGGCAAAAATGGTGAACCCGGATAGTTTCCCAGGGCTCCTAGATCTGCAACAATTTGAGATGATTCATATTTAAAGAAAGAATACGTACCCAGTGGATAAACATAATTAAACACACTTGCATCCTGGATGTTAAGTATTAACTTGGAATTTACAGCATTAGAATCATCAATAGTAGAATCAGGAAGCACAAAATTTAGGAACAGTTTTTTAGATGGCTAAAATTATTTTTTTCATATGTATTTTCCAGTAAAAAATATATCATATGCATATAAAAATATGAAAAATTGTCCCCATATTATTATTTTTCAGTGAACCTGACAGCAATGCCCATGGAGTTTACCTAAGTTTCGTTCAATCAGAAAATATTAATGTTGTGGCCAAAACAATAGATATGCCTGGTATTCATCAGATATCATGACCTTTAGCGTTCAGATGACTGTCTAAAATAGTTGTATAAAAAGTTAAAAACAATTTTCCTTAATTAAGGATGAGACCAGGTGACTAACTCTGGCTATAACAGAGCCAAACTCAATGTGAACTACTTCACAAAACCTCACACCTAAAGTTAGCGGACTGAAAGTTAAAAATATCTATGAAAAGTATATCATATAAAATACCTCCCAAGTTTGACAAATCTGCTGTTAAATCAGATAGACTAAAATTCCAGGGAATTTGTTCCAGCGATCTGGAAATTCCATTGCTGCCATCAGGTGTAAGTTGCATTCCAACTGAACTTGCCACATCAGTTGTAAATGCTGTGTCCAGAGCTGATGCATCTGTGCCCATTCCTGATATTTCTGATGCCGTGAAGGGAAAGTGACCACTGGATGCCACTGATGTAGGACTCACCGCCATTTCTGTCATCGTACTGTTTGGCGGAATGACGGGGGCAATGTCAGGAGAACTATGTTCCATCATCATCCTTCAACAACAACAAAATCAGCTGCCCTTAGCAGAATTTCCAGCAAGCGAAAGACTTCAAACACAGAAGTAGGAAGTTACATCACAATCTAATAATTGAAGTGATATTCAAGCCGGAGACAGCCAAAATTAAAAACTCAGGCATGGTATGCATTATAGGGAAACACACCAAACATCCATAACAATAACAGCAAAGTGTTCGAGCAAGTCTGGTTTTGATGGATATAGCTTTTCTATGTAACCAATTTAACAACTAGAAACAAGTTTCAGTTACAGTCAATTGTGACTTCTGCACAATACACAACCATTTCTACATTAATAACAAACTGAAATAGGAAAAAGAGCCGCAGAGTATCATCTTAAAAAACTCATCAGGCCAAAAGAAAAGGCAGTTTCACTACTGTTGGCCAATGAATGACTAAAATAAGAGGTAGTGTTAGATTAGTTCTCACTCATTCCCAGAATTCATTCGAATGGGATGGAAATTGCTTGGTGCAGGGACTCCATTAACCACATGACAACTTGATATGCCCATTGAGTCAAGATGTGGTTGACCTGCCGCTGGCATGTGAGGTTGCTGTAGAACTGGGTATCCCATAGGTAGGTTATTGACTGCACTGCAAACAAGCGGTGTTGAAAAATGATTGAAGGCAAAACAGAAAAATAAAAGCGACAAAGTGACCACAATATGCAACTATATTCTAGAAGACAAAGTATGTGCAACACACTCAAAATGTTCACTTGTCAAGCAATAATATGAAAAAACAAACCTACAAAAATCCACCAATTTCAATTTCAAATAAAAAAAAATGCTCATATTAGGTAATACAAAGCCCCAACATAAGTTTCATATTCAAATCCAAAGCTAATAAGAATGCCTTTATAACTAAGACACATCAAAGATTATTACTCAATGCCCATTTAAATCTAAATTAGATTAAATTGGCTGTTTTAGTAGCTACACCAAGAATTTCCAAAGAATTGTGACTTTAAGCTTTTAACAGAAATCTAGTATTGCTTATCTCTTAGATCATGCATGAAAAATAAATCCTAGAATAACAATCATTTAGTATAATGCTTTGTTCATTACCCCTGTACACTCAAAATGATATCCAATATGCAAGGACAGACACAAACCAATGATATTTTAAGTCATCACTGGGTTTATGGTTAAATGAATATCTAAGAACTCTGAAAACCTGCTCCGTGTTTGTCTTCCGTGTCCTAAAATGGAAGCCAGATCCAATTTGATGAATAAAAAGCTAAAAATGTAGTTGGGAGCATAATCATGTGATGGGAAGAGCTATACCATAACATCAGAAACAAAATTTAAGTTCCATCATTCAAAACTCGCATTTCACGTAGTACTTAGCCACACAAAGGTGGAGATAGCTCAGGTTTAATTTAAGCAATTTAATTGACAGGAGAGCTTACCAGGCATTGGATGAATCCCATTCTGAATAGGAGCCAATGGCACCTTTGGAGGCAAGGGATACTTCATCATATGATACTGGTGCTCAAGCAAATGATTGAACAGGAGTATTTGTTTTTTCAATTTTAACCTGATGTAATAAGCCCTAAAAAAATCGGCATTCTCTTCCTCCAACTTCTGCCACACTGAACCAATAAAAATGACACAATCAGAAAGCAAAGGAAGATAAAAATAACCACTCTTGTGTTCCTACAACAATTCGATAGAACATAAGTAGGGTCAAAGCCGTTTCCTAATCATTTTCAATAACGAACATGTTTTCGTTATCACCGTATTAACAATAAAAAATGGAAACCGTTATTTAAGGATAAAAGGTTTCTTGTATGGATAATTTACACTATATTCTTAGTATTAGAACACAAAATACAAATCACCACAAAGAGATTTCAAGATTCCTACCTAGAGTTGTAAATCCTGGGTCTATCCTTGCCCGAGTCAAAAGTGTTTTAACCACTTCATCTTTATTCATATATAGCTGTAAGCACCTTTCTATTAAATTCTGAACCTACAAAGATAGTTTAAATAATTAATCAAAAGGGAAAAGAAAGAAATCAGAAGCCCTTATAAATTATCTAACCCTGCAAAACCAAATATGAGAAAGAAATAAATCGAACGAAAAAACTATAGTATTAAGTAAATTTAGTCGAAGTTTTAACAAATGAGCTGCCTTACAAGCTCAATATCCTGACGTGATACTTTTTTGCTATCATTGCTGGAAGCAGAAACAGAACCAGACTCTGTAACTGGCGCATCAGCGGTGTGATTGTTAGGTTGGTCACTCTGGGACTCGACAGAAGCTTGAGTTGAGGATTGTAATTCTTGAGAGCTCTGAATCAACAAAAGCAATATTTACTCTACTACAGAAACATGCAGGAAGCAGTAGGTGTTAAGACTCAAATATGGAAGGCACATGTTGGCTGTTGCATCAACGTAAAAGTAGAAAGTATGTTTTTATTCTATACTAAAACGTTAATGAATTTCCCAAAGCATTCAATATGTCCATACTACTTCATCAAACAAAAGACTAACTCATATTAGACGGAATGCACTGTATAAAGTGTCAGTGCTTTGGATAAAAATAATGAATAATGCCCCTTATCAAACTACATCTTGGCCACTTCCATCAAGAAAAACATATCACATTAGTAGACTGTCGTGCCAAATTCAATCTAGGTAGCTTCCTACCCTATAACTACTAGATTCAGAGGACTGCCATATTTTGAGCGCTACATGCATCTGCCATCCAATTTTTTTCTAGTAGTGAGCTGGTCATTGTTGGTCACCCAAATTTTTAGTGTGGGCAAATTCACGAGCCCACCACTCCCTGCCAAAGCCCCTAAATCAGTAAAACCTGGTCCAAACTCAGGACAAATCCAATTCTCAACAAAAGGTCAAAACAAATTATTCCAGACAAAAGAGGCTGCTAGATGGCATGGAAAAAACGACAAGCTTGAGCTTCTAAGATAGATAACACATGGCACACATAAAAGGAAACGGAACTTGAGACAGTAATATTAATCCTGTTAACCACCACGATCGAAACGAGAGGGGCTATAAACTAAATTTTCAGAGAAGCCTTAGGCTTCCAAAGACACTTCTCTAGGTGAAAGTTCACCATATTATTCAAAGGCTGGATGAGAGATTGGAAACACAACTTGCAATAATGCACATGCGCCACAAGAATCAAGACTCCAGACCATCATATCCTAATCAAAGTAGATATGAAAGGATTCAAGTTAAAACTAAAAGCAATTGTAACATGGAAATCACAAGTTTCTCTGTCTTTCAATATACATGCCAGCACGTCCAAGGACCATGGTATAAGACTGGGAGTATTCGAAGGTGTCTGCTTCAGGCTAAGAGTATTCAGGGGGTGAACATCAAAATACCGCCTTTTGCACAATAATGCTTTCGTCTTCAATGTTACAAGTTCAGCTACTCTAGAAAAGTACGTCTTTTGAATGATTATGGTGATTTTCAGATAGTGAATTTTTATTGACCGACTTAAGCAATTTCCAAATAATAAATTCATCCCTTCAACAAATATCAAAGCTTGCATACAAGAAGTTTTTGTGATAACCGTAATATAAAAGAAACATAATCAGCATTAGCATCTTCAATATCACCACGAGGTCTGTCATTCAATATGGCAAGAAACAGTAGACCTATAAAATTGAAGAGATGTGATAATCATTGAGTATACAACAAATTAGTTGCCAAAATGAAAAGGATATGACGGATTACCTGCAAGTTCTTCATTTCAGCAGAAAACAGGCAGACCACATGCCTTAAAAACTTCAGTCGCCAACTGCTACACTTAGAAGTCAAAATATTTACATTAGTGTCTATGAAAACCTCATTTGAAGAAGATTTTGTCTGTAACAAGAAGAACAATGATGGGACAGTAACGAAACTAATTTAAAAGAGCAAATCATTTTTAAAATAAAAAATCCAAATACATCTAAAGCACAGTTATTGATAGTTATAGCACATTTGTAGTAACAAAGGCTCCTCAGTGATTGAGCACATAGCATTGCAAGTGCACATTGAAATGTAGGGCACGTAACATTAACATGTAAATGAATTAATACTATACGGATAGACAATAATGTTACATTAAATCAAGTAGCATATATATTTAAAAAATAACTTCATGTTTAAACTACTTAACAATCATATATATTCTTAAGTTTACTGGCCCAAGAAAATATTCTTAAGTCTAATTAAATCAACCATAATGTAAATAGCAAGCACTACAGAGTTTGCTATACCACATGTCCCACCGGCTACACAAAAAGTTGTAGTGCTACACCCTATGGAGAAGTGGAAAGGATCGTTGCCAAAGATATTAATAACAACGACTTAAAGAGCAAGTTTAACTATTTTCAACAGAATAAGAATAATTTCTCTTTAAAAACAGATTAACGTTAGTTCAGATGAGAGAATCTCCAGGTGTAGAAAATTGTGTTTGTCGGTTATGTTTTTCGCTAAAAGAGGTAGGGTTAATTGTAAAATGATATATGTTCAAAAGCGAGAATGACAATTACTTCATAGTAATCACTAACATAAACATAACGGGGCAGCACAGCAGGTGTAATACAAGTAAACCCAATAAACGAACACAGTAAGTTCATCTACCACGGTTTTAAGATGACTTAAATATTTCCCCAGCAAAATATCACTTTAAAGTTGGTGTTTCTGAATAGGCTAAACATAACTATCTCCATTATGGCGACCATGGGAATTGGGTAGAAAAGAATCACGTAACACTATATCAGGAGTTCTTGAAGCAAAAGAAACATGGCAAACTGTGAGTATCTCCAGCGGATTCAAATGATGGAACAACAAAACTATCCTTCTGGAATCGAATGGAAGAATGGTAAGCATAAATACAAATTTGAAATAGCCCAGATCTCAGTTGCAAAGGATGTTCATAACTACAGTGGTTTCCTTATCCCTCCTTTTGTCTTTTGGGAGATGAAGTAAATCTTGAACCGCCAAACAAAAAGCAGTTTAACGAACTACTTCTTAAGCTTCTACACGATATAAAATCCCAATGCCTCGCCCCGAAATCACAATCTTATGAAGCAAAAGAGGGAAATAAAGATCTAACAAATATCAACTCACACCTGTTCCTGAATCTCCGGCAGATTAGAGATGCGAACAAAATTGCTGGTTATGTCGACGAATTCAGAGCCCCCAACGCTCAATTTCAACAAAAATAAAACAACTGCGCAACATTCTTTGAAGCCCTTCGATTCAGAACCAAAAAAAGGAGAAAGGAACAAAAGTTAGGAAACTTCAAACGGTGACAATTGGAGCACTAAGGACTGAGTATGGAGTTCAGGGAAAGTAGTGTTTGAGAAAATTCATCATCGAATCGAATAGCATTCAACTTTGAGAGATATTTCGGAAGATGGAAAACGATATTTACATGAGAGACAGAATAAAAAATGGAAAACGGGATTCCAAAAATTACAGACGGTGAAGATTCTTCTTCAAACTTCAAAAAGCAAGGGTGAAATATAGGGAGAGAATGAATAAGGACAGAACGAATCGAGTGAAAAAGAAAAAGTAAAGGAAAATGGGATATAATTACAGATTCGTCTTCTTCCTTCCTGAGCCTGTGTTTCTTTGCTCCCTAATTTTCACCTGATGTAACTGATGCAAAAAAGTTTCAAATTTTTGAAATATAAATAAATAAATCTTTCGACGCGGCTCGAAGGCTATTAGCTCCATCTTCGGCTTCAGTTGTAACTCGCTCGGTCACGAGTCTCGAGTCCCAACGACCATTTACCGCGCACCGCCAAACTGACCAACTGTCCGTTGTTTTTCTTTTATTTCTTGCGTTAATTCTGAAAAATCACGTCAACTTGTTATAATTTTCAAAATAATAAATATAAAAAATAATAAAAAATGAACAAATAAATATACGTCCATATAACTTAGCAAAAAAATATACTCTATTCATCTATATGAATTTCCCAATAAAAAACTATTACGGACTCATATGAGGCCTGTTTAATGAAAGGCCCAACAAGGGGCAACCTATGTGACCTAGATATGGCGCGTAGATAAAGACTTCGTAGAGCGCCGGCCCGTCGTCATCGGCCGGCCATAGTTCTTTTTGCCCAGAGGCGCTAAAAAAATGGTCGGAATTTGAATTAGGCCCTGCCGCCGGAGTAGGCGAGAACTATCGGGGCCACTTGTAGGGAGCAGGCGCCGTTGGTTAACTTAGTTTTTTTAAAAATAATAATAATAATAATTACTTTTGACTTCCACTTAATGAATGTGTTTATTTGTAATTACTTAGATTTTTTTAATTTAAACTATAACCCTTTTTATGTTTATTATTATCTGTATTAAAACACATAATTAGTTATTATAAATTTTAAGGGGATGTTTTCATATTAAATAAAACATACTTTGGTATTACAATATTATATAAGTAATAAATTATAAATATATTTGGTGTAAAATAAGTATAATTAGTTATTTGTTGAATGATTTATATTGTTTAGGTATTAATATTGATAACATTTACTTGATAGATTAACTTTAATTATTGCAATTTACTAATTATTTTTAAAAAAAAAATCGAAGGAAAAATAGTTAAAATTTGGAATAGTAATTTTCGGGCGTGTGGGGCCGGCCCGCCCCGCTAGTCTAAGGGCCGCTTTAAAAACAGATGTTTTTCCTTACCCTGCGTCCCGTAGGCCGGCCTTGTTTGGGGGCCAGTTGGGCGGCCGCCGATTCCCGCTCTAGCGTAACAAACAGCGCCATAATTCCAAACCATAACCCTACAGGTAAACTCTATAAATAAGAGGTAAACCCTAAACTTTTGTTTGGGAGTTCCATTTTGGAGGAAAAAGAAATGGAAGGGAGGGTTTTGGTAGTCTCTTCCCTTGATATATACAAGGAAAAGGACTATCAAAACCCTCCTTTTCCTTTCCCTCTAAAATGGAACTCTCAAATAAAGCCTAAAGGTATGAGGATTCTCTCAATTACTATTTTGTAATCACTGTGCACACACATCACCCCATTTGGCTAAAATCATCTAATTCGTGCACAGTGATCTGTTATTCTCATAGGTATCTGATTCATAGATACCTAAAAGAGAGTTATCTGATCCTAAATTAACATACTAGTCCAATGGACTAGATATTTCTGTCAATCTAGACAGGACAAAAACTATATATTTATTGTGGGATTAAGATTTCTTTAGTCACGGGAGATGAGATTATCTTCAGTGACCCCCAAACTACACCGTTTCACTAAAAAAAATCAAAAACATCTAATTTGCTCCCAAATAACCCTAATCCCCAACTACCGGAAGTCATCCTTCGTTCCATCTTATGGCAGATTCACCAGGTAAGTGAAGAAGCCGTAGTTGCTATATAGCCCTATGAAGCCGCTCCAATCGAAATGTCTCACCATCAAAGAACAAAACAACATCGTTTTCCTTGTATTCCTCGCTACTCCCCTCAAATGTGACTTTAGGTTTTCCAATTTGGTTATTCTGAAATTCCCCAGAGACCCTATTTTTCTTGGTCTTGCGAAGTAATCTTGGCTTGGTCTTATCAATGGAAGCAGGTTTAAATTCATCTACACAACACAAAGTTCAGAATTTTCTAACGTTAAACCCCCCAAATTGAAGATAAAGAAAACCAATGAATACTTCGATTTCCCAAAATCAATTGACAAATCAAACATAAATCTTCTTGTTTGCCTGCTATAAACTAATAAATAGGAAAGAATGATCAGATTTTTCTGTACAAATACTTACAACGCAGAGTACAATATTTGTTGGAAGATTCATCTTTGAAGGAAGAACCAAGCATGAGATTGTACCAGCAATCGGACTGGGGAGCGGTTCTGAGTTTTTTTAGTGAAACGGTGTAGTTTTGGGTTCAATGAAGATAAGCTTATCTCCAGTAACTTGAGAAATCTTAATCTCATTTATTGCATCTTGATTCAAAAGTTTAATCTAAATGTCAATAAAATAATGAAAATAATTATATACTAGTATATTTAAAGTTTAAATTTTAAAAAACATATAATTAATTGACAAAATTGACTTTTATTCCGATTTTTTTTTTTCAAATAAAGACGAGCTAATAACTACTCCAAATTTAAGATAAATGACCTTGGAATGAAATCCATGAATGGCTTTCTATTTGATAAAATCATAAAACTTACAACTCTGGTCCTATTTATAAGTCTACTTTAACCAAATCTCACATACCAAGGAAAATTAGTTGACACAATGATTAGGGGGTAAAATTTCAACTTTACCCTTATTTATGATTGGGTATTTTTCAACTGTTTCTTCTCTCTCTATCTTCAATGGTGCAATTAATATGAGTAAAATTGTCACAATCTTATCTATTACCACTCTGGTCCTATTTATAAATCCAATTTGACCAAATCTCACATACCAAGAAAAGTTAGTTGGCACAATGATTATGGGGTAAATTTTCAATTTTGCCCTCATTTATGATTGGGTATTTTTCAATTGTTTCTTCTCTCTCAATCTTCATAGGTGCAATTAATATGGGTAAAATTGTCACAATCTCATTTATTACTTGAAACTGGACTTATAAATAAGACAAAATTTTTTTGGCCAAACTGAAACTTATAAATAGGGCCGAGAGTGGTACATGAAACTAGATTTATAAATAACCCAAATTTTTTAGTCAAACTGGACTTATAAATAAGACCAGAATCGTATGCCTAAGTAAAATTTTGAGATCCGAATTATGTGATGCTTTGCCAAAGTTAGTTTCACTGTGTTGTTTAAGATTGGTAGCCTCACATCTTTAATAGTACTACCTTAATTTTTTTTTTTATATATAAAATTCAGTTTGTAATTCAATTTAGCCCCTAGATTTAGGATCAGAGATGATACTTTAATGAAAAAAATAAAAGGATATATAATAATAATAGTCTAAAAGTTGTAGATGAGATAAATATTTCATAGTATAAAGTCATTGCCTTAATATTGTTTCAGTGAAGGTTCTGAAACCTGGATCGACAACTAAACCGATTAGGATACAAGGCCAATAGTCAGTAGGTCAGACCGATGTCAAATTAGAGTTAACCCGGGACCAAACGGGTGAAAATTTGACGATTTCAGGATATTTAATATGAAATTTTAAAAAATCAATTTTAAAAATAATAATAATAATACCGAACTAGGTTGATGACCGGATCAGACATGTTTATTGATCGGTTCGTCGATTTTCGACCCGACTCGTGTTTCAGAATAATGGTACTGGTAAAAGGGACATGGACTAAAATTTGAGGCATGGCATGGGTCCACATGGATTGCCATTTGCCCAAATGAGGTGTGACAAAATGACAAGGTTCCTCTTATTGCAAATCTTAAGTTCATCGTAGTTATGTAACACATACACATCATCCACGTGACCTAACCTTGTTGGTAAGTAACATCCTTGACCCTTCCTCATTGCTCCTTCCATACCATCTGGCCCCACCTCTTCCCTCTCGTCCATTCCCACAGATCCCCACCGCCATCGCACTTATTTTATTCTTTACCCCGCGCCATTTCTATCACGCTCCATACACATAATTGCAGTTATTTCATTCCAAAAAGAATAATTAAGATTTACAAAAGAAATTCAAAGGAGAGAACTTTTTTGGTATATGCGTTAAATTAGATATATATTTTTTCTTATATAAAAAAATTATGATGCCTTGTACTAATTTAAGTATATGTTTGCAAAGCGGTGATAATTAAAATAAGTTGAGAGTGGCTTGATGTCAAAATTTACAAACAAATCACAAAGGGTAATGGAATAATAATTTAGATGATAGAATAAATATTTCAATGAATTTATGTGTATTTTTATTTCCTAACTAATATAGTCGCGTGTACTAAAATATTTTATAACTTCTACTCCCTACGGTCCTAATTATAAGACAATATTTTAGAGTTGGTCTTGGTCCTAATTATAAGACAACATTTTAATTTTTGTCAATTTCTTCCTAAAATACCCATATTTTATTCTCTCAAGTGTATTTGGTTTTTGATGAGTGTATGTATGTTGATGCATCGACTCTTACGGTAAGCAAAACTTTTAAATTGTTGGATTTTAATTTATTTATCAATCAGCTGATATTAATTTTTCAATATATATATATATATATATATATAGACACACATACAGATATGTGTGTGTGTGTCTACACACAAATATATATAGACACACACATATGTGTGTGTGTGTGTTTATACATATATGTATATCTGTGTATCTATGTGTGTGTACATATATGTATATCTTTGTGTGTGTTTGTCAATGTGTGTGTGTACAGATATATATAAATATGTGTGTGTGTGTGTTTATATACATATATGTATATTGTGTATCTATATGTGCGTACATATATGTATGTCTTTGTGTGTGTTTGTCAATATATGTGTATGTGTATACACACACACATATATATATATATGTTGTGTGTGTTTATACATATATGTATATCTATGAGTATGTACATATATGTATATCTTTGTGTGTTTGTCAATATGTGTGTGTGTATACAGATATATATAAATATTTGTGTGTTTATGTGTATGTCTATATATATGTGTGTGTATAATATACATATATATACGCACATATATGTATATATAGCAAAACCATTACTTCATTTAGAAAGCGTGTAGAAAGAAAAATTTTAGGTTAGAGAAGTACGTGGTAGGAGTTGTTGATTTACTTTTACTTATGTCATTTTAAATTTATATGAGGGCATTTTAGGAAAATGAGTAAAATTAATTAATTTAACTCTCATCTTTAATCTCCCCAAAATCGGTTAAATATGTCCTATAATTAGGACCGGAGGGAGTACTATGTATTATAGCCGATCCCAAGTCTAAATAGAGGATAAGGATTGTGTTAAGCTATCGACAACATGAATTTTTATGAACATGGATTAACAAAAACCAAAGAGAACGCTCAATAAAGTTATTAAATGAGATCTCCTAGTCAACAATTTATCCTAAAATTTAGTTTTTCATTGAGCTCGATGACGTTATTAAACCTATGTATAGCTAACCTCACCTAATGTGATAAGGTTATGTAATTGTTTTACCATAATAATTTAATTTTAGTTATTTATTAAAATGTTCATTATTAATATACACTCACTCTTCTTTTATATAAGGCACGTTTCAGTGTCTTGACTTGACCTTTATCGTGTTCGATGTTGCAAATTTTAGGTGAGTTGGTTTTTAAAATTACGTCAAAACATGCCTCCATATTTTAAAAAATGCTTATAAAAGTATTTATAAATCACACACTAACAAAATCATTACATCACAATAAGATTTGGACTTACAACCTTATTAATTGTATAGAACAATAACTTATTAATTAGACTAACCTTTGTTTCCCCTCTTTACTTGGTTTCTTGTCTCCTAAATCAACTATTTCTCTCATATTACTCCTATTTATAAATAAGTGCTTTAACTATTTTTAAAAATTAAACGAATTAATGAAAAGAATATTATACTGAAAATTGGAGGGTACTGTACAGCTAGCCACTGCGCTTTTCTCAGGGATTCGGCGCCTAGGCGACGCTTTTTAGCCTAACGCCGTGAGAAAGGGCTGGCTCGTAAGCCGTAACCCGCGAGCCTTTCACGAGCCAAGCGTGCACTGACAACGTGATTTAATTTATGACGTTCGTTTTTAGCGCCGTTGTTCCGTTATTCTCCTCTTTTTTTTTTTTTTAAACCACTCCCTACGGCATTTCTTATATCTTAATTTTATTCAGTAACATTTCTATATTATTATTTGAAAAACATGATATATTTATTTGACTTTTTGTAATTATTTTTCATTTAGACAATGCACATCAAATTCTATTCTCCGATCACATATAACAACACGTCCTATTTTTTTTAATATAGGTTTATAATTTAATGATAAGAATTTAAAAAATGTGACATATGTTCAAGTATGATAAAAAAAATTGACAAAATTAATATAAAGAACATAACATTAAGTATTTTCATTCATGTATTTAGCAGAATTTTTATTGTCAAGTTATCCATTAAAAAATATAAGCACATGATTTTAAGATGACGTAGCAACAATTTAATTGGTTATTTTAGAAATCAAGAAATATACTCTAATTAAAGAGTTATATATTCAAAGATATTTGGGCAAGATCTAATTTAAGGGATTTTATAATAATTATAAAAATTTGGTAGATAATTGGCGGTTAGTCAAAAAGATTTAACTAATACTCCTCTGGACCTTATTATAAGGCATCAACTAAAAGTTTATTTGGTCGCTTTTAATAAAGCGACATTGCTGTTCGATGAAAGAATGATGATTTTTTTTTCTACATGTTTCTTTTAATTAATAAAGGTAGTGGGTGAGAGTAATAATTAATACAATATTAGAATTTAGTGCAATTAATAGGGGTAATATTGGAAATTACTTGATTCTAGGACAATTTTATTGACTTTAACTACTTTTATTGGTTTGTGAGAAAAATTAGTTTGTGCCTTATAATAAGGACTAGAGGGAGTAATTAACAATTAATCAAAATCATTAGCGCCAAGAAGAACAAATATAATAATTAGAGATACAGCAATAGCAAAGCGACACGTATGACAGGCCTTTGTTTCCTTGTACACACCAACCAATGAGAGCGAAGGTTGCTCCATACCGGGGCATGATGTCATTGTCTGGTTCACGAACAATGCTAATATTTGGCCTACATTAAGACACGTGGCATGAATACGTCGGTTGATCGTGGCGCGAATATAGCCGTTAATAGTTGTAGCGCGATCTGGAGAAGGAACGACTTTCAAAAATTCCCGCTAAGGCTGTTATCTCATGGTTTTGGCGCCTTTCGTCTTAGGATCGAATGACTTGAATACCCTTTGCTGCAAATCATGGTAGTTAAAAAACTTTACGTAAAATCGGAAGAGGAATAAAAAATTGTAAAACTTAAAATCGTAACATAAAAAAATCGTAAAAAATTATAAAAACATAAAAGCGTTTGGAAAATTAATAAAATCGTTTTAATGAAAAAAAAATCGTAAAATCACAGTGATAAATCGAGATTTTAACTACCATGGTCCCACTAACAGGCACTATGAAATGCAACAGTACCATCGGCCACCCCTAAAGACACCATGCGCGGGTCTATATAGTTTATGTGCTTCTTAATTCTTATGCGTAGAGGTATGAGAATTTTTTTATATATTATATTTATTTAGATTTAAATTATATGTTCTTTTTTCGACGTATTTGTTTTTAGACGAATATCTCAAATTAATTAGTTTTCAATTAGATTCGAAATATTTGTCGGTAACACTAGTCACCTAAAACTAATTAATTTAAGTTATTAGGTGCGAAAAAAACGTCGGAAAACCGCATATAATTTAAATCTAAAAAATACAATATATAAAAAAATAAAAAAATATCCTCATACCTCTAATAAAGGTATGAACACATAAAAAGCACATGAACTACATGCATATAATGTGGACTCCACCGTGCGCGCAGTGCAATTCCTGTTTTGACCTTCTAAAATAGAATTGCTTCTGACTTTAATATAACATATACTTACCTAATTTAATAAAAAAAGTTAGTTAAATTAGTTAATGTGACATGTAGTTACTAAAATACTCTAGTCATTTCTTTAATTCTTTAGTTACCACTTCTTTTTTATTATTGTTGAAGGAATATCAATAAAAATAAATTAAAAAATATATAAAAATTGTCTCTTATATTTATGATAAATATCAACTTCAAAAATATATTTTGTATTAAGTTAAAGAATAGGAGGGAGTGGTGCATTATATTGTGTTGAAATGTAAATACCAATACAAAAAGTGAATTGCCTTGCAATACTCAAGTTAAAATGCCTTTCTTTACCACCGTAATAATTCAATATTAGTTTTTGTACTACTCCCTCTTATCTTTAATATAAAACGTATTTACTTAATATGATTAAATTTGAAAATTTGTTTAAATTAGGGTAATAGACATGTTTACTCTAATTATCTTCATTAATTTCATCAATCTGTTTCTTATTTAATCATTGTTTGTGAGCATCAATATGGTTATATGGGTAAATTATAAAAAGATTGATAAATATGATAAATATATCTTATATTAAATATCAAGATCAACTCTCCAATCAGATCACAAATGAGCATTATTTTTTCTTAAAATCAGACTTTTGAAAATTGACATATGAACACAAATTTCTAAGCGTGCATTCCATTATGTGATTCGTCAAACCTTGTGTGGCTTGAAATGAAGTATCACAACTTTTAACATATATTAGATTTGACTAAATTCTATTCACAACTTTCATTTGTATCACTTTCAAATAATACAAGGAGGAAATTAAAGCATATTATAAATTAGGCGACTGCTTAAAAATCCATGTAACTATATATATAAATCTCATTCATAGAGTAAATGGTAGCCATAGCTTTTATAGTTTGTATATTCTACCTAACGATTTTGAGCCACTTAATAAAGCCAATAAAGTAATAACAATAGTTGTTAATTTGGAGTGATGCTTTAGATTTTTCTAGATTTTTAAGCTAATGTGTGCTGATGATAGAGGATTGTGAAATATAGGGAAAAAAATAAAGATGAAAAATATAATTTTTCTTCATATAGTTGTCTCTTTATAAACTCATCACTATAAGATGGTATAACATTCTGTTTTTTTTTCCTTGCTTGAGCACCCTGCGAGCCTCTTTTAACTCAAGGTTTTTACGATAAATCCGAACTTAAGACCCCTGATTAAGAGAGAACAACTCTCTTACTAATTGATCATATACCTATATGTGGGTTGATAATTAATGATTTATGTATTCATATTTTGATGAGTTTCTCTTGATAAAAAAGTTTGTCCACTTGTCCATTCATATATTACCTCTAATCCTAAATATATAAGCTACAAAAAGGTTTATTTTGATCTTAAATATAAAATTCAATCCATTTTATTTCCTAAGTTTTTTTTTCTCTAAAGTATTCCTATTGATTGCACATAGTAAGAGAGTTTCTATAAAAAGATAGTTACGATGCACGTGATTCGAAAATGGTATTTTAGAGAAACCAATATATACCTGCTATAAATAATTAACTTAACTAATTTTTTAATATCTAAAAATTAGTTATCTAGCATTATATTAAAGATCAGATAAAATTTGAAAGAAAAAGGAGAAAAAAAATTCTTGTATCAAAACATGATCCAAGGTGACAGTCCAAATCCTTGCAATGAGATTCCTAACCCTCTTGATAATGATAATGACAAGATGATCCCGACAGTGTTTATTGTGGACGAGATTAATTGCTTTGGAAGAATTACACAACATGATGACTTGAGATTAATTTTCAAGGTTATTAAACTCGCATTTGCCACTAAATCAGTTTAGGTAGTGAGTTAGATCTGAGTTAAATTAGAGTTAACCGGGACTAGACTGAAGAGAAAGTGAACTTGAACAATAATAGTTTTTAGAATAGTCTTGGAATTTGATAATTTTCAAAGAACAATTGGTAATATTTTTTTAATGATTCTTTTTGTATTAGAAAATAAACATCCCAAACTCTACATAGAGTCTTAATTTATAATTTTTGAAAATATGTAGCATGATATATGAGTTTTTGAAGTCAGAAAATTCTAAATAAACATTGAACCAATCAAACCAGCTGGATCGAACTGGTTAAGTGACCGATTCGCCGATTTTGTGTTTAAACCGGCCGGTGTGATCCAACTTTAATAACCATGTTAATTCTCATCCTAACAAAGTTGAAGACGTTCGAGGATGTCCAAGCCGCCATCGACATCTAATCCAACCCACCTTGGTTGAGGTAAAAGCCAATTAGCGTGTATAATTATTTACCTTGACTCCAAAGTATTAATCCTAACTCCTAGCTTAGGGTCATTGATAAGTATCAAATTGAATAGCATATTTCTTTGATTGTCCAACTAATCAACGTGGAACTCTTTAATTTATTACTCCCTCCGGTCTTAATTATATGAACATTTTTATAGTGTTTGAAAATAACACTATTTTTACCTACAAGATATTAAAATATTATTCATTTTACGTAGAAGCAAACTTTTTTTTTGGTGATTTGTTTGTGAACGTGGCATTTACCGTCACAAAAGATGAAGTAAAAAGAATTAGAGAGAAATTAAAGCAGAGGACAAGTTGATTGTGAAGAGGAGTGATTTTTTGTTTGTTTGGGGAGAGCCGAAAAGTTGGATAAGTGCCAAAGAGAAATTATTGGAAGGACCACAAAGCATCAATATCTATCAATTTGCATCGCCTTTTGATTTTTTTGTTGGTAATGTCTCCATTTTGTGTGCCAAAAATCTAATAAAGAGACAACACATTTGCAGCCATAACTTGCTTTGTGCTGTGTCACCCCCTTAATATATTATTATTAATTTAACTCTATGCAAGCTCATATATCAATTATATAAAAAATGGCAAAATTAATATAGCCTTTGATTTGCGAAAATTGATGAGTTTTGAGATGCAAAACCCAGTTTAACGAAAATAGCTAGACACACATTTAATGAAGTTTGAGTTTCCTAATTTGGGTCTCCAAACTAACCAAACATAGGGCCAGTTTGGTTCAAAGAAGATATGGGAGGGAAAAGGAAAATCTCATATTTTCCATTGTCTGAAGATGTTTGGATGCACCATTCCACCAGAAACTGATTTTCAGTGGTGGGAAATTTTTCATCGTCTATGGAAAGATCGTTTCCTTCCATTATTGGTAGTAATCAATTTTCCAAGGTGGTAAATTCTCAAATAACCCCTTTTTTTCCTTCTTCAATAGTTGTCAAGATCTTCTTCTTTAGTCGAGATTTGCCTGTTGCTGTTTCTGGTGACTAGCCCTTTTGTCGTCCTCACCACCTCCTCCTACTTCTGTTGTTGCAAATTTGTCAGTGATGGAGGAGGAAGTCAACAATGGCCCCTTTGCCACCACTGCCTCCACCTCTTACTTCTGTTGCTGCAAATTCATTATTGATGGAGGAGGAGGAAGAAGTCGACTGTGGCCCCTTTTCCACCATCGCTATCTTCTCCTACTTTCATTGTCGCAGATCCGTCTGTGATGTAGGAGAAAGAAGAAGTTGATGGTGGCTCCTTTGTCACTGTTGCCTCCTCCTCCTACTTCCGTTGCTGCAGATTTGTTAGTGATGGTAGAGATGATGGCGAAGAGAGAAGATGACGGTGGTGATGATGGCATAAAACAAACCAAATGATGGTGGTAATGATGGGATAAGAGAGGAGAAGCTGGTAGTAGGGTGTGGATGATGATAAATTGGACATTTCACTTTTTCCTATTTCATCTATCTTTATTTTTAAATTATCATTTTCCTTTTCTGTCTTTTGATGCCAAACATATTTGTGGCAAAATATATTCCTTTCTTTTCTGACAAATTTTGTGATCCAAACATGCTTATAGTGTTTGTCATTGTTCTAAAGTAATTAATGTGACTTGTTTTTAAAATTTAATGTCAAGTATGAAACTATACACTAGTTTTTTTTTTTTTTGGAAAAGGAATTATGAATATGTTGGTGAAGTGGAAGGAGATATCAGGTGGAAGATGAGGGTATTATTGTGGGGAGAAAAAGAAATCTCCAGGAAAATCCACATTTTCAATGATATTTCAGGCTTTTGCTGGAAAATGAATTCTCAATAAGGCAAACTTAAGTGAGCCTAACAAAGGAAAATGTATTTTCCCTTTCCTACACTTCCATGGAATATGTGGCAATTCCAGTAAACCAAACAAGGCCTAATGTGATCCTGCTCCATAGTTCCATGTCATTTTGAAATGATTATTTATATCTTACTTCATTCCGTCTTTCACAAGCTTAAGTTAAAAGACTCCTTAAACTATCAACCACTCTCTCAATTGCAACACAAACCATCACGTTTGAAGAAGGCCTCTTGTTCAAAACCCATTACATTGTCATGTTTGTGGGTGAGTGGGTTACTGTTTACTTTGATTGTATGAAGAAAAAAACTGGTTAAATCCAACCACTTATATATATATATATATATATATATATATATATATATGAATGAGAGAAAAACAACATCAAACCAAATAAGGTGTTATGAGAAATTGATTATTTGAATGCTTGATGGAGTATTTTGGAAGGTGCACAAATGACGTGACGCACCTAGTTCATACAAAAATTTCTCATGTGAATGATAGGTAGGAGTATATTTTTTAGGGAAAATCACTATGAGCTCCCAAGGACCATAAAACATCATAAAAAAGTCTCATACTAAATCCCTCCATCAAAAAGGTTCCTAAGGACTGCATTGTGATTGATTCGGAATGTGAAGTTACCAAAATTGCCCTTACCAACTTTCACAAGTGCATATGCAAATTTTGACAAGTGCTTTTGCTTATTTTTACAATTGCATGAACCTACTTTGATAACTAGATTTTCCTATTGGAGAAGTTACGAAATTTCACAAGTTAATGTTCTAACTTTCACAAGTGCATATGCAATTTTTGACAACTTCTTATACCTATTTTCACAACTGCATAAGTCTACTTTAACAACTAGATGTTCTTACTCGGAGAAATTATGAAATTTCACAAGTTCTGTGTATGTTCGCTACATTCAAATTGAAGGGTTGGTGAAAGGTTGGAGTTAGGGCTCATTAGTGGACTATTTGCTCGAACCTATGTAAGTAATGCTAATATTTTGCTAAAGATATCATGTTGACCATTGAACTTGGGGTTTCATGGTGGTTGAGTAGGGTTAACAAAAATTGTGCAATGTTTTTCGATATGACAACAGAGGGATTGCTTTGTTTTAAGTAAAAATGGTTGAATGTGATGAATGTTTGTTTGCCTACAAAACGCTGATCTAAGAAAAAAAGAAGTGTTGTTAATATGTGCAATTGTAGTTGTTAATATGACTGTTGTAATTGTTGATATAAAGTGTATATTGCAGATTGTCATGAAAGATGACTAGTACTTCCGAAAAGAATATACAATTACTGACTTCCTGTACATGCTTTTGATAGTGACTTCTTGTACATGCTTTTGATAGTAACTTTTTTGTGGTTATCTCTATATACATCTAGAATTATTGACTTCCCCTTTTAGTTTTTTTTATGGGTTGAGAAGTTGATGTAATTACAGCATAGACATGAAGGAGAAATTATATTTGATATTTGGAAATTATATGATACTAAGTTAAATAAGTAGGTGCAAATAGCCATTTATTCATACAACTTAATATTTGGATGTGATATGATATTCACCTATCAAAGTAGGCTTATGAAGTTGTGAAAATAGGTATAAAAAGTTGTCAAACTTTCATATACACTTGTGAAAGTTGGGACATTACTCATTAGCTTGTAAAATTTCATAAATTATTCAGGTAGGAAAATATAGTCGCCAAATAGGCTCATGCAGTTTTGAAAATATGCTTAAGAAGGTGTCAAAATTCGCATATGTATTTGTGAAAGTTGGTAAGAACAATACGGTAACTTCACATTCTGAATTAATCACAATGCATTCTTGAGAGACCTTTTTGATAGGGGAATTTGGTATGAAATTTTTTATGGCCTTTGAGATCTCACAGTGATTTTTACCCTTTTTTTTAATGACATTTTAGATTTATCCTTCTTTTATTCGATTCTTCAAAAATGTTTTTTTTTTTTTAGTTGTATATGAAGAGTTCTATCAGGAAAACGGGGGCATATTGGGCTTCTGCTGATAGCCCATGACGGTTATTGGCCATTACACAACACAGGGCCATCAGGCCCATCATGTTTTTTTTTTTTTTTTTTTCCGGGTTTATATTTTTTTATGTAGAGTATAACTACCAAAGACTACTTAGTAGTGCGGTGGTATTGAGATTCATTTCTCTCCGGGTTTATATTGCTTCCAATGTATATGTAGAGTATAAACTAGGGTTTACCCGCTCATCACTCTAATTAGAGAGATAAGGGAAATCTTTTTAAGATAAAATTATATGCTACATTTTTATTTTTTTTAATAAGTATATCAAAATGATTAATTTTTAGTCCTACATTCAGAAATATTTTTCTTATAACACCAGTATGCTGAAAATTAATTAATTTGATATACTGAATTTAAAATAAATTTCAGGATGTAACAAATAATTTAATTTAAATTAAAAAAATTAAAAAAAAACCCATCCCTCTTTCTAATTAAAGGAATAAACATGCAAGGGTGTATAAGAGAGAAGCATGGGTGAATCCATAAACTAGATAGACTAAAGATATGATAATTCAGTAATGCAACTTCATATTTTCGTTCCTAATAGGACTCTTCTCTCGTGTTGATTAAGAAATGCACAAATCCTCAAGTTAGATGTCCGTATATATGATAATTTAGTACATGCAAACGGCGTGATGAATAGTATACTAGTGATTACTCCTTCACACAAACCAATAAAAGTAGTTAAAGTCAATAAAGTTGTTCTAGAATCTAAGTAATTTTCAATATTACCCCTACTAATTGCACTAAAATATAATATTATACTCCTTCCGGTCCTAATTATAGGACATATTATACTCTCAAATGTTGTCTTATAATTAGACCGGGAGGGTATTAATTATTACTCTCACTTACTACCTTTATTAATTAGGGCGGGATATGGAAAAAAATAATCATTCTTTCATTAGAAGCAAGCAAGTCGCTTTATAAAAAAAACCAAATAAACTTACTAGTTGGTACTCCCTCCGGTCCTAATTATAAGAAATAATTGACTTTTTTAGAGAAATTAAGGAAGATAATTAAATTAGGCTTAGAGTATTTTTTTTTCAAATAAATTGGCCAATAAACTAATATATAATTTAAGAAAACATATATATGAAATGATTAAGAACTTATTTAGAATATTTCCAAAAAGAAACTAACTCTTATAATGACGACTGGAGATAGTTCCTTATAATAAGGAGAGCGAGTAATTAATTATTTTATGTGGTCGCAAATGTACCGCCACTTTAAAGGCATGGCGGGATAAGCTGCTTACTTGGCATGACCCAGACACAAATGTCCAAAAACAAAAACCTCTCTTAAACCCTAAACTCCAGCTGAAGATTGCTTCAGCCATTTCTTCCTTCTCCGTTGCACCATTGGCGCCGGCGACCACATATTCCCAGGAACCATACTATACTGAACAAAATTGTTGCTATTGTCATGCCCGCAAAACTCTTATCGCAACTCCATCTTATCCAAGTTTCTACTTTCTCTCGTTTCCCTTCCATGAAGCTCGGACCCTCCATTCAAACGTCCCGGGTAGTCCCCATTTTCTCTCGCGTTTTCCCCTTCAGGCTCAAGTACCTGGGGTTGAAGTCTCATTCTGTACGGAATGAACTCCTCGGTGTGCGGCGCTTCTCGACTCGGTCGTTCCCTGGGAGGGCTGGGCCGAGGTCCGAGATCAACCGGGGAAATCGGGATACAGAAAGGGTCATGGTTTCTAAGAGCTTGATGGAGGATGAGGCTGAACTCAGTGACTGGATTGGCGATTTGAAGACCGACTCTTATCGAGGCCGACTCACCAGCGAAGAGGATGACCCGGATAGGGAGATGGGTCGCAATGGAGGGAGGATTAGAGCATCTGGGTCGGTAAAAGGGAGCAGGGAGAGTGGCTCGAACAGATTTGGTGAACCAACTCGGAGGAAAACCCGGGTTTCATTTGAGTCGTTTTCACGGAATTCTCGGAGGAGCCCGAGATTTGAAGACAATGACGATAAGGAAGGAAATGAATTCCGGTCTCCGAGAGGCGGTAGAGTGTCCGAAGGTCGAAATGTGAAGTCTCTCTTGGGCAAGAGAAGTGGTGAGGAGCTCAGAAGGGGAAGAAGGGATGGAAGGAGGAAATTGTATTCGATGAGTGACGATGATGCTGAGGAAGATGAACAAGGGGCAAAGAAGTTCATGGGCCGCTTTGGAGATCTTATTAGTGAACAAGACAGTGACGATGAAGATACTGCGGATGAATATGGTGATGATGATTTACTGAAGAAGACGTTAGATTCTCGGCTGGGTCGAGAAATGGAGCTGAAGAAGAGCAGTCCAACAAGAGGTTCTCCTGAGAGATCTGACAGTTATTTAAGTGAGACCAGGTATGTTATAAAGCATCTGTTGTTGGGTTGGACTAGTTTGCTTACTTCAACACCTGGCGCATTCTCTATGATTTGCAGTTCATTGCATTGAAATTATTCATCTTCTTCTTTTAGATAAAGGAATTTAATATTGACAAGTTGTAAAAAAATTACATACATTGGGCTGACAGGCTACTGATGAATTATGTTTGAATATTGGGAGGTTTGAGAATATTAATAGTGGCGGTTGTTTAAGGAGAGAATGATCTTCAGACCATGCTGATCCACCGCTATTTAAGATTAGTTCATATATCTAACAAAGGAGTTAACAGCGGCTGAATATTTATGAAGCGGAGTCAAACTTACTTTCTGTTTTTTTTTTTTGCCCCGGGGGATCACAAAAACCATGCTTGCACACCCACGTAATTTAATTATTATTATAGAGGATCAAATAAGGCGAGGCTTGTGCTCATAGTCTGAGGCTATTTACTTATACTAGATTAGTTCTGTCACTTCATTGTATGCTAGATCCTTCCTAGTTCACGCCCCATTATATGTGTCTATACTTTATACCCTATACCTCATGTTTGAGATATTTTGCCGCAGATTTGATCAATGTTCAATCTCGCCTCTATCCTTGAAAGGAGTCAAGGATGCTGGATATGAGAAAATGACTGTTGTGCAGGAGGCAACTCTTCCAGTAATTCTCAGAGGTTTTTTTTTAACCTTTTATTCTGGAGTTTATTAATGATATGGTACTTACTCCAATTAGTTATTATTTTCAGGTAAGGATGTCCTAGCCAAGGCTAAAACAGGCACCGGAAAAACTGTTGCCTTTTTGGTAAGTAAGCGTCCTCAGTATTTTGTATGCTTAGTAAATTTGCAATGGTTGGTTTTCTTTATGATTTCTTTGATTTTGATAATTTTTTCCTTTCTGAGGATGAACATATAAAAGGTAGATTGGGATGTTTAAAGCATGTTCAGAACAAGCAAGTTTGTGTGAAGCTTGTATTTTGTAACACTTCAGACTTTTCAGAGAAATAAGCATTTTCTTCTTTCTAACAAGGGGGTAGAGCCCCCCGCCCCCCCCTCCAAGTAGCCAATGTAGTTATTGTAAACCATTTGCATTTAATGTACTGAAAGGAACATCTGTGTAGATTGTGGGAATTCTGTATATAATGAAAGCGCAACATATGGTAGTAAGTCCTGTCTTCTCCCAGCAAAAAAAGCCTTTGGCCTTGACATTCTAATACAGTATGCTGCTTGGACTTTTGAGTTGGATATTTCTGTTCTTTTTCTTGTTATTCTTATTCTGTTTGAGCCTTGTTTAGGGTGGGCAACTACAGCCTATTATATTGAGCTTGTACTTGTGAGTGTTAGTTATTGTTGCAGCATACAGTTGCTCAAGTGAATAGCGTGCTGTTTTTTTACCTAAAATAAAAATAACATACGTCTGAGTTGGATGCTTACAATATGATTCATTGCATTGGCAGTAAGCCATGAGTGATAGTCTTAACTCTACTTATTTCTGAAGTGTTCCTATTCAGCTTCCATCTATTGAAGTTGTTACAAAGTCACCTCCATTTGATCGTGATCTAAAGCGACCTCCAATCCTTGTGCTTGTCATATGCCCAACTCGAGAGCTTGCAAATCAAGCTGCTGCAGAAGCCACTAAACTACTGAAGTATCACCCTTCCATTGGTGTTCAAGCTGTGATTGGAGGGACAAGACTTGCTTTGGAACAGAAACGCATGCAAGCTAACCCTTGCCAGGTAAATCCATTTTTAATTGCCACCATAACTTTATTTCTTTTCAGCTTAGACCTTGTATAAGGATGACATTCAAACAAACAAGAGGATTCTGAATCGTTGCTGCATTACTAACCAGCCAGGAAGACTTTATCCTGTGTGAGAGGAATGCATGACATATGGGCTGCGAACTTCTTATTGCCCTTTTGCTGAGACTGCCTTTTCACATTGTAGAATGAGATTTTATAGTTCAAAGATGATCTAGCCAATGACTCTAGAAACATCTCCTTTCTGCGGCTGCAAACAGCAGCACTGTAATAAATCAGTTATAATTATGGATCCAGACTCTAGTTAACGAGTTCAAACAGTAATTACATGATTATGTGGTTTATTGACCACTTTGGACTGTAATCTTCTATTGGCAAACTATTTTGTCAGACTATATTTTAATGTAGTTTACATTCCTAAACTGAACAGATCCTTGTTGCTACTCCTGGAAGGCTTAAGGACCATATTGAGAATACAGCAGGCCTTGCAACTCGGCTGAGGGGTTTGCAAGTCCTTGTGCTTGATGAAGCTGATCATTTACTAGACATGGGATTTCGCAAAGACATTGAGAGGATAATTGCTGCAGTTCCTAAACAAAGACAAACTCTTTTATTTTCTGCCACCGTTTCAGAAGAGGTTAGTTTTTGCCCCAATATGTTTCAAACTTTAGAAATTGTAGTCGCACCGAGCTGATTTTAAGAGATTTTTTCCCCATTTTGTGTGAAGGTCCGTCAAGTCTGCCATATTGCATTGAAAAGGGATCATGAATTTATCAATACTGTTGAAGAGGGTAGTGAGGAGACACATTCACAGGTAATTGTTAGTTATTCCATGCTATCAAAGCACTAACGAACCATACGTGCATATGTACTTGTATTTGTTTTCTTTTGCATCTGTTCATGTGGGCTGTGGATCTTTTCAGGTTCAGCAGATGCATTTAGTCGCACCATTAGCCAAACATTTCTCCTTGCTCTACGTTCTTCTGAAGGAGCATATTGCAGATGATGTTGACTATAAGGTGCGCTTTCTAATCTTGAACCAGCTGTTTTGACAATGCTTTGTCCTTCACTGTCAAGACACAGTGCGCTTACAAACAAGAGAATTATACGTCGAGTTCGGGATGTTGCCACCTAGGATTCGGAGACTCCCTCCCTTCCAAGGCTTAGAGTGGGATTACTCATGCGTATAACCAGGCACATATGTTTGGGAGGATTTGTAACCTCTGCCATTTGTTTATTAGGTTCTTGTTTTCTGCACAACTGCCATGGTCACAAGACTTGTTGCTGACGTTTGTGGTGAGTTGAACTTGAACGTGAGAGAAATTCATTCAAGAAAGCCTCAGAGCTATAGAACGAGGGTCTCTGACGAGTTTCGGAAGTCAAAGGGCCTAATCCTTGCAACTTCAGATGTATCTGCTCGTGGAGTTGATTATCCAGATGTTACCCTGGTTATACAGGTTATAAAAGAACCCCTTTCCTTAAACATTGGATATGATTTTAGCATAAGGAATTTTCTCATTTATTATATATATATAGCTATTAAGTAATTACTTCATAATATGAAAATTACTGCTTTAACACCCTGCTTTACTCTATTTGTTGAATGGACAGTTGGGTTTGCCGGCGGAGAGAGAACAGTATATCCACCGACTGGGTCGAACAGGGCGGAAAGGTAAAGCAGGGCGAGGCATATTATTACTGGCTCCTTGGGAAGAATTCTTTTTATCTACCGTAAAGGATTTACCTATCACAAAAGCACCAGTACCTTCAGTTGATCCTGACACACAGAAAAAGGTATATATATATTGCAGGGATACACAAGGCAGACAAAGTCTCGCGTATTTTGATGCTTTTGGCAAGGTATATGAATTCGAAGCTAAACCCAGATTATGTATGGTGTTGCAGGTGGAAAGGGCCCTATCCCATGTTGAGATGAAGCACAAAGAAGCAGCATATCAGGCATGGCTTGGTTACTATAATTCCAACAAGAAAGTGGGGAGAGACAAGCAAAGGCTAGTGGAGCTTGCTAATGAATTCAGTAGAACCATGGGGCTTGATAACCCTCCAGCTATTCCAAAGCTAGTTCTTGGCAAGATGGGCCTCAGAAATATACCGGGTTTACGTTCCAAATAGTTTTTTTTTTTTTTTTTTTTTTAAAACATTCGTTCCAAAATAGGCTAATACTGTGTGATTCTCCATCTGATCTCAGATGAGTATTTTCTCTCTCATGTATTCTTTGTTCTCCTCAATACCCTTTTAGGTACTTGGGTCAACAAGTAATGGTCCCCTGGTGATCTTTCTAATTTGAGTTTATTTGCTATGGTCTTTGAGGGATGCAAGTTATCCTCGTTTCTTTCAATTTAATATTCCCTTTTTTTTTGCCACCTTCTCAATTTCATTTAATATTTCACAATAAACCTTTTTGACGATATATGGAGACACGTTTTCAATGAATTTGATCATTTTTTTTTGGATAGGAATGAGACACCTCAGCTATGGGAATATTCTTCCCATCCCCTAGATCTTCATAAGCTTGATAAACTTTATGAAACCCATGTTGTAACTCAAGCCTTCTTTTTGTTAGATGATACGCGCTGCACAGTTACATGACTGAGGCACATATGTGATCCTTATGCCCCAGTCCATTCCCAACAGAGTCTGTGTGTGTAAGCATATGCTCATGATGAAGAAGGTTAAGACACTATGTGGAATCTATTTTTACCCAAACTTTCTTGAAACCTATAGACCATGCCATCTTTAGACTAAAAAGACTAGTCTAGATTTCCGTAGTTAATTCATCCCCATCCTCAATAGGATGTATGAATCAATAAAGCTACTGATGGAATTTCGAATCAGATCCCCACAAGCATTTTTCTCAACGGTGGTTGAAAACACACTGTCGACATTTATCTTCACCCAGTCCTCTTCAAGTGGTCTCCAAGATTCCCAACTTGGCGTCAGAGAGGCCCCCTGGATTATCATCCTTGCTAGACGATCATTAGTGTTGTTCATTATGAATTTTATTTTACTTTTATCTTGTTAACAACTTATATTAATACAATTTAAAGTTGGCTAAAATAAAATTAAAAATGGATAGCAAGTTATATATTATTTTTTTTGCTCAGAAGATAGCAAGTAAATAATTTGAGAATGAAAATAACAAATTATGGAGGGCAATTTCACACATTTTAGTTACTAAAAAACATGCATATTTTTAAAACTATTTTCTACCAATCCAATTCATATAGGATTTTGAGCACATTTTTCCTATTTAGCTCCGAACTTCTTGCCAAATATCAAAACTAATCAGCCTTTAGATTAACAATCCAAAATGCAAAATACGTCACCCCAACATGGACAAAGTTAAACAGCTCAAACGAACAACGAACCTACTGTAACAGAAAATAGGAAGGATTCAGGTACAAGCAAGGGAGGTGAAAGAAGATAGAGGAGGATGCTATCTAACAATCTTATTAACAATGTTATTGCTCCACTGTAAAATTGTTCAAAACTTCAACAGACTTGCTTCATATTCTTCCACAAAAATCCTACGACAGTGTATAGGGAAAACTGTAACGGTAAAATTTCTAGATTCTGAACCTAAATCATATTATACTGTGACTGGATTACAATGTGTGTCTAAAAGCTTCGGTCAGACACGAATAGCCCGATATCCTCTTTGTCCCACTGTCCTCATCCTTACCAAAGGAAGTGGATGCAACACTGCAAGTGAAGTGGGGTTTATCAGGTGTGCTTGTACGCACACGCCCGGGCCAGGGCACGAAGGAAATGGCCCTTTAGACCAAAGATCAACCGATGATCGTGTGACAAAATTCTGAGTGGGGTGTAGCAAGGAGTGGCGTTTTCCGTTCTAGTTTTCCCCACCGGAACATTCCCTGGTCCTGGTCCTGATATATGTAAGAAGTGGAAAATCCTCTCTTTAAACTGATAATTACTCCTAGCCAATCACCTGGTAAAAGAATCAAAGCTCTCAGTTTAGAATAAATCGAACCATCACAAGAGTAATACAAGTGCTAGAATATGAGAACTAGAAAGACTTTCATCTAAAGATGAATATCATGAACTTTTTTGGCAAGAGCATATACTAATGGAAGTATAGAATGATGAGGTTCTGGAAAATGGAAAACCCGGGCATAACCATGCAATAAATTCCAAAATATATACCAGAACCCTGACCATCAGCCCAACAACATATGACTCAGTATTGCAAGACGCAATTGATTATTCTCCTTAGGGATGGGAGGGCTACCTGGGGAGGTGGGGTGAAGAGGGCTGATCTGGAGATCGTTGAGCAGAACTACTATGAAACCTTTGTTCCTCATATGTTCCACTAGATCCACCTCCCTCGTTCAATTGTGATAATTCATTGACACCAGGGAAGCCCATAGGTCCCAAAGACCCAAACTCGAGCTGTTCCGGTGAACTGTGGCGAGCATTATGATCATAAGGATAAAACATTACAACAGAAGGCATTGTTCGTCCATTTGATGAGACTCCACCAGGGTTCATGGCTGGCAAAGGATACATTCCATAGGCCAAATTGGCAGGACCGTTCAGTGCTGAATTTGAGCGCATGGGACCATTCTGAGTCGGGTGAGATATGAAAGAGTCCTGTCTATGTGAACCCCATGGCCTTTCTGCTCGGCTCTCACTCGTTGTCAACCATTCTGGTTTTGAACTGGGCTTCTCAGTTTGGTTGCGATTATGACCACGAACAGTTCCTCTCAACTTTGAGTTCACATTCCAGTTTCCTTCTCTATCAGCATGCTGGTCCCTTCTATCATGGTTATAGTTTCCCCTTCTGCTATTTGTAGAATGTCTATCCCGAACAGAAACCTTCTTCAGAAATTAAGAAAAAAAAGGTAAAATACTAACAAAAACAATAAATATTTCTTAAAAAATTAAACGATTTGGAGTTCTATAAGGCCAACTAAAACTAGAAAGAAAACTGAAATACTTCTCAACAAGTTATATAGCAATGGTTACTATAAACAATCTAGAGATGTAAGTAATCGTTTGCTGTAGTATCACACGAAAAACACAATAAGCAAACAAATGAAGAGCCAACACCAATTTCATTCAGCTCCAGTTGCTCAGCCATGAACAAAACATTGGAAAGAAAAAATTCTGGTGAGTTTCAATCAAAAGTATTCAGTAAAACATTAATAAATACAAAACAAATAGATGCCTTCCATTATCCTCATTTTCATTTTCCAACATAGAAAACTTGTAAGGCAAACATGGCCAAGTAAAAAGATTCGTTTTGGATCTGATGATTGAGAAGCCCATTTATAAACAAGAGTTACATTGAATGTAACTTGAAGCTAATGCTCATTGAAATAAAAGAATACTGCTGAATGAAGTACCAAATTTCCTAGAAATTTATCTTACAGGATTAGGCAAGTAGGTTCCAGTCCCACTTCGATGCCGTGGCATCTCATCTACAAAAGGTTGGTATATGTTGGTAGGCCTATTGGAAACAGACTGGACAGGAGCAACAGGAACTATACGCGGCCCATAGTTCATAAGCTGAGTGAAAACATTCATGTTTGCTGAAAGAGGTCTTCCCGGACCATCCCAGGGAAAACGGCCCTGCAAATAAACAGGAGGTGCCATAACAGGGGTAGGATAGACCATTGAAGGAGGAATATGTGAGTTTTGACAGGACCGTCCATATTGCAAATTTTGCCAATGGCTAGCAATATCACTGTTAAGAATGTCAGACTTGTGCTCTGATGATTCAACAGTAGCTCTTCTCATAGAATTAGAAGGGCTTGACACCTCTGGCTGGTCATATCCCTCTGAAGAATCAAAATTCTGACCAGAATCAATTCTATCCATACCTTCATCCCCATTGAAATTGCTTACTGATGTGTCAGGGGTTCCCGACTCACCTGGAACATTATATACTGGATATATGACAAAGGGGACTGGTGGCCCTGTAGGATAGAATGCAAATGGAACAACGCCGGAATTATCAATAGATCTTTGGCGAGAATTGGGACCTAGAAGCACTGGAGTAAAGGGTTTCAGCGAATCCGATCCACTTGTCTGAGCTGATTCAAATCCAGGTAGATGCCTTGGACGATGCAGGGGAGTAGCAGTGGAGGGCCCAGCACCTCTTTCTGACATATCAGACGCCACAGTTGACAGAGAAGTCCACTCTCTTTGTTCCACATCCACTAGATTAGATGACATTTCTGGCACGTCCTTACCCTTTGTGTAAACAGCAGATTGTGCCAAGGGAGAATTTTTCCTACCTCTCTTTTCCCTAGTTGATTCTGAGGATTTCCAAGATAGCCCTTCCCAAGAGCTTTCAGATGAGCTTTTACTCTTAAAGTTTGAAGGACCACCGGGTGGTCTAAAATTTGATGTTCTATCATCATAATAAACCTCACTTCCTCTGCTATCTTGATACTGAACAGTATCACTGTGCTCTTCTCTCACTGATCCTCTATGTTCTTTAATAAACTTCTGCTGAATTCCGGAAAAATCTCTAGAATTTCCTACCCGAGATGGTGGGGCAAAGTTATAACCATCTGAAGTTGACACTTGCTTATCATCAGGAAGCATTTCAATATTTCCATTATCAGCTTCAACCCCGCTAGTTGAACCCCTTTCCTGCTCATGCCAGAATTCATTATCAAGCTCCCCAGTGTTCATTTCCATAGAACTGAAATTCTCACTACTACTTTCACTTGGCTCTTCAGGATTTGAGGTCAATCCAAAGCCAGGGAAATAAGGAGTCATCGCAGGGACTAAACCTTGAGGAAATTGAATATTTGTACCCCAAGGAGCCTCAATCAAGGGAATGTTACCCATATTTTGGTGAGCATATCCCAATGAAGCGAGGATGGAAGGTGAAAATGGAAGTGGTAGGTGGCCAGAAGATAAATTCATTGGAACATGAGCCTGGCCACTGAAACCATGAGCTGTAGAAGATGTCATCATGTTCAAAAGATCTTGCTCCTCCTGATGCATCACCTGTGCTCCTCCTGCACCTGCAACAAATGCAAACCCTCCACCCGTGACCCCTGAAGCTGATTCTTCATGGTAACTATTTGAACCACTGTTTGAATCATCAGCAGCATCAATAACTTGATGGGATGAGATGTGCCCACCAGATGAATCATCAATTCTGACACCATGGCCAGCAGCAATTTCAGTTTCAAAATTCTTCCTATGACTATTCTCCAACATGGCAGAGAAATTTTGGCCCTTACCAACTTCTGGACCCCTTGCATGCCTTCCCTGTGAAGAAACTTCAAATGAGTCAGTTAGCTCAGGACTTGAACGTGTTCTTGCAAATACAAACCTTCCCTGACCATCAGTCAGTGGATTCTTGGGATGAAAATTTCTCTGATCCTTTTCAACATGAGAACCTTGATTAGAATTACTTTCCCTTCTGACCTGGTCAGAGGTCCTTGAATTAGTTTGGTTGCCAAAACTCTTTTGAGTTTGTGATACTGTAGAGACATCATTGCTCTTGGATGAGCTTTCTGTGGATGAATAACTTTGCTGAGACGGGCCATGACGTGAACTACGTGACCCTCCAGCCTCAAATTCACGACCAGAAGTATTATCATGTTTTTTACAATTGTTCCTGAGATTCTCAGACCCTTGTAATTGGTCATTATTAGATAACCTCAAACGCCATAAGTCATTGCTTGGAGCATCAGGTCTTTGCCCACTTCCATGTCTATCCCAAGTGTTCATAAAGAACTGGTTAACTTCAAAAATCAAGTCTTCCTTTGGGCAATCAAGTAGCTTTGCCAGCTGTTTAGCCCCAAATGCAAAAGCACTGCGTATTCGAAAGAAATTACCTGGAACACAGGTTTCATATGTGCACTTGTTAGTCATAACAAAAGGTTGCAGAAGTTACTCCAAATGAAAGGAAAGCCACAAGTTAACCACTAAAATCAATACTACCCCTCCAGTCATTAATATAACAAAAGGTGGCAGAAGTTACTCCAATAAAAGCAAAGATGCAAATTGAACTACAGACTAGATCATGTATTAAGGATACGAGGTAGTACATTATTAGTTTCAGTTGAACAGCATTAAAGATTTCAAAGCATGCACAAAACTTCGCACAAATAACATTTTAATCAAAAAAGGGAAGATTCCAATTCAAGAACCACTTCAACCCAAAAGTCTAACCTATTAAACAGAGACCCATGGTTGGTTTCATCTAACCTAATAATTGGATTCCAATATAGCTATCACCTAAGAAAATAAAGTACCTCGTAGACATAATTACATATGGAAACATTCTTGGTAATATGAAACCAAAAAGACTGTTTATGATAAATTCATTCTTCACAATTTATCTATTATATGCATTTCTCGGCCAAAAGAAAAGAGAGAGCAACCATCCAAGTCAATCTGAATACGGTAAATATAGCTATTATGCATCTTTAATCTAACAGTTCCTGCAACTCTGTAAAGTTCTGCTCAACAACTGCACTTCTCATAGAGAATTGACAATATGAGCAGATCCACGCATGAACCAACTCAAAAGCCCATATAAAAACCTGATAAACAATAACTTAACAGGCATAAAAAAAACCAAATCCTAAATTTTAGAGTTCAAAATACCTTTATTGACACTCCTCCCAAGGTTGTTGTTGACACGCAATGGATCAATAACATTGAAATGCTTGGAAAAAAAGTGTTGCCCCCAATTTTCTTGACCACCAGGGAAAACAGCATAAACTGAGCTACAGGTATCAAGAAATAATTTGCTGAGTAGTAAATCTCCACCATCTTTACGAGGAGGTTCAGCTGTGGAAATTTGAGAGGGAAGAGGGAAAACAGCCAATTAGCAACATGATAGAAATAGGCACAACAGATTAGTTTTAGAATTGACAAATGAATCTTCAATCGAGTTGCAATTACCTGTCACATCAGGGAGTGAACTAATAGGAACTGGACCCCATAGGCTTACACAAAAGTTATCCCAGTCAAACTTACTGAAAAACTCTAGAAACCGATAGAGTACCTACATAAACAAATAACTCAGTAAAATAGTCGACCAAAGAACCAAATAAAACAAAACACATTAACTATGAATACCTCAAGGGGTCCAGCAAAGGAATTGTTATAAACATGAAATATATAGAGAACCAAGGTCTCTAAAGCATAAGTTGAGATAAGTCCATGGTGGGCACCAAGAATCCGGCTCTCATAATAACACCAAGCTTTTATCAGTATAATGCTACGCTTGAACAAATGATTTTGGTTAATCAGGAGGTCAACCTACGATATCAAAATCCCATCCTTTGTCAAGCCAAGAAAATATGGTACCAAAACAAACTAATTTAAAAAAGACATAGTGGGAGGCTTTCATGGTGCAACACCTCACCTCCTCAAGGAAACAGAGGGTGCACAACCCTCCAAGCTGGTTAAAAGATATATCTACCACAATATTCTCGACAAGGCATTTTATAATCTTTACCTGCAGATACAAAGAAGGCAACATAAAGGGGCGTTAATGCCGTAATACTAGTAAAAGTGTAAAACCCATAGCCAAAAAGGGGCTAGGAAAGAAAATAGAATAAAAAAGACTTGGACAATATTAATCAAGTAAGACGACATTCAGAGTCAAACTGGAGAAACAATAGCATGTCTCTTTACATTTTGAATCTTATCAAATACTACCCATGACTTGTAAGCCAAAAAGCCAAACGACCGGCTACATTCTAGAACGAGGCAATGTTCACACATTGTATGGTTTCATCTTAAAATGTATTGACGTGACGCAGAATAAGACGTTTAAAGCTTTAATAGGAGTCAGAAGATTGTAAACTTTTGGATGACCCTAAGCTTTCAACCAAATAGAAAAAGTAGCTAACAGTAACAGGTGAGTGGTTTAAACTAGACTGCAAGCACAAACATCAACAGTTTTAATGATATTCTGTTACTAGGGAACCTACTTCGGCCTGGATGTATTGAACCTCTTTCACACGGAATTCCGCATTCTCACTTTTCTCCTCGTTCTCCAGCATGTCACACACTTGATGTGCCCATGTATCCTTCAGATTTTGGTTCCTACTAAATGCTGTTAAGTCAATATCCCCATCAGGCAAATAAGTCTTAAGGGGGACTGACCCAAAGGTGAACACCTGCAATAACAATCACCAAGTATGCTCAATAAGGGGGGCCAGGAATCATGTCGCCGACATAAATGAAATAAACAAAATCTTAATGCCCATCAACCTCAGCATAGGGGCAGGCAGGATGCAAAAAATCCATTTAGAGCTTAAAAAATTGATTGCGCCTAGCAAACCCAATTTACTACTCCCATAAACAACGGTGCTACAAAAACATAATATATACACTATTTTAACCAGGGGTTGCCATCTCTTGGTTAGTGGTGTCCCACTCTTAGAGGTCAGTTAACTACAGCAATTTCACCCAGAATTACCATCCCTTATGAAAATCATATCAAGCTTGGAGCCCTAACCTACTTAATTAAAAAATAGAATAAATGTAGATAGAAAAGAGCACAATTTGCCAATCAAAATTCCCAACAGGGCGAAAACCTGAAATACGTCTTTTAATGTGAAGCACTTAAGGACCCACCTGACAGGGGAAACACTTCATGATCAGTCGCTGCACATAGTCTGCGACAGCATTTCTGCGCTCTTCAGAGGGTGGATTAGGCTGAATGCACTTAATTAGCTCTGCAGTCCTTTCCTCAGCCTTTAACCATCGGTCTGAATCAAGTGCTCTCATCACGGAGGCGGCTTCATTGTGCAACAGGCCATTCGGCAATAGCCCACACAGCCACCCCTCATGTTCGCCCATGCAAGCCTAACCTTTTCCCTCTGCTTGCACCTCGGACTCGTTCCAGAAAACCTCCCACCTCCAAACAACACACCACAACGTCTTCTTCCAAATAACCCACAACGAACGAAAATAGTGAAAGCCACAGACGCACAAAACTTGGAGACTCAAAATTATGGTTCCACCAGAAGGAAAACTTCCAGCATACAACAAACTAACCAAGATAGATATTTATTTCAATATTAGTTTAGAAGAAGAAAAAGGTGACAGCTGCAAAATCCGACTTCACAAATGTTAGGTGTTTTCCAAATGAATCCAAAGAGTACAGATAAAAACTCGATTTCAGAGTTCTACCAATGATAGAAAGGTCCACAACCTAAAGACGATTATAAAACACAATGAAGCGCAGAAGGAAAGAAGAAATAGAACAATTGGAAACAAATTTGCTTAATCACAAAATAGTTTATATGATTAAAACCCTAAGGGAAACGCCTCAATCACAACACTGTTGGAAGTGTTGGCGAATCAACAGAGATAGCAGAAGCACGGTGGCACACACAGGAAAAAGGAAGGGCCAATATCCAATGGCTTAGACAGGTTGAAAGTGCCGATCAAAAACAGGGCTTGGTAGAGGGGAGGAAATAAGGGTCTGTTTGAATATGGATATTGGGATTCAAGGAGGCTACAGGAGAGAGCGAGAGCACAGGTTTGACGCTCTTCAGAATGTTGCGTGCATTTTGGGGTTTTTGAAACGGGAAATTTATTGGCAAACAGAAAATGACAGAATCTGGGAGGGAGAGAGAAGGAGAAGCAAGGAAACACAGGGAAGGAGCAAGATTTTTTTTTTTTTTTTTTTTTTTTTGATATGAAAATTTTTTCTTTTTGTTTTCTCATTTTTTCTAACAGTTAATATTTTTTTTCATTCGGGCCAGACACCAAAAAAATTACAAATTGACTAGGCCAGCCCATTAAAAGGCCCAAAGAAATCATCCATATTCAAGTGAAGCTGAACACTTGTGGTGGGGCAAAGTCTAAGGGAGTGGCCGTGTGAGTTGGCGTAGATGGTAAAGGATCCAGGGATTAGGCCTTGGGTCGTGGGTTCGATCCCCTTTTGCCGTCGTTGGGGCTTCTTTGGTAGGCGATCTCGTAAGTCCCGATAAGTCTTCATGGATGTTCTGCCGGGCGTGCTTGCCTGGGCCCGATGTGAGGACGATCCCACCTCCAAAACTTTTTTTTATCAAAAAAAAAAAAAAAAAAAAAGTCTCAAAATCTCCTCCTCCTCCCATCCACTTCCCATCCTTACCGATCACGGTAGTTGGATTGAAATCGAACGGTTGATTTAATCTTTTATAAAAATATTATTTTTATATTAAAAAAATATTAAATTATTAAAAAATATATAAAAATAATACTTTTATATAATATTAGATCTGAACGGTTAAGATTTCAATCCAACGGCTGAGATGAGGAAGAGGATGGGAAGGGAAGAGGACCGTAGCCAACCCCAAAGTCTAATGGGGGCCGAAATCGTGAAGGGATGTCAGCCGGGGTAGGATCTCTACCGACAAAGGCCCAATGGTGCTCCTAAAGGTCTGACCTCTGTCGGGTCCTCCAGGAGGTGCGGCCTTGGCGGTGAAGGCGAAAAGGTATTTGGGTAAGAAGCGTTTGGAGAGCTGCTTTGTTGAAACAAGGTCTCATTGAAAAGATGGCATCTGAAGGGAATCACCATTCTTTGTTACCTCTCTCCCAGGAAGAAGACGATCTCATTATGCGCAGCTCCAAGAAAATTAAAAATGGAGGGCAAGAGTTAGATAACCATATTCTACAATGCACATGGCTGAAACTCGGAGAGAAAGGATCTACTTATAGCAAAGGAGGGGTTTCCTTTGCTGAGAAGTTGAAAGGAAAAAATGCAGAAGCAGATAGCTCCAACGATGAAGCTATAGACATAAATAATGCTATGACTGATGATAAAATGTCTGACGACGATCAGGATACAGAAGATAATGAGCCATTATGCAAAACGAAGGAGGATGTTTCTCGGAACTTTCCATCTTTCACCTTCTCTAGTAGTGTGAAAAAATGTCTTTACAAGGCCTGGCAAAAAGCACTGATTGTGAAACTCCTGGATAAGAGCATTGGTTATAAGGCTCTTTTGTCTCATCTCCAATCCTTTTGGGCGAAGAGAGGTGTCATACATTTGATCAACATTGGATATGGTTATTATGTGGTTAAACTATCAAACAAGGAGGATTACTCTGATGCTTTGACGGGGGGCCATGGATGATCCATGATCATTACCTTACGGTGAGACCATGGGAACCTAATTTCATCCCAGCAAGAGCCAAGATCGACAAAGTAGCGGTGTGGGTCAAAGTTCCTAAGCTTTCCCTAGAATATTACGATTGGCAGGTACTCACTTTCATTGGGGATAGAATAGGTGAGACACTTAAAGTTGATATAAACACGTCCAATCAGTTGAGGGGGCATTTTGCACGCATTTGCGTTCTTGTGGATCTTGGGAAACAACTTATGTCAAGGTTCAAGCTTGATGATGAGGAATACTTCCTGGAATATGAAGGTTTCCACCTTCTATGTATTAATTGTGGAGTTTATGGGCACATCTGTGAAGCTTGCCCTCATCGTAAGAAGGCGCAGGAGAGTAAGGAGGATGCACGACAGGAAGGAACCAATGAAGTTCCAGAACAGAGTGTGCAAATTAACAAAGAGGCTTCAGACGATTACTGGAATCAATGGCGCATTGTGCAGAAGGTGTGCCGGCCACGAAAGACAAAAGAAGGGAAGCAGGGACCACTAAAAAAGGATGACAAAGGTTCACGTTTTGGAGTCCTAACGGACGTGGGGGAGCAGATGATAGACGAGGCCGACAACATGGTATTCCAGAGCACCTCAGTGCAGGTCATTAAGGAAAGAAATCCCCAGCCATAGAGTACTACAAAGGTACGGCCGCATAAATGGTTGAAAAAGGGGCCCACAGTAATCAGGGATGAGGGAGCAAATCACAAAATGACAAACGAGCATCAGGATCAAGGGAAACGGACAAAAGCGAAGAAGAGACCTAGAGAAATGAAAAGCAGCAAGATTCTCATGCTCACGTTTCCTGGGCATGAAGTTGAGGGGAATGGATTGGGCTTAATGGTGGATCAAGCTAGTATGAAGCCCAGAGAGAAAACAGATGAGGCAGAGACGAGTGTCCAAACAGAGAATCCAAGTGGAGCTCATGCGAAGGACGCAGTACATGACCCTGGGGAAGGGAAAAATCCGATTGTTGACCCAACCCACAGGCCTCCTAATTTGGACCCTTCCATTGGGCCTATGGACGCAGACCTTATTAGGGAAGAAAAGGAAGTTGAGGATGATGTGGACTGCTCGATGGTTCTTGAGTCGCTGGAGGTTTAATGGGCTCTTCTATGGTCTATTTCCTAATTATATATATAGTTTTAATGGATAGTATCTCGTAATACCCCTGATTAATAATAGAAATAATAATAGGTTAAAATAATAATAATATAGCAAAATCTATAAATTTATAATGTTTATATTGTTAATTTATTAATTAGGAATAATTAATAGAAAATCTAGAAATTTATAATGTTTGTATTGTTAATTTATTAATTAGGAATAATTAATAGAAAATATAGAAATTTATAATGTTTGTAAATAATTAAATAATTAATAGAAAATCTAGAAATTTATAATGTTTGTATTGTTAATTTATTAATTAGGAATAATTAATAGAAAATCTAGAAATTTATAATGTTTGTATTGTTAATTTATTAATTAGGAATAATTAATAGAAAATCTAGAAATTTATAATGTTTGTATTGTTAATTTATTATTTGGGAATAATTAAAGGGCTCAGCCCATAGCTAAAACCCTAGAATTTAATTATAAACCTAGGTTTAGCCGCTCAAACCTAACCTAAAAAACACTCGATACTTTCTCTGCCGCTATTTTTCTCCGCTACTACATCCTTCGTCAATTATTCTCCTAAGAGGCTAGCAAAACGGAGACCAAGTAATCCTAATCCCCATGAGTCTTAGGTTAATCTTATATGATGTGGTGAAAGTTTGATGCGTATGAAATATCTCAATATATGTTCTATATCTGTAATCTTTTCGGTAGAGAAAGGAATTTGAGGTTGATTTTAGATGATATATTTTTCTTTGGTTTCAAATCTTTCCCTGTTTCTTTCATGGCCGCTTCACTTCTTAGGTTCACCTTCTCTCTTATTCTCTCTTTTAATTTGACTCGTGCTGCCATTGCTTCAACCTTTTGTCCATGTCTTTTCTCTTTTGCAAATTATTGTTTTTCTTCGTTCCTCCTTTTCGATTTTAAAGATTTTAAAACTCTTGGGTCTTGTATTTTCTCTTATTGCCAATAGGTCATCGCATCGGTACTGTAGGCGTGAGTTTTATTTCATTTTATTTTTTATCTTACTTTTTGACCCACCTCCTTCACTCCACGGTGACCACTCCACGTTCCTTTTATTCTGGCGGTGATTGTGTGTGCGCGCGCGCGTGTGAATATATATCTATAAACTTCTATTATTTCTCCACAATCGAAGAGCTTGTCGTACCACATGCGAGTTTGTCCTTTAGTACAAAAACCACACATACACAAAACACATATATATCTATTTATTCACTTTGTTGAAACCAATGGTATTTCTTTGACCTGAGAGTATATTTCTTTTGTTTTTATGCTATTAGGAAATTAAATAAGATTTTAACTTTTGGATAGTGATTTAATTAGTTAATATACAGTGGGAGGATAGCTTTTGGATGGTACCTCCCAAAGTGATGAACACAGTTAGGCTTTATGCCCTCGATATGTAATTTTATGTGAACTGATGATATCTGTTCTTCCCAAAGTGGTGTCTGGCAGGGTTTCCCAGGACACTAGTAGCAACTTTGGGAAGAGGTGTGCACACTAGGAAGAAATACTTGATGGCCAAATTTGATTAGTTGTGACTGGCAGGGTTTCCTGGGTCTACCATGGTTATCTTCCCACTAATTAAATTGAATAAATAATAATAAAATGGACATTTTTTATATAGATATTTTATTATGTAAATATGGTATTTTCTCTTCATTATCCTTGTTTTATTAGGATTACCAGCAATTACTGATGTTTGTGTTCATGGGCTGCGATGATCCTTCGGGGGAGCAGAGTTTCAGTGAAACAGGTGCCAAGGGTTGGGGCTAGCAGTGAGAAGTGAGAAAGCACCTTCGGCTGATTTTGTTCTATTTTATTTTATTTTGTTCAGAATAAAATACATTTTTGCTTAAGTTTGAATTTACATTATTGTAATAAGTAGCCTTACACTTGTCTCAGTACAAGTACGGCGGTAACACTCCCCAAGGTTGTTTATTTCGAATTTCAGTATTTATTTATAAAAATCATTTCAATTTTACACTATGATAATTGTTAAAAATTGGGGGTGTTACAGTATCTTATATTGGAATATAAGAGGACAGGAGGCTCCTAAATAATATCAAAGCTGTGTGTTGTGGGCCTAAGCCCAATATGGTCATTCTTTTTGAAACCAAGTCTGAAGATGGGAAACCTTTTTAGCGCTTTTGAAATTGGGTTTTGACTATATGGAATTTTCTCCCAGTGAAGGTTGTTCGGGTGGCATTGTAATGTTATGGAAAAGCAATGCCATGAAAGTGAAGCTTCTTGAAGTTTAGAGATAGATGCTACATTTTGAGTGTCAGTTCGATAAGAGCCCTCCTTTTTTACTATCAGCAATTTATGTGATCCCACACTCCAACCATCGGGCTGTTCTCTGGCAAAAACTTCTCCATCTCTCGAATGCAATCTCTATTCCATGGGTTGTTTATGGCGACTTCAACGACATTACTTCTCCTTTGGAACATTGCGGTGGAGTGCAATGTAACCTTAACCGAATCATGTGGTTCAATGATCGAATTAGGGAGTGTGGACTCTCAGACCCAGGCTCACTAGGACCGAGGTTCACCTAGAAAGGTCCGCTGATTGCTGGGTGCTCTCGTCTCTATGAGAGATTGGATAGAGCTTTGGTAAATACCTCATTCCTTAACTGGAAAGATGATTGCATGGTGAAGATTCTTCCTCGGACCAAATACTCGGACCACAATCCTCTGGTTCTAAACTTCTCCATAAGACAGAGCAGAACAGGGCCTCGACAATTTAGGTTCGAAGCCATGTGGCTTCTCCATGAATCTTTTAATGATTGTCTTCAGAGTTGTTGGGATGCTAACAAAGATATGGCTGAGGTGTTACAGCAGGTTAAATCAACTCTTTCGCATTGGAATCGTGAGTGCTTCGGTTTGGTTGAAAAGAAGATTAGAATACTTTTGGCACGTTTAAATGGGATTCAGAATTCCCCACGGTACCCATCCTCACTCTACCTCTGCAATTTAGAAAAAGACCTTCAAGCTGAGCTAGACCAGATGCTAATGCGAGAAGAGATAAAATGGTTCCAAAAAGCAAGGTCTGTCTGGATTACGAAAGGGGATCGAAATACTAGATTTTATCACTTGAAAACTGCTATGAGAAAGAGAAGGAATAGGATTTTGGCTCTGAAAAATGAAGACGGTCAGTAGATAGAGGAGGAAGGAAAACTCATGGATATGGTTGTTGAGTCCTTCCAAAATTTATATCAATCAGAAGGGGGGTTACATCGTATCCCTCAACTGTGACTAACTTCCCTGCTTTAGAAGATGGGGCTTTGCATGGACTGGGTTCGTCTCCCTCGGATGAGGAAATCAAAAGAACCCTTTTTTCCATTGGCCCCTACAAGGCACCAGGTATTGATGGCTTCCCTGCTATCTTCTTCCAAACAAAGGGGAATGTCGTTGGCCTTGGACTATGTAATTTTGTTAAAGGTGTCTTTGAGGGGCATCAGAGTTTGACTGAGTACAACAAAACATTGATATCACTAATCCCCAAGAGGGACAGACCAGAGGTGGTGGGACATTTCAGGCCCATATCATTATGCTTTGTCCACTACAAATGTGTAACCAAAGTTATTGATGAACGCCTGCGAAATTTGATGGATTCAATTATTTCCCCGTTCCAAGCGAGCTTCATAAGAAGGAGACAAATACACGACAATATAATAGTGGGGCAGGAAATAATGCACACTATGAAAAATTCAAGAGGCAGAAAGGGTTTATTAGCAATGAAGATAGACTTGGAAAAGGCTTATGACGGGATAAGCTAGGATTTCTTGTGCAATGTCTTGGCAAAAACAAGTATGGATTCACATTTTGTAAATTTAATTCTGGAATGTGTATCCACAGTTTTGTATAATATTCTTTGGAATGGCTCACTAATTAAGTTTTTCAGTGCTAAGAGAGGACTAAGACAAGGAGACCCTATTTCTTCTTTGCTTTTTGTCTTATGTATGGATAAACTATCTCATATGATTAGTGATAAGGTGAACGCTGGCAACTGGAAACCGGTAATGATCTCGAAGGAGGGACCAGCAATCTCTCACCTTATGTTTGCAGATGACTTGCTCCTTTTTGGGGAGGCCATTGAAAAACAAGTGATATGTATGATGAATTGCCTCAACAGATTTGTGAAGCCTCAGGGGAGAAGATAAGCTTTGCAAAATCATCTATATTTTTTTCTCCAAAGGTGACATCTGGTATGAAGCAGAGCATAGCATCTAGATCTGGTTTGAAAATTTCAACAGAAATAGGGAAGTACTTAGGCTTTCCCTTGTCCAGGAAAAAGAAACTAACTGATACTTTCTAGTATATTGTTGAGAAAGTGCGATCAAAGCTGTCTTCCTGGAAAGAAAAAAGCTTATCGAGGGCAGGAAGAATAACACTTGCAAAATCTGTACTAAGTGCAGTTCTATTATATCCTATGCAGGTGGCACAGTTACCGTCTTCAGTCTGCAGGGAGATTGAAAGGATTCAACGGAACTTTGTATGGGGCCATAGTGATTCGACATATGGTTTTCAGCCCTTAGGATGGGATCAATTAATTCTTCCTAAATGTCAGGGAGGATTGGGATTCAAGAATCTGACATCCTTGAATAAAGCAGGTGGAGCGGAACTTACATAGAAATTACTCACTGGCTCAAAAGGAATATGGGCAGAGGTAATGTTTAACAAATATATGAGGCGTAATGAGTCTGATCTCTTCACTGTTCAAAGTGGTGATTCTCCTTGCTGGAAATTTATTGCCCAGCAAAAAGAGTTTGTACAGCAAGGAACCAAATGGAATATTAGAGATGGTGAAAATGCGAAATTCTTCTCTGATATCTGGTTAACAATGGATAAACCTCTCAAGGAGGTTTGCAGGAGACCTCTCACTACGGAAGAGGAAGCGAGTTTTGTAGCATCCTGGGTTAATGACGGGTGTTGGGATTATGATCGCCTGGCTCAAATTATTCCCACTCACATGCTTCGGAAGTTAATTTCTGTTGCGCCACCTATTTTGGAAGCTGGCTATGACAGCCTATTGTGGAAAGAAACAAGGAATGATATGTTCTCTATCAAGAGTGCCTATGGTATGCTACAAGAGAGATCAACAAGAACGATGAGGATGACCTGTTCAAATACATATGGAGGTGGAAGGGGGCCAAACAAATTATTGTGTTCATGTGGGTGGCCTTTCATGAACGCCTACCTACTAACCTTTGGCGCAGTAGATGGGCATAGACATCACCATTATGTCCTCACTATAAAACTAGGGATGAATCTATCTTGCATATATTAAGAGATTGTGATTATGCTAAATTACTCTGGAATGAATTTATTAACCCGGTCTATGCCATTGAGTTCTTCAGTGCCAATCTGAGAGGTTGGGGGCTCCTAAATCTGCAAAGGAATTTGAGCTTACATTCGAATAGTAATTGGCCTCTAATTTGAGGAGTTGCAATTTGGAAATTATGGCTCTGGAGAAATAGTGAAGTATTTGGTGAGAGGTTTGAGAAACCACACAATCCAGCGGGAGTGATCTTGTGCAGCTGGAAAAGTTATGCTCTAACGTAAGAGGTCACTGAGCTATTTGAGGAAGTTGATATGAATATGATGCACTGGGTTTCACCAAGTAATGGGTGGGTGAAACTAAATGTAGATGGGGCTATGTCACTGGGCCAGAGTAAAGCTGGCAGTGGAGGAGTGATAAGGGACTCTAAAGGCCGGGGAATGGGTCGCTGGTTTTACTGAATCTCTAGGAACCTGTGAAGCTTATGAGGCTAAAGAATGGGCCATGTTGAAAGGCCTTATGTTGGCATGGGACCTTGGTATGAGCGGGTTGTCTGCGAATCAAATGCTAAGGAACTTGTGGATTCTTTAAATGACGAGTCAGCATCAGAGAGAGGGAGTTTGGTTTTTTGGAAAATCAGGTGGTACATGAGGAAAGAATGGATGCTACGAGTTCAGTACATTCCAAGAGGCAGGAATGCAGTTGCAAATACGTTGGCCAAGAAAGGCATCAGTACGTCAACTTTCCTAGATGTTTGTCTTACTTATTTAAGGACCTTAGTTTTACAAGAGAAAATGGGATTAAATTCGCCAGCTATAATTTGCTAATTTCTTTTTAATATAACCTTCATCCAGTATCAAAAAAAGAAAAGAAAAAAGAAGAAGCGTTCGGAGATAAAGCTGTGCGATATGTGTTCTGACTTCTGAGGTTAGTGGATTTTTCAATCTTTTAGTCTCTCTACTTGTGTTGATTCAGGATTGAAATCAAAGGATGCTAATTTGGTTCTGATTGGTGTTGGCTTAAATATGCTAAGTCATGATATCTATGTACGTGAGTCGATGAAAGTTTTTGTGGCTTGGTTAATATGGGAGGATCTTTGCTCTAATGAGGTTGGATTTAAGAATAGTTAGATTGCTTTTACAAAAATCATCTCTTGTTGTGCTAGTGTTCTGATTGTTGGGAGAAAAGTTAGTCTATTTGTTCAGGATTCCATTGAATGGCTTTCACATGTTCACCTAAGGATTTTACATTGGATAGACAAGTCTTTGTTCGAAATGCAAATCAACATTTTGCATCATTAGGCCGAATATGTGATTATCTCCTTGAGAACTGCTTCGTCTCAAGGAAATTTATCAGGAACCCTTCTTGTGAGTGGATTCCTAGAGAAGTATATTTAGTAGTCATGGGTGTTGCTAAAGCTTTAGTGGATGGGTCTTGCCCTTCAATTTGGGTGTTGGGACCCTCATTTTAGTTGCAGTTAAGTTATAGAAATTGTTGCTAAATGATGCTTTGAATATTCTCTTTAGGCTTTGTTGCTTGATTTATCTCTTTACTATTGGGAAAAGCACCAAAGTACAATTTTTTAACAAAAAATGTACCAAACTAAAGTAGTTTTGAAATGAATTACCGAATTAACGTTGTTTTGGGGCAATGGTATCGCGCAGTACAACATCACTATTAGTGGCGTCGGTATGCGCGCCATCGTAATCACGTCGGACCACGGGACTTAGTGGCGTCAACATTGTTGACGCCACTAAGTGTGGCGTGGCATTATATATAAAAAAGTGGCGTCCATTTATAAAAAATAATAATAATTATATTTAAAATTATAAATAATAATTCTAATTAATTATAAATAATAAAAAGAATAAATAATAATTTTAATTAATAATTAAGGGAATTAAAATATTTAAAATTTATTTTAAACCTGTGAGGCTCGCCTCACCCTGTGAAATCTGGATGATGGACATCTCCCAAAGATCTCTGTGAGGCTCGCCTCACTCTTAAAAACTTATAATCTCCTATGTTCCACAGAACTTGTGATTGATGTGACTGCTGCACCTTCTCTATTGGTGCTTTTCCCTCGAAGTTTGGCTTCACATTTCAAAGTTTAAACTTTTATAGTTTTAATAAATATTATATAATATGTCATTTAAAAGTTTAAACTTTGAAAAGGTAAGCATCTATGATATATTTATTAAAACTATAAAAGTTTAAACTTTGAAATGTGAAGCCAAACTTCGAGGGAAAAGCACCAATAGAGAAGGTGCAGTAGTCACACCAATCACAAGTTGTGTGGAACACAGGAGATTATAAGTCTTTGAGGGTAAGGCGAGCCTCACAGAGATCTTTGGGAGATGTCCATCATCCAGATCTCACAGGGCGAGGCGAGCCTCACAGGTTTAAAATAAATTTTAAATATTTTAATTCCTTAATTATTAATTAAAATTATTAATTATTATTATTATTATTTATAATTAATTAGAATTTTTATTTATAATTTTAAATATAATTATAATTTTTTATATATATATAAATGGACGCCACTTTAAAAAAGTGGCGTCCATTATATATAATGCCACGCCACACTTAGTGCCACTAAGTGTGGCGTCCCATCAGACTATCTGACGTGACTACCAGTGGCGTCAGATAGTTTGACGCCACTAATAGTGACGTTGTACCGTTCGACGGCACTGTCCCAAAACAACGTTAGTTCGGTAATTCTTTTCAAAATTGCTTTAGTTTGGTACATTTTTTATTAAAAAATTGTACTTTGGTGCTTTTCCCCTTTACTATTCTATTTATTTACTTGCTTTATGTGTTTGCGTCTGTTCTAACTTATGTTTATGTTCTGATTTATTGTTCCGGTTTGTTTGTTTAATTTCTATCTTCTAAGCACAAATACTTTTGTAATTATGGTTTCATGATTAATGCATTTCTTGTTGACCAAAAAAAAAAAATTATCTGCCTCTCGTTTCTTTTGTGATAAATAATTTCTTCTAATTTGTATTAAATTTTTGACACTTTTTAAAATATATATGTAAAGATAATTATATCTAGTGAAGTAGCAGTTTGTTTTTTGAATTTAAAAACTCTACTGAGTATTCATTAACATCAATTAATGTGGCTTTGTGTAGTTATATTGATTACCTAATATTAGGCAAATTAAAGTAGACTAATTTTTATACTCATATGACAAGACTTGAATATCAAAATTTTAAGTAAATTATTATTAAATTTTACTTGTACTAAATATGTGTCTTTCTATCAATAGATGTGGATCCTAGGGGAAGGGTTTTGACTGCTTAAATACGAGGTCTTGAGTTCTAATTCATGGAGGAGGAGGAGCAAGTTGACAGTGGAAACGATAGCGAAGAGAGAAGATGACGGTGGTGATGATGGTTGAAAACAAACTAGATGATGGTGGTGATGATGGATTAAGAGAAAAGAAGCTGAGAGTGTGGTGTGAATGAGGATAAATTAGACATCTCACTTTCTTTTCTTTTCTTTTTTTAATTTCATCCATCTTTATTTTTAATTTATCATTTTCCTTTTCTATCATTTGGATACCAAACATCTTTTCTAAAGTAATTAATGGGACTTGTTTTTAAAATTTTATGTCAAGATGAAACTATACACTAGTTGTTCTTTTTTTTTTTTTTTAGAAAAGGAATTATGAATATGTTGATGAATTGGAAGGAGAGATCACGTGGAAGATGAGGGTATTATTGTGGGAAAAAGAAAAGAAATTCTCAAGAAGGCAATGATTTTTCAAGCTTTTGCTGGAAAATGAATTCTCAAGAAGGCAAACTCAAGTGAGCCAAACAAAGGAAAATCTATTTTGGGAAAATTGTATATAAGTTCCGAACAAAAGGAAATACGAAAAAGTAGTCCCTTAAAATCTGAAAATCATATTTAAGTCTTGTGAGACTTTTTTGCAATAAATTTCAATTGTCAAATGCATAGCTTTGTTAATGGATGACTATGAACTTGTCAGTATAAGCGCTCATGAACTTGTCAGTAGACGCTTATGGACTTGTCAGTGAAATTGAAATTTATTTAAAAAGAATCTCAAGAACATAAATGCAATTTTAAGATTTCAAGAGATTTTTTTAGGGTTTAGGAGCAAAAATATACATGTACTTTATTTCTTAAATCCAAAGGCTATTTACAACAACAAATGCTATATTTACAACAGAAAAAAACATATATTTACAACAACCTTTGAAAACCTGGATTTTTTTTTTCATTTCTCACGTCCAGAGGCTATTTACAACAACAAATGTTATATTTATAACAGAAAAAGCATATATTAACAACAACCATTGAAAACTAGATTTTTTTTTTCATTTCTCACGTCCAGAGGCTATTTACAACAACAAATGTTATATTTACAACAACCTTTGAAAATCTGGATTTTTTTCATTTCTCACTTTTTCCAGAGGCTATTTACAACAACAAATGCTATATTTACAACAGAAAAAACATATATTTACAACAACCTTTGAAAACTTTGATTTTTTGCATTTCTCACATCCATAGACTATTTACAACAACAAATGCTATATTTACAACAGAAAAGCATATATTTACAACAACCTTTGAAAACTTTGGTGGATTTTTTTCATTTCTCACGTGTCCAGAGACTATTTACAACAACAAATACTATATTTACAACAGGAAAAACAAATATTCACAACATCTTCTGAGAATTTTGAGAACTATATCCCAGAAATGCTGTAACAATCAGCTCAACATATAATATAATTTTCACAACTGAATTCAAAAAAAGAAAAGAAAAAAAGAATGATACCCGCATGCGTCAACTTGACGACAAGGTGATGTTTCTTCCTGCGAATTGAAAACCCCTGTTTTCTTTATGGCCATCGTCATTCAGCAACCTCTACTGGAATTAGGTATCTTCTCTATACTATGTTTTGTAATTACTTGAATCATTTCTAGCTTTAGGGTTTTAGGAGGGGCAAAAATTCCCTGTTTGTACATTTTGATTGTGCTTCCCGATTTCGATATATGAAATTGGATGAAGAGTGTTCCAAACTTGGGATATTGTTGTGTTGTTTGGAAAAGTTTCTGTCTGCATTCCAGCTGGATAAAATAATGATAATTTACCGCGAATTTGTGGCTTTTATGCCTTTGGATCCATTGGAAATGATTCCATGGTGGATTTTTTATACTGGCATGCCTGGGTTATTTATGGGTTAAAGTTTGTGACCACTTATTTGTTGTCTCACTGTGTAAGCGAGGGTCCAATGGAAATAATATGTAGATGCAATTATACTGGCATGCCTGGATTATTCAAAATTGCAGAGAGAGAGGAGAACGAAGAAGGAGAACGGGAAGAGAAAGAGGAATTGGAAGACATAAGAGGAGATGAAAGGTCAAAATGGTAATTTTACATTCACAAATAATTACAACCAGGTCTCTTGGGACTTCTGTGTAATTTCATGATTTCAGGAGACTTTATTGTGATAAATTCTCTTCCTTAGAACCTACGTGTAATTTTCCCTATTTATATCTTACTTCATTCATTCTGGCTTCCACAAGCTTTAGTTAAAAGACACATTGAGGAGGTGGAGGATTATGGTGCCGATCTGATTTTGCAAGGGTTACGAATCCGGGTGATGGTATATCTGTTGATTACTCGAATCTGTTATGTCCGCTGTTCAACTTTGAGGAGAAGGAAAGGGAGAGACTCCAGAGACCATTTCGAAGATCTTTGGTGGTCAAACTGATGGGGAGGCAACCAGCATACGGGTTTATGCTGAAAAAACTGAGACAAATTTGGGAAAGAAAGGGTAAGATTGATGTCTTCGACCTAGAAAACGATTTCTACTTGGTTAATTTTCAGAATAATGAGGATTATATGGGAGCGTTGATTGGAGGGCCGTGGGTTATAGCTGATGCATATTTGAGCGTCTCTCGTTGGAAGCCTGAGTTTAATCCTAGGAATGCAAAGATTGAGAATCTGATTGCATGGGTTCGGTTTCCAGAAATCCCTGCGCCTTTGTTTGATAAGAAATTCCTTCTAAACCGTCAACCACTCTCTCAGTTGCAGCACAGTCCATCACGTTTGATTGTTTGAAGAAGGTCTCTAGTTCGAAACCCATTATCTTGTCATGTTTGTGCGTGTGAGTGTATTACTGTTTACTTTGATTGTATGACCAAAAAAACTCATTAAACCCAACCACTTGTACTCCTAGGACTATATCTCAATGAGAGAAATTCTTACATGATCTGGGCGCATCACATTATCTATGCACAATCCAATAACATCATACCACATCACTCTCGTAGAATCCTAGATGTTATGAGATATTGATTGTTTAATTACTTAATGGATTTTGCGAGGAATGATATAAATGAGGGAAGAGAAGAGAAAACAAGTAGGATTTAATGTGAGTGATGTTGTATGATTTTATTGGGGGTGCACAAATAACGTCGCACACTCATACAATAATTTCTCATATGAATGATAGGTGGTAGAAGTATATTTTTATGACATTTTAGATTTATCATTCTTTTATTCGATTCTTTAAAAATGTTTTTTTTTTTTAATGTATATGAAGAGTTCTATCAGGAAGACTTGGGCATATTGGGCTTCAGCTGATAGCCCATGATGGTTTTCATTTTCAAATGGGTTAAAGTCACGATTTTTTGCTTAAAGTATCGTCGGAAGCGATTTTGCGCCTAAAGTTTTCGGTGTAGCGATGTTTTTCTGCGAAGTTTAAAAGCGTAGCGATATTCTCCGTTAAAAACCCTAACGTTGGCCGTTAGGGTAGTTAACGAAGGGGTAACATTCTTGCGTTTTAAACTTCTGCGACAACATCATTCGCGTCGTAAACTTCGGGGCAAAATTGCTTCCCGCGCATACTTTAATGGCAAAATTACACTTTAACCCTTTTCAAATCCATAGAGGTTATTGGCCACTTACACCAGCTTTTCTTTCTTCTTTTTTCTTTTTTTCTTTTTTTTTTTCGGGTTTATATTGCTTTCAAAGTTTATATTGATTATAGATATGACAATTTAGTAATGCAACTTCATATTTTCGTTCATAATAGGACTCTTCTCCCGTGTTGATTAAGAAATGCAAAACCCTCAAGTCTTACGGATATGTTTGGTTTGAGGGAAGAGGAAGGAGAAGGAGAGATTTTTTCTCTCCTCTTTACTAAATTGCCCATAGAGAACGCGGGTCTCCAAAACCCGATGTCGTAGGTTCAAATCCTACATAGCGTGATTCCATTCTTGTTAGATCGAGAATGACACTGAAATAATGGAAGAGCATTAATATACTTTCAACAAAAAAAAATATTCTTTTCATTAATAGCAATTTGGTCAATATCCTACTTTCTATTCTCTCCCCTCAAACCAAATATACCTTTGTCCGTATATATGATAATTTAATAAAATTGATTTCTATTCTTAATAATTACGGGTATTTTTGGTAAAATACGAGCAAATCTTGATTTTTTTTAAAAAAGTATACTACTATTATAATATTAAATATAGAGATAGGATATGGTCACTATTAATTTTGGTCACTACCAATGTCAGTACTATTTTTTCACTAATAGATCAGAATCTCATCTATCTTTATCATTTATTTCTCCTATTGAGGTTAATCTAACAATAAAAAAAATAGTAATGACATTGGTAACGACCAAAATTGATAGTGACGATATTATACCCTTAAATATATCACATAATTTATAGCATAAATGTATTACACTGTCTTATATTTTACTTAAATGTACCGCCACTTTTAAAGCATGGCGGGATAAGCAGCTTACTTCAGTTACTTGGCATGACAGAGACAAAAATGGCCAAAAACAAAAACCTCTCTTAAACCCTAAACTCCAGCTGAAGATAGCTTCAGCCATTTCTTCCTTCTCGGTCGTACCATTGGCGCCGGCGACCACATGTTCCCAGGAACCTTACTATACTGAACAAAATTGTTAGTATGGTCATGCCCGCAAAATTCTTATCGCAACTCCATCTTATCCAAGTTTCTTCCTTCTCTCGTTTCCCTTCCATGAAGCTCGGACCCTCCTTTCAAACGTCCCGGGCTGTCCCCATTTTCTCTCGCGTTTTCCCCTTCAGGCTCAGGTACCTGGGGTTGGAGTCTCATTATGTACGGAATGAACTCCTCGGTGTACGGCGATTCTCGACTCGGTCGTTCCCTGGGAGGGCTGGACCGAGGTCCGAGATCAACCGGGGCAATCGGGATACAGAAAGGGTCAGGGTTTCTAAGAGCTTGATTGAGGATGAGGCTGAACTCAGTAACTGGGTTGACGATTTGAAGACCGATTCTTATCGAGGCCGACTCACCAGCGAAGAGGATGACTCGGATAAGGAGATGGGCCGCAATGGAGGGAGGATTAGAGCATCTGGATCGATGAAAGGGAGCAGGGAGAGTGGCTCGAACAGATTTGGTGAATCAACTCGGAGGAGAACCCGGGATTCATTTGAGTCGTTTTCACGGAATTCTCGTGTGAGCCCGAGATTTGAAGGCAATGACGATGAGGAGGGAAATGAATTCCGGTCTCCGAGAGGAGGTAGAGTGTCCGAAGGTCGGAATGTGAAGTCCCTCTTGGGGAAGAGAAGTGGTGAGGAGTTCCGAAGAGGAAGAAGGGATGGAAAGAGAACAAGGTATTCGTTGAGTGAGGATGATGCTGATGAAGATGAACAAGGGGCAAAGAAGTTCATGGGCCGCTTTGGAGATCTTATTAGTGAAGAAGAAAGTGACGATGAAGATACTGCGGATGAATATGGTGATGATGATTTACTGAAAAAAACGTTAGATTCTCGGCTGGGTCGAGAAATGGAGCTGAAGAAGAGCAGTCCAACAAGAGGTTCTCCTGAGAGATCTGACAGTTATTTAAGCGAGACCAGGTATGTTATAAAGCGTCAGTTGTTGGGTTGACTAGTTTGCTTACTTCAACACCTGGCGCATTCTCTATGATTTGCTGTACATTGCATTGAAATTATTCGTCTTCTTCTTTTAGATAAATGATTTTAATATTGACAAGTTGTAAAAAAATTACGTACATTGGGCTGACAGGCTACTGATGAATTATGTTTGAATATTGGGAGGTTTGAGAATATTAATAGTGACGGTTGTTTAAGGAGAGAATGATCTTCAAACCATGCTGATGCACCGCTATTTAAGATTAGTGGATATATCTAACAAAGGAGTTAACAGCGGCTGAATGTTTATGAAGCGGAGTCAAACTTACTTTCTGTTTTTTTTTTGGCCCCGGGGGATCACAAAAGCCATGCTTTTGACACCCACGTAATTTAATTATTATTATAGATGATCAAATAAGGCGAGCCTTGTGCTTATAGTCTGAGGCTATTTACTTATACTAGATTTGTTCTGTAACTTCATTGTATGCGAGATCCTTCCTAGTTCACGCCCCATTATATGTGTCTATACTTTATACTCTATACCTCATGTTTGAGATACTATGCCGCAGATTTGATCAATGTTCAATCTCACCTCTATCCTTGAAAGGAGTCAAGGATGCTGGATATGAGAAAATGACTGTTGTGCAGGAGGCAACTCTTCCAGTAATTCTCAGAGGTTTTTTTATAACCTTTTATTCTGGAGTTTATTAATGATGATGGTACTTACTCCAATTAGTTATTATTTTCAGGTAAGGATGTCCTAGCCAAGGCTAAAACAGGCACCGGAAAAACTGTTGCCTTTATGGTAAGTAAGCGTCCTCAATATTTTGTATGCTTAGTGAATTTGCAATTGTTGGTTTCCTTTATGATTTCTTTGAATTTGATAATTTTTTCCTTTCTGAGGATGAACATATAAAAGGTAGATGGGGATGCTTAATTCATGTTCAGAACAAGCAAGTTTGTGTGAAGCTTAGTTGGATATACTTTGTAACACTTCAGACTTTTCAGAGAAATAAGCATTTTCTTCTTTCTAACATGGGTTTAGAGCGCCCCCCCCCCCCCCCCAACACACACACACCCTCCGGGTAGCCAATTGAGTTATTGTAAACCATTTGCATTTAATATACTGAAATGATACATCTGTGTAGATTGTGAGAATTCTGTATATAATGGAAGTGCAACATATGGTAGTAATTCCTGTCTTTTCCCAGCAAAAAAATCCTTTGGCCTTGACATTCTAATACAGTATGCTGATTGGACTTGTCTACTTGACCCTCTTGGACATTTGAGTTGGATATTTCTGTCCTTTTTCTTGTTATTCTAATTCTGCTTGTGCTTTGTTTAAGGTGGGCAACTACAGCCTATTATATTGAGCTTGTACTGTTGAGTGTTAGTTATTGTTGCGGCACACAGTTGCTCAAGTGAATAGCGTGCTGCTTTTTTACCTGAAATAATAACATACGGCTGAGTTGGATGCTTACAATATGATTCATTGCATTAGCAGTAAGCCATGAGTGATAGTTTTAACTCTACTTATTTCTGAAGTTTACCTATTCAGCTTCCATCTATTGAAGTTGCTGCAAAGTCACCTCCATTTGATCGTGATCTAAAGCGACCTCCAATCCTTGTGCTTGTCATATGCCCAACTCGAGAGCTTGCAAATCAAGCTGCTGCAGAAGCCACTAAACTACTGAAGTTCCACCCTTCCATTGGTGTTCAAGTTGTGATTGGAGGAACAAGACTTGCTTTGGAACAGAAACGCATGCAAGCTAACCCTTGCCAGGTAAATCCATTTTTAATTGCCACCATAACTTTATTTCTTTTCAGCTTAGACCTTGTATAAGGATGACATTCAAACAAACAAGAGGGTTCTGAATCTTTGCTGCATTACTAACCAGCCAGGAAGACTTCCTGTGTCAGAGGAATGCATGACATATGGGCTGCGAACTTCTTATTGCCCTTTTGCTGAGACCGCCTTTTCAGTAGAATGAGATTTTATAGTTCAAAGATGATCTAGCCAATGACTCTAGAAACATCTCCTTTCTGCGGCTGCAAACAGCAGCACTGTAATAAATCAGTTATAATTATGGATCCAGACTCTAGTTAACGAGTTCAAACAGTAATTACATGATTATGTGGTTTATTGACCACTTTGGACAGTAATCTTCTATTGGCAAACTATTTTGTCAGACTGTATTTTATTGTAGTTTGCTTTCATAAACTGGACAGATCCTTGTTGCTACTCCTGGAAGGCTTAAGGACCATATTGAGAATACAGCAGGCCTTGCAACTCGGCTGACGGGTTTGCAAGTCCTTGTGCTTGATGAAGCTGATCATTTACTAGACATGGGATTTCGCAAAGACATTGAGAGGATAATTGCTGCAGTTCCTAAACAAAGACAAACTCTTTTATTTTCTGCCACCGTTTCAGAAGAGGTTGGTTTTTGCCCCAATATGTTTCAAACTTTAGAAATTGTAGTCGCACCAAGCTGATTTTAAGATATTTTTCCCCCATTTGGTGTGAAGGTCCGTCAAGTCTGCCATATTGCATTGAAAAGGGATCATGAATTTATCAATACTGTTGAAGAGGGTAGTGAGGAGACACATTCACAGGTAATTGTTAGTTATTCTATGCTATCAAAGCACTAACGAGCACATACGTGCATATGTACTCTTATGTGTTTTCTTTTGCATCTGTTCATGTGGGCTGTGGATCTTTTCAGGTTCAGCAGATGCATTTAGTTGCACCATTAGCCAAACATTTCTCCTTGCTCTACGTTCTTCTAAAGGAGCACATTGCAGATGATGTTGACTATAAGGTGCGCTTTCTAATCTTGGACCAGCTGTTTTGACAATGCTTTGTCCTTCACTGTCAAGACACAGTGAGATTACAGACAAGAGAATTATACGTCAAATTCAGGATGTTGCCACCTAGGATTTGGAGATATTCTCCCTTCCAAGGCCTAGAGTGCGATTACTCATGCGTATAACCAGGCACATATGTTTGGGAGGATTTATATCCTCTGCCATTTGTTTATTAGGTTCTTGTTTTCTGCACAACTGCCATGGTCACAAGACTTGTTGCTGACGTTTGCGGTGAGTTGAACTTGAACGTGAGAGAAATTCATTCAAGAAAGCCTCAGAGCTATAGAACGAGGATCTCTGAGGAGTTTCGGAAGTCAAAGGGCATAATCCTTGTAACTTCAGATGTATCTGCTCGTGGAGTTGATTATCCAGATGTTACCCTGGTTATACAGGTTATAAAAGAACCCCTTTCCTTAAGCATTGGATGTCATTTTAGCATAAGGAATTTTCTAATTTATTATATATATAGCTACTAAGTACTTCATAATATGAAAATTACTGCTTCAACACCCTGCTTTACTCTATTTGTTGAATGGACAGTTGGGTTTGCCGGCGGAGAGGGAACAGTATATCCACAGACTGGGTCGAACAGGGCGGAAAGGTAAAGCAGGGCGAGGGATATTATTACTGGCTCCTTGGGAAGAATTCTTTTTATCTATCGTAAAGGATTTACCTATCACAAAAGCACCAGTACCTTCAGTTGATCCTGACACACAGAAAAAGGTATATATATTGCAGGGATACACAAGGCATACAAAGTCTCGCGTATTTTGATGCTTTTGGCAAGGTATATGAATACGAAGCTAAACCAAGATAACGTATGGTGTTACAGGTGGAAAGGGCCCTATCCCATGTTGAGATGAAGCACAAAGAAGCAGCATATCAGGCATGGCTTGGTTACTATAATTCCAACAAGAAAGTGGGAAGAGACAAGCAAAAGCTAGTGGAGCTTGCTAATGAATTCAGTAGAACCATGGGGCTTGATAACCCTCCAGCTATTCCAAAGCTAGTTCTTGGCAAGATGGGCCTCAGAAATATACCCGGTTTACGTTCCAAATAGTGTTTTTTTTTTTTTTTTAAAAAAAACATTCGTTCCAAAATAGGCTATACTGTGACTCTCCATCTGATCTCAGATGAGTATTTTTCTCTCTCATGTATTCTTTGTTCTCCTCACTACCCTTTTAGGTACTTGGGTCAAAAAGCAACGGCCCCCTCGTGATCTTTGTAATTTGAGTTTATTTGTTATGGTCCTTGAATGATGCAAGTTATCCCCGTTTCTTTCAATTTAATATTCCTTTTTTTTTGCCACCCTCTCAATTTCATTTATTATTTCACAATTAACCTTTTTGGAGATATCTGAGGACACGTTTTCAATGAATTTGATCATCAAATATATCCCACTAATCCTTGTGGCTATGCAGTTATTGGTTCACGTAAACATCCCAAATGGCGACTTACTCAACAGCTAATGGTGATTAGATGGAATGTGATGAATGGAATCACGTGTAAACCATTCCCAACTATAAATTATCGTCATATCAAACTCATTTATATGGAGATAAAGGCCCTCGTTGTTAGTCTATTCCCCATACATCACTAGTTTTTCCCCGACAGTTTATATGGAGATAAAGGCCCTCATTGGCTGAAATATTCGGTCATAATGATTAAAGTCACATAAAGGCCTTTCATCATTTCCAACACTAAGGCAAATTTGTACTTCTAATTTAAGCCATATTGATTAAGATAACGTGACATGGTAGACAAACTCCAAACAATATCAATATAGAAATCATAATTGGCATTCGAAATGTCTACTTCAAATGTCATTTCCTTCATTCAAGTCAACTCAGCAGCAACAACTGGTGTATCTGTGTGAAGGTTATTTCTAATTTCTAGGACATTTCTCATGCAAGGATGTATCACCAAATAACTTACAATGCAATGTTGTCAGATTTTAAGGTTGTTAGTCTTTTAAAAAAATTTGTACAGTTTTTTTATTCTCCATTGTTGTATATATATCATCCGTAATCTTTTATGTTTTCTCATTTGTTGTAGGGTTACATAGCTTTGGCTGTCATGCGTCGTCATGATATCATTCGAAGGCTTTTGGTGCCTTGGTCCTTGGTTTTTGCTTTGTTCTTAGAAGGTTTACAGTAAAATGTGGCCCTAACATAATTAACCCCAATTTGAGGATAGTGATCAATCTTTCACTGAAGTAAAACATCATTAAGATCCCTCCGACCACTTTTCAGCCACTTCTACTATTGGTTGCAACTACACTCTCGGAAACAATCCTTGTAAGTACTTTGTTCTTTTTTTCATTGTGATTTGTTTTTTGTTATTGAAAGTTAATATTATACTCTTAACTTTTTCCTAAACTTTTCTACTCTTGCAGATGTTGTAGGACTTGTGACTGGTGTTTATGACCTAAGCGATGTCATAGACGATGGAGAAACCTTGTACCAATTCAACTTTGAGATAATGGATGAATGGTTTGATTTGAGTTTGTCCTTTGTAAATGTTATTGTATTGTTTGAGTAATTTTTATTTATTATGTGGCAATCCATTCCACTGCTGCTTTGCTTTAGAGGAACACCAGCATTCTGGGTGACTAACACGTTTTACTATATATTGTAGATGGGGGAATCCTGTTTGACAGCGACTGTGATATGTCTGAAGTGATTTTCAACTACAATCACCCTGCTGTTGTTGATTTTCGTGTTAAACTGCACCATATATGTGATGCTCAGCTTAGTGATGGAAATGATTCTCCAAAAACTTAGCATCATCGGTTCCATGTTTCAGTCAGCGACAACTATCATAGTTTTTAAGTCTTCCACCCATTTAGGGTTTAACAATGTTATTTTCAGTTTTTAGAACCACTTTACTTTGGTAATATCCTTGCTCATTTTGAATTTTAAGTTCACGTATTGTAATTCGAGGTCAATTAGCATTAATTCTGACAAGGCACGCTATGATTAAACACACGAGTCAAAGAAGATCGTTTCCGTGTTTATTCTTCTTGAAATGAATATATGTTCATGCCCTTTTTTGACTCTTCGGATAACGCAGTTGAAGTTGGATCATGTGATGTAAGGTGGAGGTTCATGAGTTATCTTTTCCATTCCAGCGTACATGCATGCCACTTCAACTGCGTTTTTAAACTGATTAATTATCAAAAATTCCTTATAACGGCATGTGTATTTCAGTTTAATGTATAATATAATTTTCATTAATTAATAAAATATTTAATTTACAAAAGAAAACGTCTCCTTGATACAAATGCTATTTCGGAAATGGATTCTCTTACCGGCCAATTTCTCACCATCCCTCATTGTCTTTTAATTATAGCCATCAGATATTGATCCAATGGCATAGAAAGAGACACATAATCCAGTTTTTAAAATTTCATCTTCATCGCGTGTGGTAGTTTTTACTGCATGCGGTAATTTTGAAAAGTAGATGAGTATGCCGTTGGATCAATATCTAGCGGCTATAATTAAAAGACAATGAGGGATGATGAGAAACTTCTCCAATGAGAGAATCTGGACGCTACATATGCAACCATTTAATGCTTTTTCACCATTTTGTTTAATGGAGTTGGTACATGTTAATTATTTCTCACCAGAAATAATTCATTTGAAACTCCCCTGAGACTCTTACCATCCCGATATGACAATCAACATGAAAACCAGTTTGCAAATTTTATCTCAAGGATCTTCCGAAATGATCTTAATGGTGAAAGTTGATCACATCATACACAGATTTGTGGAACATTGTTGCAACAGCCACAAGCACAACTTACTAGAACTTGAGTACGTAGATGTTATTGTTTTTGATAACATAGTGATGTTTTGAACTATATTCTTTGTACTTATTTCAAATCCTTTTTCTCTTTTTAAGTCCAATGGTTTTTAACCTATCCCCTTCTTCTCCTAGAAAGATACACAAATGATGGTTAGGATTATGTTCGTTTGACATGCATTGCTGGAAGTTAATTGAAGATGTCTGTTATGAGATTTTAAGGTTTTTGGTTAGGGAAAGGGGTGAAGGAGTCCATCAGTCGCTCCACATTATAATTACTAAATATTCCACAATTGCATTCAACGATTTAATACTAAATCTTTGTTTTATCCTTAATATTGTGGACAATAGCAACTGATGCAGGTTTCTAGTAACAAGTTGCTCATTGGTAAAGTTGACATGATGTTTTTCATTCCCATTTCACTTTACCTATCTGAATATAGTGGCAACTATTATTGTGAAAGTTGATAAGTTTGGATAAAGTTTCAGATGTATGTGACATTCTTCGATCATACCATCGGTAATCTAATTACAAGTGCAAGGGGGTATACTTATGACATTGATATTGGACCTAGAAAACAAACGGTCTACATAGTATTTAAAGTTTTAAAGATATCTTTATAAGCAACTTGGTTGACCACATTTTCATATCATTTACACATTCATTAAATTCCAGGAAGAAGTTTTAGATCAGATGTATCTTACACGACAATGCTCTTGAAAGGCCAGTTCCTATGTAATTAGTGTTGTTTATTATGAATTTTATTTTCCTTTTATCTTGATAACAACTTATATTAACACAATTTAAAGTTGGCTATTCATTATCAAGTAAATTGACAAAAGAATAAAATCAAAAATGAAAGAAAAAAACGAACTGGATAGCAAGTTATATATTTTTTGCTCAGAAGATAGCAAGTAAATAATTTTAGAATGAAAATAACAAATTATGGAGGGCAATTTCACACATTCTAGTTCCTAAAAACATGCATATTTTTAAAACTATTTTCTATCAATCCAAATCATATAGGATTTGAGCACATTTTTTCCTATTTAGCTCCGAACTTCTTGCCAACTATCAAAACTAATCAGCCTTTAGATTAACAATTCAAAATGCAAAATACTTCACCCCAACATGGACAAAGTTAAACAGCTAAAACGAACAAAGAACCTGCTGTAACAGAAAATAGGAAGGATTCAGATACAAGCAAGGGAGCTGAAAGAAGATAGAGGAGGATGCTATCTAACAATCTTTTTAACAATGTTATTGCTCCACTGTAAAATTGTTCAAAACTTCAACAGACTTGCTTCATATTCTTCCACAAAAATCCTACAACACTCAACACTGTGTAAAGGGAAATCTGTAACGGTAAAATTTCTAGATTCTGAACCTAAATCATATTCTACTGTGATTGAATTACAATTTGTCTAAAAGCCTCGGCCAGAAACGAATAGCCCGATATCCTCTTTGTCCCACTGTCTTCATCCTTACCAAAGGAAGTGGATGCAACAATGTAAGTGAAGTGGGGTTTATCAGGTGTGCTTCTACGCACACGCCGGGGCCGGGGCCAGGGCAAGAAGGAAATGGCCCTTTAGACCAAAGATCAACCCATGATCGTGTGACAAAATTCTGAGTGGGTTGTAGATAGGAGTGGCGTTTTCCGTTCTAGTTTTCCCCACCGGAACCTTCCCTGGTCCTGATATATGCAAGACGTGGAAAATCCTCTTTCTAAACTGATAATTGCTCCTAGCCACTACCTGGCAAAATAATCAAAGCTCCCAGTTTAGAATAAATCGAACCATCACAACAAGTGCTAGAATATGAGAACTAGCAAGACTCTTTTATCTAAAGATGAATATCATGAACTTTTTGGGCAAGAGCATATCCTAATGGATGTGTAGAATGATGGGGTTCTGGAAAATGGAAAACCCGGGCTTAACCATGCAATAAATTCCAAAATATTTACCAGAACCCTGACCATCAGCCCAATAACATATGACTCAGTATTGCAAGACGCAATTGATTGTTCTCCTTAGGGATGGGAGGGCTACCTTGGGAGGTGGGGTGAAGAGGGCTGATCTGGTGATCGTTGAGCAGAACTACTATGAAACCTTTGTTCCTCATATGTTCCACCAGATCGACCTCCCTCGTTCAACTGTGATAATTCATTGACACCAGGGAAGCCCATAGGTCCCAAAGACCCAAACTCAAGCTGTTCTGGTGAACTGTGGCGAGCATTATGATCATAAGGATACAACATTACAACAGAAGGCATTGTTGGTCCATTTGATGATACTCCACCAGGGTTCATGGCTGGCAAAGGATACATTCCATAGGCCAAATTGGCAGGACCATTCAGTGCTGAATTTGAGCGCATGGGACCATTCTGAGTCGGGTGAGATATGAAAGAGTCCTGTCTATGTGAACCCCATGGCCTTTCTGCTCTGCTCTCACTCGTTGTCAACCATTCTGGTTTTGAACTGGGCTTCTCAGTTTGGTTGCGATTATGACCACGGACAGTTCCTCTCAATTTTGAGTTCACATTCCAGTTTCCTTCTCTATCACCATGGTGGTCCCTTCTATCATGGTTATAGTTTCCCCTTCTGCTATTTGTTGAATGTCTATCCCGAACAGAAACCTTCTTCAGAAATTAAGAAAAAAAGGTAAAATACTAACAAAAACAATAAATATTTCTTAAAAAATTAAGCAATTTGGAGCTCTCTATAAGGCCAACTAAAATTATAAAGAAAACTGAAATACTTCTCAACAAGTTATATAGCAATGATTACTATAAACAATCAAGAGATGTAAGTAATCATTTGCTGCAGTATTACACGAAAAGCACAATAAGCAAACAAATGAAGAGCCAACGCCAATTTCATTCAGCTCCAGTTGCTCAGCCATGAACAAAACGTTGGAAAGAAAAAACTCTGGTGAGTTTCAATCAAAAGTATTCAGTAAAACATTAATAAATACAAAACAAATAGATGCCTTCCATCATCCTCATTTTTATTTTTCAACATAGAAAACTTGTAAGGCAAACATGGCCAAGTAAAAAGATTCGTTTTGGATCTGATGATTGAGAAGCCCCGCATTTATAAACAAGAGTTACATTGAATGTAACCCGAAGCTAATGCTCATAGAAATAAAAGCATACTGCTGAATGAAGTACCAAATTTCCTAGAAATTTATCTTACAGGATTAGGCAAGTAGGTTCCAGTCCCACTTCGATGCCTTGGCACCTCATCTACAAAAGGTTGGTATATATTGGAATGCCTATTGGAAACTGACTGGACAGGAGCAACCGGAACTATACGCGGCCCGTAGTTCATAAGCTGAGAGAAAACATTCATGTTTGCTGCAAGAGGTCTTCCCGGACCATCCCAGGGAAAACGGCCCTGCAAATAAACAGGAGGTGCCATAACAGGGGAAGGATAGACCATTGAAGGAGGATTATGTGAATTTTGACAGGACCGTCCATATTGCAAATTTTGCCAATGGCTAGCAAAATCACTGTTAAGAATGTCAGACTTGTGCTCTGATGATTCAACAGCAGCTCTTCTCATAGAATTAGAAGGGCTTGACACCTCTGGCTGGCCATATCCCTCTGAAGAATCAAAATTCTGACCAGAATCAATTCTATCCATACCTTCATCTCCATTGAAATTGCTTACTGATGTGTCAGGGGTTCCCGACTCACCTGGAACATTATATACTGGATATATGACGAAGGGGATTGGTGGCCCTGTAGGATAGAATGCAAATGGAACAACCCCGGAATTATCAGCAGATCTTTGGCGAGAATTAGGACCTAGAAGCCCTGGAGTTAAGGGTGTCAGCGAATCCAATCCACTTGTCTGAGCTGATTCAAATCCAGGTAGATGCCTTGGAAGATGCAGGGGAGTAGCAGTGGAGGGCCCAGCACCTCTTTCTGACATATCAGACGCCACAGTTGACAGAGAAGTCCACTCTCTGTTTTCCACATCCACTAGATTAGATGAAATTTCTGGCACATTTTCACCCTTCATGTAAACAGCAGATTGTGCGGAGGGGGAATTTTTCCCACCTCTCTTTTCCCTAGTTGATTTTGAGGATTTCGCAGATAGCCCTTCCCAAGAGTTTTCAGATGAGCTTTTACTCCTAAAGTTTGAAGGACCACCGGGTGGTCTAATATTTGATGTTCTATCATCATAATAAACCTCATTTCCTCTGCTATCTTGATACTGAACAGTATCAGCATGCTCTTCTCTCATTGATCCTCTATGTTCTCTAATAAACTTCTGAATTCCGGAAAAGTCACTAGAATTTCCTACCCGATATGGTGGGGCTAAGTTATAACCACCTGAAGTTGACACATGCTTATCATCAGGAAGCATTTCAATATTTCCATTATCAGCTTCAACCCCGCTAGTTGAACCCCTTTCCTGCTCATGCCAGAATTCATTAACAAGCTCCCCAGCGTTCATTTCCATAGAACTGAAATTCTCACTACTACTTTCAATTGGCTCTTCAGGATTTGAGGTCAATCCAATGCCAGGGAAATAAGGACTCATCATAGGGACTAAACCTTGAGGAAATTGAATATTTGTACCCCAAGGAGCCTCAATCAAGGGAATGTTACCCATATTTCGGTGAGCATATCCCATTGAAGCAAGGATGGAAGGTGAAAATGGAAGTGGTAGGTGGCCTGAAGCTAAAGTCATTGGAACATGAGCCTGGCCACTGAAACCATGAGCTGCAGAAGATATCATCATGTTCAAAAGATCTTGCTCCTCCTGATGCATCACCTGTGCTCCTCCAGCACCTGCAACAAATGCAAACTCTTCACCCGTGACCTCTGAAGTTGATTCTTCATGGTAACTATTTGAAACACTATTTGAATCATCAGCAGCATCAAGAACTTGCTGAGATGAGATGAGCCTAGCAGATGAATCATTAATTCTGACACCATGGCCTGCAGCCATTTCAGTTTCAAAATTCTTCCGATGACTATTCTCCAACTTGGCAGAGAAATTTTGGCCCTTACCAACTTCTGGACCCCTTGCACGCCTTCCCTGTGAAGAAACTTCACCAAATGAGTCAGTTAGCTCAGGACTTGAACGTGTTCTTGCAAATACAAACCTTCCCTGACCATCAGTCAGTGGATTCTCGAGACAAAAATTTCTCTGATCCTTATCGACATGAGAACCTTGATTAGAATTACTTTCCCTTCTGACCAGGTCAGATGTCCTTGAATTGGTTTGGTTGCCATAACTCTTTTGAGTTCGTGATACTGTAGAGACATCATTGCTCTTGGATGAGCTTTCTGCGGATGAATTACTTTGCTGAGATGGGCCATTTCTTGAACTACGTGACCACCCAACTTCAAATTCACGACCAGAAGTATTATCATGTTTTTTACTATTGCTCCTGAGATTCTCAGACCCTTGTAATTGGTCATTATTAGATAACCTCAAACGCCACAAGTCGTTGCTTGGAGCATCAGGTCTTTGCCCGCTTCCATGTCTATCCCAAGTGTTCATAAAGAACTGGTTAACTTCAAAAATCAAGTCTTCCTTTGAGCAATCAAGTAGCTTTGCCAGCTGATTAGCCCCAAATGCAAAAGCACTACGTATTCGAAAGAAATTACCTGGAACCCGTTTCATATGTACACTTGTTAGCCATAACAAAAGGTGGCAGAAGTTACTCCAATGAAAGCAAAGCCACAAGTTAACCACTAAAATAAATACTACCTCTGGTCATTAATATAATAAAAGGTGGCAGAAGTTACCCCAAGAAAAGCAAAGCCACATATTGCACAACAAACGATATCTTATATTAAGGACCGGTAGTACATCATTGGTTTCAGCCACATAGCATTACAGATTTCAAAGCAAGCACAAAACTTCTCATAGCTTTCATCATTTATTTTGATCATAAAAACTTCATTGAAGCCATACTTTGTTCAAATTTTAAAATAACAAATCACACAAGTAACATTATAATTAAAAAAGGGAAGATTCCATGTCAAGAATTGCTTCAATCCAAAAGTCTATCTTATTAACAAAGGCCCATGATTGATTTCATTAAAAACTTAACAGATACTATCAACATACAGAACAATCTAACATAATCAGTTGGATTCCAAGACAGCTATCACTTAAGAAAATAAAGTGCTCCGTAGACAAATAATTATATATGGAAACATTCTTGGAAATATGAAACCAAAAAGGTTGGTTATGATAAATTCATTCTTCACAATTTATCTATTATATGAATTTCTCAGCCAAAATAAAACAGAGAGCAACCATCCATGTCAATCTGAATACGGTAAATATAGCTATTATGCATCTTTAATCTAACAGTTCCTGCAACTCTGTAAAGTTCTGCTCAACAACTGCACCTCTCATATAGAGAATTGACAATATGAGTAGATCCACGCATAAACCAACTCAAAAGCCCACATAAAAACCTGATAAACAGTAACTTGACAGGCATAAAATAAACCAAATCCTAAATTTTAGAGTTCAAAACACCTTTACTGACACTCCGCCCAAGGTTGTTGTTGACACGCAATGGATCAATAACATTGAAATGCTTGGAAACAAAGGGTTGCCCCTGATTTTCTTGACCACCAGGGAAAACAGCATAAACTGAGCCACAGTGATCAAGGAATAACTTGCTGAGTAGTAAATCTCCACCATCTTTACGAGGAGGTTCAGCTTCGGAAATTTGAGGAGGAAGAGGGAAAACAGCTAATTAGCAACATGATAGAAATAGGCACAACAAATTAGTTTTAGAATTGACAAATGAATCTCCAATCGAATTGCAATTACCTGTCACATCAGGGAGTGAACTAAGAGGAACTGGACCCCATAGGCTTACACAAAAGTTATCCCAGTCAAACTTACTGAAAAACTCTAGAAACCGATAGAGTACCTACATAAACAAATAACTTGGTAAAATAATCGACCAAAGAACCAAATAAAACATAGCACATTAACTATGACTACCTCAAGGGGTCCAGCAAAGGAATTGTTATAAACATGAAATATATAGAGAACCAAGGTCTCTAAAGCATAAGTTGAGATAAGTCCATGGTGGGCACCAAGAATCCGGCTCTCATAATAACACCAAGCTTTTATCAGTATAATGCTACGCTTGAATAAATGATTTTGGTTAATCAGGTGGTCAACCTGCGATATCAACACCCCATTCTTTGTCAAGCCAAGAAAATATGGTACCAAAACAAATTAATTTAAAAAAGACATAGTGGGAGGCTTCCATGGTGCAACACCTCACCTCCTCAAGGAAACAGAGGGTGCACAACCCTCCAAGCTGGTTAAAAGATATATCTACCACAATATTCTCGACAAGGCATTTTATAATCTTCACCTGCAGATACAAAGAAGGCAACATAAAGGGGCGTTAATACCATAATACTAGTAAAACCCATGGCCAAAAAGGGGCTAGAAAAGAAAATGGAATAAAAAGACTTGGACAATCTTAATCAAGTAAGACGGCATTCAGAATCAAACTGGAGAAACAATAGCATGTCTCTTTACATTTTTAACCTTATCATATACTCCCCATGACTTGTAAGCCAAAAATCCAAACGACCGGCTACATTCTAGAACAAGGCAATGTTCACACATTGTATGGTTTCATCTTAAAATGTATTGATGTGAAGCAGAATAAGACCTTTAAAGCTTTAATAGGAGTCAGAAGATTGTAAACTTTTGGATGACCCTAAGCTTTCAACCAAATAGAAAAAGTAGCTAACACTAACAGGTGAGTGGTTTAAACTAGACTGCAAGCACAAACATCAACAATTTTAATGATATTCTGTTACTAGGGAACCTACTTCGGCCTGGATGTACTGAACCTCTTTCACCCGGAACTCCGCATTCTCACTTTTCTCCTCGTTCTCCAGCATGTCACGCACTAGATGTGCCCATGTATCTTTCAGATTTTGGTTCTTACTGAATGCTGATAAGTCAATATCCCCATCAGGCAAATAAGTCTTGAGGGGGACTGACCCAAAGGTGAACACCTGCAATAACAATCACCAAGTATACTCAATAAGGGGGGCCAGGAATCATGTCGCGGACATAAATGAAATAAACAGAATCTTTATGCCCATCAACCTCAGCATAGGGGCAGGCAGGATGCAAAAAAAAAAAAAAAAAAAAAAAATTAGAGCTTAAAAAAATTATTGCCCCTAGCAAACCCAATTTACTATTCCCATAAACAACGGTGCTACAAAAACATAATATATACACTATTTTAACAACGGGTTGCCATTTCTTGGTTAGTGGCGTCCCACTATTAGGGCCACTTAACTACGGCAATTTAAGAAAATCATATCAAGTTTGGAGCCCTAACCTACTTAATTAAAAGATAGAATAAATGTAGATAGAAAAGTGCACAGTTTACCAATCAAAATTCCCAACTGGGCGAAAACCTGCACTATGTCTGTTAATGTGAAGCACTTAAAGACCCACCTGGCAGGGGAAACACTTCATGATCAGTCGCTGCACATAGTCTGCGACAGCATTTCTGCGCTCTTCAGAGGGTGGATTAGGCTGAATGCACTTAATTAGCTCTGCAGTCCTTTCCTCAGCCTTTAACCATCGCTCTGAATCAAGTGCTCTCATCACGGAGGCGGCTTCATTGTGCAACAGGCCATTCGGCAATAGCCCACACAGCCACCCCTCATGTTCGCCCATGCAAGCCTAACCTTTTCCCTCTGCTTGCACCTCGGACTCGTTCCAGAAAACCTCCCACCTCCAAACAACACACCACAACGTCTTCTTCCAAATAACCCACAACGAACGAAAATAGTGAAAGCCACAGACGCACAAAACTTGGAGACTCAAAATTATGGTTCCACCAGAAGGAAAACTTCTAGCATACAAAAAACTAACCAAGATAGATATTTATTTCAATATTAGTTTAGAAGAAGCAAAAAAGGTGACAGCTGCAAAATCCGACTTCACAAATGTCGGGTGTTTTCCAAATGAATCTCAAGAGTACAGATAAAAACTCGGTTTCAGAGTTCCATCAATGATAGAAAGGTCCACAACCCAAAGACGATAATAAAACACAATGAAGCCCAGAAGGAAAGACGAAATAGAACAATTGGAAACAAATTTGCTTAATCACAAAATAGTTTATATGATTAAAACCCTAAGGGAAACGCCTCAATCACAACACTGTTGGAAGTGTCGGCTAATCAACAGAGATAGCAGAAGCACGGTGGCACACAATGGAAAAAGGAAGGGCCACTACGCAAATGCGGAAAGAGCCACTGTTCATCAATCCCATCCGATGGCTTCGAGAGGTTGAAAGTGCCGATGGGCTTGGTAGAGGGGAGGAAATGGGTCTGTTTGGATATGGATATTGGGATTGAAGGAGGCTACAGGAGAAAGCGAGAGAACGGGTTTGACGCTCTTCAGAATGTTGCGTGCATTTTTGGGGTTTTTGAAACGGGAGATTTATTGGCAAACAGAAAATGACAGAATCTGGGGAGGGAGGGAGAGAAGGAGAAGCAAGGAAACAAGCAAAAATTCCCTTTTTCTTTTTTTTTTTTCCTTCTAAGAGCCCATTTGGTTCAAGGAAAATTAGGGGAAGGAAACGGAAAATGGGTATTTTCCGTCGGGTGCGACTGTTTGGTTCCTATTTTCTTAGGAACATGTTTTTAGGTGGTGGGCCAATTTTCCCTTAAACATGGGAAAATCGGTTCCCACTTATTTTGGTAGGCACCCATTTTCCGGTGATCAAAAAAATGGAAGAAGACCAAGTTACCCTCTTCAGCGCCGGGGGAGAGGATGAGAGTGACACCAGAAAATATTGCGAAAGGAGGAAGAGGAAGCCGCCGACGGTGGTCTCTTTGCTACCGAAGGTGCAAATCCGTCAAAAGAAACGAAGGAGGAGTTGAAAGTCTTGTTTTTGTTTTGCGTGGAGCAAGATAAAGAATATGTATTAATATATGATGGGGACACACAGACGTCATATTCGAGGATGAATCGCTCCCCCATTAAATGATTTCAAAGTGAATATTTAAATCTCATGGGTGTGCTTTTGTCTTATGTCAAGTGAAGATTGTGATTTATGAGTGACTAACCGGTGTATTCCATTGTGTTGTGAAGTCGAATTGATGCTTTTACAATAGTGTTCAACGATGTTTGACCAGGGTATTCAAGTATGAAATGGTACACTCGAGTGTCACAGTCAAGTGTTCCAATTTCACACTCGAGTAAAGGCAATTTCCAGAGCCTAGTGATTTTAGGGACACACACTCGAGTGTGAAGGTCGTTATAAATTAGGAGGCGTGTCAAATGCATAATCCTTTTTGTGTGGTTTAAAAGGGTTTTTATTTTTAAACGCATATTAACCTTAATGTAAAGGCGAAACATAAATATGATAAAGATAAAATGTGTTCAAATACATAAATCATAAAATACTAAATAAAAAAAAAGTGTTCCTCTGTCAATACATATTGTCTCTAGAACACCTATTTACTGACATTTTGTGGGATAAATCCAAAGTTAAAGCCCTTAATTTTGTTAAGAATAAGATGAGAATGAAGTTACAAAGTAGAAGCAGAGGCCACTAACCTTTGCTGGGAAGGAAGTGTTGATTAAAGTTGTGGCCAATGTTTTACCTATTTTTCCAATGCAATGCTTCATATTCATATTTCTTAAGGGCCTGTTTGGTACATGGATTCGGTGAGAAGGGAAAGGAAAATTAGCAAGTTCCTCCGTTTAGTACGCATTTTAAACAAATATTCCCGGGAACCCAAGTTCTCAGGCCACCAATCTTCCCTCATATGTGAGAAGATCATATCCCACCAACATTGGTGGAATCTCAAGTTCTCACGTCATTGTTCACATTTTTTTGACAAATTTACCTCTCAAATTTGAACTTGGCTGGAAAATTCGAACTTGGCGGAAAAGTTCGAATTTGGCAGAATTTTTTTTTTACACAAGTTCGAACTTGACAAGAGCATTTTTTTTAAAAAAAAAAAAATATTTTTTCCTTTTTATTTTGAATTAATTACTTTTAAGGGTAAAATAGACATTTCTCGATTCTTTACCAACTACTACCCCTTCATTTTTTTCCTACCAAACAACTCATCTTTCAAAATCTTCCCTTCTCTTCCTTTCTTCCGCTAAGTTCTCTTTCCTCCTCAAATTTTCCCTATACCAAATGGGGCCTAAGAAGATGTGCTATGAGCTAGATAGTATGACGAGTGCGACGGAGGAGACCAAAAATGTGCACGCGAAGTTGTCGTTGAAGGGCACTAGACCAGTGAGCGACTTGGAGTTGTCAATGCAGACGAACGCAAATGCGGCAGATGGAGTTTATGGGTCTTTGAATCTCGACTCTCCGGAGAAATTTCTGGGTGATCACTGTTTGGCGTCGATTGTTTCTACTATATCGAAGGTCGTCGCTTCTGTTTGCATCGTCCCGTTGGGTACCTTTCCTTCACTAATGTCGTTGTTTCAGTTGATGGGAAGAAGCACTTTGCAAAGGGATTATATGCATGTTTCAAGGGGTGTTGAGCTGGTTATGGTGTGTACGTGTATGCAAAAGGTGCATGTTGAAAAGTCAAACCTCCAGCTGTCCTCCATTTGCTCCAAGGGTCAGATGTATTTTGAAGAGGTGCAGCTAGCTTGCAATTTCTCTCGGTGGCAGTACTTTGATAATCCACTGGGTTGGGTAATAGCAGATGAGTGTTTGGGCTTTTCCTTTGAAGAAAATAGCCCAAGTTTGTTGCAGCATTGGGTGAATTTAGCCAAGCCTGTATTCATGTATATTCATTGGTCTTTTCATGTTAAACTCTCTTGTACAAGAACTCTTCTACAGCTATGGTTCAAGGGAAGGTTGATTGTAATGCTCTATGGAAGGTTTTGCTCTCTAGGAGGGAAAGATAAGAAAATGCCTAAAGGGTGAAGTGTGCAGTGGAATTAAACACAATATGAAGGAAAAAGCTTCTACTTTCTAGATTCCAAGTCAAAGAACTTTCACTAGCTAGCAGCAGTTTTCTTAAGTTTCATGGCTCAGTTTTTGTAAATCTTTGAAATTGACTTTTGTTGTTCAGCATCCTTGAGGGCAAGGATGTTTTTGGGGAGGGGCTATTGATATATAAAGATAATAATGCATTTAGGGACCTAATTGTAATGTAAACCTAGGGACCTAAGTGTAAACTAGATAAGTAGTAGAGTGATTAGTCACTAACCCATTAGTTAGGACTTGAGGGAGGCTATAGGTTATAAATAGTCCATCCTCCTATTGTACATTCAGTTTTAGAGATCAGTTTTGCTATGAGTATGAATACATTGTGAGAAAGTCATATGAGCTCTCTTCTTCTCTTCTAATCCCTTTCTTGTGTGTCTTCTCTTCTAATCCCTTTTCTATGTCTTTTCTATCTCTAATCTCCATTCTGGTTCTATAAACGTAACAGTATTGTATCAAGGACCTTAATAGTTTGGATGTTTCTGCAAACTCTAGGGAAGGAATTGGCTAATTGCTTTGGTTTCTTCTTTCAGTAGGTTGTAATCTAGGTTTATGATCAATTTATTTGCTTTAAGATAAGATATATGTTATATTAGTTTGATTTTTTTTATTTGTAGGATGATTATTGCATGTAATATTTTTTATTGATTAATAAAACGGACTATGTTTTCTCCAAAAAAGAAAAGAAAAGAAATAATAGCTAACTAAAGACAAAATAAAGAAGAGAAATATAAGGAGAAACAAAACTCAATACCGAATTTTCATCATTGTTATAGATTTTTTACATCTCCCCAAACTTTAATCTCCCTCCACTTAAATTTTAAACTCTTGTGTTGCCGTCACCAACCAAGGAATGAGAACATTCCTCCCTCTTGATATGCCTAGCATATATAGGTATATATTGCCTCATTGCATGCGTCTCTATCATAATATATTGGTTAATTATCTCCTTCTTTTTATCAGTTATCATATAATTATATTGATATTTTGGTCTCACTTGAATTTTATAATATCCCCTTGCACAATAAATTAGAATGTGGGTAGATTTTATATCAAAATATCATTTTATTCTATAATTAACTAAATGATAGAAAAATATATAAAAGATAATTAAATAAGCATAAAAAATTAATAAATTTAATAAAATATATCTCAAAACCTACAGTTATTTAATTATTAAATATAGAGTCAAGCAGCTCTCACATTTCTGTTATACCATTTTGACTAGTGTACGTTTTCTTTTTTGAAAAAGTCAAATGTATATTCCATAAAAAAGATCATCAATACAAAATGACTCTCAACTTCACATATCTGCATGGATGGTGAAGCAAGAGTTAGGAAAAACATTGAAATGTTCATTTAATTTAAGTTATAAATATTCATGTGATTGACTGCCAAACTTATTTTATAAATTAATTTATTGAATTTGGATGTGTGTGTATAAAATTTGTAGAAGTTCGCGTGCTTTCCTTTGGTTCACCTACTTGCATCACTTCTTACGCTGTCTTTTCTCTCTGCATTTTTTCCCCCTGTTCACCTTGATTCCGTCTTCTCTCTGGATATTGGGAGTTCGTCAAACTGAGAAATCGCCGGAAGCTAGCAAACAAAGCTGAATATAAACGAAGATGAGAGTTTGCTTTGGAAATCTATCTTTAAATTAAAAAAAGTCATCAATATAATTGATATAAAGTTAGAAACCAATGGCATGACGGTGTCTATTTAATTATTTTTTGCAAAAAATTATACGAACACGTTAATACAAATAACAATATCGATCTATGCATATTGAAATTAATAATTGACGTTTTATTCACAGAATCTGTCAAGAGATTTGAGGTAATAGGTACATGAAAATACAAGTAACATCTTTGTGAATTTACATGAAAATGACTCTATACCACCAAAGACTGTACTGATCAACTTAATTTCCCTAAATTATATATATATACTCCTTCGATAGGTACATGAAAATACAAGTAACATCTTTGTGAATTTACATGAAAATGACTCTATACCACCAAAGACTGTACTGATCAACTTAATTTCCCTAAATTATATATATATACTCCTTCGATCTTTAATATAAATTTCACTTTATAATTTAATTTTTCTATTAAACTGGGTTTAATATTAAGGATCAGAGAGAGAGAGAGTATAAGAGAAGCCACCAAGAAATTAAAGGAAGGCTCTTGAATGAATGATACATGTGTAGTATAGATATATTTACACGCCAGTCATGATCTCCTTAGAGAAGCTGTGGGTCTGTAAGCTTTGTTCATGGCTCCAAGAGTGAGGAGAAGGAGAAGTAAGGAGAGGCCAGAGGTGATCCACCCTCTGCCTCCGGGCGACAACCTTGGAATGGCGACGGAGGAGGGCGTTGAGGGCTTTAAGGTAGTTGCTGGAATCATGGTCTCTGAGGATGGTGCCTTCGGAGCCATAAGCTGTGGGGGCACTTAGGGTTTGCAGAGGGTGAGGTTGGTTGAGGAATGCCTTAAGAACTTGTGAGGTGTAGCCAAATCTGGTGTTGTCCAGAGCATACAAGGCACAACCTGAAGGCAATAATGGATGTGCCGGAGATGTCTTCTCGTCTGGTTGGAGAATGAACATTTTGCCCATTGGTGAGTACAATAGCTTCTGCATAAACATGGCGGATCATATATTAGAAGTTGCAATGAAATGTTAATGTCATGAATTCTATATTGGCGAGCCTTATATTTAGAAGTGCGATTTATAAATTTAAGGGTATTTTTTAAATTAAAGGGCGGACACTGTAATGACCTAATGTTAGAGACACAATCGAACTTATAACCTTCATAGAGTAGCTCTCATGTTATTAAGCTACAAGGTCAATGACACTAGGCTAGTCTTTCGGTATTGAGTTTCACCTGAGTTCATAACAAAAGTGTCTTTATTGATGGGCCAATCCTCTTAAAGAAGGCAATATATTTCATAAGTTCAAAGGGCTATTCTCTCATTCGAAGCTAGTTTTTTGGGATTGGATTCTGAGTTATGTTTATAAAATATATACTACCTCGGATCTTAATATATAAGAGCTACTTGGGGAGTGGATTTTGTTTTAAATATAATATCTCATCCACTATCCAAACTTACAATTTTTTCCCCAAAATATCCCTATTTATTATCCACATTAAGTAATTTCTATCAAAAGTATTCATGATGAAATATAGTATTTTAGGAAATCAACTTATATTTGTTATAAATAACTAACATAACTAATTTTTTTAATCTACCCAAATTAGTAAACTAGTTCTTATATTAGATGTAAATATCTTAACAAGAAAGATGCATGCTTACATTTTTCAAGAGACAAGGATGTGATCTGAAGGAGCTGTTCAAGCGTTTGAGGAGGACAGCGACGTGGTTAGGGTAATTGCAAGAAAGGCTCTGGGAACAATGTCTCTGTGCATCATAACGCAGTGAATAATACTCTCGTCCAACCCTAGTTCTTCGAGTATCCGTCTTCCTCCACAGAACACAGATGGAGAGCCAAAAGTCACAACTGGTCTCAGAATTGAAGGGCTCACCACTTTCCTTTTTAGTAGCATTAGATGCACCAGAAGAGATAGACTACCTCCCAAGGAATGACCTGTGAATTGGAGCTTCGCTCGATCTCCATGTTTTCTTAGATGCTCCATTATTTCTGGCATGAATTGCTCGTATATTCCCTTTGCTGCTTCGTATATTCCTCGGTGAACAAGCCCGTTTGTGTCCTACATGAGTAATTGCGTGTGAGATTAGCTTATTTTAAGTGATTCAACGTAATACGAGCCAATTATACAAGAGGAGTTTAGTCTCATAAAACATATTCTTCGACTAAGGAGGAATTTCATGGGAACAATTCAAACTTGACTGTACCTCAAATTTAGTGGGCTCAAACAAGAGGTTTGCTTGCCAAGATCCCAAGGAGTCTGATCCCTGCATGATAAAGCAACTTCATGTCAAGTTTGGTTTTTTTAACCGGAAATTATTTGTGATCATGAATAGAGTGTATGCATCTGAATTTGATGATGAAGAAGCTACCTGGATTACAAAGCAACGAGTATAAGTGCTGAGATCATCGCAGACAAACCATTCACAAGGTGATGAATGGAGCGATTGAAGGTCCTTGGCGGCTTCCTGTTTTTCCCTCTCTCCAGCGGCCACCACCGCCGTCATGGTGGATGCGGCGACATAAGCCGCGACCCGTGAGGCCTCTTCTGCATCATCATCAACTTCAACGTCTCTGCCTCTCCCACTTGAATTATAATCCTCATTATTATTGTGAAGGTGATCTTGTTGGGAAACAGAGCCAAGAGACAAAAGATCCTTGGCTCTTGATTGCACATACGAGGCTGCTGAGGCTGCAATCTCGTACGCAGCAGATGCCTGAATTATAGGCCTCTTCTTTGAGTTGTCCTGAGAGGATTCTTCTGATGATGAGAAAGCCAGAGGTACTCGAGTAGAATCTTGGTCAAGTTTTGTTCTCATCTTAGCCACCTCTGCTTTTTTCTCTAAAGAAGAAGTTACCCATTGAAGACCATAGTATCTCCTCAAGTCCTCAGCCTGCACCAAATTCACAGGTTTTATATTGCTTGTGCTTCAACTTTGAAGTCTATCTATGTCAATTATGCTTCACTTAAATTTACCTTTTTCTTTAGGTGAAAAGAGACATTCATTTACTTTTATCATATCATTAACGTAACATTTCAGCACCTCGATATTATTCGCTTTTTCTATTACCCCTCACGGATTAAAATGTTATATGTGAGTAAAGGATGGAAGAGCTTACCTTAATCTGCGGTATTACATAAGCCATATTGCTGAGAAAAGCAAGCTGAGAGTATAGTTTGGTATCAGACCAAGGAACTCGCACTAGAAACTTGGAGAAAGACTCACGATCAATTGCTTCTTCTTCTTCTTGTTCTACTTTTTCCTCTTCATCTTGTTCTTGATAATCCACCATGCAAATACCGTCATCTTCATCATCACAATCACATTTATCGTATTCATCTTTATTGTTAATAATATCTGGATCCATATTCTCTTCCACTGTTTTATCCCTCCAATGCCTATTGATCTCCATAAGCCTCTCTACCCAATTAGCCCTCTTCACATCATCTCCCACACCACTTTCAATCTTATTACCTTCCTCTGCAACATTAATGTCCTTCTCCTTCTCTATCAAATTCATGTCCTTGCTTGTTTCTGGATCGAACAAGAAGGATCGAAGTGAGTTTGAAAGAACTGAACCCGACAGTTGAAATGGGAATATCATTCCCATGGACTTACTGCTCTTTAACTTTGGCTCCACCGGCGCTGTGGCTTGGACACCACCGCCGGTGACCGCATGGCAGCATAGTTGGTTGTCGGAATAAGACTTTCGCATCTTGGAATAACTCCTATACAAGTCCTTGTTGGAGCTTGATCGCCGGAGACCGTTCTGCTCTTTTGCCATGTCCATTAATGTTGCAGAAGCTGCTGCAGCAGAATATGAAGGGATGCTCACCGTAGTATATGCCATTGCTCACAATTTCTATATCAAACAATTCACAGCCAAGAGAGATCAAAATCAGAGACTCAGACAAAGATAAATTGAGTGGTTGTGTTAATTAATGGACAAGGATTGATTTGTTAAGACGATGTTATTAAGTATATATGTGTTTGTGTTTCTTGGTATTTTCAATGACTAGTTAGCTAGATCTATTTGTTGGAATTAACCCTTCAAGATACGCAACTTTTTATGTCAAAGATTTTGTTGCTTTTGCCACTGCCAAAAGCAAGACATTGTAAAACTCTATTTGGTTTGTATATATACACATGTATATATGTTGTGTTCCAAAGAGACATGAAAACTCTTGACGATTAAAACCATTATAATTTCCCGACTTAAATAATTGAGACAATGTGAATATTGAGACAGCAAGACATATATATTCTCGTTGAGTTCTAGGATGTTTATATTCTGAAGAATATTTTTAAGATCTGTCATGAAACTTCAAGAACACGTACAGTTTCCAAGGGAGTGAATATAAATATTTAATATTGAATATATATTTAGTGGTAAATGAATTAGGTAATCTACCTGCAGAATCGAATGGTGGATTTATGTTTTCCAGTGAAAGATTTAAACTTTGGATCTTCTTTTCACTGGGAAACTTGATCCATGCTTCAGAATCTGCAGTACCTGTTATGATTAACAGAGATTAAATTCATCTCAGTATTGAGCAAGTGGCCGGCGGTGGCATCCCTTATTTTTTCTTTCTCTCCTTTAATTCCCAGAAATAGAATGATGAATCCACATTACTCTCACAAGAGCCTAAAAAATAGGATCACATTGCACCTAGCTAGCTAGAACCTAGATGCACCAAGAAATTTTTCTCTTTTAAAAAAAAAAAGTCATAATCTTTCCTATACTCGTTGAAATGTCTAACAAGAAGTGCATGATTATTTGAACATTTATGATGCGCGTAATAAATTGAAATAATAAAAATATAGAATATAATTTAATATAATGTAGTTTAAAAATACAGTAGACATTTAAAAATGAAAATTATGCAAAGTAATTCGGTCCCCAAAAAAATTAATGATGCAGGTGAACAATATTTTTTTGATGAAATGTAGGTAAACAATATTGGTCATGAAAATAATATTATACTATAAGAATGGAGATAAAGGCACGAATTAAATTAAATTTGTGAAGGGTGACCAATATATTTTGACTGGTTATGAGTTAAATTTCTTGGTATTGTCGCATAATATTTAATATTCCAAGCTTAGAGCCGACAAGGTAGGAAGGAAGAAAACTTGAAAGAAAAGGACTTCTCCAATCTTGAAGACACACAAGTAGTCCGGATTTTCCAACGCTGTAAAAGTATTATTTCCTCCGGTCCTAATTATAAAACCTAGTTAATTTTTTTGGAGATATTAAAAACTAATTAAATTACTTTAGAATATTTTTATTTTTATTTTTTTCTTCAAACTAATTAATTTGACTAATAAACTAATATATAATCTAAAGAAACACAACATATGAAATGATTAAGTAATTTATTTAAACTTTCTTAATCTCTCTAAAAAAATCAACTAGGTTTTATAATTAGAACCGGAGGTAGTAATATTTTCTTGATTACGGTTCGTTGGCTTGATTGTTTACGAGAAAATTGGGGAAAAAAGAATTTTGTCAATTTTTTTAACCTGAAATTTAATCAATTTCTATTTCTTAATATCTGACTATATACATGATGTCATATAATAATCTCAAGAGCCTTCACTCCTATAGAGCGGAGAATGTTTAAAATTGATGAAATTAAATGCAAAATAATACTCTCTTCACCCATAAATATAAGATAGAGTTAAATTTTTTTATTTTTGGAGAAACTAAGGAAGTTAATTAAATTACTTTTTAAAAAAATATTTTTTCTTCAAATTAATTATTTTGACTAATAAATTAATACAACTCTAGAGCTATTTATAAGTCAATTTTAACTACAATGAGAGGTAGTTAGGCTCATGATTATGAGTTAAATTTTCAATTTTGTCGCCGTTTATGAATGTGTATCTTTCAACTCTTTTCCTCTCTCTATTTTCATTGGTACAATTAATATGGACAAAATTGTCACAATCTCATTTATTACCCTGAAACGAGACTTATAAATAAGACCAATTTTTTTTGTCAAAAGAGGTTTATAAATAGGACCAGAGTGGTATATAATCTAATGACACACAATTTATGATATAATTAAATAATTTATTTAGTTTCTTTATTTTCTCCAAAACAAATTCAACTTTATCTTATATTTAGGACTAGAAGGGGTATTACGGGAGTATTTGTAATTTTTGTTGAAATTCACCTACTTCCCAAAAGCAGTATAATATAATCTAAGTACTAGAAATCCAACAAGTTCCTCATTATGTGTGGGCGACAAAGAGAGTTTCTGTCAGCTACTAGAAAAAGGAGAATAAAAATTATTTTGAATAAATTAAATTGACAACAAAATACAATACTTATAATAAATCATACTATATGTAAACCATTTATAATACGACTCATCTCAATATGTATATAGCTAGAGAAATGTATATATAGTTTAATAATCAAGATATGAAAATTGTGTATAATTTTTTAATTTATTATCATCATTTTCTTCAAGATAATATAATTTATGATCTCGTTTACAATCAAACATAATTTAAATAAAAAATACTTAATAATTACTTGTATTCATGTGCACCATTAATACTTGTAATAAAAAATATCCTTTTTTTCAACTCTTACATGTCAAGTGAGTTTGGCAAACTATAACGTACTGGAAATGCTAATTTTTGGAAATTTAGAAATGTCGTTTGGTTTGGAATAAAAAGGAAGAACAACGTGACTAGATTCCAGAAGAAATTCCAGAAATGTATCGAACTAAAAATGATTTGAAACGCTGCAAATTTTGATACTCCAAAAATCGATTGACAGGTCAATATCACGAGGCTCTATTATATTTTTATAGAAAATAAAAAATGAGAAGAAAAAAAATACAGAAAACGTGAACAGAGTGAAGAGAGAAGATCAAACAGAAAGTGAAGTTTGTGATGATGAGGAGGGGAAAATTCACCATCAGCAATAATCCGATTTGAAAGCTTAGCACACAATTCGTCGCCACAGAGAAGAAAGAAACTGAAAAACCACAGTACAGACTAGAATCTACACAGAGAAGAAGGAGATGAAAGTAATGAAGAAGAAACTAAAGTATTTACCGAGAGAGGCGATCGAGAAAAAATGCAGGATCGTCGAACAAGAAAATCATCCCCTGTTTTCGACGAAGATGTAGCAGAAATATGACAGTGATGAAGCTCCAACAATGGCGGCTACCTGAGGAATCTTGAGTTGTTGTACTGATTCGAACCAGTGACGATTCCTCTCTGATTAATTATGATCTGTCTCTCTCGCAACAATTGGTTTGATCTCTGAGATGATTGAGATTCTCAATGCGTTCATATATGTGCAAACGAACTTGTTTTAACGTCTCTTTCTCTATGGATAACACTGAGATATTTTATTCTCTGTATTTTTATTGAAGACGTTCAGGAGGTGGAGGGGAGAGACGGAGAAGGAAAGAGGATGAATGAATCAGAGAGGTCACGTGGATGTTGAGGCCTGCCTGCTTCGAATAGTGTCATGACCAAAATACCCTCTCACTTGCCCCCTTTCTGATTCGGCGATTCCGTAGGAACGGGCAGGTGAGGTAATAATAAGGCGAACTCACCACAATTGCTTACTCTTTTTTTTTTTTTTTTTTTATAAAAATTTTAAGAAAGGGATTGAGGGCCACACCTACATGATCGAAAGGCGGAGATGACTTTGCCCGAAATTAATTATCTTGTGCCAGAAAGACACACGCCTCTTCACCTCTACCAAATGCGTTTCCACTACTTCCTGCAGCGCAGGATCTCCCCCTCGCATTGACACAATTATTCTTGTTTGATTCAACTAATTAACAATATTATAGTTGTACTAATTATAAGACATAGTTGACTTTTTTAAAAAAATTAAGGAACCAAATCAAATTACTTTAGAGTATTTTTATTTTTATTTTTTTCTTCAAACTAATTAGTTTAACTAATAAACTAATATATGATCTAAGGATGTACAACATATATATAAAATGATTAAGTAACTTATTTAGCTTCCTTAATTTCTCTAAAAAAGATCAACTAGGTCTTATAATTAGAACCGAAGGTAGTAATAGTTTTGTACCTCTTAACCAGAAATCTGGAGATTAAACACCAGAATGTAGCAACGTGTCTGTTGTTAGATCTGATTCGAGTTGGTTTGAGTTCTAATGAAGTTCTTAATCAGAAGCAGACATAAGATACCGCAATGGTTCAATAAAACAAAAAACAAAAAAGGGTGGAATCTATGCTTAGAAGCTACTAGTTTTTGAAGATATTGGATTTGATGACGGTCAAGCTAACACCTAAATCGTGGTTTCAGATGTGCCGTTAATTGAGATAAAATTCATCTCATATATTTATCTCGTAGATTATAAAAACTATTTTTTAAAAATAATCCAAACACACATTTAAAAATGATTAAAAACTTTATGACCTTATGATAATATGGTTGCTCGATTTTTATATTATATATAAATTACCTTCCTTCGATCCTAAATATAAGATATAATTGATTTTTTAGAGATTAAAAAAGCTAAATAAGTTACTTAATCATATCATATGTTGTGTATTCTTATATGAGGAAAGGATATTGTCACTACAAATTATGGTCACTACTATTTTTCACTATTAGATCAAAATCCCAATAGGAGAGAAAAATGATAAAGATATATTAGATTTTGATCTAACGGTGAAAAATTGATAGTGACAATATCATTTCCCTTCTTATATTATATATTAGTTTATAAGTTAGACAAAATAGTTTGGAGAAAGAATAACATATATAAATATTTTAAAATAATTTAATTAGTTTTTTAAATATCTCAAAAAAAAATCAATGTTATCTTATATATAGGACAAAAAGAAGTATTATTTAATAAAAATGGAAGTACTTGTAGTTAAAATAAGCAAAATGGAAAAAGAGATGTTGATGTAGTTTAACCCTATATTAATTAAATGAGACAAATGCATGGCTAAATTAATTTGGTTAAGTTGCAAAAAAGATCAAATTTAAACCAAAATAATCAGCCTTGTTGAATTAATAATGAGAAGGCTATTTTGAGCTTTGATTCACCGAAACAAATTATAAGACATAGTTTACTTTGTTTTGAGAGATTAAATAAGTTATTTAATCATTTTATATGTTGTGTATCTTTAGATTATATATTAGTTTATTAGTCAAACTAATTATTTTGAAGAAAAAAATAAAAATAAAAATACTCTAAAGTAATTTAACTAAACTTCCTTAATTTTTTTAAAAAAATCAACTATATGCCTTATAATTAAGGACCGGAGGGAGGGAGTACTATTAATTTAAAATAAAATTTAATAAGGTCGTCATTGTCACAATTGGATTTGGTGGCTTTGAAATCAGAGTTTAACAAGAAACCAACAAAATGAAGAGGATGAAGACAAATTAAATGTGAGAAACAACAAATTCAAGCTCATGAACACCGAATTACGAAGTGGTCCGAGATGGGAGAAGGGGCCACATGATAAATGCCGTACAAGTTAGACATTAAATGGGAGGCGGGGTTATTATCGTCTTATCACATTCATCGGAGGTACACATGTGCGGTTGCATGGAGAAGGAAGGAGATGGCAGTAGCAGGCTCACGTGTCACGCGCAAAATGCCCGCCCACTATATTCATGCACCGAACATTTGAAACCATCCTCCTCTTAACACGTGTCTCCAATCCTCCTTGCTGTCTCGACGGGGCTATGGGCCAGTTAATGGGATTTTTTTTTTTTTTTTGGGTGGTTTGGACCTTAATGATTATTCTAGACAAGTTCAAGCCCATTCTAACTCATTATCCAAGTTTTATCAAGTTTGGGTCTGTGGGATATAAAATAATGGTCACTGAGGATACATGTATAACGTCTAAATTAATAATATCTCGAATATGATTATCTTCAATAGGAGAATATATGTACTTAGTAAAATATTTTGATTTTCATTCATCAACAAGGTTTAGTTCTAGTGGAAAAGGCTAACATTTTAATTTACATTGTCTCGACAGAAAGATATTTTTTTGCCTAGTAAACACATTTAGCGCCCAATTTGGTAATAGCCATCACCCATCAAGGAATCCTCATGGGAGCAAGTATGTTTTTCAACGTTACTATTCTAAAATCCTGTCTTTTTTTTATAAAGAACATTCTCTCTCATAAAGATAGTCATTAATAGAAGGAACAAATTCTCTATGTGTGAAATTTTAAAATTGATTTTTCTTCTATTTTTACCTTGTTAGATATATGTCACTTGTTATTTTCTATAATAAATTTAGACACACTATCTCTTTATGCACACTCTTTTCTAAATAAATGTATAATTGAAAAGAAATATACAAAAGTTATACATTTATTGCTTTTAACTAACATTTTAAACCGCATGATTTTGATATTTATTTCTTAGAAACAGTATTACATAACCAAAAGTCATATATTCCCTTTTGATTGTTAAGCTATGTAAAAGCTTAAATTTCGAGAAAAGAAAATGTAAAAGCTTAAATAATTAAATATCCATCCCTTTGAATTATTTATAAAAAAATGTGTTCTCCTTTTTACTAAAATATCCCTCCTTTTTAACAATCACTTACATTGGGTACCATTAACCTAACTACAAGACCTACCTATAGGATTAGATTGGGGAAACAATAATACATATGAGAGACAAGTGAGGTTTTTTTTTTTAATAACTCACACACTTATTATATTAATAAAAAGTTCGAACTCAACCTCACACTTAACACAGACTTAGGAGAGAAGCTTTATCTCATTAGGCTATAAGACTCATAAGAGACCAAAGAGACTAGGGTCTTACATTTTAAACCAAAACAAACTCTCTACTAACTGATATGTTCACTACTGCTACTGCTTTAAAAAAACGGCCTAATGTGTAAGGCTCCCACTAGACAAGATTTGGGGAAAGATAGATGAACGCAGCTTTACCCTATAATCGAAGAGGTTGTTTATAGGATTTAAACCTGCAACCTCCAAGTCATATGACAGCAACCTTATCGTTACCCCAAAACTTACCCTCTTCACATCATTACTACTGAGGAATTTTTTCCCCCTTGCTTGTATTGATTATGCTGAAACACCTTGATAATGAAATTTTTAGCTGACACTAATGTTTGAGATTTTTTTTTTTTTTAAAAAAAAAAAAAGGAAGGAAAGAAGAGAGGCCAACCTCCACACTTGATGATTGTTATGCCACTTTCTGGTTTTATTTCTCTTAAACTAAACCAATTTGTTAGTATTAAACCCCAATCTCAGACAACTTTATGGAAAACCAACTAATGAACAAGACAGGTTGGTTGTCGTTGTGGACGTGTGAAGAAAAAATTGATGGATTTTTCTTCAAATGGGAAGACTTTTGATCTGCCCATAATAATAAGAAGAGAGATTTTATATGCTAGTTATGTGATATATTAAGATAAGACTTGTAACCGAAAAAAAAAAAAAATAAAAATCTGAGTGTACGGGTAGATGTGATTTGCAAATTCAAACCCACTAATTTGCCTATGCGCGTGTAATTATTCGGCCGGGTTGGTCATGTTTTCTCTTTTTGTTGACATTAATCCTGCCAATCTGAAATCTCTCATCCCCTTTAATCCACCCCATTGTTTCTCATCTGAGTGTACATGTAGATAGATTTAAGTCCATAGGATATATACCTAACTTTTTATTAAGTTATTAAGCCTGGATCCGCCATTGAACCAGTTGAAGTACTGGGTCAATGATCAGTAGGTCATATCGAAATTAACCTGAGTTAAACCGGTGAGAAAAAAAAAATTTAAAAATAATTTAAATTTTCATATGGTATCGTACCATCCAAAATCAATTCAATACCTTGAATTATTAACAAAATAATCATATACTGTCAGCGCCTAGTGTAGCGCAATGGCATGCTTGCTGGTCTTTGCCAGTCTCTATCAGGGTTCAATCCCTGCCAGGACCATTAGATCCCAATGCAAAAAAAAAAAAAAGCAAAATCATATACTTATCTAGCATTATTTACAATTTCTTTGAAATATTAACATTATATTATCAATCTACCATCCAATGACACTATAATTAATCATTACAAAATATTCTTCCTAGCAAATTTTCAAAATCGATAAATGATAACAAAATATTCCTACCTACAATTCTTTAATCGCTAAATGAATAGTCATTAATACAAAAATTATCATTACTTTTTACTGAAATTGACTCCTACAATTCATACCCACATATTTTTTTTAAATAAATAAATAAAGCAATTCGGCCAAACCCCAACAACTCGGCTGGGTTGAGACTAGGTCACCCCGAGTTGCTACGATACCGGTTTATGAACTAGCCCAGACCGGTTTCATGTCCAAGACGCCAATTTTTGGGTTGAACCGGTTGGTCCGAGTTTGATAACTATCTCTTTTAATATTCCAACAAGCCAATTTAAAACTTGGGTAGTAAATGTTAAAATTCTTTTTGAAATTAGGGAAGGAACAAGAAAGGAAGAGATGAGCACTGATAATATGAGCTAATTCAACCTAAATAGGGTGCGTTTGAATTAATGGTAGTATAAATAACTTTTTTCAATTCGAATTTTGTAAATATAAGATAAGGTAAAAATTAGATTGTGTGATGTGGCTTATGTTTGGATCAACTTTTGATAAAGTCGAAAATTGTTTTTAGATATAAAATGACTAAAAAGTATATGAATTTAATAAATAAAAAAATATTTAATTTATTATTGAAAAAAATTGGAAATACTAAATTACTTAAATTTTAGGAAAAATTGAAGAAAAGTCTCCTTTTAAAAATTTAATTGGTGAGAATAACCTCGAGTATTGTCATTCATCATATATATAAGCTTATCATGTTATTATTTCCCTGTCATAGTTTTGAGCTATTGGTATTATTTTCATTGGGAAAAAACTTATCGGGTTATTCACGCAAACTAAATTTCTAATTCGGGAGCTTTTCCTTATTTCCCTTAAATTTTATTATTTATTTTTTCTTTGGATACTTTCATAAATAAGGATAAAATTAGAAAACAATTACTACATCCGGTCCTCAATATAAGACATATTTTGTAGTGTGATTTGCATTACAAACTATGTCATATATTTAGGACTGGATGAATATTATTTATATAATTAGAACCAAAATTTTTATTTACAAGTAAACTTATAATAAGAGTCAAGATGTTATTTTAATTAAAGAAATGGGACATATTATTTTGTTCCTTCATGTGAAATTTAATTTCTTCTCTCTATATGATGGAAAAGTCAAAAACATAAAATTTTAGCTTATGACTTATAGAAACTTTTTCTTCAAAAGCCAAATTTTAAAAAAGTTTATCCAAACATCACAAAAAGCCGAAAAGTGGCTTTTGGTTGTTGAGATGCATGTTTGAGCCTCCAAGCATAATCATAAACACACCCTAAATTGACTTATTATCTGCTCGTTTGGTATGAAGAAAATTACAGTGGAAATCATTCAAGTTTTATGACAAATTTAATACTCCCTCCAGTCCATAATATAGGGCGCTCCTAAAAGGAAGATATGGTCCAAAATATAAGTCACCTCCAATTTCATTAATGTTCTTTTTCTTCTTTTGTCCATGTAATTAATACTCACTTTTCAACTTTGCCCACACATTATATCCCCTATCTCTCTTTAAAATAACATTCTCAATGCAATTAAACACATTTTTCAAAAAGGTAAAATATATATATATATATTATAATATAACATTTTAAATTATTTAACTATTATAGATTAAGGGAGCAATTTTAAGTTTGGGAAAAAGACGAATAAATACCATCTGAATTTGTAAAACATCCAGAAACCCACCGAATTTGTAAAAAGACTAAGAAGTGATAAAGACTTTTGAGAGTTATGCAAAATGACCATAATGCCCTTGTCTTCCTTCTTCCTTCTTCCTTCATCGTCCTTCATCGAGAGTCTAGAGAGAGAGAGGTGAACCAGGCATTCCTTCTTCCAAGAGAGAGAGAGAGGTGAACCGGGAGGGAAGAAGGAAGGAAGACCTTTGTCACCTCTTAATCTTTTTGAAATTCGGTGGGCTTTTGAGGATTTTGTAAATTTAGATGGTATTTATTCGTCTTTTTCCTTTAAGTTTTAATAGTAGTACTAACTATTTATTGGGATGTGAAAATCGGTTAGAAGGTACAAGCACTGTGTTGTACAAAATGTAAAAATGAGCCGCATTCTTTATAATGCATCACTTTCAAAACAAAAGACACCTTGATACAGTAATGAGACCTTATTGATACTTAGCATGTTGCATGCCTTCGAAGATTATTGGCTCATTTTGAAGATTATTCAAAGTGCTCCATGTCAGGTTGTTGGTGGGTCAGGATCAGGACTAGGGAGTTCACTTCTCTCCACAAAATCTTATTCCCAAAATCATCTCTTCGTCTTATCTCATCTGCTACCTACACGAATTAGGAAGCAAATCCTCTCATAGAAATGCGTGACAATAAATGTTGAAAGAGATGTCATAAGTGGCCCTTGAATTTGAATTTGACAAAGGAGCACTAGTAATTATATTAGCACAATTAATTAAATAATTAATATTGGCCTGAAAGTTGAGAGTTTGTTGAGGATTTGACCATAACCACGCCATTTTGGAATTTCCCATTCGTCTTCTTCACCTGTGGCGATGTTTCTCTGACTTTTCATCCAGCTCCATAATTTTTCTTTCCTTTCTTCACTGCTCTTGCCATTCTACTCCTATACTCCCTATAGTAAAAAGCAATTTTTTCTTGAATGTGTAAAATGAACCCGTGGTTAATATTAGTATAAAATGTTAGATGTGTCAAAAATATTATATTTCTTTTAAATAAATAAATAAATAAATATATATATATATATATATATATATATCAAAAGAGTATAGGAGTGAGAATGAATAAAAAATATGAAAGAGGATCAACATAAAGTATAAGAGATATGAACAATAATTGATTAAATGAAAGAAAATTAGTATTAAGTGGAAGATAATTAACATAATAATATGTATTTAATATGGGTAGAGAAGGAAAAATATTTTAAATTTCAAGTCATAAAGAAATTTGGTTATATTAAGGACTAGTCTCAATAGAAAGGAAGTTGGTTGTAAAAACTAAAAAGAACCGGAAGGAGTATATGTGTGTGTGAAAAACTAAAATATTCGATCCAATCCTTTTTTATAAAGAACAACTACCATAATCATGTAATTCAAAATGTTAATTAAAAACTATAAGATATATATTTTTCTTTTCAATTATACCCCTATTTATAATGAGATTATATGAGAGAGAGGTAATAAATGTAAATTTATCGCGAGATAATGAGTGGGCAAATGATATATATTTAATCCGGTAACAATGGAAAGACAATTTTAAAATAAAATTTCAAAAAAAAAGGGATTTGCTTCTTATATTAAGAACCATTCCTATGATAGAAAATGTTCCTTCTCCATTTAATCCTTTTTATAAAGAACAACTACAAAAATCACACTATTCAAAATGTTAAAAACAATAAATGTGTAATTTATGTACGTTTCTTTTCAATTATAACCTTATTTAGAAAGAGTATGAATGATAGATAATAAGTAAAAAATTATTGTAGAGAGATAATGAGTGACATATATTTAATGAGCGTAAAAATAGAAAGATCAGGTTAACATTTTAGACAAATAGAATTTGTTTTTTATAGTATAAACTTTTTTCATTAATAACATGACAATTTCAATGTAAATATTAGGAGTGTTCATGGGTAGGGTTGGGTAGGGTGAAACCCTTGCTCGATGCCCGACCCGAAAAATTATTGAGCATAAAATGCAGTCAAGTGCTCGGTCTTGTCCAATAAAAACCTTAACATTTTTTAGGAGGGAAAAATGGGTTGGGCGGCGGCGGTGCTCCACTTTAAGTGGCGATATCCTGCCACACTCTATATGGAAAAAACAATTTCAATCATACCTAATAAACAACATTGCAAACTTCAAATGAAATCCATAATTATGTATTTTGGAATATTCCAAAATAAGTCCACAATTTAAATCTTGAAATTAAAAAAGACAACCATATGTTTTAACAAATAGTCCAATACCCATAAGAGTAATTACTCTCCAAATGATTGATATTGTGAGAAGAAATGTTTCTAATAAGTTACTTATATTCTGGACAAGATGAAGTAGGGAAAAAAAAAAAAGAGAAGCAGATTCTTTTCTTATCATTTTTTCTCATTATCTCTCGTCACCTTATCTGGGCTGTTGATTGAAAACATGAGAGAAAAGTCAACGTAATATTGTGACCTTTCAGATAAAATGAACCAACATAATTTAAAGATTATAAAGCATGATAAGAGAAACTACGTAAAAAAAAAAATGGGAGAAAAGTATAAAAACAACTCCAATTATCAAGGTTGTCCTTGGACCGCTTGAGGATATATGATTGGAGTCGCCCCAATAAAAAGGGCTGGTATCCGTAATATTAATTGTATTTTTAGCATGGTGGGAAATGAAAGATACCAAAAAATTAATGAGTTTGATTTATAAAAAATAAAGATGTGAAAAGAAAGAGTAGAGAAATTAATTAAAACTCGTGAAAAATTGATCTCATAGAGTCTTTATCGTCACTTAATTAGTTAAAACAAAGTGTATTTGCACTATTTCTTTTTTAACTTAGGGATCAAAGACCTAATTTTGATACAAAAGTGTATTTGCGCCATCCCCCTCTCCCCTTTGTTTATAACTTTTTTTTTTCATAACTGTATCATTTCCCTTCTAAATTCAGGTTAAAATGCAAAAATATATATGAGATTTTTTCAAAAGTGTACTGAACACCAAATATCTTTTTGAGAGACAAAAGTAACTATGAACTTCCAAAATATGTGAAAAAATACACATTAACCATTACTTGTCGTTTGTTTAAATTTTTTAAGGGTTAAAGTGTAAATATACACATAAGATTTTACTAAAAGTGTGCTCAACATAAATGTATTTTTAGGGGGTGAAAGTAAATGTAAACTTCTAAAATACGTGTAGAAATACACATTGACCATTAGTTGACTCTTTAATTTTTTTTTGACTAAAAATGATGATATTAAGGATGATGTAGATGATTAAGAAACAACTTAGAGATAAATATTTACATACTTGAGGAGTACCATATCATCTGAATTTTATCCAAGGATAGTATCTTTAAATTATATATAAAGTCCCCCTACTTTTTTTTTCAATTCTTTCTTGCACTTTATCCTTTCTATTCATCAATGAAATTTAAGAGTCAATATTCATACAATCATACATACTACTCGAAGACAGATTGCAATTTTCAGTTTTACCACTAATTACATAATTAATGATAAATTATTTCATGATCAGTGAATAATTAAATGTGTTTTCTCCATGTCTATAACTCATTGTTATATTAGTATCCATATGTTGATGATTTCTATTTTTAACAAAAAATAAGTAACTAACTATAAATAAATAGATTTATATACATGAAAAAAAAAAAAAAACGAGAGAACCTAATTGAACTCTAAATTATTTGTGAACATAACTTTTATCGTAATTTCTTCCCATTATTTTTAAATACTTCACAAGGAAGAACTCCAAGTAGAACTTCCTCTCGTGTGTGTATTCAGGCCAAGATATGTTTTTTTTATTCCAAGACTCAAAACTTTATTCTTTTAGTAAAAAACCATCTTCTATTCAAAATTACGTCATTTTTATATAAGATAAAATAGTGACATGAAAATATATGTTAGGATTGGTGTCATTTTTAGTCCTTATAGTTTGATTGAATCTGATGATCCTACAGTTTTATAAATATTTGGTATAAATTTAACGGATGGTCCCTAAATTATTAATGAGTTCTGATTTTAGTTCCATATTTAAACTCTTATCGAGTTCATATAAAATTATAGGCATAAAACCAAAATTTGAGTTTAGAAACAAATTTTCTATGTTTTACAATTAGAATTGAAGGAGCATTATCTTGCGATCCTTAATATCATTTGATTTTTTTAAGAAATTTAAAAAGTTAAATAAATTATTTTAGAGTATATATATGGGGTTTAAATTTCTCATGTTGCATGAGAAGAAGAAGATTCATACACACACATGAAATGGTGGGACCCACACATATATATAATGCTAATTATATATATGTGTGTGTGACATGAGAAAACACTTCTCTTACAACATGAGATGTGTTTTTCCCTATATGTATTTATTCTTTTTATACTTAACTAATCTATCTGACTTATAAACTAATGTGTAATCAAATAATATATAACTCGGACAAAAAAAATCAAATAATAATCAACATATATTATGATTACCTAACTTATTTAATTTTTTTAACATTTTAAAAAAATTATATCTTATATTAAGAATAGGAAGGAATATAAAATATGAAATAGTCCTCTGGTTCTAGAATATATAATATACTAAAAATTATGTCTTATATTTAAGACCGAAGATAATATTAAATATAAAATGATGATAGGTGTTGGTGGGCATGGATGGATGAGATGATCAAGCATTGTGGGGTAATGGGACCCACCAAGCATTTATGCATTGAGTGGTGACCTACCTTAAAGAAACGCCTAGATTGCTATATTTTATCACTTCTAGCATTTGTGGGACTCAACTCTCCCATATGCTTTATGCTTTGCTTATAAGGCATTGTTTGGTCACAGCAAATGAACTTCCCCCAAAAGCTGTCTTATCGACCCCTTCCCTCCCCCGAGCCACTACTACTTGCCCCCACCCCTCACATCACATTTACTCCTTTGCCCCCCATGTATATCATTAATTTATTTATTTAAATACATTTTTACAAAATATTAAATTTATCAAATCATACAAATTTAAATATATACATACACACACATATATTCAATTTGTTCATATATGTAGACTCCAGTACAGAACATGTTTGATGTAATCTTTTCAGAATAATTTTTAAGATCAACAATATTTTAAATTGTGTATGTTTAAAAAATAATGGGTTAATATAATTTTTAATCTCTCAAGTTTGACCTCATTTTAGTTTTGATACTTCAAGTTTCAAATAAAAAGTTTGGTTCCTTAATAGAAAAAATGATTTAGATTTTTATTTAATGATAAAGACTGGTGTTTTAAAAAGAAGGGTTAAGGTGTTAAAATAACCTTGACCTTCTATCAAAAAGTGCAATAGTAATAACCATAAACTATTTTTTGGAGTAAAAGTAACCATAAATTTTTAAAATTAGGGCAAAACCGTTAAACTCAACTAACTTCCTTTTATTAAAGTGGGAAAAATAATTTTTTGGCCGTTAAAGTTTTAACTTATTTATAACTCGGTCCCTAAACTTCTGACTTACTTGCAACTTAGTCTCTAATATTTCTGAGTCATATTATGCGGCAAAAAATGTTAAAAATTGCTTAGGTGAATTTTTAGTAGTATTTTTAACATTTTTTTGCTATATAGGATGACTCAAAAATATTAAGGACTGAGTTGCAAGCGAGTCAAAAGTATAGAGACTGAATTATACTTAGTCAAACTCCATGGACTAAGTTATAAGAGAGTCAAAACTTCAAAGGTCAAAAGATTAATTTCCTCCATTATAATAGATGAAAGTTAATTAAATTTAACGATTTTACTCTAATTTTTAAAGTTTATAGTAATTTTTACTCCAAAAAATAGGTTAGGTTCCCATTACATTTTTTATAAAAGTTGAAGGTTATTTTAACCCATTAAACAAAAACATATTGCTGTATATTATATTATAAATAAGGATATGAGTGAGTGCTAAACAACTCCTCAAAAAAACCGGTTCAGGCGGATTCTTCCCCCAACTAACAAAGAGATCTTGGCGGAATTGTCACTATAACCGGTCTTAATATAAAACATATTTTATACTGTAATTTACACTATAAATTATGTCATAAACTTAAGACCGAAGGAGAATCCCTCACTTTCTTTGTCTGGTTACAAGGTGAAACTGTAAATCGAATATGCCAAGAGATACAAGAAATTAAGTTGAGAAAAATAATGGGATAAATTCGTGGGAATATAATTTATTCTTGCGGAAATATATTCGAGAATAGACTTCTTTTTAAAGGGAATTGAAGTAGGCCTTGACAAAATCTACTTTTTGATTGCATCATATGTATATATACACACCTAGAAAGAAAAGAAGTCACCTAATTATGCAAAACTAGTCCTACTTTTCATCTTTAATATGGAATCTAATTAATTAATTTTTGAATATTAAAAAAGTTAAATAAATTACTTTAAATTATTTATCATTTCTTCCAAATATATATTTATATGACTTATAAACTGATATATAATCTAATGGTACATATATGTATTTTAAAGATATCATTTAACATAGTTATAATTAAATAATTTATTTAACTTCCTTAATCTCTCAAAATTAAGAGTCTTTTGTAGTGGAAGAAATTTTTTATCTTAAATTTAAATTCACTAAGAAGATTATCAATATATGCTTTTCAATTCTATTCTTATTTAATTCTTATTGAAAAGAGAGACATGAATTATTTGCCAAAAAAATTGAGATAGATAATATTTTTTTTATAAAGGCGACTTAAAAAATTTATCAATTTAAGATATATTTAACAATTAAATTATCATCACTTATAACCAGATTGGAGTGGTATGTATAGTAAAGGGTTAAGTATAAATTTTTTTCCTAAAGTACAATAGGGAGTAATTTTGCCTCGAAGTTTTACAGAAGAATGTTTTTTCCGATAGTTTTTAACGGAGGGACAACATTTCTACGTTTTTATATTTCGGGGGCAATATTGCTACGCCAAAAATTTTAAGGGTAAAATTGCTCCTGGGTGCGTACTTCAGGGGCAAAATTGATACTTAACCCTATAGTAAATTAGTGGGAAAGAGTTTATTATTTATTCTAAATATTCCAAAAATATCAGATCTACTGTGACTGGGCTGGGTTGGGTGGCTCCATGTGATAATATATTAAAAAACAAAAGTAATAATATATTCATGCTTTGAGAAAAATAAGGCAGAAAGCATCACGTGACTGTTCATCATCAATGGGACGCACTTTATTCTATTATTCTAAAGTTCGTACAGCTGGATGGCAGCCCACTAGATCAAAGAAAATAAAATATTAATTAAATGGAGATTACCCAGTTGGGGTTGGTTTTGATGGCTGCATATTTTAATTTTTTTTTTTAATTAAGCTCATTTATTAAAATAAAAATAGTAAGATAGTTATTTAATTACTATTATATCAAGTATCTAGATCTTAGTTATATATTAAATTACTAAATTTAAGTATATTATAGTATATGAAAAATTAGTTTCTTATTGAAGGTGTGTGAAATATAAAGCCAATGCCAAAAAAATGGAAACAGAACACTTGACAATATCTATTGTACACCTTTTACAATTTGGTTAGAAAAAAAATATATATACCTTTTAAAATTTGTGTAAATAGTCTTTTTGTCATTAAAAAAAAAAAAAAATATTTTCTGATATCAAATTAAAAAATTCATTTTTAAATAGAAATGAGCACGTCCAATTTGAAGTTGTATAAAACAAAATAAAAACTTACATTGAAATTAAAATAAATTTTATCTGGTAAAAAAACAATTATAATTAAGAATGTCAGATAATTTACTTGTTGTCTATTGAATTAACCAAGGTTATTAAACCTGAATCGAACATTGAACCGGTCAAGGTACTAAATTAAGGGTTAGGGAGTCAAACCAGAATTAACTTAAGGTCAAACCAGTAAAGAAGTGAAGACTTTAAGGTTATTAATATAGAATTTTAAAGAATTTTTTAAAAAAATTAGATTAAACTTTTAAAAAATAATGAACCAGGTTAATAGTTCACACAGACCGGTTACATGGCTGATTCGCCAATTTCTGGGTCAAACCAGCCGGTCAAAACCTGATTTGATAACTCTAGAATCAACTTAAAAAACAGGTTCTAGACGTAGAATTAAATGAGATTTAAGATAAAAAAGCACTACTATTATATAATTAATTATATGTGGAATGTAGCAAGATCTAGAGGTGATAACCCCAAATCTCAAGACTAGTTTTTTTTTTTTTTTTTTTAATAAACAATAGGTAAAATTATGAAATTATATTATTTAAAGAAAAGGGTTGGCATGTGCATTTCCTTGTACTAGTAGTACTAACCAGTTTGTTTTTGTTATATAAATTAATGTCCACTTGTGTGTCCTTTGTCTCCCAATCGAATCACTTAAATTATTAACCCCCTGTTTGGTTGGCATCATAAAAAAGTTATTATTTTTTCCATTAAAAAAAAAAGATCACAGGCTTTATTATTTAGTATTCAAATATTTTATAAAATTAAAAAGCAGGAAAGTCACCTTTTATTCCTTTTTTTAAATCAATTATAAGATTATCAACCATGTTTCTCATAAGCATCTTCCCATGTTTCACGTGAGTTTTAATTCACATTGGGTAAAATAGAGCTTATAAAAGGGTTAAGAGGTAAATTTATTCGAAAATTTTCGGTGAGGAAGCGATATTACTACGAAAGTTTTTATATCTCAATGTTACCAAGGAAATTTCAAAACGTAGCAATATTAACCATTTCAGTTAAAAAGTTAACAGTCAACGTCAATTTTTTGACAATCAACGTTAGTTTTTTAACGGAATAGGGCAATATTGTTACTTTTTAAAACTTTCTTTAACGACGTTGAAAACAAAAAAAACTTTCGCGTAACGCGTTATTTTCTTGCCTATACTTTCGAGACGAATTTGGTACTTAACCTCTTATAAAATTGGTGTATAGGCACACTTGATTTAAAAATAAAATGTTTGAATAAATTTTTAAGAAAGTATAATTGAAAAGTAGACAATAACAGCTTATGAGATAATTATGATTTTTTTTTTGTTCATAATTGATTTTGGCTTATAAGGGGCGTCTTGCAAATTGGGAAAAAATAACCATGATTTTCATTCATAATTAATTTTTAAATGTATTTTATAAATTAAATTTTGTATATCAAATAAACTATACTTAAGCCTATATAATAATTACCACAGTACATGTATAAGATAATTTTTTTAAAAAAATTGCATGCAACTCGAGGGTCAGGAGAACAAAACAAAAGTGACTTTGGTTTAAGTTATATTTATATATTGATTTAATAAAAAGACAACATAATAAATATTTTATCTTGGTTTGGTCGATGGATTCCATATAAATGAATTAATTCTCAACATTGATCTCATAAATTAATCATATTTTATAATATTTAATTTGCTTGCTTGTTTCTTGTTAGATTCTCTATAATATATAGGAAGTTGGATTTTACTCAGATTTTTGGACTACAGGCATCCGATTCCCTTTTGAGTTGGTCATCTTCGAGGTACGCTCAAGCTATATCGTTGAGTCAGATCAAATCAAATTATAATAATTTTAAAAAATTAAAGGTTAATATTTTTTTTGTTTTGAAAAAGGATCAAATAATATTAATAAAAAGGAAAAGGTAATATTATAATTACAAAACTGGAGATTGAATGATAATCTTATGTATGGTATCACTTACATTGTTGTCAAACTCGTGAGTTGACTTTCCGAATTTTTTTTTTTTTTTAAATGTTTTTATCTTACCAAATCGAGTTGAATCACCTTTGAAACTCGTGACATAACCATTTATAAACTCGCTTAAACTCATGAGTTTATATACATAGTTTCGGTTTTAACTTACAAAACCACGTTGACTCACACTTAACCTCGTATTAACTTTTTGATTTGATCATATTCAACGAGCTTTATATATAAGTTTAATAGAAATTTCTTTGTTAAATATTGCAAATTTTGAATGTTGATGGATTTAATTTCAATTATTTAGATTTAAAATATATTTAAACCAAATTGTTGTCATTTTTTATATTTTAATTATTTATTACATACTATTAATACCTATTTAATAGTGAAAGTAAAGTCTTATGAGTTTGATTCGAGTTCACGATACTGAATTTATGTCGTTGTCAATGAGTTTACTTACACTCGTGAGTTTGACAGCCTTGATCACCTGTGCTAAATTTTATTACTTTTATATATTTTTTTTTCATGTGTTGCATGAAGCTCAATCAAAATTATTTTAATTATATATTTTTTAAAAATATAATACTATCAATCTTATTTTTAAAATTACATGAAGTTTCATTTTGAAGAATCAATAATACTACTATTTTTATATGATGAGTAATATGACTTGTTATACATTTTTATAGTTGCTTGACATATGCTCCTAGATAATCCGTACTGTTTCTAATTTATAAATAATATGGTTACCATGTATGTACATATTTTATATTTAAATTATTCACCTAGATCATTTATATTGAAGACCAAATTTCGTAGAGATAATTAAATTATTCACTATGGAACTTTAGTTATATATATCCGGAAAATTTGAGTTATAAAAAAATATAGTCCATGTATGTGCCTTTGAATTGTAATTATTATTTATAAAGCTCTAATAAATGGAAAAATTAGAACACATGACCTAAAACAGATGATATTTATTGGGAATGACTGTAAAAATTGTAATGATTTAGAAAAACTAATTACTAAAATAAAAAATATCAAATTCCCTTGATTAAACCGCGTTTTATTTTCTCCACATTCTATTTTTAAAATTAATATAAATTTTCAAATTTCATTAAATTAAATGCAGTTTCTCTATTTTTTTAGCACTTAGGTAGGTATCTATTAAAAAAAAAAATAACTCAAATATCTTTCAATTTTTTCAAAATTATAACTTTTAAAAATTGACACAAACTTTAATTTAAAATAAAAATTATATAATTTTAGAAAAACTCAAAAAAAAGTTATAATTTATTATAAATATTAAGTAAAGGTTATATACATCATTTTTAAAAATATATATATGCAATTTTAAACAATTCAAAGGAGGTTAATTTGTATAATTTATCTTTATCTCAGTTTATGTGATTTTTAAAAATAAAAATTCAGTAATGTTTTTTTTACCGAAAACCATGTGATATTAATGAACTTGAAAAAAATTATAGATAATTTATTATATTTTTTATTCGACGATGATATACATGATTGCCTCACCAGAGAATACTCATGTAAACCAACAATTTAATGTAAAATAAATCTTTAATATAAAAAAAAAAGTCTATAATATAAGCAAATAATAATTATATTTTTCTTGTGGGGGTCAAACTTTTTTAACAACTAAGATATTAGATAGAAAATTTAATCTCTTCTAAATTGGTCTGTTTTAGAGTTTTTTTTATATAAGATTATATAAATCAGGAAAACAATTAATAATTTAAATGGGTTAATATCTATGTCAATAATTAAATGATATAGTGATGATATCATCAAGTAGATGTTAGTTGAAGTTAAAAAAAAAAAGATTTTGGCGGTTGTAATTTTTGTAAGAAATAAAATTTAAATTACTTTTAAAATAGAATGTGTGAGAGATTGAATGAGAGAATATAGGAAGTTTAAATAAGGGCAATTTAATATTTTGGCTATGGATCTTTTTGAGTAATTATATCTTTTACCAATAAATATCATTTGCTAGGTTCTTGGATCTAATTTTTACCTAATAAATATATTTCCTGAAAAAGTTTGGGTCGTGTCACTTTTGTGAATGTTAATTTTGGAAAGAAAGTGTACAAATTGTCTTTGAAGTGTGATCCATAAAAGCTTCTCTTGGTAATACAGCGACACTTACCATTTTAGTGAAAAAAGGTTGTTCTTATATAATTGTCATTGTATAATTGTAGTCCCAGTAAGCCCACAATTGTACTAACCCGTACTTTACTCCTTTTTTAATTGAGATACAACAATAAAGAGAAAATAACCTATAAGGTCCCAACATAATAACTTTGAGGGAAAAAAAATAAAATTTGAGACCAAGTACTTCCTTAATTACATCATAAGCTTGAGGTTTAAGTTTGACCCTTTATAGATATGATAAATAATTGTGTGTGTGTGTGTGTATACAATTAAGTTATTTTCGTTAAATGAAAGATGATAAAAAACACAACAATTATGAAAAATGATACTTAATTTAATATATTAATTTGGAAGGTAGGGAGTGGTACTTATTTTCATATATTGTTTCATATTAAAAGTTGTAAAATTAACTGCAAATTATTATATATTATATAGTAAAATAATAAATTGTGGATGATAAAATTTAACATTATATTGTGAAAAGTATGCAATTGACGATTTTCCACCTTTAACATAAAAATGGAAAAAAAAAAGTTATTGAACTAATCACACACATATACGTACATAAATTCTCTACTAAACTCTCAAAGTCTGATATTGATATGATCGATGTTCCAATTTTCAATATCATAGATTAAATTATCCACAAAGTATATATAGGATACAAGGATCTTACATTATAGAGAAAAAGACGAATAAATATCATATTAACTTGCAAAACCCAGAAAAATCTATTAACACTTGCAGATGATAGAGGGGTCATCTGGCAAGAATTTGAGATATCAAATTTTGAGTTAAAAGATTTAAATGTCCTTCTCATTTTTATTTTTATTTCTCACTTTTTTTTTCTCTCTCTCTCTCTCTCTCTCCCGATTTTCATCCCCACTAGCAACCACCTTCGCCATAAACCTCCACCGCTCACTGCCTCTCCCTCTGACATCCCCTTCTATCTTATCTTCTCCCTTCATCGATCTGCTGATTTGTAGCCACAACAAAAGTAGAACTAGTGGCCGAAGGATAAGAAATGATGATCGGCGGCTATATTTCCCAACCATCTCGTTGAAGACGTGGGTTTCAAACAAAACAAGCTCCCAAGACCTATAAGATCTAAATCTTTAATTCGACATCTTTTCATGTTTTTTCCACTTATTCTTGGCTTTTGGGTATGGAGGAGGAGAAGAATAAGGTTAAAGAAGGGAAATGAGATTTTCTAAGCTATGATTTTTGGCTCTTGGGTATGGAGGTGACGAAGAAAAAGGTTGAGGAAGGGAGATATTATGAGATATTATGGGCTCTAATTCTTGCTCTTGGATGTGGAGGGGAAGAAGAAGAGGGTTGAAGAAGGGAGGTGAGGAAAGACTTAAATGGAGAGCATAGCTTTTTTTTTTTTAAAAAAAAAAAATCTTAGTGACAACTTGAATATAACAATCAACAACTTGAGTTTCGAGATTGACATATTGAGGAGTTCAAGTTGTGAATCTCCATACCCAACTTATTATTACTTAGACTCAAGTTGTCAATGACGCCAGACATTATTGGCAACTTGAGTATAGACAATAACAATTTGAGAATAGACAATTGACAACTTGGGTATAGAGATGGACAACTTGAGCCTCAAGTTGTTCATCTCTATACCCAAGTTGTTAATTGCCTATTCTCAAATTGTCAACAACACTTAACAGGGGTAGTTGCTAATTGTTATACTTAAGTTGTTAGTGACGCCTGATAGGGGTGTCGTCACTGACAACTCAAGTATAGACAGTGACAATTTCAGAATAATAATTAACAACTTCGCGTATATACATTGACAAACTTGAGTAGTACAAGTTGTCAATCTCTATAACAAAATAGTTAATTGCATTACTGAAGTTGTCATCGGAGCTTTGACAACAGGTAGGCTGGCCGAGTGGGCCAGCCGGGCGGCGGCGGCAGTTAGGGGTGGGAATAGGCCAAGCCCTATCAGCGACTTATGCTTTATAAATTTATTTAGGGCCCAGTCGACTGTCATGTTTGTTAAAAAGGTCAGACTAAGACCTATTTAAATGCCTGAATATGTAAATAGGCTAGACCTATTTTGTTAAGGTCTGACCTATTTAAATATTAAATAAATATAAAAATATATTTATATCATATAGATAAGATAATATTTATTGTTTTTCATTCTTATATTATAATTTCAAGATATATTTATATAAATTTTGATAGGCTTAAAGTATAAAAAACCTATTTATGGCCTCCAAGGCTTGTAATATGAGACATTTTTAAAGACCTACATTGTAAGTAGGCCTTTAAAAAGGTTCATTCGACTGAGACCTTATGAAGGCTCGTGTCCGAGTCTAAAAAGCTAAATTCAGCTCCGTCCTTTCTACACTATTGCGGGTTCGAGCCTATTTAAGCAAAAAGTCGGCTGGCCTATTTCCATGCCTAACGGTAGTTTAGCAAGGTGCCATTTTCTTTGTTTTTTTTAAAATTAAAAAATTGAAGGGTATTATAGTAAAAACACTAACACTTTAAAATCTCAATTTGGTCACTTGTCACCTCTTCGTCCTTTGCAAGTATTAATAGACATTTTATGGTTTTAAAAGTTACACATGATATTTATATGACCTGTTCCCTACATTATATCTATAGATGACTTTCTTTCTCACACACTACTTTGTTTGTGTTTTGAATGCGGTAGATGTGTTCCATCACAGTAATATTGTCAAACTCATGAGTTTACCCAGTGACGTAAAATCGTATCGTAGACTCAAATTACAAATTCATAAGAGTCTACTTTTATAATTAAGTAGGTATCAATAGTGTATAATTAAAATATAAAAAATTGACAACAATTTGATTTAACTACATTTTAAATCCAAATGATTGAAATTACAACCATCAACATTAATAATTTATCGTACTCAACAATTTTTTTTTAAATTTATATATAAAGCCAATGAACATGATGAAATCAAAAAGTTAACACGAGTTTAAAAGTAATTTAACATAATTCTGTAAGCTATAAACGTAAGCGTGAATTCACAAGTTTGACAGAATTTTAAATTAATATAAGTTTAAAAGTGACTCGACATAATTTTGTCTAACTTTAGAGTTTAATGACAATGCATTAGGGTCATTCCTAGAGTGGACGAACTTCCATAAATATTAATTTTTCTTTTTAAAATGTCCAAATTCAGCGGCATCAAGTTGGGACAAAAGTGTGGGATGTCATCAAATAATTTTTTATACAATTATTTAGTGGTATTTGATAATGATTCATATATTTAAGTATTGTTGGGTACTAGTGTGATATAAGAATGATTTTTCTTAATGTGATTTAGGTAAGGTTGCCGGTGAACTAAGGCATTTCATTGAAACTGATTAATTTTATGGATATAATATTATTTTTCTGTTTATCATAAAGAAATTAAGGGAGCTGAACGGGAGATATTAATAAGATTAAAGCATGATTTCATAATCAAAAAATATTTATAGAGCTATTTGTAAATCACCCATCACAATATAAGATACTCCTTTTGGTCATTTTTATAAAATTCGACTCACCTTCATCTTTTTCATAAAAATTTGATTAGAGTTGTCTAAACATTTAATGAGGTTTTTTTTTTTTTTTTTGTTTTTTAATTATTGCCCCTCATCAATTATACATATTACATTAATTAAATTGTTGGCTGGCGATAGTTATACTCCATTTATTATGTTTCTCCCTCCCACTTGCTCTCTCATAAATAATAGCATATTTGATTTTATTTATTTATTTCAAACATACTTATTATTTTTAATTAATTTTAGTCATTTTCTTAAACTATATAATTTGGTATGCCTACCTCTTTTTGGCCAGACTAATCCAGATTCACCCTGGATTGTTTTCCCTGGTGGGAGGAAAAGGTTGTCAATGCCACTTGCTCCATTCGCATCCCTAGTAGGAGGGAAGAGCTCCAATGCCACCTGCTCCATTCACAACCTTAAACTAAAGATTTGTTTGAGGAAGAACAAGTACCTAACCACTCGATTTCAGTAAATATTAGTTATATAATCAGTTATTGAACTTATAAATATGACATTAATTATCTTCTTACTAATGTTCTTCTCACTAAGGCAAATAATATTTTTAACCTATGAACAAATATATATATATAATATATATTCTTAACAAAAACAAAACATTTATTGAACTGGATGCCTGTAGGAACTTTTTTTTTTTTAAAAAAAATAAAGAAATACTTGTGGTGAACATGACTTGTACGAACTCCAAAACGTAATTCACAAACTTCTTTTACATAAAAAAAAAACAGTAATAAAAAAATCTATTTGTGCAATGCAGATGGGGGAGGGGGCGTTATTGTAATAATCATGAACTTTGAGACCAATAGATCCAAATGCATTAATATTTGGGGTCCTAAAATATAATATAATATAATTATAATTGATAGGCCAATACCTGCCCTGGGAAAGCAGCCAATGGGCCGTTAGGAGCATTTAAAGGATAAAATAAAATAAAAACAGTGTCGGTGGGTTCATGGACTTTCTGATATAGACAGAGAGCCTTTAACCCCTTTAAGCCTCCGAGTTCTTTTGCGCCAAACACAGCCGTAACTCTCAACCAAACCTTATCCCTCTCTCTCTCTCTCTCTCGAACCCTCTGCCACATCTCGTACCACAGCGAGCGAACAAGGAAGAAGGTGGAGAGTGAAACGATGAACGGAGACGAATCGTACGGTGCCCTAGAGAACCAGTACATACGGAGACACCACAAGCATGAGCCCAGGGAGAATCAGTGTACTTCTGCTCTGGTCAAGCACATACGAGCTCCTGTTCATCTTGTAAGTTGTTGCTTGTGTTGTTATATTTTCGGATCGGAATTGGTTATTCGTGCTTGATTTCGCTTCTGAGCTTTGTTTTTGATTGGTTGGTCTTAATTTGTTTCGTTTTTCGAGGCTTTTGACTTTTGCCTTTTCAAGATCTGAGCAATTCCGCTCTTTAGCCTTGACGTTTCCCTTTATGGATTCTCTCCTGGTTTTGTCTCTTTCTTCATTGCTGATTTCTGTTGATCGAAAATCGTGAGAGATAGGATAGTTTTTGGCTTCTGTGAATTTCCTATGTGTGGTTATGAAGTCAGTTATGGCAACAAATGTCCTTCGTTCATATGTCGTGACCGTTTCTCTTTTTTCCTTGTCAGATTTCGCGTAAATTTCATTTGGATTGCGAAAAACGACGAAGAAGTAGGCGTTAAGAGCTTTCTCACTCCTGTGTAGCGCTTTTAAGTTTTTTTTTTTTTTTCTGATTTGTTTCCGGAAAAAAACCGAGCAAATGCAAAGCATTAATATCTTAACATCTGCTATTTTATCTCCTTTTTTGATGATCAACTGAACTCTAGGTTTAGTGCCAATATATTATAGCGTATATGTATTTAATCGTACGTTTCCTTATTGTGGTAAATTTGTGGCCGAAGAAAGAAACTAATTGATCTGACTCGAAGTTTTTTCTCATGTCAGGTGTGGTCTCTTGTTAGAAGGTTTGATCAGCCTCAGAAGTACAAACCTTTTGTGAGCAGATGTATCATGAAGGGAGACCTAGGTATTGGGAGCGTTAGAGAAGTGAATGTTAAATCGGGCCTTCCTGCTACAACTAGTACTGAGAGGTTGGAACAACTTGACGATGAGGAACACATTCTTAGCGTCAAGATTGTTGGTGGCGATCACAGACTGCGGGTATGACTGTTCTCCCGTTACCCCTCCCTAATCATTTTATCTTTCTAATTGATTCTTATTGCAAAAATAATTGGAGAGGGGGAGTAATCAGAGAAGGTAAACATTTATGCTTTATCTGAATGAAGCAGAGCTTGTGTCCTCCGCTCATGGTTGTTAAATCTTATGATGAAAGTTATACCCGCATTATTTCTTGAGCTAAAACTAAATGCTTGGAAGTTAGAACCATCACCGTAATGACCCTGCATAAGTGCATGCTATCGCTATGTCTCTGTGTGTGTGTTTTTTGTGTGCTTTGTGGAGCATTTGGGATTTCTTCTACTGTTGAAATGTATCTTTTTCTCTGACTGCTCAGTGTTACTGTTGGAAATGCTACAAGGTACCTCATCCTGATATGATATTGGGTATAATAGCTGGGATGTTTCTCTGTACTTCTTATAATTATGTCATTGGCCTATTTCTGCCATCATATAGATGAGAAATTGAGTGAAATGAATGTGGAAGGAGAGCCGATGATTTCTTTTCTTGTATTTACCTAATCTGGTGTTTTGGTTAGAGACTCAAGATTACCATACTTCAGAAGATTCTTACGTATTGGATGCACTGTTGGTATTTCTCTAAAGTTTTGTAAATGTGCTCGGTACTAGTTAATTGATTAGATTGGTCAATATTTACCTTTGCTGTTGTGCAGATGTATTTATTAGTTCTTCCATTCTTCTAAAATTTTTGAGTGCTACTAAACGATATTATGTGAATTCTGCAGAACTACTCCTCTATAATCACAGTCCATCCAGAGATCATTGATGGAAGACCAGGAACAATGGTGATTGAATCATTTGTGGTGGACGTACCTGATGGTAACACCAGGGATGAAACCTGTTACTTTGTGGAGGCGTTGATCAGATGCAATCTGAGCTCCTTGGCTGATGTCTCAGAGAGGATGGCTGTGCAGGGCTGGACCGATCCCATCAACCATTAAGTAGGTCTAATGGGAGAACACGGTCAGGTTATGCAACTATAAGATCTGTGGCTTTCTAATCCCAGACCAGGTGTAGAGATTGGTTGGATTATTCCTTCCACGTTCTCAGAAGTTTTGGGTGTGGGTTGTTGCCAATTTGTATTTCAATCTCAAGGACGCCTTTCCCCTACCATCCTCATCTGCATCTACTTAAGAACAGCTAAGTTTCTCCTCTTCAGTTTATGCAAGATGAGATCCTCAGCTTCATGAACATCAGAGGATGGGAGCGGGAAGTGGTCCTTTGTTCTCTGCTATTCTTCCTGGACTATCTGCATGGTGGTGTATTACTAGAGCTATTTGTAAATATTTATGTTGGAAAAAAAAACAGAAAAAAAAAGAGCTGCAGCCTTTGCTGTTTCATGTTCATTAGCAAGATCTCTGTACGGGTAGGAAAAGGACCCCTGTTAGTTGCTGCTCAACTTTGTTGCTGTTATCTCTTACTCTCGTGTAAGTTTAGTATTTTTTGTTTGTTTGTAAGTTGATTTATTCACCTTTTTCCTCAAGAATTTAAGTTTAGGACGCATATATCAAATTGACTCTACTTCTGGTTCCTAGAAGGTGTGATGCACTTCACTTTGCTTGGAGGAAGTGCAAAGATATGCTGATTCTAGTTGTGCGGTTGTTATCAATCCAACTTGTTCTTCCCACCTCACTTGTAAAAGAAGGGCCCTGATCCCTCAGGAAGAAGGTGGGGTAGGGGAGAGAGAAATGTAGCAATAAGAGATTATTAGCATGGTTTAATTAATGCAATTAGTGGAAGCTTACTCATATTAATGGGAGGTAGGATGATTTATTGCAATTAGTGGATCAGTGGATGCTTACTCGGTCGAGATTATTAGCAGATAACGGATTAAATTTCCCTGAAGGCATCTTCAATCCTATCTTTAAAATTTAGATCTTTAATAATTCTATATTTTCAAAAGAAGAGATAGCACACAAACTTAAATGTTTATTTCTTACGTATATCTTTTATAATTTAGTGATTGGTTTGCGGGTTTAAGAGAATCCAAATATTCTTTTTGCACACAATATACTCCTCCTTTTCTTAATATAAGATTTATATCTTTTCTTAATATAAGATTTATATGAAGAATTGATTTTGATTCTAAATATAAAATCTAAGTTTCCATATTTATCATCCATATTTATCAACGTTTTCTTAATTTACTTTTATTTACGTTTCTTCAACAATAATTAAGAAAGATGATTAAGATGTTTTAAAAAAGACATGTTTTACTAATTAATTTATACAAATATATCTTATATGAAAGACGGAAGGGAGTAATTTTTTTTGCCCTTGCGGGACTTTTTTCCTTTTCCTTTGCCTCTCAGCTTTTAAGAAAGAAACAGGCTGGTGCTCGTTGTCAATTCAAATCCGCAATGGAATGTTTTCATATTTTTTTTTGATATTAGGAATGTTTTCATATTGAATGGCATTACCTTTACATAATATTATTGTATGGCAAAGATTGACTTGAATCCTTCATAGTTTTATTAACAAAATTTAATTTTTAATGAATATTAATTCTGACCCTGAAAAAGAAAAGAATATGTGTAGCATAAAACAATATTTCTCACTGACATTACCTTTACGTGGAAGATAGTAAAAGCATTCGAGTAAAATAAAAAATGTACAGTAAATAAACAAATATATAACATGTATCATAGAGATTTTGATTGGCCAATTCTGCAGCGTTTTGATTCCATAAATCAGATTTTGCCTCTTGCCCCGAGACTGAGAGAAGGAACCCACAACCTTGAAGAAATCTTCTGGCCAAAAGGTGAAAAAAAGAAAACAAACTTGAAGAAACTCTCTTTTGCAGTAAAAAGTGCCCAAGTCATAATGAGATATATGAATTTACTAAAAGAAAACACCATTCCTCCTTGTATTATCATTTCTTTTCTATCCAAATCATAAAAGTATTATAATCACATTTACAGAATCCAACATGCTCTTCCTATCATGTAAAAAAAAATGACAATAACTGCTCTGAGTTCTCTTGCCCACACTTCTTACTACCACCTATCATTGCAGGAGCACTTTCCATTAACAAAATGGTGAAAGCGAGCACCATCCTTGAGGACAACACTTCTATTTTTAGCCAAAGATATGTACTTTGCTGCTGCATGACAATCTTGGCAAATTCTTGTGTTCTTAACAACCCTTATAGGTTCTCCATTTTTGGACTTCATCAGTGCATATGTGATAGCCAACTTCTCTGTGTGACTGAGCAGAACCTTCTCCTTCTTACTGTCATCAATGTTCTGATATACACATTTAATATCAGGAACATAACCCAGCTTTCGGATTTCGGAAATCAAATGATATAGCTCAAAATATATGTCCCCTTCTTCTGGATGTGGTTTCCCCTCGGTGGAGAACAGATGAATTGTCTGATTCATTTGTGTCCAGCTCCATACATTTGGGTTCTTCATCCCCCGGGCGACCATCGATTCTTTAACACGCTGCACATCCTCCCATTGGTTTAATGCTGAATATAAGTTCATCATTAACACATAATTAGCAGAATTGTCTGGTTCCAACTCGAAGAGATGTTTTGCAGCGATCTCTGCTAGTCTTACTTTTTTGTGAATTCTACAGGATGCAAGAAGAGCACCCCAAATACTAGCATCTGGTTCCATGGGCATAGTGTTTACAAAATCCCAAGCTTCATCAAGATAGCCAGCTTTTCCAAGAAGGTCTACCATGCAACAATAATGCTCAATAGTTGGGTTCAAGTTGTAATCTGTCTTCATACTATCAAAATACTTCCATCCTTCATCAACTAAGCCTGAATTCTTGCAGCCAGAGAGAAGAGCAGTGAAGGTTATAGCAACAGGCTGGATACCCGTTTCGCGAAGTTCATTGAAAAGTTTCATCACTTCTTCCCCATGACCATAAATGGCATATCCCATCATCATGCAATTCCAACAAGGAAGTGTTTTGTTCTGAATTCTTCTGAAAATATCAATAGCCACTTTCAATCTACCTGCCTTACTGTACATGTCAATGAGGGCAGTGGCTATATATACGTCGCCCACAAAACTAAGTCTCAGGCTTAAGCAGTGTATCTCCTCTCCTTTCTTTAACAAGGATAGGCCTGCACATGCAGATAGTAAGCTGCAAATGGTAGCAGGGTTTGGTTTCACATTTTCTGCTTGCATTTGGCTGAAAAACTTCAGGGCATCCCAGTATTTCTCATTCTGTGAACATCCCGATATAATAGCAGTCCAGGAAATCACATTAGGAGTTAATCCTGAACTCTTGATCCGATGAATTACAGCCAAAGCTTCCTCACTATAGCCACACACTGAATACCCTGACACCAAACCATTCCATGTCACCAAATCAGGTTCTATACCTTCCTCCTCCATCTGAGTTAATAGTGTTTCAGCATTATTAAACTGGCCCTTGAAGGAATAGCCAGATATCAATGAATTCCAAGCACAAATGTTTTTGTTCTCTGTATTATCAAACACTGCTTGAGCTTTGTCTAAGGAATCGTTCTTGACATACATATCCACCAATGAAGTACACACATAGACATCATAGTCAAGCTTATTTCTTATAACATAACCATGGATTTCTCTCCCTAAAGTGAAGAATCCCAATTCAATGATCGCTTGTATGGCACTGGTGACCGAGCACGAATCTGGCTTGAAGCCTGCACTTTGCAGTCTCCGGAAAATGGTGAGGACTGAGTTGTATGACCCCTGAAGGAGATGGGCAGACAAAAGAGAATTCCAAGTTATAATGTCTGGTTTGATACCCAATGAATCCATTCTTCGGAAGATATCCCACACATCATTCAAACTGCCAGTGATAGCATGACTTGAAATTATTGAGTTCCATGAAGACAAGTTATGATCTTCCATAGAATAGAAAACAGTCCTAGCTAGCTTCAGTTCATTGTTTCTAGAGTACATGCTAATTAAGGAATTGGAAATAGACACATTTAATTCTAAGCCACATCTTAAAACATACCCATGAATTTGTTTCCCTTCATTGAGAGCTCTTAGCTTCCCACACGCTTGAAGTAACTTCACCATGGTTCCACAAGTGGGCTTGGCAGAAGATAGCTGCATCCTATGAAACAATGCCAAGGCTTCTCCCCAACGTTCACTTCTCAAGTTCACTATAATTATTGTATTCCACAAGAAATCTTCATGGTGTGGCGTTTCATCAAACACTTGATTCGCTTTATCTACACTCAAGCACGTCCCATAGAAATTGATCAATGCACAATTCAAGTGCACGTCAAAATCTAGGCCTCTCTTGATCATACAAGCATGAGTTTCCAACCCAAGCCACAAATCCATCAAAGTGGAGCAAATTTTCAGAACTACAGTAAGAGCTCTACTATTTAACTCCACTCCTGTATTATGCAATTCCTTGAAGGCCTCCAGAATCTCATGGGGGTCACCACCGAAACTTTCGAACTCGTCCACAAAAGAATTCCAGAGAAGATAGTTCCTGGTAAAACCTACAAAGAATACTTTTGTTGCAGACATAAAATCCCCAAATTCTAAGTAGTACCTGATCAAGCTGTAATCCATGGCTTGCAAGTTCCCCTCAAATGGCATTTTGAGTATCTGAGCATGCAACATTCTGACAGATTCCAAAGTCTTAATCTGACCCATGTTATCATTCAAAAGGTGAGAGCTTGAAGAAAGTTTAGGCGAAGAAAATTGAGTAGAAGCTAAATTTGATGTATCTATCATTCCCTGAGGAATTGAAGCGGGTGAATGGCTTCGAGGTGGCAATTTGGTTCGTCGATGAGGAACAGAACAAGGAGTAAGATGATGAATATGAGCTAATTTGTCCATAGAGCTTTGGCACTGAGAAGAAAAGAGAAGTGCCATTGGACAGAAACAATGAGAGGTATGATATGATAGTTATACGAAATATGTCAAACTTGAGTCGTTCTTGAATATTGATTCGTTTCTTTTTATTATTTTATTTTTACTACAAGATTCAGGGAAATGAGAGTTCGAAGCAAGAAATTGGATTTTGTGGATAAGGTTTATCCTATTCGACCGGCAAAAAAGGGGGGGCCAACTAGACAAGGCCGAACCGGAATTCCTCCACTTAAAAGTAGGGAAAATTACATCCAGATCCCAAGGACCATAAAAAATAATAAAAAAGATCCAATAGAAATTCACATATCAAAAAAGTCTCTAGGGAGGGACTTTTTTGATATTATTTGTATGGAAACAAAATCCGGTTTTTAAATTTTGTTGTAAATATGATCTTCTTATTGTAAATATGATTTTTTATTGTAAATGGTCGATTTTAAATTTTGTTGTAAATATGACGCTTCTTATTGTAAATATAACTTTTTTTCTGTTGTAAATGACCTGTATATTTAGGGACTTGAGTTTGATACAAAATTCAGGTGTTTAAATATTGTTGTAAATATAACACTTTCGGTTGTAAATATAGTTTTTTCTGTTGTAAATGATTATGTTTTTAAATTTTGTTGTAAATATAACGTTTTTTACATTTGTAAATATACACTTCGCATTGTTAATACAAATAATATTAAAAAAGTCGCAGGAAACACGTAATTTGATGATTTTAAGGGACCTTATTATATTTTTTTCTGATCCTTAGGACCTACACGTGATTTTCCCTTAAAAGTATTCTTTAGGGTGCATATTCAAATTTCACTTCCATCAAAAGATTGGAGGATCAAACTTGCTCAAATTTTTTTCCAATGATACATAAGTAAGACATTTTTGGTATTTTATAGAGAATATGGATTAAACTCATTAAAGACTGATGTACACATGTCTAATATGTGATTATAAGAATTGGTGTGCATCTTTTTCCTCTTGCATTACAAGAATCAAGGCACGACGACTTACTATCTGGTCTTATTTATGAGTCATTTTTTTATTATCAAATCTTACATACTAATGAGAAGTAATTAACTCAATAATTATGGGGGTACATTTCCAACTTTACCTTTATTTATGAATTAGTATTTTTCAATTTTTTCTTCTCTCGCTATCATTAATATGGGTTAAATTGTCACAATCTCATTTACTACCCTTAAACTTGAATTATAAATAAGATCAATTTTTTTTTGTCAAAAAAGACTTATAAATAAAACTAGAGTGATATATATTATGCGGAAGTTCTAAAAATTTAATATAAAAGGAATAAAATTTAGTTTAAGATGCTTATATCCATTACATAATTACTCCAATTATACTTCTTATTTTGCTATTGTTAATTGTTAAAATAAATATGTGCATTTGTAAAATTTAGCTAAAAACATCAGTAAGTTTTTGAATAAGCTCTTATAATATAAAGTAGGATTTTTTTTTTTTTTTCATACAAACATGTTCTATCTCCTATGAACTTGAACTAACGAAATAAATAAATTGACTTAAATTTTCTACATATAAAAAGATTGATAATAATTATCATTACTAACTTGTTATGTGTTATTTTTTAATCATATAAAATTCATGGGCATGCATGCGACGAGATGTGAATGAAGCTATAAATGAGGCATTTAAAAAGAATCCAAAAAATAATTTGGTAAATACAAATTTATTCCACATAACTCTGCAAAACTCCTCCTATTATAAAAAAAGTCGACTGATTAACTTTAATTACAATATCAAAATAAATCAAGCACTAAATATTACCCACACACATCAGAACAAAAGCATTTTTTAACTTAAAAGTTAACAATTTAAATATCAATCTTGACAAGAAAAAATTCTGCTCGTACCTGCATAATCAAACATTTACAATATTATTATACTATTGCTACGGGTTGAGGGTAGAATTTTTTTTTCCCCAGCTATAGCATACTCTCATCTTGTAACCTTGTACTTACAAAACAGAAGAAGAAACAATTGCTTCTAAATAATGATGTATATCATCCGTCAATACTTTAATTCTTCTGAATTCTATGATTACAGACACATCAACCCAACCATATCGATCTATCTTACTTTTCAAGTATGTATCCTTGATCAAATTTTCTTGACTAAAATAATACTAAATCTGTTTCTCAATCTTGGGTAGTTGGGTATAACTCAAGATCTTTTGGTAGTAGTGGTCTTTGAATATTTGATGGTCTTAAATATAGACTAGGACTATAATAAGAAGGAGGGATAATCTTCAAATTGTTCATCAAATAATGACGAGGATTATAGAAAAAAATAGAAGGATTACTTAAATCATCAGAATGATTTGGAAGCAGAGGAGATTGTGATCCGGTGGTTCTCGGTGTACGGTGAGCCTTGTCCATCAGTGACGGTCACTTGTGAAGGAAAAAGAAAAAGAAAAAGTAATGAGGTGAAGGAAATACTGTAATTACTTGTGAAAGATAAAGTTATGGGGTGACTAGAATTTGAGGGAGAGAAATGAGTGATGAGAGAGTGAATACCAAACTCTAGTTCTGATTACCAATGGACTTCACCTGAACATTAACACACCAAAGCACAGTCTCAGGCTCAAAAGATTTGTTCTAAAGAAGATGAAGAGAAACAAAGCACAGGTTGTTAATGGCCTCCCAAAGGCTTCCAGCTTATACTATTTAGCAGAGCACTCTGTGTCATCTTCCTGGTGCAGACTGGAAGCCTTTGAGGGGACATCAACAACAAGCACTTTGACAATACACCCCACTCTGCTCTGCTCTCACCACTCACTCAGCTGCCCTCCTATTTATATAATATGCTTCCTCCTAACTTAAAAAACAAATACTCTCATATATATATTATATTGCATCCATATTAACTGTGCAATTATTGATGCATTATTAGAGTCCAGACTAATATATATAGATGTTAATATAATGTGATTAGATTTTGGTTATTTGATGAAAGTTAATACTCTCGCCTCCTAAATACAAGACATATTTATTTAATTTGATTAGATTAAGAAAGTTGATTAAGTTAGTTAATATGAGATGAATTTTCAAAAATATCCCAGTTACCTTCCTTCCTTCTCCTCTTTAATTATTGTTGAGGGAGCATCAATAGGGGTAAATTAGGAAAAGATTTATAACTGAGATCAATTCTCCAAATTTGTCTTATATTAAGAACTGGAGGAGTAAGTGATTAGTTAGTAATTAAGGACGTGCTTATTCCAATAACATACTACCTCCGGTCCTTGATATAAGATCTAGTTAGTAGTGTAATTTATATTAAAAACTAGACCTTATATTAAGAAGGAAACATATCATCTTTTCATCCTTTTTTTCTCATTATCTCTTATCAGCCCATCTAAATTATTGATTGGGAAACAAATTAAAGTAGTATTATAACATTTCAGATTGAATGGACGGACATGATTTAAAGATTATGACGGATGATGAGAGAAACTCAACCCTATTAAAAATTGGTGGAGGTAGTAAGGAGATCAATGTGTTTACTTTATTCATTTCAATCATTGGAGTCTCACAATAAACTTAATAGTGCACATGAATATGTTTACATGTAAACCAAACATGTCGTCTTCATGCTCATTTATCTATGCAGCTCGACTGCACGCATTTCCTTCAAGTCATCAAATCATTTCAATTATTGGAGTCTATGAATGAAATTCATGAAGTTCAAGAAGCTAGATGATGTGAATCTAGATGGCAATTCTGTCACTTTGCATGAGATCAGTCGCATGGAGGAGCACACAAGAGAAGAGTCAAATTCAAGAGGCTACAATGTATTTTTGGAGCCTCTTGACTTCTTTCTCTTCGTATTCCTCCACTTGATCGGGAGCAGATTTTTTCAGAATCTTTTCTCTCATTTTCTTCTCAGAATCCCATTTCCACTATTAGATGAAAAAATGAACGGTTTAGATTTAATATTTTTTAAGATAATGATAATAGTGTTTTATAAATTATTATTTTTTATTATTATTTTTGTTTGTATTACTGGTATAAATTGTGTAGATCATGATTTAAAAGTTAAGTTCATTTATTCATATTTAAAATAATAGTTATATAAAATATTAAATCTGGACCATCTATTTTTTTAAATCTGAAGGTGGAGATCAGATATTAAAAAGAAAAGGAAAAAAGGATTCTGAGAGAATCCAAACCCCCACTAAACCGATCTCATATAAAGTGACATATTTGCCCTCTAGATTCACATCACCATAGGAGCCGAGGCAATAAATATCAGTTTACACTTTACAATGGTGTAACTAAGGAGAGAGTACGCGAGATGCCGCATCTCATGAGCCTTCTCTTTTCTCTTGAAGCTCCCGAAAGTCCAGTAAAGGAGGAGTACCACGTCAGCATTAAACAAAGCAAATTTCAACTTGGATTTCTACCTCAAACTTCGTCTTATGTACAGGCATATTTGTCCCTTTGTCAAATATTGTTCTGTCTTCTACTTTCTCTTTAGTAACTTGTTTATCGAAGCTGCTTAGTTTATTAAGACTAATTGAAGACCTCACGTGTATATATTTCTCCCCATCACTCCCTCCCTCGACAAAGCAAGACAGTCATCATCAAAGTCAATCAATAAAATAAAGCCGTTTCATTGGAACTCTCTCAATTTCAAATTCACAAAAGCCAAAAGGTTGAACCTTTCTCAAAAGTGCAGGGGTGGGCTGAAATGGGTCTGTTCAATAATGACAGAGTAAACATCAAATGGAATTGCATATTGATGCTGACTCATCTTTGGAATTCATAATGGTTCTAAATGAAGGGGAAAAAACTAAGTTAACAGTGATGTATGTAAAGTAAAATAATCTAAACAAACACATATTATAATTCATTTTAATATGTTCTTATGCTTAATCGTGATTGGTTTGGTTTAAATGCTTTTCACACATCGAATATACCGAAGGATCTCTCTCCATACGACAGCACAACTTGATAATCTGATATTGTGAAGTCCTTTCTCCGTAACACAGGTAAGTGCATTCTGCATCATACCTAGCTGCCTTCTTTCTGCACTAATATCTCTGTCTGAAGAAACTTGAGCATATGCCTTTCATGGAAACAGAATAATTTAAATTAACTATATTTCGTTGCAGCATCATTGTGGGAATTTCTAGCAGGAAAGATGCTTCAGGCCTGGGCATCAACCAGAAAAAAGGACCTGTATGTATCCAAAATGACTCTGGAAAGTAAAATTTGTTGAGATTGAATGATCACATTGAAGCACAAGAGATATATTCTGAATATTATTGATATTATTGATCCTTGAGAATAAAAGTATAAGGAGCCCTTTATATAGATAAACTAATAGGCTAACTCTAACCCTAAAATCTGTCATAATCCAATCCAATCAGATCAAATCATAATATCTTGGAGATATATTCCTAATATATAATATTTATATCTAATATAATAAATACTAAACGATATTCCAACACATCAGACATCTCACTTTTTATTTGCCAATTCTCAGTTACAATATGTGAGGATTGATTTCACATTCAGACACCAAATCCTCCAATCATTCTTAAAATTCTCACACATATTTGTCATCAGAAGAAGGAAGTACAGTATCTAAAGAGAAACTGCTAATGCTTTTTTATGATCTTGCCATTGATCACTGGTAACAAAGCCTATAAAATTTTGAGGGATGTGTGGAACATTAGATTGGCTTGTATGCATACAGTTTAAGGTAATTCAATAGAGAGTTCAATCTCGGGCAAAAAAAGAAAAAGAAAAAGAAAAAGAGAGAGAGTTCAATCTTTTGATCGGTTAAACTCTCCACCACTACACGTTTACCTTGAGACTCTCACCTTAGTATTTATTAAAAAGGTTAAACTTTTTTAGTAAAGTAGTAAACTTAAGGATTAAAAGGCTTCATTTATTTCAAAGGGTCATTGACAGATCAACGGATTTTTGAAATTCTACTAGACTACTCTAGCTTGACCATATGCTTGGGATTACGCACAATCATAAATATTCCACAAAAAATGCAAATGTGCCTATTGCATCTCGGAGTCGATTTTGTTAGATTAAAATAAAAATATATGTAACAGTGAGCTCCAGAAGGTGGATATCACCATCATATTGAACCCGATCTTTTGATTAGCCGTTGATTTATTCCATTTTGCCCAATAAACACAAAATATATTCTATAAAAATAGCAATGTTTACATTATCAATCTACTATTATACAGAAAAGCAAGTTGCAGATATCAATCAAGTTAATCAAATAACTAGAAGAGCTTAATTGAGCATTCTTTTCTGATCTCAACGTAATATCAGCTGTTTTTCATGATTACAGCACACATTAAGGAACTGTAGATGAGCAATGATGGTGGATATTCTTCCAATGTAGTGAGATTAAACTCTAGGCTAAATGCATATATATTGTTTCACAGTAGGTTCAAAAGCAGGTTAAGCTGATGCCTTCTTGAGTCACAAAACAAAGCATGCAAGCTCTTCTATAAGTTTTACCAGCGTTCTCTAGGACGGCCGTCTGGGGATACAGGAACAAGCTTCTCTTCATCTCTAGGTGTTGATTTTTCTCGTTTAATTGATTTTTTTAGTCCAATCTCCAAACTTTCAGCATCCTCATCAAAATCTGGTGGCGTGTCATCATCTTCATCACTCCAGTCATCTTCATCATCATCGTTGTCATCATCTTCAAATCCATCATCACTGAGAAAGTTTTCAGCATCTGACCACTCATTCCCCTCTTCACCACTTTCAGCTTCTCCATCATCAGTCTCTTCCATTCCATCCTTGTCTGTTTTGGGAGCACTTCTCTTGGGAAATCGTTGAACAGAAACCAAAGAACGAAGCTTTTCTTTTATAAGCAAAAATCTGTCCTTCTCTATCAACTGTGAATCACGATAAGCTTCCCTCAGAAACACAGAATCCCTGTCTCCTTTCAAAGAAACATAGAACATATCAGGATGCCTGATCAACATCCCTCTTAGCTGCTGAGAGAATCTGAACTCTTCTCGAAAGTGAGTAAGGTGATCAACAAGGGTTCGCTTCTCAACAGTGAGGCTCAAAATCTCATGAACCACTCCACAAGCATGCTTCTCTTTCTCCCGAGTCCCGGGCCTAAGCTCTGAGAAATCTGAGTATGGTGATGTGTAAGGTATGTCTCTGAACTGCATTAACCTCCTAATCTCACCCTTTGACAGATGAAGACCCTTAGGTAGCTTTACAGGATTGAATCTGGGAGGCCTGTCTATAATTAAGTTTTTTTCTTCTAGTTCTCTCATTCGATTTTCTTCTGCAGATAGCTCAGCAGCTGAAACAGCAAGCTCTGGATCCCAATGAGTTAATTCCAGCGCCGGGCCTCGCTCAGTTGCAACAACTCTGAAGTATTGTGGATACCGATGACAAATAGTTTCACGAAATTCTAGTGGGAGCCCCAAATCAGTCCTCAGATGAGCAATCTTCTCCAACAATATCCGTTTTTCCAGTGACATCATTAACAATTTCCTCAGCTTCACAACTAACAAATCCTCCATTTCATTTCTAATCTTCAACTCCTCGAAATAACACCGTTCAGCTTCTGGTGTTAACTTAAATTTCAGAGAGTAAATTCCCTCCTCCATAATCTGAAAAACTGCAGGGAATTTCTTCAACAATGCAATAAACCGCCGCTTTTTTTGGAGACCCAATTCTCTTCTAAATTTACCCAGCTGCCGAAGTGACATAATTCTATCAGGTTGGCTAACTAGAATCTTCCTTATCTTTAGAACCAATTTCAGCTTCTTGTCCCTTTGTATCACATTATCAAAGGGAATTTCTTTCCTTCTCTTCACTGCCGCTCTGATAGGGCATGGCAGGGGATGAACTTTTCTCCTATTAACCAAGTTAACATTTTCCCGAGACAATACCAAACTCGTCCCTAAAAATTGCGACCTTTCTACTGGAATCGTTAAAGCGGAGTAGTGGGATTTCGCAAAAGGAATTGCTTTTTCAAGCAAAGGAAATTTATTTGATATAAAGAATGGTAAAGAAGTAAACGAAGAGACTTTGGGCGAAGGAAACGACATATGCATATCCATCTAACTATCTTCGAAACTACTGGATAAAATCGAAACTACTCAAGAAGTTCCAGAAAGAGATAATTTAGAAGGGAGATAGAAAACATAGACTCACCCGGGTGAGCTTAGGTCGAGTAGTATTGCGAGGCTGCAACTGGTTCCGACGAGGGTATGGATACTAGCTCAGGGTTTATCTACAAGCAACACTCATAAACCCTTCACAGAGATGCGCTCTAATGAGGAGAGTTGAAGATTGAAGAAGAAAAATCTGGGCATGGTACGACGCCGTTTTGTTGTAGAGATATTCTTAATTAATAATTCAAAATTAATTAATCTAATTTACCGATATTGGCGGTAAACGACGCCGTTTCACGGGAGTTCAGTGGGGGCTTTAACGGCTCAAAGTCATGGCTACTAGCGTGCGAAGAGACCAGGCCGGTGACTTCCGACATGGGCAAGAAACGAGAACGCCGATCCGCGCCGGGTTCTGGTAACCGCGATAACCGAGCTGAATCGTCCACTCGACGCGATAACCAGGGTGAATCGGCTTCGGGTCGCAAACTCGTTCCCTTCTTGGTCCTCTTCTTCATCGCATCTTCCATCATTTCCGTGATCGTGTACCGGTTTAAGTACCCTCCTAAGCACAGTAGGGATTGGGATGCATATCAACAAGACATTGTGAATTCCGATTTAAGTTACCGAGATGTGTTAACTGTAAGTCGCGCCAAAGACTGATTCTACTGTTTAACTGCCGAGAAATTCTTTTGAGGAAATAGAGATTATTTTAGTGATTAGCTTCTCTTTCATTTAAATTAGCCGCCTTGTTTGGTGGTATTATTTTCTTTTCTGAAATTTCGGCTGCTTAAAAGGGTGTAAGAGAGAGTTAATCCTATATAATATCTAACTTTGTGATTTTGCAAGTAATTAGGAGAATTCGAAAGTATCAGCAAATACATCTCGACGGCACTATGATTATCCTGTGCTTGGCTACATTACTCCATGGTATGTATTTGTAGCTTCTCGTTGAGTTTGCAAAAATGCTTAGTAATTTTGAAATATGATACCTGAAATGCAATACTTGTTACTTTACGAGGAGATCGTGCGGCCCAATTTTATGTTGAATTATTTGTTTTTAACATGTCTTTGAACCTAGTTTCCAGGATTCAAGTGCTACTGAAAATGGCAATTAATATACTAGAGTTTGGTTTTGGAAGGTGATCATTAGGAAGAAGGAGAACTACTTTGTAGTATGCACATATTCATTACAAGAACCTTGTTTTTGTATAAGGCGTGTATCCTTTAACAATGCTTGTTTAGGTGATGCACACAAGAAAAATTGTCTTATATCGGTAATTAAAATCCAAATATGATTTTATATATTGTAGCCAGATATTTTCCTGTATGAACGATTGTTCCCCGATTAAAGGCTTCTTAACGTTATATATCTGTATGTGCTAAATGTTGCAGGAATTCCAAGGGTTATGAATTGGCAAAACGTTTCAACTCTAAGTTCACACACCTATCTCCTGTCTGGTATAAATTGAAGAGGTAAGCAATAAGTCCTAGATGACTTACTGAAGAATAGGAGGGATAAGGCATTTATATGCTAGGGTCTTATTTTCAAAATAAGGTTTCATACAGATATTACAACCATATGGATCATCTGCATTATAGAGGAATTTAAGTGTATATTTATAAATCCTGGGAGTTAATTAGAAAGTTTTAATTAGCTTATTATTGTTTTCATTTTCTTGCTCTATGGTTTGCTTCATCAATTTTCATTGCCAGCCAGCAGACTAGCTTAGTTCTGGAGGGAAGACATAATGCTGACACAGGATGGATCTCAGAGCTAAAAAATGCAGGAGACGCTTTGGTAAGAAGTAAATCTCATGAGCTTAATTTTGTCTTAGCCATCATTAAATTGACATCCACCTTAGGCCAACTCAATAATTTTGCTCATAGCTGATTTTATTTTTGAAAGCTGTATAGGTGATGATATTCTTGATTGTTGATTTGTAAACAAGAAAGAAGAATGCCAGATTGAATTGGAGAATTACATATGAGTTGGCTGATGGGAGTGGTAGTGATTTAGGTGGTTGGTTTGGATCTGAATCACTGTGCTCAATCTCTTTCCCATTCAAATATTAGGCCACTTTAAACCCTGTGATAGAATATGACTCCTTAAACAACTAAGGGCCCGTTTGGATGAGCTTTTTTCGTTGATAAAAAAGCACTTTTTTAATGCAAAAAAAATGCTCATTTTATTAATTTATGTGTTTAGATGATATTTTTTAAAAAAGCAGAAGTCACAAAAAAAAGCCAAAATCCTTCTTTTTTTAAAAGTTCCAAATTTGAAGCTTAAAAAAAAGCACTACAAAAAAAACACTTTTTTTAAAAGCCCATCCAAACGGACCCTAAGAATAAAGGGTAACTATTTGCAAATTTCATAGGCCTTAGTGAGGAATAAGGATACTTGTGTTGCCTGTTCTTTGGCTGCCTTTATTTAAAGTTTGTGATACCTTGCATTCATTTACCTGACTTTGTATATTGCTCTCCTCTTCTTTAAATCGGACCTTATTTAACCTTTCTTGTAGCTATTGCCTAGAATTGTCTTGGAAGCTTCACCAGTAGAGCTGTTGACAAAGAAGAAACAAAGGAACAAAGCTATTAACCTTATAGTGACAGAGTGCAAGTAAAGATTCTATCTTTTTCCTGGATTCATCTTTTTAGGCAATGTCATTGTGGGAATAATTTCAGCATCTGTATGCTAGGAAAATGCCAACATTATATCCGAAAAAGGAAGAATTGTCTATCATTAATCGAACAGCTACTATGACTCTGCATTAAAAACCACGCATAATGGTTTTTCTTTCTTGTTGCATTGTGTACTGTGATTCTCCTTTTACATTAATGCTCTTTGCCTGTAGGGAAATGGGATATGATGGTATTGTGTTAGAATCTTGGTCAATATGGAGAGCTTATGGGATCTTGCATGAGCCAAGCATGCGGAATTTGGTGAGTATTTGATCATTTACATTTTTACTAAAAACCTTTATTGGGCAAAATTATCGTATAGAACTTTGCTTTAAATAATGGGTTAAGGTGCAAAAATGTACATGTGCTTTATCCCGAGGAGCACTTAACACCAAGTGTTTTTTTTAGGTGCAAAAGTGCACGCGTGGTTACAAATTAAGTGTAAAAATACCGTTTGACCGTTAAGTTTGACTTTCAAAGGTGCAAAAATATACATGTGGTTTGGCTAAAGGAGTGCCCAACACCAAGTGTTTTTTTTTAGTTTAATAATTTTATTTCAATTAAACGAAAATTATTATTTCTCCAGGTATAATTCCGGGAAGGCCAAATTTTTTATTTCCATAATTTTTTTTAATTTTTAAATCCTTATTAAATTTTCTAATTAATAATTAATAAATGAGTATTTATGCATTTAAAATTTGATATTATAAATACTATATTTAATTAAAAATAATTTTAATTTTTTGATCTAACAAATTGAACTAGAAATTATTTAAATAATTTTTTAACCAAAACCGAACAATATTATTTAATTTTGGGAAAATCATTTTGAGGGCCCTTTTTGGAGAAAAAAATCCCAAAAAAGACCTCATAATTCGAAATCCCGAAAAATGGCATTTTCGAGATTTTCGAGAATGCTTGCGTGAGTTGTTAACGGGGCGATATAGTTGTTAAATTAACAACTATATCGGTCCCATTAACAACAATTTTCTAACGACTAAATCAAATTTCCATTAACAACTATATCGGCCCGTTAACAACTCATGGAGATTAGAAAATCCCGAGTTAGGGCCATATATTATTTATAATATCAAATTTCAAATACATAAACACCCATTTATCAATTAGTAATTAGAAAATTTAATAATTATTTTTAAAAAACATCAAAATAAATTATGGAAATAAAATTTTTACCATTTTTACTTATTGAATAAATCCTCCTTCCCAAAATGATAAATTAAAAGAAAAAATTTGGCCTTCCTGGAATTATACCTAGACCTAGGGAAATAATAGTTTTCCTTTAATTGAAATAAAATTATTAAATAATAAAAAAAAGCGACTTGGTGTTGGGCATTTCTTTTAGTAAAAACATATGTATTTTTGCACCTTTGAAAGTCAAACTTAACGTTTAAAGTCAGACTTAACGGTCGAACGGTATTTTTGCACATAATTTGTAACAACGTGTGTACTTTTGCATTTAGAAAAAGCACTTGGTGTTGGGCGCTCCTCGGGGTAAAGCACATGTGCATTTTTACATCTTAACCCTTAAATAATTTAGGGCTAATATTTTGTTTACACTTTTTCCTGGATTCAGCTGCTAATTGTCAAGGTACTGTTTGCTTACTAGAGGTTTAGGGACTTCTTCTGATAGTTTTGTTACACGTTGGCCAGAAGGAATCTAATAGTTTTATTATCTAATGATGCTCTAAAGTTTTCTGGTCTTTAAATGAGGTCTATTTGGTTCCCTTTTCTCGTGTATCTTTGTTCAGCAATATGCAGATCACCATGATTCTGTTTTTTTAGTTGCTATTTTTAGACCTTCATTCTTGAGACATATTTTAATGTGCCCATTCTCTCAGCAAAAAGGCAAACAGAACGTTATAAGCCCAATAGTCATGTTTGCTGTGGGACATAGTTCAACTTTTTGCTCATGATTGTGCTTAATTATCCTTTCCCCTTTTTTTCCAAGTACAGGCATTGCAGTTCATAAAACAGCTTGGAGAAGCCTTGCAGTCTGTGTCTGGCAGAAAGATTGAGCAGCAGCTGCAGTTGATTTATGTCATAGGCCCACCATCTTCGAAGAAGCTTCAAGAGCATGACTTTGGTGCAAAAGATCTTGAGATATTGAGTGAAGTTGTGGATGGATTTTCATTAATGACATACGACTTCTCTAGTCCTCATAACCCAGGCCCTAATGCACCATTGAAGTGGATTCAATTTATACTAAGTCTGCTTCTTAGTACCCCTGACCATAGAGCCAAGAGCCTTGCCAACAAGATACTCCTTGGCATAAACTTTTATGGAAACGATTTCTCCCTTTCCAGAGGTTACTACTTGCTTTGATTAGTTGATTTATTTGCAGTATATACATAGCTTAATTTGTTACAGCAGGTGCGCCTTATCATGGTCTGCCATTGTTTTTGTTTATCTGTCAATTTATAACGCCGTGCTTTTTCACCCCCAACCGTCATGAGATTATTGAAGAGCACTTTTGTTTTCCTGAGTAGATTTGAGTCTATCACTTTCAAATCCATTATTTCACTAGAACTCGCAATAGGATAAAACTTGGATAGCAATTGGAGGTACTTTTGTTGGGGTTTTAAAATCAATTTATCATGTGATATTTGAGTTGATTTTTTTGGTCATATTTTTATTTTTTATTAAAAAACCACGATCACCTTAAAAATCACATATAGGCTTTTTCAATTTTTATATAATTAGATAAATGATCATGCGCGTTGCATAGAGTCTAAGAAATGAATGGCTTGGCTTGTAAATAGCATGATCTGTTATAGATTTTATAATCTATATTGATATTGATGGTAACTTTAGAAGATGTTTCACTCTTTCTTTTTAGCATTCAAAAATTAATGCAGGCATATTTGTTTTACATATTAAAATTTGCAAGTGCAGGTTCAGAAGGGGGGCCTATTCTGGGAAGGGACTACCTTTCACTGTTGGAGAAGCAGAGGCCTGTACTAGAGTGGGACGAGAATAGTGGTGAGCATTTCTTCTTCTACGTTGATGACGAGGGTCACAAGCGTGTTGTGTTCTATCCATCTTTAAAGTCAATTTCCTTGCGCCTTGAGGAAGCTCGTTTATGGGGATGTGGTATTTCAATCTGGGAAATTGGCCAAGGTTTGGATTACTTTTTTGATCTTTTATGAAAGCAACGAACTGCAGCTTTAAATATTGACCATAGGCTTGAGCTTGTTTTGTTTAAGTAGCTTTGTTATTTGTCCATGACTCCAAGTTACTTCGTTTGTCCTGTAGAGTTTTGTTCTTGTCCTTCTTTCGTGGAAATTTTTGGACTCCATATTTATCTTCCTTAAACGATCTCTCTTTTAGGACAAAAGGAAAAAGATCTCTCTTTTTTATCTTTAACATATGTCAAGAGATGGGTTTCATTTCAAACTTCATAGAATGATATAGGATAAATGCTTTTTTCACTCTCCAAACAAAAAAGTTTCAGAAGACTTTGTATTCTTTTTCTTATGTATGAAAATGGAATGATAAGAGCAATAACTTGGAGTAGTAGATAACATGTGACAACAAAATTCGTCTGTTCTCATAATCTTGACTCTTGGAGTGATATTAATTTTTGTTATTGATTAAAAAAACACTCCTAGTCAAGTGGCAGAAGTTATTGGACTATTAAACTTCATTTTTTTTATTTAGAAAATACTATTCACAATTGATAACAAGAGAAACTCATTCCTACTGCGTCTTGAATATAAAATAATTTTAGAAGACTTGTATACAAATTTATCATATTCTTCTCACCAATAAATTTTTTAATATGAATTTTTTCAATTTTTTATTAATCTACTGATATCCGACACTACTAGTAACTATTGCCCGAGTCCAGATATCCGACTCTTTGGACGGCTAGATCGAAAGGATGCGAGGATGATGAGGAGGATCGAGAAAATCTGCTTCCACTAGTAACTAACTAATCAGGTTTGCAGAAATGTAGGCTCGTAATGGGGAACCTCGCTACCTCTAAACTGACTAATTGGGTGTGTTTGGTTTGAGGAGAGGGGAGGGAAAATTTTTATCGCGTCCTGACCAAATTGTCCTTAAAAATTTACATTAATTCACATTCGTAAACTGCACATAATCTAATGAAAAGTTTTCATGGTTCAGTTCATGTTGAATTTGTTTGGATATTTTATATTCTTTCTAAAACTAAAACCTTTTTTTTTTTTTGGTTAAGAAGCGATTTGGCCAACAAACTATTGCCTTAGGAGCGTCAAGCACAATTAACTATTAACTGGACCTTAAATACCAACAAACTATTACAAATGTTAAATAAACACAAATCCGTTTAATTAAGTTAACGTCCGTTTGGTTTTCTCACATCTACCCCAAACGAAGTCGGATCTACAGGGAACCTGCGAGGACAACATCAATCTCTCCTCTCACGAACGCTTCTTGAATCAGAATTAAACTAGTAAATCCCTTCATCGCTTTAGAACTACACTTTTCTTGGCATCAAAATTGTGAAAACCTCAGTTTTTTGAAACGCATATTTCTGGTTTGAAATCAGATGTACCAGTGGAGGAAGTTCGAGTTCTTCGAGGAAAAATACGCAGGAAAATGCGCGATTCCTGAGGACGTGACAGGGAAGATCGAATGCTGCTCAAGCGGGAGAGGGAAGGTGGTGATTGGCTGTGATGACGACACCGTCTGCTTGCTTGATCGCGGTCTTAAGTTCAATTATGGGTTTTCTGTTTATTCCTCCTCCGTTCTCTTTCTCCAGCAGCTCAAGGTTCAATCTCTAATTTTCTCTCTCTATCTCTCAAAATGCAATTGAAATTGTTTCGTTCGGGTTTATGGAAAAATGATAACTAGCTACTGGTTTTTATGCGGTTTGTATTATGATTGATGATGATTCATAAACATATTCAGTAAAGGATGAAAGAACGAAAGAGCTGGTCAAGTGTTTGAAATGTCTTAAAAGCCCATAAATTTGTTGAAGCTATACATCCTCTTCTGTAATTGTTAATTTTGCTTCATTAGCTGAATTACCAAACGGACGTTAACTTAATTAAACGGATTTGTGTTTATTTAACATTTGTAATAGTTTGTTGGTATTTAAGGTCCAGTTAATAGTTAATTGTGCTGGACGCTCCTAAGCCAATAGTTTGTTGGCCAAATTGCTCCTTAACCATTTTTTTTAATACATTTGGCAAGCGTAAGCTTGAAACTCAAAATACATACCACTTAAGATAAAGAACCTAATTCATCCCTAACATGTGTAATGTCAAACATGAACCGAGTTCTACATCTTGGATGCACCTGTGTAATTACTCTTAGCTGCATATCATCTGCATGTGCCTCTCTAACTAAAATATCTGCACATTCAATGCTCTCCCTACTTGAGTAAGACAACACAATCTGCCAATCCTCATACATATGGAGGGGGGGATAGAGATTTGACTGAAGGGCAGATGCAGAAGAAGAGGGAATAAAATGTGAGGCAAGGCTTTGTAAGGTACATGTGCTGTGTCTTCTTTTCATTTCATAGCTAGCTAGCAATAGTACCAAAGCGTGAATTAATGTAAATTTTTATAGGCAATTTGGTAAAAATATCCCCTCCTCTCCTCTCCTCAAACCAAACACACCCTAAGTAATTATTGAGGCTGCATACTTAGGGCTCGAGCATGAGGCCATTGGTTAAATTGGAACAACGCACAACTAGTTGATCCAAGCGTTTGGTGGATTCCCAATTTCTCCATTTTTTATGAAAATTGATATTACTTCTAATTCTTAGCATAAAATCTACTTAACCAATTTGGGTATATTAAACAAATTAGATAATTTTTTTTGGATTAAAAATGTTTGTTGATTTCCCTAAAATACCTTCTTAAATCATTTTACATTGAAACTACCCATGGATTCCAACTCTTTTAATGTGTAATCAAAAAAGAAAAATGATAAACATGAGAATAAAGTGAATTGAGATTTTATATTTAGAACTAAATCTAATTCTCAATTAGCTCTCATATTACTATCCGAAGTTGGTGATTGCTATCACCGGTCATAAATACAAGAACCAGTTGATTTTTTTGAGAGATTAAGAAAACTAATTAAATTACTTTAAATGTTAAAGTATTTATATTTATCGTATTTTCTCTAAATTAATTTATTTGACTTATAAATTGATATATAATTTAGGGAAAATTACGCACAGGTCCCAAGGAAGAGAATTAATTACAATAAAGTCCCTTGAAATCATGAAATTACACAGAAGTCCCTAGGGACTTCTATGTAATTATTTGTGAATGTAAAATTACCATTTTGACCTTCCCTCTCTCCTCTCTCCCTTTTTCTCCTCTCTTTCCTCTCTCCTTCTTCTACTGTTGTAATCTTACTTTGCAATTTCTAAATCAGCTTGACTTGAGTCCGGAGGTGGCGGTTTCGGATTACGAATGGATCCGGACGGAACTCGATTCGTGTCTAAACGTCGTTGCTGATCATATGCTTCTGCATGGTGGTGGTTGGTGACGCTAATCAATAGGTTGTGTGAATTTGAAGCAGATGGTGTCGGTAACTCCCGCAATTGACCATTTCGGTGTGTTTCGTGGCAATGCGGGTATGAGAAATTCGGGGAGGAATTTAGGGGAGTCGGACAAGAAGAAGAAGAGTGAGTTAGTGGGGCTGAGTAGAAGCGAGGTAGGTGAGTCGAGAAGGGCGAGTTTAAATGGAGGTTGTGATTCGTATAGTTTCAGATTGGGGAATTTGCAAAAGTATGTAGAAGGAGAGCAAGTAGAAGCGATAGATGAAAAATTCTGAAGTGATAGATGAAAAATTCTAGGTTTTCAAAAGTTGTTGTTATTATATCGTTTTTCCATTTGTTGTTAATATAGCGTTTGTTGTTATAAATAGCCTACGGACGTGAGAAATAAAAAAATCCAGGTTTTCGAAGGTTGTTGTTAATATATGCTTTTTCTGATGTAAATATAGCATTTGTTGTTGTAAATAGGCTTTGGACTTGAGAAATGAAAAAACTCCAGGTTTTCGAAGGTTGTTGTTAATATATGCTTTTTCTGTTGTAAATATAGCATTTGTTGTTGTAAATAGCCTTTGGACTTGAGAAATGAAAATAATTACACAGAAGCTCAAAATGGTAATTGTACATTCACAAATAATTACACAGAAATCCCTAGGGAACTTCTGTGTAATTTCATGATTTCAAGGGATTTTATTGTGATTAATTCTCTTCCTTGGGACCTATGCGTAATTTTTCCTATAATTTAATCATACATAACATATGATATGATTATGTAACTTATTTAGATTATTTAATCTCTAAAAAATGTCAACTCTATCTTATATTTAGGGATTTGAACTGCAAACAATACTTGAATTTATGGAAAAAAGAATTTTAAAATAGCAAAATTCTAAATCAGGTTTGTTAATAAGGGTTGATAAGGGAATGATGAAATTTAATAAGTAATTCATAACTCACATTTTTTAAAATACTAGTAACTGATTTAGAATTACTAATTCAAAATTCTTTTACGTGTTTTTCCCTTGTTTTTATCTCGCATCTTTCCCTGTGCGCGAAAAAAAAAAACACCCATATCTTCAATCAGGCAAAATTTGAACGGCTATGCCTGTGACCCGACCCGAACACAGGGGCAATTCTTAACCCGTCCAATCAATCCCACACATGTTAGGAGGGATCAAACTAATTTTTTTTTGGGCCCTAAAATAAAGGCGCGCGAGAATTTGAACGAGGTCGAAATGATCTGCTAAATTGGCAGCCAAAATCTGAAGCAGAGTGTGTCCCTCGGTCCCTCCTCGCTTTCGCACTGGCTGCTCTGCCCAGCCTCATTGCTCTCTCTAATGGCCAGAGTTAAGACTGCGCCAGCTTCTCGCAAAAGAGGTACTTCCTTTCTCTCTTTGGTGTTCTAAATTTATTTCCTTTTTACTTTCAAAAAACCTAAATCTGTTTTCCTCTATATTCACAGGTAGAAGGGCCGCACCACAAACGGTAAGTTTCTCTCTATCTTTGTCCTCGGGATTGTTATTGGGTTGTGTTTGATAGTTGACAAAGCGTTGGACATAGAATTCTATTGTTACACGATTCATGTATATGCTATAATGCTGAGCTGAAGATGTGATGCTTGTTCACGACTTATTTTTGGACTTCGTGGTGCCTTATCCCGCTGCCTGCGATTTATCCTTAAGCCGAAGTTGGCATTGTATATACACGAATTTTCCCATTCAGGCAATGCTAAGCCAACTCAGGATTTAGAAACCATATTCTCTTGCTCATAATTTCACAGTAATCCAAATAATAACCTCCTTTTTTCGCTTTGGCATTGATACTTTGTTTATTTACTTATTTTTGTCCGAGGAAAACTTCTGTATAACGCCCAACTCAAAACCTCAAATTATGATCACAAAGGTGAAGGCATAATATTTGCATGCCGTAGATTAAGACATTGAGTCTAGTCTCAAAATTCTAAAACTGATGAAACATTATAACTGCCAAAGCCGCTGCGAAACATGGAATAAATTAGCTTTTGTATGTTGTTGTAACTGTAATTCATATGACTATGTTCATATTCTAGTTTTTAAACTTAATTTATTCTGTACCTTTGTTTTCTTGGAACAAATCTGTTTTATTCTTTTATATATTTTGTTTCCTTTGAGTATTCTGAAGCCTGCAACTACAAGAGCAACCAGGAGTACAGATCAACCACAGAGTATGTGCTGCTAATTTCCTGAATTAGGTTCTGCCAAATTAGGGTTTTTAAATTACTTATCTTCTGTTTAAATATAAAATTATAGCATCACAAAGTCAGAGGCCGAGGAAGAAACATCGCTTTAGACCAGGAACAGTGGCTCTTCGTGAAATTCGACACTATCAGAAGAGTGTCAAACTTCTACTCCCAGCTGCCCCTTTTATAAGATGTGTGAGTTATTAACTTCATCTGTAATGCAAATGTTGGTGCCTGGTTGAGTTTATAGATGCTATACATGACTATTGCATATCTCCATGCTTCTGTGCATGGAAAGAAAAACAAGACTCGCAAACACTTTTTAAAGCTGTTTATAAATTATAGATTAATGGAACTTTGTAGCATATTTGCAGATATGAAAACCATAGGATGTAATTAAGTGAAAACTAGAAGATTGTGTTGGTTGTTTTAGTATTAGTATGATTATTTTAGATAATGCCAGTACTTATATTTCAGCCAATTTTTCTGAATGACCTTTATGTCTCAAAAAAGAACCTGCCGTCTTTGTAAATTTTATACAGACATGGTTAAAAAATTTGTTTTGGGGCGTCACCGAACCTCCATTTAATGTTTTCAATTTAGTCAGTTATTTGAAGATAAGCATAGCAGATCAGTGGTTGTATATTTTTCTCATAATATCATTTTGGCGGCCTCTCTTTTCCTTTACACGCTTTCTTTATAAGTGCACGAGGAATATGCTCTTTATGTTCATTAATTTGGTATTTACTTTGTTGGTATGGCATCAGGTTAGGTTAGGGATTTATAAGTATTGAATCTTGTGGGAAGTGTTGTCTTTTATTATTGAAATGTTTTCAATCTTGCTGTAGGTGAGACAAATTACATACCAATTATCTACACTGGTCAGTCGCTGGACACCTGAAGCCTTACTAGCTCTTCAAGAGGTATATATTATTTTCCTCTCTATTCTCGGTAATTAGTTGTTCGTGCGCGGTGTGCCTGCATTTTATCTAAATTATAATGTATATATGCTGTTTTTTGTTTTTGTTTGATTATCATCGTGTATTTCCTGAACTTCTCATGGACAATGTTTTGATTATGACTGAAATACAAAATTTCTGATGCTCTACATAATTGGAAACTTAGAATCTCGTGGTTTGACCTATTAATTAATATTTTCCATTTGCCATATGGTTCAATGTGTGTCATTTATCCCTTGGTTTGTTCTGCCAACAAATTTCCGCTTCGGTCCATTTCCTTTCAAAATTTGAACAAAATGTTCCCTTAGTAGGCACATGTTAGATCATATTTCTGCTTTTTACTGGTAGTTTGATCTGTCTGCACTTTGCTTCCTGTGGTTTATGATGCTAGCAACCAGGCACTTTACCTCTCCCTTTCTGTTGAAGCATCTGACAAAAATTGCTCATGGTAGAAATATTCTTGCAGAGATAACTGCAGATGTGGGAAATTAACACAGACTAACTCATAAGGAGCAAAGTACAAACAAGCCAATTCACATGATAGTTATATGATATTTTCCCTTTATTTTCTGTGATGGCTTGCACGGTCATATAATAAGTTGCTACATCCGCAAGGAAATGAATCCATAGATTATTGGATGATGGGCCTTTTTTTACTCCATATGTTTGAGGATAAGCGAGAAGGAAATTAGCTCTAGTTCCCTGTTTACTAAATGAAACGATTTAAAAATAAAATAAATAAAAACGTACTTATTTGTTATTTCTGGGGCCTAGGAGATGCTTATATGTTGGAGTAATCGCAATTCATACTTCTTTTTGTACTAATTAAAGCTTTTACATTTTTTTCTGCACGTGGCAAATTTGAAGACGACTTGTCAATCAGATTTTTTTGTACTCTACTCTCATTTTGTATGCTGACATGCAGTTCTATTATGACAATTCGCGGTAATATCCTTTACCATCATAACCAGATGTAAAAAGTTCTAGTCTGCCATAACTTGTTCTTCAAGGATTTGCATCCAAATGCTTTCAGCCGCTTTAAGAATTATTTGTGTTACCATGGTCTGTAACATTATTGTTCATTTATGATATTCATTCTGAATTCTTATTTATTAATTATTAATCTTGCAGGCAGCTGAATATTATCTGGTTCATTTGTTTGAGGACGGAATGCTGTGTGCTATTCATGCAAAGCGTGTTACTCTTAGTAAGTTGAAACAATTGTTTAAATATATTTATCTAATCCTTAAATCATCGTAGATTCGTTCAATTATGTGTTTATCTTTCTTCTTTTAATCTCTGGTTGCTTTCACTGTGTCTGGCGAATGCTTATCACAATATTTGTTACCTTATGAAAGGACCCATTCAGCAGCAAGACCTACGCTAGGACATTTAGGAAGACAGAGTATCAACAGAATGGACCAACATGCTTTTAAGGTTGCAGGGTTTGACTTTGCTATTTTGATATAATCTTAGGACACATAGCCACTGCATAGAGTGGCTTTGGTTGTAGCTTTCTGCACACTTTTTGGGCACTGTGCAAGATGCTTTTCTTTTTGCTTATATTAACCGTAGGAAGGAAGGGGTATGGGCAGGTTGTATTTTGTGAGAAGAGTGTAGGAGAGGGAAGTCTGGTTCTGTGTAACAAAACAGAAACCTTCTTGGCTGTGGGAGTTTATTTGCTCTCGGCCAGTTGTAGGAGAGGGGAGCACATCTTAGGATATTAGCGATAATAACTTGTCCCCATAAGATAAGTCGGAGTAGTTATGGACGGTTTAAATTAGTTATTGTGTATTATCCGTTTTTAAGGGTAGTTTTATAGGTAGTTAGGAAAGTAACACTCTATATATATTTGTAATCTGTTTTCTAGAGAATAATGAATGAAGAAGTATTTTCAGAATTGTGTTGTGTTGGCTAGAGTTAGATTCGACTCGGATTGTCTTTTATTTTTCCTTTCTCATTCTTAAATCTTCTAATCCTATCAATTGGTATCGGAGCGGTCGATCTTAGGACCCATTTGGGTACCATGGTGAACACTCGAAAATCCTCATATGAACCAAATTCTCCACTTCATTCAACCCATAACCCAGAAATTCCACCAAATTCCGAGCCACTTGATGATCCAGCAATAATTTCAACCCATCCTCCTCATACGCATACTGAAAATCCTCAATTAGTCGCCATAATGGCACAATTGAGTCAGATGAATACAGAATTAAACACTTTAAAGAGGCAGAAAGCACCCATATTTATTCAGGGAGAGTCTAGTCAGGAAAACCGAGTTACATACCATGAGAATGATGATACTTGGTTGCAGCGGAATCAATCTAGACGCCCTTACTCAAAAGTTGATTTTCCAAAATATGAGGGTGGAGATCCAAGAGGCTGAATTCTGAAAGCGGAAAAATACTTTCGCTATTATCAAACGCCTGAAGACATGAAGGTTGATGTTGCAGCGATTAATTTGGAAGGAGATGCACTAGATACCTTCACTTGGGTTTCATCAGGACGTACCATACGCTACTGGGAAGAACTGGTACAAATCCTCCAAGAGCAATTCGGTCCTGCTGAGTTTCAAAATCCTGATGCCTATCTATGTAACATAAAGCAATCACACTCAGTCACAGAGTATAAACAAGAATTTGTTAAAAGACAGGCCCAGGTTAAAGGATGGCCGGAGCATTGCCTATTAGGAGTTTTCATCAATGGCCTTAAAGATGAGTTGCAATCAGATGTAAAAATTCACAAACCGCGAACCGTATATAAAGCTGTTAGTCTTGCATTGGAGTTCGAATTAAAAATTCAGTCCCAGGTTGTCCAACGCTCCTCCAACTTCGGCAACACTAATCCACGTGGCGTTGAAAATTTCAACGGAGATTACAGATCTAATTCACGCAATACATTCGGTTATTCAAATGCCGCAAATTCTGGAGATTACGCATCCATTAATTCATTCGGTGCGCAAAATCAGGAACCCAACCGTGATTACAAGTTTCATTCCCGTAATCCAGTTAGTTACGCGAATCCCATAAATTCAGGGAGTTATGCAACGAATAATTCATTCGGTGCAAATAATCAGGAAATAAATTCAAATTCTCCCTATCCTATCAATGCGGCATCAGCGGTTTACTCGCAGAATTCAAATTTTGGAAATTCAAATTTTCCAAAATTAATTCAGTCAACCAACCCACGTAATTATGCGACAAATCCGCGGGGTCCTAGGCTTTCGAAAACGTAAAAGCAACATCGACGTGATAAAGGACTTTGTTTTCGCTGTGGAGAAAAGTTTACACACAGGCATAGATGTGCCACGTACGCTTTGCGTATCATGGATGTTTCTGATGACAATGAAGAGATAACGAAAAAACAGGAAGAGGAATCGCAACTTGATGATAATTTTGCTGAAATTTCTTTCTTCCCGCCTTGAGGACAAGGCTGATTTTCAAGGGGAGGGTATTGTTAGGATATTAGCGATAATAATTGTCCCCATAAGATAAGTCGAGTAGTTTAGGATAAGTCGGAGTAGTTATGGACGGTTTAAATTAGTTATTGTGTATTATCTCGTTTAAGGGTAGTTTTATAGGTAGTTAGGAAAGTAACACTCTATATATATTTGTAATCTGTTTTCTAGAGAATAATGAATGAAGAAGTATTTTCAGAATTGTGTTGTGTTGGCTAGAGTTAGATTCTGACTCTGGATTGTCTTTTATTTTTCCTTTCTCATTCTTAAATCTTCTAATCCTATCAACATCTGTGTCACAGATTTGCCTCTGTCTTGGCTGCAAGGGTCATGGCTCTTGTTAGATTTATTGTATTTCAGTGTGATTCTGTCTTTTGTGCTTAATCAAACCAGTAGTTTAGGCAACCTTTTATTGGTTCCTAACAATTGGTATCAGAGCAATCAAATCCTAGGGAAATGGCGGATGAAATCAGGGTCTTGAGGGAGTCGGTGGTCAGCCTGACCAAGAAGATAGACGAGTTATCAGGCCTTTCTAGACAAGTTTCGGAACTAATAGAAGGTATGAATGTGATGAGGGAGTTACTTCTACGGATGGACACAAGCTCAAGCAAAAAGAGTAAGAGCAAAAAAGATGCTAGTGAGCCCTAGTCCGATACAGAGACAAAAAGTAACGGTGGGATGGAAAAAGAAGCAACAAGGTTCAGGAAACTGGAATTACCGGTATTTGACGGCGACGACCCGATTGGTTGGTTCTACCGAGTCGAGAGATATTTCCACATAAACCACGTACCGGAGTCAGAGAAGATGGAGGCCGCCGTTGTGTGCCTTGAAGATCGGGCGCTCAACTGGTTTCAATGGAAGGAGGCTTGCGGCACGTTAACCGATTGGTCGGAGTTCAAAATGAAGCTGCTTGAACATTTTCACACGTTTCAACGGGGAGGAGAGTACAAGTTTTTATTCTCAAACAAGCAAGAAGAGTCGGTCCTAGAGTATGTCGAAGCTTTTGAGCGCTTATCCTTTCCCTTAAAGGATGCGACAGAAGATTGCTTGATGGGGGCGTTTTTGTATGGATTGAAGATGGAGATTCAAGCTGAACTAGAGGTGGCTGCCGAAACTGACCTAGAAGGATTATCCGAATGGCCATCAAAGTCGACGGGAAGAATGGGTTGTTGGAGTTAGATAAAGGGAGTCGGACTCTTAAAACACCCAATAATATTGGGTTCAAAGAATATCCCACCCAGGCCCAACACAGTTACTCTAGAGTTACCCATTTCTCGGAACCCGTTCGTATGGCCATAACAACAACCCAATCTTCTCACACCTCCAAACTTGAACCAAAAACGCACGACAGTACCACGGGAAATTCCTCGACCGCGATATTGTCTGCACAAGGGTCTGGGAGGAGTCGCCGTCTGCCGGATGCAGAGATGGCACGCCGGCGAGAGCTCGGTCTCTGCTACAAATGTGGCGAAATACGGTCCGGCTCACACTTGTCGAGAAAAGCACCTGCAAGTGTTTTTGGTCGACATTGAAGATCAGCAAGCGGCGGAAACAGGGGAGGGGACTGACGGACTTACAGAGGTTGAAGAAGACACAATTCCCAAACTTTCACCTTGAGGACAAGGTGAAGCTTTTAGGGGAAGATAATGAAAGGACCCATTCAGCAACAAGACCTAAGCTAGGACATTTAGGAAGACAGAGTATCAACAGAATGGACCAACATGCTTTTAAGGTTGCAGGGTTTGACTTTGCTATTTTGATATAATCTTAGGACACATAGCCACTGCATAGAGTGGCTTTGGTTGTAGCTTTCTGCACACTTTTTGGGCACTGTGCAAGGTGCTTTTCTTTTTGCTTATATTAACCGTAGGAAGGAAGGGGTATGAGCAGGTTGTATTTTGTGAGAAGAGTGTAGGAGAGGGAAGTCTGGTTCTGTGTAACAGAACAGAAACCTTCTTGACTGTGGGAGTTTATTTGCTCTCGACAGATTGTAGGAAAGGGGGAGCACATCTGTGTCACAGATTTGCCTCTGTCTTGGCTGCAAGGGTCTTGGCTCTTGTTAGATTTATTGTATTTCAGTGTGATTCTGTCTTTTGTGCTTAATCAAACCAGTAATTTAGGCAACCTTTTATTGGTTCCTAACACCTTACAAAACAAACATTCTACTCCATGTGGTTAAGTTGGCCATGAGAGGAGCAGTTGGTGCTTGTTTGGGACTTGCAGAAATTGTTACGGTTCTGCATTGGGAGGGCATAGGCGCTCATTTTATTTAACATTTTTTCTGTTGTTTTAAGACAGAGCTCTGGCTTTTGAAATTCTGAGTAACTATTTCATTCCAATTCACTCAGTCTTTCAATTCTGTGGTACTATTCTTGTTGAAAGTTATTTGGGAAAGGCCTCTCTTGGCTTTTGAGAAGGTCGAGTGACAAACGCGCTTTATAGATGCTGCTAGAGACCGGGAAGTTTGCAGCTAATTAAGCACAAAAAAATTGAAACAGTGAATATGTTGCCAACAAGAAGATGCTAAGTTAAAATCTTTTCGATGTCATTATATAGTGCATTTTCTCCGGATTTTCTTTTACTTTTGACTATGATGATTATTTTGATTAACAGTTTTTTAAAAATCCTGTCAGCAATAATTGCTGTCATCTTAGGGTCAATGAATCTGGATATGGTTCACTAAGTAAATGAGCGACTTTTTGGTGATTACCATGGTCATAAGAAATTGATAAGTTATGTTTAATAGATAAGTTTGGTGGCTTCTTCAGGTGAGTAACGTGGAATCCTAATTTGGAGTCTTGTTGGAATTTGTAAATCTCATAGCATTATATTCCTGTCGTCAGGCTGCTTTTTATTACTTTGATTTATGTTTGTTTCCTCATGAATACTCAGTTGTGCTATTTTACACCGTCAAATGTTCGCTGTTCCCCTGTCATCTGATATCTTATTATAGAAAGTAGTCTAAACTGTTTATTTTTTTAACTTCAAATCATTGGTAAAGTAAACCAGGGAAGTTAACTTGTTTGAAAGGGCAATGTTCTTTTTTTTTGGGTTGCCCATCCGGTATCAGAACTTCGCCCTTACTAATCCGAATCTGACCTGGGTCGCGCACCTGACTTATAGTGGATGAGCCTCCTAGAGGTGCTTTTTCTGCATTCACAAGACTCGAACTCGAGACAATGTTTAAACGACACAAGCCACTTACCACTTGTGCCAACCCCGTTGGTGGGCAATGTTCTTTATTATTCTGTTCAATTCTTTTTGGGAGCACTTTGGGAGTAAAATTCTTTAAGCACTGATTGATGTAGGCAAATGCATCCTTAAAACTGCCCAAGTGATTTTTTTTTCCTTAACGAAGTCTAAGAAATCCCTTGTCTATAAGAACAAAAAAAGAAATAGGGGAAAAAAGTATCATTGGTAGACGATTATTACATTACATCTTTGTCTTGTTTAATGATTGGTTTCATTTGCTTCTTCTGTTGCCCCAGTGAAAAAGGATTTTGAGCTGGCTCGTAGGCTTGGAGGAATAGGAAGGCCTTGGTGATAACGAAGCTTTCTGCTTCAGTTGTTTTGTGCGTGCTTGGAAGCCTAGTATGTTGGCTTGCAATTATTATTTGACTGCAAATAACTTATGTAATATGAATATTAGGAATTAGAAATTAGGTTAACTCACAATACTATTAGAATCAATACAGTAGAAACTTAGTTTGCATATAGCACCATGTATCATCAAAATCCGACAGTGTGTAATTGTCCAATCAACCATGATGACCAAAGATTTTGAAAAATGAAATGTTGGGATTTTCTTGAATTGTTAAATAGGGGTTGATAACTTCATTACAGATCATATATCATCAATTGTTTGTTTGGAATGAATATAGCATTGTCACGTATGCATGTCTAAGGGCTTTGACTACTAAAGTGGAATGTAGAACTTATTCAATATTTTAAGGTTTGAATTCTTAGTATTCTAGTGTTTTCAGCAGGTCACCGTTTAATAATATTGACCAAATTTGGAATCAATAAGGAATAATGCAAACTGTACAAACTCATTTGGGCTAAATTTGTATGAGTCTTGAGTTTGAGTTTCACAATTACATCTTTGTTGGAAGGGGCAACTATGAATATTAAAACTTGAGTAGTCGGTTGCTCACTCATTTGGGCTAAATTTGTATTAGTCTTGAGTTTGAGTTTCACAATCACATCTTTGTTGGAAGGGGCAACTATGAATATTAAAACTTGAGTAGTCGGTTACTCATATGTGTAATAATAAGATCTTAAAAAAAAAGCGTAGATACAAGTTGACAGTATAAAAAAATTGTATTGCTCCCTAGTTCAAAATCTAGTCTGGTGTTTTGATCCAACTATTAAGTGAGGGATTTAATCCATTAGCTACCATAAGTAATATGTTGTACAATCTTTAGATCAAATGCCTTTCCCAATTATTGGATCAGGCTAAACAAACTATATTTCAACAACATTTTTTTTTGGTTGAAAAAACGGTAAATTTTACAATTTTGGATCATACTTGTTATGATTAGTATCACCAAGATTCATGTTCTCTTTGTTTGATTTAGGTGTTGTTTGAATGGATTTATATCATCTATAAAAAATTGAGTTGTTCTCTTCTTTCTTTTCCCCCAAAATTTACTTTTTTGATTTTAATCCAAGGACTAGAAGAGAGACTTGACCAACAGCTAATTTATGTAATGCTTTCTATGGCCTATGAATTAGTTCTCTTTCCCCATGGATGAATCCAACAAACCCTATTTCGAATAAGAGAGTGCATGATTTTAAAGAGGATGTTCATTTTCCTTGCCGGAAAAACTATAACTTTGACAGCTCCATATCACCTAGCATGCATTGTATCAACATTACATATTTTTAAAAAAAAATTAAAGAGCATTGCTAAAATTGATTAAATTAACAAACCATATTTGAAATGAAAGGGACTAAAATGAGTTTTAAAAGGATATTCATTTTCTTGATGATGCTGTAACTTAGACAACTATAGGTTATTTGTCTTTAACTTTGAAAGTGTTATATTATCTATCATGCATTGTATCAACGTGTTTTATGTTCTTTGTATTAGAGAGAAGAGTGTTAATCAAATGGGTTAAATCAACAAACCATATTTGAAATAGGATAGAACAAAATGGTTTTGAAAAGGATATCCATTTCTCTGTTGATGAAGTTGTAACTTGAAAACCCTAGATTATCAGTCATAGTTTAACTTTAACAGTGCTATATTATCTGTCATGTGTGTATCAATGTGATTCAGATTCTTTGTATTTTATTAAGGAGCATTACAAAAATGAATTAATCAAGAATTACAATTGGAAGAGGACTATATTTTTTTTTTTTTTTATAAAAAAGATATCCATTTTCTTGTTAATAAAGCTGTAACTTTAATTTGACTACTCTAGAATCTAGATCATCTGCCATGGTTTAACTTTGTCAATGTTGTTTTATTTGTCATGCATTGTATCAATATGATTCAAGCTCTTTGTATTTGATTATACATTGTTACTGAAATGGATTAAATCAACGTACCACATCTGAAACGGAAGAGAACTAAATGCTTTCCAAAAGGATTTTCATTTCCTTGTTGATGAAGCCACAACTTTGACAGTTTTAGATCATCTGTCAAGGTTCAACTTTGCCAGTGATATATTATCTGTCATGCCAATATTGTATCAAAATGATTTACGATTTTAGTATTTCATTAAAGAGCGTTACTAAAATGAATTAAATCAACAAACCTCATTTGAAATGGAAGAGAACTAAATGCTTTTCAAAAGGATATCAATTTCCTTGTTGATGAAGCTACAACTTTAACAATTCTAGATCATCTGTCAAGGTTCAACTTTGCCAGTGATACATTATCTGGCATGCATTGTATCAACATAATTTACGCTTTTAGTATTTCATTAAAGAGCGTTACTAAAATGGACTAAATCAACAAACTACATTTAAAACGAAAGAGCATTGAATGCTTTTCAAAAGGGTATCTATTTCCTTAAATCAACAAACCTCATTTGAAATGGAAGAGAACTAAATGCTTTCCAAAAGGACATCCATTTCCTTGTTGATAAAGCTACAACTTTGACAGTTCTAGATCATCTGTCAAGGTTCAACTTTGCCAGTGATACATTATCTGGCATGCATTGTATCAACATAATTTACGCTTTTAGTATTTCATTAAAGAGCGTTACTAAAATGGACTAAATCAACAAACTACATTTAAAACGGAAGAGCATTGAATGCTTTTCAAAAGGGTATCTATTTCCTTCTCGATGAAGCTACAACTTTGACAGTTCTAGATCATTTGTCAAGGTTCAACTTTGCTAGTGATACATTATCTGACATGCATTGTATCAACATAATTTATGCTTTTAGTATTTTATTAAAGAGCATTACTAAAATGGACTAAATCAACAAACCACATTTAAAACAGAAGAGAACTGAATGCTTTTCAAAAGGGTATCCATTTCCTTCTTGACGAAGCTACAACTTTGACAGTTCTAGATCATCTGTCAAGGTTCAACTTTGCTAGTGATATATTATCTTGTATCAACATGATTTATGCTTTTAATATTTCATTAAAGAGCGTTACTAAAATGGACTAAATCAGAAAACCATATTTGAAATAGAATAGACCAAAATGCTTTTTAGAAGGATATCAATTTCCTTATTGATGAAGATACAACTTTGACAACTCTAAATCACCTGTCATGGTTAACTTTGCCAGTGTCACATTATCTGTCATCCATTGTATCAACACAATTCATACTCTTTGTATTTTATTAAAGAGCGTTAGAAGAATGGATTCATACCATCTCAGATACAATACCATATTGCTTTTCCTTGTCCTAAAATCCAATCCGTTGGTTTGATGCAATGATTGGGAGAGGTACTTGATCCAATGGCTAATATATGTAATGTGCGCAGTACAATCGTTGGATTTAGTCCTATTCTTAGCTATCAGATCAAGCCAACATATCTAATTTTAAATCTAAAAGCAGAAGATATATTCTTTTCTAAACCTCACATACATTTTCAGCTCTATAAATACTATCACCCCCTCCTTTTCATTTTCCACAAACCTCCTCATACTTTCATTTCTCACCATTCCTATCTCTCTCTTATGGGTTCAATCCCTTTTGGTTTAGGTTTCAGTTCCTTGATAACTATGCCAAAATGGAGAAACCCCAGCTTCTCTGTTCATTTCATGCTTCCTAGTTCCTCCATTGTGAGGCATCTGTTTAAAATTCCAGTGCATATGTTTAGAAGTATGAGCAATAATGCACTGGAAATATCGTCATCATGGCAATGTGAGAGAAAATACAAATATCATCGTCCAAAAATCAAATCTCAAACCTTATTAAGCTTATCATATTGATTATTTTACTCACATCCCAAACATTATAAGCATCTTTTACTCACATCCCAAACATTACGTTCAGCCATCCATAGCTTCCCAAAGAAGATATACTTCAACCCCAGATATTGTTTGGAATTTATGGTATTGATAAATTATTTCATCATTTTAATTGCTTCTGTTTGGAAATAAATATTTAGTTGTCTTTTGAACCAGTTATATTTGATAACATTTTTTGACAGTGATGACGACGTGACGATTTGGAGATGAGTGAGAGCTTCATTGACCGTCAATACCAGGTACATAATTTTTTAATTTGAAAAGGCCATACTATATAAGTAAATTATTAGTTTTGATACCTGATCTTTTTAAAATATCTAAAATAGGTCAATTTATACACACTCTTTTTGGAATAAAACAGCATATATAATAATAATATCATCATCTTGCATATGAGAAAACTCCATTTTATTTTTAGAAATTTATATTCTGTATTAATACTTTTTTATTACACTTTTTGCAGGAGGAAGGAATAATAAGAAAAAAATTGAGGTCAATTAATTAATAATATTACTTAAAATCATTAAGAGGAAGCATATATATGAAAGTGAGAAAAGAGGACCTGAAGAAGAAATGGGTAAAAGTTGACCCTAAATGCGGCAACTTTCTCTCTGTTTCCTCTTTGTTTGATTTTCCATTTTCCATGTATGCTTCTTTTAATCTTAATGATAATTATAATTATTATAATAAGTTATTCTATAATATAATATCTGGATGGAGAACATATCAATATCTATTCTTTAAATATAACAGCAGCAGCGCAGCTGAATTTGATATGAACAGTGAAGAGACTCTTCAGCTAGAAGAAAGATGATATGCTTAGTGAAAATTTTCTTCATCAAATTTCCAATGAAGAAATGACTCAAGACATTTCTTACGTACATATGGAGAAGACTAATTATTATTTACATTTTTATGTTAACTTGGGCAAATTATTTAATGTATCGAAATATTATTACCACAGAGAACAGATATACAAATGGAGTATATCTTTGTTTACATGTTTATTGTAGAAGTAATTAATGACATTTTTTTTGTATTATCTTGAGTTGCATTATTTAAATGTATTTTGGGAGATTTTATTTGATTTATTGATTTATGTTGTTGATCTGTATGGACTATTATGACCATATGATGATGATGATTCCGGATTTTGAGAGAAGTCGACGCGTGATAGAACAAAAAAGAACAAAAATGTATCACATTAATCTCAAACAGGTTTATTAACCATTTGAAAGAAAAAACATACCCTACCAACAAGGGTTGGGCCATGTTGTAAAGGGATTGTCACATAACTACAAAGTTATAAGGTTGTAGATTTAAATCCTATATTGATGTGAAGATTTTATTGGTGGGTGATCTGTAAACGTTCTTTGAATCCCAAGACATACCCTATCCCTAATGAACTCAAGACTCAACTCACATAAACTTTTTTGTATTAAAAAAAACATGCGCTTAGGTTATCAAGTATCAACTATGCTCGGCGTAGAGAATCTTCACATACAACCTCCAGAAAATATATAGCTAAAAACCGATTAAATAAGGAAAAATTAGGATGAAGGGCCTAGAGAAAAAATATTAAAAATTATAAATATAAAGAAGAACTAAATACTAAAATACAAATTTAAAAATACTAAATTGCCCTCACCTTTTGTCACACACCCTCCTTGTCTTCCTCTACAATGCAATCATCCGACTAATCCCTTTCAATTGCGTCGTTATTTGTCAGAATTTGAGCAAAGGACAAGCTTCCATTGTTGCAATGTACTCTCTCATGTATTTAATATAAAACATATTTACCTAATTTAAATAAATTAAGGAAATTAGTTAAATTAGTTAATATGATATGTATTTTCTAAAACACCATAACCATTTTCTTTAATTTTCTCATTCACTCTCCTCTTTACTTATTGTTGAGGGAACATCTATTAGGAAGAGATTGACAAATACAAAAATATGTGTTATGTTTTGGATCAAAATTAAGTTCCTAAATATATCCTATATTAAAGACTGGAGGAAGTAATAAGAGTTGATTCATGTACCCATTAGAGCACAAATCAAGAAGCACGCTATGCGTTTAATCCAGAAAACAGAATGTCAAAGTGTGACTATGAATCGAGAAGGGATTTCAAATTCTCTAGTTTAGATAGATGGGAAGAAAGTTGAAGAAGAAACTACAAGGTTGTACATTCATCTTCTACTCCCCACGATTTGTAGTCAGTTTCTTTAAAACATTTGAATACTTTTTAGTCCATGATTTTGGAATCTTCAGTCAAGTTGAGTCCAATAATGGCATGATGAAGGATTGAGGGCCAATTTAGTATTCTTAAATTTATATTTTAGTATTTGGTTTTTTAAAATAGCTATAATTTTAAGATCATTTCAAATAATATTATTTTCGTTAGGGTTTTATTCTGAAAATTTATTATTTAATCCTCATAGTTTTAATGAGTTTGTAACTCAATGCTTATTATAGTTTAACTCGTCACAACTCAGTAGACCTAATAGTTTCACCGATTTTATAACTCAATCCTACTTAGTGGCATATCAGATGAAGGTGATCCAAATAGATTTCATGTTGTCATTCTCTTCTTTTTTTGTACCGTCTTCGTCTCCACCTTCTTCCCCAAAATCACTGTCACCAAGTTCCACAGTGCTATTATATCTGTCATGCATTGTATTAATATGATTCATGTTCATTGTATTTAATTAAAGAGCAAGCGTTACTAAAAAAAATTAATAAATCAACAAACCATAATTGAAACGGAAGAGAACAAAATACTTTTTAAAAGGGTATTTATTTCCTTGTTGATGAAACTATAACTTTGCCAGCGTTAGATTATCTGTCAGGGTTTAACTTTGCCAGCGCTACATTATCTGGCATGCATCATATCAACATTATTCATACTCTTTGTATTTATTTAAAGAGCATAACTAAAATGAATTCGGATCATCTCATATACAATACCTTAAAGTTTTTCGTGATACCAAAATCCCATCCGTTGGTTTGATCCAATGATTGGGAGAGAGACTTGATCCAATGGCTAATATATGTAATGTGTAGTACAACCGTTGGATTAAGTCCCATTCTTAGCTCTTAGATCAAGCCAACATGTCAAATTTTAAATCTAAAGGCAGAAGATCTATTCTTTTTCTAAAACTGCAAGTTTGATTGCATTGAATCATCATCATCGATCCTCACTCTCCATATTTGCTTATACCCTCACATATACCTTTTCAGCTCTGTAAATACCATCACCCTCCTTTTCATTCTTCACAGACCTCCTCATATAGTTTCATTTCTCACCATTCCTATCTCTCCCTCATGGGTTCAATCCCTTTTGGTTTAAGTTTCAGCTCCTTGATAACTATGCCAAAATGGAGAAACCCTAGCTTATCTGTTCATTTTATGCTTCCTAATTTCTCCATTGTAAGGCATCTGTTTAAATTTCCAGTGCATATGTTCAGAAGTATGAGCAATAATGCACTGGAAATATCGTTACCCTGGCAATGTGAGAGAGAATACAAATATCACAGTCCGAAAATCAAATCTCAAACCTCATTAAACTTATCATCTTAATTATTTTACTCACATTCCAAACATTATAAGCATCTTTTACGCCCATCCCAAACATTACCTTCAGACATTCATACTTTTCCAAACAAGATATATTTCAACCTCAGATCTTTGTTATGTTCTGACTTCTGAGAGCTTTTCACTTTTCAAGAGCTTCCTTTCTGCAACATGAAGGGTGATCTACGGTGCTCGAGAAGAGGGTTTCAAGTTCAGCAAAAATTAAATAATTTCGAGGGTACAAAGGTAAAATGCTATTTCTATTTCATATTTATACACTACCACAAAAGAAGAAGGGAAAATCCCATTTAAATCTAGATTCAAGCCTACACTGTCAACAAATTCTGTAGGAAGAGATTTCTGAATACTGTAAATTTACATTTAAATACTTAAATGTTTTGTAGCCTATTTCTTTCCAGAGAGATAGAATGGGATCAAGACCCATTCAGAAGAAAAAAACTTAAAGTCAGAACAATAGGATTGGGACTCTGAAACAATATTTTCCGCCGAAGAGAATGAAATGAAGTGAGGCATAGGATTGATTGGAAGACAGTCTCAAAGCTTTCTACTCAATCAGGAGTCCCTCTTTCTTCTCTAATCCTTCTCACTCACTCTCTAATCAAAGACCTTCAGACGCCACACAAGAAGCTCAACATCATCCATCCTCTTTCTTCTGGAAGCATTACAAGAAGAGTAGGATGTTGAGCTTCTTGTACGGCGTTTGAAGGTCTTATTTTTAATATTTGGGATGGCAAAGGGGTTCGATGGTTAGAGAGTGAGTGAGTAGGATTGAGGAGAAAGGAAATAGGCTAGTAAACATTCAAGGGCATAAATGTAAATTTATGATATTCAGAAATCCCCCGTTACTCCCCTTGCCGATTAAGAATTTGTTGAAAGTGTAGGATCGAATATAGATTTTGGTATTTCGACCGGATCTTATTGGGATTTTCCCAAAGAAAATTGAAAACGGGAAAAAAACCAATGTGTTGCTGATTTTTCGATATAAGTTATAACTAAGGCCATTTGAACATTTTGTTTCTTCGTTGATTTACGCAGGTATTAAAGAGGGAGGTGATATTGTTTGGAATTTATGGTATTGATAAGTTATTTCATCTTAATTAATTGCTTCTGTTTGAAAATAAATATTTAGTTGTCCTTTTTTTTTTTATACAATATTTGGTTGTCTTTTAAACTAATTATATTTTAAAACCTTTAATTTTTATTTACAGTGATGGCGACGTGATGATTTGGAGATGAGTGGGAGCTTCATTGACCGTCAATACCAGGTACGTGTAATTTTAATTTGAAAAGGTCAATTACGTATTTACGTATAGTTAATATAAAATATTAAATTTTATAAGTAAATTGTTATTTTTAATACCCATCTTATTAAAATATCTAAAATAGTTATACACATGCACACATATTGCTGAATTATACTACCTCGAGTCCTTAATATAAAATCCACTTTATAGTTCAATTTTTTTATTAAGATAGATTTTATATTAAGGAACGGACGTAGTAATATATAATATCTCATTTCACATAAGAGAAGTCTCCATTTTATTTTAAAAAATTTAAATTTTATATTAATATTTTTTTTATTACACTTTATGGAGGAAGAGGGAATAAGAAGGAAGTTAATTGAGGTCAATTCATTAGTGATATTACTTAAAATCATTAAGAGGAAGCATATATATGAAAAATGAAAAAATAGGTGAAGAATATTATGGGTAAAAGTTGGCCCTAAATGCAGCAACTTTAATCCTCAATGTTTCCTCTTCTGTTGTACCACTTTCTATATATGCTTCTTTTGATTATAATTACAATAAGTTATTTTATAATATATGGTTAAGGTGAAAAAAAATACAAATGTGATTATTCTCAAAGTGCGTCTAGCAACAAATGTATTTTTTAAGGTGCAAAAGTAACCACGAGCTTCCAAAACAAGGGTAAAAGTCACATTTGCCGTTAACTTTGCCAGCTGGAGTGCATCTGTGATGTATTCGTCCTTTGACAATACATGATGTGGCAATTGAATTTGATGTGAACAGTGAAGAGGCTCTTCAGCTAGAAGAAAGATGATACGCTTGGTGAAAATTTTCGTCATCAAATTTCCAATGAAGAAATGACTCAAGACATTTCTTACGCACATATGGAGCAGACTAATTATTATTTACAGTTTTATGTTAACTTGGGCAAATTATTTAATGTATCGAAATATATTACCACAGAGAACAGATATACAAATGGAGTATATCTTTGTTTACATGTTTATTGTAGAAGTAATTAATGACAATTTTTGTATCATCTTGAGTTGCATTATTTAAATGTATTTTGGGAGATTTTATTTGATTTATTGATTTATGTTGTTGATCTGTATTGACTATTATGACCACATGATGATGATGATTCCGGATTTTGAGGGGAGTCGATGCGTGACAGAACAAACAAGAACAAAAATTTATCACATTAATCTCAAACAGGTTTATTAACCATTTGAAATTGATTTTATGTAAACTTATATTCGGTATTGTTAGAAAGAAAAACATGTGCTACCAACAAGAGTTGGTTCAAGTTGTAATGTGGCACATGACCATAAAGTTGTAGGTTTAAATCATCTTGAAGAAATGTTTGGTGGACGATCTCAGAAGCGTTACGAGGCCGAAGGCATACCTCGCCCTGTTGAACTGTGACACTCAACTCACATAAACCTTTTTGTATAAAAAAACACGTGCTTGGGTTATCAAGTATCAACTATGCTCGGGCAAGAGAATTTTCACATACAACCTCCATAAAATATATAGCTAAAAACCAATTAAAAAAGAGAAAATTAGGATGAAGGGTCTAGAAAAAAATATGAAAAATTATAAATATAAAGAAGAACTAAATACTAAAATATAAATTTAAAGATGCTAAATGGCCCTCACCCTTTGTCACACACCCTCCTTGTCTTCCTCTAGAATGCAATCATCCGACTAATCCCCTTCAATTGCGCCGTTATTTGTCAGAACTCGAGCAAAGAACAAGCTTCCATTGTTGCAATGTACTCTCTCATGTCTTTTATATAAGACATATTTATCTAATTTGGATAGATTAAGGAAATTAGTTAAATTAATTAATATGATATATATTTTTTAAAACACCCTGGTCATTTTCTTTAATTCCCTCATTCACTGTCCTCTTTACTTATTGTTGAGGAAGCATCTTAGGAAAAGATTGACAAATATAAAAAATATGTATTAAGTTTGAGGACCAAAATGAGGTTTTCAAGTATGTCCTATATTAAGGACCGGATTGAGTAATAAGAGTTGATTCATGTATTAGAGCACAAATCAAGAAGCATGCTATGCGTTTAACTCCAGAAAACAGAATGTCAAAGTGTGACTATGAATCGAGAAGGGGTCTCAAATTCTCTAGTTTAGATATATGGGAACAAAGTTGAAGAAGAAACTACAAGGTTGTACATTCATCTTCTCCCTGTGATTTGTAGTTAGTTTCTTTAAAACATTTGAATGCTTTTTAGTCCATGATTTTGGAATCTTCAGTCAATATGGTCTTGAGTCCAACAATGGCATGACGAAGGATTGAAGGGCAATTTAGTATTCTTAAATTTATATTTTAGTATTTGGTCTTCTAAAATAATTATAATTTTAAGATAATTTCTAATAATATTATTTTCTATAGGTTTTTATTCTGAAAATTTATTATTTAATCCTTATACCTTTAATGAGTTTGTAACTCAATGCTTATTATAGCTTAACTAGTCAGTTTCACCGATTTTATAACTCAATCCTCGTTAGTGGCATATCAGATGAAGGTGATCCAAATAGATTTTATGTTGTCATTCTCTTCTTTTTTGTACTGTCTTCGTCTCCACCTTCTTCCCCAAAATCACTGTCACCAAGTTCCAAAGCCCTGGCCCCTCTGCAAGCTCACCACCACCTTCACCTGCTCCTTCTCCACTTGAATCGTCACCTTGATTATCCATTTCCTTGTTGAAGAAGTTGTAACTTTGACAGCTATAAGTCATCTATCATAGTTTAACTCTGACAGTACTATATTATCTGTCATGCATTGTATTAATATGATTCATGTTCATTGTATTTAATTAAAGAGAAAGCGTTACTAAAATAAATTAATAAATCAACAAACCATATTTAAAACGGAAGAGAACAAAATGCTTTTTAAAAGGGTATTTATTTCCTTATTGATTAAGTTATAACTTTTAAAATGGAATAGAACGTTAGATCATCTCATCATTAAGTTTAACTTTGCCAGCGCTACATTATTTGGCATGCATTGTGTATCAACATCATTTATACTTTTTATATTTGATTAAAGAGCATTACTAAAATGAATTCAGATCATCTCATATACAATACCTTAAAGTTTTTCGTGATACCAAAATCCAATCCGTTGGTTTGATCCAATGATTGGGAGAGGGACTTGATCCAATGGCTTATATATGTATTGTATAGTACAACCGTTGGATTAAGTCACATTCTTAGCTCTTAGATCAAGCCAACATATCAAATTTTAAATCTAAAAGCAGAAGATCTATTCTTTTTCTAAAACTGCAAGTTTGATTGCATTGAATCATCATCATCATCATCGATCCTCACTCTCCATATTTTCTTATACCTCACATATACCTTTTTCAGCTCTGTAAATACCATCACCCTCCTTTTCATTCTTCACAAACCTCCTCATATAGTTTCATTTCTCACCATTCCTATCTCTCCCTCATGGGTTCAATCCCTTTTGGTTTAAGTTTCAGCTCCTTGATAACTATGCCAAAATGGAGAAACCCTAGCTTCTCTGTTCATTTTATGCTTCCTAATTTCTCCACTGTAAGGCATCTGTTTAAATTTCCAGTGAATATGTTCAGAAGTATGAGCAATAATGCACTGGAAATATCGTTACCCAGGCAATGTGAGAGAGAATACAAATATAACAGTCCGAAAATCAAATCTCAAACCTCATTCAACTTATCATCTTAATTATTTTACTCACATTCCAAACATTATAAGCATCTTTACGCCCATCCAAAACATCACGTTCAGCCATCCATACTTTTCCAAACAAGATATATTTCACCCTCAGATCTTTGTTATGTTCTGATTCTGAGAGCTTTTTCACTTTTCAAGAGCTTCCCTTCTGCAACATGAAGGGTGATCTATACGGTGCTCGAGAAGAGGGTTTCAAGTTCAACAAAAATAATTTCGAGGGTACAAAGGTAAAATGCAATTTCTATTTCTTATTCATACACTGCCACAAAAAGAAATAGGAAAAATCTCATTTAAATCCATATTCAGGCCTATACTTACAACAAATTCTGTAATAAGAGATTTCTGAATACTGTAAATTTACATTTATATCCTTAAATGTTTTCTAGCCTATTTCTTTCCGGAGAGATAGAATGGGATCAAGACTCAGTCAGAAGAAAAAAACTTAAAGTCAGAACAACAGGATTGGGACTCTGAAACAATCTTTTCCGCCGAAGTGAATGAAATGAAGTGAGGCATAGGATTGGAAGACAGTCTCAAAGCTTTCTACTCAATCAGGAATCCCTCTTTCTTCTCTAATCCTTCTCACTCACTCTCTAATCAGAGACCTTCAGACGCCACACAAGAAGCTCAACATCATCCATCCTCTTTCTTCTGGAAGCATTACAAGAGGAGGAGAAAGGAAATAGGCTAGTAAACATTCAAGGGTATAAATGTAAATTTATGATATTCATAAATCCCTTCTAACTCCTCTTACCCTGATTAAGAATTTGTTGACAGTGTAGGTCTGAGTATAGATTTCGGTATTTCAACTAGATTTAATTGAGATTTTCTAAAGAAAATTGAAAAAGGGAAAAAAAACCCAATGTGTTGCTGATTTTTCGATATAAGTTATAACTATGGCCATTTGAACATTTTGTTTCTTCGTTGTTTACGCAGGTACTGAAGAGGGAGGTGATATTGTTTGGAATTTATGGTATTGATAAGTTATTTCATCTTAATTAATTGCTTCTGTTTGAAAATAAATATTTAGTTGTCTTTTAAACTAATTATATTTTACAACCTTTAATTTTTATTTACAGTGATGGCGACGTGATGATTTGGAGATGGGTGAGAGCTTCGTCATTGACCGTAAATACCAGGTACGTGTAATTTTAATTTGAAAAGGTCAATTACGTATAGTTAATACAATATATTAAAATAATTAAATGTTATAAGTAAATTTTTATTTTTAATACCTATCTTATTAAAACATCTAAAATAGTTATTCACATGCACACTTGATCAAAAAAAATTCACATGCACACATATTCTTTTTGGAATAGAATTATACTACCTCAAGTCCTTAATATAAGATCCACTTCATAGTTCAATTCTTTTTATTAGGATAGGTTTTATATTAAGGAACAGGGTAGTAATATATAATATCCTCATTTTGCATATGAGAAGCCTCCATTTCATTTTAAACAAATTTAATTTTATATTAATATTTTTTATTACACTTTATGCAGGAAGAGGGAATAAGAAGGAAGTTAATTGAAGCATATATGAAAAATGAGAAAATAGGACCTGAAGAAGGAATTATGGGTAAAAGTTGGCTCTAAATACCGCAACTTCAATCCTCTGTGTTTCCTCTGCTGTTGTACCATTTTCTATATATGCTTCTTTTGATTATAATTACAATAAGTTATTTTATAATATAGTGTTAATGTACAAAAATATGCATATGATTATTCTCAAAGTCCGCTGAGCGACATTTTTTTTTTATGTGCAAAAATAGCCACAAGCTTCCAAAACAAGGGCAAAAGTCACATTTGCCGTTCACTTTGCTGGCTGGAGTCCATGTATGATGTATTTATCCTTTGACTATAGATGACGTGGCAATTGAGGGGAGTGGAAGACCCTATTAAAACTGATACCTGCTCCTAGACCTTGTATTAAAGTATTGTTCAATGTACACAAGAATTGACTAGATAATAAATTTATTAATTAAGCGTCCCCAGATTGAAACCAGAATCTCAACTTTCACTCTCACATTTTGTAGATAATAATCCACGATTCTTTCTTCTTTTCGCAGTGAAAGAAGGAGATAAGCTGAGAAACCCAGAGAGAGAGAGAGAACATATCCATTTGCTTCATGTCCATAAAAAACTACAACCTCAAACAATTAAGTTTGGAGGCTAACGTTTTCCGGAATGCTGGTGTTAGGAATTAACAGGAGAACACCGAGTAAACAAAGACTAAATCGGAAGAAAATAGGAATGAGAAATCAAAATAGGAATGAGTTTAGGGATTCAGTGCAAGGTCCAGAAGCAGGAATCCGTTTTAATGGGGACTTGCACTCCCCCCAAATGCCACGTCATCTATAGTTAAAGGATGAATAAATCACACATGGACTCTAGCTGGCAAGGTTAACAGAAACTGCAACTTTTGCCCTTATTTTAGAAGTTCGTAGTTACTTTTGCACCTAAAAAAAACATAATTTGCTATGCGTACTTTGAAAATAATCACATGTGTATTATTACACTTTAACCCTATAATATAACCCTATCAAGGTGGAGAAGCATATCATTATTATCTATGTTTTTAAATATAACAGTAGCAGCTGAAATCGATAAGATCATGAACTGTGAAGAGGCGCTTCAACTAGAGAAAGATGACATGCTTAGTGAAAATTTTCCTCTTCAAATTTTCAATGAAGAAATGAGTCAAGACTTCATATATTTAGATCAGACAGTAATTATTATTTACAATTTTATGTAACGTATCAAAATATTATTACCACAAAGAACATATATACACAAGTGGACAGAGTATATCTTTGTTTTATATGTTTACTGTAGAACAGTAGAAGTAGTGAAATTTTTTGTATTATCTTGATTTGCATTATTTAAATGTATTAATTTGGAAGATTTTATTTATTGATTTATGTCGTTGATTGACTATTATGACTATATGATGATGATGTTTCCGGATTTTGAGAGTAGTCAATAAGCGACAGAACAAGAACAAAAATTTAACACATTAACCCCAAACAGTTTTATTAATCATTTGAAATTGATTTTCTGGAAACTTACATATGGTATCAATAAAAATTAAAACATTTCAACTGCTCAGCCACGAGAACTTTCACATACCGTCTCCAGAAAATATATAAGGGAAAATTATGATGCAAGGCCTTAAAAAAAGAAGTTATAATTATTTAGAAAGACCAAATACTAAAATATAAATTTAAAAATACTAAAATTCCCTCAACTCTGCAACGCGATCATTAGACTCAAGAACATCTTTCGATTGCACCGTGGTTGATCGGAATTTGAGCTGAGGACAAGCTCCGAATCAAGAAGGGATTTCAGATTCTCTGGTCAATAGGGGAACAGAGTTGAAGAAGAAACTGTAAACTATTCAAGCTATGGGGTTGTTACTATAAATTAAGAAGAGTTTTTGAGGATTTATTGAGGAGGGATGTGTTCCTTCTTTTGCAAGAAGATCTTAATTTATATAATTACTAATTCTTGAATTACTTGAGATAAGGAATAAATGCATATTTAATTAATTAAATTATATCCAAATTCGTGATGCATACCTCATGAAAAGTACGAAATTATGTATGAATTCAAAATCTCAATGTAAATATAAATGTTGATGAATAATCTGTAAGCATATTTGTACATGTTTATATGTTATGAAGTTTACCTTGACCCTACTAAATCTTTATAGAAATGGACTCACATAAAAAAAAATTAGTAGAAAAAGGAGTACTTGCCTAATGCTACGAAAGTAAGAGATGGGAAAACATAAACAAACTACAGAAGTCAAGAGAATTAGGGAAAAGGATTGAACGTCTTATATATCATCATTTACTTCAAAGTTATAAGGCTTCCAAAAGCATTACAAATATACAGCAAAAGCAAAGCACATGATTATTCAACATGTACACATGATACATGTAACCTCCAAAACAACCATTAATGGAGTTTTGATTTAAAGGACATTATAGATAAGTTAATGGACAGCTAGATATTATAGTAATATTTATAACACTACTCTCCTACTTGAAGTTCCATAAACAATTTATCTGCTATGGCACTGGAAAAGCATAGGCATATATCATCCACAAAAAATTAAGCCTACAAATCTGTGGATTTATTCAATATCATCAAGTTTACTCACATTCTAAACATTATAGTCATGTTTTACTCACATCCTAAACATTACGTCCATCGATTTTCAGGATTTTTCAAAGGTAATATTTTCTTGAAAAGTAACATGGTATTAGAAGATCTAATGATTCTGATATAATTAGTAGCAGATTAATTATTAAGACAAACTAATATATGAGGATTTTTTTATTTTTATTTTTGACAGGAAGGGAGACGTAATGCTTGGGATCGAGTAGTATGTCATATGGTACCTCTATTAAAAAAGGTATGTATATTTTAATTATTAGTCTCAGCAACAGCTTATATATATTGTATATATGTGGTATTTTCAATCTTATGTATCGATGTTTAATTTCTTGACGCAGCATAAAGAAATATTTGAGGCGAACGGAGCAAGCCTGAGAGGTGCTTGTCGTTTTGGGCATATCTCAGAGAAATGAAGAACGATGAAGTTGATTCTTGCAACTAATTAATTAAAGCAATGTAAAATAATGTCAACAAAGTTCGATCGATTCAATTATATTTAATTAATTTAGCATAATTTATAGCTTAAATATATTGCCTCATGTATATTATCCTTCATGTGTATAAAATAGACACATGAATTCTCTTCCTACGCTTGGATGACTTAGTTATTACATATATATATATATATATATATATACCTGATTCTCTTAAATATAAAAGATTATTAGTTATGTGTACTAGCCAAAAAAAGAAGATTAATTATGTGAAGAAGCTAAGCGAAGAGTAATTGGCACACCAAAAAAAAAAAAAAAAAAAAAAGCTAAGCGAAGAGTATAGTGTTATGTTCTTGGGGTTTCTTGCTGCATATTAATTTGAGTAAAGAAATTATTGAAGACATCTAGTAAGTGACCATAATTCCATACATCATTGGAGCGATACTTTTTTATCATTGATTACCAAACAATCAATAAAATATAATAAAATATAACTAGTTTAAATATAAAATCTATAACAAACCATAGTATTGACAAAATAATATGATTTAATTATTTCAGACTCAGTACTGTACGTACTGTAACGCTTAAGTACAGGTGTGTAATTTTTTTAATATTTTAAATGATTTTATGTAATTAAATTCAGTGATTTCTCAAGGAATGATGAAAAAAAAAATGATGGAGTGATTGTTCTCAAGAAGTGTTGCCACAAGAGGACAACACCAACACCTTCATGAACACGGACAGCCCTACCTATGACACAAGACATGATGAAGAATATTCTAACTTGTGTCATAGGTAGAGTATTGCCCATATTCATGAAGATGTTATCCTCTTGTGCCGACACTGTACTTCTTGAGAATAGTATTTTGGGATCCTAGTCATGTTGGGGTAAGAGCCAGCACTTCCTCTACACTCTCATGTTGTGAGAATCCCCAATCATGATTTTGACTGTTTATAGCCTTCTTGTCAAATGGGCTTTGATACCAAAGGGGTGAGGGTCGGAGGTATCCAACTCTGGTGGAAACCCTTAGATACCTCAAAGTACATATTAGGCATCAGCCTCTTAACTGTGCAACCGGCAACAATGGCTAGCTGTCCTGGTCATATTAGTGTAAGAGCCAACACTTCGTCCATACTCTCAAGTAGTAAGAACCCCTAATCATGATTCTGCGGGTGGAAGGAGCTTTAATCACTTAAATATAAGTTTGAGTGCGTATAAATATTAAATGCAGAAAACATTTTTGATGGGAGAGCTACCCCAAATTGGGCATCGAATTGAAATGAAATAAAATCAAGTGGCAAAAGTAAAAAAAAAAAAAAAAAAAAAAAAAATGTAAAATTAAGGGATGAAATTGAAAAATAAATAAAGTTAAGGGATGCAAGTAAAATATAATAAAATCTAAGGGATGAAAATGAAATAAAAAATTAGATATGCACATTAATTATAACATTTGGATGCCAGTTTGTCACTGGGATGAGTTAATTTATTATTTGGGAGAATATTAGCAATGTGTATGTGTCTTTTTTTTTAAAAAAAAAATATAAAATATAACTAGATATGCATTTAAATTGATAAAACATAAGTTACAAAGTATCAGAGTACAGAAGTCTATTAAAAGGTATTGTAGAGTCAAACAAACATTTCTAGTTCGAGTAATTATATATTTTAATGTGTGATGGTTTGACCAACTTGCAATGGATAGGAAAAAGATGGGGATAATCAACATGAATTTGTCGGAGGATAAGAGTCATTGCTTCACGAAGTGCCTGGAGCTGTAGTTGAAGGTCTCCAATTTTTTAGCGGAGAAGCGAGCAACCAATGGTGAAAGTGAAGATTGTTGAAAAGATAGTAATTGAAATGACACACCCATGGTTGTTAGTCTTAATGAGCTTAAAGTAAACATCCCACTTGCTAGAACAATTCTGCAGGATAGATTGCCAGTTTTGACATTGTATCTCTTGCTGATGAAAAGTACCCTCTTGCTGTTGTCGTTGTGTCAAAAATTGATCGGTGAGGACATTTATTTTGGCTTGTGCTAATTTAATGACTTGCAAGTTGCAATGGAGAAATTGTAGAACCCACATGATAAATTTTATTTCTTGCAAACAATAGAGAATCTAAAATCTGAAAAGGTAAATAGGTCAGAAAGTTGCTAATGTCATTGTGACTCATTAACAATGTTACTATTCAGTCTTGTAATTATTAGGGATAAAGTGAAACCTAAGACTAGTGTTAGTGTATGTGTCTAATTAGTTGGGAAGTCATTTAAAAGAAGTTCATTCAACCTGTTTTGGGTAAAATAAAGTGGATTTAATTGTGCATGTTTGGGTAACCATGAAATCATGATTTTAGAAGCTATTTTCCGTAAGTCAAGAACAAACTCCTCTCATATACTTATCTCGTAAATCGTAAAAGTTATTTTTTAAAAGTTAATCTAAATTAATAGATTGACTTCAAGTAAATCTAAATCACTTCAATTAAAGTAATGTTAAATTCACCAGCAGTTGACAATAATAGATTAAATTGGATTAATCATGTAAGAATTATTAGTATCTTCAAGGGAATTAGGTTAATACAGGACGATGGATTTTGAGGGACATTATTGTCCACATCAGGAATTGCTAGTCCCTATATATATATATATATATAATGCGAGCGAGTGAGCATATTTTGTCCGTTATATGTAGTCTCTTTGTTTTATACTTAATTTTCAATAATTGTCTATAGAATCATAACCATGGGGACCCTGAAATATTATGTATATATAGCGAGCCAGTGAGGATTTTGTCCGTTATATGTCGTCTCTTTGTTTTATACTTTAATTTTCAATAATTGTTGATAACCATGGGGGACCCTGAAATATATTATATATTTTTTGCCAGCGAGAAATATACTACTACTATTATTATTATTATTAATAATATAATTAGGTGAAGTGCACAACTCTAGGAAACGCAGTTTCAAGATAAATAATTAGGGTTTTGAAAAAAAATAAAATAATGGGAAAATCCTTTTCAGGGCCCTTTTTGGAGAAAAAAAATCTCAAAAAGGCCCTCAGAATTCTGAAATCCCAGAAAAGGCCTATTCTGATATTTTCAGAATCTTGCGTAAGTTGTTAACGGAGCTGATATATAGTTGTTAATTAACAACTAAATCAGCCCCATTAACAACAATTTTTTAATAACTAAATCAGCCCCATTAGTAACTATATCAGTACCCCGTTAACAACTATATCAGCCCCGTTAACAACTCACGTAGATTCTGAAAATCCCAGAAAAGGCCCTCTGGGATTTCAGAATTCTGAAGGCCTTTTTTGAGATTTTTTTCTCTAAAAAGGGCCCTGAAAATGATTTTCCCTAAAATAATTGGCTTGACTTGTACCGGGTCAGGGTATACAAATAAGGGAAAATAATTTTCAGGGCCCTTTTTGGAGAAAAAACCTCAAATAAGCCCTCAGAATCTGACAATCCCAGGGTCTTTTATGGGATTTTCGAATCTTTACAAATGAGTTGTTAATCGAAGTGATATAGTTGTTAACGGGTAGGTCCATTAACAACTAAGTCATCCCATTAACAACAATTTTCTAACAACTAAATCAAGACAATTAACAACTATATCGACTCCGTTAACAACTATATCACTAAGTTAACAACTCACGCAAGATTCTGGAAATCTCATAAAGATTGTCAGATTCTGAGGGCCTTTTTTCCTCCAAAAATGGCCCTGAAAGTGATTTTCCCTACAAATAATTAATTACTTATGAGCTTGAACTGTCTCCATTTTAATCCTATGATCCATTTCCTTTTTATGGATCAATCTTGAGATGTTAAGATTAATTTATTCTTTTTTTCTTAATAAAAATGTATTAACATTTAAACAATTTAAATTTAATCTGATGAATCCAGATTGGCAACAATTTTTTTGTTGGGGTGAAGAGAGCCTTGAAACTAAAGTAGAGCGTACAAATGATGACAATAGTAACGTCAAATCTTTTATTTCATACTTGTAATGTATGGATTTTTTTAAAAAAAAATCCAGAAAAATAAACCTGATATTTAAGTGGCGATAAGCCAAATTGCCACACATACAAAAGGGACACAAAAAGAGTTGAGGGAAAAAAAATGGAATTATAATATTAATATTAGGATTTACATTGGGTGAGGTTTTGCCTCCTGGAAGCGAACACTTGGGAATGTCTCATAATCCAAAACCTCTCAATCTCTTCAGCTTTTCGACCTGGAATCCTACCTGCTATCAGACTCCATCTGATATGTAAAAAATAAAAATAAAAACCAGAAGTTTATACATAATTAAGTAAAAGCTCCTACTCTATATATATAAAAAAAGATAGCAAAATAAAAGTCCAGATGTAAGCTTTTATTGAGTCATTTCATTGGTGTACTTTATTGACTGTGCTTTGCTTTAAATATGCAGAGACGCAGGTTTTTCTTTCCTACATATATACATATATATTATGTGGTAGTTTCTTTTGCTTATTATTGATTCTTCAAGTGTCAGTTCAACACACACACACACATATATATGGGAAATTTTCTTACCTTATTCGAAAAAATAGTTAAATTATATTGAAAGAGAGATTGATAAAGAATTTAATAAAGCTCAATTAGCAATGATTTTTTAATATAAATAAATCTCAAAAAAAATATTGGATGTCTATGTTTTCTAGGATACAATTTTCATATACACAAGTATATTGATTTTTTTTTGGGACAAAAAAAGTTTAGGTGAGTTGGGTTTTGAAGGCTCACTGCTGGAAGCGACGTATTTCCGAGCTTTCGAAATAAGCTTCCACCAACAATGTCCTCATATCAATAGGATTTGAATCTACAACCTTATGGTAATGAGTCAACCTCCTAACCAACTAGAACCAACCTTTATTGGTTAAGTATATTGATTATGTATGTTCATTGTCACTCCTATAATTAATTACAATGAAGAAAACACAAGGTTTCTAATTCCTAGAATTGTAGTTGATTTGGGTTAAGGTCACTAAAAAATTTCACCAAAATTGAGCCATAACTCTAGGGATCAATTTGTTAATGAGAAAATTATATAGAGTCCTTAAACCAAGTTGACCACAACTTTCAAGATAAAAAATTATGTTCTTTTTTCTAAAACATAAATTTTTTAATAAAACATAAACAATGCAACTTTTTTTAATTAGAGGGGCAGACTTTCCGGAGATTATGAATGGGATTAAATCTCTTTGCACGATTGGGGTGACAATAGATTCATTTTCCCCATCCAAAATTTATTAAACACTGTCTCTGCCATTAAAGGTTTTGCTGTTAAATTAGAGAGATAGATCCATTATTTATCCCAAAAAAATTAAAGAGATTCAACTCTCCAATCACTCGTACAAAATTTTGAAAGCTAGCTAGTGTTGTGACTAGATATTATTCCATACGCTAATACTGCTCTTTGAATCATAATATTCTGATGATGTCTTAATTAAGCAGCAACACAGGAAAAAGGAAAGAAAGAAAGCAAGCAAGCAAGCTTGTTAGTCCTGAGAAAATTCAGAGATTCGGCCCCTAAAACGGCAATTTGTTTGTTTCAGTGGCTATTAAATTATACACACAGAACTTCTTTACCAAAAAAAAATTATACACATACAGAACTGGAAATCATTTTGAAGTTTGAACAAGCATGTACCTGTCTCCCACCAGTTTGTACATTCTGTAAATGAGATCTTCTTCTTGCTCTGACATGTTTATGAAATCCCACTCAATACTGCTCACCTCTGCAAGTCACATGCAACTCAAAAGTAATCATTATTATGTGCTAAAATAAAAATGATTGGACCCAAAACTGGGAACTGAAATGCCTCTATATCATTAAACTCAGAGATTAAACCCATCTATTGAAATTCAATTGACTTTTCAAGGAGAGAAGCTATAAAGACCAATAACTTATAGGAAGAAAAAAACAGACATGCAAAAGTTCTCTCAGAACTTTAATCAAACAGATTATGGGTGTGATGAACCGATAAAGAAAGAGCCCATAATTGGATGAATCTGAGGTAGAAAGAGATAGAACTTGACCTTCAGAGTAAGATATTTCAGTCTTTTCTTGCTTTCTGCGACATTCGTCCATGGTTTTGCGCTCTGAAATAGCAAGGTTTTAGGCAGGAATTTATGGAAAGGAGTAAGGGAAAAGCGAATGAGAAATTTTGAAGCAAATCTTTTTGGTGGGTATGAAAATGCCTTGATGGGATTATATACTTTCTGAGCTGTAAGTACAAATCGCGGCTATGTAAAAGTGAGGTTGCCTTAAATCTGCCTCTTTAATGAGACTTTGATTTCTCTCTGTTCTCCCTCTTTGTTTTTTTTGGCTACTCTTCTTTTTGAAAGGATATGAGATCTCCAATCCTCACCAAGTGACCAATAAATTAGGAGAGAGTTAGTAAAAAAGAAAAGAAAAGAATAGCTCCATATTTTAAAAATTAAAAAAATAAATATGAGTTAATAATAATAATAGTAAGATCGTAATATAGGCATCGAAAAAAATTAAAAGTTTTCTTATTCATTTCATGCATAAAGTTGATAATTTCTTACCAAAAACTAATTTATACAAACTTGTCATATTCTAAGTATAAGTTACTCCTAACTAATTCACATGTATGAGTACAAACAAGTAAAATTATTGAATTCTTATAAAATTTAAGCTATTTATAATATTATCTTTACTAACTACACTATATCACTAATATCATATTAATTTTTATTCTCTTTTACTAATATGAGTGTATATGAAAAAATTAATATTCCTTGAAGCTAGTATTGTTAAGGATAAGAGGGGATTCAGTCCAAGAGAAGAAATTAAAAGAAAACGGATAAGGGGGAGTGCATCAAGTTGAGGCTAGTATTGTGATGAACATCATTTAGAGAAAAAGTATTGGTACTTTTAATGTAGATGTTCAAATGATGTTATGAAGAAGGGAAAACGTGGCTTAGGAATGAAGCTGAAGAACCGAAGGTCATACCAAACAAACAAATTTCAACAAGGTTGACTTATAGTTGCATTTTTTAGGAAAATTGGAGATTCTGTTGAAAAGACAATTATAACCTCAGTCCATGGAGTAGAGAATAAGGTTAGAATTTGGCCTACCATATGTGCTTAATAAATTCTCTCCTGATCCTGTTTTTATTCGTTGCTAAAAAAAAAAAAAAACTTTTAACCTCGTTAAACCTGCCTTAAAATTTGACAAATTTTCAACTTTATTCTTATTTTTTTCTTGCCAAAATTAAAACTTTAGCTTTATTTAATGTATATCATATCCCAATGAGAACAAAGTCTACACAATGATAAATGAAGAATAAAATTGTACATTCATATAAAAAAAATTAATGATGTGATTTATAAATAAGACAAAACAATCTTGTCTCTTTACCTTATAATTTTTTTGGGGAAAATCTCACTCAGGTCCCAAAGACTAGAAAAAAATATAAAAAAAAAGTCTCATTGTAGATTCCTTTATAAAAAAAGTCTTTAATTATCTTATTGACATAGATGAGCTTGTCAATTGCTACTCTATGACATGTTAATATAGTCATATACACTTGTTAACAGAAGTTGTTTTAGTTGATGTAGATAAACTTGCCAATGATCACTCTATAACTCGTCAATAGTTATATACATTTGTCAATGGAAGCTACTTTAGTTAACATATATGAGTTTGTCAATGACCACTCTTTGACTTATCAATATAGTTGCATATTGTCAATAAAGTAAGTTCACATTTGAAATCTGTATCACTGAGGTTCCTAGGGAATTTTTATAAAAGAATCTACAATGAAACTTTTTTTTTTATATTTTTTCTTATCCTTAGAACTTGTGTGAGATTTTCCCAAATTTTTTGCCGGCTCTTTGCCTTATAAAAAAGATGATAAGAGTAGTGCAATATTTATTAAAATGGCTCCAATATGAGGATTCGCCCCCTATTTTAAATTTTACCATTGAATAAGTGTTTACAAATTGAGGAAATGGGATAATAAAGTGCATTTAATGAAATCATTATAAAAATTTGTTGTTTACCACTTCACTCCCTATAAATTTTTTTAAGTTTTAACTTTATCAAAAAAATTCTTTCTACATTTGCAAATTATTATTTCACCTATCTCCTCTTTCTAATGACAATTTTTTTTTTAAAAAAAAAAACATCACTAATGACTTTCTATTAGATAGCAATGGAAGCTATGAGAGACGTACTTACTTTTTTTTTTGTTAATCACAAAGTATAAATTTTTATTGAATTATTCCCAAAATCAATATAAATTTTTTATTTTATTAAATTATCAAAAACCTCTCACTTCTTTTCTTACCATGAAAATTCCTCTTTATTTTTAGAGTAAATACCTTTTATGGTCCTTGACAAAAAACACGGACCTCATTTTGGTTCCTTACAAAAAAAACGACTCTTATTTATCATTTTTATGAACTAAAAAGGACCTTTTGGGAATTTGTGAGGGATCAAAATGTTAACCAATAGACATTTATTTGTCCTTTTTATGGACTAAAAAGGACATTTTTTTTAAGGGACCAAAATGGGGATCGTGAGGGACCAGAAAGAAAGAGTATTTACTCTTAATAAAAATAAGTGAGTCTTATGTTTATAACCGAAGGAAGTAATAAGCAACGCAGTTATATAGTTCAGGTAATAGACAGAAAGAAACATCAAATCAAAGGCCTGGTTGGATGGGTCATGCCCAGTGGATTGCTAAAGATTGTTAAAGCTTCGTTGGATGGTCTTGCCTAGTGGATTCAGCAGTTGTGGAAGATTTTGGATTATGAGAATCATAGTGATGATGATTTCGATCCGGCTTGAAGACTATATATTCATTTTAAGCATGTTGCTTCTAGTGATGTATCTTCTTTTAGTTTCACTTTCGTTTGGTTTTGCACATTATGTTAGGTTCTTATTTGTTTAATTTGGTTTTATCAGACTGCTAAAGGCCTTGTATACTGGTTGATTTAGTAACTCGTAACAAGTCTCTGAAAATGAAAAACTAGTACTAATTAATAACTAACTAAAAGCTGTTAGTGGAGTGGTTATTGTGAAAAGTCAGCCAACCATAATAATCAACCATGTCACGAGCTAAGAGAACTTCCATAGAAGGTGTTGGTGAAGACAGCCACCCCAGAGACTACACTTTCCTTTCAAATAGAGGCTACTAAATCATCACAATATTTAATCTTAAGCCACTAAATTGGTGGTTGATAAAATAGAAATCATCTTTTAAAGAGATGACTCAGTGGTTGATAGCCCAAACGGATGACTGTCATGTCAAACCTTATGAAGAAGCTGTGGGTGCTCTTTCATAAATACTTCAGAGGTAAAGATCACCTTTAACCTAAAAGATAACACCACACAGTATAGTTCTCAATAGAGATCTCATCTTCCTTTGATCCTGAAAAATAACCCAAAAAAGAAGAAGAAGTTTTATCTTCTTATGCCGGAGGAACCGAGGAACCTGCCGTTTCGGTGAATCCAACTTTCAGTCGAATAAATTCGGATCTGTCTTTTGATTTCTGTGGCGTCAAACCTTCGGGTAAACTACAACTAAGAACTTATATTTTTATATTTTAAAATTAGATTTCAAAAAAATGATAGATATGGCTTTTGGCCGTTGGAAAAAATGGATGAATTTGAAGCACGGACCAAGAAGGAGGCTGAACGTTATGATTAGTTACGTACTGATTACATTTTCATACACTTAAGTGATTCAACAAGCCAAAACTCATAATTTCACAAGCTTTCTTTGCATACATTTGAATCAATCAAAACACACACACACGCACACACATATATATGTATGTATGTGTAATTAAGTAATCACGCATATATAGAAGTGTGAGCATCACTGTACAGATCTCCGATCACTGTGATTAATTATTTTAATGTAAGACAAGATGATGGAATATTAAAAATAAATACCCCGATAGATCGAAATCAGCACTAGCTACCCGCACCTCTAGGCAATAGTCTACAAATACCATAACTACTAAGTGCCATATAAAATTAAATACTAACAAAAGGAAATCTGTCTGTACATATATTCTCTATTATTTTGCTCTCTTATTTCTCTGTTTTTTTTTCCTATTCAAATTTTTGGGACTGGTGTTCTCTCTCTCTCTCTCTCTCTCTCTCTCTCTCTCTCTCTCTCTCTCTCTCTCTCTCTCTCTCTCTCTCTCTCTCTCTCTCTCTCTCTCTCTCTCTCTCTCTCTCTCTCTCTCTCTATATATATATATATATATATATATATATATATATATATATATATATATATATAAACAACATATGTCTAGCTTCAATGGATTAGTGTGTTTATATTGGATCAAAGGGATTCTTCAAGATATCTATAAGGCAGATACCGAAGAGAATATCAGATGACTCTCCAAGATATCTATGAGGTAGATATATACCAAAGAGAGCAATGGATCACTATGCACGTATATGACGTTTAGCCAAAAAAGGGTGGAGTGTGTGCATAGTGAGGCTGAATAGTAAATAGGGTCAATAGAGAATGTGTACATTTTAGGTTTATCTCCTATTTATAGAGATTACCTTAGGGTTTGGACTCTTGGGCTTTATGTATTTGTGCCGCCACACCTGCAAACAGTCATCTCTGATTAGGATATTCCTTAATTATAGGCTGATTAGGATCTTCCTTCATTATAGGCAGATCCTGGTACAATTTACCCTTGTTGGGCCACACATCAAATGAGCTTCATATATGAATCCATAACACACACACACACACATATATATATATATATATATATATATATATATATATATATATATATATATATTATATAGGTTATATGCAAACCTGTGTCTGAGATTGGGTAGTAGTAGGATGAAGGAGAAGAAACTTGAGCATGCTAGTTGAGTGGGTCCTACATTTTTCAACACATGAGTACTGCTGCTATATTAATTAGATTGCCATTATATGATTAAATTGTTTGTATCAAGATAAGCTTTTAGGTTATATAACTTATGATTAAGATAATTACCTTAATTAGCTTTTTGGTTCTGCTCACTTATAGTTTTAACTCTATCTTTAACCCATATATATATGTACACTTCTAAACATGTTTTTCTCATATGAGATCTGATAACAGGTGGAATTCCTACTCAAAAAGCTTAACCCTATATTTGGATGATGAGAAAATTACGGGAAAAGAATACTAAGAAAAAGGAAAACTCCAAAAAAAGGGTACTCCCTCTAATCTTTAATATAAGACGTTATTGGGGAATTGATTTTGATCTTAAATATAAAACATAGTTTTTATATTTGTCAATTTTTTCTTAAGTTATCCCTATTGAAGCTCTTTCAATAATAATAATCAAAGAGGAAAGGGAAAAAGAAAAATTAGGGAAGACAACTAACTAAGGTGTTTTACAAAATACACATATCATATAAACTGATGTAACTAACTTCCTTAATCTAATTAAATTGGATAATTATGTCTTATATTAAAAACCGGACGAAGTAAATATTTTCACTAGTTTTGGAAGTTTTGCTTTCAAGTATTCCCCATGATATTTTTCCCCCACTTTTTTCTCCATCCAAAACATATAGCTTTTGGGCAGAAAAATGTTCCGCTAACTTCTCTTTACACCTCGTCTCTATTTAATATCACTATTGTTGAATCAAGTTTCAAATGGGAGCCACACCTTGGAATTATGTGGCCACATGCATATCTAGATCCATCGCTAGTTGTTTTAGTTGTTATTATACTCTTTACTACATATTTCAAGATTTGTTATTAAAAACGTGACTGCACCCATATCTGCAATAAATTAAAAGCTTGGGGAGGCCAGGCGGGTCCCCAAGAACCATTAATATGAGCGCGGGCGGTTGATTAATACAACAAAAATTTTCACCCTTTTTTTGTCTTTATATTCTTAATTTGTCTATTTCATATTTTTACCTGTCCATTGTCGTTTTTTGTATTCATTTCTACAAATAGTAAATCATGATACTCTCTTGTCCTTATTACATATAAAATCATTGTGGAAACTTTTTTTTTTCCTTAATATAAATCTACTTAAAGAATTATAAATAAGTATTTATCAATTTTATCCGTACTTAAGTCTCGTTGAGAAAAAAAAAAAAGTAAGAGCAAAGAGAGAGATGAAAATTGATTGGTAAATGTAGAGAAAGAGAATTTTAATAAGAGTAATTTTTTGTTTTAAAAAAATATCAATTTAAAGCATATTTAACTATTTAACTGTCATTCCTTAATAGATGAGAGAATTAATTAAAATAAATTTACCAATAATAAGAAAAAGAGTAGTATGTATGATTATTTGCAAGAGTATTTTTAGACAAATTTGTGTTTCCCATAAATTAAGCTGCTTTACCTAACATTGTAAATATAAAATCATGTACATCGCTGTTGGAAAGTTATAATTAAGAAAAGTAACTTGAACATTAACATATGATACATTCCATCCAAGCTATAATATAAATCATCTTCAATCATTATCTCATCATCATAATTAAGTAATAACGGTTAACTCATTATATCTGTTATAATTTTTTTTAAAAAAATATTTTTACTTCTATTTATAAGGTTTTTATAAAATAAAAACATACAAAGAATCGCATTTAAATATCAATTATCCAAGTAAAATTGATAATTAAGTATTAATTAGTTATCAGTGAGTTATATTATGAAGTAAAAGAATCTTCTTGCAATTGACCTATGTGGACCCGTTTATAATGACTTGTAAGAGGGCACTTCCTAGGGCCAGGGTGATGCCACCAGAGCCGCGGATGAAATCAACGGCTGGGTTTCTGCCAAGTGGATAGAAGAAACAGGAAAGCATCCGATGCACCGTTTATCTATCTATCTATCTATGCCCTCAAAACTTTTCCCTAAGGTCTCTCTGTAGAGAAAAGCCTGTGTCTAAGAATCTGCTTCCTTCTATTTATTTTTTGCTTCTTTCCCTCCGATCATCAAATTGTTCTCTTAATTACTAGCTTAGCCTCCATGGACAAACAGCGAAGAAGAAGGCAGTTCAAGACTACTACCACTGATTGTGATGAAGGTCGGATTCACTCTCTCTCTCTCTATATATATATATTGACAAGCCTTAATTTCTGAAACTCAGCTTTCACTCATTCTACTAATTACACCATTAGTCTCCTTTATTATTCTAAAGCTCTCGTGAACTATTTCCTTAAAGTTTCAGATCTGAGCGTCCTGGTATTAATTCCCGTTATTTCACTGTCTCCTTTATTTATGTAAACTGATGATCTTTCACTTGTTCTTTTTCTACTGTTTTGTGTCCCAGATCTCTCACCTGTTTTTCATCATATATGTATACTTCACCAACTTTTACCCAATTCCTTCAACTTTTTAGGGCAAATATAGTTTTTGAACAAGATTATCTTTCTGGGTATATATAGCAGGCTTTTCAGTTTTATAGGCTTTAATTAGCTATCAGCTTATATGTTAAACTGTGTGTGTATATGTTGAATGTAATAATTGCAGAGGTGAGCAGTATCGAGTGGGAGTTCATAAACATGTCAGAGGAGGAGGAAGATCTTATCCACAGAATGTACCAACTCGTTGGAGACAGGTAAATTAAATTAAAGATATATTTATCTTCCATCTTTAATATCAAAATAACATACCTATAGTTTTAGTTTCGTCTCACACACACACACACACACACACTCCGTATATCTTAATCTATTCGTTCCCTTTGCTTGTTCTTTCAGTAACAGCAAGGCTGCAAGGGAATTAAGAGAGAAGGACCATTTTCACTCGTGTAGGATCCAACCATATATCTGTAGATTAACTAATATCTGCATAAATATCAGAAAATATTCCAAAAATTTTAATTCTCTCTGGCGAATAAAGTTGATCCCAATATTATATAAGACCTTTGATTGCTTTGATTTAGAGGGATAGTTAGCTCTAAGCTGCTTGTACTCAATTTTCGTCTCCATTTTCTATTTCTGGGTAGCTTTTTCTCTGAGATATATATGTATGTGCTTAAGATTTTGTTAATTTATGGAATTTCTATTCATTAGTTACATCTAGACATATACTTAATTAAAGCACGTATTTTCAATTTTGCCAATAAAAAGTACGTATTTTCAAGTAAATTAAATTTGTTAGTTTTTAATATGGCAGAGTGAAATCCATTGATCATGTCCTTTCGTTACATTCTTTGTGGGAGTCTACTCTAGAGTATATATGTTCCCCCTTTGACCAAAAAAAAAATATTTATGTTCCCCCGTTTGATTTTTTTTTTTTGAATATATATATTTTAAAATATCTGCAGTTAATTTTATTCGAAATTTTTCTGAAAATTAAAAATTTAAAGTATTTTGTGTGTGTGTGTGTGTAAATTGGAATCAACTAAAAACTTGAAATATCATGTTGTTAAGTTGTAATACGTACAGATTTTCCCTGTTTTTTCAATATTTCTCTTATCCATAATTGACATTCAAATTATAATTAATTTATATCTTTTCCTTCAAAATGCCATATTCAATGAAATATAAACCATACAGTAAGCAGTTCAAAGCAACAGCAAAACAAACAAAAACTATAAAATATCATCCAGTATATAATACATCTTCATTCATAGCATCTAATAACAGCAACTTCATTAGATCTATGGATGTCTTGTAATCCAATCAGCAGGACACAACCTCTTTCTCGAAGTTTAATTTGGCTACCCAATCTGCAACCTTGTTTGCTTATCAGGGAATCCACTGAAAAATATGGTTCTTAATTATTTTCCTCGTCTCGAGGATATGCTCTAAAATAGGCTTACTTCTCCAATTAGGAGATAGGCCATAAATCATCCAAACATTTTACTAAAGATAAGTTATCAGTCTCAAAAATAACATCATATCATCCAACTGGTGTTTCCTGACAAATTCAACTGCATCCAACAACGCTTTACATTATGCCATAAATGCAGAATCAGCACTGACACTTCCATTGTTCCCATCCAGAAGCCATCCATTTGCATTCCAAACAACAAAACCAGTCGCAACACTATGTGTTTCAGGAATAAAAGAACTATCAGTATTTATTCCAAACAATAAATATAATTAATTTATATTTATTTATTTCGCGCGATACTTTAATTAGTTGCAGTTCTTTTGAAAAAAACGAGATAAGGAAAAATAAAACTCCTCCATAATCAGTAGTGCCATCTACATATATATGCATATCTTTAGCCAACTTTGTGATTTATCTAATAACCTGGCCTTTTCCACACTTACGTGTAAAGGTCAGGTGTTTCAGTAATATGTATAATTCAGTCAATTGTACGACATTGAATAATTTAGATTATATTCGAGACAGAAAAACAGGATCTTGATTATTATATTTTAATATAGTACTAAGATAAGATTATAGATTTATTATTATTAAAAAGTAATTGTCCCTCGACATCTGCACTACACACACTCCTATACAATAATTTATGAAGCACCATCAAAGGTTGATAAAGATAGATATCGCCTTTTAATTATATATAGTCTTTGTCCTTTTTATTTTATTTTATTTTTGAGAGTGACATTATGTTTTTGTTCGCAGATGGGGTCTGATAGCTGGTAGAATCCCAGGTCGAAAAGCTGAAGAAATTGAGAGATTTTGGATTATGAAGCATGCGCTAGTGTTTGCGAGCAAAAGAGAAAAACTTGGCAGATATTAAATAAAACAAATCCAAAAGTCATCATTTCACTATCTCTTGATCTCTTATGATTATCTCTTTTTCTGTCCCTTTAATTTCATTATTGTTATTTTTTTTGGTGAAGTCATCATTGTGGATTTATCGGAGCACATGCTCTGAGCATTTGCTATTTGGCTTGCTAATTATCGTATATATTTATAACAATTAAGTCTCTGTCTCTCTATTATATATTATGGAACACCCCAAATTTCATACTACATACTGTGTCTGATGACATGTAGTTTTAGGAAAATCAACAGAGTTTGAAGTGCTACCACTCAGAGTAATGCGGAACGGAGAGCATGCATTTACGTTTGGACAATGAGTAACTGATATAAAATGCCCAAGCATAAGCTGGTATATTAAAAATTTTCCGAAGAATATTCATGTGATACAATAATTTGGTACTGTATAATTACAATTTTTGACATAGTAACTATACAATCTTAAATCAAGCCTTAACTAGACTTGTGGCTTAAAACCCAATACAGTTAATCAAACTCATTGGCCAAGCCGGGTAAAGTCTAGTGGAAGTCTCCTCGTCTTTCACGGCGACTTATGACTGAACCACATAGACCTACCCTTTCTTAGTTTAAGCACTAAATGGTTTGAAATAACTTTATCGGATTCATGCTAGAAACTATACTCTGAGGGACCTCTTTTGACTCTCATCTCGGCCGGTGCATCTTCACGGCTTCGTCCACGTCGTCTTCTTAGATCCTGATTCCTTTCCTGAACCTTTAGTCAAGTCTGAGATTCAATCAAATTGAATCTCAGGTAACAGTTAACCTCTATAGCAGATATAACAATATATCACAGATATTCATTATATATCAGTATCAACCATACATAGCACACAATAGATGTAAGGTTACAACAATACATAGCACACAACAGATGTAATGTTAACAGTGTTTGCACACTCACCCTGTGCCACGAATCCACGTGTCCTTAGCGCTAGGAAAACATACTTGCGGCGTTATCAAGACTATAACCCACACAAAGCTGAATGTATATAAATGTGACCTAAGCCCCATAACTTAGTCACAGTGCATGACCCAAAACCTAGTCTTATCCATGACTTTATGAATTATTCAATCATATATAATCATACAAGATATAGGCGATTAAAGTTATTAGTACGCGAACGTACCTTTCTCCACGTAATGCCAAAATGTCCGACCTTTTGAATCCGACTCCGGACTTCCCGGATATCCTATAATGTCACCGTCGGATTATTTCATTTTCCATGATATTTTAATTGATATCATATTTCCTAGAATAATATCAAAAATGATATTTTCACATATTTTGACATTTCTACCCTTGGTGGATTTGTTATTACAATTTTACCCTTACATTTTCTTAAAAACGCATTTGCTGGATTTTCTGGGTAGATTTTGTAGCAACTTTGAAAAATCATAATTAATTCTAAAGAAAATTATTTTGTGGTGTTGTAAAACTCCTCATGACCCTTGACATGTGTATTTTCAAGGAAAAATATTCCCAAAAGTCAGAAAGTCATGAATCATTCCCAGTTTAATATTTTTTCAACGCTGCCCAGTTTATAACTCCATAAATAAGGCTTAACTTCAAAAATATGTTACTACTTGTGTAGAAATCAAAATGCTACATAATTTATATATTTAGAAAGCCCTACACATCTAATTTATTCCTGTAAATTTTAATGATTTAATGACTTCATTTACAACATAAAATAATAGCATCTTTTTTGCTGCCTACACAGGATTTAAAACTGATATTTTTCCGACTTTCATCATAATGATCTATTAATTCTAAAAATTATTTCCCAACATGTTTTTCACTCAATTTTGCATTCTATACCTATTTTTGAACTTAAAAACATGAAAAGGAATTTTCTCCACAATTTTCTAGATTAAACTATATTATACTAAAAACTAAAAACTAGAGTTCAAGAACTTATCTCTTGAAGTTCTTACTCCTTCTCCTTGCTCCAAGAATTTTACTCTTCTCTTAAACTCAACCATTTTGATCTGAGTTTGGTGTGAAGAAATAAAGAGGGGAAGCCTCCTATTTATAGGGAAAATCCAAGCCCTTACTTACCTGCAAGTTGTCTCTACTTCCTCAACAAGTTCTCTCCCTTCTTCAACAAGTTGTCTCGGCTATTTTACCAAAATAATGTTTTTTAAAAAATAATTATCAGATTGAAGCATATTAAAAACTATTTATTAATCTAATGCTTACGTCAGTAATGGCGCAGTGGGGGTACGCGTGACTAGGATGTGGCATTCGTTGTGGCCACGCCACTAGTGGCGTGCATACGTCTCACGCTATTGATTGCGTGGAAGGAGTTCATGCCTACCACGTTGTGTGTAATGGTTCCACGCCACAGGTGGCGTGAATTTATTCCACGCAACCAGTAGCGTGGACTAGTTTCACGCCACAAGGGTGTCAGAGAATCTGACACCTTGTGGCGTGAAACTATTTCACGCCACAAGGTGGCGTGGGACCCAGGAATCTCTGCTCCCCTCTGCCCCCTGCTACACGTCTCCTCCCTTCTTCCCCCCAACACGCCTCCCTTTTGATCGGCACTCCTTTCATTTTTCTCCTTCACTCTACTCTTCACTCCTTCACTCTCATTTTATCCTTCACTCTTTCTTTTTCCCTTCCCTCTTCCATTTTTTCAGTCCCTCCCTCCCTCATCCGCAAGTCCTCCCAACCTTCCTCCTGTTTTTTTTTTTCACTCACTCCTTCCCTCTCTCCCTCATTATCCAAAAACTCATCTTCATTCTTTTTAACTCCTGCACTCTCCGACATTCACACACACAGATTACCTCCTCATCATTCCTCATCTGAAAAAGCATTGAAGAGGTTGATAAATTTTAAGACCTGAGAGGAGGAAGGAGGAGGAGGAATTTTTTGTCTGGACTTCACGTTTGCACAGGTAACATTTAATTTTTTTGTTATGTTTATTGTTGAATAATAGGATTTAACTTTTAATTAGATACATTAATTTATTATAGATGCTTAATATATGTATAACGGTAGGATGAAATTTTTTGTAATGTTTATTGTTAAATAATAGTATTTAACTTGTAATTATATACATTAAATTATTATAGATAAATTTATAACGGTAGGATAGATGTTTTTATTTAATTTTTTTGTTATGTTTATTGTTAAATAATAGGATTGAACTTGTAATTATAGACATTAATTTATCACATATGCTTAATAAATGTATAACAAAGAAAGAAATTTAAAAAATAATATAAATTTAAAAAATTCAAGAAAAATAAAATTCGTGTTGTTACCTCACGGGGTAATTTTTTTTTAAAAATGTGACGGACTAGCTTGTGAGGTCCTTTGAAAAAAAAATTAAAAAACTTCAAACAATATAATATATTTTAAAAAATTAACTGTGACCTTGGGAGGTAAAAAATCAAAATTCGAGAAAAAAATAGTATTTAATTATTTAGAGAATAATAATTAGTGACTTAATAATTTGTTGTGTTATTTGAAATTTTTATTAATCAAATGGATGACCAATGTGCTCGCAATATTGATCCCGGCCCCAAAGAGTGGGGAGTTCTTAATGAGGAGGTGCAACGATCACACCGATCACAAGTTGTGTGGAACAGAGGAGATTGAAATTTGTTGAGGGTCAGGCGAGCCTCACGGGGTCAGTGCGGATATCCATGACCCGATCTCATCCCACTAGATTTGCAGCAACACCTTATGCGTGCAAGTTTCTGGCATGTGTCTCGCATGAAGAGACTCCCGGTATGTTTTAAAATTCTTTATGTAATTAATTATATGCATTTAGTGGGTTGTACATGATATGGATAATATAAGCCCTTTACATACTTGTTCTCTACTTTTATGTTGGTGCAAATTGACAAATATCTTATTATTGCTTTGGTTGAGAGGTGGAGGCCGGAGACTCACACCTTCCATATGCCGGTTGGTGAGATGACTATAACTCTACAGGATGTAGAGGGCATTTTAGGTTTATCCACTGAGGGTCGAGTAGTTTCCGGTCGGACGCATGGCGACTGGGCAGCAATTATGCATCAATACATGGGTGTGACTCCACCTGATTCTGACATTATTGGCGGAAACATCAAGATGGGCTGGTTTGACCGTCATTGGGGCCACTGGGAGGAGCACTGAGCTACGGTTGATGGTCAGCTTTTGTACACACGTGCTTACCTCATGCGCCTTTTCGGTGGATTTTTGTTGTGTGATAAGTCGAGCCACGAGGTCCCTTGCCGATACATACAATTGCTGGGTGGTGACCTTGCGGAGACTGCTACATACAGTTGGGGGTCAGCGGTACTCGCCACACCGTATCGCGAGCTATGTCGAGCCACGTCGCCTTCGCTAAAGACATGGGGGTTGTTCGTTGTTATTGCAGATATGGGCATGGTCCAGATTTCCTGCCATATCACCTCCCATTCCACCGCCCAGTGACGCAGGCGATCATTACGGACACAGGTATGGAAGCAGTGTGAAATGATGAATTATTTGAACTGGTTGGCGTAGTTGAACGATTATGTTCTTATTTGCAGGCCGTTTCACTAATGTTCTTGAGTTACATATTGCAGGTTCAACAATGTCGAACTGAAGTTATTGCGACGTCAGCTAAAGATATATCGGATAGAGCTTGATCAGATTGGTCGAGACGATCACTACTAGAAATTTCAGATTTTGCTACGGAAAAAATCCGTAGCCAAAACCCAAAAATCCGTAGCAAAACGTTTTTGCTACGGATTTTGCTACGGATTTTGTCCATAGCAAAATATGGCGTCGCAATTGCGACGGATTTTCTAAAATCCGTTGCAATTGCGGCGGATTTGCTACGGATTATAAAATCCGTAGCAAATTGCTACGGATTATCAAATCCGTAGCAAATTGCTACGGATTTTATAATCCGTCGCAATGGCTACGGATTTCATAATCCGTAGCAATTGCTACGGATTTCATAATCCGTAGCAAATTTGCTACGGAAACAATCCGTAGCACATTTGAAATTTTGCTACGGATTTTTTTTCCGTAGCAAATTCCAAATTTGCTACGGATTTATTTTCCGTAGCAAATTTTTGAATTATTTTACGGTAGCAAATTTTTATTTTTTTATTTATATTTTTAAAAAATTTAATAGAAAAATTGAATACAAATAGTAAAATAATGTACCGTGAATATATTAACGATAAAAAAGAGTTTACATAGTGAAAACACAATATATATATATATATAATCCGTAGCAACAAACAAATACAAAAAAGTAGGCTAAACAAAGAAAGATTGTGATCATCATCATCACCAGCATGGTCATCATCACCAGGAGTCGGCCCGGACCCGAAACCTCTGTCTTTCAGAAGGGACATCATTTGAAGCTGCATCTCCTTCATCATCTCCGCCTGCTGATTCATCTCCTGTCTCATCATCTCCCGTTCTCGCGCAACGCCCGCTTAAATATCTCATTCTTGTTCCATAAGCATCTGTCGCCTCATCATCTCCGTTTCCCGAGTTAGCCGCGGCTCATCATCTCTCGTTCCCGGGTCATCTGTGTTGCTTGCTCCTCCACCAACGACTTCATCCTCTTCACTCATCTACAAAATTGATTAGTACATTTATTATTTGTACTTCATTTGAATGGACAAGAGAATGAAAAATTATCAATATCAAATGTATTATGTTTACCTAAAGGAACCCCCGCAGTGCCGGATGAGAGGCGCTTTGATTGCTTCGATCGGGCCGGCGAGACTCACCGTATCCAAAGACCCTCACTTTCTTGTCAAATTCGCCGGTAGCCTCAAAGAAGAGACTCTCGTTATCGGATATAGAGGATGAGGGGTCGATCTCTCACGCCGCGAGGCTCTCTCTGCGACACCTCTCTCAAAATTTTCCTACAAGCAAACAAATACATAACAAATAAGAAAATAACGTGCATAAAACAAGTAATAAAGGCAATAAATGTCTCACCGCTATTTGTCTCGCCCTTGGGTTAATCCATTGTCTCTCACTCCCTTCAGACTGTCGGGAATGGGTCCACTGAAAGGTAACCCACTCAACCGATCCAGGTGGAGCTTCCCCGACTCTTCCTGCAAACGCAAATGATGACCTTAATTAATTACTTCAAAGTACAAAATATTCAATACGTAAATAGAAAATAACGTGTACTTACAACTTTGCGTCGATGCTCATTAATGGATATGGAGCCCCCAAAGATATGACGGTCCCGCCATTTTGGCCCTATTTTCCTTATTTTTCGCACTTATGGCCTTAAACTTTTCATTGTTTTCCCAAGTGCCAAATAATTCATCTTTAGTGTCCCGTGGAAGCCAATCTGTCTTGCCTCTCGACCTTCTCAATGAATAGAGCTTTCGACGCACTTTTGCCGCTTGTGGTTAAAAGCTTTTTTCGATTTTCATGATGCTCGAGCAATGTCATATGCTTTTCCCGAAAATCAATAACGAACAATTAGTGCTCCAAATTTTAAAAGTACTTAATTAACACGCATAAAACAAATAACTTACCAAGAACTCGTGAACCACATATCTTGTTGCTCCGTAGGAATCTCATCCACGCGGTCCAACAATGAGTGTAGTTACGGAATATTTGGGTCGACATGAAAGTCGCCACCGGATTATCAAGCACAAATCTGAAAACGAGAGATTATCATGCAAATATTAGCATACAAACCAATCGAAAAAAGAGAATTGTAACATTACGGGTAACTTCGCATGACTTACTCGTTGCCTTTAGTGCGGATCCAAAGAAACCCCGTCTCGGGATCTCTTGAGCCCCGGATAGGTGTATCGGAGGAACTACCCGCTTCCCGACGTGGCTCGAGGCGACGAAGTGTGCTAAGGAAGAAATGTGAAATATTGAAGATTTTTGTACATAGATGGTTTCAAGAAACTAAACATATGTAAATCAATCGAAAGGGTAAAGTAAACTGTTGTCCCCTTTGCCGTGAATCGGGGGAGTTAGCCGCCGTGACGACGACGATATATAAAGTGATGGTGAAGATGACAAATATCCAGACGGGGACGACGAAAAATCAAATAGTGGCACGTCCGGGCCGAGCCCTCTCGCCTCCATATGGAGCGGTTGGCGTCGTCCTACCCCTCTTATAGTACGGGGTCGGGATCGACCACTGCCACGTCCACTACCTGAACGTCCTCCTTGATGCTCCATCTCTGAACACTTATAGACATAATGTCAAAAAATATAAAAAAAAGAAAGATATTTGGTTAATATGACAAAAGTACTTACAAAGTATGTAGTATAACATATCGTCATAAACAAAGAACTAACACAAATCAACCGGACGATTCATGTTCATCGACATCTACTTGCATGTCCTCATCTCGTACTCTCATAGTCGTCGAACTCGGATTCACTATCGAGAGAAGCTCATTTCGCCTCATCCTCATCGTCGATTTCTCATCGTCAATTTGTATAGGAATCAACTCTAACTCTACACGAAAATCAAAGAGATTGCTTGGTACTTCGTCATCGAAGATGTTTATGGGCGCACATGTTCCACATCGCTTGGAAAGGTTCACCATACTTGTCATTTGATTCCGGCTCTTTCGACTTTGGTATAATATTTCGTGCTTTGGTTTTAATAACTCCCGTCCACCCTTGGCGAGATGTAGGGTATGGTGTATAGTAAACTTGTTCCGCTTTGTTGAGCAAGGATGAATGGGTCATAACCAACCGTATATCTCCTTGTCCAGTGGACCTCAATATTTCCAAGTTTGTCCACTTTTGTCCCACGCGGACCGTTATCAAACCACTCACACTTAAACAGGTCACCACCTTGTCCTACCGGTAACTTAACTGAATTATCTCAACTAACTTCCCGTAGTAGTCGGTCTCCACCCCGTCAACTTGGTCACCTCGACAACATACACCGTAATTGCAACATAGTGTACTGCGTTCGCGTCAACGGTTGCAAATCGATACCCATTGATTATATATTTGTTGCATCGGGTAACTGTCATTTGCAGCTCCATAAGATAAACTCCACGCAACTTCATTGGGATCTGATGGATTTTCCAAGAAATATGATCGAAACCATTTTGGAAACTCAGAACTAGTGAATTGATCAACTTGGGACACCGGCATTGAAGGATTTCCCGATCGGACCCAATTAGAAAAGTAAGCGTAACAAAAAACTTAAGTTAATACTTTAATACTTACCGTAATAGTAAACAAACAAAAAAACTTACTCGAGGTACTTGGCGGCCTCTTCACGGTTGTTTAGAATGTACCACTCAAAGAACTCGCTTATCTTTTCCGTCAAGAGTTGACTTCCAACGTTTTCCCACGACTCGCCCGGAAAATTAAATATTGACTTTTGATCCCTCGTATCACCGGCATCATCGTTGCGAGGTACCCCTCTCCATCTTGACATCATTTCGGGGGATAATAGTATGACGCAAATTTTGCGGCCTCTTCGACTAGATAAGCTTCAAACATAGATCCTTCAACGTACCTTGTATTTTTGATCTTGTGCTTAAGTGTGCGTAAAAACCTACAATGGAATATCGAGAGGATATTTATAATCTAAAGTACCATGTAGGTCAATATATATATTACCTCTCAAACGGATACATCCATCTATCTTTATTGCGGGCCTGCTACCTTTGCTTCGTAGGCCAAGTGAACGGGCAAATGTTCCATTGAGTCAAAGAAGCTAGGAGGAAACACCATCTCTAACTTGCATAGCGTTATGGGCATGCTCGCCTCCGGTGTCGTAACTTTTCAACATTAAGCTACGAAGCACAAATTTCTCTAAAGAACATTGAAAACTCCGTTAGAATAGACCATACATGGTTCGGTAGTGCTTTGAAGGCCCACGGCAACAATCTCTCGGAAAAAAACATGACAATCATGACTCTTCATCTTGTTCAACTTCACCTCGTGCATGTCGACACATCTTTTCCGGTTTGACGCATAACCGTCGGGAGTTTCGAGATCTTTTACCCACCGCAACAATTCTAAATTCTGCTCTTTATTGAATGTGTACGGCGCTCCGGGTTTGGAAATTCGTCCGTGCCATTTTCCGCCAAATGCAAAGCGGGCCTTCTACAAATCGCTTCAACGTCCAATCTTGCGTTGACGTGTCTTTCGTCTTGCCCTTGGTGTCCATCACTTTGTGTACGAGAATATTGCAAAACACATTCCTCTCAATATGCATGACATCGAGGTTGTGTCTTAACAATTGATCTTTCCAATATGGTAGTTCCCGGAAGATCTGCGTTTGTTCCAATGATGATCAATGCCGTACCCTCCGGGTTCGCTTGAAGTAGCACCTCTTCGACACTCGGAATGTGCCTGACCACGTCCCATATTTCTTCTCCACTTAAACGACGAGGTGGATCTGCTCGTTCGACAAAGATTCCGCGTGAAGTCTTTTCTATTTCTCCTAAACGGATGATCGGGGGTAGGAATCGTCGGTGCCTATCAAACCAACGACCTTGCGACGTGTTCCAAGCTAAAACCCATGTTCTGTTCAAGACATACCGGGCATGCGAGCTTTCCCGACGTTTGCCGCCCACTCAACATCCCATAGGCGGGGAAATCATTTATCGTCCACATTAAGGCGGCCGCATGGTGAAATTCGACTTAATGATATATCATACGTAAGAACACCTTCACTCCACAACATTTTCAACTCGTCTATCAAAGGCCCGAGGTACACATCTATCTTCTTTTTGGGTTCGACGGCCCGGATTAACGCATTAAGGAAGAAAAACTCTCTTCTCATGCACATAGAAGGTGGGAGGTTGTACGGAGTCACAATGATCGCCAACAGAATAATTCCCGCTGTATTGTTGAAAGGAGCGAACCCATCCGAACATAGACCAAGACGAACATTACGGGGATCCATAGCAAAGAAAGGATTCGCCTCGTCAAATTTACGCCAAGATTCGGCATCGATGGATGCGTCACAAAGTTTTCATCCCTACGATGCTCCGGTGCCATCTCATGTGCGAGCTGTTTGTTCGGATGCATACAATCTCGTAAGTCCGAGCACCGGAGAGGAAAGTACCACATCTTGCTTATTGCATGACGGGTGTTTTTCCTTCCTTTCCCCACAACTTTATATCTGTCATCTCCACAGAATTTGCAATTGGTCAGCTCAGCGTCATCCTTGTAATACAACATACATCCTCTGGGGCAGCAATGGATTTTTCACATCCAAGCCCAAGCTCTTTCACCTTTTTTTTGGCTTGGTAAAAGTCCTTCGGCAAATTATTGTCTTTGGGAACAACCTTACTCATGATCTGCATCATTTCGTTGTAATTCCTCTCGCTCATATGGTGATCAGTCTTCAAGCTTAGTGTTGCTAGGGTAGCCGATATGCGATGAATATTCACTATTTTCAAAGTGTTCGCAACCTTCCCATAACGGACGCTTTGTGCTTCTTGAAGCATTTTATAGAACCTAGCGGCTTCGGATGAGGATCCTCACCCATGTTTGATGGTTGAGGATGGGTACCGTCTCCTCTCCCATGTATGACGGTTCGGCATGAGTAACGGGATCAAAATATTGGCGATCGACGGTCCCGCAAAGATCCATAACCAACCAAGCTCATATTGATTAAGGTTTTCTCGATGACTACTTGTCCCCGTAATAACCACTCGGTGTACGTCGGACTTCGCCATGAAATTCCCAACATTCATAATCTCTAATGAATCCCCTTTGACACAAATGAATTCCCGACCGTCTCCGCATCTCAGTAAATCTTAAACACTTACATTTGGCACACGGACACCTGATCTCCCTTCTTGAATTATTTGAATTCGCCAAAGCAAATTGACGAACACTTCCAAACCCACCAAGAATGCTTGCGTTAGTTTTCTTCTATCGGTTAGACGATTGTACATCCAACTTCTATCATGGTTGCCTTCCATACTTCCTAGCTAGTTCGAAGTTACTACCCTAATTAACTTCTCAACATACCACAAATATATATATATATATATATATATATATATATATATATATATATATATATATATATATATATATATATATATATAAGTAAGCTTCTTATGCCTACCAATTGCCACTTAATCAAGAAAGTGAAAAACAAACACATGCATTGAACAAAGAACATATTCCAAAATGACCGAGAGAATGAGGATAGCACACACCGAACATGGGGACATACATGTGGAGGGGCAAACAAAGAATAGAATACTAAATATTTTGGAGTTTCTAACATATATGGGCTTGGTAAAATAGATTATTTATGTATCATTACCAACAAATACAAAATCATAATTTTATCCTATCAAAATCGAATCCAAATTTCTAAATTCCTAAAAAGTGATACATAAAATACTTCACATGAAATATTTATATACGTGTATTAACCGTGTTTACTTGAAAAAAAATCAATATCATAAATAATAATCATTACAGCCCAATAATAATAAAAAACTCATATAAACTCCTACAAACTATAAGCATAATTCAAATTGATAAACAACTAAGTGTAGATCATTATGTAATTAATATATTCAGCTAAAGGAAAAACTAAAACAAAAAAGAATACTTAATATCATGTAACTTATAATCTTCTACTAACATATATGTTTCAATTATGTAATAAAGTAAATCTAACATAAATATTTCTAAATAATTATATATATATAAAAAAAAAATACTTCAAGCTAACACGGCGGTGACCAAAACGGAGAAGAGGATGCGGGAGGAGCCGAGGGAGGCAATGAGAGATGAAATCAAGGGGGCCGGAGCTTGACGTATCTGGACGGCCGAGGCAAGGGAACGCCGGAGCCCCCAGGGGCCGGATCCGCCGCCGGAGGTGAGGGAACGCCGGAGCCGGCGCCGGAATAGGGGGGGGCGACCTTGGGCGAAATGGGCGAGCTTAGGGGGCGGAGCTTAGAACCCAGCTGGGGGCGGATATGAGGGAAGCCGGAGCCGGGGGGGCGGGCTGCGCGGGGAACCGGAGCCTGGGGGCGGAAATGAGGAAGGCCGGAGGGCAGGGTGGGGCGAGCTTAGGGGAACCGGAGCTGGGGGGCGGATATGAGGAAGCCGGAGCCGGGGGGGCCGAGCTGCTGGGAACCGGAGCTGGGGGGCGGAAATGAGGAAGGCCGGAGCTGGGGGTGGGGCGAGCTTGGGGCGAGCTAGGGGGGCCGCGCTTTGGGAACCGGAGTCAGGGGCCGAAATGAGGGAAGCCGGAGTCGGGGGCGAGCTAGGTGGGGTTCTGCCGGAGCGAGGGTTCACGGAGCTTGGGGTTGCCGGAGCCGAGGGTTGCCGGAGCCGGGGGCGAGCTAGGTGTGGGAGGAAGCGGAGACACGAATGGGAAGTCTCATTAATGAGACTTCCCATTTTGCGACGGACACGTCATCCGTCGCAAATTGCGACGGATGACGTCATCCGTCGCAAAAAGCGGACTTTTGGTCCGCCAATGTGCGACGGATGACGTGTCCGTCGCACAATTGCGGACCAAAATTGGACGACTTTGCGATGGATGACGTCATCCGTCGCAAAATTGGACGACTGCGATGGATGACGTCATCCGTCGCAAAATTGCGACGGATGAGGTCATCCGTCGCAATTTTGCTCGCTTTTCGTTCCTTTGCTACGGAGTGTTAAATCCGTAGCAAAGTCCGTCCTTTGTTGCTACGGAAAATTTTCCGTAGCAAATTCCGTAGCTATTTTCTATTTTTCTAGTAGTGGATGTATGTATATTAAATTTGACATTATGGAAAAAAAGAGTAAACTAATTCGCATTTGTTGACATGTACAGGTGAAGTGGGAGCCATATAGGGACGCCGAATATGAGTTTATGGGTGCAGAGGTTCACTTGCAGGACAGGTGGAGGGCAGTGACACCTGTACTTTGTTTCCATATTGTCGAGATGCACCAGCCCGATCGCTGTATGCGGCAATTTGGCAAGCAGCAACACATCCCTGGCCCTGTTGCACAACTTAAGGGTGCACATGATCTTACCTTACGCGGTAAGATCGCTGATGATTGGGAGGCCAAGATGGAGAAATTTATTCATTTGTGGAACACGCGACATTTGCACATCGAGACTACACAGCCATCTGAGGGGCCAATTTCTCCAAACTTCGAGTACATGACTTGGTTCTTCACACACACTAGACGGTTTATGATGAGGCAGGTCGCCAGGATCGAGCACGTGGTACGTATTGATCTGGCTTCCACTTTGCATGTTACATATTTCATGTTATCATCCATAACTTAGTTTGCGTGCTGTTATGTAGGTAGATGGTCTAGAGTGGATTTAGTGGCAGAATTATCCACATTTTTTTGACAGAGCTCAATACAACAATATGGAGGTTAACGAGGTTTGTGACCAGTTACTGGGAGCACTTAGAGAGTTTGGTCGAGTTGCGGAGCCTGGTCCCAGCGCACCTAGTGGAGTCTTAGACAATGTACCAGACCCTGCTTTAGAGGTCCCTCGACGTTCAAAGGAAGGACGAGGATTGGGTCAACGACGACCACGGCACGAGATGGAGGCATATGAGATACCCCAGCCCGGTCCACGTGGTGGAGGTGTATATCGACCATGCATGTGGCGCAATATGACCTATACTGAGGTTACGTGGTACCCAGAGGAGATGGCACCAGAGGTGCCGCCCGAGATACATGTACCTAGGCCTCCCGAGATACATGTACCGAGGCCGTCTTACCCACCGCCACAGACGATGTTTGCTACGCAGACACAGGTTCCTTACTCATATGAGTGGCAATCACATAATTCACAGACCGGATTTGCTACATCCACTTCTTACCAGACATGACGGGGTTTTCCGGAATTCAGTGCCTATCAGCCTCAATATGGCTTTCCCGGCTTCAATGCTTTTCAGCCTTACCAGGGTTTTGCTGCCTTCAGTTCCCCCCACATGGACAGGGTCTTGCTGAGGCAGGATCCAGTAATAGTCCGTACCAGTCAGGACACCACGCATCTGATGACACAGGTGACCATGTCAATGACTTTTTACGGACAACTACTAAGGATTTCAATTTTAGGCAGACTCTTGATGGATAGCGTGGACCTGATGGCGTTCGTCGTAACCCTGAATGTGATGCGCGTTCGAGACCGTGGCCTACATATACTCCACCCTGAGCGTATCGTTTTACTAGTGCATACCTTATATTTGCATGGATTACTGTATTAGCTTACATTTGGATTACTGTATTATGACTTATTTGTATGGATTACTTTATTAGCTTACATTTTCATGGATTACTGTATTAGCTTACATTTGGATTACTGTATTAGGACCTATTTGTATGGATTACTGTATTAGCTTACATTTTCATGGATTACTGTATTATGACATCTTTGTTTCAATGACAAGCGGACATGTAGCTAATCATCTTTAAAAATCAAATTAACAATCAAGTCAAACTATAAGCACATGAGGATAAAAGTCATCAATCAAAATTATGAGAACGCGAAGGTTAATTTTTCTCAGAAATTACTATATCTCATTCAAAGGCACATATGGGAGCAAATACAAAAGAAAATTTCATCTAATTTGCTATACGTGTCGTAGGACATGAACGCCTATTATGTCCAAGCTGTTTACATATACTACATCTCATTCGACTGGAGCTAGGTTGGACCTCCACCTCATCCATTTCATTGCGAATGTGTGTGGATTTAGGGCGCCCCGAACCACGCAATTTCGATTCATCGGGGATAAGCTTTGGTCCGGGAGCGGGCTGTATTCCTTGTTCACTGCCGATCGGCTGAAATGAAGAAGAGTATACATTGGCAATGTTGTAGATTGAGAATACCGGATCCACGTACTGTTCAGCATAATGAGATACCGCCGAACATGCAGCAATTACATGACTACATGGGAATTTGAATGCCTGAAACTTGCCACATTGGCATTTCCCCTGAGTCAAGTTGACTGAGTATGTATCGTCTACATCATCAACTTCAAACGTTGTACGCGCAACATCAAACTCCCGAACACGCATCGATGTAGCACGCTCTCCATTCTTAGTCAGAGCTTCTCCAATAACACTCGAAAAATGCTTTCCGGTCATTGCATCTTTTTGTGCTTTGGTCCCTCTGTTGACCCAATAACGAACAAGTCGACTATAAGTGCATTTGACCAACGCTGTTATTGGCATGTTCCTCACTCCCCTAAAGACCTTATTGATTGATTCGGACAAATTGGTCGTCATATGACCGTATCTTCGTCCATCCTCATCATAACTCCGACACCATTGCTCTTTTGGAATTCTTTCAATCCATGTAGCCACATCACGACTGTAACTGCAAAACTGGGCATATGCAGCATCGAAGTGTATCTTGTTTGGAACATATGTTGTAAAAAAGACAGGAGGACACAACAGTATAAGGTTCTAGTAATGAAAAGAATGAACGTTACTGCACAGCAGTTGGAGTATATTACCTAATCTCGTAAATTGTTTCTTCAACTCCTGGTCCTTGAAGCGGGTATTAAAATTACTCGCAACGTGACGAATGCAAAACACATGGTACGCATTAGGAGGCTGCCAACTAGTCATCTCATTGCCGACTGCTGATATTATGCTTTTGTGACAATCAGAAATAAGACAAAGACCAACTTTATTTGTAACATACTGTCGTATGGAATACAAAAAATACTCTCATGCTTCCTTGGTCTCACCTTCAACAATTGCAAATGCAATCGGCAGGATCTCATTATTTCCATCTTGGGCGATGGCAATCAGTAATGTCCCCCCTATACTTACCGTATAAATGCGTTCCGTCAACCTGTATGACTGGTTTGCACCATTGGAACGCCTCACGACATTGACGGAAGGTCCAAAATGTACGATGAAAAACTCGAATCCCATTAACAACTCGCCGATTTACAATGTACGATCCATGTTGAATATGATAAATAGACCCCGGGGAAAATTTCAACATGTGCTCGAACCATCTTGGCAGGAACGCATATGACTCCTCCCAGTCACCGTAAATCTTAGTTATTGCTTTTTGTTTTGCCTTCCATGCCTTCATGTAAGAAATATGGTAACCAAACATTCCAGTCACCCTTTCTTGTATCAGATTCACAGGTACCGAAGGTGTGTCCTTAACCATGTCTGCAAAACCAATCAGAAAAAGTATAGACTAGGAATGTTATTTATGTTGACTGATAAACACAAATAAATTCAAAAATTATCAAACGGTATTGTGCATCATACCTATTATAGCCTCAGAAATAATTTCAGAATCAAGTTGTTTGTGATCTTGAGAGAGATTTTGGTTCACACAACTATGATTTCCAGCCCATTTAGTTACCACCCAAGTGGTTGCTCTTCGGTGTAATTGCTCTTACTCTCCAATCGCAACCTTGTTCATGATTCTGACATCTCATTACATACTTGGCTGTAGTACTCTCAATCACTTGAGCTTCATGATGTTCCTTCATGCAATAATGTTTTATTGCGGCTTGCAAATCGTTCTTGGACCCAAACTCTTGTTTCACATATAATCCATCTCCTCTTGTCCACGGACCCCGGCCCAAGCCTTCTACATCCAGTATATCCTCATGCAGGTAATCTTCATTTAAAGCCTCATAATGTGATTCCAAAATGGTGTAATATCTGCATGTTCACACATAATTTAATTTTTGCAAAAATATGGTAGCCAATAAAAAATAAATTATATCATGATTACCTCGATATTCGTCATCTGCATCACTATCATTCTGATCATGGTCATTATCCAATAAAGTGTCTTCATCTTCTTCCTCTTGCTCCTCCTCATTGTCAAGTTCATCTACCATATACTGGCTTTCTTCTCCATGCGCAACGGTTGATTGTGTTGGTTGAGAGGTACCAGCCATATGATGTGACTGATGGAGTCCATGAGTCGGTATTGGTACGCCCTCCTCTGACGTCTCAATATCCACATATAACTCAGCGAGTTGGGACGTAGAGTTTTCTTTGAATGTTTGGACAAAAAGATCCACATCCTCATTATCGGATATCTCAAAACCCGCATATTTGCGGTTTCCACAAGGCACTCTACCCGTCACTGAAGATATTACCTGATTTTGTTGTAGCTTTAACTTTCGACGGATCTTTTCATGTAACTCTTCAGCTGACATGCCTTGAACAATATACATTCCTCTTTTCTCACCTTCAAAGCTCAATCTGTTTGGACCTATATTTTTAGAACCGTTATAATATACAAATGAACGAATTTAACTCATTTTTTTCCTATTTTATATTATGAAAAAAAAGATTAAATTATAGATAACAAAAAAAATAACAACACAAATTGTAACTGAGCAGAAGAAGAAACACAATATATAAATGGAATTAAAGAAAAATAATCAAGAAACAGAATGAAGATGGAGGGAGTATTCCAGATGAGGGAAAAAGTAAATATGGTGATGCCGGACGGAGGGAGTCTTCGGATGAGTGAAGGCAAAAAACAATGTATAAAAAAAATCAAGAAACAAGGATGAAGATGGAGGGAGTATTCCAGATGAGGGAAAGATGCAAGACGGAGGGAGTCTTCGGATGAGTGAAGGAATGAATGATAAGAGAGAAAGAAAAGAAGCCACGGATGGAGGTTTAGCCTGAAGGAGCGACCAATATAAAGAGGGAAAGGAGGGAAGTCACGGGTGGTAGTACGCCTTTGTGGCGCGAGATGGGTCCACGCCAGTAGTGGCGTGGACCTATCTCACGCCACAAAGGCGTGCCAATCGTCAGAGGACACTGACCAGAGGTCAGTGTCCTTAGGCCCTAGTGGCGCGAGGTTCACCCACGCCACTAGCGGCGTGGGTCCACCTCACGCCAGTTGTCACCTAGCGGCGTGAGATGGACCCGCGCCACTAGTGGCGCGGGTGACCAGAACGCCACTAGGACTGCTGGCGTGCTAATATATCATGCTAGCAGTCACTAGCGTGACCCCCACCAGCGCGACTTGTGGCGCAAATTTGTCAGCCGTGATCAACTGCATTACATCGATAATTAGTTTGACAAGTGCATTAATTTGGTAATTTTTTTTAAAGAAGACATTATTTTGGTAAAAAACCCTGTTGTCTCCCTTCTTCAACAAAAAATGCATTCAAATTCATATAGATTAGTTTCATTTTCATTTAGGTTTTAGAGTCAATTGCATCTTGCATTTAGTTAGTTTAGTTTCATTTCATGACATTTTTCATCACCTGAATTCAACCTAAAAAAAATCCCACAGATTGCTCCTTGAGAGAATGACATAGGTTGACCATAAACTGCATAATTAATTAGGACCTAGTTTAATTGATTGCTTTAGTGACAAAAACAACACATCAATTTTGGCGCTGTTGCTGGGGAGCAGTGGTTAGGCTTTAAGTTTGAGTTCTAGATGATTTGTTAGGTAGTTGTTTATTGGATTCAATCCACACTTGAAAAACCGAACTTGAACCCTCATATGATGACTTGGAATGTTTCAATTTTTGAAAATAACTATTATACTTCTATGCCTTATCATTATGACTATGGAGTTGAGCAGATATATTATCCATATTCAAGTGCATATAATCCTGGATGGCATGATCACTCAAATTTTGGATATATCAATCAAATTGTTCCAGTTCATGACGAGTATTCAAGATTATCAAACAAGATGGATGTTATGATGGATGCTATGATGAAACTCCTTCAAGACAGGGGAGTGCAGCTTGAAGCTCTAAACACTCAAATGAAGGAGTGGTCAAATGCAATTAACAATCGACATAGTGAAGATTTAGAAGTTCAAAGTGAATTTCCATGTGGTAATATACTTTCACCCTCTAATGATTCATACCTTTTTTCTTCTACCACTTCAAATGATGGAATGATTGGTACATTAGCTGAGTATGAATACACTGATACTATTCCTAAATTGACTAGTTCTATTGACTTAAATTATACTGAATCTTGTAGTGCATGCATTGATACTTCTTCTCATGCCTCCAGTCCTATGAATTCTATTGATTCGGATGAGGAAGTTGATGAAGAAATTGTTGTTGACACCTCTAACAATATTGATTTTAAGGATATGATCACTAGTCTAAATTCACAAGGGAAAATTCCTAAAAATAATAATTTTATTTCTATTGTTTTAAATTTTTCTTTCTAGTATTCCCCTATTTTTCTCTTCACTTTTCTCTCCATACAAACATGTATTTTGGGGGAGGGCCTGGAATGTTTCCACTAACATCTCTCTATACTTCCTCTCTACCTAATATCTCTATCATTGAATGAATCAAGTTTCATTGGGAGTCACACCTTAGAATTCAGTGGTCAAATGCACATCTAGATCGATTGCTAGTTGTTTTTTGTTACACTTTGTCATTATATTCATTACATATTTAAAGCAATCACGGATATTTGTTTAGTAGTAGCATATCCATGTCTTCATACAACAAGATATTTAAAATTTGTTATTGAGAAACGAAACAGCACCAAGATCTGCAATATTAGTAAAAGCTCCAGTGAGGGTTTTTTTTGGGGCAAGCACCATCATCATGCGGTTGATCAAAACAACAAAAATACTCACCTTTTTTAGTTGTAGCATATCACGGATATTTGTTTAGTAATAGCATATCCATGTCTTCATATACAATATATTTAAAATATATATATTAAAAAACGAAACGATCTGCAATATTATTAAAAGCTCCGGAGGAGGGGTTTTTTTTTTTTTTTGGGGGGGGGAGCTACCATCATTAAGCGGTTGATCAATACAACAGAAATACTCACCTTTTTTTGTTGTCTTTTTATTCTTTATTTCCTTCTTACATGTCTCCTGTCTTCATTTCTACTATAAATCCATTGTGTAAGAAATTTTTGTGTGCTAAATATAACTCTACTAATTAAAGGATTATTAATATTATTTTTCAATTTTATCCATATTTAATTCTCATTGAAAAAAGAGAAAACAGAAAAAGAGAGTTGAAATTAAAATAATGTGTAAATGTAGAGGAAGACAGGGAGAGACAGAGAATTATAATAAGAGTAAATTTGAAAAATCCTATCAATTTAAAACATATTTAATGACTTAATTGTCATTTGAAAAAATTAATTAAAATATCTTTATAATAAGAACAAGAGTAATATGTATGGTTTCAAGGATTTTTTTTACACAAATTTGTGTTTCCCATAAATTAAGTTGCTTTACAAACATTGTAAATATAAATGATGCATATGGCTATTGGAAAGCTATAAGAAGCGTAACTTTACCATAGTGTATGAAATACATACACAGGGTTAATGTCCATTTTGTCTTGAAAGTTGTTAAAAAATCTCAATTATGCTTTGAAAGTTGTTTTTAGCAATATCCTTCCAAAAGTTTCTAAATTATCGCAATTTCACCCCGGTAATTATAATCCAAGTTAAGTTTCACTATTAGTTCACCAAATATGCTAACTTGACAATCCATATGACATTCACATCATTATTGTTTTGGATTTAGGTCCAAAGTTGCCATGAAAGTTTTTCCTCATGAGTTATGTTGTCTCAAAAGTTTTCAAATCATAGCAATTGCAGCTTAATTGTTATTCAAGTTAAGTTTACCCCAGTTACTTGGCCAAATATGCTTAAATGGAAAATCTATGTGTCATTCACTTCATTTTTTAAAGTTGACTTTATAAATAAGGAAACTTTTTTCTAAAAAAGAAATGCACCCCTCTGAATGATTGAAGAAAATCAAATAGGTGAAAACATCTTGTGCAACAAAGAAAAAAATTGAAAAGTTACCTTTTTTATCTCGACATCACCAGAGTAGGATGACAAAGAGTTACCAATTGCCTTGTTCTCGGTAATCTTGCTCAGTGTGTCTTGAATTCGGTAATTGAATCGTTTTCTTCATTACTCTCTAGTGAACGTGAGCTCCTCCTCCATCTATGACTTCTTCAATATTATCGTTCATGCTTCCAGCTTAACATATTTAATTTGGTCAACTAACTAACAATCAAACTTAAACTTTATGGTCAATGCGACATCACTACAATTTGGAAACTTGCAAAACAATATTGAAACCAAAAAAATTTTGAGGCAACATTGCTCTTGAGTGAAAACTTTCAAAACAAATTTGGACCTTAACAAAAATGACATGATGACACGTGGACTTGTATGCATATTTGGTCAACTACTAGTTAAATTTAACCCGGATAACAATCAGAGCAAAATTGCTACGATTTGGAAACTTCAGGAGTGACATTTCTAAAAATATAACTTATAATTTTTTTATAACTCAAAATTATAAACAACTCTTCAAACTTCCACATAATCACAAATTCACAATTATAACTTATAATTTCATATAACTCAAAATCTACAAAACTAAACCAATTAAAATTTCAATAATACCTTCATATAATAAATTATTAAAACCACATTTAATTGGTAGAAACATCCTATAAAACTTAAATCCTAAAATTTTTAAATAGAAAATTAATTTTAAATTCCTACAACAACCAACTAACAAATCTAAACATATTAGAATTAACTATTAATCATCCTCTACATATATATATATATAGTCATATATTGTCAAAACTCAAAACTCTCTATAAATCTTAATACAAATTTTTTCACTAATCAGCATAATATTACCCTTTTAGAGAAAGAAAAATACTTGATGCAACCAAATACTTATGCAAAAATTGGTGAAACATTAACTAGTTTGTCACTGAAGCTACAAGCCATATGTCATTATGATCTTGTAGGTAAGCTCCGCACCCACTCCTTCCATCCCCAAGACTAAACCATCAACTATTACTTTGATGAAGTTATCTTCATGATGATTTTGATTGTATGAGAACTATTACTTCTCTTCTCCATATCATCTGTTTTGGAGAATATCATTCTTTGAACAAGCTCTAAAAAAACTATGTTGTACATTCAATCCCACATTAGCCACCTCACAGACAAACAACTTTTTACAGTGTGAAACCCATGCATCCCAGTAAAGATACCCAAATAAGGTTGGCCACGGAACCTTCTTTTTATATTCTTTATCAATCTCATGAGTCAGATTCCATTTGATCCAATCCGCCTCCTGTAGAGAAAAGAATGTATTCCATTTTTCCTGTTTAACCACTGATTTCCAGCACTCCCTGATAATAGCACAGTCCCACAACATATGCATCATGTCTTCATCCATCTCTCATCTAAAAGGACAAACAACAAACGTCTCCAATCCTCTCTGTATCATCAGTTTCAATGTATGAGTTCTTCCATGAGCAGCTAACCACATGAAGACTTTAATCTTCTCCAGAATAGACCACCTCCATAGAATCTTCCATATGTTGTCTGCAACCCGTCGAGAATTGAAAAAAAAATGATATGCCGATTTGACAGAGAAACAACCATCAGTGGATGGTTTCCAGTATATTTTGTGTTGGAAATTATGCCCTAGGGGCCAATCATTGTACTTAAACGTTATTGTTATTTAAAGTATTTCTCCATTTTGTTATCATATCATTTGCATGTTTATTATGATGATTGTATCCTTGGATATATCATAAAGATTGTCCTAAATGTCCCTGGTCGGTCATCTATGCGGGAGCGAAGATGAAATAAGACCAGTATGACTTTGATGAGGTATGGAGATACCAATCAAAGTCTTAGGCACTTGTAAGAGTACAAGGTGCTGAACCGACCCACTTTGAGAAAACTGCAAGGATTAAGTCCTTTGACCTGAGATTATCATGTATAACCACGTCACAATGCCCTTTAACATGAGATTATCATGGATTCCTATATGAGAGTCGCTAATATTTGACCTAGTCAAAAGTCACCTTTGACCGGGTGATGATAAAGGCTTCGATCAGGATTATTGGTTTTCATGCAGAGAAATGTGAATGGTCAAGATGAGATTTGTCCCTCACATTTGTAGAGAGATAATACTGGGCTCTTCAATGAGTAAGTCTGAGAAAAATATGGTCATACTACGATGGAAATGAGTTTTCGTTTCAATTGTTAAACTACTCAAGAATCGAGAAAGTAATGGTCAAGAATAGGAGGATGATACTATCCATGCTTCATCCTTGACCAAATTATCACGTGACAAAAGGGATGTGGCATGGTTGTATGATAGGTTGCATCGTATCATTGATCTTCATATGAATTGGGTAGTCTTAATGTCTTGCTAGAGGCCGCTTGCGACTTGTAGGCTAGTACAGTGTTGGCCCACTGCCAATTTCATGTGGACCTACAGGGTCGCACACAAGAATAGCCCAACATAAGCTATAATGTCCATATTCAATATTGAATCTAAGATATGTCTAAAATTTAATGAATACAACGTTTAATCTAGGGTGGATGGATATATATATATATATATATATATATATATATATATATATATATATATATATATATATATATATATATATAAAGATCCAATAATGATTGGATGAATATAGGAGAAATAATAAATGAGGATTGAATTAAAAATGATTTTGAATTTTAGTTTAAGAGATAATGTAATCCATCATCTTAAATTATTATTCAATTAATCAATTAAGATATAAATGTGATCCATCATCTTAAATGATTGATTCAATCAATCAATCAAGATATGAATGTGATTCATCATCTTAAATTCAATCAATCAAGATATGAATTTAATTCATTGTGATTTGGATTTTTCAATTCAAGCTTGTATTAGGCCTTTCTTGTAAGTACTTAAATTAGGGTTAGATTCTTATATAGTGCTAATTTTTTGTGTGCATTTTTCCTGCACGTTTGTCTAAGAGAAAAACAAGATCCGTATGCTCTCTAAATTTCGGTCTTTACCAAAGGTTTAGAGAGGAAAAGGCACCATCCATAGAAAGGAAAAGTTCCAATGATCTTGCTCTTCCTATCTTTAACCTAATCCTAAGAAACCATCATCTTCTTGTAAGAGAGAAAACCCTAGAGGATACGAAGAAAAGTTAGAGGCGCTAGCACGCTGCCTGTGTTGGAGTTCTGTTCGTGTGGATGCCGGTAGAGGGAGCTGGTTCGTTCATTTGGCTCCTAGTGATCGATCAAGACACATACAGAAGAAAGGTATTGTTCTGACTACTCTAATTTAAACGCCATTGATAGATCCTCCTTTAGGATTTAAAATTTATTTTGATAAATTTCTTCTGCTGCTTGTTCGAATCCCAACATTTTGTCCTATCCTCTCTCCTCACATGGGGGTGCCCACCGACAATTCGATTAATACATGGGAAGAAAACCAATACTCCATCTTCCTTCTATTCCACTCAGCTCCTTCCAACACATACTCAGCCACACTCTCATTATGATCAATAAGATGGTCATAACCCTGAACCAAATCAACAAGGGCCCTGTTCATGTCTGACCAATTATCAAGCCAAAAAGACGAAGATTGACATTTGGTCCTTACTCAGGCAAAAACAAAAACAAAACAAAAACAAAAAAGGAGAAAAGCTTTATTTCGCGTGCGCTTCTGGTATCTTAAGCCAGGCCCTATGTTATAGAGGAACTCAATGGAGCCAACGTGTAAGTGGGCACTTCCTAGGGGCCAACGTGGAAAGAAGAAACAGGAAAGCACCTGATGCACCGTTGTACATCTATGCCCTCAAAACAATTCCCCAAAGTCTCTATAGAGGAAAGCCTATGTCTAAGTCCTCTATTTATATGCTTCTTTAAATCGCCAGCCCTCCAATCATCAATTCTTCTCTTACTTAACTTAGCCATTTCTGGAAATAAAGTTCCATACTTCCATGGACAAACAGCGAGGAAGGCAGTTCAAGATTACTACCTCCGACCATGAAGAAGGTCAGATTCATTCTATTCTACATACATACATACTGACCGGCCATATTAATTTCTGGGTTAATTTCTTCCTTATTATTTACATACTGACAGGCCATATTAATTTCTAGGGTTAATTTCTTCCTTATTATTTTCTTAAACTCAGCTTTCACTTATTTTTCTACTAATCACACCATTAATTAATCTCCTTCATTCTAAAGCTCTCTCGTGAACTATTATCCCCTTTAAGTTTTAGATCTGAGCGTCCTGTTATTAGATCCCGCTTTTTCACTGTGTTCTTTATTATTATTTCTGTAAAAACTGATGAGCTTTAACTTCTATTTCTCCTGTTTTGCCTCCTAGATCTCTCATTGTTTTTCATCATACACACACACACACACACACTTCATCAGCATTATTCACCCAATACCTTCAACTTTTGTAGGGCTAAGATAGTTTTTTTAGAAGATTATCTTTCTGGGTCTAGTAGGCTTTGCAGTTTTATAGGCTTTAATTAGTTGATATGTCAACCAATAATTTTTATGTAAGTTGCACGTAATAATTGCAGAGGTGAGCAGTATCGAGTGGAAGTTCATAAAGATGTCTAAGGAAGAAGAAGATCTCATCCACAGAATGTACAAACTCGTTGGAGACCGGTAAATTAAATTAAAGCTTGCTAGCTTTTTTCCATCTTCGAATCTCAAAATAACATTGTTTTAATTATTTTCGTCTTCTGTATATCTTAATTTATTATTCCCTTTTTTGGCTAATTCTTTCAATAGCAAAGGGAAGAGAAGGACCCTTTTCACTTGTGTAGGATCCAACCATTTCTGAATATTATGCTAAGAAAATGTACAGTATATGTTTAGATCAGAAATCAATATCTGAATAAATATCAGAAAATATTCCAAAAATTTTAATTCTCTGTCGATTCGGGTCGATCCCAATCTTATATAAGAACTAAACTCTCGAATGCTTTGATTTAGAGGGATAGGATAAGTTCTAAGCTGCTTGTACGCAATTTTTGTCTCCATTTCTATTGCTGCTAAGCTATTTCTCTGAGATATGTATGTGCTTAAGATTTTGCTTGTGGAACTTCTATTAATTAGTTATATCTCATTAGACATATACTTAATTAAAGTACGTTTTTCAAGTTAATAAGATTTATTAATTTTTAATATGACATTATCAAATACGTTGATCATGTTCTTTCGTTACGTTATTATTGGTGGGAGTCTAATCTAGAGAACGTTAGTTCCCGTATGAGCGAAAATTTGAAAATACACACACATACGTGCAGTTAATTTTATTTGATTTTTTTTTTTTTGTAAATTAAAAATTAAAGTATTATATATTAATCGAAATAAAATAAAAATTTAAAATTTCATGTTATTATGTGTAATATGTAAATATTTTCCCTACCTTTTCAAATTTCTTCTAATTTAATTTGCATTATACTATTTTTTTTCTATATTTCTCTTATCAGTAATTGACATTCAAATTATAATTAATTTATGTTTTTTATTCTGTGCGATGCTTTAGTTAAAGTTCTACTTAATTTTTCTTATGAAAATAATATAAAGAAAGAAATTTCTCCCCCATAATCAGTTGTGCCGTCCCTCTATAGCCCTGCATATATGCATATCTTTAGCCAAGTTTGTGATTTATTTAATAACCTCGCCTTTCTCACTTACATATAAAAAGGACAGGTGTTGCCGTAATATATATAAAATCCAGTCAATTATATATATGATATTGAATGATTGGAATTTGGGATTATATTAGGGACAAAAAACAGGATCTTGATTATTTTAATATTATACTTGACTAGGAATCTAGGATAACATTATAGAATATTTATTGTTAAAAAGTAAATCTCCCCTCGAAATCTGCACAACTTCACACTCCTCTCTATACAGTCATTTACGAAGCTCCCCATTGCTAAACGATAAAATCATAGTTTTAAAATTCCTTTTCTGTGAGATAAAAGATAAGATAAAACTTTTCTTACATATTTACCTCGTAAATCTTACAAAATATATTTCAAAGCCAATCCATATAAGTAATTAGTCTTAGTCTTTTTATTTTATTTTCTTCTTTTTAAAATTTTGGGAGTCACATATTTGTTTGCAGATGGGATCTGATAGCTGGTAGAATCCCAGGTCGAAAAGCGGAAGAAATTGAGAGATTTTGGATTATGAAGCATGCGCAGGTGTTTGCCAGCAGGAGAGACAAAAATAAACTTGGCAGATAATAAATATAATCAAATCCTAAACAAGCTTCTTTTTTCTCTCCCCCTCCTCTCACTTCTTAGGTGGTGGGAGCTCTTATCTCATCATTGGGCAAGTTTTTTTTACGGCATCTCCTCCCCCAGTTTCGGCTTGGGTGGAGGCGACCGTATTTTATGACCGTATTTTATGTTGATTTCCGTTGATTTTCATATTTCTTTAGGTTTCTTACGGTAATGTTGATTTTCTTTACGGCAATAGATCGAGTTGAGAGTTTCAATAGCAACAAATCTCACACGGTGGTCATTTTCACAGTTTTGGGGTTGAGAATTGGTAACTATAGTCTTATATATATTGTTGGTTCCATCTTTCAAAAAACTATTATGGATTGAAGGTAACAGCGAATCCGAAGCGTATGTAATGGATAAGACCGTGCGGTTCGTTGTGTTGTAGACAACTTCTCTGCCTTCATCTTTTTTATTGGTGTTTGTAGGTGTTTTTCCTTCTATATGAAATCTTCTCATGAAGTTTCTTCAACAATCAATCCGATTACTTTATTACCGATGAAAGTGGTGCATTTTTTGGGATGGTTCGCCAAGCAACCACTTCTTACAATAGCTTTGTTGCCAGTGACAACGTTTTTCTACTACAAATTCTAGGGAATGGACTATGAAGGCATAGTAGAGTTATTAGCTGTGACGGAGGCTCACTCTCACCTATTGTGGGGCTAGATTATTTTTAGGGTTTCTTCCCATTGTTATATATTTGAGCTTTCCTTTTGCAAACTTTTTATTTTAGACTTGTATCTCTCATTGAGTTAGTTTTATTTTCTGCCCCAAAAAAAAAAACTCATATATAATTAACTATTTTTCTGTCCTTTTAATTTCATTAATAATCATCATTGTATTGCTGTTCTAACAAGGTATATATACCCTGAGCAATTGCTACATTGGCTAGCTAATAATAATCGTATTTTATTTTAAAAAATTAAGTCTCTCTCTCTTATATACATTACACTCCCAATCTCAATATGGTTGAGAAGAAGCAGGTCCTTGATTATGATAAGAATGACATCAGAATGATGGAATTATTTAAAAGGAATGACCCTAATTTACATGCATTTGTTCCCCCCCCCCCCCCCCCCTCAATATTTTGACGATGGTAGTCCCTATTTTTTTGGGGCGAAAATCCTCCTAATTTTTCAAAATTAAAATTCCAACTTTTTGCATTGTAATTTTCATGTCCTATTCCGTGAAAGTATTTTATAGAAATTAATTATGGCTATCCTTTTTTCAACTCAGCAACAATATATGAACAATTCACTCAGGCGTACGGCTGCCTTTATTTAATTTTATGATTCATTATATTAAATTGATGGAAAATAAATAAGGAGTTAAATATGAAAGGACAACCTAAATATAATCTCAAAATGTCTTTAATTCTTGTGAAGTTCCTAGAAACTATTTGGAATTAAGTTCTTTTGTGGAATAACTTAACTGCCCTCATGTAAAAAATAAATGTAAAAAAAAAAAAATCAAATCTATCTATTATCAGTCGTCAGAGCTCCAATGCTCATGATTGGAGATTATTCACGTAAAATCCTTTATTTAAAACGATAATTAACTAAGGATTTGATTAAACTATTTATGAAAACATGATGATGCACACTAACTGAATAATACTTAATCATACATCAAAATATTCATGTCTGACGAATTGCAGATCCACTAGTTCAAAATAAGTCATAAGACCTTTAGGCCACAAAAAATGATCAAGAGTAATCCAGTCATATAGAAATCAAAAGTATATAGTTAATGTATCAAATCTCCAAAATAAATTAAAGTATGCATGATGAGCCTTAATGTAGCAATATACAATAATCCAACATATACTGAAAAGATAGAAGCATTACTCTTAATAAAAGTAGCTTAAATTTTCGGAGTCTTCCCTGATGGACCCGCATGAGAACTATCACATGGAAAAATGTTAAATCAATGGGGTGAGACAAAAGCCTCGACAACCAATAATTCATCTCATCAGATATACGAGTAAGTGCTCGTGAGGTATTAAGTGAGACAGTTATAAATACATAGCATTATATTAAAAAAAAATGTCACATGGTCACATATATATCAATTTCAATATCATAAACGTATTCTCATATTTATCACATGGGTACACAAAAATCATTACACAAGGATTTATTCTCTAAACTCCCTTATTTCTTTTTACTGAACCCATGTGCTAGTACTCACCCATGTGACTGATAATTCAACTCAATAAGCTCACCAATCAAGTAATATAGACTGGCCAAAACCAGAGTACAAGATCGGACCATGGGTTCCCCCTCTAATACATTAGTTGGATGACAATGTCGTACCAAACACAAATGGGTTAAAGAACTAACCAGTGTGTACTTGGAAGCTCACCATCTTATTTTCTCTTTTTATACATGAATTCACCCCTTTATTTCCTCTTTGAATAACCTCCCATCAAATCCATATCCGCCATCCCCTCTCATATCAATACTCAGAAGATATAATCACAATGGATAATCACATACCATTATTAATTCACGAGTTATCAAGAGAATCTTTCCAATATCATAAATCAACACCATATTCATATAATATAACATCAATAGCCATTTCTTAATGAAAATAAGTCCCACTAGACAATTTCATTAACAATATAATTTCATAGTTCATGTCACATACCAATAACAAATTTATAGTTTTATATAGTTAAAAATCACTTACAAAATATCATACAAGCATATAAAATAAGAGGAAAGTGGTTACCTCTCGCCAAAGTAAAGTATTACCACAATGCTCCTAATCCAAGAGCTTAAACATAAGTCATAATCAATCTACACTAATCAATTTAGTGAACATTAATAACTCTTTGAGTTAGTAGAACAATCAACTTAATCAACTTAATTCTATAAATTTAAAGTTTTGAGTTAATTACTCAAAAATTTCAATTTTACACTAAAATCCCAATTATTTATTTTAACATTAATTCAAATATTTTTATTAACACAACAACTTATTTAAGTTATTGAGTATCATCAATTTCATTCCATTACATTAAATCCCCAATTTAAAGTTTTGGGGGCATAAAATTGTAATAAAAATATAAACCAATTAAAACTTTAAGAATACCTCCAATAGTCCAAATAAACCATTTAACCTAAATTTCATCAGTCAAAAATGTCCAATATAAAATTATTTATAGACTGATTATATAAAAAATTCATTATAAAATCTTATACTAACTAAATAACAAAAATTAACTGATTAAAATTAATTATTAATCATTTTCGATACTCTTATAGTCATAAATTGATAAAACTCAACAATGTTCTTTAGTCAGCAGAAAAATACCACCATAGGAAAGAAAAAATTATTTAGACAGCGACGAACTTGAGAAGCACAGTCGCACAGTAACCGGTCCTTCTTTCTCTCAAGTTCGGCGCTGTTGTTCCATTATTTCTCAGCTTGTGAAATGATCTTGACAAAAGGGCCGCATCTCTTGAGGAAGGAGATCTTCTCCTTATCTTTGTTTCTTATTTTCTTTATTGGCCTATACGGTACTTGATTGGGAAAGTGAGAGAAAAGTCAAAGTGGTATTGTATTAATTGGACAGATGTGATTTAGAGATTATGGGGGATGATGAGAAAAAAATTATAAGAGAAACCCAACCTTGTCCTTGAGTGTGTGTTTTTATTTTTATTTATATATATATATATATATATATATATATATATATATATATATATATATTCCCTCCCCCACTTGATTACAATACACACTACACACCCATACACATTGAAGACCCTCTTCTTTTCGTTTTTATTTTATTTTATTTTAAATACATATATTAATCATTTCTATTTCTTTCTTTTTTCAAATCATATTATTTTTATTTCAATTTTTTTACATTATTAACTACATTTTCATTACTCTAATTTCTTTTATTATCATAAATCATATTTTAAATAAATCTTTTTTTTATAATAATTACATGATAAATCCATTTATCGTAAATACTTCTACTTTAATTATAATTAAATCACAATATAAAAGTTAAGATATTACAATTCGGCCAATATAATGGTTGGTTAATGTGAAATTTGATCTCACCCCTTTTGATTGCCAAAAAGTTATATAACCATTAAGCCATTAATACTTCTTAATAATATAATGTAAAATATTATATAAGATAACTGCTAAGCTTAAATATATATGAAATGACTTGGCTGGCCAACATATATGTATGTATGAAATGAGTTACTTTACCAATTAATAAAGGGTTAGGTAACGAATTTATCCTGGAAGTACACATCCAGGAGTAATTTTGTCTTGAAAGTTTTTTTTTGGCTTAATGTTGCCTCAGAATTTTAAAAATGTAGCAATTTTGCCATTTTCCGTTAAAAAGTTAATGGTCAATGTCATTTTTTAATGGTTAACATTAGTTTTTTAACGGAAAAGAGTAAGATTGCTATGTTCTTAAACTTCCGGGGTAACATTGAGCCAAAATAAAACTTCCAGAGCAAAATTGTTTTTGGGCGTGTATTTCCTAGATAAATTTGCTACTTAACCCAAGAATAAAGCTTCACTCTATAAATGTTTTTTATTTTTTTCTAAGCACATGTATCTTGCTATATATTGGATGTAATTCTATTTGGGACACTAAATGTAAATACCTCTCTCAACAAGAATTTAAACCTTAATTCATCACGTTGTGAGAGATTAATTCCTTCGGTTACCAACTCTCATTAGTTTTGTAAATGCCTTTTTGTTTTTTGTTTTTATACAAAAATTTTAGGAAAGGTGTTGGGTTCACCCACGATCTAAAGGCAGGGCGAAATCTCCCTTCCTCCTAAGTCATACTGAGATGTTGTTGGGCGGGCGGCCGAAATCCTATTACCCTCGCGCGTTCTGGCACCTGGAGTTAGGATCCTCCTCCATACTATTTTGGGGTTTTTTTGTTGTTGATAAAACTCTATTTTGGGGTTTGCCTCTATTTTCAAGGAAGAAATGACATAAATGGGCTTATCCACTCAGAAGGTATAAGAGGACCAAATTAAATCATGGACGTTGGGCTGAACATTATTCAAATGCTGTTGAGTTTTAAAGAATATTTCCTTTTAACGTGATTTATTTTTTTAATTCGCAAAATTTAAACATTAGATTCTGACACGTCTGATGTGCTGATATAGTGATAGATTATAAAGTGAAAGTGGCTTCTCATTCACTTTTTCCACACTCTACAACTTTTGTATGCTCTTTATTTTTTCCCTCACTCTTCTATTTCTTTACACGTATACCTCTTTTCTTCTCACATAATAGCATTATTATTGTCTTTTTCGATCACCACACAATAAAGATATTTAATTTTATGTTGTATACACATGCTCTAAGCATAAGGTATAGTTGATTTTTTTCTTATAAAACTTAAATAAATTAAATAAATATTTCAGAGTATCTATATTTATCATTTCTTCTTCAAATTAATTTGTGTGGCTTATGAACTAATATATAATTCAATGATATATAATATATATTTTGATTGAGTCATTTTTAGCTTCATTAATCTCTCAAAAAATAATAATCAAATGCCTTATATTAAAGACCAAAATGAGTATTATATATTTTGTCACTATTATTATATGATATATTCACTTTTCCACAATATTAAGAATATGTTTGGATTAGATTTTGGAGAATAAGTTTTCGAGAAAAAGTGATTCTAGAGAATAGAGTTTTTAAACAGAATAGATTTTGTGAAAAAATGATTTTTATTTTATGAGTGTTTGGATAATTGTTATCAAAATCAATTTTTATGTGCAAATTAACCAAAAAGAACATTAGATAATGAAATAATTGCATGTAAAGTATAAAATTCCATTTCAAATATATTTAACATCAAATTTCACAATAAAACAATAAAGTTTAAATAAGTAACACAAGGAAATAATAACAAAACGACAAATTGCTGAGACTTTGCTAGTGATGAGTCACCACCCCTTATAGATAGGTTCATGACTGGGAGAGAGGTTGTCTTTATATTACTGTCATCAATCATGTCTCGAAGGGATTTACGTGGATTAAAGGCCTTCTTGTTATTGTTAGAGTTGCTCTCATAGATTCTACCTTTAAGAGTTACTCAAACGCTTTTATTGGCGCACTCCTCACTACTCTCACAAATGGTAGTGTTATTCTCACTATCCAATCCGACTTTAATGTCAGTTTAAATGATTCGACTCTGACCAAAAGACTACAGGTTTAGGTTCAGATTGTTGGAGCTGATTAGGATTCTCAAGCTATTATGGCCACCCTCCTAACAGAAGAAGAAAGATGTCTAGGTACAAAGGAGGAAATTAGAGTATTATTTTGCTGGCTGAGAGGTTTTGCTTCACTCATGGGATTTACTTATATTTTTTTGTTGATAATCTCTCTCATAAACAAGTACAACAATTCGTTAGAATTATTAATTTTCTCAGAGATTGTATCCCTCATGTATCCTATCATATTAGCCACCTGTCTAAGATACTAAAAAAGAATCCCCCACAATGGGAAGGAGAGAGATAAAAAGCGGAATATATTTTTTATTTTTCACATGTGAAGCCACATTTTTACCAAACCATCATTTGCAACCTCAAAAGTCAAAAGTTTTTTTTTTTCACCTTTACCTAAACAGGCGCTAAATTGGGTACCATCCTTTTCAATTCTTTTCATTATATACATTGAATAAGGGGTAAAAAGGATTTTTCCAAATCACTGGAGATAAGTTATCTTCAATGACCTCCAAAACTACGTCATTTTGGATTAATGCATGGTGTTTTATATAAATTTTACCAAAACACCATTCATTAATTTACCTAAAATTATAAATACATCCTTCATTAATTCAAAACGACGTAGTTTTAGGGGTTACTGAAAATAACTTATCTCCATGACTGGAGAAATACTTTTTCCTTTAATTATTTTTTAGTATTATTACATAATTAATAAATTACTAATAGTATTATTCATTTTACTCATCCTCACTGTATTTGAAAATATTTTTAATTCTCAGATTTCTCCACAAATATTATTTTTTATTTGGACTCCCTAATTTATATTTTTCCTATTCTGAACGTATTTTTTTTTAGAATTATGTGGTAAATTATTAAATCCAACATTTTCCCTATTTGAATAAATGAATAGATAAAAGGGGTGCGAACGTATAATGTTCCACGCGTTAACATTTGGTGGCGTGAAATGGCGGGGTCGCGTTCACACCTGTCACTGACCGGCCGACACTTTTACTATCAATGTGGAAGAATAAATAACGGCCCAGATATCTCCCCACCCTGGGGGGCCCACTCTCTCATGTGATTCATTGTCACTCTTGTCATTCTCCCTTACACACGCTCTGTTCCTATCGAGCACCAAAGAGTTAATTAATGAGGTGGTATCTACATAATTTAAATAGAATTTTAATGAGTTATATTAAATATTTTAAATGATGATTTAAATATAAAAAAAATTAATTTTTTGAAAATATGACTGTTAAGGATATGTTTGGTTTGAGGGGAGGGAGTGGGAGGGAAGGGAATGGAAAAGAGTAAATTGATCAAATTGCCATTAATGAGAAGAATATTCTTTTTTGTTGAAAGTATATTTTTGAAATATAGAAAAGTTTATAAAAGCATTTAGTAAAGAGGGGGTAAGAAATTTCTCTCTCCCCTCCCACTCCCTTCCTCTCCCTCAAACCAAACACGCCTTAAGAGATTATTTTTGTATTAGATTCTGTATACATTAAAATAAATATTTTCAGAAAAAAATAAAGTAAAAAAATCAATTTAATCCATTATTATCAGATCTAAACGGTTCATGATGAGCAATGAACCTGGTTCCTTTCTTTTCCTTTTTTTTAAAAAAAAAAGTTTGTGTTGGGTTATATTGGTCTTTTCCTCACAAAAAAATAGAAAAAAAAAAAGGTTTACACTGGTTCAAATATCTCTTTCTAATGTTTTTCCTGCTTTATTTTGTACCCTACTCGTATGATAAATTTGTTCTCTAGTAGCTCGATCTTTTAATAATTTAAACTGTTTTTTATTCAGCTATGAATAAGAAATGTTTTTTTCTTAAAAAAAAAAAAATATTTTATGCAAATTCACAAACTCAGACTCAACATGCACAGAGAAATTATTGCTTGGGGCAAAATCTATTTGGAGCTGGTTGAAAGTGAAACATCGGTACTAACAAACTATTGATTGATCTAGTAAAGACCTCATTTTATAAGAAAGGAAATACAATTTCAATTTCAGACCGTTTGAGCCTCAAATTGAAAAGAATCGGTTTTAAATTCAAAGTAGTTTTGAGATACTTCATCAAATACAAATATAAATAAATATATATATATATATATATATATATATATATATATATATATATATTTATTTATTTATTTATTTTAAATAAGTCTAAAACAACCAAAAAAGTTATACCCTTGATACGCTGTGGTTATTTTTTTTTTTAAAAAAAAAAACAAAGCTCAATTAAAGGATGAATATAAATTATTTCCGTATGTTGGTTTCAATTAATTTCATACAGCATAATAGTAGTAATTTTGAGTTATTAATTGAACCACACAATAGATGCTTTATGAACTGGATATTCTAATATTCTAGAGGGTTTCCGCCAATAAAAAATAAAAAATCTTGCAAAGAGGTACAAATTAAAATGTGATAGAAAAATATGTATGCCAATTTGACAGAGAAACAACCATTAGTGGATGGTAATCAGTATATTTTGTCCTCTCCTCTCCTCTCACCTCACATGGGGGGTGTCCACTGACAATACGATCAACATCTTCATTCTATTCCACTCACCTCCTTCCAACACATACTCAGGCACACTCTTCTTACAATTAATAAGATGCTCATAACCCTAAACCAAATCAATGAAAGGCATGTTCATTTCTGACCAATTGTCAAGCCAAAATGACGATTTAAGGAAACATAATAAAGTCTTTACCATGAAACTATGTTGGAGACTGATATGTAATAGAGAGGCCTTATGGGTGAAAGTGTATAAAGCTAAATATAATTGTGGTGTTAATGAGATTCCATATGTGAAGAAGCTAAGGAACTCATCCCCAATATGGAGAGGAATTAACACTGTTTGGGGAAGTTTCGTAATGATATTGGGAGGAAAATTGAGAATGGTTAGTCTTCGTCTTTTTGGCTTGACAATTGGTTAGACATGAACATGCCTCTCATTGATTTGGTTCAGGGTTATGACCATCTTATTGATCATAATGAGAGTGTGGCTAAGTATGTGTTGGAAGGAGGTGAGTGGAATAGAAGGAAGATGGAGTATTGGTTTCTTTCCCATGTAATTGATCGAATTGTCGGTGGGCACCCCTATGTGAGAAGAAAGGATAGGACAAAATATACTGGAAACCATCCATTGATGGTTGCTTCTCGATCAAATCGACATATCATTTTATTTTTTCAGGTTCTCGACGGGTTGCAGACAACATATGGAAGATTCTATGGAGGTGGCCTGTTTTGGAGAAGATTAAAGCCTTCATGTGGTAAGCTGCTCATGGAAGAACTCATACATCGAAACTGAGGATATATGTAGAGAGGATTGGAGACGTATTCTGTTTGTCTTTTTAGATGCGAGATGGATGAAGACATGATGCATATGTTGCGGGATTGTGCTATTATCAGGGAGTGCTGGAAATCAGTGGTTAAACAGGAAAAATGGAATACATTATTTTCTCTACAGGAGACGGATTGGATCAAATAGAATCTGACTTATGAAATTGATATAGAATATACAAAGCAGGTTCCGTGGCCAACTTTGTTTGGGTATCTTTACTGGAATGCATGGGTTTCACGTTGTAAAAAGTTGTTTGACTGTGAGGTGACTAATGTGGGACTGAATGTATAACATAGTTTTTTTAGAGCTTGTTCGGACAAGGATATTCTCAAAACAGATGATATGGAGAAGAGAAGTAATAGTTCTCATACCAATCAAAATCATCATGAAGAAGACTTCATCAAAGTAACATCCGATGGTTTAGTCTTGGGGATGGAAGGAGTAGGTGTGAAGGTTACCTACGGGATCATAATGACATATGGCTTGTAGCTTCAGCGACAAACTAGTTAATGTTCCACCCGTTTTTGCAGAAGTAATTGGTTGCATTCAGGGCCTACAATTGTATTGGTCCAAAGGGTATAAGAAGATTAATTTAGTAACTGATTGTATAGTGGCCATGAATTACATGTTGAGATGATGTGATCAGCATCATCCTTTCAAAGACATTGTGGATGATATTAGGATGCTTCTTTATAGAGATTGGCAAGTTGTGATCACTCACAAGTACAGAGAGACTATAACTATTGCTGATCATTTAGCCAGATACTATCATAGCATAGATGAGAATTTTTGTCTATTTGATTAACTTCCTCCTCTTATTCAAGAGGCGAACGTTGTTGAAGAGTTGGAGTCTTTGTTAAAGATGTTGTAAGTCTTTATTGACAATCTGATTCCAGTATTATTCAAAAAAGAAAAATATGTATAAAAAAAATGTGATAGAAAAAAGAATTTGGCGTGGTCATATCGGTTTCAGTTATTTTCAAGCAATAAAAATATATCCTTATCCATTTTTCCAACTTTCCGCATAAATAATTAGGGATAAATATCATTTTTGCTATAGAAGTTTAGCCTAAGGAATTTTGGTCACCCGGAATTTATTTTTTTTGTCTCAATTTTGGCCCGAAAGTTTTTTTGGAGGCAATTTTGCTCCTGAAAGTTTACAAATTAGAGCAACAATTTAACGGTCAAAATTAACGGAATGACAAGATTGCTATGTTTTTAAATTTCTGAGTGACCAGTGCTCCTTAAGCTAAACTCCCATGGTAAATATGGTATTTATCCCTAAATAATTATGATTTTTTTTTGTCTGATAATAATTTTTAATTGACTTTATGGGCTTGGCTCCGAAAAAAGAAAATAAAAAATCATACTAACTGTTCAGTGACCAATTTATGTGGGTACCAAAAAGGCGGATTAAATCAAAAGAAAATCTCACAAAAATACCATTTCAAATTTAAAATAATAAATTGGTGATTTTACAACAAAATGAATTGTTAATCTCATTATTTCTTTTATTAATCTCATTGATATTTTTATTAACAAGATTTAAAATTTAAATAATATTTTCTGTCATTCACCCTTAAATCAGTCCCCCAAAACAGGGAAAGCATGCACAGTTAAAGATTGTAGAAAGAATTCAGTCCTATCTTGAGTCATGTCTTAATTAAGTTTTTCAATTTTATAAAACTATTCTAAAAACATGAAAATTGAAAACATAAACAAACAAGGCCCTAGTCACTGCTGAGATAAATAATTATTTCATCAAAAAATTAAATTTATACAAATTATGTTTCATTAACTTATCAATCCACCTATATTTAAAAATACACATTTTAACATATCTTCTATAAAAAAAAAAAACTGCACTATTCATGAATTATCAAATAAAAAAAATATTGATTCGCCTCAAATATTAACCATGAGTTCATAATCTAGTTAATTTGAATTCACAACTAAAAATATTAAGACAAGTCTGTCGTTCGCCAAAAAAAAAAAAAATTGAGGTACGAGGTTTTCATTTATTATTACTAGCATTTTATTTGAGTTGAAATATCATTTTCTCTATTAAAATTTCCAGCCTAAAATACTCCTGAGTGAGGTATTGCCAATTACTCATATAGAGTATTTTAAAGTCTAATGCCAGGCTGGCTGTCAACTTCTGAAAGGCTTCTTTTAATCTGAATATATCCATTCATAAGCCACTATCAGTAATGTACTTAAATTTTATGAAAAATTATAGTTTGAGGCAATAAGTCAAAAATATTTTATATTTATAGCCAAAGTCGATAAATTTTGAAAATCACTGTTTAAGATCTCAAGACAAAAAAAAAAAAATTACAGCTAAAGAGTTTGAGTTGAATTTTCTTATTTCAACATCTATCTCAATTTCAAAATTTATTTTTTTCTTTATAAAAATATATTTGAATTGAAATTTTTAAGAGAGAACTCTCCATAAGTACATGTTTGAAAAATTTCATTGCTTATTCTTGTCCTTGTAAGCAATAAAATTTTCAAACATGTATTTATGGGCAGTTTTTATTAATAATATTTTCTTTGGAAAGGTGATGGTTTTGGGTAAAATAATATTATTCATTAACATAAGAGCCAATTGAGTTTTTTTTTTTTGGACATTAAGAAAGTTAAATAAACTACATATATTGTATATCATTAAATTATATGTCAGTTTATAAGTCAATTAAATTAGTTTAAAAGAAAACTATAAATATAAATTAACTAATTTCAATAAAATCTCTAAAATAAAAGTCAACCAACTCTTATACTATGTACTATGTACTATGTACTGGACTACTGGAGGTAGTAATAAAAAAAAGGGAGTGTGATGGTTTTGATTGTTGAAGCCCCAATCCTCCACGCGATTATCATTTTGCACGTGTCAATAATGCTACTGGGAGTTTCAAATTTCTGTCAAGCTAGTGTCTTTCAAATATATATATATATATATATATATATATATATATATATATATATATATAGAGTCAATGGAGCTCTATTTCATGATTATTTAATTTTCCTGCAGCTCTACTGGTTCCATCACTAGATATTTAGCTGTTGTATTTAGTAGTTCCCTGGCAAGTATCAAAGAAACCAATACCACATACGGTTCATAAACAATTAAACGAATATACGTGAGGAATATTATCTGATTTTAAAAGTGGTATATCCCATACTTAATCTAACTAGATGTGGCTTTTTTCATTCCAGTTTAGTTACATGGATTTTATATATAGAGAGGGAGAGGGAGAGAGAGAGAGAGAGATAATAGGGCAAAGGAGCAAATTTAACAATAAACTTATAGGTAAAGGACACCTGGTTCCATAAAGTTTTTTAGATCAAAGTTTGAAATGAGGGGCATCTGGCACCATGTTATTGTTAAGTTTCCTTTAGATTCTATTAGATCACTGTTAATTGGGTCCACAATGTTCCACGTGTCATTATTTTTAGGGTTAAGGTGCAAAAATACACATATGCTTTTGTCTGAGGAGCGCCCAGTAGCAAGTGTTTTTTTTAGGTGCAAAAGTGACTATGTGGTTACAAAATAGGAGCAAAAGTCACAGTCACCGTTAAGGGAATGGATGTTGACTGTTAAGTTGGAAGGTTTGACTTAAATATATGACGTGGACGCTGACTAGGAGTGTGTGGTAGACAAGTGGAATCCTAATGGTTGAGTAATTGATGACTTGGAAAAATAATGATTTATTTATCAGGAAAAATATAATTTATTTATCTTTTATTTATCTAAACTCATTAATCCCCAAAATCTAACACATAACCTAAGCGACTTATCTTTTATCTAAATTGATTAATCCCCACTTCCGATTCGTAGACACAAAAAAATGACTCTTTGCACTTGCGAGCCAAGAAAGCCGTAGACTCTTCCAACAAGCACGCATCCTACCACGGAAATGGCGGCTCGAGCCCACGACGTCGCCGCCCTGAGCATCAAGGGTGAATCCGCTGTCCTCAACTTCCCCCACTTTTCATCTCTTCTTCCTAGACCCGTCTCACTCGACCCATGTGACATCCAAGCCGCCGCCGCCATCGTGAAATTCGACCCTGCTCAGCCTTCGTCTTCGCCATCACCGGAAGAAGCAGAGTCTTTGGAGCTGAGTAAGATAGTGGAATTGCCCAACATTGAAGAGAGTTTCGATTCTGTGGAGTCGTCATCCACAAGCCGAGACTTTGTGTGGTTAGAGTCCATGGATTGTTGGTTGTATGATCCTCCATTAAAGGGGTTACAGAAAGAAGGCTTCTTTGACCAGTTTTATGGAGAAGAAGAAGGCTTTGAGATTTCAATTTGGGATTGATGGCGGATTTTGACGACCCTGCTCTACTCTATTTTGATAATAAGAATTATAAACTGAACAATTATCGAATGCTAAATGGTAAATTTAAGTGAGTAAAGTGAAAATCCAGAATGCTTTTTCATCTATGGAGGGTGGTGAACCCTAGTTTTTTCCTCCAGATCTTTGTTTCTCCAATTTGCCCGATGAGTCCATTTGCATGATGTCTAGGTTATGTGTTTGATTTTGGGGATTAATGAATAAAAGATAAATAAATTATATTTTCCGTGATAAATAAATCATTATTTTTCCAAGTCATCAATTACTCAACCATTAGGATTCCACTTGTCTACCACACACTCCTAGTCAGCGTCCACGTCATATATTTAAGTCAAACCTTCCAACTTAACAAATCAACATCCATTCCCTTAATCTGGATCGTGACTTTTGCTCCTATTTTGTAAACACATACTCACTTTTGCACCTAAAAAAAACACTTGCTACTGGGCGCTCCTCAGACAAAAGCACATGTATATTTTTGCACCTTAACCCTTATTTTTATTCCATATTTGAAATGAGGGTATTTAGATGCAAGTCTTGGTATTAACTCCTTCTGTCTCTATATATAGAACTTTTATTTTAATGCATTTGTCTTTAAATGTAATGTCCATTTTGACCTTGTCTCAATAATAAATGCTTTTTTTAAAAAAAAAAAATTACCCTCAATTAATTATTATACTATATACATTTTCTTTCATCATTTTCTCATTATTGCTCTCTCTCACTCACCCATTTATAAATAAGGGCATTTTTTGAAAAAAAAAAATACGTTAAATTTCCTGGATAATTTTTGTATTTAACTACTTTTTAGAATCTCACAATTCTGTTGAAAGACTTTTATATATAGGAACGGAGCCTTATATATATATATATATAAAGGCATCAATAACTAACAATTTTCATAAACCAATAAAAACAGTTAAAATCATTAAATTTGTCCTAAAATTTAAGTAATTTTCAATATTATCCTTACTAATTGCATTAAATTCTAATATCATATTAATTATTACTCCTCCCACTCACTACCCTTATAAATTATGGACATACATAGAAAAAATATTCAATACTCTTTAAAAATACACAAATATTTTATAAAAAAGATCAAATATACTTATTAATCGGTGTCTTATAAAATATATATATATATATATATATATATATATAGAGAGAGAGAGAGTATATGGGAACCACGAGAGTAATATACATAGTAGGCCGGCAAAACAACTCTCCAATATATTAATTATTAGAGCGTTCTGAGATTCAAGGGTTTAAAAACTATATGTCCGTACAAGAAGTTATAGTCAAATGATAATATCAATTTGACCCAAAAAAGTATGGGTTCGTTGGAGAATTTGATTGTAGGGGCAAGAAACAAGAAGTTTGTTTGTGGGTAAAGCCTCTTCTAAACTTTGAGATCCATTTTGATATTAACAAGTTTTCTGGAGCTCATCGACCACCTACACTTTCTTTTGGGTTAAAAAAATAATCTGCACAGGTTTGTCGCTTGGAAGACCAAAGACACGTTTTTTTTTTGGGACCAAAATATTGCGTGCGTAGTTCGTTTTTGGAGGCCCAAAGACACGCCGTTAGTCAACTAACGGTCAAGGTTAACTTTGGATGGAAGTGAACGATGAACTTCGGGTGAAATTACACTTTTGCCCCCGGTTCTAAATATTATCAAAAAATTCAAAAAAAATTAAAAAAATTAGGAAAAAATCAAAAAATTAGAGAAAAAAATAAGGAAAAAATTTAAAAAATTCAAATAATTAGGAGAAATTCAAAAAATTAGAAAAAAATTCAAATAATTAAGGAAAAATTAAAATACCTCCGCTGGGCCCACCACCGCAAGAATCGTCGTCCGTCCGTCGGCGGCGGCTGATAACCAACTGGTGGAGGAGGAGTTGTATATACACGGGCGGTGCGGTTGTTGAAGATGCACTAGGGTAAATGTTCATTGAAAAAAATATTAATTAATTAAGATAATCTTCTTGTCAATTCTCCCTACGAGAGATAAATCTAATCGATGTGTGAAGTCGACTAAGAACTGGTGGGGCCCATTTGCGGGGGTATTTTTTTTCTAATTATTTTAATTTTTCCCTAATTATTTGAATTTTTTCCTAATTTTATGAATTTTCCTAATTATTTGAATTTTTTTATTTTTTCCTAATTATTTGATTTTTTTTCCTTATTTTTTTTTCTAATTTTTTGATTTTTTCCCTAATTTTCCAAAAAAAATCTTATTTTTTTTTAAATTTTTTTCGATTTTTTTGATAATATTTTAAACTGTAGAGGGCAAAAGTGTAATTTCACCCGAAGCATCGCTCACTTCCATTTAAAGTTAACGTTGACCGTTAGTTAATGACTAACGGCCGTGGTCTTTGGGCTTCCCAAAACGTAACCACACGCTGTATTTTTGGTCCGTAAAAAACCTCGTGTCTTTGCCTCTCCTGCGGAAACCTCACGATATTATCAAGCCCTTAACCCCTTTCTTTTACACAAAACGATGGGAATCTTAGAATCAATAAAGGGTTATAGGGCTGCCTTGGAGCTAACCAACAAGTAATCCCACCTAATTTTTAAAGATGAGATCGATACAAACCTCAAGCGAGCATAAATGTTGGATTTTTTTTTTTATTATTATCATTCGTTATCTAGTTCGAGTTCATAATTTTACATTCCTAACATATGTATCTCTGATTCTTTAATTGATGTGATAATCGTTTTTTTTTTGGGTCATGAAACTTGCTTTGACCACAGTATCTTTTATTGAAAGAAATTTGGAGTTTATTTGATTTTTATTCTCTATTTTATATTTTAAAATTTTAAGACAATTACATATATTAATTTTTTAGAACAAGTTTTAGAAGGAAAAAAAATTATGGGCCTTTATACAAGTATCTGATTTAATGTAATTTTTTTTTATATCAATTAATTACATGCCTCTCTTATTCTTTTTTTTTTTAAAAAAAAAAACTAATTTTCTCTTATCTCTTTCTCTCACTCATCATTTTCATAAACAAGGATATAATTAGAAAAATAATACATTTATTACATAAAACTAATTGATGTAGGTGATTTGAATAATTGTTAGTAAGAAAAGAAAAAAAATACCACATCAGTCCTATTTATGAGTTCAAATTATATACCACCTATTTATAAGTCCTTTTTGACTAAAATTTTTGGTCATATTTATAAGTCTCTTTTGACCAAATAAATGAGATTGTGACAATTATACGCATATTAATTATACCAATAAAAAAAAAGAGAAAGAAGAAAGAGTTGAAAGGTACCTAATCATAAATGAGGGTAAAGTTAAAAATTCACCTCATAATCATTGAGCTAACCACCTCTCCTTGGTATGTGTGATTTGGTCAAAAGGGACTTACAAATAGAACTAGAGTGGTAATTCTCAAATACCAAGAAAAACTAGTTAACTCAATAAATATGAATTAAAATGATAAAATTGTAACACTCTCATTTATTACGCTGAAAGTGGACTTACCTCTCTGGTCCTATTTATAAGTCAATTTTAACCAAATCTCACATACTAATTAAAGGTAGTTAACTCAATGATTATGGGGGTAAATTTTCAATTTTGCTTTCATTTATGATCGGTTGTTTTTAAACTGTTTCTTCTCTCTCTATCTGCATGGGTACTATTAATATGAGTAAAATTTTCACAATTTCATTTATTACATGAAATTGGATTTATAAATATGACCAAATTTTTTGGTCAAAAGTGGATTTATAAATATGACCAGAGTGATATAATAAGAACCATTTTTTTTTCCTCAAACTAGAATAAATAAATAAGATATGGTATTAGAGGAGGGAGTGCTGCAGCAACTGATGTCATTCTCAGTGAGGTGGAGTGACATTATTGGAAGAATTCAAAACAAACAACAAAAAGTGTTAAGAATTATGGAGGAGGATGAGAAGAAGAAGGGGGCAGGAATATTCAAACCTTCTTCCGCGTTGCTTCTTTAAATAATTTCCTCCACGTGCTTTTCTGGTCCTTCTTTCATTTGTTTCCTCTCTCTCTCTCTCTCTCTCTCTCTCTCTCTCTCTCTCTCTCTCTCTCTCTCTCTCTCTCTCTCTCTCTCTCTCTCTCTCTCTCTCTCTCTCTCTCTCTCTCTCTCATTAATACATATCCTGATATCCATATTCTTACAATTCTAATAATCTCCATCACTTTCTTTCACAATTAATTTCTTTTGTCTTGTTCAAAATTGATAATTATCATAGTACACTTTGGTCTTATGGCCTATATTTGTCTTTGAAACTAATTTTATCATAATTTAGGCATTGGAGTTTTTATAATAATAATAATTAAATTTGGACGAGCTGAATATAATATTTTTTATTTTTATATTAAAACTGAAAGATGAATAAAGATTATCGAATTTTAATCTAAAATGTTTACACATTAAAAGCCAAAGAGCAACATTGATTACTCCTTGTTTTTTTCCATATAAAATGATCAAATAAATAAAATCAAAATAATTACACAATTGAAGTTGGTAGAATAGGGTCAAGGAAAGGGGAAGTAAATAATACTCCATCCATCCGATTCTAAATATAATACATAGTTGATTTTTTTGAAAATATTTTAAAAAATAATTAAATTACTTTTAAAGTATTTATATCTATCATTTTTTCTCCAAACTATTTTGCCTAATTTATAAACTAATATATATAATATAATAATTCATAACATATATGATATAATTAAATAATTTATTTAATTAGATTCCTTAATTTTTCCAAAATTTTTTATCATGCTTTATATTTATGAGCGAAGGGAGTACATCAATTTTATAGAAAGAGTAACTAGAAAAAATATATATATTAAAGCAGCTCTTTTGTATCATTTCCCAAAGTGCCGCTGAAATTCAAATGGACCAAGTAACCATTAATTAAGCAGCTCTTTCTTATATGAAATGATAGAGAGAGGTGGTTTAGGGGATTAATTACTCTCCTAATTCCCACTTATAGTGCGCCTTTTAGAAAGTGGTTTTTTTATTCTTTTTATAAACCATTTTCTAGTTTCAAGCCATATAAAATATTTCTTTCTCATGTATGCCTAAGCTTAACAAGGGTAATGGGAGAGTATAAATTAATGCGAGGTTAGAATCCAGCATAGTTAATATTTTCTTCGATCCTTAATATAAAAATCAATTGACTTTTGTTGGAGAACTTTAAAAAGCTAAATAAATTATTTATATTTTTTTTTTAAGGTGATTTTCCTGACTTATAAATTAATATATAATCTAATAAATACACAACATATGCTATGATTAAGAAATTTATTTTGCTTCCTTAACCTCTTTAGAAAAAAGTCAGCTGACTCTTATATTAAGCACCGAAGGTAGTATTAGAAATTAAAATTCCATTTTATGAAATTGAATACCTATAACTGTTTTTTTTTTTTGCTCAGAAATACCTATAACTGTTTTCACCTTAAGGTATATATGAATTATTTATATATGAGACAAAAGGGAGTAATATATTTTATATTACAAGGTAGTGAGGTTCACTATACTAGTCCACGTTTTGCCTTGGTGATGTGTGATCAAAAATCTATGAATCCGTGTTTAGATAATACTCCCTCAGGTTCTAATTATAAGAGCTAGATGATTTTTTTGGAGAGATTAAAGAAGCTAATTAAATTAGCTTAGAGTATTTTTTATTTTATTTTTTTCTTCAAACTAAATAGTTTGACTAATAAACTAATATATAATCTAAGAAAGCACAACATATAAAATTATTAACTAACTTATTTAGCTTCCTTAATCTCACTAAAAAAAGTCAATTAACTCTTATAATTAGGACCGAAGCTAGTAATTATATAATGAGCTGTAACTCAAAGTAGATCAAGGTCTCAATTTCAAAAGTTTGGAGTCACATTTGGGGCAACATAATTAAATTCACTCGGTTTTGTTTTGTCAAGAGTCAATCCTCTGTCTCATTTCCTTGCCTTTTCCATTCCTTTATATCCCCCTTCTTCCTCTCTGCTTCTTCCCCCACCAACACCAAAGCTCCACTCTCTCACTTCTCTCTCTCTCTAGATCTCACCTTCCTCGTCCATCCTCGACCCTATTCCTTTCAACACGATTTGTCCACTTTTCAAACTTTGTTGCTTCTCCTTCTTCGGCCAAACCCTTTTTTCATTCCTCTGGGTTCCCAGAAACTCACCAACTTCACTTCTTTTTGAACACCCTCTCTGTTTTTATTTAAGTCTCTCCAATTCAAGTTTTACTCTGCACTTCAAGTACTTGTGAAGTTTTTTGTTGTGCGTGTTTGTTGTCCATTAAATGGAGGAAGGGCAAGTTAGTCTGATCAATGAGCTAAACCAAGGGAAGGAGCATGCTAGGTTGCTCTGTAGCCATATTACATCTTCTCATGAGAGCAATGAGTTTTTGATTGAGAAAATACTCTCTTGTTATGATAAAGCACTTAACTTGCTCACACGTTCACAAAATGTGACAGAGCCTAATAATCCCACCATTAATGCTCATCATCATGGGAGCCCCAGATTTGAGGAAGACAGTCCCAGAGATGTCTACAAGAAAAGGTACATACTTCAAAAAAAATTAGGCTGTGTTCATATCAGTATTAATTGAAGTGTTAAAAATGTTTGATTCTGACGGTTTTTTTTCATGTGATTTGCAGAAAGATCATGCCCAGATGGACAGAGCAAGTGAAGGTTTGTTCAAGAACAGGGATTGAAGGTTCATTGGATGATGGATACAGTTGGAGAAAATATGGCCAGAAGGATATTCTCGGAGCTAAATTTCCAAGGTCAGAATCATAATCTCTGATATTTCCTCCTTATCTAAAAGTGGATAATACTAGAGAGTTCCCTTATTGCATCTATCTTCATGATAATTATTCAGCTTTTTTAGGTGATACCCATTTTAATAAAAAAGTTCTATTTTTTGAAAACATTTCTCAAATTTACTCAAAATTGCAGAACTTGAATGTAAAAGGCATAGTGGTTGGTGACCTATGGATGAGTTTGGAAGCTCAAGTTCCTTCTAGCATTAAAAATCAATAAATACATACGTACTATATATATATATATATAATGCCGCCAAACTCAGAACTTATAGGATAAGTGTTCTTTATTTTTGGGCCCTTCTCTTTAGACACAAAAGCTACTAAAGGCAAGAGAAAAAGCTGATAATCAAGCGGTCCTGTTCCCTATATCTTATCATAAAACAACAAAATTTGGTAGAACTATTATAATTATTATATATATAAATACCTGACAGACAGGGTGGTTTTGTATATTGCAGAGGATACTACAGATGCACTCATAAATTTTTACAAGGCTGTCAAGCAACAAAACAAGTTCAAAAGTCTGATGAAGATCCAACAATATTCGAAGTGACCTACAGAGGAAGACATACATGTAACAAGCAGGCAGTATCATCAAAGAAAAAGATGGGTTTTGGAGAAAACAATCATAATCATCAAAACCAATCACAGGAGGAAGAGGAAGAAGAAGAAAAGATGGAACAATCCTTAGTGGCATTCTTCTCTTTTGAACCAGAACTTGGAGTCAAAATGGAGGATATTTTCCCAACATCTAGTGGATTTCCTTCAACATCTGATAATAATAACCAGTTCGTGGAAAACTTGTCAGTTGATTTCATTTCCCCATCAACCTCGGAATCGAACCATTTTTGTCTGTCGCCCTGTCACATGGGAAGTGGAGGATTAGGCCAAAACGTGCAAAGTTCAGAATCTGAAGTGACTGACATAGTTTCAGCTCCAACCTCAGCCTCCAATTCGCCTTTGCTAGATTTGGATGTCTTGTTTAATCAGCAAGATTTTCAATCCGATTTCCCTTTCAATACTTTTGAAATTTTCTCTTCTTAGCTTTCGTATAGTTCCAGTTAGTTTCTGCAGTAATTGGGTAGTGATTTGTGGGTCCTGACCAAGGAAGAAGATCATAGTCATAGGGATTTTGAGTCGTGTCCAAAAACGAATGGACGACTGTGAAGATGTCCTGTGTGAAAATGAGGCTGGTCAAGAGAGTTTTCTCATCGCTTGTTGTAATGTGTTTGAAGTAAGTCATGTCTTCTGGTAGCTCAAGCACAGCTATAATTTGTAGAATAAAGAGGATTTTCTATACTTTCTTTCTTTTCCACCCTTTTCTGTTTTGCATCTTCATCAAGATTATTCTCAAGATCAAAATATTACTTTTTTTCCGATCAAAATCTTACTTAAAATAGATCACCATGATGATAAATAAGGGGGAAAAAACTATTGTCCCACAAAGTTTGATGCAATTATTGCTGGGCATGGATTCTCTCCTTTCCTTTCCCTGTCCCCTCGACGCCGATTTCGCCCTATACTTATTTTCTCCGTTGTGTTGTGCTCCTTTTCTCTTAAAACGGTGTGTTTTGGTGCAAAATCACATTTTTTTTTTTTTGAAACATAACATTCACTCTTGTAGTATTTTTTAAATATCATTTAGTACCATGAAATATTTTTTCAAGATCCTAAAATAATTTTAGGATCTTAAAAAAATATTTTAAGGTATTGAATGGTACTAAGAAGATACTTTAGGATACTGACTGACACTAAAAATTTTTTTAGAGTAATGAGTGGTACTTAAAAAATACTACAGGATGATGAATGCTATTTTTCAAGATCGTAAAATAATTTTTAAAGATCATGAAGTAATTTTCATCTAATCAATATCCCAAGTATCTTTTTTAAGATTTAGTCAAGATCCTGAAATAATTTTTCAAGATTCTAAAATAATTTTAGGGTATTGAAAAAATATTTCAGGGTACTGACTACTATTAAGAAGATACTTTAGGATTGTGACTGAAACTGAAAAAAAATTCAGAGTACTGGATGATACTTAGAAATATACTACAGAAGTGAATGCTATTTTTCAAAAAAAAAAAAAAAAAAAAAAGAACAGCGTGATTTCGCACTAAAACGGTGTTGTTTTGAGAGAAAAGGAGCGCAACGGAGGAAATGAGTATAGGACAAAAGCCGCATCCCTCTCCGCTGCCATCCACTTACTCCTTTTTTTTTAAAGAAAAGAAAAAAAAAATCTTTTTTTTTTCCAACTCTTCACTGCCTAAGCCTTTTAAACTTGTTCCCCACTCCCTCTTAAGAGTCCATTTAGGGTAGCAATGACAAAAGTAACTTATTTACAATCTGATTTTTGTAAATGAAAGAGGGAATAAAAGTCATATTATAAATGTGATTTGTGTTTGGAATGACGGTAAGAGAATTAAGTTTTTTTTTTCCCAAATAGGCTCTTGTTTAGATAATTATTTGAAAAGTCAGTTGACATAGAAATTGAGTAAGAGAAATGAGTTTTTTTTTTTTTCAAATAGGCTCTTGTTTGGATAATTATTTGAAAAGTCAGTTGACATAGAAAATGACATAAATCTTATTGAATACTGTATATACATATATTAGTTGTATATATTATGATAATTAAAGATAAAAGTTTTAAATTAAATTATTTTTAAAAATTAAAGTACATAATTAAATATCTTCTAATGCATAAATTAAAATGCATACAAAAGATATTTAATAAGACATTATTTATTAGATCACTTATCCCTGACATTTTTCTCGTGAAGTTGAAAAAAAGTCACGTCATAAACTTAAAAAAGTGACTTCTATTATAAGCCAACTTTTCTAACAATAAGCCCATTTGACCTAAAAACTATTCAAAACAGTCCAAATTAGCTTATTTTTCTCCATTGAGCTTATTCTACTGTGCACTCCTTAAACGTTTCATTATGCTGGAGGGAGGAAATAAAAAAAATAGTAATAATAAAAGAGTAATTGCACATACACAAATTTATTTTCATTATTTTGATATACTCCTTCCCTTCCATCCTTATATATGATATATTTACTTAATTTGATTAGACTAAGAAATTTAGTTAATATGACATAATTTTTTTAAAATACCCTAATCATCTTCTTTAATTGACACTACGTCTCTCTTACTTGATTATTGTTGAAGGGTATTGATAGGAAAAAGTAACAAAAATATGAAAAATATGATTAGGGTATTATAGAAAATACATAAGTTTTCATTAAAAAAACAAAAAAAAAATTATAAAAAAATAAGATTTATTTATCATTAACGTAATAATCTTTTAGTTAGGACTAATATAAATACTGATTATGTGACATATACGTTGACAGAAAACAAAAAATTCAAAAATAATTTGCAGCATGATAAAATATTATTAATACTTATATTTGAGAAAAAAAACTTTTTGTAATTTTCCTTTTTTTTTTTTTTTTTGGAGCCCTAGATGATAAATGAAACGTTTTAGGTGGGAGGGAGTGAGACTGAAATGACTAGTTTAAAAACTTGGACAATGAAGGGCTGATAAAGATAAAAAAGAACAAAAATATTAAAAGAGGCAGTGGATGACTCAGTGGGAGAAGGAAAATGAGAGATTCCGTGCCCATTATTATTTTTCTTCTTGCTAAGCATAAATATCCAATCATATTCGAGGCACTAAATATGGACACTTCTCTTAACGGGAATTCAAATATTGATTCGTTACGTTATGAGGGACTAGCTTATTCAGCTAAACCACCCTTGTTAGCTTTGATGCTATTATTTGGTCCGCCATAAGAAGACACGAGTAAATGGTATCAGTATGTATTTGGGCTTTTGATGGGTCATCAATATTGTAGGCCCAAGCCCACTATATTTATCAATATCTGGCTGTGCTTGCCACCCTTTTTATCACTGTAATCTTATTGGATCGTGAAGCAACAATGGTCCAATGCAGATGCATTTTCTGTTATATGCGGGGACTTTGGAAGATAGATAGTTAGAATGAGAGTGACTACTGACTAACATGATAATGTGCCAGTATATAATAGGTACTCCCTCTGGTTCTAATTATAAGAGTTAGTTGATTTTTTTTGGAGAGATTAATGAAATTTAATTAAATTACTTTAAAGTATTTTTATTTTTATTTTTTTCTTCAAACTTATTAGTTTGACTAATAAATTAATATATAATTTAAGAATATTTAACATATGAAATGATTAAATAACTTATTTAGCTTCCTTAATCTCTCCAAAAAAAAGTCAACTAGCTCTTATAATTAGGACTGGAGGTAGTATATTTTAGTTGTTTTGCTTCTTCTTTTTTATATAATCTCTAACTACTAGACTTGATGTAGTTAATTTTGTGAAGTTGGAAAATTTTGGCGCATATTTAAAAATATGTGAATATTTCAGATTTTATTGTGTGTGTGCGTATTTGGTTAATGGTATATTTTATATTCATGATATTGTATAACATATTTAATGCAATAAACAAATATAATCATTAATTCATAATCAAGAGTAAACTATTGTCTATTAGTAATTTACACAAAGCATAACAAACTTACCACTAAGCCACATAAGTGCGATGACTATCATTTTCATCTTCTCACTACTATCATCAATTTTAAAGACATTTTTGTTGACCAAAAAAAAAAAAAACTCAAAGACATTTTGATTGTCTTTCACTTCGAGTAGTAGGGGCTCTATTTCATGGGTAAAAATGTCAAAAATATCTTCTCTCACATCATGAATACATCCATAATCTGTATTTGCAACAAATATTAAATCAAATCATAAAATTAAAATATAATTATTATGTATTTGTTATTAAAGTATAACAAATACAAAATATATATAAATTAATATATTAAATGGTCAGGTCAAATTAATGAAACAAAAATATATATACTTAAAGGGCCTAATGAGCTGACCTTTTTAGGCCTTCAGCCCTCTAGGGCCAACTTCATTTAAAAACTTTAATTTATAAGCTCGGCCCTTGAATTCCCGGCAATAATAGTAGTAGTAGTAGTATGATGATGATGATGATGAAAAAAGCAGAAGCAGCTAGACATGACCAGTCATTAAAGTGTTTATTATCGAATTGTTTCAAGAGGAAGATGATTAGTTTTAAAGTTGAAGATAACGTAATCAAGACTAGTAAGGAACTAGTAGACTTCTGTTTTATTAAGGAACGTAATTAAGAATAAAAGAATACGAGGATTTGTGTAGTTTGACCCATATAATGTGCTTTTGCTGAGCAATTTGCGAACAAGGAAGTCGTCTCAGCTAGGACGTGATAAGGACGTGATCATTGAATTGAATTGAAAGAGTGTAGTTTTGAAAAGCAAACATGACGATGATCATGATGTTAAACGAAAACAGAGTTGAAGAAAATGCTCTCTTCTGTCGGAGACATGCCACAAACACCTTCTATGACTCATTTGAAGGTCTAAAACACCATCAATATCATGAAACGCCCACAAGTATTCTCTTTCTAAAAGCTATCTTGATCGAGGCACATCTTTTAGTGGGATCCAAATTTTGGTTTTTCATGCTGTAAGAGACTAAGTTCTTCCACTATATTCAACCCCTGCTAGTTATGTGCTCACCAACAGATGTGACGTATGAAGTGACATACTATATAAACTGATTAAGGCCTAGAGTGATATGTGGGCTTCAAATATATATCCCAAACTCTCGTTTTCTATTGAAGTCTTCAGATCAGTAAGATACATATCCAGCTGAGAGTTATAACTTTAAATACTCATTTATGTCTTAAATATAAATAGAGTTGGCTTTTTTTAGGGAATTAAAGAAGTTAAATAAATTACCCAATCATATGTTGTGTACTATTAGTTTATGAGAAATACACTTCTCATGTTGTAAGCGAAGTGTATCCTCATGTTATAGATACAAAAAGATATGGGTCCCACTATTTCCGTTCTTGAGTTTTTTTTTTTTTATTAAAAAGATGTGGGTCCCACCATTTCATGTGTGTGTAGGAATCTTCTTCTTCTCATGCAACATGAGAAGTGTAAACCCCTTAGTTTATTAGTTAAAATAATTAATTTAGATAAAAGAATAAAAATAAAAATATTTTAAAGTAATTTAATCAGCTTCCTTAATCTCTCCAAAAAAAATCAACTTTGTCTTATACTCCCTCTGGTCCTTATTATAAGACAATAACTAACAATTGTATTTGGTCCTTTTTATAAGGCACTAGCTTGTTTCCAAAGCGTATTAATTATTTTTTCCATGTATGCCCATAATTAATAAGGGTAGTGAGTGAGAGTAAAAATTAATGGGTTTAATGTTTCTGCAGAAACTTTTTTTCTGTAGCACTCACATAAAAGTGAGTGGGTCTCATTGTAGAGAGATGAAAGAGAAAATATTAGTGGGATCCACTCACTTTTATGTGAGTGCTACAGAAAAAAAAGTTTCTACAGCAACTGCAGAAACACTAAACTCATAATTAATATAATATTATAGTTTAGTGCAATTAATAGGAGTAATATTAAAAGTTACTGAAATTTTAGGATAACTTTATTGACTTTAACTATTTTTATTGGTTTTTAAGAATTGTTAATTAGTGTCCTATAATAAAGATCAGAGGGAAAATTTAGGACCGGAGAGAGAATAATATTTATATTTTATAGAGAGGTCATGGGCTTTTGGCCCAATAACGTTTTGGAAGGCCTGCATGTCTTGGACTGATACTCATCCGAAAACGTTAGACCATGCTGTTCTATCTTCATGAATAATTCTGGTTAAACATTGAAAGTAAAATGATATTGTCGGTAAATAGTTTATAAGATGTGGGCATTAATTTCACTAATTGAAGTGAATTTTTAAAAGTATCTTAAACCTCTAATAAGGGATTGGTGACTAGTGAGACTCCCTCCTATTTTTAACAACACATCACCTATATATATATATAACTGATGATGGTATGACTTTTTGGTCATAAAGTAGTCACATTATTCATGATTTATAAAAAATAGGGGTTAATATAAATTTTTATATTTATGTAGATTATGTATTATAAATTTTATATTGTGCGTGAGCTCTTGTTCTTGAAACTGTGACCACAATAAAATAGAAAAAGGATGAAAATAATTATATGTATATATTCTTATTCTGTGATTTTCTTTATCTATAAATTATCTAATTAATCGTTGAAGAAAAGTATAGTGGAGAATTTGTTTTCACTGTTAACTTGCTTTCCTTAATTATCTGGAAACTAGTTGTTTTCTAATCTGTTCCTTGTCCTACTGATGTAAAACTATAATTTCTTTTTGGGTTAAAGGTGCAATTTTGCCCTTTAAAGTATCTTATTTCGGGAGTAATTTTACCTCGAAGTTTTAAGGCGTAGATGATGATTTTTTTTCGAAGTTTAAAAACGTAGCTTGTTTTCTCCGTTAAATGCCTAACGGTCAACTAACGATCAACGTTAGGGTTTTTAACGGAGGCAATATCACTTATGTTTTTAAAACTTCAGCGGCAACATCGCTCCAAAACATAATAGATGTTCTTCAAAGTTTAAAAACGCGATTTTTCTTTTCTGTTAAAAACCCTAACGATCCAACTAACCGTTAGAGTTTTTAATAGAAAAGAATATCATAATAAAAAACTTCAAGCCAAGAAATCGCACCTTAACCCTTTCTTTTTAATATGTATACATTTTCATTTTTTATATAAAAATTATATATGTATCTACACTACGAAATGTTTTCATTTAATTTTAAGATTATTTCACACACGCATATTGATTGGGGGCTGATTTCACCATGATAATGACTCTTTGACCACACTACAATTCGTTAAAGTGGACAATGATAATGATTTAATGATGAAGCCCCATTATTCATCCTTTGACCTCTTCTTTTTAACTGCTTGGTTCACTTTTTTACTTTTGTTTTAATATTATGCCTCCTTTTCCTCACTTTTTGTAGCATTAGTATCAATTGATTGATTAATTAATTAATTAATTAATTATTTGTACGTAACATATCACCGACTCTCTGCACTTATAAAATGGGAGCCAAATCATATGTGGAGTGATTTTATCCTTCAAGGGATGAGAAAGGAGTTTGTGATGGATGATGATCTGTTCGTTTTCATAGATAATATTGTGTTTAATTAATTGATTGGATATTGCAATTGAATCTGTGTTTATAAGATCACCACCTGTGATTTCATTCGGTTAATTAATTCAATCGAGTTTTTAATGAATGAGGCTGGCTTTGACTTTTTTGGCCTTCAATATTGTCTTTATTCAACATTCTAACTCATTTGGCTTATCTTTAGCCACCCATTCATGATCACCACTTCATTATCTTTAATCATTACTTATTTATAATGCTCAAATCTGAATCACTCCCTATAGTACTCATATTTCAAAGTTTCATTATCTTATATTTAGAACCGCACGTCGTATAAGAGTTAGATAACTACAAATTTGTTAATATTAAAGAAATTAGTTAAGTTTGTTATTTGTAATAAATGAATGTTTGATGGTCTAATATGTCCTTTTTAATTATGTGCATTAAAACTACTCCTTGATAAAAACCCTCTTAATATGTGCAATGAATAAAGATACTTTAGGGCAAAAATCATAAATTTGGCTCATATATCTTATATTTAAAACCAAAGTCAATGTCTTGTCTTACTTCTATAATTAAGACGGGAGGGAGTAATTAACATTACAGAAAGATATTTTTTTAAAAAAAGTAAAAGATTAGACTAATGTTATTACATCATTAGAAAAATTAAACATGTAATTTACGAATTAATATATACACACACACACACGTACCTTCGTAGGGATGGCATTATTGGTGACTTTGTGAGTGATGGAAGCAATCATTATCAATGAAAATAAAGCCTACCTTCGGAAAACTACCTTAGTGGCTATAAAAAGTTGCCCTAGTACACAAAATTCTCTGGTTTTAGTTAATTGGATTAGTTAGTTGGTTCGGAAAAGGCAAAGCGTACCGATAGAGAGAGTCAAGCTTTTTGAAATGACAGGAGAATAATAATGATGGTGATAAATATAATTACAGTTGCATATTGTTATGATGAAGAGTAAGGTAAGAACACCTCAAGAGAATGATCAGAAAGGAAAATATGAGTGAGAGAGGGAAGGAGGTTAGCTAGGGTTTAGGTAAATGAAAAAGAAGGGTCCGTGAGTGAGTAATAGAGTTCTAGAAGCTATTCACAAACAAACAGAAACGTAAGAGAGAGAGAGAGAGAGATGTTTTCATAGGAATCATTATTTCTTTGTTGGCTCTTCAAGGAATCAATTAATAATAATCCACCCCACAACAACTCTTTCTCACCTGTTTTTACTTAATTCCTTTCTGGGTGGTGCCTGATCATGACTTAACATTGTTAACAAATCATTATGATGCCAAAATCTTACATTTATCATCAATAATTTTGATTATTCAAAACTTATTCATTTCATTTATTTTCTCAATACTTTCTCCTATTCTTCTTCTTTTTTTTTTTTTTTAAAAAAAACTTATTGTTGAGTGTTCAAGAAGTAATTAACAGTTTATATATATATATATATAGGTTTATTGTTTATCATGTCACTTGACATAAGATTCTGTCAAGTCATCCTAAAACTATGTCGTTTTGGGAGTTAGGAGAATTAATGAAGGGTATTTCAGTAAAATTTGTATAATAAATACGAAAACAAAAAAACCAAAATATCATTCATTAATTCCCTTAACCCCAGTTGACCCCCAAAAAAAATCCCTTAACCCTCAAAATGACGTAATTTTGGGGTTACGTTAAGGAAATTAATGAAGGGTCTTTTGGTAAAATACGTATAATAAATACGAAAACACTCTTCATTAATTCCCCTCACCCCCAAAACAACGTAATTTTGGGGTTAGGAGAATTAATGAAGAGTCTTTTGGTAAAATTCGTATAATAAATACAAAAACAAAAATACTAAAACACTCTTCATTTAATTCCCTTAACTCCCAAAACGACGTAGTTTTGAGGTGACTTGACAAAACTTTATGTTAAGTGACATGACAAAAAATAAACCCTATATATATATGGGGTTTAAACTTCTCATGTTGTATGAGAAGAAAAAGATTCTTATACACACATGAAATAGTGGGACCCACATATATATATATAATGCTAATTATATATATATATAATTAGCATTATATATATATGTGGGTCTCACCATTTCACGTGTGTGTATTATATTAATACATTTCTTCTACAACATGAGAAGTTATATATATATATATATATATATATATATATATATATATATATATATATATATATATATATATATATATATATATATATATATATAATCTTAACTTTAAGTAGTCTTCTTGAAAATAATAATTATTTTGAAACAGCTTTATTAACATAGATATTTTTGTTATAAAGTTTGATCAATGCTTTTAATTACTTAAAAAATATGTAATGTATTGCCATCCAAATATAGCTTATTAGGTGATCAGATAGAATTATGAGATCAACGTGAGTAAAGGTAAAAAAAATTAAAAAATTAAACTCTCATGATGTATACGTAGATAAAATATTTGGGGCAATGTATAACTTAGTCACGCTTTCTGCGTAATTAAACTTGATTGCTTAGCTCGAGTGGTGGTGTGTGAATAGTAGTTACGGATTTATACACTCTAAGCTTATAATATAACCCACAAAAAAGAAAGAAAGAAGAGGAACCAACTAATACCAAAAAAAAAAAAAAAAAGTATAGGTGTTATATAAACTTAAGTATGTTAATTAGTTTTGTCCATATATTTATGGTGAAAACTAATAAAGCATCTACCTTCAGATATTTGTGTAAGAAAAATATGAACTTAAGTATCTTAATTAGTAGTATAGTCTGATGGGTAAGAATTGCCGCATAATTTACCAAAAGGGTGACTATCTACTTTAAGTTCAGTTATCAACATTATAATTATACTCATATATATGATTAGTGAGGATTTTTTTTTTCTTTCTTTTTTTGCATATCAGTAGTGAGCAATTTTGGACCATGAGATTTTCCCCCACCGAAGAACTGATCAAAGTTTAACTCATCGATCTTTAGGTGCAGTAGTACTGTGTTCAGTTCTGATGCATATTGATAACGTAGAATTTTTTTTTTGCTAGTCAGAGATTATTTTTAGGAAAAACGTTTTTCTTGAGTTGTACTTCATCTTCGAATTCAATATGTAGCATCATTATTTTTGTTGAAGCATAGCATGAATCATTAATGTTTTTCCAGAACACCTCTGCCCTTGGAGCCATGTGTCATTGAAATTAAGCACAAAGGATATGCGAAACCATACTCATTTGATAAATAGGATGAATCGAAATATATATCACTTTCAATCACCTCTCCAAAATTAAAAACAGTTACTGTAACTCGTTAATTATATCTTAATTTAAAATTAAGCTCTACTTTTACCTCCATTGATGAAGTTTTAATTTGCAAGAAAGTGAAAAATGCAAGGAACCACATTAAAATATTAATTAGAGGGGTGAGACTGACAATTAAACATGAATTATTCTCTAAGCTAAGTGGTTTATGTTATAGACTAAAAAAATCTTCTAAAAAGTCACTTATATGGTACTAAATTGGAAGTGTTATGGACTCAAATATGAGCGCTCTCAGCCGAGTATTAGGCAACAAGAAAGAACAAGATATTACGTATGTAATGGCGTAACACGCTGGGCTTAGAGAAGACAAGAGCCCATCAAAAAAAACCCTAACTCTAAGCGTACACTCTATAAATAGAGGGTAAAAACCCTAAGCGTACACGCGTTCTAAGCCTCTCTCTCATCTACAATTTCGCTTACATTGTGCACACACCCCACCCCTTTTGCATACAGACAAATGATCTTCTATTCTCAAAGATCTTATCCACGGGATACCAAGAGGAAATTATTTGATCCTATATCAACATACTAGTCTACCTAGGGCTAGACATCTGTGTTATTATGACAGAACATTGGCGCCGTCTGTGGGGACTCGATAAATTTCTGATTCCTGCGACCAAAGAAGGTTAATAATTCCAATTCCCAGTAGCTAGACGAACAATCATTGGTCTACTGGAGAAATATTTTACGAAGAAGGCAAGAACTTTCACAGAGTTATACTTGAAGAAGAAGCTTTGATCGAAGCACTCTAAGCTAATGTGCTTCAAAGCTACTGAAGGTCTAGCTTCGAGAGAATCATTTGGTGCAAATCAATTGAACTTGATTAGATAGTTGTCGGAGAAAAAGAAAAATCAGAGGAAAAGGTGCTCCCGATCGATTCTGTTAAATAGGTCGTGAGCGCATTTAAGCAAGAGCTTGGGAGCACCACGATAAATGTTTGCCAGACCAGGAAACGCTAAGATTTGAATTTTATGTGGAGCTTTTCAAGGAGTCCCAGCTATCGGCAGGGATACCTCCTCTAAAGGAACTGGGTTTCTTCATTGTGGTTCTATATCTATAAAGGACCACGCAATAGACACGCCCAGGCCGAGATGGTTTCTGCATGAAAAAATCATCACTGATTATTATCTCGGCGAATGAAGCAAATGGAATGGCTATTAATAATTCCCTCCGAGTTGCATGTGTGAAGCCAGCTGAGATACAAGGACAAGATGCATCACTATGCATGTCGAAGATTTAAGCACAATGCCGAGATCGCAGTGGCCGGGATCTTCAATATGAAATGGCCGAGATCATGAGAGGGACCCGCTGCTCAAAGTCGGTAAATGCCGACTTTGTATTGGGATCAGGTTTGGTGCCGGCTTCATGAAGGAACCTATCTCGGTTTCAGGTTTGAGCGAATGAAACCAGATTCCATATACGCAAAGAATGGCCTGACCATGGGTGTCAGAGAGATGCAGCCGAGATCTTGTGAAGGAATCCCTTGATTGAAGTCAGTGTGCACTGATTGCTAAAGTCGGCATCCTAGGTCATGAGAAGACTCCTTACCTGAAGCCGGCAGCTGGGATGGAGACTTCACATCGTCTTATGATGCCGAGGGGTAGAAGGAGGGTGAACGCCGAGATACACAAAGTCAGTAAACGCCTCGTGAAAGTTTTGAAGACGGGCCAGCCACAAATGCCGTTTAACTCAACTGCGATCCCAAAAGAACCATCACCTTGATCTAGTTCCCTTGCGGCAGCAATCCGCCAAGATCATAAGCGAGAACCCTGTCATCTATATCGACAATGAAGTAATCACAGAAAAAGGATGGGTCCGTCCTCGTCACCAACGTTGTGTATGTGTTTGATTGGCAATAGAGTGTAAGGGTGGACCACGTGATACCCGCCCTGTTGATGCTTTAACTAGGCGTGTCCTGGTTCAAGAGAAGCCTGTTAAAGATAACGCTATTGAAGCCCAACAATAACAACACTGTTAAAGATTTTAACGATGTTGGAGCCAAGATCAAGTAACTCCGCTTGAAAATGGAGAGAGACTATAAATATATTTATTCACAGGTGTTCCTATGAATATACCTTGTGAATATAGCGAAGCCGAGATCATCATGGTTTTGAGTTTCACTTGTTTTTGTTTCTGAGACTGGGCTGAATAAGTTGACCTTGGCATGAGTCACAGATCTTAATGGTAAACCAAGTTTTTTTTTAACGAAGAGGTGCGGGTGGATGTTTTAGAGAAAGAAGCAGACTCTGGTGCTTCTCATCATGTCACACTTCATCAATACATAGTAGATTCAAGCCGTTTTCAGAATTTGCAGAGCAAAGGAGGTTCAAATAACAATACGGTGAATCATTGCACACCAAGCCCGTCATCTTCATCATCACTGATCTCAGCTTTTCATCACCAATACGGTGAATCAAGTTGGATTGAGGCCGAGCTGAGTTGCGCCTGCTTGTGCGCATATCCGGGATCTCGTGCTGAGATGTCCTGAGTGTGTGCATGTCCGGGATAGTTTATCGGGTTTCCTTCATCTGTTCAAGAGGAAAATCAGAAGACTTCTACGGCCGAGTTGCGATCTTCTTAATAAAACGCTACTGTTCTCGCTAGACCCTATTTGTCTTCTCCAAATGTAAGTCAAAAGTTGACCGGCAAAAAAAAATCATTTTTTTCCATGCCTCGTAGTGTGGTGCATTCTGAGATATACATGATGCATGCTAAGACTACAAGGTATATGCTGAGTTTCAAGCCGAGATGCCCCGTGTGTGCATGTCCGGGATAACGATCTTCGTCCTCTGCTGCCAAGGCAATCCATTGACGATGTTTTGACCACTGGTGGTGGGTTTTTTCTGAACCAAATGGTGGATGTTCAAGACGAGGAAGGATGGTGGCTTACTCAGATCACCTAAAGAAAAGAGTTCGACCCGATGAAGAGGGTGCTAATAAACATGAAGGGTTACTGCGAGGAGGTCGGCCACCTCACAACGCTGAACCCTCAACTGCGAGGAGGTCGGCCACCTCACAACGCTGAACCCTCAAGATGCGTGGCTTTCCATCACCGAGTCACGCAATGGAAATGCTCACTATGCTGCGTTTCACAACCCTTTGTACGTTGTGGATTTTGATACAATTACACGAAGCAGTTCCAGGAAAAAGCTACAACAAATATATGGAGCTTGCTCAAGCAGCATTTGGAACTTTATTGGAGACAATGAGGATAATCGTGTTCTCCTTGAAAATTTGGTTTCGTAATCTGTTAATTGCTTACATGAGGTATTCCTTTTGGATTGCACCTTTATTCTGATGATGATACTGTGGCTCAGAGCAGAAGCTTTAGAAGGTGTAATTATACACCTAAGTCATGTGTGAATACGAATAAATGCTTCACACCAAGATCCTTGGTTGTTAAAGAATGTGTTGAGGAGACCCTAAAGTCAACTTGGGGGAGCTCAATGTTATCGCCTGGGGAGCATTTTGGGATGAAGCAATGCAACTGGCTGATAGTTTGTGTGTTCTCAGATGTTGCAGGTTCAACCTGAGAAGGAAATTGTCATTGAGTTTGTGAAGAATGAGATCCTGTGACTATATGATACCTTTCAGTTTCCCAGGTACGCATTAGAAGGCATGAAGGGGTTGAAAATGAATATGCCAGTGGGCCCGACCCTTCTTACTTATTTGCATAGACCATTGTACCAAAGAACTTTGGGGTTCTATTTGAAAAAGACAAAATGGAGCATGCAAAAGGTATTTATTAAGAAAAAAGGACTTCTCAACATCTCTTGTTAATATCATTCTCAAACACTGTCAGCTAGAGGTACATCTCAAACATCACTTGTTCATATTACTTTTTCACCCTGATAAATTGTTTATATATCTGGCTCTGAAACACTGCTATCTTATAAGTACAATCACGCTAAAAGTGCTAGAGAATTATGGAGATTAGCTGCTAGCAGAAGGGGCTATACTGTAATTCCCAGATTGTCATTGCGTAGATTAGTTTATGTTATTAGTCGGTGGATATATTATGTTAATGCTTATGAGAATCTCTTGCTGCTTATTGGATACTCTTCTGGCCTCTTATTGAATAAACATGTTTCCAAAAATCATGTCAAAATTAAACATGTAAGAATCCGAGGTACATAAACTCGTTTCCAAAAATCATGTCTGAGTTAAACATGTAGGAATCCGAGGTATATAAACCTGTTTCCAAAAATAATGTCGAAGTTAAACATGTAGGAATCTGAGGTACATAAACCCGTTTCCAAAAATCATGTCTGAGTTAAACATGTAGGAATCCGAGGTACATAAACCCGTTTCCAAAAATCATGTCTGAGTTAAACATGTAGGAATCCGGCGTACATGCCCGCTTTCTAAAAATCATGTCCGAGTTAAACATGTAGGAATCCGAGTACATAAACTCGTTTCCAAAAATCATGTCGAAATTAAACATGTAGGAATCCGAGGTACATAAACCCGTTTCCAAAAATCATGTCACAATTAAACATGTAGGAATCCGAGGTACATAAACCCGTTTCCAAAAATCATGTCTGAGTTAAACATGTAGGAATCCGAGGTACATAAACCTGTTTCCAAAAATCATGTCGAAGTTAAACATGTAGGAATCTGAGGTATATAAATCTGTTTCCGAAAATCATGTCAAAGCTAAACATGTATGAATCCAAGGTGAAGAAACCCGTTTTCGAAAATCATGTCAAAGCTAAGCATGTAGAATTCATGGTAAATAAACCAGTTTTCGAAAGTCATGTCCGAGTTATACATGCATGAATCCGAGGTACACAAACCCGTTTTCATGAATCATGTCAAGTTTAAGTTTTAATCCGGATTGGGGGGCGATTAATTTTAATGTCAACCCGGATTGGGGGGAGATTAATTTTAGTGTCAACCCGGATTGGGGGGAGATTCATTTTAGTGACAACCCGGATTGGAGGGCGATTCATTTTAATGACAATCCAGATTAGGGGGCAAGTTCAGAAATGCATATATATGCCGATGTAGAATTCATGGTCAAGAAACCAATTTTCCAAAATCATGTCAAAGCTAAACATGTATGAATCCGAGGTATACAAACCGGTTTTAGCAGAATCATGTTGCGACGACAATCCCGCTAAGTCTATTTTAAACGGAACCCGACTTAAACCAAATCTGGTTAAAATCTGAGTCCCGTGTGGATTCCGTCCCTACGAAAGGGATGAAGGCGGGGACCCGGTTTAAACTGAATCTAGTTTAAATTAGGGATCCGTGCAAAGTTTTGAAGCCGGACCCAGTTTAAACTGAATCTAGTTTAAGTTAGGGATCCTTGCAAAGTTTTGAAGCCGGACCCGGTTTAAACTGAATCTAGTTTAAGTTAGGGATCCGTGCAAAGTTTTGAAGCTGGACCCGGTTTAAACTGAATCTAGTTTAAATTAGGGATCCATGTAAATTTTTGAAGCCGGACTACAGTTAAAATCCGAGCTTCTGTGTAAAGTTAAAACCCGAGTTCCGTGTGGAGAGCCAGGTTAAACTATCAATGCATCCCGGCAGCTTAGAGACCTGAACCACCGTGCTGGGGGGCAGTGGGTTGTTAGTGGAAAAACATGATTATCAATAGCCGAGATTAAGGAAAACCATAACACAACAGTAAGTATTTTCCATTCAACGTGATTTGCATACATGTTATTAAATGCAGGAATATAGACCATGATCCCGGGAAAATCGCTACGAAAGCAAGCAAGGGATCTTATTTCTTCTCAAACAACCCGGATAAGCTGGATATATCTTAGCCAAATCCGCGTTTCACAATCAAACAATCAATGCATCCCGGCAGCCCAGAGACATGAACTACCGGGTTGGGGGCCAACTCACATGACTCAAATATGAGGCTCTACTCAGTGTGGCCCCAACAAGAAAGAAATCCGATTGCACAAATGTAATGGCAGAACATTGAGCTTGGAGGCACAAGAGACCCATCAGTCCATACCCTAACCCTAAGGTACACTCTATAAATATAGGGTAAACTCTAAGGTACACAGGTTCTAAGCTCTCTCTCATCTACAATTCTGCCTACACTATGCACACACCCCACCCCCTTTGGCTGTGTACAGTGATCTTCTGTTCTAAAAGGTATCTCATCCATGGATACCTAAGAGAGAGGAGCTATTTGATCCTATATTAATATACTAGTCCACCTAGGGCTAGACATCTGTATTCTTATGACATAACATGAAGGATGAAAGAGTATGTAAAGTTACTTACATGAAAAGTTAAAAGTTTTGATTTTTCTTGAAGTAGTTGGTCTCAAACTCAAAAGATGGAATAATGGGAGATCTTGAAAATCTGATTAGTGGGGCGTTAATGAAAGAGGACCACGAAGTCGTGTTGTAGATGGGACAAAGAAGGTACATGTGATAAACGTAACACATATTAAAGGACTCTTGTCCTCCTGTCCCACATCCTATGACCTCACATACACTTTCCTAATCCCATTAATTAACCTCATCCATCCAAAGTCCAAACATTAACACATCACTGTATCCATGTGAATATGAGTCCTTTTTCTCCTATTCACATTCAATTCGGTGTTTAATCATCTGGACTTTGTCCAGTGAGAGATTAGTTGTGCCTGTTCACGTTCACATTCTGATATTTATTCTGATATATACTCCTTTGGTTTGGTCGTATTTATAGAGTTAAAAGAGAAGACTTTTTTTTTTTTTTGGGTCTATATGAATGTACTTTTTTCTTAACATTTATTATTGTGTTAACTTTACTCTGATGAAATATAATTTATCACTCTGATCCTATTTATAAGTCTCTTTTAACCAAACATTAGGATATGGAAAGGCGATTGTATTAAAGTTGGAGAACATTAAAATATATACTCCCCAATACTTAATATACAACATATTTTTCTAATTTGATTAGATTCAGAAATTTAGTTGAATTAGTTAATATGAAATTTATTTTTTAAAAACACTTAAGGCCATATTCATTAATTCTCTCATTTTCTTTCCTCCTTCATTATTATGATTGACAAATATAAAAATTATGTCATATATTTAGAATAAAAATGAATTCCAAAAATATGTTTTATATTAAAAATTGGAAGAACACCATGATTGTGAAACATTAAAGATATTGGAGGAGCACCATGATTGTGAACAACAACTTACCTAAGTAGTTTTTGAATGAACAAGAGATTTAAAGAGAAAAAACAATTAAAAGTCTTGCTTGTTTTTTAACTACTTACTTCATCTTATCCTTACTATAAGAAATAAATTAACAATTCTTATAAACCAATAAAAATATTTTTATTTTTTTTACCCAAAAGAATCAATTTTATTACCAAAAGAAAGTATTAGACACATCAATAGCCGAAGTCAAAAAACACTCAAAATCTAAAAGTATATCCTAAGGCACATCATACTAAAACAAATCAATACCAATAACAAACCAATAAAAATGTTTAAAATATTAAATTTATCCTAAATTTTAAGTAATTTTAATATTACTCTTATTAATTACACTAAACTTCAATATCATCTGTACGTTAATTGATATGAGAGGCTGTACGGTGAGTCGGCTTTGAATAAACGCACGTTTTTTTTTTTAAATGAGAAAAAATAATTAGATGTCTCGCCTGTTTTTTTTTTTTAAGGGGACAAAAGAAAAAGTGATGCCCATAAGCAGAGTGTCAGAGCATAGAGTTGTTGGAAAGAAGCACGATTCAAAAAATTTTTTTTTTAAAAAAAAAAAAAAAATTCCAAGACAGAAGAGGGATAATCGCCTCGTGGGCAAGCTGACGTCTATTCTCATGTAAGCATGACCTACTCCGACCCCTCGTGCGTGTTACCTTCCATCATAAACGCAAAAAAAGTAGCGAAAATTCTACGTACGTGAATAATTTAACACTGTTATTATACATTTATACTCACTTTGTTTCTTATCATACGATTGATTCTACGAACTTTTCATGATTTTTAATATATAATATTTTGTAAAAAGTAATATAAAACATTTATAATCTTTCTTACTACAAATACTCTTTAAAAAGTCAAAAAGTGAAACTGAGTGAAACAACATAACGACATGGTAATTAAATTACGTTTAGAACAGAAATTAGCGACTTTAACAAAGGATAGTTTTGAAAATTTACAGTAATTTTTTTGGAACAATCAAGACTCTTTAACTGCTTTCATTAATCTGTATAATTTAATTAATAAAAGAGTTTATCTCCAATCGAAAAAAAATTTGAAAGAGTTTATCAATTGATTTTTTCATGAAGTATTCGTGGGTCTTCTAGACGGATTTAGCTCCCATCCTCTTTCCATTCTATCCACTTCTCATCTTCTTCTTCATTTCAATTGTTGGATTGAAATCTGAACGATTCAGATTTTATCTTTTATAAAAATATTAATAAAATATTAAATTATTTAAAAATATTTAAAAGTAATATTTTTATAAAAAATGAAATATAAACTGCTCGATTTCAATCCAACTACCGGTATTGAAGAAGAGGATGAGAGCCAATAGACCCCATAAATATATAGGACTTAATTTGAATTTTGAGACGATGCTAAAGAATTTGATTAAAATATTAATCTTCTTTATATGGAAAATTAATTTTACCAACATAGAGTTGGTTTATTAGTGTAAGCCCTTGCTAAAATCCTCTAGGTCTCTACTTCAATTCCCAAATCAAGAGACACCTGAAAGTTTAATTTTGCCCAACAAATTTAAAAAAGAGAGCAATTTTTCCTTGATTATTATCTTTATTAATTTTGATCGTTGGTTGACAAATTTGCATCTTAATTTTGACCAGAATTGTGGGGCAAATTTGCATCTTAATAAAAATGACGTGAATAACACGCGACCGTCACCAACATATTTGGTTAATTAACAATTAAAATTAACGGGGATAATTGACAAGGCAAAATTATTCTGTTTTTAAAACTTTCAGGACAAAATTACCCCCTAAAAAACTTTCAAGATAAAATTACCGAATTAAATTATAGTTGGTTGGGCGATTGTTATAATTAAAGTGTCCTTTAAACAACCTGTCTAGCTTCCTTTGATATTCTAAGAGAGATGCCCAATAATAACAATAAATCAAATTGGGAAATTTTCAATTAAAGAAACTAAACTTAAAAATTCAGGCCGAACGTTACTTTAAATATTAATTTTCTTAAAAATTATCAAATTAGAATAAGATTTATCGCCTGAAGCTTTTCAAAAAAATTTATCATAATCTCTTGAGATATAACTAATGTCTTTTAAAGTCACAAAAGTATTTTAACAAATTTGTGATTTTACAAAATATAATTGAAAATTATGGAAAACGCCAATAGAAACTAATTAATTAATGTTTATTATTCATCAAGTTTTGGTTTTTACATTATTTTAATAATATACAGTATCATCTTTGAGTTGAAATTTTCTTAAATTTGGGACGCGCCTTTTCTTAAGCAAAAATTATAACTATCAAATATAAAATCCATCAAACTTAAAACTATTTAATAGATTATTTTTTTAAAAAAAAAATCTTGTTGGTTTTCCCTTTTTTTTTGGAGACAAATATTGGTTTTTACCTTTTACTTTTGGGTTCGTTATCGTTGTTATTGTGGTTTCTTTCTTTTTCTTAATCATAGTTTCATTTACAAGTCACTGAATTTGTTGATCACATTGTTATTGTTGTTATAATTATAAGATATAAGCCCTAACGTGCTTCTCATTCAGAGAGTTGACATTAACGTATTTATGTAAAATATGAATAATTCTATAAGATATGTTGGTGTGAATTAAATGACAATTAGTTCAACCAATCAAATACAATTAATTTGCGAGTTAGTTGATTCTCATGGGAAATTACAAGTAATACCAAAAAAGTTAGCCGCTGATGCATCGCGAATCACACAAAATTCAACATTGTCCCTTTAACTTGTTGAGTATATAAATACATACATATACATGCACGCAAACACACACACATATATATAATTTAATTTATATGCGCGCGCTAGGTGTGTGATAATAGCTAATGATCTAGCTACATGTACCGTGGTTAATCAAAGAGTAGTGTGTGACTGATAGGTGACCAGGTTTATATGTGTTACTTTCGGTATTACATATAGGATAAAATTTGTAGTACAATTTATATTATAATTTTCCCCCTATATTTAGGACTGGAGGGAGTAAAAGGGAAGGCATCATATCCTTACTTGGAGGATGAGCTTGAGCGTAACTAAAATTTAGTTAAGAAAAACATACGAGTGCATTGTATTTATATAAAAATACTTTGTGACACACACATTATAATTATTTGATTTTTGATATTGTTGTATTAAATCTGATCGATCATTGTTTTGGCCTAATGATCAAAGTAGGTCTTTGGATACACTTTTTTTCAGTCACAGTATTAGAACCCCAACCTATACCAGATAACAAAGTCAAATTTGTCAATGGTCCAATTTTATTTTTCCACCGGTATCTGTGATATTTTTGCAACGCTTCACGCCAGACTTCTGTGAACATATATCCCACGATAGATTTGGGGAGGAAGAGCTGAAGAAGAGTACAAACCTTGCAGACAGAAGTGTGGTAGATTTCTTGCTCGCAAGAGAAGTGTGATAGATAGTTGATGGGTGTTCGCAAAAATAATTGAAACAATTTTTTCTTTGATTATTTTTTGTTTCTTTGTGTAGTTGTTGTTGACTTGGTTTTGTTCGGATTCGTTAATTGATTTAGTGTGTAACCACCCCTCTTCTCAATTTAGGCAGGTATGTCGAGCAACAAAATTTATCAAGGTACGGGCCCATGGACAAAATTTATAAGAGGTGTTATACTACTCATGTGATTGTGGTTGATATTGTGTTTTGAATAGTGATTAGTTAGACAACTACTATTTTGGATGAGTCAAAGGTGAGGATGTGCTTCAATGTCATTTAATTGTTGCACTTGGTTTGAGCAAAAAAAGATTATTGTTGCACTTGTGCATTGCATGGAGAGTTCACCCAGTGTTGTTTTCCTTGAGTGAAAATTAATTGTATTTAATGGTAGATGAAAAAAAAAAAGTTATTAAATGTAATTTTCACCTTATAATCATTTTAGGAATTTTTCCTGTGCCGAATTTTTCAACACTTTTACTCCGCGTGTCTCACTTTTGATTATTTTATAATATATGGAGTAATATATTCTAATATACATCAATGGATTTATATATTATATTATATAAATATTTATATCTATATTATAATATATAATTATTATATTTAGTATATTGATACCCCTCCCCCTTAATATCGTGGGCGGCTTGTCTACCCACTATATATTATAAGTATAATATATATATTTATATTCTAAAATAAAATAAATAATAATATAATATTTTTTTATAAAAACACATATATTACAACTTGGATCAAGCTTTCCTCCGATCTTGTTAATATGCACGCCCTCCTTTTCCTCCATACAAATCGTTTTGGTTCTATAACGGCACGGTTCAACTTTTATTTCTTTTTAAAATAGTATTAATCTTCATCGATTTTTTTTTAAGCACCATCTGAAATTTTTTTGAGATTAAAAAAAATAAAGATTGGGATCAAAAAATATCAAGTTTGTTTTGATAAAAAGCCTGGGAATAAATGAGATTAAGATATATCTGAAATCTTTTTCTTTTTCAAATCAATTTTCACTTGATTTCTTCGAAAAACCGCTTGGGCTTTTATTAATAAAGAATTAATATTATATTATTATAATATAATATAATATTAATATATTATATAATATGATATATTATTATATTATATTAAAATAAAATATTATATAATATAATATTCAAAGGTAGACACGGCAGGTGAAGTGTTGAAAAATTTGTCCGGGGCAAATTACGTAAAATGACCCAAAGGCAAAAATTACACTAAAGGACCCAAATCCTTTCTCACGCACACGGTTTTCATTCAAACCATCAGGGAGGTATAGAAGAGAGAAGGAAAGAAAGAGAGATGATTTAGAAAAGAGTGAGAAGCTGTAATTTTGATTTGCTTTTTGAATTTAGGTAGTAACTTTTCTCTCACATACTCGTATACATTTATATGTATGTTTTTACAATTATATATTTATATATAATGTATAAATGTTGAATGTGTTGCATGAATTGTAGGTATAAATTATGGTTTTCTTTTTGATACATTCATGCGACAATTCGTTGGCTTTAAATAATGTTGACACTTTAAAACGGACCATGCCGCATTATAAAAAGAGGAACAAAATATAATGGTAAAGTATCTTTTAGTCCTTTAAAGTTTTTACATAAGGTATACTTTTGGTCCCCTTAACTTCATAAAGTATACTTTTGATCCTAAAATTCTAACACCGTTAATGTTGTTAACGGAAAACGCCGATGCAAAGAAATTCAAGTGATGACTAATAATAGCATTTAATTACACAAATTTAATGTATTTTTCAATTTATCCATATTTTAGATTTAATCCTAATAGCATTTAATTACACAGTTATTACTTAAATTTACATCGTTATCACTTGAGTTTGCATCTCCGTTAACAAAATTAACGGTGTTAGAATTATAGACTAAAAGTATACTTTGTAAAAGTTAAGGGACCAAAAGTATACCTCATATAAACTTAAAGGACTAAAAGATATTTTTAGCCAAATATAATTGTGCTAACAATCAAATTAAAAATGGGTCCGCGTGTGATTTATTTGTTTTTAGAAAATGGCAAAAGGAATACTAATATCAAATTATACGAATTGAACGAAGGAACCGTGTGTGATTTATTTGTTTTTAGAAAATGGGTCCTTAAGTGAAATTTTTATGTTGAAGAAAAAATTGAACGTAGGTCCCACACATTAATATATAAGATTATTATATTTTTATAATATATTACATTATTATATTATCATTATAAACAGACGCACGCACGCATGTATTTTTTTTTTTTTTTTTTTTTTTTTTTTTTTTTTTTTTTTTTTTGAAAGACGCATGTAATTCAAACTATTGAAATGTAACCACTATATAATAATGAAACAAATTCACTTATTTAGTAAAAAATAAAATAAAATGAAATAAGTTTATTTATTTAGCAAATAAATGTTTCCATTTATTTCTGTTTAAACCAAAAATTGAAGTAACAATTTCCATGTGTGAGTCTCTATGTTTTTTTATTATAAATAAGTATATTAATTAATAATTATTTCATACGATTGTAATGTAACCACAATATAATAATTAATGTGATTGAATGTCAATTTAAAGAATCATTTACTCAAAAAGATGGTACGCAAAAGCATCTGTTGATGGGTTTACAAACCTTCCCAACGATCTGCCACCTCAATTATCATCATTATTACTATGTGTATCAAAGGGTAAACAATTTCATACATGATTTGATAAATTAAAAAATTGCTGGAAAAAAAAAACGGAAGCTTGGAGAAGAGCCAGAAAGGATGAAATGAAAACCTGGTGATGAAAACACATTGTTGCCTCTCACTTTCTATGTTCATATTATATTTTTCCACCAATCCGACCCATATACATATATTTTTCGTCAAAGGACCCCATATATTCGGTGCATTTTTTTTTCCTCAAATATATTTGGTGCATGCTTCATTAACATAATATGCAATTTCCTTATTAAATAATTAAGAAAACGGCCAACATATATATAATTATTTCAACTTCCTCAACATATTCTACCTTTCATTCGTATGTATATTATATACTAAACAAACAATATAGAATATTATATATTAAAGAAACACACAGATACCAATTAATATATATATATATATATATAGGAGTATTATGCAACGCACACAGTTTGTAAACGGTTTCAGCGCCAGAGGGAGTTAGGGAAGAGAGAAGGAGAAAGAAATAGAGAGAGAGAGAGAGAGAGGGTGTGGAGTATGATGGAGTAAATTGAGGTTGAATTATTTGGTGTTAGAAAATTAAGAGCATCAAAGTATTGGTAAAAATAAGTAAACTAAGCAAAATTAGCTTGAAATTGAGGTGATTAGGAAAATCAGAAAGTTCATATGGAAAGTATTGACGCTGGACGAAGTCTTTGGATGAAGCGATAGTCCGAAAGTTTGGTGTGAGGTGTCTCCATTGACAAATATGGACGCTAGAGTAAGTGAAAGTAATCGAACAAGTAGATTTCAATTTCAGTTATTAAGCTATTGCCAATTTCATTTCACCATCAATCTAATAAAATTATATATATATATATATATATATATATATATATATATATATATATATATGTATAATATATTCATCAACCCCCATGTTTTTAAATCCCACCTTCGATTATAATAATATTATATAATAAATTAATAAATTAATATAATATAATATAATAATAAAATATTATCTCACTCCAACACCCACACTTCGTTATGTTTCCACTTTCAATGTAGTATAATAAATTTTGAGCAAAAAAATGTAGTATAATAAATTTATTATAATCATATTTTCTTTAACTCCCCACATGAAAGGAAATTGGGGACTAAAATATAAAGTATCCCCATTTTTTATTTAAATATATAATTTTAAAAAAAAAACTCTAAATTTTAGACCTATCAATTTCCTCTAAACCTCAAAATATTTGATAAATGACATCCTAAAAATACTTAATTACTATTAGAAAAATTGAGATGTTACAATAATACAAAGATCATTTTCTAACTAAAGTAATTAATGTAGCTAATAAACTTTGTAAAATATTTGTGGTGAAGGTGAAGAGAGTTGCGAGGGAATGAAATATGAAATGAAGTAAATGGATCCCAAGTAAAGCATAGGGAGATATGCTTGAATGCTTTTGAGGAAGGCCATGCTTTTGAAAGCGTCGTCGGGGTGTTAACAAAGGCGAGCCAGGGATTTTAAATTAGGGGTACGACAATTATTATAGAATAGAATTTAGTGGAGTTGGGACTTAAAATTATAAGCCGAAAATTATAGAATTGGACCCATAAGTTTATGAAATTATCTTTACCCTCATAAAAATTTCAATATGTTCACTTTAGTCCCTTCTAAAAGTTTGATGGAGGGACTAAAATAAAAATTTAAGGAAGTACCGAGTTGAACTAATATTGTACATTTTAGATTATTTTTTAAATAGATCATATAATATTTAGGACCCCACTTAAATATTGCATTCTCGATGAAGAGTTGCAGGGAGGTATGCGTTTTGTAATTGAAAGAGATTTATTGTATTGTGATGTAATGATTTTTTGAACTAAAATGTAATTTTTAATTTATTTGAATTAAATTGAAATAACTACAAATGATTAGTTGGGATTTAGAGGAAATGAGTTTGTAGAATAGAAGTGAAATTATGTTGATGCATGTATCACGAAAAGTTTAAATTATACTTAAAGAATTTTAATCAGTTACTTATGTTTAAAAGTGAACCATTCTAAAACAATTGTAAACAATTGCTTAGCTTCAAAGGTATTATACTCGAACAATTAGAACCTATTTATACATAGACCTCTCTCTCTAATCTATATAAGTTATATTATGTTGTTCTATTGGTTATCCATGTCAATTGAATGAATCATCTCTTTTTTTATTATTCAATTATTTGTTTTCTCTCATAATTATATTGATTAAAATAAATTCAACTAATGTTAGTGTGGTAGATTCACTTTAATGAGAAGGATAAATTTTTCCTTAATAATATTCACCCGCGCAAGGCGCGGGTAGTCAAAGCTCGTTATAAGATATAAGCCCTAACGTGCTTCTCATTCAGAGAGTTGACATTAACGTATTTATGTAAAATATGAATAATTCTATAAGATATGTTGGTGTGAATTAAATGACAATTAGTTCAACCAATCAAATACAATTAATTTGCGAGTTAGTTGATTCTCATGGGAAATTACAAGTAATACCAAAAAAGTTAGCCGCTGATGCATCGCGAATCACACAAAATTCAACATTGTCCCTTTAACTTGTTGAGTATATAAATACATACATATACATGCACGCAAACACACACACATATATATAATTTAATTTATATGCGCGCGCTAGGTGTGTGATAATAGCTAATGATCTAGCTACATGTACCGTGGTTAATCAAAGAGTAGTGTGTGACTGATAGGTGACCAGGTTTATATGTGTTACTTTCGGTATTACATATAGGATAAAATTTGTAGTACAATTTATATTATAATTTTCCCCTATATTTAGGACTGGAGGGAGTAAAAGGGAAGGCATCATATCCTTACTTGGAGGATGAGCTTGAGCGTAACTAAAATTTAGTTAAGAAAAACATACGAGTGCATTGTATTTATATAAAAATACTTTGTGACACACACATTATAATTATTTGATTTTTGATATTGTTGTATTAAATCTGATCGATCATTGTTTTGGCCTAATGATCAAAGTAGGTCTTTGGATACACTTTTTTTCAGTCACAGTATTAGAACCCCAACCTATACCAGATAACAAAGTCAAATTTGTCAATGGTCCAATTTTATTTTTCCACCGGTATCTGTGATATTTTTGCAACGCTTCACGCCAGACTTCTGTGAACATATATCCCACGATAGATTTGGGGAGGAAGAGCTGAAGAAGAGTACAAACCTTGCAGACAGAAGTGTGGTAGATTTCTTGCTCGCAAGAGAAGTGTGATAGATAGTTGATGGGTGTTCGCAAAAATAATTGAAACAATTTTTTCTTTGATTATTTTTTGTTTCTTTGTGTAGTTGTTGTTGACTTGGTTTTGTTCGGATTCGTTAATTGATTTAGTGTGTAACCACCCCTCTTCTCAATTTAGGCAGGTATGTCGAGCAACAAAATTTATCAAGGTACGGGCCCATGGACAAAATTTATAAGAGGTGTTATACTACTCATGTGATTGTGGTTGATATTGTGTTTTGAATAGTGATTAGTTAGACAACTACTATTTTGGATGAGTCAAAGGTGAGGATGTGCTTCAATGTCATTTAATTGTTGCACTTGGTTTGAGCAAAAAAAGATTATTGTTGCACTTGTGCATTGCATGGAGAGTTCACCCAGTGTTGTTTTCCTTGAGTGAAAATTAATTGTATTTAATGGTAGATGAAAAAAAAAAGTTATTAAATGTAATTTTCACCTTATAATCATTTTAGGAATTTTTCCCAGGCCGAATTTTTCAACACTTTTACCTGCCGTGTCTCACTTTTGATTATTTTATAATATATGGAGTAATATATTCTAATATACATCAATGGATTTATATATTATATTATATAAATATTTATATCTATATTATAATATATAATTATTATATTTAGTATATTGATACCCCCTCCCCCCTTAATATCGTGGGCGGCTTGTCTACCCACTATATATTATAAGTATAATATATATATTTATATTCTAAAATAAAATAAATAATAATATAATATTTTTTTATAAAAACACATATATTACAACTTGGATCAAGCTTTCCTCCGATGCTGTTAATATGCACTGCCCTCCTTTTCCTCCATACAGCGTCGTTTTGGTTCTATAACGGCACGGTTCAACTTTTATTTCTTTTTAAAATAGTATTAATCTTCATCGATTTTTTTTAAGCACCATCTGAAATTTTTTTGAGATTAAAAAAAATAAAGATTGGGATCAGTAAAATATCAAGTTTGTTTTGATAAAAAGCCTGGGAATAAATGAGATTAAGATATATCTGAAATCTTTTTCTTTTTCAGTCAATTTTCACTTGATTTCTTCAGAAAACCGCTTGGGCTTTTATTAATAAAGAATTAATATTATATTATTATAATATAATATAATATTAATATATTATATAATATGATATATTATTATATTATATTAAAATAAAATATTATATAATATAATATTCAAAGGTAGACACGGCAGGTGAAGTGTTGAAAAATTTGTCCGGGGCAAATTACGTAAAATGACCCAAAGGCAAAAATTACACTAAAGGACCCAAATCCTTTCTCACGCACACGGTTTTCATTCAAACCATCAGGGAGGTATAGAAGAGAGAAGGAAAGAAAGAGAGATGATTTAGAAAAGAGTGAGAAGTCTTGTAATTTTGATTTGCTTTTTGAATTTAGGTAGTAACTTTTCTCTCACATACTCGTATACATTTATATGTATGTTTTTACAATTATATATTTATATATAATGTATAAATGTTGAATGTGTTGCATGAATTGTAGGTATAAATTATGGTTTTCTTTTTGATACATTCATGCGACAATTCGTTGGCTTTAAATAATGTTGACACTTTAAAACGGGACCATGCCGCATTATAAAAAGAGGAACAAAATATAATGGTAAAGTATACTTTTAGTCATTTTAAAACTTTTACATAAGGTATATACTTTTGGTCCCTTAACTTCATAAAGATACTTTTGATCCTAAAATTCTAACACCGTTAATGTTGTTAACGGAAAACGCCGATCTGCAAAGAAATTCAAGTGATGACTAATAGCATTTAATTACACAAATTTAATGTATTTTTCAATTTATCCATATTTTAGATTTAATCCTAATAGCATTTAATTACACAGTTATTACTTAAATTTACATCGTTATCACTTGAGTTTGCATCTCCGTTAACAAAATTAACGGTGTTAGAATTATAGGACTAAAAGTATACTTTGTAAAGTTAAGGGACCAAAAGTATACCTCATATAAACTTAAAGACTAAAAGATATTTTAGCCAAATATAATTGTGCTAACAATCAAATTAAAAATGGGTCCGCGTGTGATTTATTTGTTTTTAGAAAATGGCAAAAGGAATACTAATATCAAATTATACGAATTGAACGAAGGAACCGTGTGTGATTTATTTGTTTTTAGAAAATGGGTCCTTAAGTGAAATTTTTATGTTGAAGAAAAAAATTGAACGTAGGTCCCACACATTAATATATAAGATTATTATATTTTTATAATATATTACATTATTATATTATCATTATAAACAGACGCACGCAGACGCATGTATTTTTTTTTTTTTTTTTTTTGAAAGACGCATGTAATTCAAACTATTGAAATGTAACCACTATATAATAATGAAACAAATTCACTTATTTAGTAAAAAATAAAATAAAATGAAATAAGTTTATTTATTTAGCAAATAAATGTTTCCATTTATTTCTGTTTAAACCAAAAATTGAAGTAACAATTTCCATGTGTGAGTCTCTATGTTTTTTTATTATAAATAAGTATATTAATTAATAATTATTTCATACGATTGTAATGTAACCACAATATAATAATTAATGTGATTGAATGTCAATTTAAAGAATCATTTACTCAAAAAGATGGTACGCAAAAAAGCATCTGTTGATGGGTTTACAAACCTTCCCAACGATCCGCCACCTCAATTATCATCATTATTACTATGTGTATCAAAGGGTAAACAATTTCATACATGATTTGATAAATTAAAAAATTGCTGGAAAAAAAAAACGGAAGCTTGGAGAAGAGCCAGAAAGGATGAAATGAAAACCTGGTGATGAAAACACATTGTTGCCTCTCACTTTCTATGTTCATATTATATTTTTCCACCAATCCGGACCCATATACATATATTTTTCGTCAAAGGACCCCATATATTCGGTGCATTTTTTTTTCCTCAAATATATTTGGTGCATGCTTCATTAACATAATATGCAATTTCCTTATTAAATAATTAAGAAAACGGCCAACATATATATAATTATTTCAACTTCCTCAACATATTCTACCTTTCATTCGTATGTATATTATATACTAAACAAACAATATAGAATATTATATATTAAAGAAACACACAGATACCAATTAATATATATATATATATATATATATATATATATATATATATATATATATATATATATATATATATATATATATATATATATATATAGGAGTATTATGCAACGCACACAGTTTGTAAACGGTTTCAGCGCCAGAGGGAGTTAGGGAAGAGAGAAGGAGAAAGAAATAGAGAGAGAGAGAGAGAGAGGGGTGTGGAGTATGATGGAGTAAATTGAGGTTGAATTATTTGGTGTTAGAAAATTAAGAGCATCAAAGTATTGGTAAAAATAAGTAAACTAAGCAAAATTAGCTTGAAATTGAGGTGATTAGGAAAATCAGGAAAGTTCATATGGAAAGTATTGGACGCTGGACGAAGTGCTGGATGAAGCGATAGTCTGAAAGTTTGGTGTGAGGTGTCTCCATTGACAAATATGGACGCTAGAGTAAGTGAAAGTAATCGAACAAGTAGATTTCAATTTCAGTTATTAAGCTATTGCCAATTTCATTTCACCATCAATCTAATAAAATTATATATATATATATATATATATATATATATATATATATATATATATATATATATATATATAATATATTCATCAACCCCCATGTTTTTAAATCCCACCTTCGATTATAATAATATTATATAATAAATTAATAAATTAATATAATATAATATAATAATAAAATATTATCTCACTCCAACACCCACACTTCGTTATGTTTCCACTTTCAATGTAGTATAATAAATTTTGAGCAAAAAAATGTAGTATAATAAATTTATTATAATCATATTTTCTTTAACTCCCCACATGAAAGGAAATTGGGGACGAAAATATAAAGTATCCCCATTTTTTATTTAAATATATAATTTTAAAAAAAAAACTCTAAATTTTAGACCTATCAATTTCCTCTAAACCTCAAAATATTTGATAAATGACATCCTAAAAATACTTAATTACTATTAGAAAAATTGAGATGTTACAATAATACAGCATCATTTTCTAACTAAAGTAATTAATGTAGCTAATAAACTTTGTAAAATATTTGTGGTGAAGGTGAAGAGAGTTGCAGGGAATGAAATATGAAATGAAGTAAATGGATCCCAAGTAAAGCATAGGGAGATATGCTTGAATGCTTTTGAGGAAGGCCATGCTTTTGAAAGCGTCAGGGTGTTAACAGGGGCGGAGCCAGGATTTTAAATTAGGGGGTACGACAATTATTATAGAATAGAATTTAGTGGAGTTGGGACTTAAAATTATAAGCCGAAAATTATAGAATTGGACCCATAAGTTTATGAAATTATCTTTACCCTCATAAAAATTTCAATATGTTCACTTTAGTCCCTTCTAAAAGTTTGATGGAGGGACTAAAATAAAAATTTAAGGAAGTACCGAGTTGAACTAATATTGTACATTTTAGATTATTTTTTAAATAGATCATATAATATTTAGGACCCCACTTAAATATTGCATTCTCGATGAAGAGAGTTGCAGGGAGGTATGCGTTTTGTAATTGAAAGAGATTTATTGTATTGTGATGTAATGATTTTTTGAACTAAAATGTAATTTTTAATTTATTTGAATTAAATTGAAATAACTACAAATGATTAGTTGGGATTTAGAGGAAATGAGTTTGTAGAATAGAAGTGAAATTATGTTGATGCATGTATCACTTAAAAGTTTAAATTATACTTAAAGAATTTTAATCAGTTACTTATGTTTAAAAGTGAACCATTCTAAAACAATTGTAAACAATTGCTTAGCTTCAAAGGTATTATACTCGAACAATTAGAACCTATTTATACATAGACCTCTCTCAGAATCTATATAAGTTATATTATGTTGTTCTATTGGTTATCCATGTCAATTGAATGAATCATCTCTTTTTTTATTATTCAATTATTTGTTTTCTCTCATAATTATATTGATTAAAATAAATTCAACTAATGTTAGTGTGGTAGATTCACTTTAATGAGAAGGATAAATTTTTCCTTAATAATATTCACCAGCAAAGGCGCGGTAGTCAAAGCTCGTTATAAGATATAAGCCCTAACGTGCTTCTCATTCAGAGAGTTGACATTAACGTATTTATGTAAAATATGAATAATTCTATAAGATATGTTGGTGTGAATTAAATGACAATTAGTTCAACCAATCAAATACAATTAATTTGCGAGTTAGTTGATTCTCATGGGAAATTACAAGTAATACCAAAAAAGTTAGCCGCTGATGCATCGCGAATCACACAAAATTCAACATTGTCCCTTTAACTTGTTGAGTATATAAATACATACATATACATGCACGCAAACACACACACATATATATAATTTAATTTATATGCGCGCGCTAGGTGTGTGATAATAGCTAATGATCTAGCTACATGTACCGTGGTTAATCAAAGAGTAGTGTGTGACTGATAGGTGACCAGGTTTATATGTGTTACTTTCGGATTACATATAGGATAAAATTTGTAGTACGATTTATATTATAATTTTCCCCCTATATTTAGGACTGGAGGGAGTAAAAGGGAAGGCATCATATCCTTACTTGGAGGATGAGCTTGAGCGTAACTAAAATTTAGTTAAGAAAAACATACGAGTGCATTGTATTTATATAAAAATACTTTGTGACACACACATTATAATTATTTGATTTTTGATATTGTTGTATTAAATCTGATCGATCATTGTTTTGGCCTAATGATCAAAGTAGGTCTTTGGATACACTTTTTTTCAGTCACAGTATTAGAACCCCAACCTATACCAGATAACAAAGTCAAATTTGTCAATGGTCCAATTTTGTTTTCTAGAAGGTAGAAATGGGAAAAAGTAGAGCTATAGTTTCCACATTAATTCTTGACGGTGCTGCTACTTTTAATTTTTAAATGTCGAAGGATTAAGGAGTGACACATTCCTATCAATGGAAACTAGAAAGGAGTGATGATGATGATATAAAGTTGAACTTCCTATCATCGTGTTTTTTCTATTGTTTAACAAGAATTTTTATATAAAATAATATTTTATTATATTTAAATTATGATTTTTAATAACCAATTAATGGCCATTGATTTGTATGAATGACTTGCTTGCCCATCATGTAGAATAAGCATAATTAATAAATATATTACATTGACCACCAATTAAAAGTTTGGATGAAGTGACTGTGGGTTTTTCCAACTTAGTTTTGATCTCTAAGTATGCAAAATAAATATATCAAACTCAGTGAAATGCTTTGCTTTTGATAATTGTCATGCCATTCATTTAGAAAAGAAAACACATACAATTTTCTTGAACTCACATAGGATTCCAAAAGAAAAGGCAACAAAATTCAACCTTACACGTCTGATTTTTCTGTTTTTTGGCAAAGACAAGTTTTTATCATACTAGTGAAAATGCCACCATGCGTGTGATTATTGGGCAACAACAAGAAACAAATCCTCTTTTCTTGGAATCCGTGTGGCATCTTATCCACAATTATCTTAATAGTAATAGTAATAAATTTTTTCTATATATAAATAATTAGAATGTTTTTAAATAGGACTATATAATAAATTATTAGACCATAATAAAATTGTTTTTAACTGAGTACAAAAATTCAGTACTTTAACTGATAGTAACATACGAAGAAATTTTGAATATGGTTTGTCACGTTATTTGTGGTATAATTAATTAAAATACAATAATAACGTATGATCTGATTTGACACCTCCTAAATATTAGTTGACATATTAATAAAATTAAAAGATTTTATAAGACTTACTTTTTCATTACTTGTGAAATCTTAATCAAAGGATTAATTTTCTAAAAAAAATAAAAATATCAAATACATGAGCTGCCATATAAAATTAATGTTAGCTGAGTTGTTGTATTGTAACTGATTAAACTATAAATGATTTGGCAAACCAGATTCATACAATAATTTTAGGTAACATACTCTCTTTGATCCTTTTTGTAAACTATTTTTTTTTTAAAGAATGATCTTTAATATAAACAACTTTTTTCTTGTGTTTCAAAATTTAAACTACTTTTTCACCTAATAAATACATATCCTTATATTAATTGTTCACCACTCACCACTAATTCTCTTTCATTAAATCATTTATTACCTATTATCTCTCATATTTTATATTTATTCTCTCTCCTATGCTCTTTTCATAAATAGAGGTATATTTGAAAGAAACATGATATTTACTACACATTTATTATTTTCTAACTAATATTTCCTATTAGTTTGTTTTACACAATCAAGAAAAAAATTTCTTATAAAAATGATCGAATGCAGTAATTAAAAATAAGGAACAAATAATTAAACACCAACTAACTTTAACTACTTTCTTGATATTGTGAATTTTAAAATTAGATCTTGTTATTTTCAGTACGTTTCACATAGACAAGAAAAACATTAAACCTTATTAACTATTGTCTTAAAATTTAACAACCTTTTAATTTTACCTCTATTTATCATACAATATACTCCCATGCATGTGAGTTTTCTTGCAGTAAGTAAATGATGGAAGTACGGTTAATTAATTACCATTATTGGAAGAAGAAACAGAGCAAGAGTGGTTGATGAGATTAATGATCCCATGTTTCATATACTTGAATTATTTGAGGGACATGTTATAAATGGGGTCTTGCTAAATGTCCAAAGCCAGCCACCCAAAAGATCAATGTTCCCATCACCTTTTTATCGTGTCTCTACCATTTTCCCTTCTTTAGGGTCCACACCCTCCTCCACTCTCTTGGAGCTCCTCTTCCTCATCTCACCATATAAAACAACATTCCTCACTTCACCACTCATTTTATATATATATATATATATATATATATATATATGATGTGTAATTTTATCTCAAAAGTAACTACCTAGAAGCGTTGGATATCTGAAAGGTTTTTATGAGCAATTTTACCTCAAAAGTAAAAAAACTAACATTTACCGTTAAAGATAAGGGCAAAATTAGTAGTAACATTCAAGATAAAATTGCTTCTTAAAAGACTTTCATAAGCTGAATGCTCTTGAGTGGATACACTACTATAAAATAAGGCTATGACGTCCTATCTTAAAACAAAATTGCACTTTAACTATATCTTCTCATCTATCGGACGTGTACGCAAAAAAAATCTACTTCTCCAACAAGGAAAATATACACAAAATGATCATGTATATATTGATACAGTAGAAATTAACACCACACTAGGATGTAAGTAATTAATTAAAAGTTGCTAAAGAAAAGGATTGATAGGGCCTGTTTGGCTTTGAGCTAAATTAATACAAGAGAACTAGTATGAGTAATTATTTTACACTGAATTATTTGTTCTTCCACATGGTGGCTAAGTCTGCTATGTGCTTAGTGGAGCTTCCATTCTCAGAAAGAGCCTTATCTGCAGCTTCCTTTAGATCCTTCATTCTGTAACGAAGCTTCTTTCCTTCTTCCCCTTCCATCAAGTCCCTCACCACTTTCGCTATCTCGTGCCTCTCCACCAAACCACCCTCACTCGCCGTCGGCCTCACCGCCACCTTCACGTCCTCCGTCACCATCACCGCGTTCATCCTCTGCTCGGCGAACAGTGGCCAAGCCACCAGCGGCACGCCGTTCACCACGCTCTCCAACAAGGAGTTCCACCCACAATGGCTCAAGAACCCACCGGTTGAACCGTGTCTCAGCACTTGAGCCTGTGGGGCCCACGATGGCACGAGGAAGCCGCGGCCTTTGGTCCTTCCGACGAAACCTTTCGGCAGGAAGCCATAAGGGTCTGTTTGGCTCTCCGCGTTGAAGTAATTCGCGTTTGAGATTCCGTCGTTGGGGCTCCTTACCACCCATAAGAACCTTTGCTCGCTCATTTCTAGCCCCAGAGCCAGCTCGTTGATTTGGGCGGTCGAGAGGGTCCCACCGCTGCCGAAGGAGACGAATAGGACGCTGCCTTGTGGCTGCTCCTCTAGCCACTTCAGACACTCGGACTCGTTGATTTCATTGTTAGCACTGTCCATGTTCACCATCGGTCCGACCGGGAAAACTGGAGGCTTATGTGAACCAGGTTCGGTCTTTTGGAATATCTTTATGGCCCCCGGTTCGAGCTCCGTGAAGCTGTTTTCTATGATTCCCTCGGCCAGGTGGTACCTTTTGCTGTGGTGGAGGAGCCATTTGTAGGCATCGTTTTTCCGGTCCTGAACCGGGTCCATGAGATCTCTTCCGTGAATCGGGATGCACCCGGGGATTCTCACCGGCTCATCAAGCTCCCTATACTCACATTGAACCGCTTTGTCTAATTCAGGAAGGTAGAAGACCAAGGACAGGGCCATGGCGGTAGACGGGAAGAAGATGAAAGGAGAGGCGCCGAATTCTCCGGCGACTTCGAAGGCGTCGGTGCCGAAGAGGTCGACAACGGCGGCAGTGAGGCGATGAGTTGCGGAGAGCGAGCGGAAGGCGTCGCGGAGAGAAGAGAGGGAGTGGACGACGGTGAGGGAGATGATCGTTTCGATCTTGGCGCCATCCGGGAGGTCGGAGAGGGAGATCGGAGGAAGGAAGGTGTGAGAAATGGAAGGTGGAAGGCCCTGGAAGACGGCTCTCTGGGGCTTAGAGGGAGGACCGTTGGTGGGGATGACGAAGGCGACGGCGAGGTGGTGAACGACAAGTCGTTTAGCAAACTCGATCATGGGAATGAGATGGCCCATGCCCGGGGTAGGAATCATGACCACCGTAGGTGGCTTGGAATTAGGTTGCTTTGCTGTAAGAGATTGAGAGTGTTCCATGGAAGCTATATGAGCTATACGAGGATAATAAGATGCGAGTGATTAGCTATGAGATGATCTTCTGGTATTGAAGAAGAGAATTGTGTGCAGGAATGAAGAAAGAGGAGAGGTATTTATACAAGAGAGTCTTGTGGTGGCGACTTGGCTTTTGAATGATTGGTCCGTGTGTGTGTGCATGTATTTTAGTGAATACATTTTTCCCATTATTAATATTTGCTATGTTATTGAAGGTTACCAGACTCACGGGGTTTTGGTAAACTCACTACAAGAACGGAACCTACAAGAACGGGTAAAGTCGTTCCAAGAACGTGTGCTCGATCGCCAAGTCAAATAGCAAATTCGTTAAAGTTTGCTTTTTGAATAGTAAATTCCTAAAAGGTTACTTTTATAAACAAATGGGTGTCAAAAGTATATAATTAAGTAATAAGAATATTAAAAAAAGACAGTAATTTGATTTTAATATATTTTAAATATAAATAATTAAAATTAAATTCATCAACATTCATAATTTATCGTACTAAACAAAGAAATCCATATGAAAATAATATATAAAGTCATTAAATACAATCAAATTCTAAAAGCTAACACGGTTTAATAGTGAGTTGTTTGGTAAAAACACTAAACTCAGTGTCTTAATTCGTATGTTGAATTGAGTTTACAGCTAACACAAGTTTAAGAGTAAGTTATCATAATTTTTTAAGTTATAATCGTAAAAATAGTAAACTTATAGTCAATCCATGAGTTTGATAAGAATGTTGTTATGGTTCTTCTTTGATAAAGCATGAGCTATAAGCCGTAAACTTGAAAAATAATGAATTAGTGACGGAATTCTATCGCTAAATTGATTTAGTGATGGAATTTCGTTGTTGATCAATTGGTAACAGTTTATTTTACCACGAAATTATCAAATTTTGTCATTAAAATATGTCGTTGATCAATTAATGACAGTCTATTTTATTACAAAAACATCGAATTCCGTCGCTATAAATTTCAACGCCAATTCATTATTTTTTTGTAGTTAGGCATACAGTACCATAACAGCATTCATAATAAGGTATACCAGGTCATATTTATAAGTCTTTTTTTATCAAAACAATTTGGGGGCCTAAATGTATACTCATTAACTAATTAAAAAATTTATGATTATATAACATGTTTACAATATTCAGATTTATAATAAAAATATTTTAACAATTCTAATGTATAAAATAATATACTTTTCTTTAGAATGGATGTCATATCAATTCCAAAATGATAAGATATCATGAAATTCCAGAAAATTGCTTGTTATATAATATATCAAAATATTAAAAGTTAACAATGTACTTTATAATACAAAATTAATAAAACATTATACTAAATGAAACAATTAAAATTACCTTCACTTAAAATGATGCTCTTCAATCTTTTAATAACCTGAAATCATCAAAAATTGAATTAGTGTTGAAAGTGTTAACTATTTCTCTTTCAATATGAATTATCATATTATCTGCAATAAAATCATCTTCTATCTTGTTACGCAGCCTTGTCTTAATTATTTTCATTGTTGAGAATGAGCATTCTGTGGCAGCTGTTGAAACTTGAAGAGTTAATAAGAGGCAAATTAATCGATCAATCAAGTAATACACCTAAAATCTCTCTGTTTTCATCACAACACAACATAATTCAGGTAGAGTTTATAGATTCTTCAAATCTCGATGACTAGAAGCATCAATAACAAAATATTGAAGTTGAGGCTTTGAAATTATCTTCTCTTGCTCAGTAAAATCAGTAGGATAATATTTTGGAACAAGAGTGCAAATATTTTCAATGTTGAAAGCTTTATAAGCATCCTTAGGAATCAAATGAGAGCTAAGTATTTGATGATGCTTTGAATAAGATGATAATGATTAGGGTTTTTGTTGATTGAGCTTATGTGTACCAAAAAAAAAGTGAACTTTTGTTTCTTATGTAGCCCATTTTGACATAGTTTGAGAATGTGAACCCGTGATCCACTTATTCTTATTCTTGCTTTTCAACAAATTTTGTTACTTTTTTTTTATTTGCATATATTATGTGTAAGTTTTGAGATAAATATTTATTACAAATTGTATTATTGTGAGTTCAATATTTTAAAAATATATAATTTAAATTTAATAATTTTGTAAATTAGTTTTAAAATTTTAATATTAATTTTAATATTACCAAAAAAATTTGGGGGGGGGGAGTAAAGTTTACAATATTTTTTAAAAAAAAAATATTCTTGACAATTTTTTTTTGGGAGGGCATGGCCCACCCTTGTCCCGTAAAAGATCCACCATTGGTCTTGTTCTGTATCAGAATAACAGATGTCTAGCCCAATGGACTAGTATGTTGATATTGGATCGAGTACTTCCTCCTAGATATCTATGAGGCATATACCTAAGAGAATGTTGGATCATTGTGCAGAAGAGAGGTTTTCGCCAAAGGGAGTGGTGTGTGTGCACAATGACGGCAGTATAGTAAATAGTAGAAAGTAAGTGTCCCTACCTTAGAGTTTACCTTTTATTTATAGATTGTACCTTAGGGTTAGGGTTTATAGGCCCTATGCGCCTTGTAGCCCAAATACCTTGGCTGCCGGATCTAGGTCAAATCCCTTGATCGAGATCTTCTCTGATTATAGCCTTGATTGAAGGTTGGTTAGGATCTTCCTTCATTATGGGAGGATCCTTATATAAATTGCCCCTTGCTGGGCCATTCCATAAGTGGGCCTGATATAGGTCCGTAACAGTTGCCCCCCAGCTCAGTAGTTCAAGTCTCTGTACTGCCGGGGTGTATTTGCTATTTAACCTAGATCTTGTGTCCGAGTTGTCCGAGTTTGAAAAGAACTTCGTATTTATTCATGTTATAGCTGTAACTTGCCCCTATCGATGCGATCCGGGTTAACTTGCTTTGGACTCCCTTCTTGCCCATGGTTGTTCGCATTCCTGGTGCATCAACATCCGGGATTCCGGGTTCATACTGGTAGTACCAAGTTTCCCACAATTTGGACTACCATAAGTAGGAGCCAGGTTCATTTGCTTGTCTCTTGGGGACTGTCTGACCTCATCTATGTTGATCCCGGTTATCGGTGATGTATGCTCATGGGACTGAGGTTGGTGTAAATCCAAGATAGCTTTCGTTTCCTCTTCTCATATCATCATGACTGATTGACAGCTGGCAACTCTCGACTGCCAAAAAGCCAGAACCACCATGCTTAGCTATCTGCAATATTTGCGCGCATTAAATGCACACACAGTGCTCATTAAATCCACCCATCATTTCGCCCACGTCACCTTCGCTTTTTGGGTGAATTGTCTTTTTTACCCTTGACTCTTTGGATTTGTAACGTTTATATTCATATTTCCCTCCATTCTCCACACTTCATACATTCGCTACTTTGTCTTTCTTCATAGAAAACCTCTCGCTTTCTCGAGAAAGCTGCCTCCTCAAAGTTCTCCAATTTGCCATTTTAGATTCCTCCGACCTTCGTACAGTCAGGTATTTTCGCCATTTATTTCCACTTCTTTTGTTTTTACTTTGGAGTTTGGAGATTCTGTGTTATTTTGTTCTTGCTTTTATCTGTATCTACGAAGGAGTTGGTTTATGGGTTCTTGTGTAGATTTCGATAGAAGTTTCTGGGTAGCCTTCAATTTCTAGACTCATCTGTATGAATATAGGCCCCTATCTTGAATATTGCTACCTCCACCATCTCACCGTAAATCTGGTTTTGTGTTCTATTTTTGCAATCAAACAATAGTGTTATCTAGTTACATTTCCTTCTCCCCCCTTTTTTACCAAGCATTTTGTGCCTCTTTAGGTTTTGATTTCTAGTAGCAATGGATAGGGTTAATCCTTTGCCATCTTCGAGTCGAGACGCTATAACTCCAGAAGAGGAGGAGTTTCATTGTACAGTTCCTCCTGGAGCCTGGTATTGGCTTTGGGGTGTTCTCCCTACTGAGGAAGAGAGACAGGCGGCCTTGCTTCGTAGAAGGCATAGTAGGGGAAATTCATGGAGATTTGAGCCTCCTAGGACTAGGACTCGGGGTGAGGGTTCGACTAGTGCATTATCACTAACCGAGGGCTGAGGTACAGTTGAAGTTGTCCCGGCATCGCCCATTGCCGACCACGAGGATATTCCTCTCACAAAGCCGAGATCCCTTCCGGAGGGATATGTCGGTTCGTGTTCGGACTGTATCGCTTTAAGCTCTAAATATACCACGAATGGCCATGATTCTTTAGCTGATTCCACTCTAGGCTCGTGCCGTCATAACTTAGCCTCCGAATCCCTCCCAGTCTATAGCAACCAGAGTCGTCCCGGTCTGGCAACTTTTCCTTCTTCGTATAGTAGCTCTTATGATTCAGGTATGCCGCCCACTTTCTGATTTTTATTTCTTTGTTATAGGTATAAAGGGATTCGCCTTCTTCATCGCATGCTGCGGAATCTAATTCCGGGGAGTCGGGCTCCTCAAGCCCCCCAAGAGTTTTGACGGACAAATACCCATGGGTTACCCATGAAGTGCTAAGGATACTCTCGTTGATGACTGTAGGTGACATTGCCAAGCTCCGTATAGGCGACCTCGAGACCTACACCATCACCCCACCGAGAAGTGACGAGTCGGTTTGTTCCACGAGAGAGGGAAGCGACTCGTCTTTTTTCTTTTTCTACCGGGACTATATTTCCTGGCTCGGTATTCGATTCCCATTTACCGAGTTTTAAATCGTCGTTTTGAAATACCTACATGTAACTCCTTCCCAACTTCACCCCAATGGTTGGGTTTTGTCATAGCTTTCAAACATCTGTGCAAATCCTTAAAAATATCTTGCACCGTCCCTATGTTCTTTTATTTCTTTTCCCCCCATACAGCTCGCTCCGGTAAAGAGGATGCAAGTTTGAAGGGCTGGACTTCCCTCTAGGGTGTTGCCAATAGGAGACTCTTTACCCCGTTCTCTGAGTCATTCAAATACTTCAAGCCCAGTTTCTTCAAGGTTGTAGCCAAACTCGGAGAGTAGCCTTGGTTCCTTCTCACCCTCGAGTCCAAAGATGTGGAATGGAAGTTTCCACTGTATTGGACTCGTGTTCATCACAACTTGTCTCCTTCCGCCTACCGTATTGAACAAGATGACCTCTCAGCTGAAGAGGTCGGCTCTGTAGATTGCTTAGTTTCACATGTCAAAGAGCACGACACCGTTAGTGCGGCTTCACTTATTTCTCAATCTCGGGTCGAGTTGAGATCGGCAGCGAGTACGACTCTCTTTATTATCTGCACTGTGTGCGTCTTTTATTTTTACTTTCTGCGGGGTAATTACCCATCATAGTTTCTGACCTTCTGCTTTTCTGATATGCAGCTCAAAGTATAGGGAGATTGCCGCGTTACCTTACTATTATCAACAAGGACGAGGAGGCTCTGAGTACTGGGAAAAGCAAGAAGCGGTCAGCCCCCGAGTTTGGGAAGGCAAAAGCTGTCAAGGGCGCCCAAGAGACCTCGGCCAAGAAGGCGAAGACCGGCCGGGCAATCACAGGCCCTAAGCCCCAGGACACCTCGGCCCAGCAAGTCACACAAACCTCTCCTTCAGCAGCTCCCGCTCCTCTTTCAACTACTCAAACTCCTCCTCCTTCACCACCTTTTAAACTCCCCCGTGGGATCACGTGGAACAACGGGGTAACGGAAGAGCTCAGTGTTGCCCTTCTACTCGCCAAGCGCTATTATGAAGCAATTCCTTTCTTGGATGCCGAGAAGCGTGAGCTTCGAGAGATTGAACACAATGCGTTGAGGGCCGCCAGATTGGCCCAAGTTTTTGTTACTATGAACCACAAGTACGTCGAAACTACTGTTGAGCTACGACAAGTTAAGGCAGAGAGGGATGGAGCTTATGGGTAGAGAAACAAAGCTTCTGAGGAGCTCCAGGCAGCCAAGGAAGAGAAAGGAAAAATAAATGAAGAGCTTCTAATGACAAGGGAAGCTCTTGATATGGCGAACTCGTAACTCATTCAGCTTCAAGCGACTCGCGCTAGTGATATGCAAGCATTGCAGTCTATGCAAACAATGCATGATGAGCTTAAAACGAAGCTGGACGTGACCAAGGCCGCTCTTGAAGATGCCAAAAATGCCAAATTGATGAGGGCCTTTTTGTCTTTAGCCTTGGGGTCCACAATAAAAAATAAACCAAGAATTGCGTATAGACAAACCTATGATCGTTCTCTCTCTCGATGAGCCTTTTATTGAATCCTAAGTAATCTAAATGTCATGAAGATGCAATTAAAACAAGGGGAAAAATAGGTTTTGGCTTTTCAAATTAATTAACTAAAATAACAATGCAATTAAATCAAATGCTAAACTATTATTTTTGGTATTTTCTTTATAAAATGGTGAATGAGTAAATGGAATGGATGAATTGAAAATATGAATTATGATTGTTCTTGGTAATGAAGAAATGACTATCCTTGCTCATAAAATATTATGGGAGTTTAAGTTCATCAAGTCTTAAGATCAACCTCAAAATAACACTTGAGTCCAATATTCTCAATTAATATTAGCTCCTACAAACATAGCTAACTACTACCTCTTGAGAAATTGTTAAAAACCACTTGATGTGCAATTAAAATTGGAATAATGCAACATGAGTCTTCTTGAAATTGAGTACATAACAACCCCCGAAAGGGCACAAATCAACCACATTAACTAGACAATAACACGCTAATTAATATAATCTCATTGCAACCACAAGAAATTAAATCACATATATTTTTCACACTACAAAATCCAATTTCAACTACAATTATCAAACTAACATAGACAATAAACATTAATCTTAGTTCCAGAATTTATACACAATAATTCCTAAAACTAGGCAACCTAAATATATAAATCTAGACTAATAGAAAGATAGAAAAATTCCCCTATGTAGTCCATTGAGCTCAAGAACAAATCTCCACCACCAAGTAACAATGGAATTAACCACACAGAGCTATGAAAGAACCCGATCTGAACTACCAAATTGAAATAGGCATGGTAGGCAGTGGTTAAATGAAAACAGAGTCAGAGTCGCCTGAATCTGGGAATTTCTCGTCTTTGTGGTGGCGGCGTGCTCACCGGCGACGGAGGGAGCGAAGGACGTCGCCGGTGAGGAGGAAGAATGAAGATGAAGGAAGGTCCGATTGTTGATGGTCGAAGCATGTGAAGGTCCAAGGTCGAAGGAACGTGCTCTGTTCGCGGCCTCCTGGATATATTTAATAATCGATGCCAATCCCCTTTTATCACCCAGCGTCTCGTCATTTTAGGTTAGATGGCTTCCCTGGTCAAAACGCATGTTTTGACCAGGGACTAAACTGCAAAGAAAAAAAATTGTTTCTTGAGGGACTAAATTGAAACTTTTGCAATTTGAGTTCAAACCTTAATTTTTAAATTTGATCTAATATTTTCAAGCATATACAATAAAAAATAATTAATTTAACATCAAATATTCTCATAAAAATCAATGATTAAGAGTAATTACAATTTCTTTGACAATTTTGCCCTTTTTAGTCATAATTTAATGTTTTTACTCTTAATTACAATTTATCATAAGAAAGGCATTTTAAGCTCAATAACTATAACAAAATGCATTAAAAGTCCCAATTTAATTATCAAAAATCATGTAAAAATATGGTTTGATCACAAATATGAATGTGTCGCCGTGTTGAAAGAGGCCGTTGCAGATGCCTTCAAGAGCGCTTTGGAGCAAATCCGGCATTTGAACCCCGGCGTCAACCTAAATACCTCCGGGTTTCATTACCAGGCTTATATTGAAGATGATCAGTTAGTCCCGCCCTCATCATCTCCCAGTAATGATTCTGTGTCCCGGTTGGATGGGGATCGAGTCGACGAGGGAGGTGAAGAGGTCTCCACCGCCATTCCCCCTAGCTGAGTGGCCAAGGTGCTGGTTTTGCTGCAACCTTTGTTTTGGGGCACTGATGCCCATTTTTCTTTGTATAGATTTCCACTGCATAATATCCCAATTTAGTTCTTTTCATTTAGCTAACTTTTGTACTTAAACGAATCAGTCATTAATGGAAATTTGTTTACTTTTTGATCAATTTGAATATATTTCAAGTCTTTCATTCATGGCAACGATGAATTAATTGTATGAACTCACATCTATGTTCAGAGTTCTATTGAATGACCGGGCCAAGGTGAAAAATGTATTATGCAGACTCTACTAAAATATTCTTCTGGTATTAAAAAACCGGGTATACTATTTAGGTGAAGATCTTTAATTAAACCTCCACGCTATGTTTTGGTTCCGTTGATCCGGAGTAAGGGTAAGTCGTCACATGTTCAAACTCGATTTGAAAATGAGACGTTCAAACATTTCGACCTGATCAGGGTCAGCATGACAATTCGCCTTGTTATCCTAGAGCAAGTTTTGATGCATAAGAGTTGCGAAGGCTTGCAGTAACTGCTTCGCTTGATTGAGAAACCAGGCTCAATGGCCCTGGTTTTAGTCTTTCATTTGCGCTTTATTTACGACCGGGTTCAATGACCTTGGGTTCATTCACTGGTTCATTTATTCGCAACTTGTACAATTTGGAGAGCCTGGAACATGATTTTTAACTGAGAATTTCTTCATTTTTTTGAAAGATAACTTGCTCAAATGAGTTGGCCGACATGGTCGACACATCAAACAACTCAAAAAAAGGAAATTGAATAAACATAAAAACTGAACTTAGAATTAACTGACATAGAATCAGTATGTCCGCAAACAATAACATAAACATGGAACTTGGATCTAACTACAATAGACTCTCAGCTTATCTGCGTTCCACGTTCTTTTAATTGACTTCTTCTCTAGGGTCTCCAGCATATAAGCTCCTTTGTCGAGTTTTTCTCTGATCCGGTAAGGTCCTTCTCGGTTTGCAGCAAGCTTGCCATTCCTAGCATTTTTATTCCCGACGTCGGCTCTTCGAAGCACCAAGTCACCTTTGTCAAATGACGGGTCCTCACTTTTTTATTATATTTGGCCGCGATGAGTTGCTTGGTACACTACTAAAAAATTGCTAATTTGCGACGGATTTTGCTACAAAAACATTTCCGTCGCAAATTTGATGAAATTTGTGACGGAAATTGTAATCCGTCGCAAAAAAGGAATATTTGCGACGGATAACAAAATCTGTCGCAAAAAACATGTATTTGCGACGGATTTTATATTCCGTCGCAAAATAGGTGCCACGAGGCGCTTTTTGCGACGGATCGTTGATCCGTCGCAAACAATAGCAACAAATCAAGGATCCGTCGCAAAATGGCGGCCTAAAAGGACGCCAGGATCACGCTTTTGCGACGGATCCGTGATCCGTCGCTATTTTTTACGACGGATCAAGGGTCCGTCGCAAACTGGCGGCCTAAAAGGCCGCCAGGATCACGCTTTTGCGACGGGATCCGAGATCCGTCGCAAACAATAGCGTCGGATCACGGATCCGTCGCAAAAAGGTGGCAAAAAGGCCGCCGCAGGTACCTTTTAGCGTCGCAAATTGTTGCGACGGATAAGGGATCCGTCGCAAAATTGCAGCTTTTTGCGACGGATGCGTGTTCCGTCGCAAAAAGCTGCATCTTTTTTAAAAAAAGCTTCATCTCTCCTGCCCCCCGACCTCACTCCTTCGCCCCCCCTCCGCTTCCTTAGCCCATCGACGATTATCTTGTTGGCTGCTTCGGCTTGACCATTCGATTGAGGGTGCTCTACGGAAGGAAAATGGTGTTTGATGTGGAACTCGGACATCATTTCTTGAAAACCCTTATCAACGAACTGGGTTCTGTTATCCGTCACTACCTCGGAAGGTATCCTGAACCGGGAGATAATGCTGCGTTCAAAAAATCTTTGTATGTGAGTCGCGATAATTGTAGTTAAGGGCTCAGCCTCTATTCACTTTGTGAAGTAATCGACGACTACAATGAGCCATCGTAATTGTCCTGGAGCCACTTTAAATGGACCCAAAAGATCCATGCCCCATTTGTAAAAGGGCCACGAAGCCAAGATATATTTCAACTCCACTGGATGGGGACAAATTATCCTAACATGTTTCTGGCAGCTACCACACTTCTTAACAAGATCCTTTGAATCCACCTCTATCTTGGCCAGTAATAGCCTTCCCGTAGAGCTTTCCTGGCCAGAGCCTTAGCTCCCATGTGCTGGCCATTGATCCCTTCGTGTATCTTTTCCAAGATATATTCAGCCTCATCCGCGTTTAAGCACCTGAGTACTGGAGAGTGTAGGTCCTTACGGTATAGTTGATCCTCCACCATTGTATACATAGCTGCATCTAGACCAACTTCTTTGCATCGATAGAATCGTCGGGAAGGATTCCTCGTTCCAGATAATCTTCAATTGGTTTCTTCCAGTCTGTTACTGCCAAGATATCCATAACACAACTCGGCTCTGCTAGATTTTTTTGAACCATAGTTCTTTGGTTTCTCGGGCTCTTTGTACTTGCCAATTTCGACAAGATGTTGGCTCTTGTATTTTCCCCTCTCGGGATGTGAGTGACGGTCACCTCTTCAAAGCCAGACATCACCTCTATTGCTTTATTCAGGCACTTTGCCAGCAAAGGACCCTTTGCTTGGTATGTCCCCTCGATTTGTGCTGCTATGAACTGAGAGTCAGTTAAAACCTTAACTCTCCTGGCTCTATGCTCCTTCGCCTGCATTAGCCCGGCTAGCAGTGCTTCGTATTCGGCTTGATTATTCGATGTCAGGAAGTTCAATTGAAGAAAGTGCTCAATTGCAACCCCTTCTGGGCTCTCGACTATAATTTTGACTCCACTTCTCTTAGTGTTTGACGAGTCATCCACGTACACTTTCCACATCTCGACATCTTCATTCTCCCCTTTGCTTGTTGGGGTTAGCTCCATCACAAAATCAGCCAGTGCCTGCGACTTAATTGCATGTTGAGCTTCATAAGTGATATCAAACTCGGATAACTCTATGGCCCAGTTGATCATCCTGCTGGCCAAATCTAGCTTATGTAGTACTTGCCGGATTGGCTGAATAGTTCGAACGACAATCTGGTGTCCTTGGAAGTAAGGACGCTTCTCTCTTCTCTCTTCCTCTTAAGGAAGTTCTCTTCTAAGGCTCTAGTAGTCTTTATAGTCTTGAGGTAAAAGATCCAAACACTTGAGCCCTCCACTTGCACGCTAGCAAGATCCAAGGAGACGGGGATTCAGGAGAAGGAGTTCTCATTTGCAATCGTGGAGATAATCGTGTGGATCAACGTTAGAGACATCATACTCTTTGACGTCTTCAAGTGATCACAAGTATTCCCGAAACCCTATATGTGTTTTAACGAGCAGATCCTAAATATGTATTGTAAAGAGTTACGGTACATGGTTCTTGGTTCATGAGAATAGTATTTCCACATGGCGCAGTAAATATTAATTACCGTATTAGAGTCAAGATTTTCTGAGTATGCTCTGTGGCTGAAGCTTAGTCTGATCTGTCACATCAAAAAAGAATTAATCTTGGGCGGTAAATATTATTTACCAAAGACAAAGAAAAATTATTTACCTATGCAAGAAAATTATTTACCATCACGGTAATTTTTTTTACTGGTACTATTTACGTAAATAGTAATTACTATTCACATGAATAGTAATTTTCAATGTGGGTTCCGCAAATACAGAAAAATTTCTTTTTTCAACCTCGTGAACATATTGCTTGAATGTCAAGCAAGAACGATTTTTAACCTTCAACCGCTACCTCCCTCCAAACTTGGGGCCGCAAAACATTCAAGGGAGTGTACTTATCTTACTTCGCTTTCACTTCATACCTTCCGCCCCGGGATCTGCTATCCGGGTTTATTCCATAGAAGTCTTGCTTATGACTCTCAAACCGATCTTTGCCTCTCAGAGGTGAACCTTTCTTCCTCTCGTTTCCTGTGGCATTGGCTATTTCCATCTGTTCCACCTCCAGATATTGTTTTGACCGCGTTTTGAAATCGATCAGGGACTTGACAGGGTTCTTGAAAAGTGATTTTGCCAACCGAGATGATCCATCCAAGTCGGCTATGAGTAAGTACAAGTGTACACTTTCTGGCAGTCCACGTACTTGCAAAGCAACGTCTTTAAATCGATCCAAATACTTTTGGAGTGTTTCCCTGGGCTGCTGCCTAATCTTATTGAGGGCGAACTCAGACTTCGATTGTTTCTTGCTAGTTGCAAACTTCAATTCAAACTTTTCTCCCTGATCTTCGAAACTCTGGATGGAATTTGCTGGCAGAGTATGGAGCCATTTCTGTGCAGCTCCTGTCAGTGTTGCGACAAAAATCCAGGGAACGATGGGCCCTAGAAGTCCTCTCACGAACATGAGCAGTTTAAAAGTGTCAAGATGGGATCGCGGATTTGACTTCCATAACCCTGGACCTCAGTTTCTTTGCCTCGCATAGGTCCTCTGGCATCAGCTTGGCCAAATTTTGGTGCCTCAACCACCTTTTCCTTCCCCCTGCTCTGCTCACCCCGGTCTCCTGTATGAACCGAGGTTTCAACCGTCCTTAGACGTTCTTCTAGCAATTGCCTGATTCTGACGCTTTCTTGCCTGTGGAGGTTGTTACGATGCTCCATTTCCTCTATCCGTCTTAACATAGCACCCATAGTGTTTTGCAAGAGGCGAATGTCTGGATTCTCGAATGGTACTTGCTGAGGCAGATCCGGCAAAACTTGCTGGATTACTGGGTTCTGAGTATTTGCCGCTATTGCTGGGGAAGAAGCCATATTAGACACGTCCTGAGCAAGAGGCACAACGTTATCGTTTGGAACAGCTGTATTCTCCAGTTACAACTGGTGCTGGGGCTGCTGCTCATGATTGTGCTGCAATTGATTCGCCTCCACCCTATTTGAATTCCTGGGCAGAGGGATCTGACTAGTGCTTCTTGTTTCAACTATCGTTGGTCATGGGGATCGAAGTTTATGGTCCCCACGATCGGCGCCAATATTCTGTATGAGAACAACAGATGTCTAGCCCAATGAACTAGTATGTTGTTATTGGATCGAGTACTTCCTCCCAGATATCTGAGGCAGATACCTAAGAGAATGTTTGATCACTATGCATAAAAGAGGCTTTCGCCAAAGGGGGTGGTGTGTGCGCATAGTGACAGCAGTATAGTAAATAGTAGAGAGTAAGTGTCCATACCTTAGGGTTTACCTCTTATTTATAGAGTGTACCTTAGGGTTAGGGTTTATGGGCCCTGTGCGCCTTGTAGCACAAGTATCTTAGCTGCCGAATCTAGGTCAAATCCCTTGATCGAGATCTTCCCTGATTATAGCCTTGATTGTAAGTTAGTTAGGATCTTCCTTCATTATGGGCAGATCCTGATGTATATTGCCCCTTGCTGGGCCATTCCATAAGTGGGCCTGATATAGGTCCGTAACAAGTGTCATGTACAAGTCACTGAATTTGTTGATCACATCTAGCTAATTCTTATGATAATTAGAAGATAAAAGCTCTAACGTGCTTGTCATTTAGAGAGTCTCATAATTCTTGTGAATTAAATGACAATTAGTTCAACCAATCAAATACAATTAATTTGCGAGTTAGTTGTTTCTCATGGTAAATTATGATCATGACTGACTAATAGTGTAATCCACCTGTTGATTGCACTTAATTACAAGTAATAGCAAAAAGTTAGCTACTGATGCATCACAAACCACACAAAATTCATCATTGTCCCTTTAACTTGTTGAGTGTGTATATATATATAAGGTTTATCGTTTGTCATGTCATTTAACATAAGCTTATGTCAAGTCACCCCAAAACTACATAGTTTTGAGATTAGAGGAATTAATGAACTCTCAAAATGACATAGTTTTGGGGTTAAGGGGAATTAATAAAGGATCTTTTAGTAAAATTCATATAATAAATACAAAAACAAAAATAGAAATACACCCTTTATTAATTCTCCTAACTCTCAAAACGACGTAGTTTTAGGATGACTTGATATAAAACATGTCGAGTGGCGTAATGAAAAACGATAAACCCATATATATATATATATATATATATATTTTGCGCGCTTGGCGTGTGATAATAGCTAATGATCTAACTAGGCCTACCGTGGTTAATCAAAGAGTAGTGTGTGACAGACAAGCGACCAGGTTGTATGTACTATCTCTGATATTAAATATAAGATAAAGTTTATAATATAATTTATACTATAAACTTTTATTTAGGACCGGATGGAGTAATAGGGAAGGCGCCCTACCCTTAGTTTAAGGATAATGAGCGTGACCCCTACCTAAAATTTAGCTAAAAAGACATACGTACGAGTGCGTTATATTTATATAAAATTAAAAATACTTTGTGACACACACATTATAATTATTTGATTTTTGATATTGTTGTATTATTCTGATCGATCATTGTTCGGCCTAATGATCGAAGTAGGTCTTTCGATACACTTCTTTTCAGTCACAGTATTAGAACCCCAACCTATACCAGATAACAAAGTCAAATTTGTAAATGGTCCAATTTTTAATTTTTTTTAGAAGGTAGCAATGGGAAAAAGTAGAGCTATAGTTTCAACATTAATTAATTCTTGACGGTGCTGCTACTTTTAATTTTTAAATGTCTAAGGAGTAAGGAGTGGTCCATTCCTATCAATGGAAACTAGAAAGGAATGATGATGATGATCTAAAGATGAACTCACTATCATCGTGTTTTTTTTTTAAAAAAAAATTATTGTTTATTGTTTAATAAGAATTTTTATGTAAAATAATATTATATTATATTTAAAGTATCATTTTTAATAACCAATGGCCATTGATTTGTATGAATTAACTTGCTTGCCCATAATGTAGAATAAGCATAATTAATAAATATATTGAATTAACCACTAAACTTTGGATGAAGTGGTTGTGGGTTTTTCCAATTTAATTTTGAGCTCTAAGTATTCAAAATAAATATATTAAATTCAGTAAAATGCTTTGCTTTTCATAATTGTTATGGCATTCATTTAGAAAGAAAACACATACAATTTTCTCGAACTCACATAGGATTCCAAAAGAAAAGGCAACAAAATTCAACCTTACACGTCTGATTTTTCTGTTTTTGGCAAAGACAAGATTTTATCATACTAGTGAAAATGCCACCATGCGTGCGATTATTGGGCAACAACAAGAAACAAATCCTCTTTTTCCGTGTGTCATCTAATCCACAATTATCTTAATAGTAATAGTAATTCATCAGTTCCAAGGATATATATAACGTAAATAACTATACTAAAAAAATTTATAAATAATTAGAATATGTTTTTAAATAGGACTGTATAATAAATTATTAGACCATAATAAAATTGCTTTAAACTGAGTACAATGTTTGAACATCGTTTGTCACGTTATTTATGGTCTAATCAATTAAAATACAACAACTTATGATTTGATTTAGCATCTCCTAAATATTAGATGATATATTAATAAAATTAAAAGATTTTACAAGATGTACTTTTTCTTTACTTGTGAAATCTTAATAAGGGATTCATTTTTTAAGAAAAATGAAAATATTAAATACATGAGCAGTCATCTAAGATTAATGTTAACTTGAGTTGTTGTATTTTAAATTATTAGAGTATAAATGACTTGGCAAACCAAATTCATACAATAAATTCTTGTAACATACTCTCTTGGATCATTTTTAATTTATGAGCAACTTTGTTCTTGTGTTTAAAAATTTAAACTACTTTTTCTTTTCTACCCCTAATAATACATATCCTTATATTAATTAGCCATCACTCACCACCATTGTTGTCAAACTCACGAGTTGACTCTTCGAATTTATCGTTTTTATGTTTCTAGTTTACTAAATCGAGTCGAGTCATTGTTAAATTCGTGATCGTTGTAAACTTCGGTTAAACTTACGAGTTTATATACCAAATTTACCATTTTTACGTTTCAAACTTACAAAACTGTGTTAACTCACCCTTAAACTCGTGTTAACTTTTTTTATTTGATCATATTCAACGGTTTTATATGTAACTTTTATAGAAATTTCTTTGTTAAATATGGTAAATTTTGAATATTAATGAATTTAATTTTAATTATTTGGATTTAAAATATATTTAAATCAAATTGTTATCATTTTTTATAGTTTAATTGTTTATTATACACTATTAATACCTATTTAATAGTGAAAGTAAACTCTTTACGAGTTTACGTCATTGTCACGATTTTACTTAAATTTGCGAGTTTCACAACCTTGCTCACCACTAATTCTTTTTCATTAAATCATTTATTACCCATTCCCTCTCTTATTTTATACTCATTCTCTCTCATATTTTATATTCACTCTCTCTTCTATGCTCTTTTCATAAATAAGGGCATATTTGGAAGAAAAATGATATTTTTGACACATTTGTTATTTTTTACTAATCTTAACCGTTAGTTCGTTTTACACAATCAAGAAAAAAAAATTACTTATAAAAATGATCGAATGAAGTAATTAAAAATAAGCAACAAAAAATTAAACACCAACTAACTTTAACTACTTTCTTGACATAGCTAGTGAATTTTAAAATTAATCTTGCTTATAAGTTATTTTCAGTACGTTTCACATATAGACAAGAAAAACATTAAACCTCATTAGCATTTGCCTTAAAATTTAACCATTTTTCAACTTTATCCTTATTTATTATACAATATATCCTATGTAAACAAAATCAACATAATAATTAATGAATGATATATTTATACTCCCACGCACGCTTGTGAGTTTTCTTGCAGTAAGTAAATGATGGAAGTTAGGTTAATGAGCACTCTTGGAAGAAGAAACAAAGCAAGAGTGGTTGATGAGATTAATGATCCCATGTTTCATATACTTGAATTATTTGAGGGACATGTTATAAATGGGGTCTTGCTAAATGTCCAAAGCCAGCCACCCAAAAGATCAATGTTCCCATCACCTTTTTATCGTGTCTCTACCATTTTCCCTTCTTTAGGGTCCACACCCTCCTCCACTCTCTTGGACGTCCTCTTCCTCATCTCACCATATAAAACAACATTCCTCACTTCACCTCTCATTATATATATGTGTGGCTGATGTGGAATTTTATCTCAAAAGTAACTACTTATGAGCGTTGGATATCTGATAGTATTTTAGAAACAATTTTATCTCGAAAGTATAAAAAAGAGTAAATTCACTTTGACCGTTAAAAAACTAACGTTTACCGTTAACATTTTTAAAGATATATAAGAGCAAAATTAGTTTTGGTTACTTTCAAAGTTAAATTACTTCTAAAAAAAAAACTTCAGAGTGTTCTTGAGTGGATATTTCTAAGCTAAAATTGTACCTTAACTATATCTTCTCATCTACTTTGACAATCGGACATGTACGCAAAAAAATCTACTTCTCCAACAAGGAAAATATACACAAAATGATCATGTATATATTGATATAATAGAAATTAACACCACACTAGGAATGTAAGTAATTAATGAAAAGTTGCTAAACAAAAGGATTGCAGGCTGGGCATGTTTGGCTTTGAGCTAAAGTAATAAAAGAGAAGTAGTACGGGTAATTATTTTACACTAAATTATTTGTTCTTCCACATGGTGGCTAAGTCTGCTATGTGCTTAGTGGAGCTTCCATTCTCAGAAAGAGCTTTATCTGCAGCTTCCTTTAGATCCTTCATTCTGTAACGAAGCTTCTTTCCTTCTTCCCCTTCCATCAAGTTCTTCACCGCTTTCGCTATCTCGTGCCTCTCCACCAACCCACCCTCACTCGCCGTCGGCCTCACCGCCACCTTCACGTCCTCCGTCACTATCACTGCGTTCATCCTCTGCTCGGCGTACAGCGGCCAAGCCACAAGCGGCACACCGTTCACCACGCTCTCCAACAAGGAGTTCCACCCACAATGGCTCAAGAACCCACCGGTTGAACCGTGTCTCAGCACTTGAGCCTGTGGGGCCCACGACGGCACGATTAAGCCGCGGCCTTTGGTCCTTGCGGCGAATCCTTTCGGCAGGAAGCCATAAGGGTCTGTTTGGCTCTCCGCATTGAAGTAATTCGCGTTTGTGATTCCGTCGTTGGGGCTCCTTACCACCCATAAGAACCTTTGCTCGCTCATTTCTAGCCCGAGAGCCAGCTCGTTCATTTGGGCCGTCGAGAGGGTCCCACCGCTGCCGAAGGAGACGAATAGGACGCTGCCTTGTGGCTGGTCGTCTAGCCACTTCAGACACTCGGGCCTGTTGATTTCACTGTTAGCACTGTCCAAGTTCACCAGCGGTCCGACCGGGAAAACTGGAGGCTTATGTGAACCAGGTTCGGTCTTTTGGAATGTCTTTATGGCCCCCGGTTCGAGCTCCGTGAAGCTGTTTTCTATGATTCCCTCGGCCAGGTGGTACCTTTTGCTGTGATGGAGGAGCCATTTGTAGGCATCGTTTTTCCGGTCCTGAACCGGGTCCAGGAGATCTCTTCCGTGAACCGGGATGCACCCGGGGATTCTCACCGGCTCATCAAGCTCCCTATACTCACATTGAACCGCTTTGTCTAATTCAGGAAGGTAGAAGAACAAGGACAGGGTCATGGCGGTAGACGGGAAGAAGATGAAAGGAGAGGCGCCGAATTCTCCAGCGACTTCGAAGGCGTCGGTGCCGAAGAGGTCGACAACGGCGGCGGTGAGGCGATGAGTTGCGGAGAGCGAGCGGAAGGCGTCGCGGAGAGAAGAGAGGGAGCGGACGACGGTGAGGGAGATGATCGTTTCGATCTTGGCGCCATCCGGGAGGTCGGAGAGGGAGATCGGAGGAAGGAAGGTGTGGGAGATGGAAGGTGGAAGGCCGTGGAAGACGGTTCTCTGGGGCTTAGACGGAGGGCCGTCGGTGGGGATGACGAAGGCGACGGCGAGGTGGTGAACGACAAGTCGTTTAGCAAACTCGATCATGGGAATGAGATGGCCCATGCCTGGGCTAGGAATCATGACCACCGTAGGTTGCTTGGAATTAGGCTGCTTTGTTGTAAGAGATTGAGAGTGTTCCATGGAAGCTATATGAGCTATACGAGGAAAATAAGATGCCAGTAATTAGCTATGAGATGATCTTCTGGTATTGAAGAAGAGAATTGTGTGCAGGAATGAAGAAAGAGGAGAGGTATTTATACAAGAGAGTCTTGTGGTGGCGACTTGGCTTTTGAATGATTGGTCCGTGTGTGTGTGCATGTATTTTAGTGAATACATTTTTCCCATTATTAATATTTGCTATGTTATTGAAGGTTACCAGACTCACGGGATTTTGGTAAACTCACTACAAGAACATGTAAAGTCGTTCCAAGAACGTGTGCTCGATCGCCAAGTCAAATAGTAAATTCGTTGAAGTTTGCTTTTTTTGAATAGTAAATTCCTAAAAGGTTACTTTTATAAACAAATGGGTGTCAAAAGTATTTAATTAAGTAATAAGAATATTTTTTTTAAAAAAAGATAATAATTTGATTTAAATATATTTGAAATATAAATAACTAAAATTAAATTCCTTAACATTAACTAACACAAGTTTAATAGTGAGTTGTACGGGAAAAAACAATAAACTCAGTGTCTTACTTCGCATGTTCAATTGAGTTTACAGCGAAAATAGTAAACTCAAAGACTCAATCCGTGTGTTTGATAACAATGTTGTTATGGGTTCTTCCTTGATAAGGCATGGGCTATAAGCTGTAGACATGAAAAATAATAAATTAGTGACGGAACTCCATCGCTAAATTGATTTAGTAATGGAATTTTGTCATTGATCAATTGGTAATAGTTTATTTTACCGCGAAATTATCAAATTTTGTCATTAAAATCTGTCTTTGATCAATTAATGACAATCTATTTTATTACAAAAACATCGAATTCAGTCACTAAATTTCAACGCAATTCACTGTTTTTTGTAGTTAGTCATACCGTACCATAACAGCATTGATAATGAAGTATAGTAAATATAGCGAATGAGGATTAATACAGTTGGCTAAGGCGTCTGCTTTCACCATAAAAGGAAGGAGGTTCGATCTACATTGGTCGATGTAAAGCGCCGTTGGTGAAATGATCTGTAAATCATCCGTAGCAAAGCATTTCTTTGAAGCAAGACGCCTGACATTCGCGGTGGGATACCGGTGTCTACCCTCACCTAAACTTTCTACCATCCAAAAAAAAAAAGTATAGTGAATATAAATTAGGAATAGCAGTATAAAGTTAAGGTTCGAAGTGTGGTGCGTGACATATTGATGATGAAACTAAAAGGAGTAATAGATGATGGTGGTTGAGAGAGAAGGTATACAAATGGGTTTGAAGATATTGGGTTGGAAAAGATGCTTGGAAACAAATGAATGTGTCATGTGTGAGAGAGATAGAGAGATAGTGAGAGGATATTTCAATAATTTGGGAATGTATGTATCTAGAAGCTATCATCTATGGATGATGACGTTATTGGAACGTGTGGCTTATGTCATGGGGAAAAAACTCCAACCTTCCTCCTTTTCTGCAATAATTCTGCAACCTACCACTCCATCAAAGCAGTGTTGAGGATCTTCTCTCTTTGCTCTCATCCTAATTCCTCATTCCTACGCTTTCTCAAACTTTCATCCCCTCATTAGATTCTTCCCATAATTACTTCTCTTTTCCTTTCCCTTTTATTTTTGCCACTCTCATTATTAGTATTTACCTCCTAAATATAAGACTCAATTAATTTTTTTAGAGTGATTAAGAAAAACAAACAAGCTTTTTTATTATATCGATCATATGTTGTGTATTATTATAATACATACTAATTTATAAGTTAGGAAAAATACTTTAAAAAAAAGTTATAAATATAATTACTTTAAAGTATTTTAATTATCTTTCTTAATATTTCTAAGAAAATCAACTAAATTTTATATTTAAAACAGTAGTATTATTCATAATATTACATTCCCCTACCAACTTTTTTATATAGCTACCAGACAAACTTAAGACACGTGTTTAGACAGTTAAATCTTATCCCACTAGAATTAAGGCTTATAGCTAGGTAGATATTGGTGTTATTTTTAATACAAAAAATAGTTTCCTATGTAATTATTTTGTTGTTTCAGTTTTTTTTTTTTTTTTAATAATTTTACTTTACCTGGTGTGACATATGAAATGCTCCCAATGGTGGATTGGCGGTATTCCTTCGGTTTTTAATATAAGACTTATTTACTTAATTTGATTATATTAAGAAAGTTGATTAAGTTAGTTAATATGACAAGTAATTTTTAAAACACCCGAGTCAATTTCCCTAATTTTTTCATTCCCTCTATTCTTTAATTATTGTTAAGAGTATGACGGCCCACCACCATGGAAAACCCAGTTCACGACTGCCGTCCCCAAGGCTAAACCCCCTGCACGTGTGGCGTTCGACCCCACTGAGGCAAGTATTGTCCCCTCCTCTAGGGTTTTGTCCCTGGGGAATTAATTCCCAAAACCGCCTCCCCAAGGGCTCGAGGTCACGACCTGAGGCATTAGCACATGCCTTAAGAGCCCCTTAGTATCTATTGTACTGATATAATTGTTAACGTATACTGATTTAGTTGTTAATATGTAATATAATTGTTAACGTTTATGAAATAATATCGCGCTTTTTTGACATGTGACTTTTTTTTAGGCCTTTTTAGACAATTTTTTGGTTACTCTGACTTTGAGAGGATTTTTTTTATATAAAAAAATATGTCTTATATTTAAAATCAAGAATACTTTTATTGTAAATAAAAGGAACTAATAATTCACACCCTAAAGTGGGAGAAGAATGATAGGTGATGATAAGGATGAAAATAAAATTGTGATGATTAAAAGAATTGAGAATAAATATTATTACTTTTCTTGTTCATTCCTCGATTGGTGTAAAGCAAGGTGTGTGTGTGTTTGTGTTCCAAAATAATAGTCCTTTGATAACTATTCACACTGTTCAAAACAAGATAGCTATGAATCTTCAAAGCCTTGCCTTAGGATATATCCTTTTCATTTTACAACCCCACATCCACTATCCCATATGTCTCTCTTTGTGTGTGGATCTATACACACACACACACACACACAATACACAGTATATATATGTACGTATTTATTACCTTTTTCTTGCAATTGATCGGAACTTGATCGACTGTGTTTTTGGTGGCTGTTAAATTTACCCAATCCATCAATCATTAAACCCACACAAACTTTTTTGAAAAGTAGATATAAACATGTGCCACACCAAACGCTCATCTTCCAAGGAGTTCATGGATTGTTTATCTTCTCTCTTATAGATGATTTATCTCTCTCTCACACACACATGTACATATCTATAAATTCAAAATCTAAAATCTTTAAACCTTGTCTGACCAATCATTTTTATATGCTACAACAATATAAAATAATTATATATTTAAAGTAATAACATAACAAATGTGAACTGGTCCACGTTACGATGATGTATAGTTGCATACTTGCATATACTATTATTTTTTCGTGATTAGTCTACGTAATATATAATTTTACTTAAACACACACTATATGATGAAAGAATGATGTAAACAAAGCGTAATCAAAATACAAACTTATATTAATGATATTTCATCTTGTCCAAAATATAAGGTTTATTTAAAAATTTTGTCTTGATCATGATTATATATAATTAAGATCCAATTTATTTTTAGTCTCGTGTGTGTGTGTGTGTATTAATTGTTCAGTTTTCATAATACCCTTATTTTATTGAGACATTCTTATCTCTGAACGTTAAAAATATAAGATCTGAGTACTTGGGTGAGAAATTCTGTTTGATTTGAGAGATTTGGAGGGGAGGAAATTTTTTTTTTTGAGTTGAATTTAAAATTTTGGAGAAGTAGGGGTATAAAATTTTAATAAAGAGAATATGGTAAAATAAAATAGTAAGAAAATTAATTAAAAACTTTTAATCACACTTCTCTGATTTTTTTTAAAAATACAACTTAGAAAAATTCTCCTTCCGCTCACTTTCCCTTCCATCCCCTCATACCAAATATGCCTTAAGTGGAAGGTAGAGAAACACAATGAGATTATTATGTAAGATTGTTAAACTCATAAATTTAAGTAAATTCGTGATGGTAACGTAAATTCATACTGCAAACTCTTAAAAGTTTACTTTTATTATAAAATATGTATTAATAGTGTAAAATTAAATAATTAAAACAAAAAAATGATTTAAATATATTTTTAAAAATCCAAATAATTGAAATTAAATCCATTAACATTCATAATATATTATACTTAACAAAGAAATTTCTACAAAATTCATGTACAAAGTCACTAAACATTGTCAAATTGAAAAAGTCAACACTAATTTAAGAGTAAGTTAATATAATTTTGTAAGTTAAAAACATATAAATGATAAATTCAATGTATAAACTCGGAATTTTAACTAAATTTACAACTAGTACGAGTTTATCTGTGACTTAATTTGATTTTGTAAGATAGAAATATAAAAATGATAAACTTAAAGAGTCAATTCACGAATATGACAATAATGTTATTATAAGATATTGTTTCAAAGTGACGACAAAGGGTAAAATTAAGATGGCATTATATTAATCGATGGAGTAGATATAGTGTCACTGTCTAATTGATTAACGACAAAAATATTTTACCCCCTTAATTAAGTGTCCACCATGATCAGTAAAGCCCATTTATTAAATACTCTATTAATTAACGTTATTAGCCATATTCGATTCATACATACTGTTAACAAATGTGATTAGAGAGGATAATTAAGAGAAAGAAGATGAAATAGAGAAGATGGAGAATGGATTGTGTATTATCAATAGAGAGCATAATGCTCTTACAAAGAGTAATTGTGATACACTCTTATTGATTATTATTAGCTAGGCCTAGGACCCCTTTATATAGAGTAGGACCCTAACTAACTCACTAACCCTAACTAATTCATTAACTAGTCAATTATACCCTTATATTCTAACACGCCCCCTCAAGTTGAACACTACTTAACAAGGTGCTCAACTTATAATTAACTAGTTAGTGAATTAGTTAGGGTTAGTGAGTTAGTTAGGGTCCTACTCTATATAAAGGGGTCCTAGGCCTAGCTAATAATAATCAATAAGAGTGTATCACAATTACTCTTTGTAAGAGCATTATGCTCTCTATTGATAATACACAATCCATTCTTCATCTTCTCTATTTCATCTTCTTTCTCTTAATTATCCTCTCTAATCACATTTGTTAACATGGTATCATGAGCCCAGGTTTTTGATTTTGGGTTAGGCCAGATAATCAAGAAGCCAAAGCCCATTTTCAAGAAAGGTTCCTGTTCAAAAATCCATCACCGAAATTAAAGAAACGAGGCCCATTTTCAAGAAAAGCCCATTCTATCATTCCCTCATTCTTGCACCGTTATTTTGGAAACACGAGACCAAGCGTGTCAATTTGTTTTGAGCCCCGTCTTGCAATATCGATTTCGAGCGAGAAGACGGAAACCGTAAAATAGCTGTTTGCGGAAGCAATCGATGCCGGCGAAGAGGGAAAAGAAAAGGACTCATGATCGGCGCGACACCTCTAAAGAGGGGAGAGATCGACGCCGGAGAAGACGGCGCGACACCTACAAAGAGGGGAGAGATCGACGCCGGTGAAGAGGAAAAAAAGACCCCGTCGGAAAGATTGACGCCGGCGAAGAGGGAAAAGACTCACGTACGGCGCGACACCTCCAAAGAGGGGAGAGATCGACGCCGGCGAAGAGGGAAAAGACTCACGTTCGGCGCAGCACAGTTTGATAGATAGATTCTGATTCTTTGTCTAGACTCCGAGAATTAAATTGCCATGGAGAAATCTCGCGGTCATAGCAAGATCAAGATTCCGAAGGCGAAGGCTTCCAATGAAAATATTTCGCTGATGAAATTGGAAATGGAGGATCCGCTGTACAATGCAAGAGGACGCTTTCACCAATCGACGAGTTTCTTGAAATTCTCAATAAAATTATCAAGGCGGTGCGAAGGACAAGGATGCTTTGGCTTACGCAACTCGATGTTTGTGTGAATGAGAAGGGAGAGAGGTTCCTCATATTGCCGAAAGCATGTTACAATAAGAGTAGTCCAAGGTGGCCGGACGGCATATATGCCAGGGTTCAATTAAAAATATTTCTTTCTCAAATGATGGTGCATACTTAGCAACTGTTGAAAGAGATGCACAATAAGGATTTTCTACTCCGATGTTGATTGCCGTCGAGAAATTTATGAAGAAAAGTCTTTCATATGCATTGAACAAAGAAAGACGATGTCAATGTGAACAGCTTGTTTGGCAGGAATAACAGCAACAACACTCCAAGATTTGGCCTAGGTGCAGAACTATCATGGGATTTGCAGGATCCAACAGACCGAGGTTGAGTTATCCCAATAATTTTACAATCATGATAGAATAACAAGAATTGGGGGATCTGTGTGGTCTTTCCACTTCCATTCTCACCAATGATTATCAAAATATCATGATAAGCAATTGGAAGAGACTTTCTCGAGATGAAGATACGCAAACTCCATGTAGTGATGAAGAACGTGTCTATTGCAACCATTGTACTTCACCTTGTCGTTATTGTCAAAAGTAGCCGAGGTGTATTCGTATATTTGCATTGTCTCGTTCTTGGCTTTTCTCCGATATAGTTGTTGGTGCTTTGTAGTGTTGGTGGTCTGGTTTTCTCTATGATGTTTGCCAACACTATTTTTATTTGCGACATTGCAATGGTGATCTTTGTATTGGAGGATGTTTCGGGAGCATAGGTAATGTTAAGCTACAAACATTGTATGTAATCAGAATGTTCCAAAAAAAACAATATGGCCCTTGGATGGTTGCACATGCTATACAATTGTGGAGTGCTGGGAGTGAACAAGCAGAGATTCTTCTATATGAAGAGCGTGATAACTTGGGAGGATTAGCATGGAGGAAGGAAACAGGAAAAAAAAAAAAGGACAATTCTAACTATGGTGTCAGCATGGGAGAATATTATCGCGAGATTTGCAAATTCTGTGATAATGATATAGATAAAGGACAATTCCATTGCAAGGAATGTGGCTTTGTGATGTGGCAAAAGAACCCAGACTTGTGGCTTATGGAATTGATTATTTCTGGTTTGAAGGTTAGTGCAGGCAGTGACAGGAGGCTTTGAGAGACTAAGGCTTTGGGTATGAAGAATGCTAATTTAACATGGAGAAGAATGATTTGTATTGTATTGTTTTGTAATTGCAAAACTAGTCAATTGAATTCACCTTATCCCCTTATTTTTGTATTGTTCAAGTTGAGCACCTTGTTAAATAGTGTTCAACTTGAGGGGGCGTATTAGAATATAAGGGTATAATTTACTAGTTAGTGAATTAGTTAGGGTTAGTGAGTTAGTTAGGGTCCTACTCTATATAAAGGGGTCCTAGGCCTAGCTAATAATAATCAATAAGAGTGTATCACAATTACTCTTTGTAAGAACATTATGCTCTCTATTGATAATACACAATCCATTCATACTACTTAACACATACAATAGAAGACAACATTAATAATGTCTGTATGAATCGAGATCGACCTGCTGTGTGTGCATTATTATCTCACAAAGGCCAAAGGCCAACTGAACAATAATTCGATCCAGGCTACGAAAATTCATTAAATAGTGATATATTGCCGTCTATTAGTGCATGCATGCATTCATCTATGAACTGGAATGTTCGAATTTGGTGACTTCTATTATTATTTTACAGAGTTTTATTACATATTGACCTTTTTATATATTTTTCAAACTTCTACTATCTGCCATACGTGAGGGATTTGATTCAGATTTATACTCGATGCCATTCTAAATTATACGTGGACAATTCTAAATTACATCTGTTTATTTAGATCGTGATTTCAGTTATAAGTTGATACTTTTAAAAATCATTATTATTATTATTATTAATTATACTTATTTATAATTCAAAATTCAAATTTAATAAAAAATAATAAGACATAAATTGTTTAAAATTAAATTAGACGGCTCCTAACATAATATACAAACGTGGCGTGCCGGATCCATGCACCTACTTTATGGTCAAAAGCCCAAAACAAAATTGGACTTGATGAACTTGGAAGTCTCATGGAAAAGACACAATCACTTTTGAAATTAATTTAATTTAATATCATTGTACTACTTGGTAGTTGGTACATGACCAAGGTCAGTGTACGCTGTCAAGTTTGTACTTAATTTCATATAAAAATAAATTTATGCCTGGCAGTTGATTTTATTTATTTTTAAATTTCTTCCAAAATAAATGTTTATTGAGAGCTATCACGAGGTTATATTCTCTTGGAAACAATTTAATTACGGGTTCTTATAACTCTATAGAAAATCATGTATTCAAACACATGCCCAAAATCCTTCTAATAATAAGGAGTTTTGTAATCCAAATGACACTAAACATTTCCCTTTTTTAAGTATGAGGTTGTAGATTCATATCCTCGGTAAAAAGTACAATGAGTGTGTGAATTATGACAGAAAAATAATATCAAATCCTTATGATGAATGCTTGATTTATTTTTGTTGCCCCCAAAATCCCATACCATGTGAGTGTTTGTCTAGAGCGGTCATAATGAAACTTTTCTTACATACATGTCTCTTATACTATAAATAACGATTGAAAAGTTACGTTAAAATCATCACTCCATACAAACCCCCACAAAATTCATATAAAACACAGTTAGAATGAGCAGTAGTGTTTATGGTAATACACTAATATTGGCGTGGGACGTTTTTTCACTGTTATTTTGGATGTTTGTGACTTGATGTTTTGTTTTTTCCCTTAAAGTCTCGATATTACTGGGAAAATCTTGTGGATTCGGGGTATCATGTAAGTGTCTAATCTGATCAATAGACACAAATATTTGTGCAGAGACAAGAAGAAATAATCAAGCATGAGATTTAAAATAAAAAGTTGAGTGAAATTAAACGAGCAAGAAAACAACCAACCGAGAAAATAAAACTGGTAAGATATGAAGATAAAAGAATTCACAAAACAAATCCTCGTGGCCTCACCTCAAAACCTTGAAACTGTGGTGCAGGGTTATCACAATATGCTACCTTCGGTATTTAGTACAAGATCTTGTTAATTTGTTACAAGATCTTATTAAGAACTGGTAGTGCAATTCAATGTAGAGAGTTACAATATATCTACTTCTTGCCAATTAGCATTAGCTATAAAACTTTCAAACTGAATTATTGTACAGGAAAGAAGCAATCAGTAAGTATTTCAAACTGTAAAATTTACAGGCACAACTTACAGATCTTTAATATAAGATCTCAGTTTATGATGTAAATTGTATTATAAACGATATTTTATATTAAGAATTGAAGTAAGTTAGTACCTGAAAAAACTAATTTCTGATATCATCTTCTATTGACAACTATTTGCATTACCAGATCATTCCATGAATCAATTGGCCCTGGCAAGCACCAATGCAAACAATCATTTTGAACTTGCGCGTTTTTGTCCTTAGCAAACGGCTGAAAATGCCGGTATGGCCCCGGATGACCATCCGGTCTCAAAAGGGAGAGCCCAGTTAGGTCCAATAGATTCAAACTTGTAGCACCATGGTTTGATTCTAGTGATGCAGCCTCAGCCTTGGCCTTAGCCTTCTGAAACTCTTTAAGCTCAATATTCCTCAGAATAATGTCCATATCTCTCAGACCTATTTGACCCTCTTTGAAAGGCATTGTCCTATTACAATACCCTCCATTGTACCATTCTGCATTCTCAAAGTGATCTGGTGTGGTGGTTCTGAAAATTACAATAGGTTTGTGGTTTGAGTTTAAGATGAAATCGAAAGCTACTTGTAGTGCTTTTCGGTATGCATATTCGAATCCGAGCTCTTTTAAGCTCTTGTTGGCACAATAATGGCAGCCTGTGACTGCACCATTTTCATGGTACACTGCAGTCCTGAGAAACCACTTGCCACCAGATGTTACAACATAATCAAAGCTTTCATACCGATCGATCCATTTGCTCTCGAGGACACCAAGGTAGAGCCGTGCTTCAGCTGAGGAAACTCCATTAGTGTCCTCAAATGTATCTGCTTTGATTAGAAATGGAGCCCAGATCACTGAGACTGTGAAGTTGTGAGCAGGGAATTTCCATATTCTGTTTTTGAATTCCTCGTCGTGGTAAACTTGGACAGCCGGTTCCACCTGCCGGAGAAAATCACTGATGACGCTTGAATCAAGTACTTGATTAAGAATGAAAGTGTCTAAGAAGCAATTCAACGTAAGTTAGCATAGTATAGTATTAATACATTTGTTCATGGTGTTCATTCATAATTAGGATTATTTTCATATTCCTTGAGGTCTGGTTTGTAGTATTTAACAGATTAGTGCATAAAGAATCCAATTTGCAAGCCACGAAAGCACAATCTGTCTTTCACATTTGGGATTTTAAGAGTTGGAATAAAGATTAATTGCAGAATTGGTTGCAGAGAAACCTAGTTGGTGAGCCATGAGAACTGTAATGTATAAACCAGTTTAAAAGAACAGCCCATAATCATTCTCCATGATCATTGTGTTTAGATTATGCAATCTGTAAAAATGTCAACTATTGACTTTGTTTCTGAATCTAAGCTTGTGCTGGATTGTATTGCTAAACAGGGCAAGTGAAAAACTTGTACTTATGATCTAATTACTCATACACATCATGATTGGACAACATATAGTGGATTCAAACAGCTTTTCTCTGAAATTTCTATGACTTGGGGAAAAATGTACAAGTGCATACATAATTAGGCACAAGAAGGAAATCTTTTAAACCAACAGGCGATGGTCATAGTGTAAGAGGCTTTAGTTGCTTAAGCACAAAAAAAAATGTCTTTGGAGAGACAACTCTCAATTGGGCCTGACAATGTTTGAATCTGACCCAATCAGATAACCATATCGAAAAAAAAAATGTTATAGGAGAGTAAGGACTAAATGAACCTTTGAGAGAATGCAAAGCATAGATTGTACATGGTTGCGAGAGATGGAATCGCCGATAAAGGCCCATGATTTATCCCTCATGAGATTAAGAAATTTCTGAGGATTGAACTTTGGTAATTCACAATCATGAGGCCTCCAGCGCCAGTAGAGATAATCCAAATCAGGTCGTCCATTCTTCATGCAATTTTGATGATCTTCAATTACATGGCAGCTCTCATTAGTGTACGCTGAACCATATGGGTTTGGTACCCATTCTCCCACAAAAAGATCACATTTTTCTGCATCCAAATTTTCCAAAGGGAACTTATAAGTTCAGCAACAACAAAAAGTTACTATTTCACATTGCTTTAAATATATATCAGGACTTGTATTGTGCAGAAGAAGAATAAGAAACAAGAAAGTTAGTACCACAATACCAATAAATACTAGGAACACTTTAGAGCTTGTATACACTTGCAAAAATGACTTTTATTTCAACTGACTTTTACAAAACAAAGCTGGCAAAAATTTGAGTAGCGCAATAAGATTTATATTTGAATATGTTTTTATAAAAAAAAGAATTTGATATAAACTTGTTTTGGCACAAAAAGATTATTATCAGTAGATTACCCCCAAAGGATGCAGTAAAACTAATAAATAAGACGCATTAATTAGATTTCCATCCTCATGCATATTTGGCAATCCAATGCGGAAAAGAAAATCAGTTTCCAAAATCCCAAATATGAGAACAGGAAGAAATTAAAGATGGGATTTATTTTTAGGCTTTAAATCTCATTTCCTATAAATGCATGTCTTCTATGAAAAACCCATCAACAAAAAATTCTTAAAATTTTGTTACCATTATCAGCTGTTTGGCCATTATTTTCAGGGGACTCTGCTTTGTGGTTGGAGAGAACCAGTGATGAAGATGATGGCGATGATAATGAGATGGAATCAGAAAGGAGAAGACGAAAAGCGAGACCCACAAGAAGAATCGACACAACCAACTTAACTAACACTTGATTATTCTGTTTATGAACCCCAAATGGATTCAAATCTGACCTCATTCCCTTCATCATCTGATCCAGAAAATCATAGAAAAGGACAGGAAGAAATACAGAAATTAGAGGCGAAAAAAAAGTTTTAATCTTTTTTTCCCCAGTTTTTCAGTTTTCTCCTTAACTAACTAAACGATGTGCTCGAGTGATTTTTCACTACTCTCATTAATAAGTTTGTGGGATATGTTAAAGTATTTTTATATCATACATCAATAAATAAAGAGGACATAATGATGGAATCTCATATGTACGACCACGAACAAATGAGATCACTAACAGATTACTATATATAGCATTTGTTATTAACTTAATTGCTCCAAAAAATAAATAAAAAATTGGGGAAAAAACGAATAAATACCATCTGAATTTGCAAAACCCCCAGAAGCCTACCGAATTTGTAAAAAGACTAAGAGGTGACAAAAACTTTTGATGGTTATGCAAAATGACCATAATGCCCTTAAATATGTCTGGTGAAGCGGGATTCAAAGCTCCATTTGCCGTGACTGTCGAAGCGCACGTTCGCCGTCTTGACCCTCCGCCATCGACGCCACACTTGCCGCCTTGGACGCCGCATGGGTGACGATGAAAAAGGGGAAAAAAAACTGAGATACAAACGATGATTTTCGATCGCATTGAGAGATTGAAAGAAGAAGACGATTTACATGACGATGACGGCGCGACGTGAAGGAAGAAGAGAAGGAGGATGCATTTGTACACTCAAACGAGTACACTCCAATGTTCACTCGAGTGCACATTTGTCTGAGCAAAGAGAATCAAAGAATAAATGTGTAAAACCATGCATAGCTCTTAATTTGTTTCTCGTGAACTCAAAACAACACTATCAAATCAATCCCATGTGCTGCTATAAACTGAAATTATAAACTGGGTCTTTGAAGTAACTGCATGAACACTATCCCATTTCATCTCTAAATGACTAAATATATGTCATGTTTCAGATTTTAGAGTATACTTATTACTTGTTTCCAATAATATCAATGCTGAATCGATGGCATTAAATGGAAGTAGTTAAATTTAAAATTCTTAAATAGTACTCCATTAATATAAGACACCTTTAACAAGAGATAGATTGCCCTTATTATAAGCCACTTAATGAGATATTAATCAAGTTTTTTTTAAAAAAATAATAATAATATCATCCTTATTTATGCATATAAAACATGAGTAAAATAAATAAAAAATTATTTTAATTTTGGATAAAATTAATCACTTCACCCTCTCCTTATTCTGACGAGTTACTTAAAGAGATAGGAGTAACTAGTAAGTACATAAATTTTGCCTCCTTCTACGTGTGTGTTTTATTCTCTAAGATAAGGTAAATAGAGACAAACGAATTTGTGTGTTTAATACCATGAGTGTTGGACAATAGCAAGAAGAATAATGAATTGCGCTTATCTATGGGCCGAATCTTTCTCATTCTTTTCTTTTGAGGTAAAACAATGTACAGAATGATATTTACAAATTTTAATAGATCATACAAGACTTAGCAAACTTGTTTTCCGTCTTCATAAAGCTACCCAATTTTGGCAAATTTCAAAATGATAAATTTACATATTTTACATCTCTGTTCTCACTCTAAGAGCAAGCCATGCATGCCCAATCATCTCAAATACAGATAATGCAACAACAACAACAACAACAACAAAAATCCATATTGTAACCACAAACCACTGCGAACATGGAAAAAAATATCTCCATGGACATTTTAATGCAAATCTTTGCTCCTGCACTTGGATTACGCAGCAGCTCTGGGGATTTTCATGCCAAATCCATGCTTCACTTTCTCCACCTTGTTAAATCATCATAGATTTATAAATTATCTGATGAGAAGAATCATCGAGAAACCAAGAGGAAGAAAAATATTAGATTTTGTACTATACTTACGTTGGTGTGAGTTTGGCGAGGCTGTCTAACTCTTCACCAGTGTCTTTATCATGGATACCCTTGGAAAAAGGTTGATGACGTATGATCAAAATGTGGAAAGAAGTTCTTCTGATTCTGGCAATAGGGTGGTTTTAAGGAAAATGTGGCCCTAATACCACTAATTCGAAGGCTTTCGGAAAAAGTGGTCCTAACACATTTCGCAGGGCACTTGTTAGGAGGGGTGGTTCTAACATGTGTAGTGTATAAAGAGGTTGCTCTGATACCTATGATAAGTCAATTTTCAGAAAAAGTGGCGCTAATACCACTTATCAGATGGTTTATAGAAAAAATGGCTCTAGCACCTTTGGCATGGCGCTGGTAAGGAGGGTTTACTCCGATAGTTGTGTTATGGAAAAAAGTTGCTCTAATTCCAATGACAGATCGGTTTCAAGAAAAAAATGATTTTAAGTTTTTAACATATAAGTGGATAAAGAATCCAATTTGCAAAGCATGACAATACAATCTGTCTTCCATGTTTGAAATTTTAAGAGTTGAGAAACTAGTACCGACAGAGATTAATTGCAGAGTTGCATGCAGATGCAGGGAAAGTTAGTTGGTGAGACATGAGAACTGTAATGTAAAACGAGTTTAAAAGAACAGCTATAATCATTCTCCATGATCAGTGTGTTTAGACTATACAATCTGTAAAAATGTCAACCACTGACTTTGTTTCTGAATCTAAGCTTTTGCTGGATTCTACTGCCAAGCAGGGTAAGTTTTTTTTTTAAAAAAATAAAAAAATAAATTGAACTCAAACATCTAATTACTCATACTCATCATAATTGGACAACATATAGTGGATTCAAACAGGCTTTCTCTAAAATTTCTAAGACTGGGGAAAAAAAGTACAAATGCATATATAACTAGGCACAAGAAGGAAATCTTTTAGAGCAATAGGCGTTGGTCCTAGTAAAAAAAGCTTTAGCCATTTAAGCACGAGATCTCAAACTTTTGTCTGTGTTAATGCAGAAAAAGTTCTGGGGAGAGCTACCTATAATTGAGCCAAAAAATACTAGAATTTAACTCAGTCAGATAGCCATATAAAACAAAGAAGGAAATGTTTTAGAAGAGTATAAGAGAATGCAAAGCATAGATTGCAGGTGGTTACGACTTACGAGAGATGGAATCGCCAACAAAGGCTCATGATTTAAGCCTCATAAGATTAATAAATTTCTGAGGAATGAACTTTGGTAATTTACAATCATATGGCCTCCAGCGCCAGTAGAGATAATCCAAATCAGGTCGTCCATTCTTCATGCAATCTTGATGATCTTCAATCACATGGCAGCTCTCATTAGTGTACGCTGGACCATATGGGTCTGGTACCCATTCTCCTACAAAAAGATCACATTTTGCTGCATCCAAATTTTATAAAGGGAACTTATAAGTTCAGCAACAAAACAGTTACTATTTTACATGACTCTGAATATTGTGCAGATGAAGGGAAAGAAACAATAACTTTAGTACACCATGATACCAATAAATTACTAAGAACAGTTTAGAACTTGTCTCAATCAACGTTTGCAAAGCGACTTTTATTTCAACTGATTTTTGCAGATTGAAGTTGGGGTAAAAATTGAATTTGTGTAATGTGATTTATATTTGGATATTTTTTATTAAAAAGTGAGTTTGATGTAAACTTGTTCTGAAGTAAACTCTGTTTGGCCATTATTTTGAGGGGACTACGCTTTTTGGTTGGAGACAGCCAGTGATGAAGATGATAATGAGATGGAATCAGAATGGAGAAGACGAAAATCGAGACCCACAAGGAGAATTGAAACAACCAACTTAACTAACACTTGATTATTCTTTTTATGAACCCAAAATGGGTTCAAATCTGACCTCATTCCCTTCATCATCTGATCCAGAATATCATAGAAAAGGCCAGGAAGAAATACAGAAATTAGAGGCGATAAAAAAGTTTTATCCTTTTTTTCCCCAGTGCTCGAGTGATTTTTCACTTCTCTCATGAATAAATGTGTGGAATATGTTGAATTTTTTTTTTTTTTTTCATATCATACATCAATAAATAAACAGGGCAGAATCATGGAATCTCATATGTTCGACCATGAACAAATGAGCATCAACAGATTACTATATAAAGCATTTGTTATTACCTTAATTATTAAAAAGATACTAATAAGTGAAAAGGCCAAGAGGAGGGTGACGCATTTCGTCTGAGCAGGGAGAATCAAGAATATGTATTTTTTCAACAACAACAAAAAAAAGAAAAGAAAAAACAGAGTGAACCAAGAATAAATGTGGGGTGGTGTAAAACTATGCAAAGCCCTGTGATTTTGTTTCTCGTGAACTCAAAAGAATATCAACTCAATCCCACGTACTACGTCCTCAGGGTTTTTTTTTTTAAAAAAAAAAAATATACATGTATTCATATAAGAAAATGGGAAAATCACTTTTAAATACAACTGAAATACTGAAATTATAAATTGGGTCTCTAAATTTAACAAGTCCTCCACATTGGTCCACAACACTATCAACATTCTCCTGGAATCTCCATTCAAGTGAGTAATGGGTGATATAATAGGACAGTATTAAGTACATAAATTTTGCCTTGTCCTACATGTGTGTGTGTGTGTGTTTTCTCTCTAAAAGAACAGGTAAATAAAGACATACGAATTTGTGTACTTTATACCATGAGTAGTGGAGAATAACAAGAACAATTAATGGAGCTTAATTATCGGCCAAATCTCACTCATTCTCTTCTTTTAATGTAAGACAATGAACAAATTGGTGATAAACTTGATTTACAAATTTTTGCAGATCAAATTACAGTTACAAGACCTAGCACACCTGTTTTCCTGTCTTCATAAAGCTAACCACTTTTTTAGCAAATATCAAAATAAAAAATTTACATACTTTACATCTCTGTTCTAAGAGCAAGCCATGCATGCACAATCATCTCAAATACAAATAAATAGATAATGCAAAAAAAAATTACACAAAACAGTACAAACATATGAAAAAAAGGGGTCTCCATGAACATTTTAATGCAGATATTTGCTCCTGCATTTGGATTACACAGCAGCTCTGGGCATTTTCATGCCAAATCCATGCTTCACTTTCTCCACTCTGTTTAATCATCAAGAATTCATAAATTATCTGGTTGAACAGAATCACTGGCAAAAACAAGAGAAAGAAAAAAAAAATAGATTTGAGTATACTTACGTTGGTGCAAGTTTGCCAAGGCTTTCCAGCTCTTCGCCGGTGTCTTCATCATGGACTCTTCCTGAAATGTCTACGATATATCGATCCCTTTCAAGGGGAAGTCCTCTACTAGCAAGCAAATCCAAATCCTTTTGGTGAAGTTCCCTACCATTCACAAAAATGCCGGTTGTTCCACCAGCACAATTTTCCGGCAGGGGATAGTTGAATTCTTTTATAGATGGCTGCAACAGAATTCCATATATTCAGTTCTCTTGATCCAAACATATAAGCATACAGCCAATTATAATGAAATTCTAGTACAATTCAGAAAGATAATAATAACACAGAATGAAAGTGTATATATGGCCAACTTAATCTGTCTTTTTTCTCTTCTATCTCCCTGAAATCTACAAGATATTTTCAATGAATTACTCTATGGAAACATATTAATAGAACTTACCATGATTATTCCAAGACAAGGACCACCCATAACACCCCAAAATCCAGCATGGATATCGTACCTAATGAAATGATTGCATAAAGGCAGGGAAATTAGTGTACTATATAAGCAAGGTTACAAAGACTTGTGAATTCTATTTTGATGATCAGATAGCCAATAAACAAATGAATGGTTGCATTTTGCAAGTAAATCATACTAACCAATAATTTCCGGGCTGGATTGGTCCGGCAAGCTTTTCAGCCTTCTTAATCACACGATCAGGTATAGGGTGCCCATTGACGATAACATTGCACCTACTGCGGTTATCTGTTTGATTGGATTTGGAGAAATCCTGGAGGCTTTTCTTGATATTCGTGAAGAACGAGTCACCTCCCTTCTTAGATCTTGAATGACCATGCTCTTGGCTTCCATCACCTGAGTCTTGGGACACACCGGTGTTTGAATAATCATGGACATCCATCTCAGTCACAGTTGCTGCATCTTTCAGAGAATTTTGTCTCAATGTAGCCTTGTCTGATTTTACCCTCTCCTGTTCTGAACGACTACTTCGATTTCCTTTTCCAAACCGGTTCCCGACATGATTATTGTTATTAGAATAATCAAAATACTCTTGGAGAGGTGAGCCAGCAGGTGGCGTAGACAATGAGGTTTTAGTTGGCTGCTGAATGGACTTGGTGGTCTCTCTCAGAGCAATCACAGCCTCAGGGCTATTTTCGTCTTCAGAGGCACTCGGGGATGAAGAATGATAGCTGTTCATCTCTTGAGGTTTGCTTGAATTTGAGCTCGCGTGGTCTGTGGGCAAAGAAGAAACAGGTTCTCTATCCACCGAGTGAAAATCATAACCAGAATAATCATCGGATGAGAAGTTAGCACCATGAGAATGCGACACACGGCTACTTGAAACCACATTCATGCCATCATCAATCCTAGGAGGGACTTCTTTCAGTTCTGAATGAGGAGAAATAACAAGTTTCTTATTGATGACAGCGAAGCTGATTTCAGAGGAGCATGCTCCACATTGCACTTTTTGCTGATGGTTTTTCACCAACAATTTCTTAGGCAGCTGCAGAAGCTCAAAGCAATTATAACATGTGATGAATGGAGAACCACCGGCTATAGGATGGCAACGCCGGCTACCAGTAGCTAACACTACTTTTCGAGGTCGGCTTCGGGGAAACCCACCCATTTCAGGGTTCAAATCGCTAGTCCATCTTGAATATGATTGTGCCTCGTGGAAATTCACCGGAGGAATGGTGGATCTTGAATTATGAACATGTGGACCATATGTACCTAGGATCTCATGACGGTACAACATAGGATCATTCATGTTATCAGGGTATCTGCTGTTAATATACGCCGCAGGAGGCACCCGCGCTGAAGATCTTCGTTTGTTCTCGTAGCAATGAAAACAGGAGCAAGAAGGCGGGTGAAGCAACGTGTTGTGCATATAAGGATCATACGAATCGGGACTTGAATCCACATAACTTTTGGGGAAGTGAGGATGCAATGGTGGTTGTGAGAACTGATGGGATAAATTATGAGGACCTCTTCTCAGCATTTGAGAGGCATAAGGATCCCCATATCCAGAAAAACGATTTGGATTATGCATTGAAGGATGGAAGTTGGGCACGCCAATCGGGTCTTGGCCGTTAGTATAAGTAAATGGATCATGATGGTAGTTGAAATAAGAAGGGCCTGCTGTGTTGTTTTTATCTGGTCCAAGGAATTGCCTTGAAGTTCTGTTTAACCCATCAGGAAACCAAGTATCAAAGCCACAATAAGGATCTGGAGGAACCATCCTTTCATTTACATCCACACCAACCTTCTCTTTCGGATTATTTGAAACTTCACAAGACTGGGTGAGCTGATCCTTGAGCTCATCCAGTTTCCTGAGAAGCTCAGCTCGGTCTTGCTCGAGGTGCTGAACCGTGTCCATGGCGTTGTTCATGTCCTTGTGATTCCTCCGTTGTTCTCCGTACAAGAAACCAGGATAGTTGTTTGAAGTGCCCTCATCTGGATAGTTTGAAGTGGAAAATCTTACTCCTTCAACATCAGCTCTAAGCTTTCTCCAAAAACCCTCATTTCCCCATCTCTCCCCATTTTGCCAATCAGACATTCTCCCAGAAAATTTGGACCGAGTTTCAGAATCTGGTTTATGAGACTTATTAGATTCTTCTTGTTCTCTTCCTATCGCTTTACCTGCTCCATCTTTTTTTCTGTTCATGTCAAGATCATTCTCTAATTCTCCTTTCTCAGTGGAGTCCTTGGATTGACTCAATAATCTCTCATGTCCATTATTATTCTCATTGTCCGAATCCTTTGGGTTAATATGCTTTGGTGAGTCACTATTGGACTTAACATCAATATCTGAAGAATTTTCTGATTTAGCAGATTCTCCTCCTACAATCTTTCCCTCGTCAGATTTCTCCGACAAGCTACCACTTTCATTACCTTTATGCTTAGCTGCAAATAAATGAATTAAAAAAAAAAAAAAACTACAATGAGACACCAGAATATTCAATCCATTCATACCCGTTTTCAAGTTTTATCATGGCTTCACTTCATCATTACACAATACATTTCAATATTTGGCTGATTTACCTTCTAAATCAGTCGAATATATATAAAAAAGCCAATATAACGCGTACGAAATATCTTCCTTATCAGAAACTAGAATAAAAAAGGCGAATTGATTTCCCTTCAATTAAAATCGTGAGCGAAATTTGGGGATGAAGTATCTTGTTAATCATGAAGCTAGAAATTAAAAGAGGAACTATTTTCCCTCTAATTAAACCCACTCTGAAAAAAAATTGAAGCCCAAAAAACACATAACATGCACAAGAAGAAGAAGAAGAAGAAGAAGAAATGGTACCTCGAAGAACAGCACCACAACCACCACATTGATAAACAGAGTAATCAGCAAGTTCAGGAAGGAGATTATCGCACTTGGGACAGCGAACCAACCGAACCTTCGTAGATGCCGACATTGTACAGAAAACAACGGAGACAGAGGATTATTCAAACAGTCATGACCATCAAACAAAGTAGTAGAAGAAACCTCCAAGGTAGGACTTTCGGAGTACAAGAGAGAAATGAGAAAAAGATTGTTTTTTTTCCTTCTCTTTTTTCCTCCAAAAGAGAAGTCTTGGCTTCTCGGAAGCAACAATTAGAAAACGAAGGGACGGTGAGGTAGTGGCACTGGTGGGGTTACCGTTAACAAGAGCTTTCGCTCAGAAAAGAGAGAGAGCGCTTATTTTTCTGCTTTTGCTTTTGCTGTACTGTCCCTGGTTCTGCTTCTTCTCTCTTTTTCTGGGGAGTGGGGAATTTTCTCAGAAATCAGGGACGAGCAAGAAAAAGAAGAAAAAGAAAAGAAAAGCAGGGAGGAAGGAAGGAAGGAGGGAGAGAGAAATCAAAGTGGGGACAAATTTTGCTGAGGAACACACAATTTATGAAGAATTACAGAAAAATCCCAACTTTATTAGTTTATAATGGATGTCGGGTTTTAAGAGAAAGAGAAGGGGGATCGCCTCCCGAGGACTGAGTGGTGGTGTTGGAAGGACAAAGAACGAGGAAGAAGAAAAGGCAACCAAATAATTGGACGATTATGGGGGAAGAAGGGTAATAGATGAAACGACGTCGTCTGGTGGGTGTTGTGGTGGGAAAGGGAAAAAGGTCAAGGGGGGTGGTTAGTAGTGGACGGCATCTATGGGGAGGACTGGTTTGTGATTACTGATTATTGAAAAGTGCCAGTTTCTAAGAAAGCCAACTCCTACTTTACTCTTTCACACTTCCCCTTGAAAGCAAGAGTGAGTATTGTTTCATTCCTTCTTATCTCCTCACGTTTATGTGCTTTGTTTTTGTTAGGGCCAAACACTACACTAAGGACATAAATTACCAACACTGAGTTGTTTCAAGGGTGTAAAGCCCCATTACATTTGTTTATGTATCGGATTTAAATCTCATATGAAACACTTATATTATGAGGGTATAATTAAATATGTAAGTGAGATGTTGTATGTAAGTGAGAAAAGGACATAAATGTGCCATACATTATCTATATTAGGGGTGTTTGTGATCTTTCGCTGCGCTGTGTGTCATCCGGTACTCTTGAAAAAATCATCCAACCCAGCCTAAGAAAAAGTATCTTAGAAAAAATTATGCACAATTAGACTAGGCATTTTTGCGGATAGGGTATCGCCCTGCCCATTTAGCCCTTCCTGATAGTATATATAGTATTATATTTTTTTTAAAATTTTTGAATACAATAATTATATATTTTTTATTTTCACTTATTAGTATTTGACTATTTGTTAAGACATATAGTTGTCTTTTTAATTTCTAGACTCAAGTTGTAAACCTATTTTGAAATATTTCAAAGTATAGAATTATAGATTTCATTTGAAGTTGCAATGTTGTTTATTAGGTATGATTGAAGTTGTTTTTTTTCACATAAAGTGTGGCAGGGTATCAATATCACCATAGGAAGGCTCGCCTAGCTCATTATTGCTTAGCCCAAAAATATTAGGGCTTCTATCGGGCAGGGCCGGACACTAAGCTATATTTTACTACCCAATGATACTTCAAGCTCGCCCCCATGAATACCTTTAATCCATACTACTAGGTTTGGCACATTATGTGTTTTTCTCTTTTATTTGTTTTTTTAATTAGTTGAGTCCCAAAACTGTTATGATATTAGATTTAAAGATCAATTATGGAACGAGATTCATATCTCATTCATTTGTAAACTATCTTTTTTTTTAAAAAAAAAAATACTGAAATGAGTTTTGCCCCTTATATTTAAAGGACCCAGCCACTTACCAATTGGAAGAGGCTTTTATTGGTTCTCTTAAGATTTCTTTTAATTGAATTATTTATCTCTTTTTTCATTCAACAAGTGAATTCATATGAATTTGAATAAGCTGTTCATGATAATTTTAATATTTTACTTTGAAACCCTTCTTTGGCCAGAATTTACTGTGAAATGAAATATATTCAGTACTTTATTTGAATTTTATTATTGATAATCTTTTTATTTTTTACATTCTGAGAAATAATAGTGGAACCAAAAGTAGAAAAAGAAAGACATAAAATATTGAAATAGGCTGAAAGATATTTTAGAAGGAAACGTGACATTAAGGTCCCAATTAAGAAAAATAATATAAAAAAAAGTCCTAAAAACTTGTCAATGGTGGTTCCTTTACTTACTAATGGTTACTCTTTCCTCCACTTGTTAATGATTGCTTTTTTCACTTATCATTAACAAGTTATGAAATTTTTTTGATATTGTTTCCTTTAATTAGAACATTAATGTAAGGGCCGCATTAGTGGAGGTGGTGGCGGCCGGCCGACGGTGGTGGTGGTGGTGGCCGGCCGCCGGTGGTGGTGGTGGTCGGGGTTGGTGGTGGTGGCCGGCCGGTGGGGGTGGTGGTGGGGATGGGGGTGGGAAAGGGGTGGGGTTTTTTATTTTTATTTTTAATTTATTTAAATGTAAGGGTAGAAAGGTAATTTCACGCGAATTTGCATATCCTCGTAGGTCCTTTCACTCTCGGTCTTTTTACAAATTTGGAGGGCTTCCAGGGGGTTTTGCGGAAATTCATTTAGTATTTAAATGGAATTTTCCCTTATTTTTTTATATTTATCATCTTTATTATAAAGGCTAATTTACTTATAAACTATTTTGTCATACCTTACTTATAAAATGGTATGTAATATAATGTTATACTTAACAAAATATTTTAGGAGGATAATGAATAAGTAACTGATTTATGTGACTTTCTAAATCATATATATTAATTAAGGGGTGCTTATATATATTAAGTAAGAAATTTACGTAATGTCATAGCTTTGTGTGGTGATGGTGAGAGAAAAAGCAAGGCTTTGGCCGATGTGAGGAGAGGGTGTGTTAGAGAGAGAAGGCGCGTGAGAGAGAATCTCTGACAAAGTCTGGGTGTCTGAATTGATCCGTTCGCTTCTTTTTCCGCCTCATGTTCATTGATGGGAATAGGAATAGCGGACTTTTTCATCGGTCCCACACGCTCCCATGGCGCGTGGCCCCTCTCCCTCTCCCTCTCCCACTTGGTCTTATTTATAAATCTTTTTAGACTAAATCACACATACCAAGGAGAGGTAATTAACTTAATAATTATAGGGTGAATTTTCAAATCTACCCTCATTTATAATTGAGTACTTTTTTACTCTTTTTTCTCTCTCTGTTTTCATTGGTATAATTAATATGGATAAAATTATCACAATCTCATTTATTTAATTAAAAGAAACTTATAAATAAAATCAATTTTTTATCAAAAAGAGACTACCAGAGTGATATGTGACATCTTGTCTTTTGACTTTTGGACGTTACCTTACGTCCTAACCCCTATTTTCCAACTATTTAAAGAAAAAAAAATCTCAACTTGTTTGTTCATTTATTTATAAAATAAATTATATTACCCTTATAAAATAATTTTATAATTTATAGAACTCTCTTAAACTTTACATTTATAAGTTTATATAATAATTTATGTTACTAATGAAATACTTAAGGATATATAATTGGTACATTTTTAAAATGTTAAGTAGTATGGTCTAACTCATTGTATCCATATAATAAAGGGAAAATCCTTTTAAAGTTTCAAATAATTAAGAAAATGTCAAAAAAGTCTCATAAAAAAATTTCTGATATCAAAACAGTTTCACTGAGTTCCTCACGAATGAAGTTGTTAATTACCTACAGAAGGATTGTCAAAAAATTGTATAGGACATTTTTAATATTTTCTTAATCCCTTATGATTTAAAAGTATTTTTCCTATAATAAACTCCATTTTCTATTCATGTCTGATGTTGAATCCAAGAGGCTATATTAGGAAGCACAGAGCAAATCCATAAAGAATCTTACTTTAGGCAACATCAGTTTATATTCAAGAAACCGACAAATTAAACTGCACAGATTATAATTTTAAGAAATTTAAAAAGGGAATAACAACAACGATAATCAAACAAGAGGAACACAGGAACAAAGAACGACATCATATATATTTTTTAATGAAAGTTTAAAATTGAGGAGGAAAGAAGGTACTCCTCTCCGGTCTTAATTATAAGACATAGTTGACTTTTTTGAAGAGATTAAGAAAGCTAATTAAATTACTTTAGAGTGTTTTTATTTTTATGTTAGTTTGACTAATAAAATAATATATAATCTAAAGATCTGTAACATATGAAATGATTAAATATCTTATTTAACTTTTTAATCTCTTAAAAAAGTTAATTAGATCTTATAATTAAAATTGTAAGAAGTAAGAAGAGAGAAGAAAAATGGAAAAACGGGAATGGAAGTATTATGAAGATTCAAAAGGACAATGATGGCTGATAAGTGATAGCTACGTTTCATGTTCTTGCTCTTCTTTCACAACCCAAATGGCCACCCCATCGTACATCAATCCACCTCCTTCTGACTTTTTCTTTCTTTTATTCTTTTTTATAAATAATTACACCACCTAAAGCACCGTGTAAAGCAAGCAGATATTAGTAAGACTTTTTCTTGATATACTTTTTTTTTTATGTGATTTATGTTTGGGATAACGGTGGCCACGTAAGGCTTGAAAGTATAAAGCGAAGAGATGTAGATTTTTACAAAAAAAGTGGGCTTAAGATCTGAAGCTTTCATCAAGTCAAGTTTATACCAAACATTTAATAATCTAGCCTTTCCACTTTCAAACTGATGGACTTATTTGAGTTTTTGAAGCTATCCCAAACAAGCCCTAAGTTACATCATAGAGCAATAAGTTAATTCAAAAGCTTGTCAGTGATACCGGTGAGAAAAATGATTTATAAATTATAATCAATCTGATATATGGAAAAGTCAGATTGGGAAACATGATTTATGTTTGGATTAGCAGTGGTATAAGTAGCTTTTATGATTTAAACTTATAGTCAATCTGAAATATTTTTGAAGGTACTAACTTATACTAAAATTATACTTCAGGATACTAAACAGTACTAAATAAATATTTCATGATCTTAAAAAATTATTTTAGGATCTTAAAAAAAATCTCAAAAGCTCCTAAAAGTAACTTTTCAAATAAATAACTTTTGGCCTATAAGTCTGGTTGGAATAACTTATCAACCAAACATAAAATAAAAAATTCCCATAAGTCCAGTGCATACAATGCATAAGTCCGATTGGAAGCACCCAATCGATATACCAAAAATGCACATTATAATCTAGTGGCATAAAGACCATGTTAATCGTAGACTACGAGTTTAATCCTACTTGAATCTATCATGGTTGGTTTGGTGAGTAAGTTAGTCGGAATAAGCATTTAGTTATCTATAGATGTGATCAAAATTGATAGATCAATCACACACACACACATTAGTGGGTTGACTCTCACGAACTAATATATTAGGAAGAGTTTTAATTTAGAGCTTGAATGTGATAATTTCCAATCATGCATCTATTATTATAATATTCTTTTCTTAATTCAGGGTTTAGCTGACTAATCAACTTTAATGTTCGTGCTTAATTGGAAGAATTTTTCCAGCTCTGATGCTCTTTAATTACTAGGCAGACTCAAAACTCAAGTGTCATAATCAAATACAACTCAGTTTTAGCAGTTCCATTTAAATACTAGGCAGATTGAGACCAATATAATATTATTTTTAAGATTATCATTTCATTGAAAAAGTCGAAAATCACTTATAATTAAGTCCTATATTTTTTTCCCCCATAAAAGTCAAAATGCATTAATACATCAAACGATTGTACATAAAAAAAATCTACCCTCATACAAGAACATGATTGTAGTGAATTTGAAATATGAGCAAGAACAGATTCAACAAATAGAATATACTTAAAATTAAATAAACAAAGGAAGAGGGATATGTCTTTGTATAATACTACTTCCGGTCCTAATTATAAGACATAGTTGACTTTGTTTGGAGAGATTAAGGAAGCTAAATAAGTTACTTAATCATTTCATATATTGTGTATATTTAGATTATATATTAGTTTATTAGTTAAACTAATTACTTTGAAGAAAAAAATAAAAAAATACTCTAAAATAATTTAATTTGCTTCCTTAATTTCTTCAAAAAAGTCAACTATGTCTTATAATTAGGACCGGAGGTAGTATGTTGGAAAAATTTCCTTTGTTCATTCCTCTAGTAGTAATTTCTTTTGGGAAAATGACATCAACGTTTCAATTAATATCAGAAAAGTTTCATAACATATCAATGATAAGTGAAAGAGCCGTCATTAATAAATTATGAGACTTATTTGATACTACCTCCGATCCTAATTATAAGAAAGCGTGTTGACTTTTTTAGAAAAATTAAGGAAGCTAATTAAATTATTCTAGAGTATTTTTATTTTTTCCTCTAAACTAATTAGTTTGACTAATAAACTAATATACTACCTCCGGTCTTAATTATAAGACCTAGTTGACTTTTTTTTGGAGAGATTAAGGAAGCTAAATAAGATACTTAATCATTTCATATGTTGTGTATCCTTAGAGTATATATTAGTTTATTAGTCAAACTAATTAGTTTGAAGAAAAAAATAAAAATAAAAATACTCTAAAGTAATTTAATTAGCTTCCTTAATCTCTCCAAAAAAGTCAAGTAGGCCTTATAATTAGGACTGAAGGGAGTATAATATAAGAATATAAAACATATGATGTGATTAGGTAACTTATTTAACTTTCTTAATATCTCTAAAAAAAGTCAACCCGATCTTATAAGTAGGACTGGTTGGAGTATTATTCTTCTTAATTGAAACCTTAATCTCGTTTTCTCATTTATTCTTGATGCATATCACGAAGATCCTCTCTACAAGAAAAGTTGAAGAGTGAACATTGAAGCGATGCTCTCAAACAATGCAAAAAGCAATCGAAGGCTGATTTAAGACTTTCCTCCATAATAACAGAGACTAAACAGATTGACCCTGAAAGAAAATCCAAAATTTTAATATTTATAAGGCAAAATTTGTCATTTACAAGTTAAAATTAACAAGATATGTTTTCAAATCAAACTTGCGCGTTCGTAAATTAAATTTGTAAACAAATTGAATTCCTTTGACTTGTTGGGGTTTAATTTTCTTATATGTCCTATGTGCAATTTTTTCTTTTAAAAAAAAAAATCTTATCTTTGAATTTTTAAGGTTGACAAGTATTTTCTCTGAACTTTGAATCATCCGTGGATACTTTTTTAATATTTTAATTTTCAAAATCTTACTACGAGACATTTTTGAACATTTGAATTTATAATAAATGCAAATGGATCTTGACTTTTAATTAATACTCCTATGTTGCTTCACCATCAAAACATAACAAATCAATTATTATTTTTCAAAAGAAAGCAAAAAAAAAAGCGTTTCTTAAATTTTAACTGACTTCCCACTGCTCTTGATGTATTTTAGAATAAAAAAAAAAATAACCCCAAGTTGTTAATTTTGTATATATCAAAATTCAAACCTATATAACTTTTACCCAAATCAATTAAGACTGGTATCTTTAAAAAAGGTAAAAGTTACAATTTTCTTTACCATTTTGAATATTACAGTACTCACTATTCTTTCTTTATTTTCTGTAAATAAATCACTGGTTAAAAACAGGTCATAGTTCAATAATGTATTAGTAATTGAACCAAATGTCAGCTAAAAAAAGATAAGTTCACAAAATCAAAGGTTATTAGATGGTTAAAATAACTCATTAATTTAATGACCTTTTTAAATATAATTATCGATCTACTTGACCTATATTTTACTTAATTAACGTTTAAAGTTAATCTTAATTAAGCTAATGACCAGTTGATTAGTTTTTTGATCTAAAGTCAGACGTCAAATATGATGCCAAGTTATTGCCATCAGAACCGTCTCTAGCCTGGAAATTGGATATATTCTATATACATATTAGATTTGGTCAACTCTTAATTTATGTTATATTAATATAAATAAATAAAAATAACTAAAAAGTAAAACCAATATTATTGTAATATCACATACTTGATTTTTAGTTGGAGTAGTACGGAAACTACGTAAGGATCTCATGACCAATTCCTTGTGTTTTAAATATCCTGAGCAAATGAAGGTTCTCATCTCATGGTCAATGCAAAAGAATAATGATATAATATAATGTTCTTAATATATATAATGCATGTAATTAATAATTACAACCGATAATCTGTTGGTTGACGTAGTAAGCAGTCATACTCCTATAAGGAGAAGAATATAAATTCGAATCCTATTAAGCACACTTGTTAAAAGAGATAAGCCGTTTGTGCCTTAAGTTTCGAAAGGAATTATAACTTTAACCAAATTAAAAGAATTTGAGTCTTATAATTTTTTTCCCCATGAACACTAAATAGCATGTGATTATGACATACACAAATATAATTTAACGTTAAAAAAAAAAAAATTTGTACCGCACATATTATATGGTATTTTTCAGGTTCTTGATATAAGACATATTTAGAAACTAGGTCCATTATTAAAACAACTAAAGTTAATATAATTATCATCAACTATCAACTATGAAGTAAAGTAATTGAATAAAATGAACATGCCTATGCTAGTGCTACTTGGGGTCGACGAATGACAAGTGGTTGTTGCTAGTATATCCTATTATAGAGATGAACAATCAGTTAATATTGTTGGGCCCAAAAAAGCAATTAGGAGCTCATTGATTATTGCCCTCACATTTTTTGGGTTCAAACTATGGTACTCGATGAGATTAAAAAAACTGTTTAATTATAGTATATGATGTATATTATTAAATTATACTATGACTCTATCACGCATCTAGAGTTCCTGCTTAAAAAAATCCTATCTTCTCTCATCTGGTGAGAGCTTCTCTCTTCGTTGGCAAGAGTTTCCCGGTTCTCTGTTGGGAATCTGTTTGGTGAGTCCCCTCTCGAGTCGACGACCCCCTCTCCTTCTTCTTCTTCTCTCTTTTTGGGTGTTGGCCTTTTTGGTGTGTTGGAGGTATGGAGGTAGGCAAAGTAGTGAGGCTTCGGCCTTGAAGAGTGTTGTTTTAAAGCTGGATAGTGATGGTGCTGATGTGGGAGGGACTTTAGTCGGTAAAATAATCTCCGGAAAAAGCATGAATATTCCCACTATTTTCTCTATGATTAAGAAGGGTTGGCAGGTGGATAAAGAGCTTGAGATTCATGAGCTTGACCGCAGTAAATTGGTGTTTCTCTTTCGGTTTCAGGATAAAAGTGATGTTCTCCGCATTCTAAAAGGAAGACCTTGGTCAATAATGGGTTGTTTGCTAGTCTTACAGAGATGGGAGGAGTTCATGGTTGTGGAAGATGCAAATTTCGAAGAGGCTCCTTTCTGGATTCAGTTTCATGGCCTGCCTTTGGAAGCCTTTGACGAGTCTAATGCGAGGATTCTGGGCGACGTTGTTGGCGAGACTCATGTATGAGAAACCCAAGCTAGAGGGTCGTCTAGGGCGAGGCTTTATCAGAGTAAGATCAGTTATTAAGTTATGTGAGCCCTTAGTTCCGGGATTCTGGGTCCCAAGGGGGAAAAGAGATCCAGCGTGGGTTTCGGTTAAGTATGAACGGCTTCAGCATCTTTGCTATCTTTGTGGTAGAATCGGTCATGAAAGTAGGGGATGCAAATATCCTTCGGCTGGCAAGAACAAAGTAACAGAGCAATATGGCTTTGGTAGCTGGATGGGAACAGTGGCTGTGCGCACTATGGAGGAGGAGTCATTGTGGTTCTTAAAGAAGGATGGTGCGAAGGATTTGAAGTGGAGGACCCAGATCGTGGATATGGTGAATCTCCGTCAGAAAACAGTGAACTTCGCCGGACTGGTGGAAGAAATCCCTCTGGGTGTGATCGATTGCTAGACGACTCCATCCCTGCTCGTGGTGATGCACGGTCGGACGGTGTGAGCACCCACCCGAAGACGCAGCTCCTCCGACGGAATCCATACCCAACGGTCATGTATGGGACCGAGGCCGGCCCGGTTGACATTGTCGGCGCGAGATACCTAACCCGAGGGTGCAAAAGGCGTTATGGGCATTACCGAAAGAAGCGTGGGAGACATCGCTGCGGTTTGCAACGTGAGTCTTGATCATGATATACACGGGACTCAAGTGGGTCTATGGTTTTGGATGTATGCAAGGTGGGGCCGGATATCTCAATGGTTAAAGACCTTGGGCCTTTGTTGTTGGGCCGGACGCATGGGATAGCATTAGCGGCTAGGTGTCCCAATTCATTTAATAGGTCAGGGACTTGGACTTGAATAAAGCAAGTATTGGGCATGTAAATCACGTGATTTGTTGAGGATTTTTGAAGATGGAAGATGATAAGGAGATGGGCCTCCTCTTTTGGGCCGAATGGTTAATGATGTTAAGGGTTTGAATGAATTTTCCTTTTCTACTCGGGCTTGAAGAATTTTTAAATGATAGTGAAATACCCTCCCATACTACCACCCTCTCTTTGTCTCGGTCCCTCCCCTTTGCAATCTATGAGCGCTTTGTTCCAATTCAGCCAACAATTTTCCCTTTAGTGGAACTTGAAACGAGAAGCGTTGGTGGGGAGATGGGAACTCCTGTTTCTCATTCTAAGGTGCTACCTTACAAGGTGGAATTTCCTGAAGAAGATCCGATTCACAAGTCGATTGTTCCTTTTAATGGGCTATCCCCCATATCTGCTGTCTCGCTTGGTTTAAAGGGGATTAACCTCAAAAGACCTCTTGATGAAGAATTTGGTGTGGAGAAGAGCAAAAAATGCAGGAAATTATTTGTTGAACCCAATATGGAACCAGATAAGGGAAAGGAATCTGCGGCCCACTTTGTCAAAATAGGAAAGGAAGAAACTTTCGTTCGGTGAAAAGGTATCTCGCGACGTCCGAGTACTAATGATAATAAGAAGTCACTTGGTAATTCTCGTAGCCTCTATTCCATTTGAGATTGACTTTCCGAGAACTTGATGAATGAAGACAATGTTTACAAAGAGGATCTGGAGATGACATCATCTCGAAACGCCGGTGGTTGGATGGGACCAACCACCGGTTCGCATGAATCATTAGCGGAACCGCCAAGGCTTGGGGGTTGCCTTGACAGCTAGAAACTTGAAGGAAGAATGCTTCCGAAAAAAAACCTCATTTAGTCTTCTTAATGGAGACTAAACAGAAAGCGAGATACGTAAGAAAGGTAAGACGTAGATGTGGCTTCAATGAAGAATGGATAGTGAATCCGATTGGAAGAAGTGGGGGCCTGGCTCTATGGTGGTCGGATGTGCTTACGGTTAACATACTATTCTCATCTCCGAATATTATTTATACTAGTGTGATGTCTGCTACTTTTTCTACTCCAGCATATATTACTTTTATTTATGGACCTACTGATGAAGATGATAGAATGTTATGCTGGCAAGAGATCCGGAGAATTAGTAACAATATTAGGTCTTCGTGGTTGTGTCTTGGGGACTTTAATGACATCCTATCCCAGAGTGAGAAGTGTGGCGGTTTGCCCGAGCACGGAGGAAAATTCTGAATTTTAAATGTTTTGTGTCGATTGTGAGTTAGAGGATTTGGGTTACAATGGTTCCGGCTTTACGTGGTGTAATAATCGTGATAGCCCGGATACTATTCATGAACGTATCGATAGGGCCTTGGGCAATTTGCGATTGAGAGAGCAATTCCCGACTCTCCGGGTCTTTAATATTGATCCGGCTAGATCCTCGATCATCATCTCTTGTTTATCCAATGCCGATGATGAGGAGTATAAGAAGACTTGGGCCTTTCGTTTTGAAGTTTGCACAGGCCGCTCATGGTCACTTTATTAAGGTAATAAAAGATAGTTGGCGGACCTTTTAAAGCGGGATAATTCATCTTTGGAGTCCTTTCTAGGCAATTTGGAAAGGTGCAAACTGAATCTTATTTCATGGAGTAAGAAGGAGTTCCCCAATAGTGCAAAGCGTATTGATCTTTTAAAGGCTTATTTGGCTGAGTTAACACTAAAAGAGCGAACTCCTGATGTTGCTAGAGGGATTCTGGAGGTTAAAGGTAATCTGGATAGTTTACTGGAACTAGAAGAACATTATTGGTGGCAGCGCTCTCGGATCAATTGGTTAACAGCTGGTGACAAAAACTCTCGTTTCTTTCATGTATCCACTATCAAGAGGAGACAAAGGAACCGAATTTCTTGTATTAAAGATGATGTGGGCAACTGGTTAATGGAGAAGGATGCTATCTCTCAGAATATTGCCAGTTTTTTTCAGAATCTTTTTTCTACTTCTGGTACTCAACCAACGGGTGCTGTCTTGAACTGTATTGATCCTACAATTACTGAGGAAATGAATCACAGTCTTATGTTACCTATTTCGAGGGAGGAGATTAAATCCGCTGCATTTAGTCTTGGGAGTACAAAGGCGCCGGGACCTGACGGTTTTTCCGGTACATTTTATCATTCTGCTTGGTCTGAAATTGGTGATTCTGTTTGTTCTATGGTCAATGATATTTTTGCAGTTCATTCTGTTTTAGATGGGATTAATATGACTAACATCTCTCTTATCCCCAAGATTCATAAACCGGAACACGTTTCACAGTTTCGCCCTATTGGACTTTGCAACTTCTCGTATAAAATCATTTCAAAAATTTTGGCCAATAGGTTGCGACCTTTGCTTGATGTGTGTATCTCCCAGAATCAGAGTGCATTCGTTCCTGGCCGCTGTATTCATGATAATATTATTATAGCGCATGAGGTTTACCATTACCTTCGCCGTAAGTACTCGGGAGGTAAGTATGAGTTCTCCCTTAAAATGGATATGAGTAAGGCTTATGGCCAAGGGTCGAGTGGGACTTCATTGAGAATGTCTTATTGCGGTTTGGTTTTACGTCGGGAGTGGGTGTCTCTTGTTATGAAATGTGTGCGTTACGGTAGCTTAAATATCTGTTTATCCGGTGAAAATGTGAAATCTTTTATTCCTACTAGAGGTATTCGGCGGGGAGACCCCTTTCGCCATATCTGCTTCATCATTGTTCTGAGAGGTACTCTCTTTTATGATTAGTAAGAGCCGGAAAGGATAAGCGGCTTTTAGGTATTAAATTGAGTAATGGGTGTCCGGTTCTTACTCACAGTTTTTTTGCTGATGATGCCCTCTTATATATGCATGCTAGTCATAGAAATTGCATTAATTTGGCTAATATTTTGGATTTGTACTGCGCAGCCTCAGGTCAGGTTATTAATCTTGATAAATCCAGTATTTTTTTCTCCTCTAACACTCCTCCTATAGTGAGAAGTATGGTGAGCAGATTGTTGAACATCCTAGTAACAGAGGATCCGGGAACATATCTGGGCATTCCTAGCATTTGGGGGAAATCTAAACATCAGGCCTTGGCTTATATCAGAGAGCGAGTAGCGAATAAAATCCAAGGATGGAGTCATTCCCTGCTATCCTTCTCCGGTCGTGAAGTAATGATCAAAGCGGTTATCCAGGCAATCCCGATTTACCCGATGAACTGTTTCAGATTCCCCATTAAGACTTGTAAGGAGATCAATAGCCTTATAGCTAACTTCTGGTGGGATGGCAATGCCTTTGGAGGCAAGACCCATTGGAAATCTTGGGAAGCTATGACCAGTAGTAAGAGTTCTGGAGGGATGGGATTTCGGGACCTCTTGATGATGAATGATGCCCTCTTGGCTAAAACGGCTTGGAGGCTTATGACGAGGCCTCTTGACCTTTGGGCTCGGGTGTTAAAAGGTGTGTACTTCCCTAAACAAAACTTCATTAATGCGGAGATAGGCTATAAGGCTTCTTGGTGTTGGTCTAGTATCCTAGATGGCAGAAATTTCCTCAAGAAGGATCTAAGGTGGGACATTGGGGATGGTACGGCTATCAGAATATGGGGAGACCCTTGGGTATCAGGAGCTAGTTTCCCTGAGAGACCTAAGACCACCGATATTCCGATTATCTTAAATGGTAGAGTCTGTGATTTGATAACTGATGGGCGGTGGAACCTTTCGCCTATTGACCAATATGTAGCTCCTGAAGTCAAGAAGGCAATTTATAAAATCCCTATCCCCTCCAATGGGCTGGAAGACAAATTGGTGTGGACTGGTGCCAAGAATGGAGTGTATACGGTGAAGCTGGGCTATCATTGCCGGAAAGATTGGAAATCTGCTAATGTGGATAGGGGCGGCTCTTCGACCATCATTCACACTTCATCGGAACTCCATTTGGAAGATAAAAGTGATCCCGCGTGTACAACAGTTCATATGGCGGCTTTTGAGTAAGGCTGTTGCCACCAAGTCCGCACTGTTTCGACGAAAGAGGTCCCAAGATAGCCATTGTCCAGTTTGTGCTAATGCCGAGGAAACTATCGAGCATGTATTTTTCCATTGCCCCTGGACGCGATGCATTTGGTTTGGCTGCTCGCTCGGGGCTAGAGTTGATGTCTCCACTGTATCCAACTTCAGTGCATGGTGGATCTTGATAACAGGTACCTCTCTGCTGAGTAAGCATGACATTTCCTTTATTTGTTGGCTTCTGTGGTTTATCTGGAAGGCCAGAAATGAAATGACCTTTGACCATAGGCAGCCAAACCCGAGTATTGTGATTGAACTGGCTCGGAAAAGTAATTTTGATTTTTGGGCTAACTGTGCTAAAGGGGTCGAGAACCTTTCTTGTCGAGGGCGTGATAGTCCGGCACTATTTGGTTTCCCCGACACGAGGCGGCCTTAAAATTAATTGTGATGGAGCCTTTTCTTCCTATGAGAAAGATCTTTAATTGGGGTTATTTGTCGCGATTTTGTCGGCTCCTTTAGATGGGGGTTTGTGGATAAAGTCAAATCCATTTCTCGCTTTATGATTTGAAGCCTTAGCTCTAAAGAGAGCCAACCCGCTTCTAGCTTTGGACCTAGGTCATGATATGGTGATTTTTGAATCGATCCTCCTCTGCTTTCTTGTGTTAAGGCCAAGCTACCGGACTTGTATGACCGGAAGTGTAGGAGTATTATCCAAGATGTTATTAGTCTTTTGTCTTCTAAGGTTGGGTTCTCGTGTCCTTTTCCCGAGAGGGGGCAACAAATCTTCAGAGATCTCCTTGCGGTGATGCTTATAAAGGAGTGTGCCTGTTGGGTGGGTTTCGCAACCAAAGACCCGCTTTGTTATCTCTACTAACCCCGGAGGCTCGAAGACCTTTGCTTGATGTTGATAATCCTTCGCTTACAGTTTTCTTGAATGGTGGCTAGCCTGATTTCTTTCCTAGTTTATTTTATGTTTTTGTATTTCTCTTTCTGTTGTATTTGTTTGTTGTTTGTTGTAGTTGTTTTGCTCCTGTTGTAGTTGTTTGTTTTTGTCCCTGTTTTGCTTTTTGTTATTCAGGCTATTGTTATTTAGTCTTCTCTTTGTAATCGTTTTGTCTGTGCTATGAATAGAACTTCCTTTGACCAAAAAAAATAATTTAAATTATACTATATCAATCAGACAAATTAATATGAAAAGAATAATAAATATATATATTTAAATAATTTATTTAACTTCATAAGTCTCTTCAAAAAATCAAATGATTTTTATACTTAGGAATTAGGATTAGAAGTAGTATAATATAAATTAAATCGTCAAAACATAGAGATAGGGTCCTGAGTCATCTTCCATAGGGTCAATATCTTTTTGACTGGTTAAAAAAGAAAGAAAGAAACTTTGGAAATCAATTTTATAAATCAAGCAAATTTTTTTTTTTAAAATTTTAATATGCCAATATAATTGAGTTAGATTTGAGTATTATTGGACTTAATTAGAGATAGCTCTCTTAAAAACGTTTTCTGAATTTGCACGGATTCGTATTCATATTAATTTGAACCATAAAAACTCCTTTCACTATGACTAAAATCAATTATTGTCTAATTATCCTATCTGAAGAACGCCTTAATGTTCATTTACATTAAAAGCATGATAAACTGAAGCATACAAGCAAGCATACTGTAGCACCCGAAATTTAGAAAACATGGAGCCACTATTAAATTTTAAAACAAACATAATCATCGATTTTTTTTTTTTTTGAAAAATAAAAACCAAATAAGGTTCTAAAGTCGTTTATGCGTGGGGAAGGTGTTAAGCACCTTACAGCACTTGTTCATAAGAACGGTTATCATAAGTCAATTATTTAAAATGAATATGATCTTTAATTTTATTATAATTACCTAAAGAAGAAAATAAAGTAAGAAAATATTTACAAAAAAAGAAAGAAAGAAATTTATAGAGGAAAATTTGTTTATTTACAAAGTTGGACTTAACCTAGGAAGAGAGCATAGAACCTATGTAATGCATTTTTTTTTTAATTTTTTGTTTACAGGACTTTCTAATTTGACCCCATCACAGATTTTTTTTAATTTTTTTTCCTACAAGTAATTTCCTAATTGAAACTTGTCAGTATAGATTAGAGATATTTTTGAAATTATATATTTTTTTCTTCTTTATAGTGACTCCACACTAATTTTCCTAATCCAAATATTAATCAACATCAATGAGATGAATTATTGTGAAATTTGTTGTCATTTACTACAAACATTTAATAATAATTATTTTTCAAATTTTAATTATAATCCAACCACCATCAATATCATTTTCTTATTAATTTAGATGTGTAAGCATGAAGTAAGATTTTTTTAGTTTTTATTGTTTTGTGTGTTGGGCCACACAAAGTGTGTCCTTCATAAAAAAGAAGAAGTAGTACCATTTAATTAAGAGTTGCTTTTCATTTTGCAGAAAACACTAGAACTTTTGAAACTGTAAAAGTTGGAAAATGTCAATCACTAACTCGGTAAAATGACAGCAACAATAATTGAATTTTATTGCCAAATTTTAAAAAAGAATAATTGATTTTAAAAAAACGAAATGAAGTTTTTTCCCTTGTTTCCGATTCTATAATTAATTTACCTTTGACTTTTACCAGGGTTGACTGTAAAATAACACACAAGGTGGAAAAATAATAATGACGTTCGTAGAAAAATAAAATACGAAAAATGCTATTGAGATAAAAGAAACTGTACGTTCAGCGGCATAATTCATGCATATATAATTTTCTTTTGGTGGAAAAATAATATCGAGTTAAAAAAAAGACTTTAGGAATATAAGTAAAAACACAAGCCAATTAAATCATTTTTTTTAATTTATAGATCAATTCTCAAAAAAAATTTATAGATCAAACATTTTGTGTGTGTGTGTGTGTGTTTTTTTTTTTTTTGTACGGGCATGAGTATGAATGTGTGTATATAATATATAGGTCACTCAGAAGAATTGAGGCCTTGTTTCCTACTTAATGTGTTTTGGTATGGGCCTAACTTCAAACCTATTTGGGCCTTAAGCCCATATTTAACTTTAAGATGCCACTAGCCTGCTACTGTGATAACAAATTCTCTTCTGCTCATTTCGATTTTTAATATAAGATATATTTAGAGAATTAATTTTAATTCTAAATATAAGAAAAATTATTTATATTTATCAATATTTTCTTAATTTACCGTTATTGATATTCACTCAATAATAATCAAAGAGGAAAGTGAAGAAGGGATTAAAGAAAGATTACTAGGGTGTTTTTTAAAATATATGTTATATTAACTAACTTCCTTAATATAATCAAATTATGTAAATTATGTAAATATTTGTTATAGGAGGAAACAAGACTTATCTTCCCCTTCTCCATGTGTTGTGTTCCCTGAAAATAATAATTAAAATAATCAATGATCAATGAAGTGCAGTGCACGGGAAAAAGGTACGTCTATTTCCGAATCATCTGAAATGGCTAATAAAAAAAGAAAAGCAGTCCTGGGATTAATAAGACGAAACAAAGAAAAGCCAAAGGAAAAACAAACTCAAAGCAATTAAACTACACCAAGATGCGAGCTGGAGAGATAAGTACCATCAGCACTAGCACTATCGAGAGCCTTCTAGGTATCCAAGATTACAAGAGAAATCAAAGGAAGTGATGGTTGTAGAACCTAGCCAAGAGGGAACACTCCCTTCTAAAAGTAAAGGATAAAGAGAACCCAACCTTGAAGACAAGAAGACTTAAAATGTCCTCAATAATACTCGGGCTTCTCTATATTCCACCATAACAGGTGCTTTGGATTCAATGTTGCAGACAATCCGTTTTAAAGGATAGAAGGAAATTACCCCATCCTTGTATTTTATTTGCAACTCGTTCTCGAATATATGCCAAGATATCGTCCAGGATCATTTGCAGCCGGAATTCCCAATATTTGTCCCACCATAGATTTGACTTCCTCAGGAGTATTGGCGAAGAAGAAGGTACTTGATTTATCAAGGTTAGCTAACTAACTTAAAGCAGAGGAATACATATGAAGAATCTTTGCTAACTGTTTGCAATTCCACTTACTTGCATTCATATAGAGAAGTGAGTCGTCTGCAAAGAAAGTATGAGTAAGTGTGGGATAAGTATGACTCAATTTCACCCCTTTAAGCTGCCTATTCTGAACACTCTTGGTAACCATAATAGAGAGCATCTCAACAACCAGTATGAACAAGTATGGTTAGAGGGGATCAGCTTCACGGAGACACAAATATTAAGTCTCACAGAATTCACACATTGCATAATGAGCGACACCCATTCTGTGCAAAACCCATATTGAATCAAGATCGTTCCAAGAAGTCCCACTCTATTCGATCATATGCTTTACTATATCCATTTTAAAAGCAAATTCATACTTTCCTCCCTTCTTCTTACGTCGAAGATGATGATATACCTCATGCCCGATGTTATCATTAATACTTCGCCTGGTACAAACGCACTCTGACTCTATGAGATACATGCATATAAGAGTGGTTTCATTCTGTTAGCCATAATCTTAGAGATGATTTTGTAAGAGAAATAACATAAACCAATGGGTCAAAAATGAGAAACATGCTCACGTTTTTCTACCTTGGGAATAAGTGTCACATTAGTCTCATTAATCCCATATAGCTTTGTTTTCCCAACAAAAAAATCATGTACCAGTAAGAGTATAGATTCTCCAACCTCAGACCATGCAGACTGATAGAATTTGCCTGAGAAACCGTCAGGGCCTGGGGCTTTTGAACTCCCAAGGCTAAACGTTTCAACTTTGACTTTCTTCAAAGTAAACAACATCATAAGCCTTTGATTCATTTCCAGTGTAATTCTCGATTCAACTTGACCCAGAACTTCTTCTATCGGTCTCGTGCTTGACGCCGTGAAGAGTTTTTGGTAGAAGATTACAATATTGAGCATAATTGCATCCCTTCCCATTAGCAAGTTGTCTGAATCATCTCTAAGACACACAAAGCTATTAATTTGTCTCCTTTTAATAGTTGAAACAAGAAAAAACCGTGTGTTCCTATCTCTAGCTTCCAACCAATTAATGCGTGAGGACGAGAGATGAATTGGTACTTACATCTGGGGGGGCACCAATTGTTTCTTACTAGCTACCTGAAGATAATGAGCATGTAAGGTCCAATTTCCTCGAATTTAAAAGCCCGAGACCTCCAATGATGTTCCAAGCAACATTTAACCAATAATAAATGGTGATCCGACCCCACAGGATCTATGTATAACACCTGGAGATTTTGAAACCACTCTCTTGGGTGAACATTACCTAACGCCTTGTCTAATCTTTCCCGTATAGTTTCCTGCCCTTCATGGTTATTACACCAAGTAAATTGATATTCATTATATCCCAAGTCATCAAGTTCACAATCGGTAAAAAAACATTTAAAATTTAGAATTTCCTTCTGGGATTTTGGGTTACCCCCATACTTCTCATATTGAGATAGAATATCATAAAAATCTCCTTGACGGAGCCAGGAGCAACTAACATCTTAATCTTCGAACCTCATGCCAACATAATAGTCGTTCCTCCTCCTTTGGTGGGCCATAAATGAACGTAATATATTGAGGAGGAGCAAATGCATCTATCACAACATTAGTATGAATTATATTAACTGATGAATACAGGACATTTATAGTTGCCGAATATGACCACCAAATTGCAAGACCCCTACTTCGGCCTACAAGATCCATTATCCATTTCTTTGAGAAGCCACATCTCTCACAAACCTTTCTCACCACCCCGGCCTTTTGTTTTGTCTCCATCAAGAAGACACTTTTGGGTTTTCTTTGGAAACATTCTTCCTTCAAGTTCTTGATTGTCAAGGCAACCCCCAAACCTTGATAGTTGCACGCTAAGAGATTCATTATGAACAGTGGTTGGTCCCATCCAACCGCCGATGTTTTGTGAAGAGGAAATTGCTTGTTCATATTTCTCAGTACCATCTGAGACCAGCCATGTTTTTGGGAAATCTACTTTACCAACCACTACACTGGAACTAGCCATACATGTTCTGCCCTCAGCATTCAAACGTCGAAGATGTTCTTTTAGAGTGCAAAAGTTCTTACGTCTACCTCGTTGAGCTAGGACTATTGCTCTGTTTGGATGAACTGGAGTCTCCTATTCGTCAAAAGAAAGCTTTCACCTTTGCTTTGCTTATCTAAGTCCTTATTACCTTCATATGGCCTTTTTAATTGGATTCCATTGAGCTGTATTGCAACTGCTGAGATGGGTGAAAACTCACAATGTGGGACATTTGCATTACGATTAGCCTCACCATCACTTGGGAAGTCCACTCTATAACTCCCATGCTGGGAAATTGACCAAAATAAGAAAGAATTTTTTTTACCAGATTAAAGTAGATTGGAAACATTTTACTAAAATAATGCAGTTAGTGGCGCATGGCAGACTCACGCCACTAATAACGTAAAAGAGGTTCACGCCACTGACACATACTGACAAATTTTGTGTCAGTGGCATGAATGTTATTGACGCCACTAGGTGGCGTGAATAACATCCACACCACTAGGTGGTGTGGATATGGGACAATCAAACCCACTTAGTGGGTCGATTCCATATAATAATAAAAAAATTTAATTAATATTGAATATAATATTAATATTAAATAATAATAAATGATAAAAAAAGTGGAATAATTTAAAAAGCTCTACTTCACTTAATTTGAAGTCAAAAGAAAGACACGGGGGATCTGTTGTTATAACCAAATTATACCGCGTAATCTTTTAAAAAGCGTTCTTAATGAGTTATTTCACTCCATGCTTTCTTTCTTTTAACTTCAAATTAAATGAAGTAGAGCTTTTTAAATTATTCCACTTTTTTTTATCATTCATTATTATTTAATATTATTATTATTATTTTTATATTTAATATTATATTTAATATTAATATTATATTCAATATTAATTTAATTTTTTATTTTTTTATATGTAATCAGATTGTCTCATATCCACGCCACCTAGTGACGTGGATGTTATTCACGCCACCTAACTGACACAAAATTTGTCAGTATGTGTCAGTGGCGTGAACCTCTTTTACGTTATTAGTGGCGTGAGTCTGTCATGCGCCATTAACTGCATTATTTTGGTAAAATGTCTCCAATCTACTTTAATCTGGTAATTTTTTTTTTCTTTCTTATTTTGGTCAATTTCCCCTCCCATGCTCCCTCAGTCTCACTGTGTCTCCTTCATCAGTTTGCTCGTTTAGGTTTTGGGTATCTCGTGTTGGTGGGCCTTTAGTTGGCTTGCCATCTTTTGGCCCAACAAATCAAAGGGTCGTCTTTGTCTTCAGATTGCATGGGATTCTCCTTATGTGTCTCCCTAATAGAATCATTCACAATTATTACCTCAGGATCCGTTACAATCATTGGCGCAGACTTTGGTGATTTCTGACCATGGTCATCTATGATTACCTTATTATTACCACAAAGTTTGTAGTGCAATTTGCACTACAAACTTTGTCTTATATTTAGAACCGGAGGAATAACATTTATATTAATTCCTAAAACCTCGCTCTCCTTCCGTGAATCTCACGCTAGTACCAGGTTGCCCGAATTAGCAATTAGACCTCCCAGAGCACTAGACCATGCAGCGGAGCTCTGCTGCCACTAAGCTGTACTCCATCCCAACCCTTCTTATAAACTTGTTGTGTATCCTCATGGTCTACCTTTAAGGATACAAACATAATCTTCAGGCTTCTCAAATCTAAAGAGGAAGATGAGTTGGCTGACTTGGCTCCTATCGAGATCATGGACTTCCAACGTCTCATCCAATTTTACCACCCTTTCTTGATCCTAGAGGCCATCGTTGGGATGTTTAAATTCTTCATTGTTATTATTTTTCTGGCTAAGGCATCTCCACGTTTCTCACCCTTCCGTTCTTCTTTCAAAACTACCTCCTTTGGTTTTTTCATTCCACTACTCTGACCTACCTCCATACCTCCAAGAACCTCCACCAAACACACACACCCACTCTCAAGAAGAAAAGAAAGAAGGAAATAGATAGAAGATGAGGGAACAAAGAAGATGATCGGCATTCAAATAACACCGACAACAATGGCATACTAGGCGAACCTCACAGACTCTCACAGGCGGAGAGGGAAAGGGCTCTCACTATAGAAATAACAATAATAAAAAAAGCTCACATTCAAACGTACATAGTCTAGCGCCATTATATAATGTAAATGATTCTATTAGATATGATTTTTTTTTTAGTTTAATCTTAGGTTACACTAATTACAATAAAAAGGTAAGAAATTATTTTCTTAATTTTTTTTTGAGAACAGAATTTACAAATTTCTTAATCAAATAGCAGCGCCATAAATAGTTTCTTATTTTTCTCCACTATAAAAAGAAAGGCAAGAAAGAAGAAGAGAAAGTATTGAACCTAAATAGTTTAGTGGCACTAATGGCATTATAATCTAAACTTTCCAATTGGCCAAAAAAATACACTTTCCATATTAAAACGGCATTTGGACTTTATGGAAAAATATGTTTTTGACTTTCGTTACAGCTTGCAAGCAAAGGCATCAATCTTTTGTTTAATTGCTGTTACAAAATTACTATAAGCTTTTTTTGTGCGACAAAAACTAGTCAAATGCAGACAAAATATTTAGCTTTTTGAAAAATACTCCGGCCCTCCCTCCTTAAATGAAGAAGCTTAGATAACTAATTTGAAAATATTGAAAAATTAATTAAATTAGTTATATATACAAAAAAAAATTGTGTTGATTGTCAAAAGGTACCTTTTTAAATTATTTAAATTGAAAATTACTCCCTCGATAAAAATACCTTTAACATGTACAATTAATAGGGGTGATTAAAAAAAATATGAATTTGAGAGACGGAATGAATTAAGGTCTTATTTAAGGTCAATTCAAACTCGTGAGTTTAAGAAAACTCATGATGACGTAAACACGTATCGTGGAACTTGAAGCGTAAACTCGTAGAGTTTACTTTTATCATTAAATAGGTATCTATAGTGTATAATTAAATAATTAAAATATAAAAAATGACCCAAAAAAAGGATCTAAATATATTTTAAGAAAAGACACCCATGAAAGAAAAAGATTTAAATCTAAATAATTGAAATTAAGTACATCAATATTCATAATGTACCATGCTTAACAAATAAATTTATATAAAATTATATACGAAGCTATTGAATATAATCAAATAGATAAAATTAACACGAGTTTAAAAGTGAATTAACATGGTTTTGTAAGTTAGGAATATAAAAATGGTAAACACAGTGTTAAAACTCGCGAGTTTATGAGTTTATGACTAGCACAAGTTTACCAGTGACTTGACTCGATTTTATAAGGTAGAAATGTAAAAACGGTAAACTCGGAGAGTCAACTCGTGAGTTTGACAACAATGGTCTTGTTATATACCACTCTGGTCCTATTTATAAGTTCCTTTTGACAAAAAAAGTTAGCCTTATTTATAAATCCCTTTTGACCAAATAAATGAGATTGTGACAATTTTGCCCATATCAATTGTACCAATGAAAATAGAGAGAGAAGAAAGAGTTGAAAGGTACCCATTCATAAATGAGGGTAAAGTTGAAAATTTACCCTATAATCATTGAGCTAACTACCTATCTTTAGTATGTATGATTTGGTTAAAAGGAACTTATAAATAAGACAAGAGTGGTATATTTATAATCATGACAAATCTTTTTACTAATTCTTAAAAACTGGACGGAATAATTTTCTAAAGAAAAAGACGGCCGAATCAGACTAGTCAGTTGTTTGTTAGTAGCTGTGGATTAGTTAATCCAAAAGAAAACGACGGCCCATGGCCAAAGAGACCATTGACGGCCACCAAAGACTTGATAAACCTCCTTTTTATATTTAATCCTTTGTCCTGAGAGCTGGTCTCAGCCCCAAGGTTGGTCAATGCACAATACTTTAATTCATATATATCCTTTAAAAAAGTTAACACCAATATTTTTTTTTGGCCCGAATATATCAACATCAATAATTATATCACGTAAAATTTATTATGTGTCCTAATTATTTAATAAATATTTTCGAAGTTAATATATCAAATCGATCCATATAAAATCCATATTAAGGATAGCATTCACAAATTGTAAGCAATATTGTTCATTTTGTTATTAGATCCAATATATCATGTGTATCTCATTTAATCATTATAAAAATTTAGACAAATGCATACTATTAATAAATTATACTACCTCCTGTCCTTATAATATTAAGGATAGGATTTGAACTATAAAGTGAATCATCTTAATTAGATGGATCTTGTTTTATGAACTATATTTAAATTAGATAGTGAATATTATATTAAGGACCAGTAGCTAGGCGAGAATTTAATAATTAGTTAGATGACAGACAGATAAGAGGTCAACCGTCCCTGTGGTCTGTCCTGAACAAATATGGCTGCATCTAACATTTGTTCGATCTGAATATTCATTGATTAGACTTGGCATACATTTGATCCATGTTTATTTGGTGATTGTTAAATGTCTTTAGTGACATGCCTAAAATGAAGCAAGCTTCTTCGAGTTTCATATATATATATATATATATATATATAGCTCCTTTTAAAAGATCGGATTATTAGAGGCCAGAGGGATTCATTCACCTGAATTAATACTGGAAAAAACTACACCACCATTGATGAGATCAAAGCTTCAAATTAAGCTGTGCAATGGAATTAACAATGGAAGATACACATATTCGCCAATCTGATGAAAATAAAAGTGAAACGAAAAAGACAGCAATGTCGGAGAAAAGTTTCAGGATATTTTTAACAGAAAACTTGATGATAATTAATCATGATAAATATGACCTATGTATATATAATGTTCTAATTCCTGCAGAAGCAACAAAAAAACCTAGCAAACACACTTGTGGTGGTTTTGGCCTTGTTCTTGTTTCTTGCTTCACCAGTACTGATCTTATTACTATTTCTCGTCGTCTTCATCGTCATGATCTTGTTCATCACTGTGTTCTTCAACGACGACGACGACGACATCGATCTGCGAACCGTTTCACGATGAGATGAAGAGTTCTTTGAAGAAGAAGCTGCTTGGAATGGGAATATCATCCAGTGCCTTTCAATGACATGAGTCACAGACACCAGTTCATACGAATCATACAATGGACTCCCACAATCCCATATTGACTTTGTTGGTGCTGATGATTTCTCTGTAACTTTCTCCTTCTTCTTCACTCTTGTTTCTTCAGATTTCATGTCGCTGATTTGGTCCTCCTTCGACGCTTCTTCTTCTTCTGGTCTTACCCTCGAATCTGCCATCTCTCTGGTTTTGAGTTTTATTGTGCAGCTGGTTGGTTCATTTCCGAGAGCTTATACTATGCCACATATATATATAAATGCAAGAGGGCATGTGTTGTGTGTGAACGTCTCTCTTTGACCATGGAATTATCTGGCAGCAATTGAAGGTTAATGATGTAACTGAACATTGTATTTTTTAAATAATTTTTCGGTTTAATATAGATTATTGCAATGGATTGACAAGAAAAGAAAGTGACAATATGAATTCAATCACATGGCCCGCCATTCATGACTCAGAAGACCAAATTGCAATTATGGTTTTTAATTCCGACAGTTAATATGCGGTGTTCTTCAATATCTGAGACTTTGACCTCTCTACAATTAACCGTTTTCTACCGTTACAATTAAAAGAATTGACACTATTATGTTCGTATATAGAGTTTAATCGGAATTTGGTTTCATTCCATGTAGTTTCAAATGGTGGTTTTTGGTTCCTATATTTTCAATAAATTAGTCTATGTTAACAGTGCTAACTTTTAGTTAAAGACGTTAAGTGTAGGGTCAAAACTAAAACTAGTTAAAAAAGTATAAAGACAGGAGGAATTTTGGTTTTGGTTCTTATACTTTTTAATGAATTTTAGTTTTAGTATTTATGCTTTGCGACATTAAAAATCAAACCAAAATATTGTAAAATTATAAGGACTAAAAATTATCACGATGCGAAATTATAGGAACCAAAGTTAAAATTTAATTAAACTATAAGGAGTAACACAGATAGTAACCCTAATTAAAATTATAAGTGTGTTTTGCGTGTGTATCGCATAGATCAATATGATTGCTATGTTCTGCTAGCAGTTAATCATCCGGAAATTATATTTATATTTTTCCATCTAATAACAATATTCTATTTTTTGTGAATTCACTCACTTGGAGAGAAATAAATTTCCTACATCCGTTGGATGAAAGACACGAGGATTATTTTAATTAAAGACTTTCAAATTTTAATATATATGTAAACAAGCACATGCAAACACCTATTTTTATATCAAAAAAATTAAGGTGAGTTGTGTTTAAGAATTCACTAGGGTTGGTGCATATCTTTAAATTCAAGTAATACTTATAGAAATATTCAACAAAATATCACATTGGTAGTGAGATTTCAACCTACAACGTTATGAGTTATTAGCCGAATCTTCACCAATGGACCAACCTTTATATGCACTATCTTTTTGGCTAGACATAAATATTTTTTATAAAAAACAATTATGTTTGAGATACTATTGGATACGAAATATAAACACTTATCCTAGCAGAGATTCAAACGCCAATAAATAAATTAGATTATTTGGTTTTAAGGCCCAAACATGTTTTAAGGCTTGAGCGCTTGAGCTCACACCAAACATGAGCTACTGTTTGTTGGGCCAAGAATTTCAGATATGACATTATATTCTTAAGGTGGTCAAGGGTTCTTTCTTTAAAAAACAAAATAAAAATTGAGGGGCATTTTGATAAAAGCAAAATATTTCAAAATATCAGAATAGTCCCTTGAGACCTATTTATCATTTTTATCTGTTAACATACTTTTTGAGATTTTTCAAATTTAAATGGTATTTATTTCAAATTTTCCCTTTTTAAATTAAAGGATTAAAAAGAAAACTAAATTTTACACCCCATGTAATTCATGGTACATTAATATTTTGTTTGATTTGAAGAGAGGGGACGGTGGGAGATTTTTTTTTAAAAAATAAATAAATAAGTGATGTTATAATATTTTAGTAGAGAGAAGCTATATATAAGAAAAGATTAAGTAATTTTTTTTTTAAAAAAATTTCCAACCTCATTTTCCCATTTTCCTCAGTCGAATTGATCATAAAGGTTTCTCCCCCTTTCCTTTCTATTCCACTCAAATCTCATATCATAAAAACTAAAAAATGTTTTGATCATGGGTAAATGTTAATTTAATGTGAAATAGAATTGCATAAATTAAATAACTATAATTATAACATCATGAAACTATATTTTTTTATTCCTCATGTGATCATGGGATATTTTTAGCAATTAAAAGATAGAAATAGATATTTTTTTTAAAATTAATTTGGTTAAGCGTATAATTCCTTTTGAGATTTAAAGCTTAAAGGGTTTTCGCTTCTTCCCATAATTGCACTTCTAGTGATTTGAACACTATTTTTCTTCTTTATAGGGTGAGGCGGATTAGCATCCAACTATTTTATTTTAAAATTTGTTATCCAATTATTATCATGCATATAAAAATTATAAATGACAACTCATTTTATTTCATAATCTTTCACGTGGGTGCAGTTAAAAATATGGACGACAACTTTCACATTTGCAATTAGCTTAAGGGTGCATGATGAGATACAGGCTTTAATTTAATTTGTTGGATGGCAACGAGGACTTTATATCACACTCAGTCACATGGATATGGATACAGTTTTGCATATATATTTACACACACACATATATTTGAACAAGTACTATGGCGCTGATTGAGTATATCCTTTAATCAACATATAATGATGATGTACTTTAATATATGAGCAAGCTAGCATAAATAATTGTCCCTCGCTTTAAAACCTCATGAATAGTTTGTAAGAAATGTTTTATGTTGCTGTGATAAATGCATATGATTTAATAATTAAAAAGAAGGGGCTAAATGACTATTGATAAATGACTTTTGGAAAGAAGTTTCTTAACTGGTTGATGGAAGCAGTCATATTTATAGGATGTACATGTCTTTTGGATACATAAGTTATATAAATGATAGAAACTTGTCAATTCACTCTCTGACCATTAGAGACACCTCTAGTTTTCCATCAAGAAGAGAGAGTGTGTAGTGAAGAGTAAAGAGAATGATAAATGTTTCAATTGTCGTGTTGTAAGTCACATATAGTAAAGTATCGATTCCACAATTATAGATAGAGGTTAGTACAGTTGAATTAAACATATAGCGATGTGGAAATCATGAGTTCTTTAGATCCTTGTTCATGTTCTTATTATTTGATGTTTGAGCACAAAATTATAGAAAATTTACATATGGTATCAAAGTGTGTGTTTAGGAATTCAAGTTTTTCATGTATGATTATGAATGGATTTTTGATTTTGAAAAGTTAGGGTTTCTTAAAATATGATTTCTAAGATGTATGTATAAAGACTGTGATAATATATATATTATATCATGATTCTCCTTCTGTGATGTCGTTATGAACATGGGTTGCCATAGACAAGTTTCTATCTCTCATACATGTTTTTATCTTAATAAAGTTTGCAAGATTTTCTATTGTTTCCTGTGTTAAAATGAGTCATGTATTTGTATGCATATAATGAGAAATATCTGGAAAATAAAAGTATATAAAAGTCATTGGTGGATAACTACTTGAAATTGGTAGAGTCGGCCCTTTGAAACTTTAAGATTGGGTTATTTTAAAATACTGATTTTTTGACCTTAAGATTAGTTCTGTCGAGTGAAGGAGATGAAAACGAATAAAAAGATATAGATTTCCTAGAAACCCTGATGTTGGCATATATTAGAGATCTCGCTTGGGTTTTCATAATCAAAACTTCAAATTGGAATTTTGATTTTTCGGCCATCCTTGGTTTTGAAATTGGGTCATGAGAAAACACTGTTTTTAGGTTACAAAATAGGTTTCATTGCGCAGATCTGAGAAACAGTGTTTCTGTTCATTGACCTTTCTTATCTTGAGCGATTTGGAGTCGAAATTTCGCTTTAATTGTGCTAATAGATGTTTGTGGGTTACAACATTGGACATTAGTTTCTCTTGCTCTGATCTTTTTTCGTTTTGTTGCTTTCTCTATCAAGCTTAGCTTGCATCACCGCGCTGCACTTGGCCTTTTCTTCTATGTTATGGTTTCTCCCAAATTATTTGCTAACTATGCTTTTCTTCTGAATTAATTATGTTTGTTGTGTTAGATTGATGAGAATGTTCAAAGGGAGATCCTCAACCACCGATCTTTAAGGCATCCAAACATTATCAAGTTCAAAGAGGTAAGAACTTATTCCTGTCCCCCAAAATGTTCCACCATCTAGTTTCAACTTTTAAGGTACGGGACTAGGTATAATGAATTTATTTGCATGGTAGTGTTCCATTCTCCATAATTTTTATGCATGCATCTACCCTGCTTGCTTGTAATTATTCTCAAAAGGCAATGTGAGCTACTAATTATCCTAAACTTTACGAAGGAGTGAGTTGTCTTTTATTCTCCTTAAAAAAAAATTCGGGGGCGCTGCCCCGAACTCCTAAATCCCACCACTAATTATGCACTCACAAACTTTAAATCCTGACTCCAGCACTGCTATCAATCATATAAATTATTTTCTCCATGATGCAACGCATTAATTGAATACTAACAAAAATAAATTACAAAGGAAAGCTTTTTCAGATTGTTACATTTCCTACAGTAATATCATCAATCAAAAGCAATACTGAAATAACTCTGCACAACATTCTCACTCAAGATTTGCAGCACTTTACTATTTGAAGGCGCCATAGACCTTGGGGCCTTGCAGTATTGACTAGAAGCAGCTCGATCCTAATCCTATGAAGTGGTGTAGAATCTTCTGGGATCTTCTTGAATATTATAAATTGTCCTTTTATCCCCCCAAAAAAAGCTATGCAATGGATTAACACGAGAAGACACACATACACGTCAAACTGAAAATATGCGAAGCTAAACAACAGCAATGTCGGAGATTAGTTTAAGGTTAATAATAATCAGATGATAAATATGAGGGGATAGGGGTCTCTAATTAATGTGCTCTCCAATGCCTCTCAAAATTTTTCAACCTGCCCAATTTTTTGTTCTTGTTTCTTATAATGATTAGATTTTACATAAAATAAGTGACATTTCAATATCTTATGGGTATAAAATGATGCAATTTTTTTTTTTGCCAGTGATGAAATTTTAAATTTTTTAATGATTTCTTCAAATAAATAAATAATGCATAATTTTAGTGTATTTTTTCTTTGAAAAATCATTAAAAAATTCAAATCTATACCATTTTGTGCCCACTATATATCAAAATCTCTCTCATTTTATATAAAATCTAATTATCATAAGAAAAAAAAAAAAAGACATTTGAGAGGTTCGGACATTACAAAGGGTATGATAGAGAGACGCATTAAAGACTCCAAACCCGAATATGAGCTGTAGCTGTTGGTTCTAATTCCTGTAAAAACAACAACAAAACCTAGCAAACCCGCTTTTGGTGGTTTCGGCCTTGTCCTTGTTTCTTGCTTCACGACTGATCTTATTATTGATCTTCGTCTTCATCACTGTGTTCTTCGATGACGACGACAACCACATCAACCTGCGAGCCGTTTCATGATGAGATGAAGAGTTGTTTGATGAAGTCGTTTCTTGGAATGGGAATATCATCCAGTGTCTCTCAATAAGATGAGTCACAGACACCGGTTCATACGAATCATACAATGGACTCCCACAATCCCATATTGACTTTGTTGGTGGTGGTGATTTCTCTCCAACTTTCTCCTCCATCTTCACTCTTGTTTCTTGATTTCATGTCGTGTCACCGACTTGGTCCTCCTTCGCCACCTCTTCTTTTTCCTCGGCTTTACCCTCGAATCGCCATCTCTCTGGTTTCGAGATTTCTTGTGCAGGTTGGTTCATTTCTGAGAGCTTATAATATGCCATATATATACACACATAAATGCAAGAGGCACGAGTTCTGTGTGAATGCTTCTCTTTGACCATGGAATTAAAGTGCAGTAATTGAAGATTAATGCATATGTAACTGAACATGATATTTTTTTAGTACTCCGGTGATAAATATAAAACCTAGGTGACATTTTTTTAGAGAGATTAAGAAAACTAAATAAGTTACTGAATTGTATCATATGCATGTTATGTATGCTTAAATTATAAACTCCCTCTGCTCCTAATTATAGGACAAGATTTGGGATTTGGTTTTGGTCCTAATTGTAGGACAACTTTTTAGTTTTTGTCAATTTCTTCCTAAAATATCCCTATTTTATTCTCTCAAGTGTTTGGTTTTTGATAAGTATATATATGTAGGTGTGTTGACCCTTCAAATGAAAATTTTAAATTGTTAGATTTTAATTTATTTATCGATCAATTGACATCAATTTGCCAATACATGCACACACATACGCACATAGTGTGCGTGTGTCTGTGTATCTATGTATGTATATATGTGTGTCAACACACACACGTGTGTGTACATATATATGTATATCTATGTGTGTGTCAATATATCTGTGTGTGTATATATATGTATATGTATATATATAAACACACACACATATATATATATATATATATAATATGTGTGTGCGCGCGCGCGTGTGTGTATGCATATATGTGTGTGTAGATATATGGGTGTGTGTATGTATATGGATCTATATGTATACATATATCTATACACATATATGTATATATAGTAAGACCATTATTTCAATTAGAAGGCATGTGGAAAGAAAAATTTTAGGTCCGAGAGGTATGTGGTGGGGTTGTTAATTCACTTTTACTTATGTCATTTTAAATTTATATAAGGGCATTTTAGAAAAATAAGTAAAATTAACTAATTTAACTTCTTTCCTTAATGTCCCCAAAATCGGTTAAATATGTCCTATAATTAGGACCGGAGGGAGTATCAATTTATAAGCCAGACAAATTAGTTTAAAGAAAAAATGACAAATATAAATACTTTAAGGTAATTTAATCTTCCTAAAAAGGTTAACTATGTCTTATATTTAGGATTGGATAATAATTTTTGGGTTTAATAGACATTATTGCAAGGGGATGACAAGAAGAAAGTGACAATATGTATTCAATTACAGGGCCCGCCATTTTATGATTCAGCAGACCAAAATGCAATTATGGTTCTTAATTCCAACAGTTAATATGCAGTGTTTCTCAATATCCGAGACTTTGACCTCCCTACAATTAACCGTTTTCCATTGTTATAATTAAAAGGGTTAGTACTTATAGTTTGATGGAATATTCGTTTTAGTCTATACAATTTTAAATCTTGGTTTTTGGTCATTTTAGTTTCATAAGGGACTTAGTCTAAGTCTAACAGATATAGACAAAAACTAAAACTTGTTAAAAGAACATAGACCGGACTAATTTTGGTTTTAGTTCCTATACTTTTGACGAATTTTAGTTTTGATTTTTATAATTGACATCGTTAGCTCAAACTAAGCATTTGAAACTATAGGGACTAAAACTGAAATTTGATTAAACCGTAAAGACAAACAATAATATTAATCCTAATTAAAATTTTAAGTGTGTTTTGCATGTGTATTGCATACATCAATGATTGCGATGTTCTACTAGCAGTTAATTATCTGGAAATTATATTTATATTTGTCCATCTGATAATAATATTCTATTTTATGTGAACTTTCCAAATTTAAATAGTGTGTGTTCAACACATTCATACTACACTTATTTTAATTTATATAAAATAATTTAGGTGAGCTGTGTTAAGAGTCACCAAGTCACCATGGTTGGTGCATATCTTCTGATTTATTTTAGGGAAAATCCCTCTTGGGGCCCTTTTTGGAAAACAAATCCCAAAAAAGGCCCCAAGATTCTGACAAATCCAAAAAGGGCCCTTGGGCCCTTTCTGGGATAAATTCATAAAATTTTTACAACTAAAACAGTCACATTAACAACAATATCAGCCCCCCGTTTACAACTAAAACAGTCACATTAACAACAATATTTTTACAACTAAAACAGTCAAATTAACAACAATATCAGCCCCATTAACAACTAAAACAGTCAAATTTACAACTAACGTCTTAATGAAAAATCTCAAAAAGGGCCCTAGGGCCCTTTTTGGGTTTGTCAGAATCTTGGGGCCCTTTTTTGGGATTTGTTTTCCAAAAAGGGCCCCAAGATGGATTTTCCCTTTATTTTATTCAACCTCACCGAAAAGAATAGTGCTGCTACTAATTTAATAACTGCTCACATATATAGTCACTTGGATATATGCATGGATCTAGTTTTAATTTGCATATATTTGGACGAGTATGACGATGTATATATCCTTTAATCTACAACACACACATGATTATGCACTTTAATATATGAGCAAGCTAGCATAAATGATTTTTCCAGGAATAGATAGTTGACAACCCTTGCTTATTAAATAAAACTGTACCCACATTTTTGTTTGAATAACACCTCACTATAAATCATGCTATATATATGTGCGCCTTTTCTCAAAAAATTCGGACGATCCAGGATTCCCGGACAATACGCATAAATAACCAACACTTTATCATCAAGGTCAACGTACAGACCCATATATATATATGATATATATATATATATATAGTGTGTGTGTGTGTGTGTGTCATGAAATGGTATTTATACATGTATGATATACCTCGTTTGCCATCAGCTGAGGCGTGCGGACAACGTTTGGAACTGAAGGTTTGACCACTTGATCATGAATATATTCATGAAACTTATTTTCTCCATCATACAACGCATTAGTTGAATACTAACAAAAATAAACACATTTCCTTTGGGGAGAAGCCATGTTGCCTTGCTGAGGCTAAGTTGGTTCTATGCCTTAGTATTTCCTCTTCCACTACTTTGTAAAACAATCTGGAAAACCCCGCAATCATGTTTCTTGAATTGTTGTGAGAATTCGAATTTTTGTAGCGGGTCTCACACTTTTTTTTGCATATGCATATATAATGGTGTTAGGTTATATTCAAAAGATGCTGTCATTTTTACTCTAATTTTGAATGGTCAATAGTATTTTTGCATTTCCAAAACGTATATGGTGATAGACAGGGGCGGATCCAGAAATTTATAGAAGAGGGGCACAATTTGCGGGGGGATTTGGGGGTTCGGGGGCGCTTTTAAAGAAAAATTTAAAATACATTAAAAAAACAAAAGAATATAAAGGAAAAAATAAGGTTAAGTACAGTTAGAAATAGCAAGGCTGAGCACTAAATAAGTTAGACATATATTTTAATAACAAAAGTATATTACAACAAAAATAATTATAATCTCATACTTCTATGCCTTATTTTTGGAATTCCATCATAATCGCTTTATTATCATTCTTATCAAATACATCTTTTTCAATATAAGGTACTAAACAAATGACGAAAGTTTGATTCGGAGAAGCTAGCTATTTGATTTTGTGAAAGGGAAGAAAAAGTTTGATTTTGCGATGCGAAAGGATTATCTGGTATTTAAGATTTAACCCAATTTTTTTTTTAAAAAATAAAAAATAAATTAAACCACGTCTTTAAGGGGGGCACTTGCCCCCCAAGTCCAGTACTTGCGTCCGCCATTGGTGATAGACGCTTTAATCAAAGTTTATGGGTATTTTTGCATTTTAACCCTTTTCCAAAATACGAGAAAAATACTGAAGAAATAATGTACAAAACCGCACATTATCAATAAGCAGTACTGAGATAGCTCTTCACAACATTCTCACTTAAGATCTGCACCACTCCACTGTGTCTTGGACCTACACACCTTGGGGTCTTGTATTGACCTGCAGAAGCACCCAATCCTACGACGTGGTCTAGAATCTTCTGGAATGTTCCCGTCCTGACAAGCCGAAGTTCTAGGGGCCCAATGCCATTAATTTTCCGAAAGGTAATGTAGCCTGCATCGATGAAAGACTTGTCTAAACAATTGCAGCAGTTACTAAGTAATTCATCACTTGCTTCCCCATTGATCTCCCAGAAGATGACATAGTGACCTGGCTCACTTGATACATCAGCATGGCTTGTGTAGTCAACTACTTCCAATTCGTCTCCTGCTATTAGCTTGGCTGCTGCTTCTACAGCTACCTGCAGATCGATCTCTGTGGTCATGTCTTTGTTAATGTTAAGTAGAAGGCCACTCCGACGAACAAACTTGAGCTCCGGAGTTGAGTTATGGAACCCCATGACCTTCACCACATCCCCCAACCTATACCGATACAGACCTGTAAATTGTATCAGAAACTGTAAGAATAATGAACAAATACCCAACAAATGAATAAGATGAAGCTACCTGCTGCATTAGTGATCACAATCTCGTACTCTTTACCAATCTTCACTTGAGTCAGGCCCACTGGTTGAGGATCCGCATAGGGGAGAGTAGATCCTCCAATATTTTGTTGTGATGGCTCACTGAGAGGGATGAACTCAAAGTAACCAACATGAGGAGACACAACATAAGTGGCCAATTCAGGGGGTAGATTTGGATTCACATTTGCAGCGATATATCCTTCAGAAGCTCCATACTCACTAGTCAACAAAGGCAGGTGCCCAGCATAATGCTTCAACTTAGTCACATAATGCTCCATTGAGCCAGTCATGATCCCATGAATGTACTTTGTATTGGGGAAAAACTCTGGTATTAGCCCATACCAGTTGTTCAGTCCCATACATTTCTTTTCAATCAGGTTAGCTAATTCCTGGTTTGGTTTGAGATGTTTAGACATGGCCGTTCTAATGGACGGAACAGTGACTCTGCTCGTGAGGACCCCATCACGGATATCAGTGCACAGCTCTTGCCAAACTTGTTCAAAGGTTCTAAATGCTTGGACAATGCAGTATGCAAATGGAGAAGACACCAGAGTAACTTCCTCACGGAAAATTAAGCCACACAATAGATGGCAATACAACGATTGATGAAAATCAGGACTGGATATTACTTCAATCGGGCTGCAAAATACATTTTTTTCAAACGCACTTTTGCTCTTTTCATGCAGGGTCACATTTGTTGAAAAAGTTCTAGCCGTCAGACCCCCTTTGGTTTTAAACTGCTTGCTACTATATAGAAAACACAAAGTTTTCCCATTTATTGTAGGAAACTCTCTGCATTATAGGATTGTGTTAGTTACAAATTCCTTAACAAATGATGCCTAGGAGGGAAAAGAAACTTTGAATACCTGTTCCTAAAGGCCAAAGAGGTCAGACCGACGTGTATATAGGTTTCATACAATTCGTCATTAAATGGTATAAACTTGGGCTTACCCCCAGTAGTTCCAGAGCTGCAAGAACATATCTCTGTAAGATTCAACTCAACTTGTAGCTTCTGAAATGGGAAATATATACACTACTTCTTCTGATATAAAAATCAGTTGACTTTTGACAACAATAGTCTTGTTATATACCACTCTGGTCCTATTTATAAGTTCCTTTTGACAAAAAAAGTTGGCCTTATTTATAAATCCCTTTTGACCAAATAAATGAGATTGTGACAATTTTGCCCATATAAATTGTACCAATGAAAATAGAGAGAGAAGAAAGAGTTGAAAAGTACCCATTCATAAATGAGGGTAAAGTTGAAAATTTACCCTATAATCATTGAGCTAACTACCTATCTTTAATATGTATGATTTGGTTAAAAGGAACTTATAAATAAGATAAGAGTGGTATATTTATAATCATGACAAATCTTTTTACTAATTCTTAAAAACTGGACGGAATAATTTTCTAAAGAAAAAGACGGCCGAATCAGACTAGTCAGTTGTTTGTTAGTAGCTGTGGATTAGTTAATCCAAAAGAAAACGACGGCCCGTGGCCAAAGAGACCATTGACGGCCACCAAAGACTTGATAAACCTCCTTTTTATATTAATCCTTTGTCCTGAGAGCTGATCTCAGCCCCACGGTTGGTCAATGCACAATACTTTAATTCATATATATCCTTTAAAAAAGTTAACACCAACATTTTTTTTTTGGCCCGAATATATCAACATCAATAATTATATCACGTAAAATTTATTATGTGTCCTAATTATTTTCGAAGTTAATATATCAAATCGATCCATATAAAATCCATATTAAGGATAGCATTCACAAATTGTAAGCAATGTTGTTCATTTTGTTATTAGATCCAATATATCATGTGTATCTCATTTAATCATTATAAAAATTTAGACAAATGCATACTATTAATAAATTATACTACCTCCTGTCCTTATAATATTAAGGATAGGATTTGAACTATAAAGTGAATCATCTTAATTAGATGGATCTTGTTTTATGAACTATATTTAAATTAGATAGTGAATATTATATTAAGGACCAGTAGCTAGGCGAGAATTTAATAATTAGTTAGATGACAGACAGATAAGAGGTCAACCGTCCCTGTGGTCTGTCCTGAACAAATATGGCTGCATCTAACATTTGTTCGATCTGAATATTCATTGATTAGACTTGGCATACATTTGATCCATGTTTATTTGGTGATTGTTAAATGTCTTTAGTGACATGCCTAAAATGAAGCAAGCTTCTTCGAGTTTCATATATATATATATATATATAGCTCCTTTTAAAAGATCGGATTATTAGAGGCCAGAGGGATTCATTCACCTGAATTAATACTGGAAAAAACTATACCACCATTGATGAGATCAAAGCTTCAAATTAAGCTGTGCAATGGAATTAACAATGGAAGAGCACATATTCGCCAATCTGATGAAAATATAAGTGAAACGAAAAAGACAGCAATGTCGGAGAAAAGTTTCAGGATTTTTAACAGAAAACTTGATGATAATTAATCATGATAAATATGACCTATGTATATATAATGTTCTAATTCCTGCAGAAGCAACAAAAAAACCTAGCAAACACACTTGTGGTGGTTTTGGCCTTGTTCTTGTTTCTTGCTTCACCAGTACTGATCTTATTACTATTTCTCATCGTCTCCATCGTCATGATCTTGTTCATCACTGTGTTCATCAACGACGACGACGACATCGATTTGCAAACCGTTTCACGATGAGATGAAGAGTTCTTTGAAGAAGAAGCTGCTTGGAATGGGAATATCATCCAGTGCCTTTCAATGACATGAGTCACAGACACCAGTTCATACGAATCATACAATGGACTCCCACAATCCCATATTGACTTTGTTGGTGCTGATGATTTCTCTGTAACTTTCTCCTTCTTCTTCACTCTTGTTTCTTCAGATTTCATGTCGCTGATTTGGTCCTCCTTCGACGCTTCTTCTTCTTCTGGTCTTACCCTCGAATCTGCCATCTCTCTGGTTTTGAGTTTTATTGTGCAGCTGGTTGGTTCATTTCCGAGAGCTTATACTATGCCACATATATATAAAAATGCAAGAGGGCATGTGTTGTGTGTGAACGTCTCTCTTTGACCATGGAATTATCTGGCAGCAATTGAAGGTTAATGATGTAACTGAACATTGTATTTTTTAAATAATTTTTCGGTTTAATATAGATTATTGCAATGGATTGACAAGAAAAGAAAGTGACAATATGAATTCAATCACATGGCCCGCCATTCATGACTCAGAAGACCAAATTGCAATTATGGTTTTTAATTCCGACAGTTAATATGCGGTGTTCTTCAATATCTGAGACTTTGACCTCTCTACAATTAACCGTTTTCTACCGTTACAATTAAAAGAATTGACACTATTATGTTCGTATATAGAGTTTAATCGGAATTTGGTTTCATTCCATGTAGTTTCAAATGGTGGTTTTTGGTTCCTATATTTTCAATAAATTAGTCTATGTTAACAGTGCTAACTTTTAGTTAAAGACGTTAAGTGTAGGGTCAAAACTAAAACTAGTTAAAAAAGTATAAAGACAGGAGGAATTTTGGTTTTGGTTCTTATACTTTTTAATGAATTTTAGTTTTAGTATTTATGCTTTGCGACATTAAAAATCAAACCAAAATATTGTAAAATTATAAGGACTAAAAATTATCACGATGCGAAATTATAGGAACCAAAGTTAAAATTTAATTAAACTATAAGGAGTAACACAGATAGTAACCCTAATTAAAATTATAAGTGTGTTTTGCGTGTGTATCGCATAGATCAATATGATTGCTATGTTCTGCTAGCAGTTAATCATCCGGAAATTATATTTATATTTTTCCATCTAATAACAATATTCTAATTTTTGTGAATTCACTCACTTGGAGAGAAATGAATTTCCTACATCCGTTGGATGAAAGACACGAGGATTATTTTAATTAAAGACTTCCAAATTTTAATATATATATAAACAAGCACATGCAAACACCTATTTTTATATCAAAAAAATTAAGGTGAGTTGTGTTTAAGAATTCACTAGGGTTGGTGCATATCTTTAAATTCAAGTAATACTTATAGAAATATTCAACAAAATATCACATTGGTAGTGAGATTTCAACCTACAACGTTATGAGTTATTAGCCGAATCTTCACCAATGGACCAACCTTTATATGCACTATCTTTTTGGCTAGACATAGATATTTTCTTATAAAAAATGTTTGAGATACTATTGGATCCGAAATATAAACACTTATCCTAGGAGAGATTCAAACACCAATAAATAAATTAGATTATTTGGTGTTAAGGCCCAAACATGTTTTAAGGCTTGAGCGCTTGAGCTCACACCAAACATGAGATACTGTTTGTTGGGCCAAGAATTTCAGATGTGACATTATATTCTTAAGTTGGTCAAGGGTTCTTTCTTTAAAAAACAAAATAAAAATTGAGGGGCATTTTGATAAAAGCAAAATATTTCAAAATATTAGAATAGTCCCTTGAGACCTATTTATCATTTTTATCTGTTAACATACTTTTTGAGATTTTTTAAATTTAAATGGTATTTATTTCAAATTTTCCCTTTTTAAATTAAAGGATTAAAAAGAAAACTAAATTTTACACCCCATGTAATTCATGGTACATTAATATTTTGTTTGATTTGAAGAGAGGGGACGGTGGGAGATTTTTTTTAAAAATAAATAAATAAATAAGTGATGTTATAATATTTTAGTAGAGAGAAGCTATATATAAGAAAAGATTAAGTAATTTTTTTTAAAAAAATTTTCCAACCTCATCTTCCCATTTTCCTCAGTCGAACTGATCATAAAGGTTTCTCCCCGTTTCCTTTCTATTCCACTCAAATCTCATATCATAAAAACTAAAAAATGTTTTGATCATGGGTAAATGTTAATTTAATGTGAAATAGAATTGCATAAATTAAATAACTATAATTATAACATCATGAAAGTATATTTTTTTTATTCCTCATGTGATCATGGGATATTTTTAGCAATTAAAAGATAGAAATAGATATATTTTTTTAAAATTAATTTGGTTAAGCGTATAATTCCTTTTGAGATTTAAACTTAAAGGGTTTTCGCTTCTTCCCATAATTGCACTTCTAGTGATTCGAACACTATTTTTCTTCTTTATAGGGTGAGGCCGATTAGCATCCAACTATTTTATTTTAAAATTTGTTATCCAATTATTATCATGCATATAAAAATTATAAATGACAACTCATTTTATTTCATAATCTTTCACGTGGGTGCAGTTAAAAATATGGACGACAACTTTCACATTTGCAATTAGCTTAAGGGTGCATGATGAGATACAGGCTTTAATTTAATTTGTTGGATGGCAACGAGGACTTTATATCACACTCAGTCACATGGATATGGATACAGTTTTGCATATATATTTACACACACACATATATTTGAACAAGTATGGCGCTGATCGAGTATATCCTTTAATCAACATATAATGATGATGTACTTTAATATATGAGCAAGCTAGCATAAATAATTGTCCCTCGCTTTAAAACCTCATGAATAGTTTGTAAGAAATGTTTTATGTTGCTGTGATAAATGCATATGATTTAATAATTAAAAAGAAGGGGCTAAATGACTATTGATAAATGACTTTTGGAAAGAAGTTTCTTACTGGGTTGATGGAAGCAGTCATATTTATAGGATGTACATGTCTTTTGGATACATAAGTTATATAAATGATAGAAACTTGTCAATTCACTCTCTGACCATTAGAGACACCTCTAGTTTTCCATCAAGAAGAGAGAGTGTGTAGTGAAGGGTAAAGAGAATGATAAATGTTTCAATTGTCGTGTTGTAAGTCACATATAGTAAAGTATCGATTCCATAATTATAGATAGAGGTTAGTACAGTTGAATTAAACATTTAGCGATGTGGAAATTATGAGTTCTTTAGATCCTTGTTCATGTTCTTATTATTTGATGTTTGAGCACAAAATTATAGAAAATTTACATATGGTATCAAAGTGTGTGTTTAGGAATTCAAGTTTTTCATGTATGATTATGAATGGATTTTTGATTTTGAAAAGTTAGGGTTTCTTAAAATATGATTTATAAGATGTATGTATAAAGACTGTGATAATATATATATATATATATATATATATATATATATATATATATATATCATGATTCTCCTCCTCTGTGATGTCGTTATGAACATGGGTTGCCATAGACAAGTTTCTATCTCTCATACATGTTTTTATCTTAATAAAGTTTGCAAGATTTTCTATTGTTTCCTGTGTTAAAATGAGTCATGTATTTGTATGCATATAATGAGAAATATCTGGAAAATAAAAGTATATAAAAGTCATTGGTGGATAACTACTTGAAATTGGTAGAGTCGGCCCTTTGAAACTTTAAGATTGGGTTATTTTAAAATACTGATTTTTTGACCTTAAGGTTAGTTCTGTCGAGTGAAGGAGATGAAAACGAATAAAAAGATATAGATTTTCTAGAAACCCTGATGTTGGCATATATTAGAGATCTCGCTTGGGTTTTCATAATCAAAACTTCAAATTGGAATTTTGATTTTTCGGCCATCCTTGGTTTTGAAATTGGGTCATGAGAAAACAGTGTTTTTAGGTTACAAAATAGGTTTCATTGCGCAGATCTGAGAAACAGTGTTTCTGTTCATTGACCTTTCTTATCTTGAGCGATTTGGAGTCGAAATTTCGCTTTAATTGTGCTAATAGATGTTTGTGGGTTACAACATTGGACATTAGTTTCTCTTGCTCTGATCTTTTTTCGTTTTGTTGCTTTCTCTATCAAGCTTAGCTTGCATCACCGCGCTGCACTTGGCCTTTTCTTCTATGTTATGGTTTCTCCCAAATTATTTGCTAACTATGCTTTTCTTCTGAATTAATTATGTTTGTTGTGTTAGATTGATGAGAATGTTTAAAGGGAGATCCTCAACCACCGATCTTTAAGGCATCCAAACATTATCAAGTTCAAAGAGGTAAGAACTTATTCCTGTCCCCCAAAATGTTCCATCATCTAGTTTCAACTTTTAAGTACGGGACTAGGTATAATGAATTTATTTGCATGGTAGTGTTCCATTCTCCATAATTTTTATGCATGCATCTATCCTGCTTGCTTGTAATTATTCTCAAAAGGCAATGTGAGCTACTAATTATCCTAAACTTTACGAAGGAGTGAGTTGTCTTTTATTCTCCTTAAAAAAAAATTCGAGGGCGCTGCCCCCGAACTCCTAAATCCCACCACTAATTATGCACTCACAAACTTTAAATCCTGGCTCCACCACTGCTATCAATCATATAAATTATTTTCTCCATGATGCAACGCATTAATTGAATACTAACAAAAATAAATTACAAAGGAAAGCTTTTTCAGATTGTTACATTTCCTACAGTAATATCATCAATCAAAAGCAATACGAAATAACTCGCACAACATTCTCACTCAAGATTTGCAAAGACTTTACTATTTGAAGGCGCCATAGACCTTGGGGCCTTGCAGTATTGACTAGAAGCAGCTCGATCCTTGATCGAACCATATTTTTATATGATTTTTGGATAATTAAATTGGGATTCTTAATGCATTTTATCATAGTTATTAAGTTTAAAATGTGTTTCTTGAGATAAATTGAGATTAAGAGTAAATACATTAAATTAGGGCTAAAAGGGAAAAATTGTAAAAAAAGATGTAATTACTCTTATTCATTGATTTTTCTGAGAATATTTCATGATAGATTAATTATTTTGGATTGTAGATGCTTAAAAGCTTAAATCAAATTTGAAAATTGAAATTTGGACTCAAGTTGTAAAACTTTCAATTTGGTCCCTCTGCAAAACTTTTTAAAATTTTCAATTTGGTCCCTGCAGCAAAAAACACTGCGTTTTGACCAATGGAAATTAGGTTTGAAACTTTGAATTATTGATTGCTACATGACCGAGGTGGAGACAGGACCCGAGAGGGGCTTTTTGACCAAAATAGTGTTTCTTTTAAAAAAATTTACCCGACTAAAGCAGAATTGAAACAATTTGCCAAAGTACCGTTGTTTTACTAAGTGCCGGCAGAAACTCTGCCGGCACCTAGTTATTTTATTATATATTAATTTTTTTATATATTTATACCTATTGTAAAAATATCTAATTTAAAATTTCCTTATTTCAAGCCGAGAGGCGTGAGGAGCTGAGGGATATTGAATTAAAATTGGGCGCCGCAGGAGAAGGGGGAAAACGGAGAAACAGCGTCTTCACCAGGAAGAAAATTCTGGACTCACGCACCTGGACCCAGAGGAGATTTTGACCTTCACGCCTTCATCTCCTCTATCGATCTTCTCCTCCTTCCATCTCCATGATCGTCTTCCTCCCTTCACCCTCAACACCACCGTCACCTTCCTTTACGCTGTGACAGAACTTCTCCGTCTTCACCACGCACCTCACGACCTTCCCTTTCGACTCTCACCCATCATCATCTCCATCTCCACCGTCGACCTTCTTCATCCTTCCTCACCCTCCACCATCGCCTTCCACCGACTACACCACCATCACCCATCTTCTCCTCCACATTCAGACAGAAGACGCAGCTGAAGGAGCAGGGGGAAATTATTTTAATTCAGCGCCATTAACGAACACACAGGGTCTTGCACTCACGCCTTCACATTCGAGGAACTTCATGCTCCCTGAACCTGGACCAATTAACTCTGTGAGCTCATTTGGAAGTTGGGCAATTCAGATTGGGTTCTTTCATAGCTAAACCCTTGCTTCTTGGTGATGAAGATTTGTGGCTTGAGCTTTTGTGCTTCAATAGGGGAGTTCTTTAATTCAATCTTTTGCTTAGACTATAAAGTTGATTTTCTTGTTTAAGTTTATCATTTTGTAGTTGAGACTTGGATTGCTGTTATGTGTTCATGTGGATTGATTATTGTAGTTTAAATTGAATGATGTATTTTGATTTTTAAATCTCCATATTTCTTTAAATGCTTGATTAAATTATGTTTGCTGTGTCATGTTTATGAATGGTAAACATAGTTGATTTTAGCTCTTGAATGGTTCGTTAGAACATTCTAATTGAGAAAAATAATTTGCATCATTCCAATTTCAATTACACATTAAGTGGGTTTTAACAATATTTCAAGAGGTAGTAGTTTGCTATGTTTGTAGGAGTTACTATTAATTGAAATTATTAGACTCAAGTGTTATCTTGAGGTTTTTTTTTAGACTTAATTAAATTTGAACTCCCAAATATATTTTAGCAAGGATAGCCACTTTCTTCATTACCAAGAACATCTATTATTAATCCCTTTTAATCCAAAGTATTTCTCACTATTTTCCAAAAATACCAAAAAGAATAGAATTAGTTGCATTATATTTTTCATGAATTTTAATTTAGAGAAAACCAATTACAAAACCTCTTTTCTAATCATGTTTTTAGCACTTAGTCTAACATAGGAATTCAAAATAAATTGGCTCCTTGATAAGAGAACGATTTCGAGTTATTTGTACTGTATTGCATTTTAATTCGTGGAAATTGTGATTTGACCCTGAGGCGACTAAGGTTTTCTGTCAAATCAATCCTAATCCTATGAAGTGGTGTAGAATCTTCTGGGATCTTCTTGAATATTATAAATTGTCCTTTTATCCCCCAAAAAAAGCTATGCAATGGATTAACACGAGAAGACACACATACACGTCAAACTGAAAATATGTGAAGCTAAACAACAGCAATGTCGGAGATTAGTTTAAGGTTAATAATAATCAGATGATAAATATGAGGGGATAGGGGTCTCTAATGTGCTCTCCAATGCCTCTTAAAATTTTTCAACCTCCCAAATTTTTTGTTCTTGTTTCTTATAGTGATTAGATTTTACATAAAATAAGTGACATTTCAATATCTTATGGGTATAAAATGATGCAATTTTTTTTTTGCCAGTGATGAAATTTTAAATTTTTTAATGATTTCTTCAAATAAATAAATAATGCATAATTTTAGTGTATTTTTTCTTTGAAAAATCATTAAAAAAATTCAAAACTATACCATTTTGTGCCCACTATATATCAAAATCTCTCTCATTTTATATAAAATCTAATTATCATAAGAAAAAAAAAAAAAAAAAAAAAAAGACATTTGAGAGGTTCGGACATTACAAAGGGTACGATAGAGAGACACATTAAAGACTCCAAACCCGAATATGAGCTGTAGCTGTAGGTTCTAATTCCTGTAAAAACAACAACAAAACCTAGCAAACCCGCTTTTGGTGGTTTCGGCCTTCTCCTTGTTTCTTGCTTCACGACTGATCTTATTATTGATCGTCGTCTTCATCACTGTGTTCTTCGATGACGACGACAACCACATCAACTCGCGAGCCGTTTCATGATGAGATGAAGAGTTGTTTGATGAAGTCGTTTCTTGGAATGGGAATATCATCCAGTGTCTCTCAATAAGATGAGTCACGACACACCGTTCATACGAATCATACAATGGACTCCCACAATCCCATATTGACTTTGTTGGTGGTGGTGATTTCTCTCCAACTTTCTCCTCCATCTTCACTCTTGTTTCTTCAGATTTCATGTCAGTGTCACTGACTTGGTCCTCCTTCGCCACCTCTTCTTCTTCTGGCTTTACCCTCGAATCTGCCATCTCTCTGGTTTCGAGATTTCTTGTGCAGGTTGGTTCATTTCTGAGAGCTTATAATATGCCATATATATACATACATAAATGCAAGAGGCATGAGTTCTGTGTGAATGCTTCTCTTTGACCATGGAATTAAAGTGCAGTAATTGAAGATTAATGCATATGTAACTGAACATGATATTTTTTTAGTACTCCGGTGATAAATATAAAACCTAGATGACATTTTTTTGGAGAGATTAAGAAAGCTAAATAAGTTACTGAATTGTATCATATGCATGTTATATATGATTAAATTATAAACTCCCTCTGGTCCTAATTATAGGACAACATTTGGGATTTGGTTTTGGTCCTAATTATATAACAACTTTTTAGTTTTTGTCAATTTCTTCCTAAAATACCCATATTTTATTCTCTCAAGTATGTTTGGTTTTTGGTAAGTATATATATGTATATCTATGTGTGTATGTCAATATATCTGTGTGTGTGTGTGTATATATATGTGTGTACATATATATGTGTATATATATATGTATATGTATATATATAAACACACACCACATATATATATATATATATATATATATATATATATATATATATATATATATATATATATATATATATATATATATATATATATATATATAATATGTGTGTGTGTGCGTGCACGCGTGTGTGTGTATGCATATATATATATATGTGTGTAGATATATGGGTGTGTGTATGTATATGGATCCATATGTATACATATATCTATACACATATATGTATATATAGCAAAACCATTATTTTAATTAGAAGACATGTGGAAAGAAAAATTTTAGGTCGGAGAGGTATGTGGTGGGGTTGTTGATTCACTTTTACTTATGTCATTTTAAATTTATATAAGGGCATTTTAGGAAAATAAGTAAAATTAACTAATTTAACTTCTTTCCTTAATGTCCCCAAAATCGGTTAAATATGTTCTATAATTAGGACCGGAGGGAGTATCAATTTATAAGCCAGACAAATTAGTTTAAAGAAAAAATGACAAATATAAATACTTTAAGGTAATTTAATCTTCCTAAAAAGTTAACTATGTCTTATATTTAGGACTGAATAATAATTTTTGGGTTTAATAGACATTATTGCAAGGGGATGACAAGAAGAAAGTGACAATATGTATTCAATTACAGGGCCCGCCATTTTATGATTCAGTAGACCAAAATGCAATTATGGTTCTTAATTCCAACAGTTAATATGCAGTGTTTCTCAATATCCGAGACTTTGACCTCCCTACAATTAACCGTTTTCCATTGTTATAATTAAAAGGGTTAGTACTTATAGTTTGATGGAATATTCGTTTTAGTCTATACAATTTTAAATCTTGGTTTTTGGTCATTTTAGTTTCATAAGGGACTTAGTCTAAGTCTAACAGATATAGACAAAAACTAAAACTTGTTAAAAGAACATAGACCAAACTAATTTTGGTTTTAGTTCCTATACTTTTGACAAATTTTGGTTTTGATTTTTATAATTGACTTCTTTAGCTCAAACTAAGTCAATATAAAACTATAGGGATTTAAAACTAGTATTTGAAATTATAGGGACTAAAACTGAAATTTGATTAAACCGTAAAGACCAACAATAATATTAACCCTAATTAAAAATTTAAGTGTGTATTGCATACATCAATGATTGCGATGTTCTACTAGCAGTTAATTATCTGGAAATTATATTTATATTTGTCCATCTGATAATACTCCGTAATATTCTATTTTATGTGAACTTTCCAAATTTAAATATTGTGTGTTCAACACATTCATACTACACTTATTTTAATTTATATCAAATAATTTAGGTGAGCTGTGTTAAGAGTCACCAAGTCACCATGGTTGGTTCATATCTTCTGATTTATTTTATTCAACCTCACCGAAAAGAATAGTGCTGCTACTAATTTAATAACTGCTCACATATATAGTCACTTGGATATATGCATGGATCTAGTTTTAATTTGCATATATTTGGACGAGTATGACGATGTATATATCCTTTAATCTACAACACACACATGATTATGCACTTTAATATATGAGCAAGCTAGCATAAATGATTTTTCCAGGAATAGATAGTTGACAACCCTTGCTTAATAAATAAAACTGTACCCACATTTTTGTTTGAATAACACCTCACTATCAATCATGCTAAATATATGTGCGTCTTTTCTCAAAAAATTCGGACGATCCAGGATTCCCGGACAATACGCATAAATAACAAACACTTTATCATCAAGGTCAACGTACAGACCCATATATATATATATATATATATATATATATATAGAATATAGTGTGTGTGTGTGTGTCATGAAATGGTATTTATACATGTATGATATACCTCGTTTGCCATCAGCTGAGGCGTACGGACAACGTTTGGAACTGAAGGTTTGACCACTTGATCATGAATACATTCATGAAACTTATTTTCTCCATCATACAACGCATTAGTTGAATACTAACAAAAATAAACAAATTTCCTTTGGGGAGAAGCCATGTTGCCTTGCTGAGGCTAAGTTGGTTCTATGCCTTAGTATTTCCTCTTCCACTACTTTGTAAAACAATCTGGAAAACCCCGCAATCATGTTTCTTGAATTGTTGTGAGAGTTCGAATTTTTGTAGCGGGTCTCACACTTTTTATGCATATGCATATATAATGGTGTTAGGTTATATTCAAAAGGTGCTGTCATTTTTACTCCAATTTTAAATGTTTAAGAGTATTTTTGCATTTCCAAAACGCATATGGTGATAGATGCTTTAATAAAAGTTTGTGGGTATTTTTGCATTTTAACCCTTTTCCAAAATACGAGAAAAATACTGAAGAAATAATGTACAAAACCGCACATTATCAATAAGCGATCGAGATAGCTCTTCACAACATTCTCACTTAAGATTTGCACCACTCCACTGTGTCTAGGACCTACACACCTTGGGGTCTTGTATTGACCTGCAGAAGCTCCCAATCCTACGACGTGGTCTAGAATCTTCTGGAATGTTCCCTTCCTGACAAGCCGAAGTTCTAGGGGCCCAATGCCATTAATTTTCCGAAAGGTAATGTAGCCTGCATCCATGAAAGACTTGTCTAAACAATTGCAGCAGTTACTAAGTAATTCATCACTTGCTTCCCCATTGATCTCCCAGAAGATGACATAGTGACCTGGCTCACTTGATACATCAGCATGGCTTGTGTAGTCAACTACTTCCAATTCGTCTCCTGCTATTAGCTTGGCTGCTGCTTCTACAGCTACCTGCAGATCGATCTCTGTGGTCATGTCTTTGTTAATGTTAAGTAGAAGGCCACTCCGACGAACAAACTTGAGCTCCGGAGTTGAGTTATGGAACCCCATGACCTTCACCACATCCCCCAACCTATACCGATACAGACCTGTAAATTGTATCAGAAACTGTAAGAATAATGAACAAATACCCAACAAATGAATAAGATGAAGCTACCTGCTGCATTAGTGATCACAATCTCATACTCTTTACCAATCTTCACTTGAGTCAGGCCCACTGGTTGAGGATCCGCATAGGGGAGAGTAGATCCTCCAATATTGTTTTGTTGTGATGGCTCACTGAGAGGGATGAATTCAAAGTAACCAACATGAGGAGACACAACATAAGTGGCCAATTCAGGGGTAGAGTTGGATTCACATTTGCAGTGATATATCCTTCAGAAGCTCCATACTCACTAGTCAACAAAGGCAGGTGCCCAGCATAATGCTTCAACTTAGTCACATAATGCTCCATTGAGCCAGTCATGATCCCATGAATGTACTTTGTATTGGGGAAAAGCTCTGGTATTAGCCCATACCAGTTGTTCAGTCCCATACATTTCTTTTCAATCAGGTTAGCTAATTCCTGGTTTGGTTTGAGATGTTTAGACATGGCCGTTCTAATGGACGGAACAGTGACTCTGCTCGTGAGGACCCCATCACGGATATCAGTGCACAGCTCTTGCCAAACTTGTTCAAAGGTTCTAAATGCTTGGACAATGCAGTATGCAAATGGAGAAGACACCAGAGTAACTTCCTCACGGAAAATTAAGCCACACAATAGATGGCAATACAACGATTGATGAAAATCAGGACTGGATATTACTTCAATCGGGCTGCAAAATACATTTTTTTCAAACGCACTTTTGCTCTTTTCATGCAGGGTCACATTTGTTGAAAAAGTTCTAGCCGTCAGACCCCCTTTGGTTTTAAACTGCTTGCTACTATATAGAAAACACAAAGTTTTCCCATTTATTGTAGGAAACTCTCTGCATTATAGGATTGTGTTAGTTACAAATTCCTTAACAAATGATGCCTAGGAGGGAAAAGAAACTTTGAATACCTGTTCCTAAAGGCCAAAGAGGTCAGACCGACATGTATATAGGTTTCATACAATTCGTCATTAAATGGTATAAACTTGGGCTTACCCCCAGTAGTTCCAGAGCTGCAAGAACATATCTCTGTAAGATTCAACTCAACTTGTAGCTTCTGAAATGGGGAATATATACACAACTTTTGATATAAGAATCAGTTGACTTTTATTATAGAGATTAAGGAAGTTAAATTAAAAAATTTATATTTATCGTTTTTCTCCAAACTAATTTGCTTAACTTATGAACTGATATATAATTTAATGATATAAAACATATTCTATGCTTAAAAAATTTGTTTTGCTTCTTTAATATTTTTTTTAAAAGTTAACTGGATCTTATTTAGGACCGAAAGTAATATATAAGCAAAGATTAAACAAAAGGCCAGACCTTAAAGACACTATCGTGATTGGCTTTCCTGTGAGAATGGAAGAGGCATCGCCATCCATGATTCTCTTGATGTAAGGCTCCAATTCCTCGTGTGTAACAAGTGGGACAATGGCCTTAAAACTCTCAGGATCAGTTCTTCCTTTAAGACCCAGATTCTGCAAATACTCAGCTGAAGCATTGTCTTCCAAGATCCTTCTCAGTGTCTCCCTCTGAACCCTTTCAGCATCCTTTGTTGGTACCTCAAATTGATCAATCACTCTGTCCATGTTCAATTCTTCCACGTGGTCCATGTTCAGAAATAAAAGAAAAGAACAAGCGCTGTGACTCAGTCATGTGGACAACAAACCAAACAATTGGCGTGCATGTTTTTCACAGGCTCAACTGTAGATATTCTCCAAATTGAAAAAAAAAAAAAAAAAAAAAAAACAGAGATGCAGAAATAGTTAACTGAGATTAGCGAGTTAATTCATTAAAAAAAAATAAAAAATTCCAAAGTATATTATAAATTAGGTCCATTGCGTAAGAAAGAAAAACAAATGAATACTCATTAACTTTATCATTAAATTCAATAATTTTTCAACTTTACCCCAATTTAATATACATAATACTCCCTCCAATCTTTTTTATAAGAAACAACTATCAAAATTACGTGGTTCAAAATGTTAGTTAAAAACAATAAATGTGTAGCTTATATACCTTACTTTCCAATTATATGCTTGTTTAGAAAGAGTGCACATAAGAGATGGGGTGGAAATTTATTGCAGAGAGTTAATGAATGACATATATTTAATTAGGATAAAAATGGAAAGACCCCTTTAAAATTTCAGATAAATATGATTTGTTCCTTATTAAGGGCCACCCTTAGGAAAGATAACGTTCCTTATAAAAAAGACTAGATGGAGTACAAAACGAAAACAAGACCAATACAATAATAAGTGAAGGGTTAAATTGTACATTCACCTCAAAACTTTAACGAGACAAAGAAGCTTATCTCCCTAGAGGAGTATTCCCAGTGTGTTTCAGGTATTAGAGACAAAAAAATGGAGATTTCTCAGCACAGGAGAGAGGGAGAGGGAGGGGGAGAGAATGAGAAAAAGGAAGGGAACTTTTGAAAGAGGAAATGAACAGAAAGTATGGGTATGTGAGGAGAGAAGAGGAGGAAGCATGTGATTATATAGGCGTTACATGTACAAACTTAGTCTATTTGCTCTCAAGATTGGCCTGAAACTACTTTGTTGTTTCTTGTGATGCGTGCACATTTTTTAATCTTAATTTGACCTCAGATTAATTAATTACGCTATAGTAGCGTGGGCAACAATAATTAATTACTTGGCAAACTAAATTATAGCATCAACGGCAATAACTAATCAGTACTAAATCAAACCGTAGCGAACCAATTTCCTGCTAAGCAAAATTGTTTAATAGAGAGTTAATAGGATCTGGACCATACAGATTTGATTTAGATCGTATAAATTTGATTTTTTTAAATAAAAAATATTTTTTTTAAAAAAAACAATCGTTAATTAGGAAATTATCTTTTTTATCGTGCTACGGATGTTTTTAATTTTCTCTTGCAGATGGATCCACTGGATTCCCCACCATGAACAAGACTACGAATAAGACTTAGAGGTAAACGGAGCCACCCACATATATATCTCATGAACAAAGAAGCAAGATGTGTGGAGATTTTTTTAGGACTCTTGTGATGCACGAGATATTTTTAGTAATTAAAAAGAAAACTAAATCTTACACCATATGTAATACACGGCACCTTATTATTCTGTTTGATTTAAGGGGGTAGGGGAGGATGAGAGAAATTTTAAAAGAGTTTAATGTTCTAAGGAAAATAAATAAGTGAAGTTATAATATTTTAGTAGAGAGAACATATATAAGAAAATAGATAAAGTAAAATTAGTTAACTTTTTTCAACCTTATTATTTCATTTTTATCAATCCAACTTATTAACACTTCTCCCCGTTTTACTTTCTGTTCCACCAAAATCAAACATATATATCATAAAAAAAAATTTCTATAACGAGTAAATGTTAATTTAATGTGAAATAGAATTTTAATAACTATATTTTTTATTCCTCCTGTGATGCGCGAGATATCTTTCATGTGGCCCAATTAAAAATATTGATGACAACTTAGCTTTCACATGCAATCTTAATTAAGGATGATGAGAAGAGGGCTTTAATTTAATTTGTTGGGTGTCAACAAGTTACATCACTCAACCTCACCCCAAAATAATAATGCTACTAACTGCTCGAACAATCACATAAGGATATGGATCTAGTTTTGCATTTATATATTTGATCATTTTTGAACTATTACCACGGTGAATATATTCCCTTTAATCAATATCAAGAAACCTCGTGAAAAGATCGTTGACCACCTTTTTCTCTCTCAATATATGTGGTCTTTATGTTCAGACCTAAATGTAAGAGCTATATATAATAGTCACATATAATTGGTATCCATATGGATTCTATTTTACACAGTGGCGGAGCCACCTTATGCCCAGTTGGTTTTTTCTGATCTTATATATTTATATGTATGTATTATATAATATTTTATTTTGGCCCCAGCTAAGTTCTTATCTTTTCTATAATTATACTCTTTTTTTGGGATGTGAGAGGAAAGTAAAATTTTTGTTTGAGATACCAATTGAAAATATTAGTATCATCTTATATCTGGTTATTCACCTCACTCCTTTTATGAAAGGTATTCTATGTATTTTTATCTTTCTAATGAGGGTAATATTGTGTTGATTAGTGAAAAGTTTGGGATTATGATTTCGGGAAAGTCTTGAGTTTTGACAATAGATGACTATATATATGTAGAGGATGATTAATGGCTAATTTTAATCGGTTTGAATTTATTATTTGGTTGTCTTATGATTTTATAATGAATTTCTCTTTAAAAAAATAGATTATAATAGGTTATTTGTTTAGCTGAAATTGAATCAGATTTGTATGTTTTTTTAAAAAATATTTTTTGGGTTCATATTATATTTCTTTTATTTTCTCTAATTATTTTGTTTTGAGGTAAGTGGGATACACATTTAAATGTTAGTTTTGTGGATTGAGTAGTATTATAAGAATTAATGTTTAGTGACACAAGATACTAATTAACACTGACATCAATATATATTCTGAGTCACCAAATTTTTTGTAGGTTGAAAAAAATGAGTAAGGATAAACAGAAAAGCATAGATGTCTTCTTTAAGAAGAAAATAACTTCAGAAAGTGGTATTTCTAAGAAAATAATTTTTGAAAGTGATGCACTTTCTAATGAGTCTCCTTCTAAATGTGATAGAAGTTTTATTTACTAGGTTATCTTTTGATTTTTAATTGTCGATTATTATTTATTTATATTTTAAATATTTTGCGATTTTATTTAGTAAATAGTTTAATATGTTTATTTTTTGGCCCGGGTTAAAATAATTTCCTGGTTCCGCCACTGATTTTACATATATTGGGTTATAAATATAAGAGCTAGCATATTGGTTTTTCTTCTATCATTTAACGTTTTGATTTTCTCTTGCGCATGAATTAACAAGACTTGAAGGTCACCGTACCCACTCATATATTATGCAATGTTCTTTAATTTATATAACAAGTATGGAAATACCTCGTTTGCCAGCTATGAGACGTGTGGGCAACATTTGGAACTGTAGGTTTGACCGCTTGATCATGAATTCATGAAAATTATTTTCTCCATTATCCAACGCACTTAATGGCTTTTTTACCAATACCCTGTACATAGTAAAAAAAAAAAAAAAAACTCAAATACTCCATTCGATATTTAATATACGATATATTTCATGAACTGATTAAATTAAGAAAATTAATTTAGTTAGTTAATATAACATGTTTTAAAACATTTCAGTTATCTTTCTTAATTCTCTCTTTCCCTATCCTCCTTGATTACTAGCTATTGATGGAGTATTAATTAATAGGGTAAATTAGGAAGGGAACATTTGAAGAGGCAATGAATAGAAAGAATGAGTATGTGAGGAGAGAAGAGGAGGAAGCATGTGATTATATAGGCGTTACAAACTTACTATAATTTCCCTCCTATTTGGCTTCAAATTACTTTGTTGGATTGTGTAATGCGTGCTCATTTTTTTAATCTCCATCTGACTTCAAATTAATTACATGCATTAACTAGCGCCATCCACAAAGCTTAATTAATTACTTGCCAGGCTAAACTATGGTGTCAGCAACAACAATTAATCAGTACTAAATCAAACTTACTAATTGAGTAAATAACCCCATAATCCTTAAACCTTTACAATGAACTCTCAAATGTAGATAACTTCAAAATATCAATAATATGCCGCAAAACTATGTTGTGTGTGTATATAACCTCTCCAAATTTTGAGTTATATATATGCAGATAAAATTCTTAAATTTAAGTCATTTTTCATATAAATGATGAACAAAACGTATTAATCAGTAGTAAATCTTACTTACTGGGTCATCACACCTCTTTAGCCTTTAGCATGATACTCATGGACAATTCAATATAGGGTAAATGATTTCTTCAGTCATTGAAGATAAGTTATCTTCAGTGACTCCCAAAACTACGTCGTTTTGGATTAATGAAAGGTGTTTCCGTAATTTTGCACCCTTCATTAATTCACCTAAAATTGCAAACATACCCTTCATTAATTCAAAATGATGTAGTTTTAAGGGTCACTGGAGATAACTTATCTCCAGTGACTGGAAAAATACTCTTCCCTTTAATATATATATGTTATTGTAGTGCTACTATTTAGTTGGGAATTGTGTGATGCGTACTCATTTTTTAATCTCAATTTGACTTGAAATTAATTACTAGCCAAACTAAATTATAGCGTCAGAAACATTAATTAATCAGTATAAATCAAACTTGCTAGGCCATCAGCCCACTTTGACATATACTATGTGTATATAACTAAGAGGCATGTGTTCTGTGTGATTGATGCATGTAACTGAACATGATGTTTTTAAAATAATTTTTGGGTTTAATAGGGATTGTATGTAGATCGACAAGGCACGCCATTCATGACTCGTCAGACCAAAATGCAATTATGGTTTTTAATTCCCAGAGTTGAATATTCAGTGTCCCTCAATATCTGAAACTTAGACCTCTCTACAATTAACCGGGTTCCACTTTTATAATTAAAAATGTTAATACTGGACTTAGTTTGAGTTTAATAATGTTAACTGTTGGAGGGCTGGGCTGCATCTCGGAGGAGTATAAGAAGAAGAGATGAAAAAGAAAGTAGTGCATAATGTCTTCAAGGTTTGGGTAACACTTTCCTTTAGACTTAATTCGCCTCCACCTATGCCTATCTTATAGGGTATAATTTGAATTGACGGGTGAATTTTCTGTAGGATACGATGAAGACCTTTGAGTATGGATTACACTCCCAACATTCAAGCCAATGCAACAATGGTTTTTACAAAGTGATAATTTGACCTTATCTTTATGTGTACTCAAGGATAGAGGCAATGAGTTTGATCTCTTGTTGTTGTGTAATTTTTGATGTGTGATTTGTGAATGGACTAATGATGATGGGTATTTATAGGCAATAAAGTGATATCTTGAAGTGGTACCTCTTGAAGCAACACCTCTTCAATTAAAAGTTATAATAATTTGTTGGATTCATGAATCTCATTTATGTTGATTCAGGAACAGACATATGAAGAGTTACACTTTTGTATTATATAGAGTTTTTTCATAAACACAACACAACTTTTCACCATGTGGTGGCTGTCACACCTCTAGCTATAACCTTTTACATGTGTCTCTAGAAACTAAAGAGATATAGCCTTGATGTACTTTTAGTATTATAACTCCTAACATAACTTTTCATATAAATCCCTTAATTTAATGAACATGACTTTTAATACATCTCTTCGTTTTAAAATTTTCCAACATTAACTTTTAGTTAACGCGGTTAAGTAGAGGGACCAAAAATTAAAACCAATTAACTTAGAATAACTATGCATATAGGCTGAAAGACATGATGGGAAAATTGTATGTATAATGGTAACTAATTAAAAGAGTGTAAATAGAAGGCGGGGTTCAAATTAAGAAATAACGCAGAATCCAAAAGAAATAACAAAAGCATATTGCTTAGCCTCAACAGGGCAGCAAGAGGTGGCATTGTGGCAACTAGAGTGCTTAAACTGATAAATAATGTGGCTTTTTTGAATCTAGCCCTATAAAAAAGGCGTATCCATAGGAGTTATTTTGTTCAAATTATTGCGGTTATAACCCTTTTGAAGGTTATGCGAAGCAGTTCGACCAACCAAGTGTTTTAATTTAGAGAATTGTGAGAGTTTGAATTTTCTATATATAGTTCGGCATTTTTCTTAATATGAGAAAAATATGGAAGGAATAAAGTTCAGCCTCCAGTTTTTAATATAAGATTTAATTTGTAATGTAATTTGCACTAGATCTTATTTTAAAGACCACTTGTAGTATAAAACTGCACATTATAAATATTTTGTATTTCCCTGTTCCAAACTATAATTATATACAGTTAGTCATGGTTTTATCGAATTTCATATGACAATAATATGGCTTGTTATTATCTCTTTCTGAAATTGCATGACTATTGGTAGAGTTCAAGTATTATTAGATTGTGCATAATTTAGCATATGGATGTTTTAATTTGTTTTAAATATCATTAGATTTGTTAACTCCGGCAATATTACCATTTTTGACAGTGATTTCATCAATAAGAAGTACTGAGAGATAGCTCTGCAAGTAATACACGGCACGTTAGTACTACCTCCGATTCTTCATATGGAATTTTGTTTGTTGTATAAATTATAATTGACAATTTATTTTATCCCTTAATCTTTCATGTGGCGCAATTGAAAATATGGATGACAGCTTAGCTTTCGCATGCATGCAGGCTTAAGAATAATATATGCTACTTACTGCTCACACAATCACATAAGGATATGGATCTAGTTTTTCATTTATTTTTTTTTCATTTTTTTTGCGTGACAGTTTTGCATTTATATATTTGGTCATGAACTAGTGAATATATTCCTTTAATCAATATCAAGAAACCTCATGAATAGACCGTTGACCACCCTTTCTAAATAAAACTGTACCCATATTGTTTCAATAATACCGCTCTGCATCAATCATATTATATATTTGTATGCTTGTGATTGGTTCAATAATTTCAACTTTACAAGCAATATAAAAGGATAACATAATAAATGCACCCCGTTTTCCTCTTCTTTTTGTTTGGATAATATTATTTGGTATCCGGTTTGGGGTTCATGGCTTCTCCTACCAACACAAGTGTCTCATTTGAAAGATAAACTGGAGACCCAAAGTGACTAACAAGGCCTTACACCACAAAACCAATTCAATGTCGGTTCCTTTTGTTTTTCTCAATATTTATGGTGTTTAGATTCAGATATAAATATAAGAGCTATACATGATAGTAACATATGATTGGTACCTGGCTCCTCTCCTTTTCCCAATTCATCTGTTGCCTTTTTTCCTCCCAATACTACATTGTTTTGGGTAAAAATAAGTGATGGGTCATGGGGAACACTTTTTTTTAATAAAAAAAAATAATCAACACTTGAAGTATTTTTTTCAATAGCACCTATTATCTTAAAGTAATTTTTAATACACTTAGTATTCTAAAATATTTTTCCAGTGTCACTCAGTATCGCATCTTGCACCCTCAAGTATTTTGGTAGCATTTAGTCCTAAAATATTTTTCAAGTAGTACTCGATATTTTTTCCAAATAAAAAAATATCCAACAAACTAAATATTTTTAATTGTAACTATTATCCTAAAGTAATTTTTAGTGCACTTAGCCATTAGCACCCTAAAATATTTTTAAATATCACCACATTATCTAGCACCCATCACTTTGAACTATTTTTTATTAGCACCCATTACGCTATTACGCTATGTAGCGTGGGGAACAATCAAGGTTATCAAACTCGCGAGTTTAAGCAAACTCGTGTCAGTAAGGTAAACTCGTATCGTGAACTCGAATTGTAAACTCGTAAGAGTTTACTTTTACCATTAACTAGATATTAATAGCGTATAAATAAATATTTAAAATATAAAAAATAACAACAATTTGATTTAAATATTTTTTAAATCTAAATAATTGAAATTAAATCCATCAAAATTCATAATTTATCTTATTTAACAAAGAAATTTTTATAAAATATACATTTAAATCCATTGAGCATGATTAAATCAAATAAGTTAACACGAGTTTAAGGATAAGTAAACACAGTTTTATAATATAGAAATGTAAAAATAGTAAACTCGGTATATAGACTCGGAGTTTAACCGAGTTTATAACGATCACGAGTTTACTAGTAACTTGACTCGATTTTGTAAGCTATAAACGTAAAAACGTTAAATTCGTATAATCAACTCGCGAGTTTAATAACATGGGAACAATAATTAATTACTTGACAAACTAAATTATAGCATCAACAACAATAACTAATTAGTACTAAATCAAACCTTAGGGAACCAGTTTCCTAATAAGCAAAATTGCTTAATAGGGAGAGCTAATAGGATCTGGATCATACACATTTGATTTAGACGGTATAAATTTGAGGTTTTTTAAAATGATGATTTTTTAAATAACAATTAATTTTTTTTAAAAAAATCGTTAATGCTACTAGATACGGATGTTTTTAATTTTCTCTTGCTGATGGATCCACTGGATTCCCCACCATGAACAAGACTATGAATAAGACTTGGAGGTCAACGGAGCCACCCACATATATGCGGAATTTTTTTTAAGATTCTTGCGAAGCACGAGATATTTTTAGTAATTAAAAAGAAAACTAAATCTTACACCGCACGTAATACACGGCACCTTATTATTATGTTTGATTTGAGGGTAAGGAAGGTGAAAGAAATCTTAAAAGAGTTTAATTTTTTTAGGAAAATAAATAAGCGAAGTTATAATATTTTAGTAGAGAGAACATATATAAGAAAATAGATAAAGTAAAATTAGTTAAAAAAGTTCAACCTTATTATTTCATTTTTTATCAATCCAACTTATTAACATTTCTCCCCGTTTTACTTTCTGTTCCACCCAAATCAAACATATCATAAAAATAAAGTTTCTATAACGAGTAAATGTTAATTTAATAGGAAATATAATTGTATAAATAACTATATTTTTAATTCCTCCTGTAATGCGCGAGATATCTTTCATGTGGCCCAATTAAAAATATTGATGACAACTTAGCTTTCACATGCAAGCTTAAGGATGATGATCGAAAAGAGGGCTTTAATTTAATTTGTTGGGTGTCAACAAGATCGTTATATCACTCAACCTCACCCCAAAATAATAATGCTACTAACTGCTCGCACAATCACATAACTACATAAGGATATGGATCTAGTTTCGCATTTATATATTTCATTATTTTTGAACTATTACCACGGTGAATATATTCCCTTTAATCAATATCAAGAAACCTCATGAATAGATCGTTGACCACCCTTTTTTATTGGTTTTTCTCAATATATATGGTCTTTATGTTCGGACCTAAATATAAGAGCTATTAGTCACATATAATTGGTATCCATATGGATTCTATTTTGCATATATTCAGTTATAAATGTTAGAGCTAGCATATTGGCTTTTCTTCGATCATTTAACGTTTTAATTTTCTCCAACATATATCTGATTGATCCAGAATTATCGGCCATAACGTATAAATCAACAAGACTTGTGTAACATCCCAATTTTCGTAGCATAAATCGTGCTGGTGACACGTGGTTTTATAAAAATTCATCAGAGTTTGAGGTGCTACAGCTTAGCGTTTTGCGGAAACGGAGAGCATGTACTAAAAATTTGAACAACAGGTATAACACTGAGTAACTGATATGAAATACTCAGATATATGATGATGCCTGACGTATACTGGTATATTAAAATTTTCCGAAGGAATATTCATGTGATACAGTAATACAAAACTTTATAATTACAATTCTTACATGTAACTATACCCTCTTCAACCAAGCCTTGAGTAGACTTGGGGCATAGAACCTAACTCAGTTAAATCATCCCATTTGGCCAGGCTGGGTAGGTCTAGTGGGAGTCTCACCGTGCTAGGGTGACTGATTGATTGAACCACATAGACGACCCTTCTAGTTTAAGCACCAAATGATATGAAGTAACTTCATTAGATTCATGCCATAAGGTAGGTTCTGTTGACTTTCTCCCCGTATTTTCTTTGATCGGTGCCTTCTCACGGCTCCGTCTCATCGGCGTCTATCTATGGCTCCATCCCCTGGTGCCTCCTTCGGTTCATGACTCTTTCCTGTCTATTAATTTAAGACTAAGGTCCAAAGCCCAATGGACCTCAGGTAACGGTTAACCTCATGCTTATGTAAACAATATATGTATGACAATTATTCATGACATTTTCACAATAATCACTACAAAAGCCCATAACGAGATGTAGGAAACACATAATCGGATATGTAAGGCAATAACAATACACAAAAGCAGATGTTTGTTATCCCAGTCTGCACACTCTCCGGTGCCACAATGTACAGTCGTGTCCAAAGCGCTAAGGAAAACTTTCAACGGCGTTAACAATACCATAACCCGTATATTCATGATTTCATCAATTTCAAATGAGACAGTCTCGGTACAGGAACACAACAATCATATAAATAAGCATACAATAAGCATAAGAGTTAGTGTTACAGTACGCGAACGTACCTTCCTTCCATGTGAATAGTAATTACTATTCATGTATACGGTACTATTCATGTATAGTAATACGCCCCGTCCATCAAATCTGCCTCCGGAATCCTCGGATATCCTTCGTTGACGGTACTTCGGTACGTTTTACGAAAAACGATATTTTTGACAGCGGTGCAAACAGCGGCACAACAGCGGTATAACAGCGATACGACAGCGGTTCGACTACAGATATCCTATACGAATTATATCGTTTTTATCAGTATTTAGCATTATAACAGGCATTTTAGGTACAAATTACCATTTTGCCCCTGACCCCCTAATCGGCGGAATTTCGCCAGAGCTTCGCTACTATGACCCTATCTTTCCAGAATTTTGACATATCTCTTTTCCCAGTATATTCTTGAAATAAATACCATATATACCCCTAAACATGATATCTAGACTATCTGGGAAATTTAAAGATAATTCTAGCATTCCTACTATATCTACCGAAAGAATTACTGAAGCTAAAGACTAGGAACCGAAGAACTTACCCGAGCTTGGCTACAACTTTCTTAGAGCTCTTCCTTCTCTCTAACCTCTCTCTAGGGTCGGTTTTGGTGTGAAGAAAATGAAGAAATGAAGCCTCTATTTATAGGGTGGAAAATGGGTCCTTAAGTGTAATTATTTCACTTCTGGGTCATTTGAGGTAATTTTCCCTAAAATATAAAATGTCACTCGCTTCCCTCGTATGAAACGTTTTAGAATTTTTTAATATTTTAATAATATAATATTATATTATTATTCCACTAGTAAATCACTATTCCTAATAGTAAATACTATTCCCGTGGGTCCCGCATGACATTTTATTCAAACTTTAGTAGGCAGAGGTAGGGTTGATCATGGACCAGACCAGACCGGGTCTGGCCCCTACCCGAGGTCTGGTCCAGGTATTTCCTCGGGCTGGAAAAACCAGCCCGAGGTCTTGTCCAGTCCAGCACGAGCCCGAGCTCGGGCTGGACCAGACTAGACCAGGCAGTCCCGCCTGGACTGCCCTGGTCCAAGCAGTCCAGGACCCCTTGTTCTTTTCTTTTTTGGGGTCAAAATTCAAGGTCTGTTAGGGATATATATCTTTATTTTTTGGAGGCAACATTCCAGATTTCCAGTTTTTTTTGCTCGGAAGAGATTTCCAGTTCAAACATGACGGAAGTTTTAAATTGAACCTAATAAGAACAAAAGAAAAATTGTGGCTTCAGAAATCATAAGCTCCCAATTTATATAAACTTAGCTTCATCAATAAAGCTCAATCACGTAAAAATAAAGTGCACAAAACACAAATAAGACAAATTAGCCGCATATATGATCTTACAGTACTCGTGCGAACCATGATTAGAGAGAACATATGCGATCAGATTTAATGTTGGGATATCATATATATGAACTTTAAGCTGTCATTTTCCGCAGTAGAAGCAAAGCAAATGTATACATTAATTAGTTGCATAGATCCGAACGAAATCTGAAAAAATTTAGGCACGAGAACCAAAATGATCATATCGGGAAAAAATTTAGCCAACATGATCAAATTTGGAAAAAATTTGGGCACGTAACCAAAATTAAAAATAAGAAATCCATCGTAGTTCGGCCGATCAATGGAGATGCATAGATCCGAACGAAATCGGTATTACTTCATAACCATGAAAGCAGACAAGAAACGGATTTGGTTCATTGACGATTTGATGAAGATGCGAAAGAAACGGAGGATAAAAAATGGAGCAAGAAACAGGGAAAAGAGTGAATCGGAGCTTGTAAGTGCTCTTACCCCAGCGTTTGTAGCTTTCAAACCAGCGCCGTCGGTCGGAGGCTCCGCTGTTCTAAGTTCAATGATCTCTCGCTCTGCTTTGTGCTGCGTTTCGAACAGGCGATGCTGTGGCTGCGATTATCTCTCCACGCCAGCAGGCCTCTCGAGACGCAAGGCTGCAAGTAACCGGTAACCCTAATTGGCAAAAAAAAAAAAGCCGGGCCAGACTGGACCAAACCAAGTGGCCTGATCCCCTGGCCCGAGGTCTGGTCCAGCCCGAGAGAGATCGGGCCCGGTCTAGTCTGCTCAAGTTGGTCTCGGACTGTTTTTTTTTCTAGCAAACCGGACCAGACCGGGTCGGGTTACCCGGACCACTGGACAACTTGCTCAACCCTAGGCAGAGGAGATATAATTGGCCGTGGGTCCCACATGAATAGTAAATACGTATTTGTGAATAGTGAATACGTATTTTTGAATAGTAAATACTATTCATGACCATAAAATATTGATTCCAATTTTGTGCCTTAAAAATGTATTTTTAGCCCTTTGGCAACTTATCTCTTCTAATTTTCATGGACATTTCCTTAGAAAATTAGATAATTATATCTTTTTATTTGAGACCACTTATTCACCTATTTCTAATAGGTATTATTTACCAAATTGTGATAATTATCACAAATACGATTTTTAGGGTATTACAACTTGAAGGTCACCGTTCCCACTCATATATTATGAAATGTTCTTTAATTTATAGGACAAGTATGAACATACCTCGTTTTCCAGCTATGAGACGTGTGGGCAACATTTGGAACTTTAGGTTTGACCGCTTAATCATGAATTCATGAAGCTTATTTTCTCCATTATACAACGCACTTAATGGTTTTTTTACCACACCCTATACGTAGTTAAAAAAAAAAAAAAAAAAAAAAAAAAAAAAACTCAAATACTTCCTTCATAATAGATTCGAATTTTATATGATTTATTATCTAAAAACTCCCCGGGGACCTTCGTGATATATATTCGAATTGTAAAATTGCCTATTTGCTCCCATTGACAAGTCAAAGTGTTACCATTGACAAATGTATGTGCCATATTAACAAGTTATAGTATTACTGTTGATAAGTTTATGTGTCATATTGACCATGAGGGTAAATATGTAATTTCAAAATTTGAATATATATCACTGAGGTCTTTTTGGAGTTTTTAGATAGTAAATAATATGTTCAGACTTTTTTGATTTTTTTTCCCTTAAAACCATACTGCAATTTTCCTGAACTAAAACTGTTCAATAATGTATGTGGCTATTTGCAGCGGTTATATTTTATTGTAATTATTGCGGTTATAATTGCTACTAAGATTGTGCATAACATCTTGTCGATTGCTACTGAAACAACCATGTCAATTGGTTTAGTAGCAGTTTCATAGAAGGTCGACGTACGTACCCACCCACATATCATGAAATGGTATTTATACATGTTATGCAACAAGCTGAGGCGTGTGGACAAAATTAGCAACTGTAGGTTTGAACTTGGTCGTGAACTCATGAAATTTATCTTCTCCTTCTTGACACAAAGCTGAAAGCTAATATAAGATTCACTTCAATGGAAAATTTTAATACTACTTAAATCTTATATTGAGGATGGGAAGTATTTAATAACACATTTGCGGGAGCTCAAACACACCCACACGCATTTGAACCTAACCACATCTCTATTAATTGAACTACGCATCTAATTTTTAAAACACTGGTTATAGTTTTATGATTATAAGAAAAATATAAGTAATAAGTAAATAATGGTCCAGGGAGAACAATTTTTTTCCTTTCAAAATGAATTTGTATTTTTCCTCAATCATATTAGTTGAATTTTTGGACCAATTTTGTTAGATTGGATTCCCATATCGCTCCAAAAGCTGCTAGTAGGATATCCCTTGTTTTACACCACTGCTTAAGATTTTGACAATTAATTAATCAGTACATGATGAGATGAAAAGTTGTTTGACGAAGAAGCTGCTTGGAATGGGAATATCATCCAGTGCCTCTCAATGACATGAGTCACAATGGACTCATACGAATCCCATATTGACTTTGCTGCTGGTGATGATTTCTCTGCAACTTTCTCCTTCTTCGCTATCTTTTCTGCAGATTTCATGTCACTGATTTTATTCTTCTTCGCTGCTGCTTCTCCTTCTCCTGGCTTTACCCTCGAATCTGCCATCTCTCTGGTTTTGAGTTTTCTTGTGCAGGCTGGTACATTTCTGAGAGCTTAATATGCTACACACACACGCGCGCACGCAAGAGGCATGAGTTGTGTGTGAATGTCTCTCTTCGACAACGGAATTAAATTGCAGTGATTGAAGGTTAATGCATGTAACTGAACGTTGCATTTTTTTAAAATAATTTTTGGGTTTAATAGGGGATTGCAAGGGGTTGACAAGAAGAAAGTGACAAAATGTACATACTTTCTATAACAGGGCCCGCCATTCATGACCCAGCATGCCGAAATGCAACTATGGTTCTTCATTCCAACAGTTAATATGCAGTGTTCCTCAATATCTGAGACTTTGACCTCTCGACAATTAACCGTTTTCCCCTTCTTCCCCCCCCTCAGAATTAACCGTTTTCCATTGTTATAACTAAAAGGGAAAATTTAACTTAACCCCACTTTAACAAGTTTATTTCATTCAACCCCTAAAGAATTTTGAAATTTACTACATCCCATAGACCGAAATGAAATTAACTCTTGTGGAAAAAATAATAATGCCCTTGCTCTATTTCTATTTTTTTTTTTTTTTTTTTTTTTTAAAAAAGGTTCAATCATCACAAAAGCTTTAGAAACCAGTCAGTGGCAGCTGCCATGTTGGAGTGGCCTCAGACGGCCAGCCAACGTAATTCCAATGGGGCCGGCCTACCGGAACTCCTAGTCACCGGATATTAATTTTTATTATATTGTTCATGTGCTTATTCCACTTCTTTCTATGATGAGTTGAATACTTAATTTGTAATGTTCATATGTGTCTTTCACTTGTTCACGAAGAGTTTGACGCTTGCAAATGAGACTTGTTCATGATCCTATATTTTTTTGTTAACCAATTAATTTGTGTTGTTGATATGTCTATTTCACATTTTCATGAGGAGCTTGACACTTACAAATGAAACTTGTTCAAATGAGACTTGTTTAATTTATGTTGTTCACATATGTATTTCTCTTGTCCATGAGGAGTTTGTCTGAAACAAACTTGGTACGGCGGGGGTTAAGTGAAATTTTTCCTAATTAAAAAGGTTATAACTTATGTTAGTACTTATAATTTGATCAAATATTGGTTTTAGTTCATATAAATTCAAATTGTGGTTTTTTATAAGAATTTTGTCTGACTTTAACCGTGTTAAATATATAGACAAAAACCAAAACTTGATAAAAGAACAGAGATCAAACAGATTTTGGTTGTGGACCTTTTGTACTTTTAACAAGTTTTAGTTTTGATTTCCATAATTGATGAGTGTTAGCTAAAACCAAATCATTATGAAACCATAAGGACTAACAACTACAATTTGAAATTGCAATGACTTAAACCAAAATTTTATCAAACTGTAAAAACTACCAATGATATTAATCCTAATTAATATTGCGATATTCTGCTGGTAGTTAATTATCTCGAAATTATATTTATATTTTTCTATCTGATAATAGTATTCCAAAAAAATTAAGTGAGTTGTGTGAAGAGTTCACCATGGTTTATGCATATATTCACATTCAAATAGTACCTGCAGAAATATTTATAGATCATCCACTAACAAAATCATTACATTGACATTGAGATTTGAACCCACAACGTTATGAGTTGTGACTTATGAGACAAATCTTCACCTTTGGACCAACCTTTATATATATGCACTATCTTTTTTCTAGACATAAATATTTTCTTATTACAAAACCAATATCAGATATTAAATGTAAGTACTTCTCACAACAATATTCAAACATTAAAAAAGAAATTAAATTATTTGGTTTTAAGGCCCAAACATGTTAAAAAGGCTTTATTACTTGAGCTCACGTACACCACACACGAACTGCTGTTTGCTGGGCCAAGGATCGGATTTGTGATGCTACATTCTTAAGCTGGTCATACACATGTATGTACAAAACTTAAGGAAGCATCAGAGACTTGCCGTGGGGAGAAAAGTATGAACAATGTGTAATGCAATCAAAACAAGCCCTGGGCTTATATATGAAACATATGACAGGACAATTACGAAGCTAGGTGGTTTATCAAAATTTATTTTGGTTGTGTTTCTAGGATTAATATTGTCAAAAGCGTAGCTAGCTTGCTTGAGGCAGTACATGTTTCAGCACCCATCCTGCCAAGTATAGGTTGTGACTTGTGAATGTTACAAGTAAAGAATAATGATCACAAATCTTATGTATTATGTGTATTCAAGGCTTAACTACTTCAATAAATGGATATTAAAGCATATGATGATGAAAGGCAAAAATTGGCATATGGATTAAAACCAATAAACTTAGAATAATTATGCATATAGCTAGTAGGCTGACTGGCATGCTAGCAAAATTGTATGCACAAACGGTTACTAATTAAAAGTGTAAACAAAAGCATATGTAAAGAACCACAACTGCTAAATATTGTATGTGGCTATTGGTAGCGGTTATTTTGCAGGACTTGTAGCGATTATAACGCTACAAAGATTGTGTGTTGCATTTAGTGATCGCTACTAAGAAAATAAGAAAATAGAATTGTATAAATAACTATATAGTTTTTTTTATTCCTCCTATGATGCGTGAGATATATTTCATTTTATCCCTTAATCTTTCATGTGGCGCAATTAAAAATATTGATGACAACTTAGCTTTCACATGCAAGCTTAAGGATGATGAGAAGAGGGCTTTAATTTAATTTGTTGGGTGTCAACAAGATCGTTATATCACTCAACCTCACCCCAAAGAATAATGCTACAAACTGCTCGCACAATCACATAAGGATATGGATCTAGTTTTGCATTTCATTTTTGAACTATTACCACGGTGAATGTATTCCCTTTAATCAATATCAAGAAACCTCATGAATAGATCGTTGACCACCCCTTTTTTGGTTTTTCTATATATATATGGTCTTTTATGTTTGGACATAAATATAAGAGCTATATATAATAGTCACATATAATTGGTATCCATATGGATTCTATTTTGCATATATTCAGTTATAAATGTAAGAGCTAGCATATTGGTTTTTCTTCTATCATTTAACGTTTTAATTTTCTCTCTTGCACATCTATCTGATTGATACAGAATTATCGTCCATAACGCATAAATCAACAAGACTTGAAGGTCACCGTACCCACTCATATATTATGAGACGTTTACCAGCCTATGAGACGTGCGGGCACTGTAGGTTTGACCGCTTGATCATGAATTCATGAAACTTATTTTCTCCATTATACAACGCACTATCATCCTTGATTACTAGCTATTGACAGATGATAAATATATATTTTATAATTAAATAAGTATAGATTCTGAGATATATTGAATTAAATTTATTAATATTTTATACCTATTTAATTATCTTTTATATATTTATCTATCTTTTAATTAAATATAATAAAAGAATATTATAATAAAAAATCTATTGATATCCTATTTTATTGTGCATGAGATATTATATAAAAGAGAGGAGACCTAAGTAAAAGTAAATCGAAAGGGTAAAGATATGTGGACCCCACACTTTAAAAAGAAAAGCAATCAGGAAATTCGCAGATATGGAGTCAAACATATGGATATTTGATATATATTTGAATCAAAGAAGGAGATTTTGAATAGAGACAAAATACATGCCAGCTCATGGATATCAAATATATATCTATAATGAAGAGATTAGATTTGAAAGGAGAATTGGGATAAAGATGAAACGCACAAGTAGACCTATATATATTAGAACGAGCAGAGACGAAAAGAGGGAGAACACCACGCAGAAAATAGCACAGAACGCCGCGAACGAAAATCAAGAAGCAGAGGAGCGTGACGGGAATTCAAGACGCAGAGACGATTCGGAACGCACAGAGAAGCGAGAGGATTTTAGTTATCTTCATCATCCCCACGGAAGGACGAAAAGACTGTAGAGGCAACGTATAAGCTTTCTTTTCTCTCTCTATTTCTTTATTCTTTGAATCTAAATTCCTATCCTTTTGTTATGGATTTTAATCTAGCCATGCGTGGCTAATTTCTTTACAATCTAGAGGAGCTATGAACTTATTTGTGAATTAAATTTTATTTTCATTATTTAGTTAAATTTGATATTAATTTTGGTTACTTAATCTTGTTTAGTTTTATTTGTTTAGTGATTGGCCATTGAATATGAATTTGAGAATTAGGGTTTACCTTGACGAAAAGGATTGTAATTAGGCTCCGAGATTAAGTAATATGTGATTAAATTACGATTTAATTTGCGATTAGGATAGACATATACCTAATGACCCCATATAATTGTTGAACAGTGTGTCCGAGTTTTGTTGAACATAACAAGTTATACTCAAAAGAGTGTTATAAGTGGACCGATAGACACTTATAGCTATTTATACTCGAGATTAACAAAATTGATATTAAGGCTAATTAAATTAGTGGGTGTAATACCCTAAAAATCTCAATTATTATAAGTATCATATTTTAGCAAATAATACCTATTGAAAATAGGTGAATATGTGGTCTCAAATTATTGTATATGTTTATTTTATTTCTAGGCAATTTTTCCCTAGAATTAGAAGAACCAAAGGCTAAATTTTCTAAATCCTATTAGGGATCATAAAATATCCTAAGATTATCATAATTAAGTATAATCTTAATTATGTCATAAAAGGTAATTAAATATCATCAAAATACCTAAGTCAATTAGAGAAAATTAGCAACAACTATTAGGCAATTAAATTTGCAATAAAAATTATATTTATGTTAATTTTCGAAATTAAATAATAATTAATTTAAAAAGGGCATAATTAAGAATATATCAACTTAATTAACATCCAAATGATATCTAAAGGCCAAGATTAGTATCTTAGGGGTTTCAAAAAATTATGATTAATATAGTAACCTATCAAATTTTGACAATTAGGCCTAATAACCCCTAAAACACTATATTAAAAATATTAACCAAGATTAATTAATCCTCCCTTAAAACATATAAAAGTGGCGAAATTTACTACTAAAAGAGGCTAAGTAATTGCATTAATTTAACTTCTCCTAAATCATTTATAGGAGGCGAAAATTCACTTCTTGAAAGGACAAGATAATTACACTAATTTTAAAATCATAAGAGCATATTAAATATGAACAATAATCATTAATAGAAGTAGGACTTTTTCAACACAAATTAAAGGCTTGGATTAAATCTAATAAAGCTAAATCCTAAGGCCTTAACTAAGCATCATAAAGCATAATCCTTGTGAAGAAAAATCAACCAATGAGAGTCTTTCTTCTAGATGCTATGAGATAATTGAAAAACTAAATTAAAGAGCAATTGGGAGTGCATACACGGTTTGGCCTAACTTGTTGTATAAGAATACCTTTATTTAATAATTAACATATTGTATATGATAAAGCAAGCACATGGAGCAATTAATATTAGAAGAGGATAAGGTACTATGCACATGGGATCTTTTATTAAAGGAGATAAGCAAGAGAAAGAGAGAGGAAGGGGCGGTCAAGGAGTGTGTGTGTAAGAGTTGTGTGTGTGATGTGAGGCTAGTGCAAGGGAGAGAGAAAGTGTGTAAATTCATTTAGTTATGAGTTAAAAATCATTGGGATAAATTCAAGACACAAGTAAATGAGAATCTATAGATAATAAATTGTACCTTGAGGAATTTTAATCATAGACCAAATATAAGGATTAATCTTGGACAAGCATATTTATTGAGCTTGGGATAAAGTATCTTCATAATCTTTACCCAATTTATGCAATTAAATCCTAAATGATCAAAAGGCAATTTGAGGCTTCTAGTTAACTCATAATTTTCAAAATCCATGAACAAATAAAGAGGCTTGAATAAATTCCTAAAGGTGTTCTAATTTAATCATCAACCAACTACCATCTTGTATCTAGTTACATGTACACTTTGAGTAACTTGGAATTGAGTCATAAAATTGGGAGACAAGGGGGTAGGGGACGAAATTAGAAGCTTGGGGAAGGAGTTAAGTTAAGTGGTCATTAATCAAAGCATTCAAAGCAAGATAAAGTAACCATTATGAGGAGGGACAGATTGATAGGATAAGATAGTACTTCCAAAGACTTTTGAGTAGTTTTTTTATGATGAAGGGGTTGAGTGAGAAGGGGGAGGACGGTGCAAGAGAGGGAAAGGGTGAGGATAAGAGTTGTTAAGATGCCCTAGATCCAAGGGTCCAAATATGAGAAAAGGGAGGCTCAAGCCATTTACCAAATTGCCCTAACAAATTACTATAAATAGGAGCTTAGGCTCTTCATAATTTTCACACCAACACAAGCTTAGTAATATGATATAGAGAGTGAAAGTGAGAGTGAAGAGTCTTGGAGAAGGAGGAGCAAAGTTCTTGGTAAGTTCTCTAGCTCTAGCTTTCAAGTTCTTAGCTATTTTGTTATTTTGATCTTTAATCTTCCAAGTATAATTTTGTTTTCATGTTTTTATGGTTAAAATTGTCTTTATTTCAAAAAATTGATGAAGTAGAAGTTATAGCAAAAATTTTGGAAGATTATGATCAAAGTAGCGAAGCTCTGGCGAAAATTTATCGGTTAGCGATTTCTGAAAGCAGTTGTAAAAACGCTGGTATCTTATGTTGAAGAAGATATTCTAAAATTATGAGAAAATTCATGGTTGAAGTAGACATATAGGGATTTTTAAATATACCTAGAACATGTTATTTTGAGCTCTGTGCTATGAGATAAAAATTCTGCAAAATGGGCTGCGAAATTCTGGAAAATTCTGGGCAGAGTTTTGAAAAATGAAAACTGGGAATTGTTCTTAAGTTCTGGTCAAACTTTAGTATTTTTATAAAAACTAGACATCCTAAGGAGTCCGGGAAATTTTACGGATCCTCGTTTCGATTTTTCTAGAATTAGTTATGATTTTTCAAAGTTAGGCGAAAAATCGGCCCTAATGCTATTAACATCGTTTTTTACGAAATTTAGGGAAAATAATTGAAAATAAATACACCAGGGGTATAATGGTCATTTGTGACTAAGATATCTATTAGGGTATTATTTATGAATTAATAAATGCGATGATACTATTATAGGCTGTCCGAGAACATAAATTGACAGACAAAACATACCACTATCTACACAGACTAAGGTACGTTCGCGGCGTATTGTAACACTAACTCTAATGCTTATAGTATGTTCATATATGATAGTTGTATTCATAAACTAAGATGCGGTCTTGGTTCATTACTTACACATTCAGCTTTACACGGGTTATAGTCTTATTAATACCGTTGAGTTTTCCTAGCGCTGAGGACACATTTGATCGTGGCACTAGTGAATAGTGCACACCGGGATAACATGCATACTGCAGTGGCTATGTATTGTTATTGCTTTACATATCTGATTATGTATTTCCTACATCTGTTATGGGCTTTTGTAGTGATTAATGCTAAAATGTCATGAATATCTGTCATACATATATTGTTTACATAAGCATGAGGTTAACCGTTACCTGAGGTTCGATGGGCATTGGACCTCAGTATGAACTAATAGACAGGAAAGGATCATGAACCAGAGAAGGCACCAGTAGATGGAGCCGTAAAAAGGCGCCAATGGACGGAGCCGTGAGGAGGCACCAGTCAAAGTAAACGCAGGAAAAAGGTTAACAGAGTCTACCTTCTGGCATGAAACTAATAGGGTTACTTCAAACCATTTGGTGCTTAAACTAGAAAGGTTCGTCTATGTGGTTCAGTCAATCAGTCGCCGTGAATTCGGGGAGACTCCCACCAGACCTTACCCAGCCTGGCCAAATGGATTTGATTTAACTGTGTTAGGTTCTATGCCCCAAGTCAAGAAATGACTCGGTCTGAAAATGTATAGTTACAATGTAAATTCTGTAATTATATAAGTTCTGTATCACATGAATATTCCTTCGGGAAATTTTTAATATACCAGTATACGTCAGGCATCAGCATATGCCTGAGTATTTTATATCAGCTACTCATTGTTCAAATTTTTAGTACATGCTCTCCGTTTCCGCAACACGCTGAGTTGTAGCACCTCAAACTCTAACGATTTTTAATAAACCACGTGTCACCGGCACAATTTATGATACAAAACTTGGGGTGTTACAGTGGGGATAAAATCTAGGAAACCAATAAGCGATTAGTGACTCTAGGTTGCTCGTTCGATTAGTGTGGTAGTTTATTTATTTTAATTTTAGTTTTAATTTCTTTTATTAATTAAATTCAATCTAATTTGCTCAACTCAAACGAAATTGTGAGATTAATGCTTAACTGAAGTTGTGGGTACTAAGTCCTCGTTGGAACGATACTTTACTTACTCTTTATTACTTGATACGGCCCGTATACTTGCGGAGTTTTTAGGTTATAAATTTTGCCCTATCAACAGAGTATTAATAAGGTAAATTAGAAAAAAAAAAATTGACGAATATGAAAAATATGTCTTATATTTAAGATAACTAAGATTAACTCTCTAAATATATTATATATTGAGGGTGGAGGAAGTGCTATATGGTGGGAATTATTTCCTAAAATATTACACTCAAACTCGTTGTCTTCGATTTTTTTTAAAAAAAAAAAAAAAAAATTGATGCCACCAACTGCGATTTCTTGAATAAAATGTGACATTTGTGCAACCAAAATTCATCTTAGCTTGAACAACTTTAAACTTTATCACCCCTTGAATAACTTCTTCAAATTAAAATCCACTGCCTCGTGCCTCGTGCATCTCACCCTAAAGAATGAGGATAGAAATGATTTTAAGAGGTTAAGGTCTAATTTTGCCCCATAAGTTATCATGTAAGAGCAATATTATCCTGATAGTTTTCTTGAGGTTCAGTGTCACTCAACCTCACCCAAAACCATGCTACTAACTGCTCACATAGTCACACGGAGATATGGATCTAGTTGTGTGTGTGTGTGTATGTGTATGTATATGTATTTGATCAAATTTGAACAAGTATGAATATATCCTTAAATCAATATATCTCGGGATGCACTTTAATATGAGCAAGGTAGCATAAATAATTTTCCCATATTGTTTGAATAACACCTCTCTATCAATCATATAAATTATTTTGTCCATGATGCAACACATTAATTGAATACTAACAAAAATAAATTACAATAAAGGAAGCTTTTTTAGATTGTTATATTGTGTTTTAGGAAGGAAAGAAATGAAATCTGGAATATTATTCATACCAAACAAGATAATACAAGTGTGCTTATATAAGCATCATAAGCAACTAATTAACAAATTTGTACAAAATAATAAGTTCTAACTAAATCAGTTATACTAACAAACCACAATATACTCTAATACCCCCCTCAAGCTGGGGAATATATGTCAATCATGCCCAGCTTGGTGAGGAATGTACAAAAAGAAGGAGGTAAAGCTTTAGTAAAAATATCAGCTAATTGGTCTTCAGACTTAATAGGAAGAAGATGCAATAATCCCTGTTGAAGCTTCTCACGTACAATATGACAATCAATATCCAAGTGTTTTGTACGTTCATGAAATGTAGGATTTGCAGCAATATGTCGAGCCAATTGGTTATCACAATACAAAGAAGCAGGACGGGAAAGAGGTGTACCAAAATCTCTTAGCAAATAAGAAAGCCATTGCAGTTCACATGTGGTGGCAAATGCCAAAGCACGATACTCGGATTCGAAAGAAGAGGTAGAAACAAAGGGTTGTTTCTTAGACCGCCAAGTAATCAAAGCCTCATCAAGAAAGCCACAAAAACCAAGTAATAGAACGTTTAGTATCAAGACAACCTGCCCAATCATAATCACTAAAAGCATTAAGCTTCATAGTAGAAGAAACAGGAAAGAAAATGCCTCTACTCGGAGAACCTTTAAGATAACGTAACACACGATGAAGAGCACGAAGATGAACATCAGTGGGCTATTGAACAAACTGGCTCAATTGTTGAACATCAAAGGAGATGTCAGGACGAGTATTAGTAAGATAGATCAATCTACCAACTAAAGTACGGTACATAGAAGAATCAGCTAGGGGAGTACCAGAATCTGCCGAGAGTTTAAGATTATGGGCCATAGGTGTGCTAACAGGTTTACATTCCAGAAAATCAGCATCAGACAACAGATCTAAAATAAATTTCCTTTGACATACAGAAAGTCCAGTAGAATTACGAGCTATTTCCAAACCAAGGAAATATTTAACATCACCAAGATCCTTGATCTTAAAACAATCATCAAGAAAACCCTTAATGTGATTAATTTCAACCAAATCAGTACCACCTACAATGATATCATCCACATATATAAGCAAAGCAGTGAAGGAAGTTTCAGTATTCTTGATAAACAGCGAATGATCTGCTTGGGACTGAATATAACCACATGAAACAAGTACTTTAGACAATTTAAAGAACCACTGACGACTTGCCTGTTTGAGACCATAAAGAGATCTTTGCAACTTACAAACCTTATTAGGAGAAGAAACATTCAAATCAGGAGGTGGTAACATATAAACTTCTTCATCCAAATCCCCATGTAAAAATGCATTATTTACATCTAATTGTTTCAAATACCAATTGTGAGCTGCAGCAAGGGCAAGAAACAGTCGCACAGTAGTCAATTTAATAACAGGGGAAAATGTATCATTATAGTCAATACCCTCAACTTGTGTATAACCTTGAGCAACAAGTCGACCTTTATAACGATTAAGGGTACCATCAGAGTTATATTTCTTAGCAAAAACCCACTTACAACCAATAGGGCGCTTTCCATAAGGTAAATCAGTTATCACCCAAGTATTATTTAACTGTAAAGCATCAAGTTCAGCCTGAATGGCATTCCGCCAACCTTCAAATTTAATAGCTATAGAATAGGTTTTAGGTATATCATCAGTAGAAATTGAACAAGCAAAATGATGATGAAGGGGAGAAAGACGATGATAAGAAAGTATGTAACATCCCATTTTCAAAAGCAAGATAATTTTTTTTTCATCGTAGTAGAGCATCGGAGCAATTGAGTAACGATACATTTATTCAAATTGCCGTAAGTCCGGCGATTTACGTGCGGTACATTGACCGAGAGTTTTCAAAATGAATAACACCCGAAGAAAGTCTTCACCGGGTCTCTATGCGGCTGCTCGCCTTTATCCTCGGTTCTCGGTTCTCCCGAACCCGACGCTATGATAAGAGCCGAGATCCAATTGCAATTTGGATCTCGGTAACTGTTAACCTCATGCTTAAATACGACTACATATACACGATAAAAGAATCAATACAACATGTCCATAACAGATGTATGATTAAAAACACATAACCACGTATACAAGATAATAACCACGTATGTAACATAACCTCGTATGATACAACATTAATAACCTCGTATGTGACATAACCTCGTATGTAACATACCGTGTATATAGCATAACCTCGTACACTACTACACAACAATCATATGCAATCATATAATAAACATTAGAGCTAGTGTTACAGTACGCGAACGTACATACCTAACAACACATATACGCATATAATAAGCATCAGAGTTAGTGTTACCGTACGCGAACGTACCTTTTTGGCGGTACAACGGAACTTTTACGGAAAAACGGTAAATTTCCGACAATGGAAAAAAAATGGTGTGACGGCGGCACAACAAAGAAATCGACAAATGCGTACGATTATCTCGGATATCCTATAAGGATAATATTTAACAACTTTTAGCAGCATAACAGGCATTTTAGGTACAAATTACCATTTTGCCCCCGAACCCCTAATCGACGGAATTTCGCCGAGCTTTCATTGTTTTCGCTCTATCTCTCTAGAATTTTGACAGATCTTTTCCCTCATCATATTTTCGAAATATATATCATATTTACCCCTAAATATGATATCTAGACTATCTTGAAAAATTAAAGATAAATCTAGCATTCCTACTATATCTACCGAAAGAACTACCGAAACTAAAGACCAGGGACCGAAGAACTTACCCGACTTTGCTCGACTTTCTCAAGAGCTTCTCTCTCTAACTTCTCTCTAAGAGGCAGATTTTTGGTGTGAGAAATGAAGAAGAGGAGCTTGGTATTTATAGAAGAGACGGATGGCAGAACGGTAAATAATTCGAACTTCAGTCTTGACGAATATGGACCGTAGGATCGCATTTTTGAGGACAAAACACTCTTGGCCATCCATGGTCAAGATCGAAATCTAAGAGCCCTAAAGTCAATGGATGAGTTGTCATCCATGATGGCTCTTGCTTTATGGCCTCCGCCCGATAAAGCTACCCGACGGTGTCCGTTTCGCGCGATTTCGCGAAACTCAAAAATCCGGCGTGTAACTTTGAAGATCTTTTCATCCTCTTTCATATTATCTATTTGGATCCTCTTTTTGATCATATCCGGGTATTCTCCGGTGCGTCGGAAGATATTCGGACAAACGCGTCCGGTTACGGAAATCGCTTCCGATAGAACCAACTTCTCGGACAACAATTCACCGAATCGTAAAACGTCCAAATTGTTGCCTAACTTAATCTCGTGTTTAAAAAGATGCAATTGTTTCTATAGGTTCTCACTTTGCCTATCTGACTCTACTCTATCCGATCAACTTTTCGTCTTATTTGAAATCGGGGTTTTCGGTTGCGGAAACAACGCCCGTAAATTCTTTCTTCGTGTAAAAATTCACTTGTTCTTAATTTGATCAGTCTGAAAAGACTTTTACTTCGGTTTACCCGTAGAATTTATTTCTAACTTTTCCCTCGGTCGCCTATAAGTTCGACTCACCGCATTATATTATTATTTTATTCTAATTACCTTCACATTTATTTTTTTTTCTTTTATTTTTTATTTATTTTTCTAAGCATAAAATATTTTATTACTTTTTTTTATTATTTTTTATTTATTTAATAATTTCGAATTTCTCCAATTAAAAATAATTATTTAAATTATTTTTAATTCATTTACTTTATACCTTAATTATCCCATTAATTACCAGATTAGCCACTTACTAATTTTTGATAATTTTCTTAATTAGGATAAATCATTATCTCACAACTATTTTACTTACATTGGTATTTTATATCTCATGTAAAATATTAAAAATCATGGGGTCACTTATGATCCCAAAATAATACTTAATTTTGCCTCATTATTTTTTCAAGGGAAATTATCCCAAAAATTCCTAAAATTAGAGACAACATACTTTCTAATTTTTTATAAATATTTTACTACCTCTTGGGATTTATCATAATATTTTTAGGCCATTTAATGCCCTAAAAATACATTTTAGCTCTTTATCTTTCCTAATTTCCATAGTAATTACCTTAGAAAATAAGGTAATTATTACACTAGTTTTGAAACCACATATTCACCTATTTCCAATAGGTATTATTTATCGAAATATGATACTTATCATAAATACGATATTTAGGGTATTACAAAGTACTTTAGAAAGAGGATGATATATACCTGCCTCCAAAGAATCTGGTAAAACCGAAGCGAATTGAAGGGTAAAATGATAATCATGCAGATATGAAGGGGTTCGATGAGATCTAGTGGAACGTCTAGGCAAAGGTAAAGGTAAATCAAAGTGGGGCGATGTAGATGGGACAATAGATGTCATGAAAGGATCGGGAAAATCAAGATGAGGTAACTCTTGAGGAGAAGGAATAGAATCGGGGGTAATCACGAATCGAAATTGCAAAAAGGAAATATAGACTCATAAAAATAAACATTTCTAGAGATATGAATCTGCCTATTTTGCAAATTTAAGGTAACGAAACCCTTTGTACCTGGTCTAAAGCCAAGAAAAATGCATTTATTTGCCCTTTTATCAAGTTTAGTTCGGTTTTGTAAAGTGGTAGAGGAAAAACAAAGGCATCCAAACACTTTTAACATGCTAAAATCAGGAGGTTTATCAAACAAAAGTTCAAAAGGAGTCTTATTACCCAAGATAGGTGTAGGTAAGCGGTTTATAATATAGATAGCATGAGTAAGAGCATAAGACCAAAAAACTTTTGGAACATGAGCTTGAAATAAAAGTGCTCGAGTGACATTAAGAATATGTTGGTGTTTTCTTTCAACTCTACTGTTTTGTTCGAGTCTCAATACATGAAGTTTGATGAATAATTCCATGTTCATTAAAAAAAAACAATCATTTGAAACTCTACACCATTATCGGACCGGATAATCTGAATATTGGTGTTAAATTGTGTAGAAACCAATTTTACAAAACTTTGGATGCAAGACCGAACTTCAGACTTGTGTTTAAGCAAATAAATCCATGTATACCTTGAATAATCATCAACAATTGTCAAAAAATATTTATGACCATGTACAGAAGGTAGATGATAAGGACCCCATATATCCATATGAACTAAGGCAAAGATTTTATTAGAAACACTGTTGCTTACAGGAAAAGGCAACTTTCGTTGCTTGGCAAAATGGCAAACATCACAACAGTTAAAACTAGTAGTATAGGGGATATCTGGATACTGTTTATGAAGGGAATACAAGGTCTGTTTAGACAAATGTCCTAAGCGAAAATGCCACAAATCAAATGAAGTAAAATTTGCATCACTGGAAATGGAACTAACTAAGGGAGAGGAGAGCATATCTGCACGATTCATGATGTATAAGCCCTTAACAACTTCAGCTGAACCAATCATCTTCTCTGAAGACTGGAGTTGAATGTGGCATTGAGATTTCTGAAAAGAAACAATACAAGACAGAGAAAATGTAAGTTTAGAAACAGAGATAAGATTGAAACGGAAATTCGGGACATATAGAACATCCTGAATAATAAAAGAAGTAGAAAACTGAACAATGCCACTATAGGTAGCTAGTACTCTAGTACCATCGGAAGATTAACGAAATGGGTTGGATTTGCTTATAAGATGCAAACAGAGAAAGATTAGAACAGATATGATCAGTAGCACCAGAGTCTATGATCCAGAAATCAGAATAAGAATAAAACGAATGAGGAAGAATGTTACCATTTGTGGAAACTTTATTAACAGAGACTGAAGGCAGAGAAGGTGTATCGGGCTGAACTAGAGCCAACAATTTTTGATATTGGTCTTGTGTGAAACTATAAGTTTGATTAGCCACCCGAATAGGCTCAGTGGGACTCTTACCAGAAACATTATCGATGATGATACTTGACATTGGAGTTCCAAAATTTGAAACCCGGTGGGAAACCATGTTTCTTATAACAGGTTGCCTCAGTGTGCTTACCTTTCCCACAATACCTACATTGTTTCACAGAGGCAGATGCAGAATAATTTGGCTTAGGCAAACCAGAGGCAGTAGAACGCGGCAGAGACGACTTAGCCAATAGAACATTTATGTCAGAAACATGATATCCAATTTCTCTTTCTTGCTGTTGAACTAGAGCAAACACACGGTTAATAGAAGGTAAGGGATCTATCAACATAATCTGTGATTTTACCAAAGAGAATCGGTCACTTAAACCTTTCAAAAACCTAATGACAGAATCTTGTTCAACATGTTTCTTATACGTTTCTATAACACCACAACAGCATTTTGGATTGCAAGTACAAGAAATCAGAGGTCTCAGTGTCAAGTATTCATCCCAGAGGATTTTCAATTTTGTAAAATAATCGCTTACGGGAAGATCACCTTGTTTTAATCCCCGAATATCCTCCCGGAGGTCGGCAAGCCGAAAAACGTCATTCGAGAAAAACGTGCGTGCAAATCATCCCAAACGTCACTAGCCTTGTCAATCCATAGAATGCTTTGTGCGATAGAAGGTGAAATCGACCGTGTCGCCATGATAATACCATCATGTTGCAACGTTCCCAAGCGAGAGAAGAGAGGATCGGAGGTCGCTGGAACTGCAATGGACCGATCAATGAAACGGACCTTGTTCTTCGACATTAACGCCATTCTCATGGCTCTCGCCCACGAGGGAAAATTAGGTCCAGTAAGAATTGGAGAAACAAGAATTCAGAAAAGGATTCTCATTAGGATGCAAGTAATAAGGATTTCCAATCGATTGTGAGGGATCAGACTGAGCTGTAGATGAAACGCCGATCGTGCTTTCAGCGGAAGTAGGAGCTGATGCCATCGTGATGAAGCAATCGGTGAAATTGAAGAGAACGAAAGAGGAATTGGGATTTCGGAAAAAAATGATAATGGAAATCTCCAGATACCTATCGGATCTCAAGCCAAAAGAGGGAGAAAATAGGAGTTTCACGTGATTGTGCAGAGTTCACGTGAAGTTTCAGAAGTGTCAGAACGGAAGCTGAAAAAAAAAATTAGAAGAACACAAGAAGACGAATACTTTCTTGCTTTGATACCATATTGTGTTTTAGGAAGGAAAGAAATGAAATCTGGAATATTATTCATACCAAATAAGATAATACAAGTGTGCTTATATAAGCATCATAAGCAACTAATTAACAGCTGTACAAAATAATAAGTTCTAACTAAATCAGTTATACTAACAAACCACAATATACTCTAATATGTTACATTTCCAACAGTGATATCATCAATCAAAAGCAATACTGAAATAACTCTGCACAAAATTCTCACTCAAGATTTGCAACACTTTACTATTTGAAGGCGCCATAGTCCTTGGGGCCTTGCAGTACTGACTAGAAGCAAGCTCGATCATAATCCTATGAAGTGGTGTAGAATCTTCTGGGATCTTCCAGAATATTATGAATTGTCTTTTTATCCCCCCCCAAAAAAAAAAAAACTATGCAATGGATTAACACGAGAAGACACATATACACGTCAAACTGAAAATATGTGAAGCTAAACAACAGCAATGTCGGAGATTAGTTTAAGGTTAATAATAATCAGATGATAACTATGAGGGGATAGGGGTGTCTAATGTACCTTTTCCAATGTGCTCTATAACGCCTCTTAAAATTTTTCAACCTCCCAAATTTTTTGTTCTTGTTTATCATAGTGATTAGATTCTATATAAAATGAGTGACATTCCGATATATTATGGGTATAAAATGATGCAACTTAATTTTTTTTTGTGGCAAATACAATTTAAATTTTTTTAATGATTTTTTCAAACAAATAAATAATGCAAAATTTTAGTGTATTTTTCTTTGGAAGATCATTAAAAATTTCAAAACTGTACCATTTTATGCTTGTGATATATCAAAATGTCTCTCATTTTATATAAATTATAATTATCATAAGAAAAAAAAGGACATTTGAGAGGTTGAGGCATTACAAAGGATATTATAGATAGACACATTAAAGACTCCAAACCCGAATATGAGCCGTAGCCGTAGGTTATGATTCCCGTAGAAACAACAACAAAAACCTAGCAAACCCGCTTGTGGTGGTTTCGGCCTTGTCGCTTGTTTCTTGCTTCACGACTGATTTTATTATGGATCGTCGTCTTCACCACTGTGTTCTTTGACGACGACGACAACGACAACCACATCAACCTGCGAGCCGTTTCATGATGAGATGAAGAGTTGTTTGATGAAGAAGCTTCTTGGAATGGGAATATCATCCAGTGCCTCTCAATAAGATGAGTCAAAGACACCTAGTGGTGGAACCAGAATTTTTTTCAGCCAGGCCAAAAAATAAATATATTAAACTATTTATTAAATAGTATCATATAACATTGAAAATACAAATAAATAATAAATAACAATTATAAATCAAAACAAGATATAAGATGATACTAACATTTTCGATAAGTATCTCAAATAAGAATTTTACTTTAATTTTCTCACACACCCTAATAAGTAATGAATCAAACATTGTCCTTATAGAGAAGATAAGAGATTAGCTTAGGCCAAATTATTAGCTAAAATAAAATATTATATAATAAATACATATATATATACTAACAAATTTTAGAATATCGCCTAGGCGCTTCATACGAATCTTACAATGGACTCCCACAATCCCATATTGACTTTGTTGGTGGTAGTGATTTCTCTGCAACTTTCTCCTTCTCCTTCACTCTTGTTTCTTCATATTTCATGTCACTGATTTGGTCCTCCTTCGCCACCTCTTCTTCTTGCTTTACCCTCGAATCTTCCATCTCTCTGGTTCAGAGTTTTCTTGTGCAGATTGGTTCATTTCTGAGAGCTTATAATATACACATAAATGCAAGAGGCATGCGTTCTGTGTGAATGTCTCTCTTTGACCTGGGGGCCTTTTTGTCTTTAGCCTTGGGGTCCACAATAAAAAATAAACTAATGATTGCGTATAGGAAACCTAGGATCGTTCTCTCTCTCAAGGAGCCTTTTATTGAATCATAAGTAATCTAAATGTCATGCAAATTCAATTAAAGAAAGGGGAAATTGGTTTTGGCTTTTCAAATTAATAAACTAAAAAGAAATGCAATTTAATTAAATGCTAAACTATTATTTTTGGTATTTTCTTTATAAAATGGTGAATAGGTGAATGAAATGGTATTGAAGTGAAAATATGAATGATGAATGTTCTTGGTAATGAAGAATTGACTATCCTTGCTCATAAAAAATTATGGGAGTTAAAATTCATCAAGTCTTAAGTAAAAATCTCAAGATAACACTTGAGTCTAATATTCTCAATTAATAGTAGCTCCTACAAACATAGCTAACCACTACCTCTTGAGAAATTGTTAAAAACCACTTGATATGCAATTAAAATTGGAATAATGCAATATGAGTCTTCTTGAAATTGAGTACATAATTGATCCCTCAAAGGGCACAAATCAACCACATTAACTAGACAATAACACTCTAATTAATATAATCTCATTGTAATCACAAGAAATTAAAACACATATTTTTCACACTACAAAATCCAATCTCATCTACAATTATCAAACTAACGAGACAATAAACATTAATCTCGCCCAATTTATACACAATAATTTCTAAAACTAGGCAATCTAAATATATAAATCTAGACTAATAGAATGAACAAATTAACTCCCCTTTGTAGTCCATTGAGCTCAAGTAAAAATCTCCACCACCAAGAAGAAAGGAATTAGCCAGACATAACCACTGAAATCAGTTGCCCAACCAAAATTTCCATTGAGGTTAATAGCAATGTCGATTTAATGGGAAAAATCAAAGAAGGCAGTAAGTTTGATTCAGATGGTGGTTGAACAGTGATAAGGAGGGAATGCTTGCCGGCGACCACGGTGGATGAGGAAGCCGCCGGCGAGGGGAGCTGAAGGATGAAGGAAGGTTGAAGGTGACGATCAAAGTCGTCTGCGTGAAAGGTGTGAAGACGTTGTGATGATAAAGACGAAGCCCCCTGTTTGAGCGGCGCAATCATGATATATATTCTTCTCTGTGAGCTGAATCCGCCAAATGCAAATGAAGATGAAACCTAATTGATCAAAACGCATAGCTTCACGAGGGACCTAACTAAAACTTTCAAAAGTATTTTAGGAGGGACTAAAGTGTGAACTTCCAAGTTATTTGTGGGGCTCAACTGTTATTTCCAAAAACATTTGGGTCTGGTTCTGTAATTTTTCTCTGACCCTTTTCTTCATTGATTTCTAATTTTTAGAAATTGTTAGGGCCTTTCTTGTAATTTTCCCCAGTCCTCAAAACATTAGTTCTGACATTCAAAAATCTCTATTTTCTTCATAAACACCTGCAATGCAATATTAAACACAATGTAATATCAAAAGTCTAAGAATCATTTGTATGAATAATTAATAAATTATGACCATTTTGCCCCTAATTTCACTTAATTCAATACAAATATCCATAACTCAAATTAATGCTTAATCATGCAATAACGTCCAAGAAAATGAATTAAAAATCCCAATTTAATTATGAAAAATCATATAAAAATATGGTTTGATCAGACTTGAAGTGCAGTAATAGAAGATTAATGCATGTGTAACTGAACATGATATTTTTTTAATACTCCGGTGATAAATATAAAACCTAGTTGACCTTTTTTTAGAGAGATTAAGAAAGTTAAATAAGTTACTTAATCGTGTCATATATTGTGTATGATTAAATTATATATCAATTTATAAGCTAGGCAAATTAGTTTACGAAAAAAAAATGACAAATTTAAATACTTTAAAGTAATTTATTTAACTTCTTTGAACCCTCTAAAAAGTTAACTAAATCTTATATTTAGGACAGGATAATAATTTTTTTGGTTTAATAGACATTATTGCAAGGGGTTGAGAGGAAGAAAGTGACAATATGTATTCAATCACAGGGCCCGCCATTTTATGATTCAGCAGACCAAAATGCAATTATGGTTCTTAATTCCAACATTTAATATGCAGTGTTCCTCAATATCTGAGGCAAGGTTGTCAAACTCACGAGTTTAAATAAACTCGTGACAAAATGATGTAAACTCGTATCGTGAACTCAATCGTAAACTCGCAAGAGTTTACTTTCACTATTAAATATGTATTAACAATGTAAAATAAATAACTAAAATATAAAAAAATGACAATAATTTGATTTAAAAATATTTTAAATCCAAATAATTGAAATTAAACCCATTAACATTCAAAATTTACCATATTTAATAAATAAATTTCTATAAAACTTATATATAAAGCCGTTGAGCACGATTAAATAAAAAAAGTTAATACAAGTTTAAATGTGAATTAACACGGTTTTGTAAGTTAGAAACGTAAAAACGATATATAAATTCGTGAGTTTAACCGAGTTTACAACAGACAAGAGTTTACTAGTGACTCGACTCGATTTGGTAAGCTAGAGACTTAAAGATGGTAAACTCGTAGAAATCAACTCGCGAGTTTGACAATCATGATCTGAGGCTTCTACCTCTCTACAATTAACCGTTTTCCTACTATTATAATTAAAAGGGTTAGTACTTATCGTTAGATCTATACAATTTAAAATCTTGGCTTTTGGTCCTTTTAGTTTCATAAGGACTTAGTCTAACTCTAATAGATGTAGACAAAAACTAAAACTTGTTAAAAGAACATAGATTTGACTAATTTTGGTTTTGGTCCCTATATTGTTAACGAGTTTTGGTTTTGATTTTTATAATTGACAGCGTTAGCTCAAACTAAGTCAAGATGAAATTATAGGGATTTAAAACTATAAGGACTAAAACTGAAATTTGATCAAACTGTAAAGACCAATAATAATATTAACCCTAATTAAAATTTTAAGTATCACATACATCAATGATTGCGATGTTCTACTAGCAGTTAATTATCTGGAAATTATATTTATATTTGTCCATCTGATAATAATATTCTATTTTATGTGAACTTTCAAAATTTAAATAGTGTGTGTGCAACACATTCATACTATACTTATTTTAATTTATATCCAATAATTTCGGTGAGCTGTGTTAATTAAGAGTCACCAACTCACCATGGTTGGTGCATATCTTCCGATTTATTTCACTCAACCTCACCGAAAAGAATAGTGCTACTAATTTAATAACTGCTCACATATATATAGTCACTTGGATATATGCATGGATCTAGTTTTAATTTGCATGTACTTGGACAAGTATGACGCTGAATATATCCTTTAATATATATATATCATGATTATGCACTTTAATATATGAGCAAGCTAGCACAAATAATTTTTCCAGGAATATATAGTTGACAACCCTTTTCTAATTAAATAAAAATGTACCCACATTTTTGTTTGATAACACCTCACTATCAATCATCCAATATATATATATATGTGGAGACCCATATATATCTGTGTGTGTGTCATGCAATGGTATTTACACATGTACGATAAACCTCGTTTGCCATCGGCTGAGGCGTGCGCACAACGTTTGGAACTGAAGGTTTGACCACTTGATCATGAATATATTCATGAAACTTATTTTCTTCATCATACAAGGCACTAGTTGATTACTAACAAAAATAAACACATTTACCTCGTTTGCCTTGCTGAGGCTAAGTTGGTTCTATCCCATACTATTTCCTCTTCCACTATTCTGCATCAACAATCAGGAAAACCCCGCAATCGTGTATCTTGAATTGTTGTGAGAGTTCGGATTTTTGTTATGGGTCCCACGCTCTTTTTAATATGCATATGTATCGGTGTTAGGTTATATTCAAAAGGTACTCATATTTTTGCTCTCACTTTAAATGTTTAAGAGTACTTTATATATCCAAAAGTATATGGTGATGGACGCATTTTTTATCAATATTTATGGGTATTCTTGCACTTTAACCCTTTTCGAAAATACGAAAAATACAGAAGAAATAATGTATAAAACCACACATTATCAATAAGCAAGATCTTGAGATAGATCTTCACAACATTCTCACTTAAGATTTGCAGCACTCCACTGTGTCTAGGACCTACACACTTTGGTGTCTTGTATTGACCTGCAGCAGCTCCCAATCCTAGGATGTGGTCTAGAATCTTCTGGAATGTTCCCTTCCTGAGAACCCGGAGTTCTAGGGGCCCAATGCCATTAATTTTCCGAAAGGTAATGTAACCTGCATCCATGAAAGACTTGTCTAAACAATTGCAGCATTTACTAAGTAATTCATCACTTGCTTCCCCATTGATCTCCCAGAAGATGACATAGTGACCTGGCTCACTTGATACATCAGCGAGGCTTGTGTAGTCAACTACTTCTAATTTGTCTCCTGCTATTAGCTTGGCTGCTGCTTCTACAGCTACCTGCAGATCGATCTCTGTGGTCATGTCTTTGTTAATATTAAGTAGAAGGCCACTCCGACGAACAAACTTGAGCTCCGGGGTTGAGTTATGGAACCCCATGACCTTCACCACATCCCCCAACCTATACCGATACAGACCTGTAAATTGTATCAGAAACTGTAAGAATAATGAACAAATACCCAACAAATGAATAAGATGAATCTACCTGCTGCATTAGTGATCACAATCTCATACTCTTTACCAATCTTCACTTGAGTCAGGCCCACTGGTTGAGGATCCACATAGGGGAGAGTAGGCCCTCCAATATTGTTTTGTTGTGATGGCTCACTGAGAGGGATGAATTCAAAGTAACCAAGATGAGGAAACACAACATAAGTGGCCAATTCAGGGGGTCTATTTGGATTCACATTTGCAGCGATATATCCTTCAGAAGCTCCATACTCACTAGTCAACAGAGGCAGGTGCCCAGCATAATGCTTCAACTTAGTCACATAATGCTCCATTGAGCCAGTCATGATCCCATGAATGTACTTTGTATTGGGGAAAAGCTCTGGTATTAGCCCATACCAGTTGTTCAGGCCCATACATTTCTTTTCAATCAGGTTAGCTAATTCCTGGTTTGGTTTGAGAAGTTTAGACATGGCCGTTCTAATGGACGGAATAGTGACTCTGCTCGTGAGGACCCCTTCACGGATATCAGTGCACAGCTCTTGCCATACTTGTTCAAAGGTTCTAAACGAATGAACAATGCTGTATGCAAATGGAGAAGACACCTCCTGAACTTCCTCATGGAAAATTAATCCACACAATAGATGACAGTACAACGATTGATGAAAATCAGGACCGGATATTACTTCAATTGGGCTGCAAAAGTTTTTTTTTCCAATCGCACTTTTGGTCTTTTCATGTCGGATCACATTTGTTGAAAAAGTTCCAGCCATATGACCCCCTTTGGTTTTGAAATGCTTGCTACCATATAGAAAACTCAAAGTTTTCCCATTTTTTATAGGGAACTCTCTGCATTATAGGATTGGGTTAGTTACAAATTCATTAACAAATGAAGCTCAGGAGGGAAGATAAACTTAGAATATACCTGTTCCTATAGGCGGTAGAGGTCTGACGGGTCCGCAAAAATGTTTCACATAATTCGTCATTAAATGGTATAAACTTGGGCTTCCCCCCAGTAGTTCCAGAGCTGCAAGAACTTGCCTCTGTAAGATTCAACTCAACTTGTAGCAGTAGAAATAGGAAATATATATTTTCTACTCCTTAATATAAGATTTAGTTGATTTTTTTTTGATAGATTAAGAAAATTAAATAAATTACATAATCTGTTATGTATATGGTTAGATTATATATCAATTTATAGATCGGACTAGCTAATTAGTTTATAAGAAAATGATTAATATAAATACTTTAAAGTAAGTTATTTGACTTCTTTAATATCTTCAAAAAAATCAACCGGTTGTTTTAATTTAGACTGGAGGTAGTATGAGCAAAGATGAAACAAAAAGCTAGACCTTAAAGATACTGTTGTGATTGGCTTTCCTGTGAGAATGGAAGATGCTTCGCCATCCATGATTCTCAAGATATAAGGCTCCAGTTCCTCGTGGGTAACAAGCGGGACAATGGCCTTGAAACTCTCAGGATCGGTTCTTCCATTAAGACCCAGATTCTGCAAATACTCAAATGAAGCGTTGTCTTCTAAGATCCTTCCAAGTGTCTCCCTCTCAACCCTTTCAGCATCCTTTGTTAGTGCCTCAAACTCATCAATCACTCTTTCCATGTTCAATTCAGAATGAGAAAAAGGAAGGGAACTTTTGAAGAGGCAATGAATAGAAAGAATGGGTATGTGAGGAGAGGAGAGAAGGAAGCATGTGATTATATAGGCGTTACAAACTTAGTCTATTTGCCCTCGGATTTGACTTGAAATTGATTAGTTGCGTTGTGTAATGCGAGCCCATTTTTTAATCTCAATTTGACTTCAAATTAATTACTTGCCAATCTAAATTATAGCGACAGCAACAATAATTGATCAGTACTATAACAAACTTGCTTGGCCATCACCCCTCTTTGTCATAATACATGCAAGAGGCATGTGTGTGTGAATGTCTCTATGTGACCGCGTAATTGAATTGCATTAATTGAATATTAATGCATGTAACTGAACATGATGGTTTTTAAATTATTTTTTAGTTTAATATAGGGATTGCAGGGCAACAAGGCAAGCCATTCATGACTCATCAGACCACAATGCAATTAGCTAGAAGATTAAATCAAAACTGATAAATAATGTGGCTTACACTATATAAAAAAAGGTATATTAGAAAGGGTTATTTTGTTGAAATTATTGCGGTTATAACCCTTATGAAGGTTATACTTAACAGTTCGACCAACCAAGTGTTTTAGAGAGTTTTGAGAATTTGGATTTGCAATATATAGTTCAGCATTTTCCAAAATATGAGAAAAATACAGAAGAAATAAAGTATTGCCCCTAGTCTTTAATATAAGAATTAGTTTGTAATGCAATATGTACTACAAATTAGATCTTACTCCCTCCGGTGCTAATTATAGGACATATTTAACCGGAGAGATTAATGAGAGGAGTTAAATTAGTTAATTTTACTCATTTTTCTAAAATACTCTTATTTAATTTCAAAATGACATAAGTAAAAGTGAATCAACCGCCCGCCACATCCCTAACCTAGAATTTTTCTTTCCACACGCTTTCTAATTGAAATAATTGTCTTGCTATATATATACATGTGTGTGTGTGCGCGCATATATTTACAAAGACACACACATACATATGCACACACACACACACACATATATATTTATATGGATATATATATATATATATATATATATATATATGTGTGTGTGTGTGTGTGTGTGTGTTTACATATGTACATATGTGTGTGTCTATATATATATATATATTGGCAAATTAACGTCAGCTGATCGATAAATAAATTAAAATCCAACAATTTAAAAGTTTCACTGACTGGAAAAGTCTACGCACCCACATACATATACTCACTAAAAACTAAATACACTTGAGAGAATAAAATATGGGTATTTTAAAAAGAAATTAAAATTTTGTCCTATAATTAGGACCAAAACCAACTCTTAAATGTTGTCATATAATTAAGACCAAAGGGAGTATATTAAAGACCAGAGGTAATATAAAACTGCATAATATATGAATAAGTGAAGTTATAGGAAATAGAAATGTATAAATAACTATAAGTTTATTATTCCTCCTGTGTGATGCACTAGATATCTTTAGTAATTAAAGTATAGAATTAAATAATAATTTATTTTGTTTTAGAAGTATTTATCCGATCGTTATCAAAATTATAATTGACAACTCATTTTATTTCACAATCTTTCATGTGGTGCAACTAAAAATATGGATGACAACTTAGCTTTCACATGCAAGCTTAAGGATGATAATGAGAAGAGGGCTTTAATTAAATTTGTTGGGTGTCAACAAGATCTTTATATCACCCAAAAGAATAATCTACGAACTGCTCACACAATCTCACATGGATATGGATCTAGTTTCGCGTTTATATATTTGATCATATTTGAACTAGGATCACGATGACTATATTCATGATAATATTTGATCATGAATAGATCTTTGACCACCCTTTTTAAATAAAACTGTACCCATGTTGTTTCAATACTAATAAATGCGCCCACGTTGTTTCAATAATAAAACTGTACCCATGTTGTTTCATTAATTAATACTAAATGCGCCCCCACTGTGTGTGTGTGTGTGTTGTTTCAATAATACTAATTGTGCCCATGTTGTTTCAATAATACTAAATTCGCCCCCTGTGTCTTGCACATATCTGATTGATCTAGAATTATCGGCCACATAATGCATAAATCAACAAAACTTGAAGGTCAACGTACCCACTCATAAATTTTGAAATGGTCTTTAATTTATATAACATGTATGAAAATACCTCGTTTGCAAGCTATGAGGCGTGTGAATAACATTTGGAACTGTAGGTTAGACCACTTGATCTCATGAAACTTATTTTCTCCATTATACAACGCACTAATTAATGGCTTTTTTTTACCAATACCTTGTACACAGTTAAAAAAAAAAAATCAAATATTATATGGTGGGAATTATTTCCCAAAAGATCGTACACTCAAGTTTGTTCTCTTTAAAAAAGATTTTTTTTAAATGTCCTCATTTATGTAGGAGAGAGAATATGTTATATTGAGTGCCTTAGTTAAATATGGGAATTAAAAACAACAATGGTATGAGTACTTTTTGTAATCAAATGAGGACAAAATGAGTTTACAAAAACCAAGAAAAAAAATTGAGATAGCTCCTAAGTCTATCTTATAAAAAGAAACATGGCATATCCAATGATTCTATCTCTTAAAAGGAACAAGGGAAGTATTAAATAAGGACAAATTAAAAAAAGTCAATCAATTTAAGGCATATTAAATGTCTTAATTTATACTATGTGAGATTTGATTAAATTGAACTTATAATAAAGACTAGAGTGATACAACTATAGTTCTATTTATAAGTTCAAATTAACTAACTCTCACATAACAATGAGAGTTAGTTAACTCATTAGTTATGGGTTAAATTTTTAATTTTGTCTTTATTTATTATTGTTTTCAAAAATTAACATGAATAAGTTATTTTTGTTTATCACAATTAGTAAGGGTTAAAAAGTATTAAAAAAAAAACACACATTAATTACTTTGAAACTGAACTTATAATAAGGACATAATTTTTTGATCAAAACAAACTTGTAAATAGGACCATAGTTGTATATATATACTCCATTCAGTCCTTTTTATAAGAAACTTTTTTCTTGATTGTGCAACATAAACTGACGGTTAAAATTAATTAAAAACAATAAATGTATGAAAAATGTCTGGTCTTTTTCAAATATGCCTTTATTTATGAAAAAAGCATTGGAGAACAAATGAGTAAAAATTATGAGAAAATGAGTATGAAATAAAAAAAAAGAGTAATAAATAATTAATTGAATGAAAGAGAATTAGTGGCTCATTAATATAAAAATATGTATTTAATAGGCATAGAAAAAGAAAAAGCAATTTAAATTTTGAGACAAAAAAAAAAGTTATTTATATTAACGACCAGATCTAAAAAAGAAAAAATTGCTTATAAATAAAAGCGCAGGGAGGGGGAGTATATGCAAGATGCAAGTGTTCTGGGTGACTGTCTCTCTATGACCATGTAATTAAATTGCAGTAATTGGAGATTAATGCATGTAAGTATGTAACTGAACATGGTATTTTAAAATAATTTTTGGGTTTAATAGAGATTGCAAGGGGTTGACAAGAAAGTGACAAACATGGTCAACACAGGGCCCGCCATTCATGACTCCGGAGACCAAAATGCAATTATGTTTTTTAATAATAAGTTGTTGTCATTGTTTTGACTTTACGCCTAATAAACCATTTCATATAAAATATATTTTCATAAACTTCGTCTAAATCATGAGATAATAAGAAGCTGTCATTGTTTTGACTGTAATTTTTTTTCTGATAAGTTGGTTCTATCCCTTACTTTTTGTCTTCCACTCTCTGCAGCAACAATTTGGAAAACCCAGGAATCAAGTGTATTATTGTGACTTGTGTACTGCGCAATTAAATATTGTGTTTCCCTCCTCCAGTATATAATCATACAAGTCATCATTAGAATGCTTTTATCAAATTTCATATGATAACATGGAATGTTATTATCTCTTTCTGAAAACGCACGACTATTGCTGGAGTTCAAGTATTATTAGATTTTCTGTATCTTGGTATCGAAATATTTTGTTTAAATACCATTAGATTTATTAACTCCAAATTAAACCAAAAAGCATTTTAAGTTTCAACCAACACAGAATTTGTCAAGTAGTGTAAGACCTCGCTCGCTAGATCCTTCTGGATTTTGAGTTCAAAATTTCAAATAGATACTATATAATAATATTAAAAAAATAACTTTTCAAACTGCTATATTTTCGACAGTGATTTCATCAGTAAAGTTAGATCTTATAGCTCTGCACCACATTCTCACTCAAGCTTTGCGACACTTGGCTATGCGTAGGACCTACACACCTTGGTATTTTGTACTGATTGCCAGCAGCTCCTAATGCTAGCTGTCGGTTTTGCGAGAGATAGTGTAGCCAGGATTGACAAAAGAATTTTCCACGCAGTTGCAGCATTCAGTGGGTAGTTCTTCACTTGCTTCCCCATTGATCTCCCAAAAGATCTCATAATGACCTGGCTCACTAGACACGTCAGCATGGCTTGTATAGTCAACTACTTCTAATTTTTCTCCATCCAATAATTTCGTTACGTTGCTGCCTCTACCGCTATCTGCAGATCTTTCTCAGTGGTCTTGTCAACGTTAATGGAAAGTAGAACGTTGCTTCGACGAACAAACTTGAGCTCTGGGGTTGACAATCCCATGACCTTGACCACATCCCCCAGCCTGTACCGATATAGACCTGTAAATTGTATCAGAAACTGTAAGAATAACGAACAAATACTCAACAAATGAAAAAGATGAAGTACCTGCTGGATTGGTGGTCACAATCTCATATTCTTCACCAACCTTCACCTCAGTCAGGCCTACCGGCTGAGGAACAACACAGGGGAAAGTAGACCCTCCATTGTTTTGTTGTGACTCACTGAGAGCGATGAAGTCATATTAACCAAGATGAGGAAGCACAGTGCAAATGGCCAATTCAGGGGGTAGCTTTGGATTCACATTTGTTTCAGATGCCCCATGTGGAGTCAGTTGTCAGCAAAGGCAACTCCCCAGCATAATGCTTCAACTTATTCACATAATGCTCCATTCAGCTAGTCATAATCCCATCAATGTACTTAGTATTGGGGAAAAGCTCTGGTATTAGCCCATACCAGTCGTCCACCAACCCCTTACATTTCTTTTCAATCAGGTTAGCTAACTTTGGATTTGGTTTGAGAAGTTTTTACTCTGCTGGTGAGGAACCCTTCTCGGATATCTGAGCCCAGCTCTTGCTATACTTGTTCAAAGGTTCTAAATGCTTGGACAATGTTGTGTGCAAATAACAAAAGACACAAGCTGAACTTGCTCACTGAAAATTAAGCCACACAACAGATGGCAATGCAACGGTTGTTGAAAATCAGGACCGAATATTACTTCACCCGGGCTGCACAGTTCAATTTGTTTCATTGTGCTTTTGGTCTTTTCATGTCGAATCACATTTGTTGAAAAGGTTCCAGCCGAGAGACCCCCTTTTGTTTTGAACTGCTTGCTGCTCTACATAAAGCTCAAGGCTTTCCCCTTTTTTAATAGGAAACTCTCTGCATCATATGATTCTATTTATTTACAAATTCCTTAACAAATGAAGCCCAGGAGGGAAAATCAATTTAGAATATATACCTGTTCCTAAAGGCAAAAGAAGTCAGACCCATATGCATAGCGGTCTCAAGTAGTTCGTCATTCCATGGTACAAACCTGGGCTTCCCCCCAGTACTTCCAGAGCTGCAAGAACATGTCTCTGTAAGATTCAACGCTCAACTAGTAGCTGCTGAAATGGGATACTCTCGTCTACATAGGACGCTTTTAGACCAATAGGTTGGTCTATAATATAAATCAGTTCTAAGATAATAATACTCATTTTTCAATTATGTGCATGTAATTAATGCTCATTTTTTATTTTGCCCAATAATTAAATTTCCAAACACATTTTTCAATAATGGTAAAAATGAAAAATAATAATAATTTATGACATATTTATATATATAGTCCTTCCAGTTAAGGTTGTTAAACTCACGAGTTTAAGAAACTCGCGATGAAATGACATAAACTCGTATCATAAACTCGAATCGTAAATTCATAAGAGTTTATTTTTATCATAAAATATGTATTAACCGTGTATAATTAAATAATTAAAATATAAAAAATAACAATAATTTGATTTATATATATTTTAAATCCAAATAATTGAAATTAAATATATCAACATTTATAATTTATTATATTTAATAAAGAAATTTATATAAAATTCATATGTAAAGCCGTTGAGGATGACAAAATTGAAAAAATTAACACAATTTCGTAAGCTAGAAACGTAAAAACGGTAAATTCGGTATGTAAACTCGTGAGTTTAACGAGTTCTACAAAAATTTCGACACGAGTTTATTAGAGACTCGACTCAATTTAGTAAGGTAGAAACGTAAAAACAGTAAACTCGGAGAGTCAACTCGCGAGTTTGACAACAATGTTCCAGTCCATAATATAAAGCACTTTAACAAATTCATGGGAAACAAGAAGTGACAGTTAATTAACTCATTAAATATGTTACAAATTGAACATTTTCCCCACTTTTACCCTTGTTGGAAAATGTGAATTTGAAAATTTAATGATTGGACAAAATTGAAAATGATCATTAATTATAGGGGTAAAACTGAATAATGAGCATTAATTATCTTACAAGTTACTTAATTATTCTTTTAGAAACGCTATATTTTCTGGACCGGAGAGAGTATATTAATTATAAGCAAGATGAAACAAAAATCCAGACCTTAAAGACACTTGTTGTGATTGGCTTTCCCGTGAGAATGGAAGATACACCGCCATCCATCATTCTCTTTATGCAAGGCTCAATTTCCTTGTGAGTAACAAGTGGGTTCTTCCATTAAGACCCAGATTCTCGCAAATACTCACCGACGCATTATCTTATAATATAAGATCTTTCTGAGTGTCTCCCTCTGAACCCATTCAGCATCCTTTGTTAGATCCCCAAACTCATCAATCACTCTTTCCATGCTCAATTCTTCCACCTGGTCCATGTTCAGAAATAAAAGAAAAGAATAAGCGCTGTGACTTGGTCATATAGACAACAAACCAAACAATTGGCGTGCTTGTTTTTCACAGGCTCATCTGTAGATATGATGAGTCCAAATTGAAAAGAAAAATGAGATGCAGAAATAGTTAACTGAGATTAGGGAGTTAATTAAAAAAAAAAGAAGCCAATGTATATTATAAACGTCCATTGCGTCAGAAAGAAAAACAAATGAATACTCATTTAAATTTATCATAAAATTTAACAATTTTCCAACTCTACCCTTATTTAATATACATAATACTCCATCTGGTCCTTTTTATAAGAAACAATTATCTAAATTCTGCAGTTCAAAATGTTAGTTAAAAGTAATAAATGTTTACCTTGTATACCTTACTTTTTTATTATACGCTTGTTTAGAAAGAGTACACATAAGAGATTGGATGAAAATTTATTGCAGAGAGATAATGAGTTATATATATTTAATGAGCGTAAAAATAGGAAGACTTTAAAATTTCAAAAAATTATATAGGATTTGCTCCTTATTAAGGACCACCCCTAGGAGAGAAAATATTCCTTATAAAAAGAACTAGATGGAGTATGAAATGAAAACAAAACCAACACAATAATAAGTGAAGGATTAAATTGTACATTCACCTGAAAATTTTAACGAGATGCTTTATAAATACGACGCCAAAAAAAAAAAAAAAAAAAAAAAAAAAAAAATCTCCCCGCTCTATGAATAAGATTAGAGGAGTATTCCTTGTGTGTTTCAAGTATCAGAGACAAAAAAAAAAAAAAAAAAAATGGAGATTTTTCAGCACAGAAGAGAGGGAGATGGAGGGGGGGAGTGAGAGAGAGAACGAGAAAAAGGAAGGGACCTTTTGAAAGAGGCAATGAACAGAAAGAATGGGTATGTGAGGAGAGGAGAGGCCGAAGCATATGATTATATAGGCGTTACAAACTTGGTGTATTTGCCCTCAAGATTGGCCTCAAACTACTTTGTTGGATTTTGTGATGCGTACGTGCTCGATCATTTTTTAATCTATAATTGACCTCAAATTAATTACATTAACTAGCGCCATCCCCAAAGCTTAATTAATTACTTGCCAAACCTTTTTTTTTTTTCGCCAGCAAAGAGATTGTCCATACAAACACTGAACCAAATAGCACCAAAACCATACCAAAGCAAACAAAAATAAAGCATAAAAAGTTTCCTAATAAAAACTTGGGTAAGTTTGGTTTGAGGGAAGGGGAGGGGAGAGGAAAAAAAAAATGAGGGGAGGAGAAAATTGTACCAAAATTCAGTGTGTAGTGGGGCCCACAAAATTTTTCTCTCCATCGCATTTTTTCTCTCCCCTTCCCTCAAACCAATAGTTATCCATTATCAAAAACCAATCTTCCTAAATCCCCATCGAGAAGCTTCTACAAACAAGTTGGAGGTCTTCACACCAAGTCACCAAGACACGACCCCTCTAATGAAGCTTGGGCAACCTAGTCAGCCAACAAATTCACTTCCCTAAAAATCCACATACAAAATGGATGCCTAATAAATTTCCTTGTAGAAAGGATATTTTAAAGAATGATGTCACATCTCCAGTCCAGAGAACCATGATCCTTATTTAAGCAGGTAGCTAAAGTGAGATTACCACCTTCAAATGTAACATCTTCTACATAGTTTTGGAAAGCATACTGCACAGCATTAAACATTGCAGCACATTCACCCATATACGTTGAGGATACCTGAACAATCTCAATATATCCATCCAACAACCACCCATTACTATCTCTGACCACAAAAGTTACAATAGCCGAGCCAGTATCCTTGTTAAAAGCACAATCAGAATTAATCTTCAAAGCATTACCTTTTGGAGCACACCTATTTAAAAGTACAATCAGAATTACTTGCCCAACTAAATTATAGTGCCTGCAACAATAATTAATCAGTATTGAATCTAACTTACTAGGTCATCACCCCACTTTATTCTTTGGGATTATCTCAATATGTTAATGTAGTACTAGTACCTACTTGGCTACTTGGGTAGTGTAATGCGTGCTCTTTTTCTTTTAATCTCAGTTTGACTTCAAATTAATTACACTAATTAATTAACTTGCGTTGGCAACAATAATAAATTACCTGCCAAACTAAATTACATTGTCAGCAACACTATCCAATCAATACTAAATCTAATTAACTTGCTACAACTTGGGGTGAAAGATTAATACTCCTTCTAGTCTTTATTACTCAATTCCAAGGTTATTAAAACTGGACCGGTCATTGAACCGGTCAGCCTACTAGGTCAAAGGTCAGTAGGTTAGACCGGAGTTAAACCGAGACTAAACTGGCCGGTGGGAAAATTAAAATTTCATATTATAATATGAAATTATAAAAAAATAAAAAATTGATTTTATATTGCCCATAAGATAATAGTTTGGGAAGCGGGCTGTGATATGACTTATCAGCTGAGTTCTAGACTTTAGACTTCATCGTAAGACGAGAAACAGGCTGGACATCGGTGAAAGAGGACTATACTCTATAGTAATTCCATCTTTTTTGTTTGGAAAAAAAAAACACTCATAGCTAGATCAAATGGGTGAAATATTTGAGAGGAAGGACCAATTGCAGAGTTAACTTTCAAGATGTATCAGTTCATTCCTAAAGATCTCTCAAAACTCGATTTTCAGTCCAAACTCATCGTTCTTCCGTCCATGCTCTGGCGTCGTTCAGTCCGTCCAGATCTTGCCAACGATCGCTCTTCTTCCTCACCCTATAGTTTCTTTGAGATCTTGCCACTGATCCGTCCAGAGCTCTCGCCACAAGAAGATTCTGGCACCGACTCTCTGTGTTTCTTGCCTTCGATTATCTGGCCGATGCTTTCGTCACTGATGTTTCCCTCTCTCTCTCTCTCTCTCTCTCTCTCTCTCCTTCTCCTTCTATTTCTCGCAAGTTTCAAGCGATTCTTAAAAACAAAACAAAAAAAAAAAAAAAAAAAAAACCCCCAACGAGCTGTGACCCCGGTTTCTGTGATTTTTCGGACCGGCTTCACGGCCAGTTTCCGATCTAAACCGGCCGGTCTGTTTCGGGTTTGATAACCATGCTCAATTTGTTTTATTTTATAAGAAACAATCGCAATATATGCCTCATTCCTATTTATAAGAAATATTTAGAGAATGTTTTGATTTTTATCTTTTACTTTCTAATGTTGCCCCGATTTAATTACCCATATTTCTCACATACTCTCTCCATCACACATTCTCCCTCTTATATACACAATCATCTTTATTATTCCTAAAATATTTATTTTCTTATTTTCTTTCTTCTACATTCTTTTTTAATTATTATAATAATTTCCTTATTTTTCTCTTATTCCCTATGTTCTCATAAATAAGGAAGGGTATTTTTGTAAAAAATATTTCAATTTTTACATATATATATATATATATATATATATATATATATATATATATATATATATATATATATATATATATATATATTGTCCTTAATCACTACTTTGATCTACATTATTTAGTTAAATGTTACTTATAAAAAGGTACAGAGGGAGTATAAGGCACCAAACAACAGTTCTTACAAACCAATAAAAATAGTTAAAAGCATTAAATTTTTTCTTAAAGTTTAAGTGATTTTTAATATTATTCTTACTAATTATACTAAACTCTAATATCATACTCCCTCTGGCCCACAATATAAGTCGCTTAGAGAGCAATTAATGTTTTTTTGGGTCAAATTTTCCCACTCTTTGTATTTCTCTCTCTCCTTTAAAACCTCATTTAACATGAATAAAGTTGTAATTTTTCTTCAATTTAGGAAAATTTTAATCAGTTAACTATATATTGGGGGGGGAATTTTGTAAATATATTGGGGAAATTTTTTTCCCCAATATATGCATGCAGTTTCCTCAATATATGAGTCTTTGACCTCTCTACTAATTAACCGTTTTACATTGTTACCACTTTAATCTTATTTATAAGTACAAATTACATAATTCTCACATACTAAACAAAGTTACTATTAGTTAATTCAATAAATATAAACTAAATTCATAATTTTTTTTTTTCTAATTTTGCCATCATTTATGAATGATGAGTATTTTTCATCTCTTTACCTTTAATTGGGGCAAAATTATAACATTCTCATTTATTACTCTGAAAGTGAACTTATAATAAAAACCAAATTTTTTTCTCAAACTGAACTTATAAATTAAACCAAAGTGGTATATCTGGTATATAATTAAAATTATAAGAGGCAAAATTAATGCTGGTATAAATCTCTTCATAATTCAATGCTTCGGATTAGCTTTTTTTTTTTTAACTCACAATTATGGCACTAGTGCAAAAAAAGGCTTTAAGACCGCCTCATTTAGACCGGAGTATTGACGCACCGGTCTTAAAAGTATGACCGGTGGCAGTTTTGTAAATATCAAGAACTTTTTGGACCGAATTATAGATGATCCGGTCTTAAAAGTATGACCGTGTGATTTTGTAAATATAAAGAACACTTTTAAGAACGGATTAAAAAGGATCCGGTCTTAAAAGTATGACCGGTGGCAATTTTTGTAAATATAAAGAACACTTTTAAGACCGGATTAAAAAGGATCCGGTCTTAAAAGTATGACCGATGGTAATTTTGTAAATATAAAGAACACTTTTAAGACCAGATTAAAAAGGATCCGGTCTTAAAAGTATGACCTATGACAATTTTGTAAATATAAATAACACTTTTAAGGACGGATTAAAAAGGATCCGGTCTTAAAAGTATGACCGTGACAATTTTGTAAATATAAAGAGAACTATTTAGACCGAATGTTAAAAAGAACTAGTCTAATTTTTTTTAAAAAAATATATATTACTTTTAAGACCGGATGTTTTAGATGTCCGGTCTTAAAAGTTAAAAATAAAAAAATAAATAAAATGTCTATTTTTTTTAAGACCAGATGTTACAAAGAACCAGTCTAAAAGTTTAACTTTTAAGACTTCAATTTGATAACAACTGGTCTTAAAGATTTTCATTAGGCGCGGCAAACGAAAATTGAATTTTCATTATTCCTTTTCTAGTTCCCTCCACTTCCCATTGATTTCTCCGCTCTCTTCTCATTTTCATTTCCCCACCCCGCGCATTCACAGTGGCTACCATAACCTCAGATTTTGGAGATCTGTGGCTCAACAACAATCCGAGAATGATTCGTGCGGTTGAGTTCGTGTTCATTGCGTTTCTGTTTCCGTAGCTCAACAACAAAATATATATATATATATATATATATATATATATATATATATATATATATATATTGTATGTTGAGATATATCTCAACAAATTGTTGTTGAGATATATATAATATATATATCTCAACAATCCGAGATTCTCGGATTGTTGAGATATATATATTATATATATCTCAACAGAGAGAGATATATATATATATATATATCTCAACAACAATATATATATATTTATATATTTATATTGTTGTTAAGCCACGGAAACAGAAACGCAATGGTAGTAAATCATTGACGTAGATTTTGGCTTAAGTTTGAAATTAAATATCAATTTCTTATTTCTTTGTTTTATTGCTCATCTCCTCATTCTCAGCGACGACAAAGCTCCAAACTTGATTTCCATGGGGAACGAGTCTCAGTCTGCAACTGCTGCCTCTCTTGAGGTAAACCTATTATGTCTGTTTTGCTTATTTCTGCGTTCTCGATCGATTGTTTTTGTTTGTTGTTTTTTTTTTTGAATATATTGAGATGTGCACACACAAAAATGACAGATAGATAAGCGAACGGAGGAGTAGAAGAAGATAGATGAATGGCTTCCCATAACTTCTTCGAGGAACGCAAAATGGTATTACTCTTCTCCTGACCTCCCTCTCTGTCCTTGTATCGTTTTTTTTTTTTTTTTGCTTCCACCCAAAATTTTCTTTGTTCCTTCTTCTTCGTCTACCTCTTCTCAGAGTTCTCTCTAAGGCAGCTTAGGTACTTTCCTCTCTGAATCTATTTGTTTTAGTTCCTCGGTGAAAGATCTGGAAACAGGGTTCTCTCTGAAGTGGCGGCTCAGGCGTCTACAATCTCACCTTTTTTTTCGTAGAAAGGAATTTTTAAGACCGGACTTGAAAATATATACGGTCTTAAAAATTCATTCTTTTTTTTTTAAAAAAAATGGACTTTTAAGACCGGATGTTTAAAAAGTCCGGTCTTAAAAGTGTTGTTTTAAGACCGGACGCGCATCCAGTCTTAAAAGTAACAAACTTTTAAGACCGCCTGGAACAAGACCGGTCACAGATCCGGTCTTACGATACCTCTTTCGTCCGGTTTTAAAAGTCTTTTTTCCACCCGTGTGGGGTTCTTTCTTTTAGAAGTGACACTTTGGAAATGTTAAGTATCAACAAGCAGTTCTCAAATCTTATCGGTTCTGAAGTTGCCATCCGGAATGTTGTCTGGCTGGACATTTTTCCATGTAGAAGGTTTTCTCAAGTCTCTTCGAGTTTAGCACAAAATCCCCTTTTCTTTTGTCTTATTGAATTGAATTCTTATTTTGTTTCTTTCTCTTCTTTGTAGAACTAACATTTTAGTTTTAATATAACATTTTGTCTTATTATAATAAAATGGTAAATGTTTGTATATCAAGGTTAAATATTATTTTTACCCCGGAAGTATACGCTGAGGACCAATTTTACCCTGGAAGTTTCTTTGGGAGCAATGTTGCCCAGGAAGTATAAAAACGTAGCAATGTTGTCTCTCCATTAGGGTTTTGTTAACAACCCTAACAGTCAATGTTAGTTGACTCTGTTATGCTGATGTGGATTGTCTACGTGGCATCTTTGTCACTTTTTTTTATGGGTTAAGTAACAATTTTGCCCCGGAAATACACACCCAGGAGCAATGTTGCCCTGTAAGTTTATTTTTGGCTCAATGTTGCCTCGAAAGTCTGAAAACATAGCAATGTTGCCCCTCTATTAACAGCCATAACGGTCAAACGTTGGTTACTTGTAATGACCGTAAAATTTGAGAATTTTTAAAATCTGCAATAATTAATTAACAATTAATTAATCTAGTATTTTTAAAAAAAAAAAACATAAAGGACGAAGGAATTGTGATGGTCCTACAATGTGAATAAAATAATTATTTCACTTTTGGTCAATATTTAAGTATTTGTATTATTTAAATTGTTTCAAAAGTAAATGGTGGATTAGTAGAATTTGTGTTTTGCCCATCTTTATTACTTAGATCTAAATCTTCTCTCTTTCATAAAAGGTTATTTATTATTATTATTATTATTATTATTATTTATACTCTGAAATTACCATAAAATGCTCCTTTGAAACTATAATAATAATTGCAAATAGATAAAGGAGACCATTAGGATTCTATATATTCCTCAGCTTTTTCCTTATTGTGGCCGAGAGAAAAGCCGAGAAAAAAGAGAAGCTTCGGGACCCGAATCTTGAAGTCCCATATTTGTTTCTTTCGAGCAAAAAAAGTCTCATATTTGTTTCTTGGGTAAAGGTGCATTTTTGCCAACAAACAATTACAGAAAGAGCATCCAGCATAAATATTAATTAAGGGTATCTTAAATACCAACAAACAATTAAAAATATGAAGATTGGCCTACGAACTTTTAAAAAGGTGGAGTTAGCACAACGCCGTTAGAAAAAAGATAATGTCCGTTATCTAAGGTGCAGATTGGCCAACGAACTTTTATTCCAAGAGCACCCAGCACAAAAAATTTTTACTCAGGAGCTTCCAACACAAAATTCTTAATTTCACTAAATTAAATAATTTTTTTTCTCAATTATCATTATTTAAAACTACTTATATAGATATCTATGGACAAAAATTACTCATTTACTAAAATAAATAAAAAAATTTAATTAAAAATATAATTATATGATTTAAATAAAACTCAAAATATTTTATAATTTATTATATATGTTAAACAAAAATAATTTATTTTTATTTTAGAAGAAATTTATGTGAGTTAAAAAATTCATTTAATGTTAAGATTTCAATTTCTTGTCCCATCCTCCCTTGTTGCCAGTGGTTTTGCGTCATCCGTTCGTCTATCATCGCCTTCCTCCTTGTTCAGATTTCAATTTCTTGTTCCTTCTTGCTCTGTTTGGCACTCGGATTCTCCATTTTTCTCAGCTGGTTCGTAGTAGGTGTAAGCTTTAGTTTCCCTTAGATTTGTTTCTTCGATTCTGTTATTATTTCTTCTTTTCATGGGTTATGGGTGTGCTGTAATGAATTTTCTTTTCTCCTCCTCCATTATTGACCGGTGCTGAAGTGAGTGAATTATTATTTTTCCCTTCCTTATTTGCATAGGCGTGCTTCAATTTGTCAATGGGGATAATATATATACATGGATATTAATATATATGTGGGTGCGTGTGTGTACATGTAAGTCAGAAAAGGGGGGGAAAACGAGCAGCAACTTGTTTAGTTTATTTCTATGTTATGTATGATAGATGTTTGATAAAATGTGAGGATCTAAAGTTAAAATGAACAACTAGATAGGGTTAAAGTGTCATATACTCAATTCGGATTGAGATAATCTTGAATGCCCATTAGGTGTTTGATGGAATGTCTGAAAGAAAAGAGACTTATTTAAAGGCATGCTCCTAAAGTATCTTAATGGTTGACAAAAATTATATAAGACATTGTTTATGACTGTGATTCAAATATTGTTTAGCAATAAAACTTTAATGGTTTAAGATGATATTTGGGAGTTTATGGTTGCTGGTTAGCGAATGTAGATGTACCTTCACGACTTAGTTTGGATTGGATTCCTATAAATTGTTCAATAAATTGTGTGGTGTTTGGGAATTAGTTACTATAATGTGTTAATTAATAATTTGAATGTTGATTCATATAAACTGTTGGTTAACGGGTGGAAATTGGTTTGATTACTTGAACTCTTATGTATATGAATTAGAGTTGATAAATAATATCCCTTTTCACTTAATGGAGTGGTAGCTACAAGTTTGGGGAATATTATTGTGGTGGCTAAGTTTTGGGTATTAAATTTAATTCTTGGAGGCATATCTAAGAAAGGAAAAAAAAAATGGAAAATTTGTTCCTCCAAGCTTGAAGTTTAACATTTTGGTAAGGACTGTAAAAAAAACTAAGAAAAAGATTACAATGAATAATTTTGTTGTCTGAGATGTTGTAGAAACTTCATATAAAGTTATAATTGGATAATGATGTTTTGTTTTGGGACATTAGGGGAGTAGGAATTAATAGATCGGAAGCAGCTAAACAGGAGAAGGAGATTTAAGTATGCGTTCCAGGTGAGTGAATAGCGTCCTATTGTAGTTTTTATGAATGACTTTTTACTATTTGCCATAATTTTATGTTAATTACCTGATTTATAAGTATGATTTCACGAATTAAAGTTTATCAGATTTGTTTCATTTTCCTATTATTGATTATTTTATTCATTGCTATTTATTCTTCTCTAATTGCTTCATAGTAAAATTTATGATTATGCACTAAAATGGTAAGGAAACTTTTAAGATATCTTTTAAAAGTTTCATGCTGAAATAGTCTTGCAATTTGAAATATTCTTACGCGAGTTCTTGATATTTGAAAGAATTTTTCTAATAAAAATGGAGTCTAAAGGAAAGTATCGAGATGATTTTTGTGAACCTTCATGCCGGGGAATTCTATTATGGAGTATTAGATATTAGCTTTTATTATCTTGAAAGAAGAATTTTCATTGTTCTGATAAATTGACCTCAAGCATGCTTGAAAACGTTTTTGAGAGGACTGAATACAGAACGCTGGTTACTAACAGCAGTACTGTTAGTCCTTGGTGCACCATGGTTAACCTCGAGCTTGCTTGATATTCATGAGATTCGTTCTCACGCTTGTTATTCGTGTGTCTTGTACCTGCTTTTGTTTCGTAGCCTTGTCTTTCGCGCTTGTTTCGTGGCTTCGTGCTTTGCGCTTGATTGGTTACTTACCCTCATGGACCGTGTGTCCATGCTTGTTTTCATGGCCTTGAGCCGCGCTTGGTTAGTTACCCTCGTGGACTGTGTGTCCACACTTGTTTCTCGTTCTGTTTAAGTCCTCATTCAGAATGAGTTTTTCATATCAGTTAGTGCTTAACTTCATCGTTGAGTTATTTGTTTATCTAGTATTTTATTATTAATAACCTTTTGTATAATGACACCTACATTATATTTATCATTTCGTACTTTAAAGTTGAAATGAACGGTTATCTGTTTATTATATATTTTCATCCTATCCAGTTATTTCTTTATGTGTTTTGGTTATTTTCATTAATGGGACATTATTCACCGGAAAATATTTTGGTCTCAGATAATGGCTGACCTTGTACTCCTGCTCATCATCAAGGGGCTTATATGTTGAATCAAAGTAAAAGCGTGATCTTGGACTATCCTCGTTTCAATGTAAAATTTAAATTATGTACTGTATTTTGTAAAGTTTATTCTAGGTGCTCCACGTAAACTATAGTTAGGGTCCTTGCCTTCATTGTATGTTGCATATATGTTAGAATGGAGCGATTATTCTTGTGCAATTGTTGAATATTGTTGAAATGCGAATATTTCTATTATTTAGAATTTACATGAGATCTTATTTGCAGGGAGACTTTGTTGAAATTTTTACACATAGATATGATTTTTGCTAGGTGAAGTTTGTCAAATAACTATATATTTTGAATTGTAGTATGGTTCATATATGAATAATGAGTTTTGCTTATTAGGGTTTAAGGGGTGTGGGTTTTAACCCATATTCTAGGCCAGTCAAACCCTAACTTTTGGGGTGTGACAATTACCCCACAATGGATTATGCCATTAAGAGTGTCTATAAATCTGCTTCCTTTCCTCCTTTTTTTATTTGCAATTTTCCTTGTTCCGCAGGAAATTTGCCTTTGAGACTTAAAGGTAGAGAACACCTTAGCTGAGCTCCACGTCTGAAATTTTGTGATGAATTCTAAGTGATTTGAATAATTAATTGTATTTGACACTTTTTGTAAGTTTTATTCTCTCAGTCATCTCTTTTTACATTGCACCAGAGATTCGTTAGTCATTCGCGTAGATAATTCCGCAGGCGAGTGATTATTGTTTGGAAAAATTTGTTTGAACTGCCTGCGACGTACTCGTTTTATCTTCTGTTCGGACAAATTTGTTCTTAGTTTTTTGTTTGATTTGTTCGAAACATTTTTTCTGGACAAATTCCGCATGCGAGTGATTATTGTTTGATTGGGAAATATTTGCAATGGAGGATGCTATGAGGAAGAAGGAGTAGGCTATATTTACTTTTTTAAAATAAAAATTAATTGCCACCCCTACTCCCTCCTGTCATAATTATAAATATAAGACCGGGTTGACTTTTTTTTGGGAGAAATTAAGAAAATTAAATAAGTTACTTAATCATAGTACCTCTGGTCCTAATTATAAGATCAGGTTGACGTTTGACCGTTAGGGCTGTTAATGGAGGGGCAACATTGCTACATTTTTAGACTTCCGAGGCAACATTGAGCCAAAAAGAAACTTCCAGGGTAACATTGTTCTTTGGCGTGTACTTCCGGGGCAAAATTGCTACTTAACCCATAAAAAAAAAGTGACAAAGATGCCACGTAGACCATCCACGTCAGCATAATGGAGTCAACTAACATTGACCGTTAGAGCTGTTAATGGAACCCTAATGGAGGAGCAACATTGCTACTTTTTATACTTTCGGGGCAACATTGCTCCCAAAGAAACTTCCAAGGTAAAATTGGTCCTCGGTGTGTACTTCCAGGGCAAAAATGGTCTTTAACCCTTGTATATCACATATATAAATGGTTGCCATATTCTGCTAGCAAGTAATTAGTTATTTGGAAACTATATTTATATTTGACCATCTAATAATAATATTCTAATCTTTGTGAATTTTCACACGAGATATGAATTTCTTGTATGTGTTTGAATAAAAGGCACTAGGATTTGTTTAATTAAAGACTTCAAAATTTAAATATATGTGTGAACAAGCATATGCACACAATTTTTTATATAAAAAATTTAGGTGATAGTTTTAGTTTGTGTTTGAGAGTGTACCAAAGTTAGTGAATACCTCCAAATTTAAAGAATACTTATAAATATACTTAACTTATAAATCATCTGTCAACAAAATCATCACATTAGCAATAAGATTTGAACATACAACTTTATAAGTTATGAGCCGAATTTTCACTAACAAACTAACCCTTATATTCTTATTGAAAACAATGTTGTTTGAGGCGTTATCAGGTACATAGTCGTTGGGACCTCACCTTGCGTAGATTGGAACATTACCCTATATTTGGATAAAGACAAAATTAGAGAGGAAAGAATACTAGGAGGGAAAATTCCAAAAAAATAGTAAAAAAAATTTTACCATTTTTGGAAGGGAAAAAAATCATAGCATTACATCCCCATATTTTTACCTCACTTTTCTCTCCATCCAAACATATGGTAAGAGAGAAATTAAACGTTTTGGTTTAAACGCCGAAACATGTTGAAAGGCTTGATTACTTGAGCTCACACTACACACGTCTTTGTTTGGTAGGCCAAGAATTTGTGATGCTACATTATTAAACGTAAGGAAGCTTCGAGACTTTTAATTTGTTGTTTCTAATAAGAATGATATTATCAAAAACCTAGGTAGCTTTCTCGAGGAAGTACATGTTGGAGCACCCATCCTGCTCGTGCCCTTTATAAAAAGGTAGTGAATGTTGTTACCAATAAAGATTCACCACAAATCATGCATAATGTGTATTCAAGGCTTAACTGCATAAATAAATGGATATTTAATTAGTTAAAACAGATGATGAAAGGAAATGATTGGTAATTAAGTGATTAACACACACACACACACACATGCAGAATGGCGTGATCGGAAAATTGTATGCATAAACGGTAACTTGTAGAAAGAGTATGAATAAAAGGTAGAGTTGGAAATTACTGAATACTTATTTTCTACATGATACAACACATTATTGAATGCTAAGCAAAATAACCGAATTTTCTTCCTGGATATTAACTCCATATTAAACATATAAGGCTTTTCAAACAGCATATATTTCCAACACTAATTTAATCAATTGAAAGCACTACTGAGATAGCTCTTCATAACATTCTCAATCAAGATTTGCCACACTTCACAGTGCGTAGGACCCACACACCTTGGTGTCTTGTACTTGACTAGCGGCCACCGCTAATCCGATGATGTGGTCTAGAATCTTCTCGGAATGTTCCCCTCTTGACAACCTGGAGTTCTAGGGGCACAATGGTGTTGATTTTGCGAGAGATGGTGTAGGATCCACCAACGAAGGACTTGTCGAGATAGTTGCAGCATTCACTGAGTAGTTCTTCACTTGCTTCACCATTGATCTCCCAAAAAATGACATAGTGACCTGGCTCACTGGATCGATCAACATAGCTTGTGTAGTCAACTACTTCCAATTTGTCTCTTCTACTAATTTGGCTGCTGCCTCCACAGCTATCTGCAGATCTATCTCTGTGTTCTTGTCAATGTTAACGCTAAGCGGAACGTTGCTCCGATGAACAAACTCAAGCTGTGGCGTTGAGTTATGGAACCCCATGACCTTGACCACATCCCCCAGCTTATACGTATACCGGTACAGACCTACAAATTGTATTGGAAGTTGTAAGAATAATGAAGGAGATAGACAAAGAAAAATACTCAACAAATGAAGCTCCAATGAACAAGATGAAGCTACCTGCTGGATTGGTGGTAACAATCTCATAATCTTCACCAATCTTCACCTCAGTCAGGCCCACTGGCTGAGCAACAACACATAGGAAAGTAGGCCATCCCTTGTTTTGCTGTGACTCACTGAGAGGGATGAACTCATAGTAACCAAGATGAGGAAGCACAGTGTAAGTGGCCAATTCGGTGGTAGCCGGATTCGCATTTGCAGCAATACATCCTTCAGAAGCCGCATAGTAGCCAGTCACCAAAGGCAGGTCCCCAACATAATGCTTCAACTTATTCACATAATGCTCATTGAGCCAGTCATGATCCCATGAATGTACTTTGTATTGGGGAAAAGCTCTGGTATTAGGTCATATCAGTTGTTCAGTCCCTTACATTTGTTTTCAATTAGGTGAGCTAGCTCCGGATTTGGTTTGAGAAGTTTAGACATGGCTGTTCGAATGGATGGAACTTTGACTCTGCTCGTGAGGACCCCTTCTCGGATATCAGTGCACAGCTCTTGCCATACTTGTTCAAAGCTTCTGAATGCATGGACAATGCTGTGAGCAAATACAGATGACATGAGTGAACTTCCTCACAAAAAATTATGTCACACAGCAGATGGCAGTACAATGATTGATTAAAATCAGGACCGAGTATTACTTCATCTGAACAACAACATTCAATTTCTGTCATCATGCTTTTGTACTTTTCATGTCGCAACAAATTTGTTGTAACAGGTCCAGCCTTGAGACCTCCTTTGGTTTTGAACTGCTTGCTGCTATATATAAAGCTCAAGGCTTTCCCATTTTTTATAGAAAACTCGCGATATAGGATTGTGTTAATTTCAAATTCCTGAACAAATGAAGCCCATAAGAGAAAAGAAAGTAAGAATACCTGTTCCTAGAGGCAAAAGAGGTCTGATGCATCTGCATAGCGGTTTCAAATAATTCATCATTGAATGGTACAAGCTTGGGCTTCCCTCGCAGGTTCCGTGAGCCGCAAGAACATATCTCGTAAGATTCAACTCAACCGGTAGCTGCTGAAATGGGAAATATATAACCAACATGAAACAAAAAAGCCGGACCTTTTGACACAATTGTGATTGGCTTTCCGTGAGAATGTAAGATCTTTGCGCCATCAATGATTCTTGCTCATAAAACGCTCCAATTCCTTGTAGGTAACAAGTGGGACAAGGGCCTTGAAACTCTCGGGATCGGTTCTTCCATTAAGGCCCGTTATGCAAATACTCACCAAGCATTGTCTTCTAAGATCTTTTCGAGTGTCTCCTCTCGAACCTCTCAAGATCCTTTGTTAGTGCCTCAAACTCATCAATCACTCTGTCCATGTTCAACTCTTCCACCTTTTCAGGCAAAAAAATAAAAATAAAAATAAAAAGGAACAAGCGTTCAGACTTATAATTAGTTGTATAGACAACATCACAACAAGCCAAACAGTTGGCTCCATGTTTTATAGAGAGATGCAGAAATTGTTAACAATGAGATTAGCGAGTGAATACATCAGAAAAGTCCAAACCATATTAAACGTCCATTATTGAATCAGAAAAGAAAAAGAATGAAGATTCTGCAAAACCTGAGACAGATATCCTTGTGTGTTTCAAGTATAAGAGACAAAAGGAAATTTCTCAGCACAGAAAAGAGAGAGAGAGAGAGAGAGAGAGAGAGAGAGAGAGAATGAGAAAAAGAAGAGGAGAACTGTTGAGGAGGCAATTAATAAAGGAAGAGAAAGGGAACCGGTTTCGGTGCTCGTCCGTACGGACGAGCCCCGGGACCAGTCCGGATCTGATCCGGACGGTCCGTATCTAATTTTTTTTACTTTTATATTTTTTATCAAAAATAATTTTAATGGGTAGAGAATCTAAAATAAAGATAATCTCTCAACTAACATTTTTTGAAAAAACGATTTTTTCATATAGAAAAAAAATAAAAACGAAAAAGTTTTTAAAAAATTTGAGCCGTCGATCTTTGGATCCCGACGGTGGAGCTCGTCCGTCCGAGCTCCGGACGAAAGGACGGCGGGAAATCTGGATCCAAGAGAAAGAAGCATGTGATCCTATGCCGGACTCACTGTATTCGCTTTCTTTCCTCTTCCCGCTTTTATTTGAATGCCTTTTTATTATTAAGAGTAAATATCTTTTGGTCCCGGAAGAAAACACGGATCCCATTTTGGTCCCTCACATAAAGAAATGTCATTTTTAGTTCCTGAAAATGACGAATAAGGGTCAATTTGTGATTATTTTAGTCCCTAGGGACAAAAATAGGGTCCGTATTTTTTGTCGAGGACCCAAAAGGTATTTACTCTATTATTAAATTAGAAGTGAATGAGGTGGGGAAAAAAGAAGAGGACAAATAACTAGTTGTACTCGGGGATATGAAAGCCACGTAAAAAGATTCATTTTCTTTAACATTGTTAATTTACTTAACAAAAAATTATTTTAGGAAATTAAATAAATTCACCTATTATAATCTTGATTATCTTTATCTCTCGTCAAATTAACAAAGAAAATGAAAAAAATAATCCTATTAGAAGCATAGTCACAAATGCGGGCTTAATTTTACAGAATATATGTGCGGTGGTACAATATACCTTATACTAGAAGACTCACTAGACTCCTATTTGTCAGCAACTTTTTTGTTTTTTCGGAATTTGAACCTGGGTTCGACTCGCTCATTCAGCTACACCTAATCTTGTTGGTGTTCTGTGAGAAAGTTTAATACTCCCTCCGGTCCTAATTATAGGAATACTTTTGTAGGACAATTTGTACTATAAAAGTGCTCTTATAATTAGGACCGGGCGTAGTACTACTTTTTGTCTTTATATATAGTTTACCTTTATTTTGATTTTGATCTTTGAAATTCCAAAACTTTTGGTTTGAATGCTTGAGTTTACTTTGTCTAAAACTCTTGGTCCCTATAATTTGAAGAGGAATTGTGGTTAGAATAATGGGTTTAAATTTTCACGTCACTAATGCCATAAAGGACCTGCTTTGGCATGATCGCGGGCTAAGTCAAAAAGTTCATCAAACAATAAAATAAGCTTAGCGGAAGAGGGGGAAAAAACAAGCTAATATAGACAATTTGGGATAGTCAAGGGTTTATGAACTTATTGTAAAAAGTGGCTTACGATAGAAGTCATATTTTTCAAATTATGGAGTGACTTTTTTTAGCTTCTAGAGAAAAATGTTAGGGATAGGTGATCTAATACGCAATGTATTATTAAATATACATTTGTATGTATTCTAATTTATCCATTAAAATATATTTAATTAAGTACTTTAGAGTTTTTACATTTTTTTAATAATAATTCAATTTTTTATCAAATTTAAATTTAGAGTTTTATCTTCAATTATCACAATATATATATATATATATATATATATATATATATATATATATATATATATATTATTCAATAAGATTTATGTTATTTTCAGTCATATTCTATCTCAAATGACTTTTTAAACGTTATTCTAAAAGAGTCTATTTGGAAAAAAAATCACTTCTGCCACTGTTATCTCAAACACAAATCACATCTATAATCTGACTTTTGTCATATCTTCTTAGTTTTCAAATACAAATATGAAAAAAAAAAAAAACACTTATGTCACCGATCCCAACGATTACAAAGTTTTTGTTAACTAAACTAGTTGAGATGGCAAAATAATAGTAGCATAATATTTTTGGGTTTTAAGGCCCAAACATGTTGAAAGGCTTTGATAATTGAGCTCAATCCACACACGAAAGATTATGCATGCGTTTGGTGGCCAAGGATTTGTGATATGCTACATTCTTAAGATTGGTCATACACTGCCAATGTGAGTTGGCATAGATGGTAAGGGATCCGAAAGAAAGAAAAGATTGGTCAGATTAGGCCCTTGGGTCATCGGAAGTGGTCGAACTTGAAATGACTCTTGGCCATCCATGGTCGAGATGAAATCTAAGAAGCGCAAAAAGTCGATGGATGAGTTGAATAAATCCCGTGATGGCTGCTTTACGGCCTCCCGCCTCCTCGGAGAAGCACCAAATCAGTGTCGTTTCGCGATTTCGCGACTCAAAAATCCGGCGTGTAACTTTGGAAGATCTTTCCATCCTCTTTCATATTATCTCTTGGATCCTCTTTTCGATCATATATCCGTATTCTCGGTGCAATGGAAGATATTCTGACAAATCCCGATTCTGAAGTACAATCGCTAAGACAACTTCTTGATAACAATCAGATAAGTAAAACGTCCGGTTGCCTAACTTAATATCGCATTTAAAAAAAGACGCAATTGTTTCTATAGGTTCTCCTTTTGCCTATTCGGCTCTACTTATCTGATCAACTTTTCGCCTTATTTGAAATCGGGTTTTCGGTTACGGAAACAACGCACAGTAAATTCTTTCTTCGTAAAAATTCACTTGTTCTTAATTTGATCGATCCTTTCACTTGGGCTTTTCCCGGGTTCTCATGTTCTGACTTCCACGCATTATATTATTATTTTTATTCAAAATGCTTCCACATTTATTTTTTTCTTTATTTTTTATTTATTTTTTCTAAGCATAAAATATTTATTAATATTTTATTTTTTTATTTATTTAATAATTTGAATTTCTCCAATTAAAAATAATTATTTAAATTATTTTTTTAATTAAATTACTTTATACCCTAATTATCCCATTAATTACCCGGATTAGCCATTTACTAATTTTTTGATAATTTTTAATTAGGATAAATCGTTATCTCGTATTTATTTCACTTCTAATTCTTATTTTATATCCATGTAAAATATTAAAATCATGTAATTCCACTTATGATCCCAAAATAATACTAATTTTTTGCCTCATTTATTTTCCAGAAATTCTCCAAAAAAGTGCAAAATTAGAGACAACATACTAATTTTTTATAAATATTTTACTACCTCTTGGTTATCATAATATTTTTAGGTTAATGCCCTAAAATACATTTTAGCTCTTTATCTTTCCTAATTTCCAGTAGTAATTACCTTAGAAAATAAGATAATTATTATTATTTTGAAATAGCGTATTAAACAATTTTTTAAATAGGTATTATTTATCTAAATATAATATTCCGGTAAATAATTATCCTGATTACATTTCTCCCCTAGTTAAATTAAAAATTTAGCCGCTAAATTTCGCATGCCGATTTAGACTTTTTAACCTTAGGACTAGTAATCTCGAATTTTTCTCTATATATTTGGAATTTGGCTCAGTTTGATCAGAGTCCGCTCGGATTGGCCGTCAAGATCTTGTCATTTGTACTTTGATATATAGTATTTCCCGCTGCACCCGTATATACCCAAGTCCATACCGATATCGAAATGTCACCATGATCATACACCACTGTATGTGAATATAAAAGAATCACCTTACATGTTTCCCAAAGCATACCCATTTGACAACACAAGATACCTCTATGTGACACGATCGTCCTGATTCGTAGTAACTAAGAGATAAGCGTAAATAAAATTTTCGCTAAGAAGATAACTACTTATCAGCTGCAATGAAATCCAGTACATTTTATTCTGAGGGATTCTCTTAATAAACATGTTTCTTCCGATTGCTATTTACTGTACTCGATAGTTTAAAAACTCGAGGACTTCGCGTCTCATAAACACAATTTCTCACTCATTTAAAAAAAAAAACACGTAGACTTCTCATCCATTAAAACAGGGATTTCTATCCATTTAAAAACACGACTTCTCGTCCATTTAAAACACGAGGATTTTCAACCATTTTAAAAAACACAAAGGATTTCTCTATTAATATTTTATTTTTTTATTTATTTTTAATAATTTCGAATTTCTCCAATTAAAAATAATTATTTAAATTATTTTTTAATTCATTTACTTTATACCCTAATTATCCCATTAATTACCAGATTAGCCATTTACTAATTTTTGATAATTTTCTTAATTAGGATAAATCATTATCTCACAACTATTTTACTTACATCGGTATTTTATATCCCATGTAAAATATTAAAAATCATGGGGTCACTTATGATCCCAAAATAATACTTAATTTTTGCCTCATTATTTTTCAAGGGAAATTATCCCAAAAATTCCTAAAATTAGAGACAACATACTTTCTAATTTTTTATAAATATTTTACTACCTCTTGGGATTTATCATAATATTTTTAGGTCATTTAATGCCCTAAAAATACATTTTAGCTTCAATCTTTTTCTTTCCTAATTTCCATAGTAATTACCTTAGAAAATAAGATAATTATTACTTATTATTTGAAACCACATGTTCACCTATTTTAAATAGGTATTATTTATCGAAATATAATATTCCAGATAAATAATTATCCGGGTATTACAATACACATGTTTATATTTACAAAATTTAAGGAATCATAACAGACTTGTTGGTGGGACAAAAGTATAACATACTACCTCTAGTTTTTAATATAAGATCTCATTCATAGTATAAATTACATTACATTAAGAATGAGATCTTATATTAATAATTGGAGGTAGTATAATACAATCAAAACAAGCCCTAAGCTTATGAAACATGTGACAGGATAAATGGGGACCCACGTGGTTAATAAAATTTTATGTTGGTTGTTAGAAATAAATATATAATTACCGCAAATCATGCATTATGTGAATTCAAGGCTTAACTACATAAATTAAATGGATATTATATGAAGCTTATGATGAAAGGCGAAAATACGTAAGTGATTGTGCATGTCTATAGGGACGACATGATTCCTGGAGCATTCATTGAAGGACCTTGTGGACCACTAATAAGCATCTCATTGAACTCTCTAACAAACACCTCAATGGTTAGAGCAGGCAAGCTAATCGGCATCACTATGAATCTTTCTCCTTTATTGTTCTCCGATGACACAAAGTTACTTGTCATCTCTGGAACAGCGGTACATTGACCATGGGCGACTCCACCGTATGTTTTGCTTTGCCCCAACCAACATCCACATCTTTAAACCCAGCATGTGTCAAGTCCAACGCAAGGAACGACCTCCCCGTCGTATGGTGTGGCCGTCCCTTGGCCCCCTTCACATCCATCAGAGACTGAACATGCACCATGTCCACGGTTTGCCTTCCCCTTTCTTATCACTTCTAAAGCATACCCAAAGTGGTTGTTCATGAGCTTTCCGGCAAGGCTGACCACCACCGGATATAGGAAGCAGTTGCCGTAGTACCCGCACGGAGGCTTTAATAAAGACCGTACACCCACGACAAACATCAAGCTGACTTCTACTTCACGGTGGTGGGCCGCAAGGCTATGGTACGGCAACGCCATAGGCATGCAGCGAGGACCTGAAAACTGGAGGATCGAGCTAGATGGTTTGGAAGTTGACGGCGGAGGGCAGCGATTTGGGAGGGCCTGACAAGGAAAGAATGTTGAACTATGTTTTGTGGTGGCACTGACATGAAGATGGGATGAAACTGACGGTTGATATAGGAATCTTGCTCATCGTATTCATGGTGGATGCGTGTGACACGTGGTGGGTTTCTCGCCATCAAAAGCTCTCTCTGCCATACTGGTAGAATCGAAGGTTGGGAAGCTCCCTTGGCTATTTCAGATAATGCCTTCAGGAATTGAAGCAGACCGGGCCCGTCACTGACGACATGGTTCAGTCTGACCGCCATGATAAAACCTCCACACTTGAGCCTCGTTACCTGCCATTATTGATGAATGTCTCAGGTATGAACTTTTGAGTTTTGGTAACAGTAAATCTCAGTACGTAGGATGAAATTAGGGGCAGGGGGTGCTTGGGGCCAACATGTTTCCTTAGTAAGCAAGTTACTTAGTTGGAAGAGCTAAGAAGTTCGTATGAGTTTTTAAGAGTCATACTTTTTGTAAGAAAATGATTTTAATTGTTATAGAGTCTAAAATAAATATAATTTCCCACCTATTTTTCTTTTAAAAAAACAATTATTCATTTAAAACTCATCATTTTAAATAAACTCTAATCTATACCGTCCAAAATCATATCTGAATAGTCAATATCTTTTTACCTCTCCATACTAAGCAAATTGCTTAGTGTGGAAATTGGTTTCATGCATGATGTGCGTCCCTGTTGCACTGTTGCCCCATAAAGTGGGGGCTTTGCCAAATGTCTTTTTGAGATTCTTTTGGTTTGTTTTTATCATTATATTCTATATAAAATAAGTGATATTTTGTTGCCTTATAGATAAGAAAAAAATAGCGATGTTTTTAATTTTTTAAGATTTTTTAAAGATTTAATCCCTTGAATGAAAGAGAAACTACACAATTTTATAGAATTAAATCTTTAAAAAATTGCAAACAACACTATTTTTTGTCTCTAAAATATCTAAATGTACTCATTTTATATAGGATTTAACGGTAGAGAGAAATAAGAAAAATGGCAAGCCCCAAATTTTTTGGGCAGGAGAGAGGGGGACATCGGGCACCATGAGACGTACCTGTATAAGTAGGAGGGGAGAGTTAATTATGGATTGTGAGGCAGGAAGATGGTGAAGGAGCTCATGGAAGCATGGAAATGGAGGGTGAAGAAGATCACCAAACTGATCGAGTGTGACATCTGCGTCTGCTTCTATGAACAAGACGCCTTCCGCTGTACAATCCACCATGAGTTTCCGATCACCTCCTTCCCTGAGCCTTCCGGCTAATGGGTAGTAATACACCAGTGCTTCTGCGAGTGCCTTTCTAATGATTCCTACAGGATCTGTTCCTTCCATTGAAGGGTCATGACGATATAACATTATGAAAGGAACTTGAAAACGAAGACCTTCTTGACTGTCTATGTCGGAGAGTGGCTTGAGTTCGCGGGGAGTGGGCTTCGCCGGAGCGACCAGCTCTGGTCGGCATCTCCGCACTGTAAACTCCATGATGTTGTTATATGCTGAGGGAAAATGGAGAGGATGTAGGATAGAGAGGAAAAATTATATAGCGTATGTGTATATACTCTGTCTCGTGTTCAAGTGGAGTGCTTTATATGGAAGTAAGGGTGATTGGTGAGTAGCAACAAAAGTGACGGGGTCCACTAACAATAATATAATACACCAATACTCCCTCCTATCCTAAACATAAGATAAAATTAATTTTTTGAAAAGATTAAAAAAGCCTAATTAAATTACTTTAGAATATTTTTATTTTTATTTTCTTCCTCAAACTAATTAGTTTGACTAATAAACTGATATATAATTTAAGAATACACAACATATCATATGATTAACTAACTTATTTAGTTTTTTTAATCTCTCTGAAAAAAAAAATCAACTCTATCTCATATTTAAAACCGGATAGTATAGCAATGCCGAGACCCAGATTCTGCAAATACTCAGCTGAAGCATTGTGTTCCAAGATCCTTCTGAGTGTCTCCCTCTAAACCCTTTCAGCATCCTTTGTTAGTGCCTCAAACTCATCAATCACTCTGTCCATGTTCAGTTCTTGTGTACAGAAAAAGGAAGGGAACTTTTGAAGAGGCAGTGAATGGTTTTTTTACCAAAATAAGAATAGGAAAAAAAAAATGTACCGGATTACAACACTTAGAAAAATATTTTCCAAAATAAGCGATCAAACCCGTCGGTTGGTGACGGGTTTGAGTGGCGTCACGTCCACTGACAGACGCCACTCTGCAGCCTGTCAGTGGACGTCAGTGTGGCGTCCAAAAATGGACGCCACTGCATCAATTATTAATTGATGCCACACGTGTGGCATCAATTAACGTGTGGCATCAATTAATAATTGATGCCACACTAGTGGCGTCCATTTGTGGACGCCATTAGTGGTGTCCATTAATGGACACCACTAGTGGCGTCCACTGACAGACGCCACTGCAGAGTGGCGTCTGTCACTGGACGCCACCAAACCCGATCACCAACGACAGGTTTGATCGCTTTATTTTGGGAAATATTTTTTTCAAGTCTTTGTAATCCGGATATATTTTTTTCTTGTTCTTATTTTAGTAAAAAAAGCCGGCAGTGAATAGAAAGAATGGGTATGTGAGGAGAGAAGAAGAGGAAGCATGTGATTATATAGGCCTTACAAATAAGAAACTTAGTCAGTCTATTTGCTCTCTCAAAATTGCCTTGAAATTAGTCATCTGATCCTTGTTATAAGATATATTTACGTAATTTGATTAAATTAAAAAAGTTGGTTAAGTTAGTTAATATGACATGTAATTTCTAAAACACTACAATTATCTTTGTTAATTCCCTCATTTCTTCCCTTTTGATTATTGTTGAAAGAGCAACAATATAAATTATGAAAATATTGATAAATATGAAAACTATACATTATATTTAGGATCAAGATAAATTTTCTAAATATATCTTATATTAAGGCCCGGAATGAGTACTTTGTTGGATTGTGTAATGTGGGCTCATTTTTTAATCTCCATTTGACCTCATACTAATTACATCAATCAGCGACAACGACAAATCTTAATAACGTGCCAGATTAAGCTATAGTGCCGGCAACAATATTAATTAATCAGTATTAAATATAACTTACTAGGTAATCCCTTCTTTAGTCTTTGGCATTATCTCACGGACGGCTCAATATGTTAATGTAGTCCTAGTACTTTACTTGGGTAGTGTAATGTGTTGTTGCTCTGTTTATTTTAATATTAATTTGACGTCAAATTAATTACACTAATTGACTTGCGTGGGCAATAATAGTTAATTGGGAAAATTAATTTCCATTGTTCTGAAATGTGAAAGGCAACATTTTTATTGCTATGCAAGATTCCAAGTTGTTCCTATCACTTATTAGTTAATCCAACACTTCTCTCAATAATTTATACCATTTTCTATCATAAATATAAGAATTAGATAAAAAAAATTATTACATTAATAATAAATATAAGACTCCGATTCACATTATCTTTTAAATTTATAATTTTTCCTCATCATATTCTTATCAATTACATGTATGAAGGGAGTTTCCACTAATGATATTTTTAATGCACATGATTAATAGAAAAATATTAATTCAACACTAGCGACATACTACACTCTATTTTAATTGAAAGTCAAAAGAAGTAGTTGGCATGACTCGTTAATTCAATATTTTATGGTGCTTGCATCACACACTTTCCGTGTTAATTATAAAACACAGTTGAAACTTTTTTAGAGAGATTAAAGAAGCTAATTAAATTACTTTAGAGTATTTTTATTTTTATTTTTTTCTTCAAACTAATTATTTTGACTAATAAACTAATATATAATCTAAGGATACACAACATATGAAATGATTAAGTATCTTATTTAACTTCCTTAATCTCTCCGAAAAAAGTCAACTAAGTCTTATAATTAGAACCGTACTATAAAAATTGGATGGAGATAAAAAAAAAATACTTTAGGTGTTGACTTTAACTTCTTCTTTTATGGTGCAAAATGATTTAATTTGGATTAATTTAAATGTTGCCCAAAATCTAATCATATTAAACTTTTGAACACCCCTATATGTGAGAGGGCTTCTTCTTTCGTTGGGCTCACATACAAGGAATCTTATTTGGGCTGGTCCTGTAGCAAACTTATCTGGGTCTAAACGAAGAAAAGAACTTATATATCCTATCTCTGTGGCCATGTTTGATACGTGGGCTTCAGTTCTTAGGGAGTGGGAGTGAGAGAAAGCTTGAGAATGAGATTGAGGCTATTACAGTAATATTCGGTGGGAAACCAATGTGAGTTGGCATAGATGGTAAGGGATCCAGGATTATGTCCTTGGGTCGTGGGTTCGATCCCCTCTGCCGTCGCTGGGACTCCTTTGGTAGGCGATCTTGTAAGTCCCGATAAGTCTTTATAAATGGCCGTCTGACTTGTGCGCAGTGGGGCGATGTCGAACCCCTCCAAAACCTTTTATGAACCAAAAAAAAAATATTCGGTGGGAATACTCTCATTAATTTTATTTTATAATCTACTATAAATTATAAAAGTACAACAATATATTTATCTAACCCTAAACCCCATCACCCTATCTTCTCTCCAACTAGTTGTCCCAACATTTGAGCAATTTAGTATTATTTTTAGATTTTTTTAAAAAAACTAAATTACAAAATGATGGACTGATTGTGTCGTAAAAATATGAGGAAATCCTAAATTTGTATAAAGGAAAAAAAAAACACTTTTATATTTGATGATATTTAGTATAGATATTATCTATTCCTATCTATTCAAATATAATCATAATACCTTAGATTTATATTTCTAAGATGAATACGATTAATAAATATGAATATGGGATATAATATCCATATCCAATATCAACAATATTTAATAAGCAAGACTGGGATTCCAAATACGAAAAAATTGAATATTGAGAAAAATATCTTGAACCAAAATAAAAAGGCATATTTGTTAATTCACCAAGAACCAAATATGTGACTGAGATTCTCAAAGATTATTAACAAATTAAAGGAGGAATTAAAAGGCAAATTTGGCATAAATGAAGATTGTAAACTATAATCTACACCATACATAGAAGAATAAAATATTAGAAAGAGGGGGGGGGGACGGGGCAGTGGTCGCCGCAAAGACACCAAAGATTGAAGATCGGAGAGGAAAGAGAAGATGAATGGAGACGGAGAAGGTGATCAGATATGACGGAGATGGGGGAGAAGACAAATATAGAGAGGAGTGAGAGAGATTGAGTGGCAATGTGAAGATTAGAACGATAATACTTTGGTCTAAAAATTATTATAAGTAGGGATAATTTTGTCCTAAAATTTTCCAATCCCCGCATTGCTTCACCAATACTAGAGGAGGTGGGTTTGGAGAAATCTCACTTTCGTGGTACTCCCAATCCCTCAATCCCTGCTTATCCCCATTTTCTTATGCCAAACAATACAGTTGGACTCAATCTTTGCCCAATCTATACACCTAGTGCTTTGTACCAACAACGCCTATAAGTCTACGACTCTACCTTACAATTGATAAATCAATTTTAAGAGTTTTTATCGATGGGGTTGGGTCAAATGGAAGAGACTAATTCTTTACAATATGACCAACTAAGGTTTGAATCCCCGTTAGAATGGTGCCCACATTTAGTGTTAAAACTTGGTATAAAGAATAAATTTATTTTTTTTGATAATAATTGAATAATACATTATGGATTACATTGAAAAACATCATGTCTTACAAACTGTATAAGACCATATATATAGGCCCGTAACAAATTAACCTACACTTGGCCCAACAATTATTAAACCTGTAGGAAAAAAAAAATATTATATCCGATTCACATTTAGCTAATACCGTTTGATCAGCAAAATCATTTTCCAATTTTATTTATTTTCATTATATGTATATGTTTTGTGATACTTGCTCCTGATTCAAAATTAAGCCGAACAAGATATTAAGCAGAGTAAGAAATAGAGCGTGCAGAGGGAAGAATCACATTTATTTAGCTCATGCATGCGACTGAGCTTTATCTGGTGACGCCACAGATGAGAAACAGAATAACTTATTTTTTTAAAAAAAAAAAAATAATTAAATTTTTATCTTCAATTATTATAATATTTACAACTAATAGATGTTACAAACAAGTTTCAATTTAGAAAAAAACAATTTTTGTCACCGTCAATTCAAACACAAATCACATTTACAATACGATTTTTATCATATCTTACTTTTATAAAAGTAAGATTGAAAATAAGTAATTTAAATCCACCATTAACTCAATCAGACCCGGCATTACAAACTTAGTCTATTCGCCCTCAAGATTGGCCTGAAACTACTTTGTTGGATTTTGTTATGCGTGCTCATTTTTTAATGGGAAAATTAAAATGAAGGGCGCGAGGAAAAGATATTTATGGAGAAGAGAACCATAAAAATTGTAATTATTTAGAAGGACCAAATATAAAAATTAAAAAATTAAAATACTAAAATGACCTTAATAAAATTATCTGCATTCCCTCTTAAATTCTCTTTGACATTCTATTTTTAAATCTAGTATAGAATTCTAAGTTTCACTCAATTAAAGAAGATTTTTTTTTTTTTTTCATTTTTTAAAACTTGGATAGGTATGAGATATCTATGGAAAAAAAATATACATTCTTCAATTTTATAATTTTTTTTTAAATCAACAAAAAGTTTAAGTAAAGATAGAATTATATAATTTTAATAAAACTCAAGGTATTTTATAATTTGTCATATATGCCAAATCAAGAATGTTTATATCATTTATTTTTGTTTTAGAAGAAATTTATATAGGTTAAAAAATTCATTTAATGCTAATAAAATTAAAAGATCTAAATAATCTAATATCCTGACAAATATGAAATGAGTTTAGTTTTTCTTTTATTTTTTAATAAAAAGATATTAATTGATTCCAACGTTGATAATATAAAGTAGGCAACTTAATGATATAAATTGATTAAAAATAAAAATAAAAAAAAATATGAGTTTAACTGTGGTTAATTAAATAATATTTTTTTTTTAAAAAAAAAAAAAACCGATTATATCATGATGCGTGGTTTTAGTTTTATTATTAATTATTTTTAAAATTATAAAGACAAGAGATAATATTGGAGTTTGATTAGGGACAGTTTAGTGATTTTAAATTTATATTATGAGTTTTGGTCCTTCCAAGTAATTACTATTTTTATGGTCCTTTATAATAAATATTATTTTCTCTAGGTCCTTTATTTTAATTTTCCCTTTTTTAATCTACATTTCACCTCAAATTAATTAGTAATTACAGTAAACTAGCGCCATCCCCAAAGCTTAATTACTTGCCAAACCTTTTTCTTTTTTTTTGCCAGCAAAGATAAAAAAAACTTTATTGATCTAGAGATTGTCCATTCAAACACTCAATCAAATAGCAACAAAACGATACCAAAACAAACTAACTAAAGCATACAAAGTTTCCTAACAGTAAATTAAACTAGCTATCCATTATAAAAAAACCAATCTATCAAAATCCGGATCGAGAAACTTCTTCAAACAAGTTGGAGCTATTCACACCTTGTTATCAGGACACTTTGTCTTCAAACTAAGTTGGAGGTCTTCACACCTAGTCATCAAATATCGTTGATCTAGGTTATTTTCATTCATGATGTATTATTTCTTTTATTTGTGTAGTATCTTTATGATACATCCCAAGAGGTAACTCTTGTCTTATTAATTCAAAAAAAGACACGATCCCTTCAATGAAGTTTTGACAACCCAGTTAGACACCAAATTCACTTTCATAAATATCCACTTGCAAAAGGGATGCCCAATAAGTTTCCTTGTAGAAAGGATATTTTCAAGAATGATGTCACATCTCACTACTAAAAATTTTGGTTTTTGCTACGGAAAAAATCCGTAGCAAAACATGTTTGCTTCTGGATTTTGTCCGTAGCAAAATATCGCGTGGCGATTGCTTTACGGTTTCGAAATCCGTAGCAATTGACGGATTTGAAAATCCGTAGCAAATTTGCTACGATTTTAATATCCGTAGCAAATTTGCTACGGATTTTAACATCCGTAGCAATTGCCACGGATTTTAACATCCGTAGCAATTGCCACGGATTTTAATATCCGTAGCAATTTGCTACGGATTTTCAGATCCGTCGTAATTGCTACGGAAAAAAATCCGTAGCAATTGCTTTTAAAAAAAATCCGTAGCAAATTTGAAAATTTGCTACGGATATTTTCTCCGTAGCAAATTTCACAAATTTTGAAATTTGCTACGGATTTTTTCCGTAGCAATTTCCCGAATGTGCTCGGATTTTTTCCGTAGCGATTTGTTTTTCCGTAAAGAATTTCGGAATTTGCGGAGATTTTCTTTCGGTAGCAAATTTTAAATTTTTTAAATTTTTTTAATAGAAAATTGAATACAAATAGTAAAGTAATGTCTGTGAATATATTAACGATAAAAAAGAGTTTACATAGTGAAAACACAATATATATATAATCCGTAGCAACAAACAAATACAAAAAAGTAGTAGCAACAAAGCAAATACAAAAAAGTAGGCTAAACAAAGAAGATTGTGATCATCGTCATCACCAAGCGTATTTAAATATCATCACCGTGAAATCGACCAAAACCTCTGTCTTTCATAAGGGACATGATTTGAAGCTGCATCACCCTCATCAACTCATTCTGCTGAGTCATCTCCTGTCGCATCATCGCCCGTTCCTGCTGCAACGCCTGCTTGATCTGATCTTGTTCAGAATCTGGTTTATGAGACTTATTAGATTCTTCTTGTTCTCTTCCTATCGCTTTACCTGCTCCATCTTTTTTTCTGTTCATGTCAAGATCATTCTCTAATTCTCCTTTCTCAGTGGAGTCCTTGGATTCACTCAATAATCTCTCATGTCCATTATTATTCTCATTGTCCGAATCCTTTGGGTTAATATGCTTTGGTGAGTCACTATTGGACTTAACATCAATATCTGAAGAATTTTCTGATTTAGCAGATTCTCCTCCTACAATCTTTCCCTCGTCAGATTTCTCCGACAAGCTACCACTTTCATTACCTTTATGCTTAGCTGCAAATAAATGAATTAAAAAAAAAAAAAAAAAAAAACTACAATGAGACACCAGAATATTCAATCCATTCATACCCGTTTTCAAGTTTTATCATGGCTTCACTTCATCATTACACAATACATTTCAATATTTGGCTGATTTACCTTCTAAATCAGTCGAATATATATAAAAAAGCCAATATAACGCGTACGAAATATCTTCCTTATCAGAAACTAGAATAAAAAAGGCGAATTGATTTCCCTTCAATTAAAATCGTGAGCGAAATTTGGGGATGAAGTATCTTGTTAATCATGAAGCTAGAAATTAAAAGAGGAACTATTTTCCCTCTAATTAAACCCACTCTGAAAAAATTTTGAAGCCCAAAAAACACATAACATGCACAAGAAGAAGAAGAAGAAGAAGAAATGGTACCTCGAAGAACAGCACCACAACCACCACATTGATAAACAGAGTAATCAGCAAGTTCAGGAAGGAGATTATCGCACTTGGGACAGCGAACCAACCGAACCTTCGTAGATGCCGACATTGTACAGAAAACAACGGAGACAGAGGATTATTCAAACAGTCATGACCATCAAACAAAGTAGTAGAAGAAACCTCCAAGGTAGGACTTTCGGTGTACAAGAGAGAAATGAGAAAAAGATTGTTTTTTTTCCTTCTCTTTTTTCCTCCAAAAGAGAAGTCTTGGCTTCTCGGAAGCAACAATTAGAAAACGAAGGGACGGTGAGGTAGTGGCACTGGTGGGGTTACCATTAACAAGAGCTTTCGCTCAGAAAAGAGAGAGAGCGCTTATTTTTCTGCTTTTGCTTTTGCTGTACTGTCCCTGGTTCTGCTTCTTCTCTCTTTTTCTGGGGAGTGGGGAATTTTCTCAGAAATCAGGGACGAGCAAGAAAAAGAAGAAAAAGAAAAGAAAAGCAGGGAGGAAGGAGGGAGAGAGAAATCAAAGTGGGGACAAATTTTGCTGAGGAACACACAATTTATGAAGAATTACAGAAAAATCCCAACTTTATTAGTTTATAATGGATGTCGGGTTTTAAGAGAAAGAGAAGGGGGATCGCTTCCCGAGGACTGAGTGGTGGTGTTGGAAGGACAAAGAACGAGGAAGAAGAAAAGGCAACCAAATAATTGGACGATTATGGGGGAAGAAGGGTAATAGATGAAACGACGTCGTCTGGTGGGTGTTGTGGTGGGAAAGGGAAAAAGGTCAAGGGGGGTGGTTAGTAGTGGACGGCATCTATGGGGAGGACTGGTTTGTGATTACTGATTATTGAAAAGTGCCAGTTTCTAAGAAAGCCAACTCCTACTTTACTCTTTCACACTTCCCCTTGAAAGCAAGAGTGTTCACGTTTATGTGCTTTGTTTTTGTTAGGGCCAAACACTACACTAAGGACATAAATTACCAACACGGAGTTGTTTCAAGGGTGTAAAGCCCCATTACATTTGTTTATGTATCGGATTTAAATCTCATATGAAACACTTATATTATGAGGGTATAATTAAATATGTAAGTGAGATGTTGTATGTAAGTGAGAAAAGCACATAAATGTGCCATACATTATCCATATTAAGGGTGTTTGTGATGCTCATGTCCTGTGTCTCCGCCCGAGCCTGCCGAAAAAATTATCCAACCCAGCCTAATAAAAAGTAGCTTAGAAAAAATTATGCACTAGGCATTTTTGCGAGTAGAGTATCGCCCTGCCCATTTAGCCCTCCCTGATAGTATATATAGTATTATATATTTTTTAATTTTTTGAATACAATAATTATATATTTTTTATTTTCACTTATTAGTATTTGACTATTTGTTAAGACATATAGTTGTCTTTTTAATTTTAAGACTCAAGTTGTAAACTTATTTTAAAATATTTCAAAGTGTAGAATTATAGATTTCATTTGAAGTTGCAATATTGTTTATTAGGTATGATTGAAGCTGTTTTTTTTTTCACATAAAGTGTGGCAGGGTATCAATATCACCATAGGAAGGCTCGCCCAGCCCATTATTGCTCAGCCCAAAAATATTAGGGCTTCTATCGCGCAGGGTCGGACACTAAGCTACATTTTACTACCTTATGATATTTCAGACAAGGATCTCGCCCTGCCCATGAACACCCTTAATCCATACTACTAGGTTTGGCACATTATGTGTTTTTCTCTTTTATTTGTTTTTTTAATTAGTTGAGTCCCAAAACTGTTATGATATTAGATTTAAAGAGCAATTATGGAACGAGATTCATATCTCATTCATTCGTAAACTATCTTTTAAAAAAAAAAAAAAAATTACTGAAATGAGTTTTGCCCCTTATATTTAAAGGACCCAGCCACTTACCAATTGGAATAGGCTTTTATTGGTTCTCTTAAGATTTCTTTTAAATGAATTATTTATCTCTTTTTTCATTCAACAAGTGAATTCATATGAATTTGAATAAGCTGTTCATGATAATTTTAATATTTTACTTTGAAACCCTTCTTTGGCCAGAATTTACTGTGAAATGAAATATATTCAGTACTTTATTTGAATTTTATTATTGATAATCTTTTTGTTTTTTACATTCTGAGAAATAATAGTGGAACCAAAAGTAGAAAAAGAAAGACAGAAAGTATTGAAATAGGCTGAAAGATATTTTAAAAGGAAACGCGACATTAAGGTCTCAATTAAGAAAAATAATATAAAAAAAAATCCTAAAAACTTGTCAACGGTGGTTCCTTCACTTACTAATGGTTGCTTTTTCCTCCACTTGTTAATGATTGCTCTTTCACTTATCATTAACAAACTATGAAACTTTTTTGATATTGTTTCCCTTAATTAGAACATTAATGTCATTTTTCCAAAATATAAAATAAATAGAGGAGGTATGATTTACTCATATAATCCTCTAATGCCTAACATAGGAACATTTCCTAAGTTGAATTTGATTTTAAATATAATGTCTTAATCCACTTTTTTTTTTGGGAAAATTCCATTTAAATACCAAATAAATTTGTAAAACCACCAGAGGTCCTCCGAATTTGTAAAAAGACTGAGAGGTACAAAAGACCATGAGAGATATGCAAATTCGCGTGAAATTACCTTTCTACCCTTACATTTAAATAAATTAAAAATAAAAAAATAAAAAACCCCACCCCCACCCCCACACCACCGCCGTCGGCCGCCACCACCACCACGGCCGGCCACCACCGTCGTCCGGTCGCCACCGCCGCTAGTAGTGGTGGTGGGGGTGGGAGGGGTGGGGTTTTTTAAAAATAAAAATTATTTAAATGTAAGGGTAGAAAGGTAATTTCACGCGAATTTACATATCCCTCATAGGTATTTTGTACCTCTCAGTCTTTTTACAAATTTGGAGGACCTCTGGGGGTTTTGCAAATTCATTTGGTATTTAAATGGAAATTTTCCTTATTTTTTTATATTTATCATCTTTATTATAAAGGCTAATTTACTTATAAACTATTTTGTCATACCTTACTTATAAAATGGTATGTAATATAATGTTATACTTAACAAAATATTTTAGGAGGATAATGAATAAGTAACTGATTTATGTGACTTTCTAAATCATATATATTAATTTTTTTGCTCAGAATCATATATATTAATTAAGGGGTGCTTATATATATTAAGTAAGAAATTTACGTAATGTCATAGCTTTGTGTGGTGATGGTGAGAGAAAAGGCGAGGCTTTGGCCGATGTGAGGAGAGGGTGTGTTAGAGAGAGAAGGCGCGTGAGAGAGAATCTCTGACAAAGTCTGGGTGTCTGAATTGATCCGTTCGCTTCTTTTTTCCGCCTCATGTTCATTGATGGGAATAGGAATAGCGGACTTTTTCATCGGTCCCACACGCTCCCATGGCGCGTGGCCCTCTCCCTCTCCCACCTGTCTTATTTATAAATCTTTTTAGACTAAATCACACATACCAAAGAGAGGTAATTAACTTAATAATTATAGGGTGAATTTTTAAATCTACCCTCATTTATGATTGAGTACTTTTCTACTCTTTTCTCTCTTTCTATTTTCATTGGTATAATTAATATAGATAAAATTATCACAATGTCATTTATTTAGTTAAAAGAGACTTATAAATAAAACTAAATTTTTATAAAAAAAAGAGACTACCAGAGTGATATGTGACATCTTGTCTTTTGACTTTTGGACGTTACCTTACGTCCTAACCCCTATTTTCCAACTATTTAAAGAAAAAAAATCTCAACTTGTTTGTTCATTTATTTATAAAATAAATTATATTACCCTTATAAAATAATTTTATAATTTATAGAACTCTCTTAAACTTTACATTTATAAGTTTATATAATAATTTATGTTACTAATGAAATACTTAAGGATATATAATTGGTACATTTTAAAAATGTTAAGTAGTATGGTCTAACTCATTGTATCCATAGAATAAAGGGAAAATCCCTTTAAGGTCTCAAATAATTAAGAAAATGTCAAAAAAGTCCCATAAAAAAATTTCTGATATCAAAACAGTCTCACTGAATTCCTCACGGATGAAGTTGTTAATTACCTACCGAAATATTGTCAAAATTTTGTATAGGACATTTTTAATATTTTCTTAATCCCTTATGATTTAAAAGTATTTTTCCTATAATAAACTCCATTTTCTATTCATGTCTGATGTTGAATCCAAGAGGCTATATTAGGAAGCACAGAGCAAATCCATAAAGAATCTTACTTTAGGCAACATCAGTTTATATTCAAGAAACCGACAAATTAATCTGCACAGATTATAATTTTAAGAAATTTAAAAAGGGAATAACAACAACGATAATCAAACAAGAGGAACACAGGAACAAAGAACGACATAATATATATTTTTTAATGAAATTTTAAAATTGAGGAGGAAAGAAGGTACTCTCTTTAGTCTTTATTATAAGACCTAGTTGACTTTTTTGAAAAGATTAAGAAAGCTAATTAAATTACTTTAAAGTGTTTTTATATTTATTTATTTTCTTCAAACTAGTTAGTTTAACTAATATATAATCTAAAGATACACAACATATGAAATGATTAAATATCTTATTTAACTTTTTTAATCTCTTAAAAAAAAAATAGATCTTATAATTAAAACCGAGAATAGTAAGAAGTAAGAAGAGAGAAGAAAAATGGAAAAACGGGAATGGAAGTATCATGAAGATTCAAAAGGACAATGATGGCTGATAAGTGATAGCTACGTTTCATGTTCTTGCTCTTCTTTCACAACCCAAATGGCCACCCCATCATACATCAATCCACCTCCTTCTGACTTTTTCTTTCTTTTATTCTTTTTTATAAATAATTACACCACCAAAAGCACCGTGTAAAGAAAGCAGATATTAGTAAGACTTTTTCTTGATACACTTTTTTTTTTATTGATTTGTGTTAGGATAACGGTGACAGAAGTAGCTTCAAAGTATGAAGCAAAGAGATGTGACTTTACAAAAAAAAATGGCTTAAGATCTGAAGCTCATCAAGATCTGAAACTATACCAAACATTTAATAATCTAGCTTCCACTTTCACTGGGCTTCTGATGGATTTATTTGAGCTTTTGAAGCTATCTCAAATAAGTCCTAAGTTACATCATAGAGCAATAAGTTAATTCAAAAGCTTGTCTGTGATACCGGGGAGAAAAATGATGTATAATCAATTTGATATATGGAAAAGTCATATTGTAAAATGTGATTTATGTTTGGATTATAAGTAGCTTTTGTGATTTAAACTTATAGTCAATCTGAAATATCTTTAAGGGTAATAACTTATACTAAAATTATACTTCATGATACTGAAGAGTACTAAATAAATATTTCATGATCTTAAAAAATTATTTTAGGATTTTGAAAAAGAGCTCAAAAGCTCCCAAAAATAACTTTTCGAATAAATAACTTTTATAAGCCTGATTGGAACAACTTCTCAACTAAACATAAAATAAAAAATTTCCATAAGTCCAGTGCACACAATGCATAAGTCCGATTGAAGCACCCAATCAATGTACCAAAAATACACATTATAACCTAGTGGCATAAAGACCATGTTAATCGTAGACTAGGAGTTTAATCCTACTTGTAATATAAATTGTTAGTGCATGTGCCTTTTAAGGAAAAGATTATTTAAGACTGTAATGTTGAATCTATCATGGTTGGTTTGGTGAGTCGGAATAAGCATTTAGTTATCTATAGATGTGATCAAAATTGATAGATCAATCACACACACACACACACATTAGTGGGTTGACTCTCACGAACTAATATATTAGGAAGAGTTTAAATCTTGAGCAAAAAAATGTGATAATTTCCAATCATGCATCCATTATTATAATAATCTTTTATTAATTCAGGGTTTAGCTGACTAATCAACTTTAATGTTCGTGCTTAATTGGAAGAATTTTTCCAGCTCTGATGCTCTTTAATTACTAGGCAGACTCAAAACTCAAGTGTCATAATCAAATACAACTCAGTTCTAGCAGTTCCATTTAAATACTAGGCAGATTGAGACCAATATAATATTATTTTTAAGATTATCATTTCATTGAAAAAGTCGAAAATCACTTATAATTAAGTCCTATATTTTTTTTTTTCCATAAAAGTCAAAATGCATTAATACATCAAACGATTGTACATAAATAAATCTACCCTCATACAAGAACATGATTGTAGTGAATTTGAAATATGAGCAAGAACAGATTCAACAAATACAATATGCTTAAAATTAAATAAACAAAGGAAGAGGGATATGTCTTTGTATAATATGTTGGAAAAATTTCCTTTGTTCATTCCTCTAGTAGTAATTTCTTTTGGGAAAATGACATCAACGTTTCAATTAATATCAGAAAAGTTTTATAACTTATCAATGATAAGTGAAAGAGCCATCATTAATAAATTATGAGACTTATTTGATACTACTTCCGGTCCTAATTATAAGAGCATGTTGACTTTTTTAGAAAAATTAAGGAAGCTAATTAAATTATTTTAGAGTATTTTTATTTTTATTTTTTCAATTAAACTAATTAGTTTGACTAATAAACTAATATACTACCTCCGGTCTTAATTATAAGACCTAGTTGACTTTTTTCGGAGAAATTAAGGAAGCTAAATAAGATACTTAATCATTTTATATGTTGTGTATCCTTAGAGTATATATTAGTTTATTAGTCAAATTAATTAGTTTGAAGAAAAAAATAAAAATAAAAATACTCTAAAGAATTTAATTAAATTTCCTTAATCTCTCCAAAAAAAAAAATTCAAGAGCTTATAATTAGGACCGGAGGAGTATAATATAAGAATATAAAACATATGATGTGATTAGGTAACTTATTTAGCTTCCTTAATATCTCCAAAAAAAAGTCAACCCGATCTTATAATCAGGACTGGAAGGAGTATTATTCTTCTTAATTGAAACCTTAATCTCGTTTTCTCATTTATTCTTGATGCATATCACGAAGATCCTCTCTACAAGAAAAGTTGAAGAGTGAACATTGAAGCGATGCTCTCAAACAATGCAAAAAGCAATCGAAGGCTGATTTAAGACTTTCCTCCATAATAACAGAGACTAAACAGATTGACCCTGAAAGAAAATCCAAAATTTTAATATTTATAAGGAAAAATTTGTCATTTACAAGTTAAAATTAACAATATGTGTTTTCTAATCAAACTTGCGCGTTCGTAAATTAAATTTGTAAACAAATTGAATTCCTTTGACTTGTTGGGGTTTTATTTTCTTATATGGGACCTATGTGCAATTTTTTCTTCCAAAAAAAAAAAAAACTTATCTTTGAATTTTTAAGGTTGACAAGTATTTTCTCTGAACTTTGAATCATCCGTGGATACTTTTTTAATATTTTAATTTTCAAAATCTTACAACGAGACATTTTTTAACATTTGAATTTATAATAAATGCAAATGGATCTTGACTTTTAATTAATACTCCTATGTTGCTTCACCATTAAAACATAACAAATCAATTATTATTTTTCAAAATAAAGAAAAAAAAACGGGTTTCTTAAATTTTAATTGACTTCCCACTGCGCTTATGTATTTTAGAAAAAGAAAAATAACCCCAAGTTGTTAATTTTTTATATATCAAAATTCAAACCTATATAACTTTTACCCAAATCATTAAGACTGGTATCTTTAACAACGGTAAAAGTTACAATTTTTATTACCATTTTGAAAATAACAGTACTCACTATTCTTTCTTTATTTTCTGTAAATAAATCACTGGTTAAAAACAGGTCATATAGTTCAATAATGTATTAGTAATTGACCAAATGTCAGCTAAAAAAAAGATAAGTTCACAAAATCAAAGGTTATTAGATGGTTAAAATAACTCATTAATTTAATGACCTTTTTAAATATAATTATCGATCTACTTGACCTATATTTTACTTAATTAACGTTTAAAGTTAATCTTAATTAAGCTAATTAACCAAATATGATGCCAAGTTATTGCCATCAGAACCTTCTCTAGCCTGAAAATTGGATATATTCTATACATATTAGATTTGGTCAACTCTTAATTTATGTTATATTAATATAAATAAATAAAAATAACTAAAAAGTAAAACCAATATTATTGTAATATCACATACTTGATTTTTAGTTGGAGTAGTACGGAAACTACGTAAGGATCTCATGACCAATTCCTTGTGTTTTAAATATCCTGAGCAAATGAAGGTTCTCATCTCATGGTCAATGCAAAAGAATAATGATATAATATAATGTTCTTAATATATATAATGCATGTAATTAATAATTACAACCGATAATCTGTGTTGGTTGACGTAGTAAGCAGTCATACTCCTATAAGGAGAAGAATATAAATTCGAATCCTATTAAGCACACTTGTTAAAAGAGATAAGCCGTTTGCGCCTTAAGTTTCGAAAGGAATTATAACTTTAACCAAATTAGAAGAATTTGAGTCTTATAATTTTTTTCCCCATGAACACTAAATAGCATGTGATTATGACATACACAAATATAATTTAACGTTAAAAAAAAAAAAAAATTGTACCGTGCATATTATATGGTATTTTTCAGGTCCTTGATATAAGACATATTTAGAAACTATGTCCATTATTAAAACAACTAAAGTTAATATAATTATCATCAACTATCAACTATGAAGTAAAGTAATTGAATAAAATGAACATGCATATGCTAGTGCTACTTGGGTCGACGAATGACAAGTGGTTGTTGCTAGTATATCCTATTATAGAGATGAACAATCAGTTAATATTGTTGGGCCCAAAAAAGCAATTAGGAGCTCATTGATTATTGCCCTCACATTTTTTGGGTTCAAACTATGGTACTCGATGAGATTAAAAAAACTAAAAAAACTGTTTAATTATAGTATATGATGTATATTATTAAATTATATTATATCAGTTTATAAATCAGACAAATTAATATGAAAAGAATAATAAATATATATATTTAAATAATTTATTTAACTTCATAAAAAAATCAAATGATTTTTATACTTAGGAATTAGGATTAGAAGTAGTATAATATAAATTAAATCGTCAAAACATAGAGATAGGGTCCTGAGTCATCTTCCATAGGGTCAATATCTTTTTGACTGGTTAAAAAAGAAAGAAAGAAACTTTGGAAATCAATTTTATAAATCAAGCAAATTTTTTTTTTTAAATTTTAATATGCCAATATAATTGAGTTAGATTTGAGTATTATTGGACTTAATTAGAGATAGCTCTCTTAAAAACGTTTTCTGAATTTGCACGGATTCGTATTCATATTAATTTGAACGATAAAAACTCCTTTCACTATGACTAAAATCAATTATTGTCTAATTATCCTATCTGAAGAACGCCTTAATGTTCATTTACATTAAAAGCATGATAAACTGAAGCATACAAGCAAGCATACTGTAGCACCCGAAATTTAGAAAACATGGCGCCACTATTAAATTTTAAAACAAACATAATCATCGATTTTTTTTTTTTTAAAAATAAAAACCAAATAAGGTTCTAAAGCCGTTTATGCGTGGGGAAGGTGTTAAGCACCTTACAGCACCTGTTCATAAGAACGGTTATCATAAGTCAATTATTTAAAATGAATATGATCTTTAATTTTATTATAATTACCTAAAGAAGAAAAGAAAGTAAGAAAATATTTACAAAAAAAGAAAGAAAGAAATTTATAGAGGAAAATTTATTTATTTACAAAGTTGGACTTAATCTAGGAAGAGAGCATAGAACCTATGTAATGCATTTTTTTTAATTTTTTGTTTACAGGACTTTCTAATTTGACCCCATCACAGATTTTTTTTTTAAAATTTTTTAATTATTTTTCCTACAAGTAATTTCCTAATTGAAACTTGTCAATATAGATTAGAGATATTTTTGAAATTTTATATTTTTTCTTCTTTATAGTGACTCCACACTAATTTTCCTAATCCAAATATTAATCAACATCAATGAGATGAATTATTGTGAAATTTGTTGTCATTTACTACAAACCTTTAATAATAATTATTTTTCAAATTTTAATTATAATCCAACCACCATCAATATCATTTTCTTATTAATTTAGATGTGTAAGCATGAAGTAAGATTTTTTTTTTGTTTTTATTGTTTTGTGTGTTGGGCCACACAAAGTGTGTCCTTCATAAAAAAGAAGAAGTAGTACCATTTAATTAAGAGTTGCTTTTGATTTTGCAGAAAACACTAGAACTTTTGAAACTGTAAAAGTTGGAAAATGTCAATCATTAACTCGGTAAAATGACAGCAACAATAATTGAATTTTATTGCCAAATTTTAAAAAAGAATAATTGATTTTAAAAAACGAAATGAAGTTTTTTCCCTTGTTTCCGATTCTATAATTAATTTACCTTTGACTTTTACCAGGGTTGACTGTAAAATAACACACAAGGTGGAAAAATAATAATGACGTTCGTAGAAAAATAAAATACGAAAAATGCTATTGAGATAAAAGAAACTGTACGTTCAGCGGCATAATTCATGCATATATAATTTTCTTTTGGTGGAAAAATAATATCGAGTTAAAAAAAAAAAAGACTTTAGGAATATAAGTAAAAACACAAGCCAATTAAATCATTTTTTTTTTGATAAGAAAAGGTTTTGGAGGGGTTCGACATCGTCACTGCGCTGAAGCGACTTGGCCGAACTTTATGATGAAGACTTACCGGGACTTACGAGATCGCCTACCAAAGGAGTCCCAAATATGATGCAGAGGGATCAACCCACGACCGCGCCTAATCCCGATCCCTTACCATCTATGCCAACTCACATTGCTAAATCATTTTTGTTAATACGGGCATGAGTATGAATGTGTGTATATATATAGGTCACTCAGAAGAATTGAGGCCTTGTTTCCTACTTAATGTGTTTTGGTATGGGCCTAACTTCAAACCTATTTGGGCCGTAAGCCCATATTTAACTTTAAAATGCAACTAGCCTGCTACTGTGATAACAAATTCTCTTTTATTCATTTCGATTTTTAATATATGATAATTTTAATTCTAAATATAAGAAAAATTATTTATATTTATCAATATTTTCTTAATTTACCGTTATTGATATTTACTCAATAATAATCAAGGAGAAAAGTGAAAAAGGGAATTAAAGAAAGATGACTAGGGTGTTTTTTAAAATATATGTTATATTAACTAACTTTCTTAATATAATCAAATTATGTAAATATTTTTTATAGGAGGAAGCAAGATTTATCTTCTCCTTCTCCATGTGTTGTGTTCCCTGAAAATAATAATTAAAATAATCAATGATCAATGAAGTGCAGTGCACGGGAAAAAGGTACGTCTATTACCGAATCATCTGAAATGGCTAATAAAAAAGCAAAACAGTCCTGGGATTAACAAGACGAAACAAAGAAAAGCCAAAGGAAAAACAAACTCAAAGCAATTAAACTACACCAAGATGCGAGCTGGAGAGATAAGTACCATAAGCACTAGCACTATCGAGAGCCTTCTGGGTATCCAAGGTTACAAGAGAAATCAAAGGAAGTGATGGTTGTAGAACCTAGCCAAGAGGGAACACTCCCTTATAAGATCAGTTACCAGATTACCCTTTTTAAAAGTAAAGGATAAAGAGAACCCAACCTTGAAGACAAGAAGACTTAAAATGTCCTCAATAATACTCGGGCTTCTCTATATTCCATCATAACAGGTGCTTTGGATTCAATGTTGCAGACAATCCGTTTTAAAGGATAGAAGGAAATTACCCCATCCTTGTATTTTATTTGCAACTCGTTCTTGAATATATGCCAAGATATCGTCCAGGATCATTTGCAGCCGGAATTCCCAATATTTGTCCCACCATAGATTTGACTTCCTCAGGAGTATTGGCGAAGAAAAAGGTACTTGATTTATCAAGGTTAGCTAACTGACTTAAAGCAGAGGAATACATATGAAGAATCTTTGCTAACTGTTTGCAATTCCACTTACTTGCATTCATATAGAGAAGTGAGTCGTCTGCAAAGAAAGTATGAGTAAGTGTGGGACAAGTATGACTCAATTTCACCCCTTTAAGCTGCCTATTCTGAACACTCTTGGTAACCATAATAGAGAGCATCTCAACAACCAGTATGAACAAGTATGGTTAGAAGGGATCAGCTTCACGGAGACACAAATATTAAGTCTCACAGAATTCACACACTGCATAATGAGCGACACCCATTCTGTGCAAAACCCATATTGAATCAAGATCGTTCCAAGAAGTCCCACTCTATTCGATCATATGCTTTACTATATCCATTTTAAAAGCAAATTCATACTTTCCTCCCTTCTTCTTACGTCGAAGATGATGATATACCTCATGCCCAATAATGATGTTATCATTAATACTTCGCCTGGTACAAACGCACTCTGACTCTATGAGATACATGCATATAAGAGCGGTCTCATTCTGTTAGCCATAATCTTAGAGATGATTTTGTAAGAGAAATAACATAAACCAATGGGTCAAAAATGAGAAACATGCTCAGGTTTTTCTACCTTGGGAATAAGTGTCACATTAGTCTCATTAATCCCATATAGCTTTGTTTTCCCAACAAAAAAATCATGTACCAGTAAGAGTATAGATTCTCCAACCTCAAACCATGCAGACTGATAGAATTTGCCTGAGAAACCGTCAGGGCCTGGGGCTTTCGAACTCCCAAGACTAAACGTTTCAACTTTGACTTTCTTCAAAGTAAACAACATCATAAGCCTTTGATTCATTTCCAGTGTAATTCTCGATTCAACTTGACCCAAAACTTCTTCTATCGGTCTCGTGCTTGACGCCGTGAAGAGTTTTTGGTAGAAGATTACAATATTGAGCATAATTGCATCCCTTCCCATTAGCAAGTTGTCTGAATCATCTCTAAGACACACAAAGCTATTAATTTGTCTCCTTTTAATAGTTGAAACAAGAAAAAACCGTGTGTTCCTATCTCTAGCTTCCAACCAATTAATGCGTGAGGATGAGAGATGAATTGGTACTTACATCTGGGGGGCACCAATTGTTTCTTACTAGTTACCTGAAGATAATGAGCATGCAAGGTCCAATTTCCTCGAATTTAAAAGCCCGAGACCTCCAATGATGTTCCAAGCAACATTTAACCAATAATAAATGGTGATCCAACCCCACAGGATCTATGTATAATACCTGGAGATTTTGAAACCACTCTCTTGGGTGAACATTACCTAACGCCTTGTCTAATCTTTCCCGTATAGTTTCATGCCCTTCATGGTTATTACACCAAGTAAATTGATATTCATTATATCCCAAGTCATCAAGTTCACAATCGGTAATAAAACATTTAAAATTTAGAATTTCCTTCTGGGATTTTGGGTTACCCCCATACTTCTCATATTGAGATAGAATATCATAAAAATCTCCTTGACGGAGCCAGGAGCAACTAACATCTTAATCTTCGAACCTCATGCCAACATAATAGTCGTTCCTCCTCCTTTGGTGGGCCACAAATGAACGTAATATATTGAGGAGGAGCAAATGCATCTATCACAACATTAGTATGAATTATATTAACTGATGAATACAGGACATTTATAGTTGCCGAATATGACCACCAAATTGCAAGACCCCTACTTCGGCCTACAAGATCCATTATCCATTTCTTTGAGAAGCCACATCTCTGTCAAACCTTTCTCACCACCCTGGCCTTTTGTTTTGTCTCCATCAAGAAGACACTTTTGGGTTTTCTTTGGAAACATTCTTCCTTCAAGTTCTTGATTGTCAAGGCAACCCCCAAACCTTGATAGTTCCACGCTAAGAGATTCATTATGAACAGTGGTTGGTCCCATCCAACCGCCGATGTTTTGTGAAGAGGAAATTGCTTGTTCATATTTGTCAGTACCATCTGAGACCAGCCATGTTTTTGGGAAATCTACTTTACCTACCACTACACTGGAACTAGCCATACATGTTCTGCCCTCAGCATTCAAACGTCGAAGATGTTCTTTTAGAGTGCAAAAGTTCTTACGTCTACCTCGTTGAGCTAGGACTATTGCTCTGTTTGGATGAACTGGAGTCTCCTGTTCGTCAAAAGAAAGCTTTCACCTTTGCTTTGCTTATCCAAGTCCTTATTACCTTCATATGGCCTTTTTAATTGGATTCCATTGAACCGTATTGCAACTGCTGAGATGGGTGAAAACTCACAATGTGGGACATTTGCATTACGATTAGCCTCACCATCACTTGGGAAGTCCACTCTAGAACTCCCATGCTGGGAAATTGACCAAAATAAGAAAGATTTTTTTTTTACCAGATTAAAGCAGATTGGAAACATTTTACTAAAATAATGCAGTTAGTGGCGCATGGCAGACTCACGCCACTAATAACGTAAAAGAGGTTCACGCCACTGACACATACTGACAAATTTTGTGTCAGTGGCATGAATGTTATTCACGCCACTAGGTGGCGTGGATATGGGACAATCAAACCCACTTAGTGGGTCTGATTCCATATAATAATAAAAAAAATTAATTAATATTGAATATAATATTAATATTAAATAATAATAAATGATAAAAAAATGGAATAATTTAAAAAGCTCTACTTCATTTAATTTGAAGTCAAAAGAAAGACACAGGGGGATCTGTTGTTATAACCAAATTGTACCGCATAATCTTTTAAAAGGCGTTCTTAATGAGTTATTTCAGCTCCATGCTTTCTTTCTTTTAACTTCAAATTAAATGAAGTAGAACTTTTTAAATTATTCCACTTTTTTTTATCATTCATTATTATTTAATATTAATAATATTATTATTATTTTTATATTTAATATTATATTTAATATTAATATTATATTCAATATTAATTTAATTTTTAATTTTTTTATATGTAATCAGACCCACTTACTTAAGTGGGTCTGATTGTCTCATATCCATGCCACCTAGTGAAGTGGATGTTATTCACGCCACCTAACTGACACAAAATTTGTCAGTATGTGTAAGTGGCGTGAACCTCTTTTATGTTATTAGTGGCGTGAGTCTGTCATGCGCCATTAACTGCATTATTTTGGTAAAATGTTTCCAATCTACTTTAATCTGGTAATTTTTTTTTTCTTTCTTATTTTGGTCAATTTCCCTCCCATGCTCCCTCAGTCTCACTGTGTCTCCTTCATCAGTTTGCTCGTTTAGGTTTTGGGTATCTCGTGTTGGTGGGCCTTTAGTTGGCTTGCCATCTTTTGGCCCAACAAATCAAAGGGTCACCTTTGTCTTCAGATTGCATGGGATTCTCCTTATGTGTCTCCCTAATAGAATCATTCACAATTATTACCTCAGGATCCGTTACAATCATTGGCCCAGACTTTGGTGATTTCTGACCATTGTCATCTATGATTACCTTATTATTATTACCACAAAGTTTGTAGTGCAATTTGCACTACAAACTTTATCTTATATTTAGAACCGGAGGAATAGCATTTATATTAATTCCTAAAACCTCGCTCTCCTTCCGTGAATCTCACGCTAGTACCAGGTTACCCGAATTAGCAATTAGACCTCCCGAGCACTAGACCATGCAAATGGAGCTCTGCGCCACTAAGCCGTACTCCATCCCAACCCTTCTTATAAACTTGTTGTGTATCCTCATGGTCTACCTTTAAGGATACAAACATAATCTTCAGGCTTCTCAAATCTAAAGAGGAAGATGAGTTGGCTGACTTGGCTCCTATCGAGATCATGGACTTCCAACGTCTCATCCAATTTTACCACCCTTTCTTGATCCCTAGAGGCCATCGTTGGGATGTTTAAATTCTTCATTGTTATTATTTTTCTGGCTAAGGCATCTCCACGTTTCTCACCCTTCCGTTTCTTTCAAAACTACCTCCTTTGGTTTTTTCATTCCACTACTCTGACCTACCTCCATACCTCCAAGAACCTCCACCAAACACACACACCCACTCTCAAGAAGAAAAGAAAGAAGGAAATAGATAGAAGATGAGGGAACAAAGAAGATGATCGGCATTCAAATAACACCGAAAACAATGGCATACTAGGCGAACCTCACAGACTCTCACAGTCTGAGAGGGAAAGGGCTCTCACTATAGAAATAACAATAATAAAAAAAGCTCACATTCAAACGTACATAGTCTAGCGCCATTATATAATGTAAATGATTCTATTAGATATGATTTTTTTTTTTTTAGTTTAATCTTAGGTTACACTAATTACAATAAAAAGGTAAGAAATTATTTTCTTAATTTTTTTTTGAGAACAGAATTTACAAATTTCTTAATCAAATAGCAGCGCCATAAATAGTTTCTTATTTTTCTCCACTATAAAAAGAAAGGCAAGAAAGAAGAAGAGAAAGTATTGAACCTAAATAGTTTAGTGGCACTAATGGCATTATAATCTAAACTTTCCAATTGGCCAAAAAAAATACACTTTCCATATTAAAACGGCATTTGGACTTTATGGAAAAATATGTTTTTGACTTTCGTTACAGCTTGCAAGCAAAGGCATCAATCTTTTGTTTAATTGCTGTTACAAAATTACTATAAGCTTTTTTTGTGCGACAAAAACTAGTCAAATGCAGACAAAATATTTAGCTTTTTGAAAAATACTCCGGCCCTCCCTCCTTAAATGAAGAAGCTTAGATAACTAATTTGAAAATATTGAAAAATTAATTAAATTAGTTATATATAAAAAAAAAAAATTGTGTTGATTGTCAAAAGGTACCTTTTTAAATTATTTAAATTGAAAATTACTCCCTCGATAAAAATACCTTTAACATGTACAATTAATAGGGGTGATTAAAAAAAATATGAATTTGAGAGACGGAATGAATTAAGGTCTTATTTAAGGCTGTCAAACTCGTGAGTTTAAGAAAACTCATGACAGTGACGTAAACACATATCGTGAACTTGAAGCGTAAACTCGTAAGAGTTTACTTTTATCATTAAATAGGTATCTATAGTGTATAATTAAATAATTAAAATATAAAAAATGACCCAAAAAAAAGGATCTAAATATATTTTAAGAAAAGACACCCATGAAAGAAAAAGAATTAAATCTAAATAATTGAAATTAAGTACATCAATATTCATAATGTACCATGCTTAACAAATAAATTTATATAAAATTATATACGAAGCTATTGAATATAATCAAATAGATAAAATTAACACGAGTTTAAAAGTGAATTAACATGGTTTTGTAAGTTAGGAATATAAAAATGGTAAACACAGTGTTAAAACTCGCGAGTTTATGAGTTTATGACTAGCACAAGTTTAACAGTGACTTGACTCGATTTTATAAGGTAGAAATGTAAAAACGGTAAACTCGAAGAGTCAACTCGTGAGTTTGACAACAATGGTCTTGTTATATACCACTCTGGTCCTATTTATAAGTTCCTTTTGACAAAAAAAGTTGGCCTTATTTATAAATCTCTTTTGACCAAATAAATGAGATTGTGACAATTTTGCCCATATCAATTACCAATGAAAATAGAGAGAAAAAAAGAGTTGAAAGATGCATCTATTCATAAATGAGGGTAAAGTTGAAAATTTACCCTATAATCATTGAGCTAACTACCTATCTTTAGTATGTATGATTTGGTTAAAAGGAACTTATAAATAAGACAAGAGTGGTATATTTATAATCATGACAAATCTTTTTACTAATTCTTAAAAACTGGACGGAATAATTTTCTAAAGAAAAAGACGGCCGAATCAGACTAGTCAGTTGTTTGTTAGTAGCTGTGGATTAGTTAATCCAAAAGAAAACGACGGCCCGTGGCCAAAGAGACCATTGACGGCCACCAAAGACTTGATAAACCTCCTTTTTATATTAATCCTTTGTCCTGAGAGCTGGTCTCAGCCCCACGGTTGGTCAATGCACAATACTTTAATTCATATATATCCTTTAAAAAAGTTAACACCAACATTTTTTTTTGGCCCGAATATATCAACATCAATAATTATATCACGTAAAATTTATTATGTGTCCTAATTATTTAATAAATATTTTCGAAGTTAATATATCAAATCGATCCATATAAAATCCATATTAAGGATAGCATTCACAAATTGTAAGCAATATTGTTCATTTTGTTATTAGATCCAATATATCATGTGTATCTCATTTAATCATTATAAAAATTTAGACAAATGCATACTATCAATAAATTATTCTACCTCCTGTCCTTATAATATTAAGGATAGGATTTGAACTATAAAGTGAATCATCTTAATTAGATGGATCTTGTTTTATGAACTATATTTAAATTAGATAGTGAATATTATATTAAGGACCAGTAGCTAGGCGAGAATTTAATAATTAGTTAGATGACAGACAGATAAGAGGTCAACCGTCCCTGTGGTTTGTCCTGAACAATTATGGCTGCATCTTACATTTGTTCGATCTGAATATTCATTGATTAGACTTGGCATACATTTGATCCATGTTTATTTGGTGATTGTTAAATGTCTTTAGTGACATGCCTAAAATGAAGCAAGCTTCTTCGAGTTTCATACATATATATATATATATATATATATATATTATAGCTCCTTTTAAAAGATCGGATTATTAGAGGCCAGAGGGATTCATTCACCTGAATTAATACTGGAAAAAACTACACCACCATTGATGAGATCAAAGCTTCAAATTAAGCTGTGCAATGGAATTAACAATGGAAGATACACATATTCGCCAATCTGATGAAAATAAAAGTGAAACGAAAAAGACAGCAATGTCGGAGAAAAGTTTCAGGATTTTTAACAGAAAACTTGATGATAATTAATCATGATAAATATGACCTATGTATATATAATGTTCTAATTCCTGCAGAAGCAACAAAAAAACCTAGCAAACACACTTGTGGCGGTTTTGGCCTTGTTCTTGTTTCTTGCTTCACCAGTACTGATCTTATTACTATTTCTCATCGTCTCCATCGTCATGATCTTGTTCATCACTGTGTTCTTCAACGACGACGACGACATCGATTTGCGAACCGTTTCACGATGAGATGAAGAGTTCTTTGAAGAAGAAGCTGCTTGGAATGGAAATATCATCCAGTGCCTTTCAATGACATGAGTCACAGACACCAGTTCATACGAATCATACAATGGACTCCCACAATCCCATATTGACTTTGTTGGTGCTGATGATTTCTCTGTAACTTTCTCCTTCTCCTTCACTCTTGTTTCTTCAGATTTCATGTCGCTGATTTGGTCATCCTTCGACGCTTCTTCTTCTTCTGGTCTTACCCTCGAATCTGCCATCTCTCTGGTTTTGAGTTTTATTGTGCAGCTGGTTGGTTCATTTCCGAGAGCTTATACTATGCCACATATATATATAAATGCAAGAGGGCATGTGTTGTGTGTGAACGTCTCTCTTTGACCATGGAATTATCTGGCAGCAATTGAAGGTTAATGATGTAACTGAACATTGTATTTTTTAAATAATTTTTCGGTTTAATATAGATTATTGCAATGGATTGACAAGAAAAGAAAGTGACAATATGAATTCAATCACATGGCCCGCCATTCATGACTCAGAAGACCAAATTGCAATTATGGTTTTTAATTCCGACAGTTAATATGCGGTGTTCTTCAATATCTGAGACTTTGACCTCTCTACAATTAACCGTTTTCTACCGTTACAATTAAAAGAATTGACACTATTATGTTCGTATATGGAGTTTAATCGGAATTTGGTTTCATTCCATGTAGTTTCAAATGGTGGTTTTTGGTTCCTATATTTTCAATAAATTAGTCTATGTTAACAGTGCTAACTTTTAGTTAAAGTCGTTAAGTGTAGGGTCAAAACTAAAACTAGTTAAAAAAGTATAAAGACAGGAGGAATTTTGGTTTTGGTTCTTATACTTTTTAATGAATTTTAGTTTTAGTATTTATGCTTTGCGACATTAAAAATCAAACCAAAATATTGTAAAATTATAAGGACTAAAAATTATCACGATGCGAAATTATAGGAACCAAAGTTAAAATTTAATTAAACTATAAGGAGTAACACAGATAGTAACCCTAATTAAAATTATAAGTGTGTTTTGCGTGTGTATCGCATAGATCAATATGATTGCTATGTTCTGCTAGCAGTTAATCATCCGGAAATTATATTTATATTTTCCCATCTAATAACAATATTCTAATTTTTGTGAATTCACTCACTTGGAGAGAAATGAATTTCCTACATCCGTTGGATGAAAGCAAGGTTAAAACTCGGACGGTCCACGAACCGGCGGTCGAGTGCTGGTTAAGGGTTAGTGGGTCAGACCGGAGTCAACCCGGACCTAGACCGGTGAGGTATAAAAAATTGGAAAATAATTAATTTCTTATCACACCAACCTAAATTTGACATACTATATATCATTTCAATACTTTAGATCAGTGGCAAAATAATCATATACTCCAATACTTGTGACATATTTAGATATTCTTAACAATTTTCTTTACAACTACATTTGACATCTATTAAGCAGAGCCAACCGAAAACAGAGAAACCACAATAGCTTCAGGAAAACCAAAAAACGAATCCAAATCAAACCCATATGACATCCAAAAGTGAAAAAAAAATTGAGGGAGAAATAAAAAAAAATTGAAGGAGATTGTTTTTTTTTTAAATTTTTTTAAAAAGGTCTGACCCAGTGACCCGTCCGGGTTACCCCGGGTTCACCGGGTCAGTCCGGTTTTGCACCAAACCGGACCGGTTTCATGGCCGGTTGACCGGTTCCCAGTCTGAACCGGCCGGTCCGGTCCGGTTTCACAAACCATGGATGAAAGACACGAGGATTATTTTAATTAAAGACTTCCAAATTTTAATATATATGTGAACAAGCACATGCAAACACCTATTTTTATATCAAAAAAATTAAGGTGAATTGTGTTGAAGAATTCACTAGGGTTGGTGCATATCTTTAAATTCAAGTAATACTTATAGAAATATTCAACAAAATATCACATTGGTAGTGAGATTTGAACCCACAATGTTATGAGTTATTAGCCGAATCTTCACTAATGGACCAACCTTTATATGCACTATCTTTTTGGCTAGACATAAATATTTTCTTATAAAAAACAATTATGTTTGAGATACTATTAGATACTAAATGTAAACACTTATGCCAGCAGAGATTCAAACACCAATAAATAAATTAGATTATTTGGTTTTAAGGCCCAAACATGTTTTAAGGCTTGAGCGCTTGAGCTCACACCAAACATGAGCTGCTGTTTGTTGGGCCAAGAATTTCAGATGTAACATTATATTCTTAAGCTGGTCAAGGGTTATTTCTTTAAAGAATAAAATAAAAATTGAGGGGCATTTTGATAAAAGCAAAATATTTCAAAATATCAGAATAGTCCCTTGAGACCTATTTGTCATTTTTATCTGTTAACATACTTTTTGAGGTTTTTCAAATTTAAATGGTATTTATTTCAAATTTCCCTTTTTAAATTAAAGGATTAAAAAGAAAACTAAATTTTACACCCCATGTAATTCATGGTACATTAATATTCTGTTTGATTTGAAGAGAGGGGATGGTGGGAGAATTTTTTTAAAAAAATAAATAAGTGATGTTATAATATTTTAGTAGAGAGAAGCTATATATAGGAAAAGATTAAGTAATTTTTTTTAAAAAATTTCCAACCTCATTTTCCCATTTTCCTCAGTCGAACTGATCATAAAGGTTTCTCCCCCTTTCCTTTCTATTCCACTCAAATCTCATATCATAAAAGAACATGGGTAAATGTTAATTTCATGGGTAAATGTTAATTTAATGTGAAATAGAATTGCATAAATTAAATAACTATAATTATAACATCATAAAACTATATTTTTTTATTCCTCATGTGTGATCATGGGATATTTTTAGCAATTAAAAGATAGAAATAAAATTATATTTTTTAAATTAATTTGGTTAAGCGTATAATTCCTTTTGAGATTTAAAGCTTAAAGAGTTTTCACTTCTTCCCATAATTGCACTTCCAGTAATACGAACACTATTTTTCTTCTTTATAGGGTGAGGCCGATTTGCATCCAACTATTTTATTTTAAAATTTGTTATCCAATTATTATCATGCATATAAAAATTATAAATGACAACTCATTTTATTTCATAATCTTTCACGTGGGTGCAGTTAAAAATTATATGGACGACAACTTTCACATTTGCAATTAGCTTAAGGGTGATGAGATACAGGCTTTAATTTAATTTGTTGGATGGCAACGAGTACTTTATATCACACTCAGTCACATGGATATGGATACAGTTTTGCATATATATTTACACACACACACATATATTTGAACAAGTATGGCGCTGATCGAGTATATCCTTTAATCAACATATAATGATGATGTACTTTAATATATGAGCAAGCTAGCATAAATAATTGTCCCTCGCTTTAAAACCTCATGAATAGTTTGTAAGAAATGTCTTATGTTGCTGTGATAAATGTATATGATTTAATAATTAAAAAAAAGGGACTAAATGACTTTTGGAAAGAAGTTTCTTGACTGGTTGATGGAAGCAGTCATATCCATAGGATGTACATGTCTTTTGGATACATAAGTTATATAAATGATAGAAACTTGTCAATTCACTCTCTGACCGTTAGAGACACCTCTAGTTTTCCATCAAGAAGAGTGTGTGTAGTGAAGGGTAAAGAGAATGATAAATGTTTCAATTGTCTTGTTGTAAGTCACATATAGTAAAGTATCGATTCCACAATTATAGATAAAGGTTAGTACAGTTGACTTAAACATATAGCGACGATGTGGAAATCATGAGTTCTTTAGATCCTTATTCATGTTCTTATTATTTGATGTTTGAGCACAAAATTATAGAAAATTTATATATGGTATTGATTTGACAGAAACCTTAGTCGCCTCATGGTCAAATCACAATTTACCACGAATTAAAATACCATACAGTGCAAATAACTCGGGATCGTTCTCTTATCAAGGAGCCAATTTATTTTGAATTCCTATGTTAGACTAAGTGCTAAAAATATGATTAGAAAAGGGGTTTTGTAATTGGTTTTCTCTAAATTAAAATTCATGAAAAATATAATGCAACTAATTCTATTCTTTTTGGTATTTTTGGAAAATAGTGAAAAATGCTTTGGATTAAAAGGGATTAATGATGGATGTTCTTGGTAATGAAGAAGGTGGCTATCCTTGCTAAAATATATTTGGGAGTTCAAATTTCATTAAGTCTAAAAAAAACAACCTCAAGATAACACTTGAGTCCAATAATTTCAATTAATAGTAACTCCTACAAACATAACAAACTACTACCTCTTGAAATATTGTTAAAACCCACTTAATGTGTAATTGAAATTGGGATAATGCAAATTGTTCTTCTCAATTAGAATGTTCTAACGAACCATTCAAGAGCTAAAATCAACTATGTTTACCATTCATAAACATGACACAGCAAGCATAATTTAATCAAGCATTTAAAGAAATATGGAGATTTAAAAATCAAAATACATCATCCAATTTAAACTACAACAATCAATCCACATGAACACATAACATCAATCCAAGTCTCAACTACAAAATGATAAACCTAAACAAGGAAATGAACTTTATAGTCTAAGCAAAAGATTGAATTAAAGAACTCCCCTATTGAAGCACAAATGCTCAAGCCACAAATCTTCATCACCAAGAAGCAAGGGTTTAGCTACACATAGCCATTATATAGTCCAGCACAATAGATAAAAATGAACCAGCCATAGGAACCAAGCTCGCCGGAATCTGGATATTTATCGCCGGAAAATTCAAGAACTCGCCGGAAAATTCAATTATGATCTCTGGGCTCTCGGTTCTGCGTCTGTCTGTGAAGGTGAAGGAAAAATGAAAGAAGAAAGCAGGTGATGATGATGGGGAATTGAAGTTGAGGGAAGGTCCGGAGGTAGAAGACGTTGAAGCTCCAAGTCCAGCGTTCAAGCCGATGATGCTTGGTTCTCTCCTCTGATTCTCGCCGCCGGTAGACGACGGCAGAAGAAAGATGATGAAGGTGGGTCTTGGTGGTGGTGGGTGATGAAGGTTCAAAGCGTCCCAAGTCGTGAAAACGTCGCTGGTTCTGTTTATTGAAAATTATGCCCTAGGGGCAAGTCATTCTCCATTTAGTTATCACTTCATTTGCATGTTTATAGTGATAGCTGATCCCTGGATATATCTTATAGATTATCCTAAATGTCCCTGGTCGGTCATCTACGTGGGAGCGAAGATGAAATAAGACCAATATGACTTTGATGAGTATGGAGATACGAGTCAAAGTCATGGGCACTTGTAAGAGTATCATGTGCTGGACCCACCCACTATGAGAAAGTTGCATGGACTAAGTCATAAGCATTTCTCATGTATAACCTCGTCACAACGCCCTATGACCTGAGATCATTATGGATTCCTACATGATGAGTCACTGTTCTTTGACCTAGTCAAAAGTCACCTTTGACCGGGTGATGATAAAGGCTTGGATCGGGATCAATGGTTCTCATGGAGAGGAATGTGAATGGTCAAGATGGAATTTGTCCCTCACATTTGTAGAGAGATAATACTGGGCCCCTCGATGAGTGAGTCTAAGAAATGTACGGCCGTACTATGATGGAAATGAGTTTCCATTTCACTTATTAGACTACTCGAGAATCGAGAAAGTAATGGTCAAGAAAAGGAAGTTGACATTATCTATGCCTCATCCTTGACCAAATTATCGCGTGACAAAAGGGACGTGACATGGTTGTACGATAGGTAGTATCGTATCATCGATCCCCATATGAATTGGGTAGTCGCAATGTCTTGCTAGAGGCCGCTTGCGACTTGTGGGCTAGTACAGTATTGGCCCTCTGCCAATCTCATGTGGGCCTGCAGGGTCGCACACAAGAATAGCCCAACACGAGCAAAAGTGTCTAGATTCATTGAATCTAGGAAAAATGTCCAGATTCATTGAATCTAGCAAAAGTGTCCAGATTCATTGAATCTAGCAAAAGTGTCCAGATTCATTGAATCTTAGATACGTCTAAGATTTAATGAATACTGTATTTATCTGGGATGAATATTATGTATATTAATATTATATATATTAATATAATATAATATATATTATATTAATTCGAAATTAAATAATATAATAATATTAAATAATGATTCTTATATTATTATATAATATTTATTTAGTATTTAATTTATTTGATAAATTAAATATCTAAGACAAATAGAGATATTGTATCTCATGTTTTAATTTTCGAATAAAGATATCATATATCTATTTAATTTAAATTGAGATATAGTATCTCGATTTAATTAAATAGATGGATATCATTTCTCGGATTTAATTTATAGAGATAAATTAAATTAGAAGGCTTTTGATTCGGATTAAATAAATATATTAGATTAGATCTATTAGATAGATTTAATTAATATATATTTAATCAAAGATTCAAAACTCGAATTTCAGATCTGGATTTTAATTCGGATTAAATAAATAAATTACATTAGATCTATTAGATATATTTAATTAAAATATTTTAATCCAGATTTGAAATTCAAAATTAATGAGGATTAATTTTGAATATAATACGGTGATCGGGTTTGAGAAAACCTACGGGACTTTTGTCAAGCGTATGAAAAAGCCGCGAGAAACCCTAGAGCAAAAGAGTGAGACGCACAGTTCGAAGGCGCTAGCACGCTGCCGCAGACGTGTCGGAGACTATTCGTGTGGATACCGGTAGAGGGAGGAGATTCGTAGAGTCTGCTCCTGGATGATCGAGACGGTAGCCCACGTGATCAAATCAAACGTAAGAAACGCTCAGAATTTCACATAGGTATGATTCGGACTCTTTAACCTTGATTTAAACGCGGTTGAGCGATCCTCTTCTTGGGATTCTTAAAAATTTAAACTCCGCTGCGTGTACGGAATCTAGATATTTATCGCCGGAAAATTCAATTATGATCTCTGGGCTCTCAGTTCTGCGTCTGTCTGTGAAGGTGAAGGAAAAATGAAAGAAGAAAGCAGGTGATGATGATGGGGAATCGAAGTTGAGGGAAGGTCCGGAGGTAGAAGACGTTGAAGCTCCAAGTCCAGCGTTCAAGCCGATGATGCTTGGTTCTCTCATCTGATTCTCGCCGCCGGTAGACGACGGCAGAAGAAAGATGATGAAGGTGGGTCTCGGTGGTGGTGGGTGATGAAGGTTTGAAGCGTCCCAAGTCGTGAAAACGTCGCTGGTTCTGTTTAGCTGGTTCACGACGATGGAGGGGGGAGAAGACGATGGTGAAGTCGGTGATGATGGTGGGTGAGAGTCGAGAGGGAAGGTCGTGAATGGTGGGTCGAGTCCGTGAAGGTGATGAAGTCGTCCCCCCATCCGAATGTATGCGGCGCTACTTTTATTCAATCTCCCTCAGCTCCTATACACGTTTCCCCTCCTGTCTGCGTGAATCCAGCTGACCTAATTCATTAATTGGTTCCTGGTCAAAACGCATAGTTTTGACCAGGGACCAATTTGAAAGGTTTACAAGTTTTCAGTGAGGGACTAAATTGAAAGTTTTGTAATTTGAGTTCAAACTTTCATTTTCAAATTTGACCTAATCTTTTCAAGCATTTACAATAAAAATAATTAATCTAACATCAAATATTCTCATAAAAATCAATGAGTAAGAGTAATTACATTTTGTGTGTGACAATTTTACCCTTTTTAGCCCTAATTTAATTATTTACTCTTAATCTCAAGTTATCATAAGAAACACATTTTAAGCTCAATAACTATGAAAAAATGCATTAAGAATCCCAATTTAATTATAAAAAATCATGTAAAAATATGGTTCGATCAGGTATCAAAGCGTGTGTTTAGGAATTCAAGTTTTTCATGTATGATTATGAATGGATTTTTGATTTTGAAAAGTTAGGGTTTCTTAAATTATGATTTCTAAGATGTATGTATAAAGACTGTGATTATATATATATATATTATCATGATTCTCCTTCTGTGATGTCGTTATGATGAACATGGGTTGCCATAGACAAGTTTCTATCTCTCATACATGTTTTTATCTTAATAAAGTTTGCAAGATTTTCTATTGTTTCCTGTGTTAAAATGAGTCATGTATTTGTATGCATATGATGAGAAATATCTGGAAAATAAAAGTATATAAAAGTCATTGGTGGATAACTACTTGAAATTGGTAGAGTCGGCCCTTTGAAACTTTAAGATTGGGTTATTTTAAAATACTGATTTTTTGACCTTAAGATTAGTTCTGTCGAGTGAAGGAGATGAAAACGAATAAAAAGATATAGATTTTCTAGAAACCCTGATGTTGGCATATATTAGAGATCTCGCATGGGTTTTCATAATCAAAACTTCAAATTGGAATTTTGATTTTTCGGTCATCCTTGGTTTTGAAATTGGGTCATGAGAAAACAGTGTTTTTAGGTTACAAAATAGGTTTCATTGCGCAGATCTGAGAAACAGTGTTTCTGTAATTCTGTTCATTGACCTTTCTTATCTTGAGCGATTTGGAGTCGAAATTTCGCTTTAATTGTGCTAATAGATGTTTGTGGGTTACAACATTGGACATTAGTTTCTCTTGCTCTGATCTTTTTTCGTTTTGTTGCTTTCTCTATCAAGCTTAGCTTGCATCACCGCGCTGCACTTGGCCTTTTCTTCTATGTTATGGTTCCTCCCAAATTATTTGCTAACTATGCTTTTCTTCTGAATTAATTATGTTTGTTGTGTTAGATTGATGAGAATGTTCAAAGGGAGATCATCAACCACCGATCTTTAAGGCATCCAAACATTATCAAGTTCAAAGAGGTAAGAACTTATTCCTGTCCCCCAAAATGTTCCATCATCTAGTTTCAACTTTTAAGGTACGGGACTAGGTATAATGAATTTATTTGCATGGTAGTGTTCCATTTTCCATAATTTTTATGTATGCATCCACACCCTGCTTGCTTGTAATTATTCTCAAAAGGCAATGTGAGCTACTAATTATCCTAAACTTTACGAAGGAGTGGGTTGTCTTTTATCCTCCTTAAAAAATATTTTGGGGGCGCTGCCCCCGACCTCCCAAATCCCACCACTAATTGTGCACTCACAAACTTTAAATCCTGGTTCCACTATTGCTATCAATCATATAAATTATTTTCTCCATGATGCAACGCATTAATTGAATACTAACAAAAATAAATTACAAAGGAAAGCTTTTTCAGATTGTTACATTTCCTACAGTAATATCATCAATCAAAAGCAATACGAAATAACTCGCACAACATTCTCACTCAAGATTTGCAGCACTTTACTATTTGAAGGCGCCATAGACCTTGGGGCCTTGTAGTATTGACTAGAAGCAGCTCGATCCTAATCCTATGAAGTGGTGTAGAATCTTCTGGGATCTTCTTGAATATTATAAATTGTCCTTTTATCCCCCCAAAAAAAAGCTATGCAATGGATTAACACGAGAAGACACACATACACGTCAAACTGAAAATATGTGAAGCTAAACAACAGCAATGTCGGAGATTAGTTTAAGGTTAATAATAATCAGATGATAAATATGAGGGGATAGGGGTCTCTAATGTGCTCTCCAATGCCTCTTAAAATTTTTCAACCTGCCCAATTTTTTGTTCTTGTTTCTTATAGTGATTAGATTTTACATAAAATAAGTGACATTTTAATATCTTATGGGTATAAAATGATGCAATTTTTTTTTGCCAGTGATGAAATTTTAAATTTTTTAATGATTTCTTCAAATAAATAAATAATGCATAATTTTAGTGTATTTTTTCTTTGAAATATCATTAAAAAATTCAAATCTATACCATTTTGTGCCCACTATATATCAAAATCTCTCTCATTTTATATAAAATCTAATTATCATAAGAAAAAAAAGACATTTGAGAGGTTCGGACATTACAAAGGGTATGATAGAGAGACGCATTAAAGACTCCAAACCCGAATATGATGAAATAGCCGTTGGTTCTAATTCCCGTAAAAACAACAACAAAACCTAGCAAACCCGCTTTTGGTGGTTTCGGCCTTGTCCTTGTTTCTTGCTTCACGACTGATCTTATTATTGATCGTCGTCTTCATCACTGTGTTCTTCGATGACGACGACAACCACATCAACCTGCGAGCCGTTTCATGATGAGATGAAGAGTTGTTTGATGAAGTCGTTTCTTGGAATGGGAATATCATCCAGTGTCTCTCAATAAGATGAGTCACAGACACCAGTTCATACGAATCATACAATGGACTCCCACAATCCCATATTGACTTTGTTGGTGGTGGTGATTTCTCTCCAACTTTCTCCTCCATCTTCACTCTTGTTTCTTCAGATTTCATGTCAGTGTCACTGACTTGGTCCTCCTTCGCCACCTCTTCTTTTTCTGGCTTTACCCTCGAATCTGCCATCTCTCTGGTTTCGAGATTTCTTGTGCGAGTTGGTTCATTTCGAGAGCTTATAATATGCCATATATATACACACATAAATGCAAGAGGCATGAGTTCTGTGTGAATGCTTCTCTTTGACCATGGAATTAAAGTGCAGTAATTGAAGATTAATGCATATGTAACTGAACATGATATTTTTTTAGTACTCCGGTGATAAATATAAAACTTAGGTGACATTTTTTTGGAGAGATTAAGAAAACTAAATAAGTTACTGAATTGTATCATATGCATGTTATGTATGATTAAATTATAAACTCCCTCTGCTCCTAATTATAGGACAACATTTGGGATTTGGTTTTGGTCCTAATTGTAGGACAACTTTTTAGTTTTTGTCAATTTCTTCCTAAAATATCCCTATTTTATTCTCTCAAGTGTTTGGTTTTTGATAAGTATATATATGTAGGTGTGTTGACTCTTCAAATGAAAATTTTAAATTGTTAGATTTTAATTTATTTATCGATCAATTGACATCAATTTGCCAATACATGCACACACATACGCACATAGTGTGCGTGTTTCTGTGTATCTATGTATGTATATATGTGTGTCAACACACACATGTGTGTGTACATATATATGTATATCTATGTGTGTGTCAATATATCTGTGTGTGTGTGTATATATATGTATATGTATATATATATATATATATATATATATATATATATATATATATATATATATATATATAAACACACACACACATATATATATAATATGTGTGTGTGCGAGTGCGCGCGCGCGTGTGTGTATGCATATATGTGTGTGTGTATGTATATGGATCTATATGTATACATATATCTATACACATATATGTATATATAGCAAGACCATTATTTCAATTAGAAGACAGGTGGAAAGAAAAATTTTAGGTCCAAGAGGTATGTGGTGGGGTTGTTAATTCACTTTTACTTATGTCATTTTAAATTTATATAAGGGCATTTTAGAAAAATAAGTAAAATTAACTAATTTAACTTCTTTCCTTAATGTCCCCAAAATCGGTTAAATATGTCCTATAATTAGGACCGGAGGGAGTATCAATTTATAAGCCAGACAAATTAGTTTAAAGAAAAAATGACAAATATAAATACTTTAAGGTAATTTAATCTTCCTAAAAAGTTAACTATGTCTTATATTTAGGACTGGATAATAATTTTTGGGTTTAATAGACATTATTGCAAGGGGATGACAAGAAGAAAGTGACAATATGTATTCAATTACAGGGCCCGCCATTTTATGATTCAGCAGACCAAAATGCAATTATGGTTCTTAATTCCAACAGTTAATATGCAGTGTTTCTCAATATCCGAGACTTTGACCTCCCTACAATTAACCGTTTTCCATTGTTATAATTAAAAGGGTTAGTACTTATAGTTTGATGGAATATTCGTTTTAGTCTATACAATTTTAAATCTTGGTTTTTGGTCATTTTAGTTTCATAAGGGACTTAGTCTAAGTCTAACAGATATAGACAAAAACTAAAACTTGTTAAAAGAACATAGACCGAACTAATTTTGGTTTTAGTTCCCACGAATTTTGGTTTTGATTTTTATAATTGACGTCTTTAGCTCAAACTAAGTCAATATAAAACTATAGGGATTTAAAACTAGTATTTGAAACTATAGGGACTAAAACTGAAATTTGATTAAACCGTAAAGACCAACAATAATATTAACCCTAATTAAAATTTTAAGTGTGTTTTGCATGTGTATTGCATACATCAATGATTGCGATGTTCTACTAGCAGTTAATTATCTGGAAATTATATTTATATTTGTCCATCTGATAATACTCCGTAATATTCTATTTTATTTGAACTTTCCAAATTTAAATAGTGTGTGTTCAACACATTCATACTACACTTATTTTAATTTATATCAAATAATTTAGGTGAGCTGTGTTAAGAGTCACCAAGTCACCATGGTTGGTGCATATCTTCTGATTTATTTTATTCAACCTCACCGAAAAGAATAGTGCTGCTACTAATTTAATAACTGCTCACATATATAGTCACTTGGATATATGCATGGATCTAGTTTTAATTTGCATATATTTGGACGAGTATGACGATGTATATATCCTTTAATCTACAACACACACATGATTATGCACTTTAATATATGAGCAAGCTAGCATAAATGATTTTTCCAGGAATAGATAGTTGACAACCCTTGCTTATTAAATAAAACTGTACCCACATTTTTGTTTGAATAACACCTCATTATCAATCATGCTAAATATATGTGCGTCTTTTCTCAAAAAATTCGGACGATCCAGGATTCCCGGACAATACGCATAAATAACAAACACTTTATCATCAAGGTCAACGTACAGACCCATATATATATATATATATATATATATATATAGAATATAGTGTGTGTGTGTGTCATGAAATGGTATTTATACATGTATGATATACCTCGTTTGCCATCAGCTGAGGCGTGCGGACAACGTTTGGAACTGAAGGTTTGACCACTTGATCATGAATATATTCATGAAACTTATTTTCTCCATCATACAACGCATTAGTTGAATACTAACAAAAATAAACAAATTTCCTTTGGGGAGAAGCCATGTTGCCTTGCTGAGGCTAAGTTGGTTCTATGCCTTAGTATTTCCTCTTCCACTACTTTGTAAAACAATCTGGAAAACCCCGCGATCATGTTTCTTGAATTGTTGTGAGAGTTCGAATTTTTGTAGCGGGTCTCACACTTTTTTTGCATATGCATATATAATGGTGTTAGGTTATATTCAAAAGGTGCTATCATTTTTACTCAAATTTTAAATGTTTAAGAGTATTTTTGCATTTCCAAAACGCATATGGTGATAGATGCTTTAATAAAAGTTTGTGGGTATTTTTGCATTTTAACCCTTTTCCAAAATACGAGAAAAATATTGAAGAAATAATGTACAAAACCGCACATTATCAATAAGCAGTACTGAGATAGCTCTTCACAACATTCTCACTTAAGATTTGCACCACTCCACTGTGTCTAGGACCTACACACCTTGGGGTCTTGTATTGACCTGCAGAAGCTCCCAATCCTACGACGTGGTCTAGAATCTTCTGGAATGTTCCCTTCCTGACAAGCCGAAGTTCTAGGGGCCCAATGCCATTAATTTTCCGAAAGGTAATGTAGCCTGCATCCATGAAAGACTTGTCTAAACAATTGCAGCAGTTACTAAGTAATTCATCACTTGCTTCCCCATTGATCTCCCAGAAGATGACATAGTGACCTGGCTCACTTGATACATCAGCATGGCTTGTGTAGTCAACTACTTCCAATTCGTCTCCTGCTATTAGCTTGGCTGCTGCTTCTACAGCTACCTGCAGATCGATCTCTGTGGTCATGTCTTTGTTAATGTTAAGTAGAAGGCCACTCCGACGAACAAACTTGAGCTCCGGAGTTGAGTTATGGAACCCCATGACCTTCACCACATCCCCCAACCTATACCGATACAGACCTGTAAATTGTATCAGAAACTGTAAGAATAATGAACAAATACCCAACAAATGAATAAGATGAAGCTACCTGCTGCATTAGTGATCACAATCTCATACTCTTTACCAATCTTCACTTGAGTCAGGCCCACTGGTTGAGGATCCGCATAGGGGAGAGTAGATCCTCCAATATTGTTTTGTTGTGATGGCTCACTGAGAGGGATGAATTCAAAGTAACCAACATGAGGAGACACAACATAAGTGGCCAATTCAGGGGGTAGAGTTGGATTCACATTTGCAGCGATATATCCTTCAGAAGCTCCATACTCACTAGTCAACAAAGGCAGGTGCCCAGCATAATGCTTCAACTTAGTCACATAATGCTCCATTGAGCCAGTCATGATCCCATGAATGTACTTTGTATTGGGGAAAAGCTCTGGTATTAGCCCATACCAGTTGTTCAGTCCCATACATTTCTTTTCAATCAGGTTAGCTAATTCCTGGTTTGGTTTGAGATGTTTAGACATGGCCGTTCTAATGGACGGAACAGTGACTCTGCTCGTGAGGACCCCATCACGGATATCAGTGCACAGCTCTTGCCAAACTTGTTCAAAGGTTCTAAATGCTTGGACAATGCAGTATGCAAATGGAGAAGACACCAGAGTAACTTCCTCACGGAAAATTAAGCCACACAATAGATGGCAATACAACGATTGATGAAAATCAGGACTGGATATTACTTCAATCGGGCTGCAAAATACATTTTTTTCAAACGCACTTTTGCTCCTTTCCTGCTTGGTCACATTTGTTGAAAAAGTTCTAGCCGTCAGACCCCCTTTGGTTTTAAACTGCTTGCTACTATATAGAAAACACAAAGTTTTCCCATTTATTGTAGGAAACTCTCTGCATTATAGGATTGTGTTAGTTACAAATTCCTTAACAAATGATGCCTAGGAGGGAAAAGAAACTTTGAATACCTGTTCCTAAAGGCCAAAGAGGTCAGACCGACATGTATATAGGTTTCATACAATTCGTCATTAAATGGTATAAACTTGGGCTTACCCCCAGTAGTTCCAGAGCTGCAAGAACATATCTCTGTAAGATTCAACTCAACTTGTAGCTTCTGAAATGGGGAATATATACACAACTTTTGATATAAGAATCAGTTGACTTTTATTATAGAGATTAAGGAAGTTAAATTAAAAAATTTATATTTATCGTTTTTCTCCAAACTAATTTGCTTAACTTATGAACTGATATATAATTTAATGATATAAAACATATTCTATGCTTAAAAAATTTGTTTTACTTCTTTAATATTTTTTTAAAAAGTTAACTGGATCTTAGTTAGGACCGAAAGTAATATATAAGCAAAGATTAAACAAAAGGCCAGACCTTAAAGACACTATCGTGATTGGCTTTCCTGTGAGAATGGAAGAGGCATCGCCATCCATGATTCTCTTGATGTAAGGCTCCAATTCCTCGTGTGTAACAAGTGGGACAATGGCCTTAAAACTCTCAGGATCAGTTCTTCCTTTAAGACCCAGATTCTGCAAATACTCAGCTGAAGCATTGTCTTCCAAGATCCTTCTCAGTGTCTCCCTCTGAACCCTTTCAGCATCCTTTGTTAGTACCTCAAATTGATCAATCACTCTGTCCATGTTCAATTCTTCCACGTGGTCCATGTTCAGAAATAAAAGAAAAGAACAAGCGCTGTGACTCAGTCATGTGGACAACAAACCAAACAATTGGCGTGCATGTTTTTCACAGGCTCAACTGTAGATATTCTCCAAATTGAAAAAAAAAAAAAAAAAAACAGAGATGCAGAAATAGTTAACTGAGATTAGCGAGTTAATTCATTAAAAAAAAAAAAAAATTCCAAAGTATATTATAAATTAGGTCCATTGCGTAAGAAAGAAAAACAAATGAATACTCATTAACTTTATCATTAAATTCAATAATTTTTCAACTTTACCCCAATTTAATATACATAATACTCCCTCCAATCTTTTTTATAAGAAACAACTATCAAAATTACGTGGTTCAAAATGTTAGTTAAAAACAATAAATGTGTAGCTTATATACCTTACTTTCCAATTATATGCTTGTTTAGAAAGAGTGCACATAAGAGATGTGGTGGAAATTTATTGCAGAGAGTTAATGAATGACATATATTTAATTAGGATAAAAATGGAAAGACCCCTTTAAAATTTCAGATAAATATGATTTGTTCCTTATTAAGGGCCACCCTTAGGAAAGATAACGTTCCTTATAAAAAAGACTAGATGGAGTACAAAACGAAAACAAGACCAATACAATAATAAGTGAAGGGTTAAATTATACATTCACCTCAAAACTTTAACGAGACAAAGAAGCTTATCTCCCTAGAGGAGTATTCCCAGTGTGTTTCAGGTATTAGAGACAAAAAAATGGAGATTTCTCAGCACAGGAGAGAGGGAGAGGGAGGGGGAGAGAATGAGAAAAAGGAAGGGAACTTTTGAAAGAGGAAATGAACAGAAAGTATGGGTATGTGAGGAGAGAAGAGGAGGAAGCATGTGATTATATAGGCGTTACATGTACAAACTTAGTCTATTTGCTCTCAAGATTGGCCTGAAACTACTTTGTTGTTTCTTGTGATGCGTGCACATTTTTTAATCTTAATTTGACCTCAGATTAATTAATTACGCTATTACGCTAAGTAGCGTGGGCAACAATAATTAATTACTTGGCAAACTAAATTATAGCATCAACGGCAATAACTAATCAGTACTAAATCAAACCGTAGCGAACCAATTTCCTGCTAAGCAAAATTGTTTAATAGAGAGTTAATAGGATCTGGACCATACAGATTTGATTTAGATCGTATAAATTTGATTTTTTTAAATGATGATTTTTTAAATAAAAAATATATATTTTTTAAAAACAATCGTTAATTAGGAAATTATATTTTTATCGTGCTACGGATGTTTTTAATTTTCTCTTGCAGATGGATCCACTGGATTCCCCACCATGAACAAGACTACGAATAAGACTTAGAGGTAAACGGAGCCACCCGCATATATATCTCATGAACAAAGAAGCAAGATATGTGGAGATTTTTTTAGGACTCTTGTGATGCACGAGATATTTTTAGTAATTAAAAAGAAAACTAAATCTTACACCATATGTAATACACAGCACCTTATTATTCTGTTTGATTTAAGGGGGTAGGGGAGGATGATAGAAATTTTAAAAGAGTTTAATTTTCTAAGGAAAATAAATAAGTGAAGTTATAATATTTTAGTAGAGAGAACATATATAAGAAAATAGATAAAGTAAAATTAGTTAACTTTTTTCAACCTTATTATTTCATTTTTATCAATCCAACTTATTAACACTTCTCCCCGTTTTACTTTCTGTTCCACCAAAATCAAACATATATATCATAAAAAAAGTTTCTATAACGAGTAAATGTTAATTTAATGTGAAATAGAATTTTAATAACTATATTTTTTATTCCTCCTGTGATGCGCGAGATATCTTTCATGTGGCCCAATTAAAAATATTGATGACAACTTAGCTTTCACATGAAATCTTAATTAAGGATGATGAGAAGAGGGCTTTAATTTAATTTGTTGGGTGTCAACAAGTTACATCACTCAACCTCACCCCAAAATAATAATGCTACTAACTGCTCGAACAATCACATAAGGATATGGATCTAGTTTTGCATTTATATATTTGATCATTTTTGAACTATTACCACGGTGAATATATTCCCTTTAATCAATATCAAGAAACCTCGTGAAAAGATCGTTGACCACCTTTCTCTCTCTCAATATATATGGTCTTTATGTTCAGACCTAAATGTAAGAGCTATATATAATAGTCACATATAATTGGTATCCATATGGATTCTATTTTACATATATTGGGTTATAAATATAAGAGCTAGCATATTGGTTTTTCTTCTATCATTTAACGTTTTGATTTTCTCTTGCGCATGAATTAACAAGACTTGAAGGTCACCGTACCCACTCATATATTATGAAATGTTCTTTAATTTATATAAGAAGTATGGAAATACCTCGTTTGCCAGCTATGAGACGTGTGGGCAACATTTGGAACTGTAGGTTTGACCGCTTGATCATGAATTCATGAAAATTATTTTCTCTATTATCCAACGCACTTAATGGCTTTTTTTTACCAATACCCTGTACATAGTAAAAAAAAAAAAAACTCAAACACTCCATTCGATATTTAATATAAGATATATTTACATGAACTGATTAAATTAAGAAAATTAATTTAGTTAGTTAATATAACATGTTTTAAAACATTTCAGTTATCTTCCTTAATTCTCTCTTTCCCTATCCTCCTTGATTACTAGCTATTGATGGAGTATTAATTAATAGGGTAAATTAGGAAGGGAACATTTGAAGAGGCAATGAATAGAAAGAATGAGTACGTGAGGAGAGAAGAGGAGGAAGCATGTGATTATATAGGCGTTACAAACTTACTATAATTTCCCTCCTATATGGCTTCAAATTACTTTGTTGGATTGTGTAATGCGTGCTCATTTTTTTAATCTCCATCTGACTTCAAATTAATTACATGCATTAACTAGCGCCATCCACAAAGCTTAATTAATTACTTGCCAGGCTAAACTATGGTGTCAGCAACAACAATTAATCAGTACTAAATCAAACTTACTAATTGAGTAAATAACCCCATAATCCTTAAACCTTTACAATGAACTCTCAAATGTAGATAACTTCAAAATATCAATAATATGCCGCAAAACTATGTTGTGTGTGTATATAACCTCTCCAAATTTTGAGTTATATATATGCAGATAAAATTCTTAAATTTAAGTCATTTTCATATAAATGATGAACAAAACGTATTAATCAGTAGTAAATCTTACTTACTGGGTCATCACACCTCTTTAGCCTTTAGCATGATACTCATGGACAATTCAATATAGGGTAAAAGATTTCTTCAGTCATTGAAGATAAGTTATCTTCAGTGACTCCCAAAACTACGTCATTTTGGATTACTGAAAGGTGTTTCCGTAATTTTGCACCCTTCATTAATTCACCTAAAATTACTAACATACCCTTCATTAATTCAAAATGATGTAGTTTTAAGGGTCACTGGAGATAACTTATCTCCAGTGACTGGAAAAATACTCTTCCCTTTAATATATATATGTTATTGTAGTGCTACTATTTAGTTGGGAATTGTGTGATGCGTACTCATTTTTTAATCTCAATTTGACTTGAAATTAATTACTAGCCAAACTAAATTATAGCGTCAGAAACATTAATTAATCAGTATAAATCAAACTTGCTAGGCCATCAGCCCACTTTGACATATACTATGTGTATATAACTAAGAGGCATGTGTTCTGTGTGATTGTCTCTCTTTGAAGATTAATGCATGTAACTGAACATGATGTTTTTAAAATAATTTTTGGGTTTAATAGGGATTGTATTTGTATGTAGATCGACAAGGCACGCCATTCATGACTCGTCAGACCAAAATGCAATTATGGTTTTTAATTCCCAGAGTTGAATATTCAGTGTCCCTCAATATCTGGGACTTAGACCTCTCTACAATTAACCGGGTTCCACTTTTATAATTTAAAATGTTAATACTGGACTTAGTTTGAGTTTAATAATGTTAACTGTTGGAGGGCCGGGCTGCATCTCGGAGGAGTATAAGAAGAAGAGATGAAAAAGAAAGTAGTGCATAATGTCTTCAAGGTTTGGGTAACACTTTCCTTTAGACTTAATTCGCCTCCACCTATGCCTATCTTATAGGGTATAATTTGAATTGACGGGTGAATTTTCTGTAGGATACGATGAAGACCTTTGAGTATGGATTACACTCCCAACATTCAAGCCAATGCAACAATAGTTTTTACAAAGTGATAATTTGACTTTATCTTTATGTGTACTCAAGGATAGAGGCAATGAGTTTGATCTCTTGTTGTTGTGTAATTTCTGATGTGTGATTTGTGAATGGACTAATGATGATGGGTATTTATAGGCAATAAAGTGATATCTTGAAGTGGTACCTCTTGAAGCAACACCTCTTCAATTAAAAGTTATAATAATTTGTTGGATTCATCAATCTCATTTATGTTGATTCATGAACAGACATATGAAGAGTTACACTTTTGTATTATATAGAGTTTTTTCATAAACACAACACAACTTTTCACCATGTGGTGGCTGTCACACCTCTAGCTATAACCTTTTACATGTGTCTCTAGAAACTAAAGAGATATAGCCTTGATGTACTTTTAGTATTATAACTCCTTACATAACTTTTCATATAAATCCCTTAATTTAATGAACATGACTTTTAATACATCTCTTCGTTTTAAAATTTTCCAACATTAACTTTTAGTTAACGCGGTTAAGTAGAGGGACCAAAAATTAAAACCAATTAACTTAGAATAACTATGCATATAGGCTGAAAGACATGATGGGAAAATTGTATGTATAATGGTAACTAATTAAAAGAGTGTAAATAGAAGGCGGGGTTCAAATTAAGAAATAACGCAGAATCCAAAAGAAATAACAAAAGCATATTGCTTAGACTCAACAGGGCAGCAAGAGGTGGCATTGTGGCAACTAGAGTGCTTAAACTGATAAATAATGTGGCTTTTTTGAATCTAGCACTATAAAAAAGGCGTATCCGTAGGAGTTATTTTGTTCAAATTATTGCGGTTATAACCCTTTTGAAGGTTATGCGAAGCAGTTCGACCAACCAAGTGTTTTAATTTAGAGAATTGTGAGAGTTTTGGATTTTCTATATATAGTTCGGCATTTTTCTTAATATGAGAAAAATATGGAAGGAATAAAGTTCAGCCTCCAGTTTTTAATATAAGATTTAATTTGTAATGTAATTTGCACTAGATCTTATTTTAAAGACCAGTTGTAGTATAAAACTGCACATTATAAATATTTTGTATTTCCCTGTTCCAAACTATAATTATATACAGTTAGTCGTGGTTTTATCGAATTTCATATATATGACAATAATATGGCTTGTTATTATCTCTTTCTGAAATTGCATGACTATTGGTAGAGTTCAAGTATTATTAGATTGTGCATAATTTAGCATATGGATGTTTTAATTTGTTTTAAATATCATTAGATTTGTTAACTCCGGCAATATTACCATTTTTGACAGTGATTTCATCAATAAGAAGTACTGAGAGATAGCTCTGCAAGTAATACACGGCACGTTAGTACTACCTCCGATTCTTCATATGGAATTTTGTTTGTTGTATAAATTATAATTGACAATTTATTTTATCCCTTAATCTTTCATGTGGCGCAATTGAAAATATGGATGACAGCTTAGCTTTCGCATGCATGCAGGCTTAAGAATAATATATGCTACTTACTGCTCACACAATCACATAAGGATATGGATCTAGTTTTTCATTTATTTTTTTTCATTTTTTTTGCGTGACAGTTTTGCATTTATATATTTGGTCATGAACTAGTGAATATATTCCTTTAATCAATATCAAGAAACCTCATGAATAGACCGTTGACCACCCTTTCTAAATAAAACTGTACCCATATTGTTTCAATAATACCGCTCTGCATCAATCATATTATATATTTGTATGCTTGTGATTGGTTCAATAATTTCAACTTTACAAGCAATATAAAAGGATAACATAATAAATGCACCCCGTTTTCCTCTTCTTTTTGTTTGGATAATATTATTTGGTATCCGGTTTGGGGTTCATGGCTTCTCCTACCAACACAAGTGTCTCATTTGAAAGATAAACTGGAGACCCAAAGTGACTAACAAGGCCTTACACCACAAAACCAATTCAATGTCGGTTCCTTTTGTTTTTCTCAATATTTATGGTGTTTAGATTCAGATATAAATATAAGAGCTATACATGATAGTAACATATGATTGGTACCTGGCTCCTCTCCTTTTCCCAATTCATCTGTTGCCTTTTTTCCTCCCAATACTACATTGTTTTGGGTAAAAATAAGTGATGGGTCATGGGGAACACTTTTTTTTAATAAAAAAAAAATAATCAACACTTGAAGTATTTTTTTCAATAGCACCTATTATCTTAAAGTAATTTTTAATACACTTAGTATTCTAAAATATTTTTCCAGTGTCACTCAGGATCGCATCTTGCACCCTCAAGTATTTTGGTAGCATTTAGTCCTAAAATATTTTTCAAGTAGTACTCGATATTTTTTCCAAATAAAAAAATATCCAACAAACTAAATATTTTTAATTGTAACTATTATCCTAAAGTAATTTTTAGTGCACTTAGCCATTAGCACCCTAAAATATTTTTAAATATCACCACATTATCTAGCACCCATCACTTTGAACTATTTTTTATTAGCACCCATTACGCTATTACGCTATGTAGCGTGGGGAACAATCAAGGTTATCAAACTCGCGAGTTTAAGCAAACTCGTGTCGAAGGTAAACTCGTATCGTGAACTCGAATTGTAAACTCGTAAGAGTTTACTTTTACCATTAACTAGATATTAATAGCGTATAAATAAATATTTAAAATATAAAAAATAACAACAATTTGATTTAAATATTTTTTAAATCTAAATAATTGAAATTAAATCCATCAAAATTCATAATTTATCTTATTTAACAAAGAAATTTTTATAAAATATACATTTAAATCCATTGAGCATGATTAAATCAAATAAGTTAACACGAGTTTAAGGATAAGTAAACACAGTTTTATAATATAGAAATGTAAAAATAGTAAACTCGGTATATAGACTCGGGAGTTTAACCGAGTTTATAACGATCACGAGTTTACTAGTAACTTGACTCGATTTTGTAAGCTATAAACGTAAAAACGTTAAATTCGTATAATCAACTCGCGAGTTTAATAACAATGGGAACAATAATTAATTACTTGACAAACTAAATTATAGCATCAACAACAATAACTAATTAGTACTAAATCAAACCTTAGGGAACCAGTTTCCTAATAAGCAAAATTGCTTAATAGGGAGAGCTAATAGGATCTGGATCATACACATTTGATTTAGACGGTATAAATTTGAGGTTTTTTAAAATGATGATTTTTTAAATAACAATTAATTTTTTTAAAAAAATCGTTAATGCTACTAGATACGGATGTTTTTAATTTTCTCTTGCTGATGGATCCACTGGATTCCCCACCATGAACAAGACTATGAATAAGACTTGGAGGTCAACGGAGCCACCCACATATATGCGGAATTTTTTTTAAGATTCTTGCGAAGCACGAGATATTTTTAGTAATTAAAAAGAAAACTAAATCTTACACCGCACGTAATACACGGCACCTTATTATTATGTTTGATTTGAGGGTAAGGAAGGTGAAAGAAATCTTAAAAGAGTTTAATTTTTTTAGGAAAATAAATAAGCGAAGTTATAATATTTTAGTAGAGAGAACATATATAAGAAAATAGATAAAGTAAAATTAGTTAAAAAAGTTCAACCTTATTATTTCATTTTTTATCAATCCAACTTATTAACATTTCTCCCCGTTTTACTTTCTGTTCCACCCAAATCAAACATATCATAAAAATAAAGTTTCTATAACGAGTAAATGTTAATTTAATAGGAAATATAATTGTATAAATAACTATATTTTTAATTCCTCCTGTAATGCGCGAGATATCTTTCATGTGGCCCAATTAAAAATATTGATGACAACTTAGCTTTCACATGCAAGCTTAAGGATGATGATCGAAAAGAGGGCTTTAATTTAATTTGTTGGGTGTCAACAAGATCGTTATATCACTCAACCTCACCCCAAAATAATAATGCTACTAACTGCTCGCACAATCACATAACTACATAAGGATATGGATCTAGTTTCGCATTTATATATTTCATTATTTTTGAACTATTACCACGGTGAATATATTCCCTTTAATCAATATCAAGAAACCTCATGAATAGATCGTTGACCACCCTTTTTTATTGGTTTTTCTCAATATATATGGTCTTTATGTTCGGACCTAAATATAAGAGCTATTAGTCACATATAATTGGTATCCATATGGATTCTATTTTGCATATATTCAGTTATAAATGTTAGAGCTAGCATATTGGCTTTTCTTCGATCATTTAACGTTTTAATTTTCTCCAACATATATCTGATTGATCCAGAATTATCGGCCATAACGTATAAATCAACAAGACTTGTGTAACATCCCAATTTTCGTAGCATAAATCGTGCCGGTGACACGTGGTTTTATAAAAATTCATCAGAGTTTGAGGTGCTACAGCTTAGCGTTTTGCGGAAACGGAGAGCATGTACTAAAAATTTGAACAACAGGTATAACACTGAGTAACTGATATGAAATACTCAGATATATGATGATGCCTGACGTATACTGGTATATTAAAATTTCCCGAAGGAATATTCATGTGATACAGTAATACAAAACTTTATAATTACAATTCTTACATGTAACTATACCCTCTTCAACCAAGCCTTGAGTAGACTTGGGGCATAGAACCTAACTCGCTTAAATCATCCCATTTGGCCAGGCTGGGTAGGTCTAGTGGGAGTCTCACCGTGCTAGGGTGACTGATTGACTGAACCACATAGACGACCCTTCTAGTTTAAGCACCAAATGATATGAAGTAACTTCATTAGATTCATGCCATAAGGTAGGTTCTGTTGACTTTCTCCCCGTATTTTCTTTGATCGGTGCCTTCTCACGGCTCCGTCTACTGGCGTCTATCTATGGCTCCATCCCCTGGTGCCTCCTTCGGTTCATGACTCTTTCCTGTCTATTAATTTAAGACTAAGGTCCAAAGCCCAATGGACCTCAGGTAACGGTTAACCTCATGCTTATGTAAACAATATATGTATGACAGGTATTCATGACATTTTCACAATAATCACTACAAAAGCCCATAACAGATGTAGGAAACACATAATCAGATATGTAAGGCAATAACAATACACAGCCCCTGCAGTATGTTTGTTATCCCAGTCTGCACACTCTCCGGTGCCACAATGTACAGTCGTGTCCAAAGCGCTAAGGAAAACTTTCAACGGCGTTAACAATACCATAACCCGTATATTCATGATTTCATCAATTTCAAATGAGACAGAGTCTCAGTACAGGAACACAACAATCATATAAATAAGCATACAATAAGCATCAGAGTTAGTGTTACAGTACGCGAACGTACCTTCCTTCCATGTGAATAGTAATTACTATTCATGTATACGGTACTATTCATGTATAGTAATACGCCCGTCCATCAAATCTGCCTCCGGAATCCTCGGATATCCTTCGTTGACGGTACTTCGGTACATTTTACGAAAAACGGTATTTTTGACAATGACGGTGCAAACAAATGCACAACAAATGCGGTATAACAAATGATACGACAAATGGTTCGACTACGAGATATCCTATACGAATTATATCGTTTTTATCAGTATTTAGCATTATAACGGCATTTTAGGTACAAATTACCATTTTGCCCCTGACCCCCTAATCGGCGGAATTTCGCCAGAGCTTCGCTACTATGACCCTATCTTTCCAGAATTTTGACATATCTCTTTTCCCAGTATATTCTTGAAATAAATACCATATATACCCCTAAACATGATATCTAGACTATCCGGGAAATTTAAAGATAATTCTAGCATTCCTACTATATCTACCGAAAGAATTACTGAAGCTAAAGACTAGGAACCGAAGAACTTACCCGAGCTTGGCTACAACTTTCTTAGAGCTCTTCCTTCTCTCTAACCTCTCTCTAGGGTCGGTTTTGGTGTGAAGAAAATGAAGAAATGAAGCCTCTATTTATAGGGTGGAAAATGGGTCCTTAAGTGTAATTATTTCACTTCTGGGTCATTTGAGGTAATTTTCCCTAAAATATAAAATGTCACTCCCTTCCCTCGTATGAAACGTTTTAGAATTTTTTAATATTTTAATAATATAATATTATATTATTATTCCACTAGTAAATCACTATTCCTAATAGTAAATACTATTCCCGTGGTCCCGCATGACATTTTATTCAAACTTTAGTAGGCGAGAGTAGGGTTGATCATGGACCGACTGACCAGGCCGGTCCGGCCCCTACCCGAGGTCTGGTCCGGGTATTTCCTCGGGCTGGAAAAACCAGCCCGAGGTCCTGTCCATCCGGCCAAGCCGAGCTCGAGCTGGACCGGACCGAGACTAGACCAGACGATCCCCGCTTTGGCCCTGGATCGCCCGTCCAAGCGATCCCAGACCCTTGTTCTTTTCTTTTTTGGGGTCAAAATTCAAGGTCTGTTAGGGATATATATCTTTATTTTTTGGAGGCAACATTCCAGATTTCCAGTTTTTTTTGCTCGGAAGAGATTTCCAGTTCAAACATTACGGAAGTTTTAAATTGAACCTAATAAGAACAAAAGAAAAATTGTGGCTTCAGAAATCATAAGCTCCCAATTTATATAAACTTAGCTTCATCAATAAAGCTCAATCACAGAAAAATAAAGTGCACAAAACACAAATAAGACAGCTAGCTGCATATATGATCTTATAGTACTCGTGCGAACCGTGATTAGAGAGAACATATGCGATCAGATTTAATGTTGGGATATCATATATATGAACTTTAAGCTGTCATTTTCCACCGTAGAAGCAAAGCAAATGTATACATTAATTAGTTGCATAGATCCGAACGAAATCTGGAAAAAATTTAGGCACAGAACCAAAATGATCATATCGGGAAAAAATTTAGCCAACATGATCAAATTTGGAAAAAATTTGGGCACAGAACCAAAATTAAAAATAAGAAATCCATCGTAGTTCGGCCAGTCAATGGAGATGCATAGATCCGAACGAAATCGGTATTACTTCATAACCATGAAAGCAGACAAGAAACGGATTTGGTTCATTGACGATTTGATGAAGATGCGAAAGAAACGGAGGATAAAAAATGGAGCAAGAAACGGGAAAAGAGTGAATCGGAGCTTGTAAGTGCTCTTACCCCAGCGTTTGTAGCTTTCAAACCAGCGCCGTCGGTCGGAGGCTCCGCTGTTCTAAGTTCAATGATCTCTCGCTCGCTTTGTCTTTGCGTTTCGAACAGCGACGATCTTTGTGGCCGCGATTATCTCTCCACGCCGCAGGCCTCTCGAGACGCAAGGCTGCAAGTAACCGGTAACCCTAATTGGCAAAAAAAAAAAAGCCGGGCCAGACTGGACCAAACCAAGTGGCCTGATCCCCTGGCCCGAGGTCTGGTCCAGCCCGAGTAGATCAGTCCGGTCTAGTCTGCTCAAGTTGGTCTCGGACTGTTTTTTTTTCTAGCAAACCGGACCAGACCGGGTCGGGTTACCCGGACCACTGGACAACTTGCTCAACCCTAGGCAGAGGAGATATAATTGGCCGTGGGTCCCACATGAATAGTAAATACGTATTTGTGAATAGTGAATACGTATTTTTGAATAGTAAATACTATTCATGACCATAAAATATTGATTCCAATTTTGTGCCTTAAAAATGTATTTTTAGCCCTTTGGCAACTTATCTCTTCTAATTTTCATGGACATTTCCTTAGAAAATTAGATAATTATATCTTTTTATTTGAGACCACTTATTCACCTATTTCTAATAGGTATTATTTACCAAATTGTGATAATTATCACAAATACGATTTTTAGGGTATTACAACTTGAAGGTCACCGTTCCCACTCATATATTATGAAATGTTCTTTAATTTATAGGACAAGTATGAACATACCTCGTTTTCCAGCTATGAGACGTGTGGGCAACATTTGGAACTTTAGGTTTGACCGCTTAATCATGAATTCATGAAGCTTATTTTCTCCATTATACAACGCACTTAATGGTTTTTTTACCACACCCTATACGTAGTTAAAAAAAAAAAAAAAAAAAACTCAAATACTTCCTTCATAATAGATTCGAATTTTATATGATTTATTATCTAAAAACTCCCCGGGGACCTTCGTGATATATATTCGAATTGTAAAATTGCCTATTTGCTCCCATTGACAAGTCAAAGTGTTACCATTGACAAATGTATGTGCCATATTAACAAGTTATAGTATTACTGTTGATAAGTTTATGTGTCATATTGACCATGAGGGTAAATATGTAATTTCAAAATTTGAATATATATCACTGAGGTCTTTTTGGAGTTTTTAGATAGTAAATAATATGTTCAGACTTTTTTGATTTTTTTCCCTTAAAACCATACTGCAATTTTCCTGAACTAAAACTGTTCAATAATGTATGTGGCTATTTGCAGCGGTTATATTTTATTGTAATTATTGCGGTTATAATTGCTACTAAGATTGTGCATAACATCTTGTCGATTGCTACTGAAACAACCATGTCAATTGGTTTAGTAGCAGTTTCATAGAAGGTCGACGTACGTACCCACCCACATATCATGAAATGGTATTTATACATGTTATGCAACAAGCTGAGGCGTGTGGACAAAATTAGCAACTGTAGGTTTGAACTTGGTCGTGAACTCATGAAATTTATCTTCTCCTTCTTGACACAAAGCTGAAAGCTAATATAAGATTCACTTCAATGGAAAATTTTAATACTACTTAAATCTTATATTGAGGATGGGAAGTATTTAATAACACATTTGCGGGAGCTCAAACACACCCACACGCATTTGAACCTAACCACATCTCTATTAATTGAACTACGCATCTAATTTTTAAAACACTGGTTATAGTTTTATGATTATAAGAAAAATATAAGTAATAAGTAAATAATGGTCCAGGGAGAACAATTTTTTTCCTTTCAAAATGAATTTTTATTTTTCCTCAATCATATTAGTTGAATTTTTGGACCAATTTTGTTAGATTGGATTCCCATATCGCTCCAAAAGCTGCTAGTAGGATATCCCTTGTTTTACACCACTGCTTAAGATTTTGACAATTAATTAATCAGTACATGATGAGATGAAAAGTTGTTTGACGAAGAAGCTGCTTGGAATGGGAATATCATCCAGTGCCTCTCAATGACATGAGTCACAATGGACTCATACGAATCCCATATTGACTTTGCTGCTGGTGATGATTTCTCTGCAACTTTCTCCTTCTTCGCTATCTTTTCTGCAGATTTCATGTCACTGATTTTATTCTTCTTCGCTGCTGCTTCTCCTTCTCCTGGCTTTACCCTCGAATCTGCCATCTCTCTGGTTTTGAGTTTTCTTGTGCAGGCTGGTACATTTCTGAGAGCTTAATATGCTACACACACACGCGCACGCAAGAGGCATGAGTTGTGTGTGAATGTCTCTCTTCGACAACGGAATTAAATTGCAGTGATTGAAGGTTAATGCATGTAACTGAACGTTGCATTTTTTTAAAATAATTTTTGGGTTTAATAGGGGATTGCAAGGGGTTGACAAGAAGAAAGTGACAAAATGTACATACTTTCTATAACAGGGCCCGCCATTCATGACCCAGCATGCCGAAATGCAACTATGGTTCTTCATTCCAACAGTTAATATGCAGTGTTCCTCAATATCTGAGACTTTGACCTCTCGACAATTAACCGTTTTCCCCTTCTTTCCCCCCCCCCTCAGAATTAACCGTTTTCCATTGTTATAACTAAAAGGGAAAATTTAACTTAACCCCACTTTAACAAGTTTATTTCATTCAACCCCTAAAGAATTTTGAAATTTACTACATCCCATAGACCGAAATGAAATTAACTCTTGTGGAAAAAATAATAATGCCCTTGCTCTATTTCTATTTTTTTTTTTTTTTTAAAAAAGGTTCAATCATCACAAAAGCTTTAGAAACCAGTCAGTGGCAGCTGCCATGTTGGAGTGGCCTCGGACGGCCAGCCAACGTAATTCCAATGGGGCGGCCTACCGGAACTCCTAGTCACCGGATATTAATTTTTATTATATTGTTCATGTGCTTATTCCACTTCTTTCTATGATGAGTTGAATACTTAATTTGTAATGTTCATATGTGTCTTTCACTTGTTCACGAAGAGTTTGACGCTTGCAAATGAGACTTGTTCATGATCCTATATTTTTTTGTTAACCAATTAATTTGTGTTGTTGATATGTCTATTTCACATTTTCATGAGGAGCTTGACACTTACAAATGAAACTTGTTCAAATGAGACTTGTTTAATTTATGTTGTTCACATATGTATTTCTCTTGTCCATGAGGAGTTTGTCTGAAACAAACTTGGTACGGCGGGGGTTAAGTGAAATTTTTCCTAATTAAAAAGGTTATAACTTATGTTAGTACTTATAATTTGATCAAATATTGGTTTTAGTTCATATAAATTCAAATTGTGGTTTTTTATAAGAATTTTGTCTGACTTTAACCGTGTTAAATATATAGACAAAAACCAAAACTTGATAAAAGAACAGAGATCAAACAGATTTTGGTTGTGGACCTTTTGTACTTTTAACAAGTTTTAGTTTTGATTTCCATAATTGATGAGTGTTAGCTAAAACCAAATCATTATGAAACCATAAGGACTAACAACTACAATTTGAAATTGCAATGACTTAAACCAAAATTTTATCAAACTGTAAAAACTACCAATGATATTAATCCTAATTAATATTGCGATATTCTGCTGGTAGTTAATTATCTCGAAATTATATTTATATTTTTCTATCTGATAATAGTATTCCAAAAAAATTAAGTGAGTTGTGTGAAGAGTTCACCATGGTTTATGCATATATTCACATTCAAATAGTACCTGCAGAAATATTTATAGATCATCCACTAACAAAATCATTACATTGACATTGAGATTTGAACCCACAACGTTATGAGTTGTGACTTATGAGACAAATCTTCACCTTTGGACCAACCTTTATATATATGCACTATCTTTTTTCTAGACATAAATATTTTCTTATTACAAAACCAATATCAGATATTAAATGTAAGTACTTCTCACAACAATATTCAAACATTAAAAAAGAAATTAAATTATTTGGTTTTAAGGCCCAAACATGTTAAAAAGGCTTTATTACTTGAGCTCACGTACACCACACACGAACTGCTGTTTGCTGGGCCAAGGATCGGATTTGTGATGCTACATTCTTAAGCTGGTCATACACATGTATGTACAAAACTTAAGGAAGCATCAGAGACTTGCCGTGGGGAGAAAAGTATGAACAATGTGTAATGCAATCAAAACAAGCCCTGGGCTTATATATGAAACATATGACAGGACAATTACGAAGCTAGGTGGTTTATCAAAATTTATTTTGGTTGTGTTTCTAGGATTAATATTGTCAAAAGCGTAGCTAGCTTGCTTGAGGCAGTACATGTTTCAGCACCCATCCTGCCAAGTATAGGTTGTGACTTGTGAATGTTACAAGTAAAGAATAATGATCACAAATCTTATGTATTATGTGTATTCAAGGCTTAACTACTTCAATAAATGGATATTAAAGCATATGATGATGAAAGGCAAAAATTGGCATATGGATTAAAACCAATAAACTTAGAATAATTATGCATATAGCTAGTAGGCTGACTGGCATGCTAGCAAAATTGTATGCACAAACGGTTACTAATTAAAAGTGTAAACAAAAGCATATGTAAAGAACCACAACTGCTAAATATTGTATGTGGCTATTGGTAGCGGTTATTTTGCAGGACTTGTAGCGATTATAACGCTACAAAGATTGTGTGTTGCATTTAGTGATCGCTACTAAGAAAATAAGAAAATAGAATTGTATAAATAACTATATAGTTTTTTTTATTCCTCCTATGATGCGTGAGATATATTTCATTTTATCCCTTAATCTTTCATGTGGCGCAATTAAAAATATTGATGACAACTTAGCTTTCACATGCAAGCTTAAGGATGATGAGAAGAGGGCTTTAATTTAATTTGTTGGGTGTCAACAAGATCGTTATATCACTCAACCTCACCCCAAAGAATAATGCTACAAACTGCTCGCACAATCACATAAGGATATGGATCTAGTTTTGCATTTCATTTTTGAACTATTACCACGGTGAATGTATTCCCTTTAATCAATATCAAGAAACCTCATGAATAGATCGTTGACCACCCCTTTTTTGGTTTTTCTATATATATATGGTCTTTTATGTTTGGACATAAATATAAGAGCTATATATAATAGTCACATATAATTGGTATCCATATGGATTCTATTTTGCATATATTCAGTTATAAATGTAAGAGCTAGCATATTGGTTTTTCTTCTATCATTTAACGTTTTAATTTTCTCTCTTGCACATCTATCTGATTGATACAGAATTATCGTCCATAACGCATAAATCAACAAGACTTGAAGGTCACCGTACCCACTCATATATTATGAGACGTTTACCAGCCTATGAGACGTGCGGGCACTGTAGGTTTGACCGCTTGATCATGAATTCATGAAACTTATTTTCTCCATTATACAACGCACTATCATCCTTGATTACTAGCTATTGACAGATGATAAGTATATATTTTATAATTAAATAAGTATAGATTCTGAGATATATTGAATTAAATTTATTAATATTTTATACCTATTTAATTATCTTTTATATATTTATCTATCTTTTAATTAAATATAATAAAAGAATATTATAATAAAAAATCTATTGATATCCTATTTTATTGTGCATGAGATATTATATAAAAGAGAGGAGACCTAAGTAAAAGTAAATCGAAAGGGTAAAGATATGTGGACCCCACACTTTAAAAAGAAAAGCAATCAGGAAATTCGCAGATATGGAGTCAAACATATGGATATTTGATATATATTTGAATCAAAGAAGGAGATTTTGAATAGAGACAAAATACATGCCAGCTCATGGATATCAAATATATATCTATAATGAAGAGATTAGATTTGAAAGGAGAATTGGGATAAAGATGAAACGCACAAGTAGACCTATATATATTAGAACGAGCAGAGACGAAAAGAGGGAGAACACCACGCAGAAAATAGCACAGAACGCCGCGAACGAAAATCAAGAAGCAGAGGAGCGTGACGGGAATTCAAGACGCAGAGACGATTCGGAACGCACAGAGAAGCGAGAGGATTTTAGTTATCTTCATCATCCCCACGGAAGGACGAAAAGACTGTGGAGGAACGTATAAGCTTTCTTTTCTCTCTCTATTTCTTTATTCTTTGAATCTAAATTCCTATCCTTTTGTTATGGATTTTAATCTAGCCAATGCGTGGCTAATTTCTTTACAATCTAGAGGAGCTATGAACTTATTTGTGAATTAAATTTTATTTTCATTATTTAGTTAAATTTGATATTAATTTTGGTTACTTAATCTTGTTTAGTTTTATTTGTTTAGTGATTGGCCATTGAATATGAATTTGAGAATTAGGGTTTACCTTGACGAAAAGGATTGTAATTAGGCTCCGAGATTAAGTAATATGTGATTAAATTACGATTTAATTTGCGATTAGGATAGACATATATATCTAATGACCCCATATAATTGTTGAGCGATGTGTCCGAGTTTTGTTGAACATAACAAGTTATACTCAAAAGAGGGTTATAAGTGGACCGATAGACACTTATAGCTATTTATACTCGAGATTAACAAAATTGATATTAAGGCTAATTAAATTAGTGGGTGTAATACCCTAAAAATCTCAATTATTATAAGTATCATATTTTAGCAAATAATACCTATTGAAAATAGGTGAATATGTGGTCTCAAATTATTGTATATGTTTATTTTATTTCTAGGCAATTTTTCCCTAGAATTAGAAGAACCAAAGGCTAAATTTTCTAAATCCTATTAGGGATCATAAAATATCCTAAGATTATCATAATTAAGTATAATCTTAATTATGTCATAAAAGGTAATTAAATATCATCAAAATACCTAAGTCAATTAGAGAAAATTAGCAACAACTATTAGGCAATTAAATTTGCAATAAAAATTATATTTATGTTAATTTTCGAAATTAAATAATAATTAATTTAAAAAGGGCATAATTAAGAATATATCAACTTAATTAACATCCAAATGATATCTAAAGGCCAAGATTAGTATCTTAGGGGTTTCAAAAAATTATGATTAATATAGTAACCTATCAAATTTTGACAATTAGGCCTAATAACCCCTAAAACACTATATTAAAAATATTAACCAAGATTAATTAATCCTCCCTTAAAACATATAAAAGTGGCGAAATTTACTACTAAAAGAGGCTAAGTAATTGCATTAATTTAACTTCTCCTAAATCATTTATAGGAGGCGAAAATTCACTTCTTGAAAGGACAAGATAATTACACTAATTTTAAAATCATAAGAGCATATTAAATATGAACAATAATCATTAATAGAAGTAGGACTTTTTCAACACAAATTAAAGGCTTGGATTAAATCTAATAAAGCTAAATCCTAAGGCCTTAACTAAGCATCATAAAGCATAATCCTTGTGAAGAAAAATCAACCAATGAGAGTCTTTCTTCTAGATGCTATGAGATAATTGAAAAACTAAATTAAAGAGCAATTGGGAGTGCATACACGGTTTGGCCTAACTTGTTGTATAAGAATACCTTTATTTAATAATTAACATATTGTATATGATAAAGCAAGCACATGGAGCAATTAATATTAGAAGAGGATAAGGTACTATGCACATGGGATCTTTTATTAAAGGAGATAAGCAAGAGAAAGAGAGAGGAAGGGGCGGTCAAGGAGTGTGTGTGTAAGAGTTGTGTGTGTGATGTGAGGCTAGTGCAAGGGAGAGAGAAAGTGTGTAAATTCATTTAGTTATGAGTTAAAAATCATTGGGATAAATTCAAGACACAAGTAAATGAGAATCTATAGATAATAAATTGTACCTTGAGGAATTTTAATCATAGACCAAATATAAGGATTAATCTTGGACAAGCATATTTATTGAGCTTGGGATAAAGTATCTTCATAATCTTTACCCAATTTATGCAATTAAATCCTAAATGATCAAAAGGCAATTTGAGGCTTCTAGTTAACTCATAATTTTCAAAATCCATGAACAAATAAAGAGGCTTGAATAAATTCCTAAAGGTGTTCTAATTTAATCATCAACCAACTACCATCTTGTATCTAGTTACATGTACACTTTGAGTAACTTGGAATTGAGTCATAAAATTGGGAGACAAGGGGGTAGGGGACGAAATTAGAAGCTTGGGGAAGGAGTTAAGTTAAGTGGTCATTAATCAAAGCATTCAAAGCAAGATAAAGTAACCATTATGAGGAGGGACAGATTGATAGGATAAGATAGTACTTCCAAAGACTTTTGAGTAGTTTTTTTATGATGAAGGGGTTGAGTGAGAAGGGGGAGGACGGTGCAAGAGAGGGAAAGGGTGAGGATAAGAGTTGTTAAGATGCCCTAGATCCAAGGGTCCAAATATGAGAAAAGGGAGGCTCAAGCCATTTACCAAATTGCCCTAACAAATTACTATAAATAGGAGCTTAGGCTCTTCATAATTTTCACACCAACACAAGCTTAGTAATATGATATAGAGAGTGAAAGTGAGAGTGAAGAGTCTTGGAGAAGGAGGAGCAAAGTTCTTGGTAAGTTCTCTAGCTCTAGCTTTCAAGTTCTTAGCTATTTTGTTATTTTGATCTTTAATCTTCCAAGTATAATTTTGTTTTCATGTTTTTATGGTTAAAATTGTCTTTATTTCAAAAAATTGATGAAGTAGAAGTTATAGCAAAAATTTTGGAAGATTATGATCAAAGTAGCGAAGCTCTGGCGAAAATTTATCGGTTAGCGATTTCTGAAAGCAGTTGTAAAAACGCTGGTATCTTATGTTGAAGAAGATATTCTAAAATTATGAGAAAATTCATGGTTGAAGTAGACATATAGGGATTTTTAAATATACCTAGAACATGTTATTTTGAGCTCTGTGCTATGAGATAAAAATTCTGCAAAATGGGCTGCGAAATTCTGGAAAATTCTGGGCAGAGTTTTGAAAAATGAAAACTGGGAATTGTTCTTAAGTTCTGGTCAAACTTTAGTATTTTTATAAAAACTAGACATCCTAAGGAGTCCGGGAAATTTTACGGATCCTCGTTTCGATTTTTCTAGAATTAGTTATGATTTTTCAAAGTTAGGCGAAAAATCGGCCCTAATGCTATTAACATCGTTTTTTACGAAATTTAGGGAAAATAATTGAAAATAAATACACCAGGGGTATAATGGTCATTTGTGACTAAGATATCTATTAGGGTATTATTTATGAATTAATAAATGCGATGATACTATTATAGGCTGTCCGAGAACATAAATTGACAGACAAAACATACCACTATCTACACAGACTAAGGTACGTTCGCGGCGTATTGTAACACTAACTCTAATGCTTATAGTATGTTCATATATGATAGTTGTATTCATAAACTAAGATGCGGTCTTGGTTCATTACTTACACATTCAGCTTTACACGGGTTATAGTCTTATTAATACCGTTGAGTTTTCCTAGCGCTGAGGACACATTTGATCGTGGCACTAGTGAATAGTGCAGACCGGGATAACATGCATACTGCAGTGGCTATGTATTGTTATTGCTTTACATATCTGATTATGTATTTCCTACATCTGTTATGGGCTTTTGTAGTGATTAATGCTAAAATGTCATGAATATCTGTCATACATATATTGTTTACATAAGCATGAGGTTAACCGTTACCTGAGGTTCGATGGGCATTGGACCTCAGTATGAACTAATAGACGGAAAGGATCATGAACCGGAAAGGCACCGGTAGATGGAGCCGTAAAAGGCGCCAATGGACGGAGCCGTGAGGAGGCACCGATCAAAGTAAACGGGAAAAAGGTTAACGAGTCTACCTTCTGGCATGAAACTAATAGGGTTACTTCAAACCATTTGGTGCTTAAACTAGAAAGGTTCGTCTATGTGGTTCAGTCAATCAGTCGCCGTGAATTCGGGGAGACTCCCACTGTAATACCCGGATAATTATTTATCTGGAATATTATATTTCGATAAATAATACCTATTTAAAATAGGTGAACATGTGGTTTCAAATAATAAGTAATAATTATCTTATTTTCTAAGGTAATTACTATGGAAATTAGGAAAGATAAAGAGCTAAAATGTATTTTTAGGGCATTAAATGACCTAAAAATATTATGATAAATCCCAAGAGGTAGTAAAATATTTATAAAAAATTAGAAAGTATGTTGTCTCTAATTTTAGGAATTTTTGGGATAATTTCCCTTGAAAAATAATGAGGCAAAAATTAAGTATTATTTTGGGATCATAAGTGACCCCATGATTTTTAATATTTTACATGGGATATAAAATACCGATGTAAGTAAAATAGTTGTGAGATAATGATTTATCCTAATTAAGAAAATTATCAAAAATTAGTAAATGGCTAATCTGGTAATTAATGGGATAATTAGGGTATAAAGTAAATGAATTAAAAAATAATTTAAATAATTATTTTTAATTGGAGAAATTCGAAATTATTAAATAAATAAAAAAATAATAAAATATTAATAAAATATTTTATGCTTAGAAAAATAAATAAAAAATAAAAGAAAAAAATAAATGTGAAGGCATTTTGAATAAAATAATAATATAATGCGGTGAGTCGAACTTATAGGCAAACCGAGGGAAAAGTTAGAAATAAATTCTACAGTAAACCAGAAGTAAAAGTCTTTTCGACTGATCAAATTAAGAACAAGTGAATTTTTACACGAAGAAAGAATTTACCGTGCGTTGTTTCCGCAACCGAAAACCCGATTTCAAATAAGACGAAAAGTTGATCGATAGAGTAGAGTCGAGATAGGCAAAGTGAGAACCTATAGAAACAATTGCGTCTTTTTAAACACGATATTAAGTTAGGCAACAACTGGACGTTTTACGATTCGGTGAATTGTTGTCCGGAAGTTGGTTCTATCGGAAGCGATTTCCGAATCGACGCGTTTGTCCGAATATCTTCCGACGCACCGGAGAATACCTGGATATGATCAAAAAGAGGATCCAAATAGATAATATGAAAGAGGATGGAAAGATCTTCAAAGTTACACGCCCGGATTTTTGAGTTTCGCGAAATCGCGCGAAACGGACACCGATCGGGTAGCTTTATCGGGCGGAGGCCATAAAGCAAGAGCCATCATGGATGACAACTCATCCATTGACTTTAGGGCTCTTAGATTTCGATCTTGACCATGGATGGCCAAGAGTGTTTTGTCCTCAAAAATGCGATCCTACGGTCCATATTCGTCAAGACCGAAGTTCGAATTATTTACCGTTCGCCATCCGTCTCTTCTATAAATACCAAGCTCCTCTTCTTCATTTCTCACACCAAAAATCTGCCTCTTAGAGAGAAGTTAGAGAGAGAAGCTCGGAGAAAGTCTCGGGTAAGTTCTTCGGTCCCCGGTCTTTAGTTTCGGTAGTTCTTTCGGTAGATATAGTAGGAATGCTAGATTTATCTTTAATTTTTCAAGATAGTCTAGATATCATATTTAGGGGTAAATATGATATATATTTCGAAAATATGATGAGGGAAAAGATCTGTCAAAATTCTAGAGAGATAGAGCGAAAACAATAAGCTCGCGAAATTCCGCCGATTAGGGGTTCGGGGGCAAAATGGTAATTTGTACCTAAAATGCCTGTTATGCTGCTAAAAGTTGTTAAATATTATCCTTATAGGATATCTCGAGATAATCGTACCGCTGTTGTTGTGCCGCACACCGCTGTTTTCCCGCTGTCGGAAATTTACCGTTTTTCCGTAAAAGTTCCGTTGTACCGCCAAAAAGGTACGTTCGCGTACTGTAACACTAACTCTGATGGTTATTGTATGATTATATATGTTTTTTGTTGTAGCATACGTGGTTATGTTATATACACGGTTATGTCACATACGTGGTTATGTCACATATGAGGTTATTATTGCTGTATCATACGTGGTTATGTTACATACGTGGTTATTATCTTACATACGTGGTTATGTATTTTTAATCATACATCCGTTGTGGACTGTTGTTGTGCGATTCTTTGCTGTCGTGTATATGTAGTCGTATTTAAGCATGAGGTTAACCGTTACCCGAGATCCAAATTGCAATTGGATCTCGGCTCTTATCATAGCGTCGGGTTCGGGAGAACCGAGAACCGAGGACAAAGGCGAGCGAGCCACACGAGACCCTACGAAGACTTTCTTCGGGTGTTATTCATTTTGAAAACTCTCGGTCAATGTACCGTTTACGTAAATCAGCCAGACTTACGGCATTTATAAATATATGTATCAGTTACTCAATCGCTCCAATGCCCTACTCTGATGAAAAAAAAATTATACTGCTTTTGAAAACGGGATGTTTCACCCACCAGACCTTACCCAGCCTGGCCAAATGGATTTGATTTAACTGTGTTAGGTTCTATGCCTCAAGTCAAGAAATGACTCGGTCTGAAAATGTATAGTTACAATGTAAATTCTGTAATTATATAAGTTCTCATCACATGAATATTCCTTCGGAAATTTTTAATATACCGATACGTCGGCATCGCATATGCCCGAGTATTTTATATCAGCTACTCATTGTTCAAATTTTTAGTACATGCTCTCCGTTTCCGCAACACGCTGAGTTGTAGCACCTCAAACTCTAACGATTTTTAATAAACCACGTGTCACCGGCACAATTTATGATACAAAACTTGGGGTGTTACAGTGGGGATAAAATCTAGGAAACCAATAAGCGATTAGTGACTCTAGGTTGCTCGTTCGATTAGTGTGGTAGTTTATTTATTTTAATTTTAGTTTTAATTTCTTTTATTAATTAAATTCAATCTAATTTGCTCAACTCAAACGAAATTGTGAGATTAATGCTTAACTGAAGTTGTGGGTACTAAGTCCTCGTTGGAACGATACTTTACTTACTCTTTATTACTTGATACGGCCCGTATACTTGCGGAGTTTTTAGGTTATAAATTTTGCCCTATCAACAGAGTATTAATAAGGTAAATTAGAAAAAAAAAATTGACGAATATGAAAAATATGTCTTATATTTAAGATAACTAAGATTAACTCTCTAAATATATTATATATTGAGGGTGGAGGAAGTGCTATATGGTGGGAATTATTTCCTAAAATATTACACTCAAACTCGTTGTCTTCGATTTTTTTTTTTTTTAAAAAAAAAAAATTGATGCCACCAACTGCGATTTCTTGAATAAAATGTGACATTTGTGCAACCAAAATTCATCTTAGCTTGAACAACTTTAAACTTTATCACCCCTTGAATAACTTCTTCAAATTAAAATCCACTGCCTCGTGCCTCGTGCATCTCACCCTAAAGAATGAGGATAGAAATGATTTTAAGAGGTTAAGGTCTAATTTTGCCCCATAAGTTATCATGTAAGAGCAATATTATCCGATAGTTTTCTTGAGGTTCGGTGTCACTCAACCTCACCCAAAACCATGCTACTAACTCAAGCTCACATAGTCACACGGGAGATATGGATCTAGTTGTGTGTGTGTGTGTATGTGTATGTATATGTATTTGATCAAATTTGAACAAGTATGAATATATCCTTAAATCAATATATCTCGGGATGCACTTTAATATGAGCAAGGTAGCATAAATAATTTTCCCATATTGTTTGAATAACACCTCTCTATCAATCATATAAATTATTTTGTCCATGATGCAACACATTAATTGAATACTAACAAAAATAAATTACAATAAAGGAAGCTTTTTTAGATTGTTATATTGTGTTTTAGGAAGGAAAGAAATGAAATCTGGAATATTATTCATACCAAACAAGATAATACAAGTGTGCTTATATAAGCATCATAAGCAACTAATTAACAGCTGTACAAAATAATAAGTTCTAACTAAATCAGTTATACTAACAAACCACAATATACTCTAATACCCCCCTCAAGCTGGGGAATATATGTCAATCATGCCCAGCTTGGTGAGGAATGTACAAAAAGAAGGAGGTAAAGCTTTAGTAAAAATATCAGCTAATTGGTCTTCAGACTTAATAGGAAGAAGATGCAATAATCCCTGTTGAAGCTTCTCACGTACAATATGACAATCAATATCCAAGTGTTTTGTACGTTCATGAAATGTAGGATTTGCAGCAATATGTCGAGCCAATTGGTTATCACAATACAAAGAAGCAGGACGGGAAAGAGGTGTACCAAAATCTCTTAGCAAATAAGAAAGCCATTGCAGTTCACATGTGGTGGCAGCCAAAGCACGATACTCGGATTCAGAAGAAGAGGTAGAAACAGTGGGTTGTTTCTTAGACCGCCAAGTAATCAAAGCCTCATCAAGAAAGCCACAAAAACCAGTAATAGAACGTTTAGTATCAAGACAACCTGCCCAATCAGAATCACTAAAAGCATTAAGCTTCATAGTAGAAGAAACAGGAAAGAAAATGCCTCTACTCGGAGAACCTTTAAGATAACGTAACACACGATGAAGAGCACGAAGATGAACATCAGTGGGCTATTGAACAAACTGGCTCAATTGTTGAACATCAAAGGAGATGTCAGGACGAGTATTAGTAAGATAGATCAATCTACCAACTAAAGTACGGTACATAGAAGAATCAGCTAGGGAGTACCGGAATCTGCGAGAGTTTAAGATTATGGGCCATAGGTGTGCTAACAGGTTTACATTCCAGAAAATCAGCATCAGACAACAGATCTAAAATAAATTTCCTTTGACATACAGAAAGTCCAGTAGAATTACGAGCTATTTCCAAACCAAGGAAATATTTAACATCACCAAGATCCTTGATCTTAAAACAATCATCAAGAAAACCCTTAATGTGATTAATTTCAACCAAATCGTACCACCTACAATGATATCATCCACATATATAAGCAAAGCAGTGAAGGAAGTTTCAGTATTCTTGATAAACAGCGAATGATCTGCTTGGGACTGAATATAACCACATGAAACAAGTACTTTAGACAATTTAAAGAACCACTGACGACTTGCCTGTTTGAGACCATAAAGAGATCTTTGCAACTTACAAACCTTATTAGGAGAAGAAACATTCAAATCAGGAGGTGGTAACATATAAACTTCTTCATCCAAATCCCCATGTAAAAATGCATTATTTACATCTAATTGTTTCAAATACCAATTGTGAGCTGCAAAGAAGGGCAAGAAACGCACAAAGAGTCAATTTAATAACGAGGGGAAAATGTATCATTATAGTCAATACCCTCAACTTGTGTATAACCTTGAGCAACAAGTCGACCTTTATAACGATTAAGGGTACCATCAGAGTTATATTTCTTAGCAAAAACCCACTTACAACCAATAGGGCGCTTTCCATAAGGTAAATCAGTTATCACCCAAGTATTATTTAACGTAAAGCATCAAGTTCAGCCCGAATGGCATTCCGCCAACCTTCAAATTTAATAGCTATAGAATAGGTTTTAGGTATATCATCAGTAGAAATTGAACAAGCAAAATGATGATGAAGGGGAGAAAGACGATGATAAGAAAGTATGTAACATCCCATTTTCAAAAGCAGTATAATTTTTTTTTCATCAGAGTAGAGCATCGGAGCAATTGAGTAACTGATACATTTATTCAAATTGCCGTAAGTCTGGCTGATTTACAGAAGCGGTACATTGACCGAGAGTTTTCAAAATGAATAACACCCGAAGAAAGTCTTCACCGGGTCTCTATGCGGCCGCTCGCCTTTATCCTCGGTTCTCGGTTCTCCCGAACCCGACGCTATGATAAGAGCCGAGATCCAATTGCAATTTGGATCTCGGGTAACGGTTAACCTCATGCTTAAATACGACTACATATACACGATACAAAGAATCAATACAACACAAATCCATAACGAGATGTATGATTAAAAACACATAACCACGTATACAAGATAATAACCACGTATGTAACATAACCTCGTATGATACAACATTAATAACCTCGTATGTGACATAACCTCGTATGTAACATACCGTGTATATAGCATAACCTCGTACACTACTACACAACAATCATATGCAATCATATAATAAACATTAGAGCTAGTGTTACAGTACGCGAACGTACATACCTAACAACACATATACGCATATAATAAGCATCAGAGTTAGTGTTACAGTACGCGAACGTACCTTTTTGGCGGTACAACGGAACTTTTACGGAAAAACGGTAAATTTCCGACAGCGGGAAAAACAGCGGTGTGACGGCGGCACAACAAAGCTCGACAAATGGTACGATTATCTCGGATATCCTATAAGGATAATATTTAACAACTTTTAGCAGCATAACAGGCATTTTAGGTACAAATTACCATTTTGCCCCGAACCCCTAATCGACGGAATTTCGCCGAGCTTTCATTTTTTTCGCTCTATCTCTCTAGAATTTTGACAGATCTTTTCCCTCATCATATTTTCGAAATATATATCATATTTACCCCTAAATATGATATCTAGACTATCTTGAAAAATTAAAGATAAATCTAGCATTCCTACTATATCTACCGAAAGAACTACCGAAACTAAAGACCGGGGACCGAAGAACTTACCCCGAGACTTTGCTCGAGACTTTCTCAAGAGCTTCTCTCTCTAACTTCTCTCTAAGAGGCAGATTTTTGGTGTGAGAAATGAAGAAGAGGAGCTTGGTATTTATAGAAGAGACGGATGGCGAAACGGTAAATAATTCGAACTTCGGTCTTGACGAATATGGACCGTAGGATCGCATTTTTGAGGACAAAACACTCTTGGCCATCCATGGTCAAGATCGAAATCTAAGAGCCCTAAAGTCAATGGATGAGTTGTCATCCATGATGGCTCTTGCTTTATGGCCTCCGGCCGATAAAGCTACCCGACGGTGTCCGTTTCGCGATTTCGCGAAACTCAAAAATCCGGGCGTGTAACTTTGAAGATCTTTTCATCCTCTTTCATATTATCTATTTGGATCCTCTTTTTGATCATATCCAGGTATTCTCCGGTGCGTCGGAAGATATTCGGACAAACGCGTCCGATTCGGAAATCGCTTCCGATAGAACCAACTTCGGACAACAATTCACCGAATCGTAAAACGTCCGGTTGTTGCCTAACTTAATCTCGTGTTTAAAAAGATGCAATTGTTTCTATAGGTTCTCACTTTGCCTATCTCGACTCTACTCTATCCGATCAACTTTTCGTCTTATTTGAAATCGGGGTTTTCGGTTGCGGAAACAACGCACAGTAAATTCTTTCTTCGTGTAAAAATTCACTTGTTCTTAATTTGATCAGTCTGAAAAGACTTTTACTTCAGTTTACCCGTAGAATTTATTTCTAACTTTTCCCTCGATGGCTACGCCTATATGTTCGACTCACCGCATTATATTATTATTTTATTCTAATTACCTTCACATTTATTTTTTTTTCTTTTATTTTTTATTTATTTTTCTAAGCATAAAATATTTTATTACTTTTTTTTATTATTTTTTATTTATTTAATAATTTCGAATTTCTCCAATTAAAAATAATTATTTAAATTATTTTTAATTCATTTACTTTATACCTTAATTATCCCATTAATTACCAGATTAGCCACTTACTAATTTTTGATAATTTTCTTAATTAGGATAAATCATTATCTCACAACTATTTTACTTACATTGGTATTTTATATCTCATGTAAAATATTAAAAATCATGGGGTCACTTATGATCCCAAAATAATACTTAATTTTGCCTCATTATTTTTTCAAGGGAAATTATCCCAAAAATTCCTAAAATTAGAGACAACATACTTTCTAATTTTTTATAAATATTTTACTACCTCTTGGGATTTATCATAATATTTTTAGGCCATTTAATGCCCTAAAAATACATTTTAGCTCTTTATCTTTCCTAATTTCCATAGTAATTACCTTAGAAAATAAGGTAATTATTACACTAGTTTTGAAACCACATATTCACCTATTTCCAATAGGTATTATTTATCGAAATATGATACTTATCATAAATACGATATTTAGGGTATTACAAAGTACTTTAGAAAGAGGATGATATATACCTGCCTCCAAAGAATCTGGTAAAACCGAAGCGCATTGAAGGGTAAAATGATAATCATGCAGATATGAAGGGGTTCGATGAGATCTAGTGGAACGTCTAGGCAAAGGTAAAGGTAAATCAGGTGGGGCTGATGTAGATGGGACAATAGATGTCATGAAAGGATCAGGAAAATCAAGATGAGGTAACTCTTGAGGAGAAGGAATAGAATCAGGGGTAATCACAGAATCAGAATTGCAAAAAGGAAATATAGACTCATAAAAATAAACATTTCTAGAGATATGAATCTGCCTATTTTGCAAATTTAAGGTAACGAAACCCTTTGTACCTGGTCTAAAGCCAAGAAAAATGCATTTATTTGCCCTTTTATCAAGTTTAGTTCGGTTTTGTAAAGTGGTAGAGGAAAAACAAAGGCATCCAAACACTTTTAACATGCTAAAATCAGGAGGTTTATCAAACAAAAGTTCAAAAGGAGTCTTATTACCCAAGATAGGTGTAGGTAAGCGGTTTATAATATAGATAGCATGAGTAAGAGCATAAGACCAAAAAACTTTTGGAACATGAGCTTGAAATAAAAGTGCTCGAGTGACATTAAGAATATGTTGGTGTTTTCTTTCAACTCTACTGTTTTGTTCAGGAGTCTCAATACATGAAGTTTGATGAATAATTCCATGTTCATTAAAAAAAACAATCATTTGAAACTCTACACCATTATCGGACCGGATAATCTGAATATTGGTGTTAAATTGTGTAGAAACCAATTTTACAAAACTTTGGATGCAAGACCAACTTCGGACTTGTGTTTAAGCAAATAAATCCATGTATACCTTGAATAATCATCAACAATTGTCAAAAAATATTTATGACCATGTACAGAAGGTAGATGATAAGGACCCCATATATCCATATGAACTAAGGCAAAGATTTTATTAGAAACACTCATTAAGCTTACGGAAAAGGCAACTTTCGTTGCTTGGCAAAATGGCAAACATCACAACAGTTAAAACTAGTAGTATAGGGGATATCTGGATACTGTTTATGAAGGGAATACAAGGTCTGTTTAGACAAATGTCCTAAGCGAAAATGCCACAAATCAAATGAAGTAAAATTTGCATCACTGGAAATGGAACTAACTAAGGGAGAGGAGAGCATATCTGCACGATTCATGATGTATAAGCCCTTAACAACTTCAATTTGAACCAATCATCTTCTCTCAAGACTGGAGTTGAATGTGGCATTGAGATTTACGAAAAGAAACAATACAAGACAGAGAAAATGTAAGTTTAGAAACAGAGATAAGATTGAAACGGAAATTCGGGACATATAGAACATCCTGAATAATAAAAGAAGTAGAAAACTGAACAATGCCACTATAGGTAGCTAGTACTCTAGTACCATCAGGAAGATTAACAGAAATGGGTTGGATTTGCTTATAAGATGCAAACAGAGAAAGATTAGAACAGATATGATCAGTAGCACCAGAGTCTATGATCCAGAAATCAGAATAAGAATAAAACGAATGAGGAAGAATGTTACCATTTGTGGAAACTTTATTAACAGAGACTGAAGGCAGAGAAGGTGTATCGGGCTGAACTAGAGCCAACAATTTTTGATATTGGTCTTGTGTGAAACTATAAGTTTGATTAGCCACCCGAATAGGCTCAGTGGGACTCTTACCAGAAACATTATCAGATGATACAGAATTGACATTGGAGTTCCAAAATTTGAAACCCGGTGGGAAACCATGTTTCTTATAACAGGTTGCCTCAGTGTGCTTACCTTTCCCACAATACCTACATTGTTTCACGGGCGGATGCAGAATAATTTGGCTTAGGCAAACCAGAGGCGGTAGAACGCGGCAGAGACGACTTAGCCAATAGAACATTTATGTCAGAAACATGATATCCAATTTCTCTTTCTTGCTGTTGAACTAGAGCAAACACACGGTTAATAGAAGGTAAGGGATCTATCAACATAATCTGTGATTTTACCAAAGAGAATCGGTCACTTAAACCTTTCAAAAACCTAATGACAGAATCTTGTTCAACATGTTTCTTATACGTTTCTATAACACCACAACAGCATTTTGGATTGCAAGTACAAGAAATCAGAGGTCTCAGTGTCAAGTATTCATCCCAGAGGATTTTCAATTTTGTAAAATAATCGCTTACAGGAAGATCACCTTGTTTTAATCCCTGAATATCCTCCTGGAGGTCGGCAAGCCGAAAAACGTCATTCTGAGAAAAACGTGCGTGCAAATCATCCCAAACGTCACTAGCCTTGTCAATCCATAGAATGCTTTGTGCGATAGAAGGTGAAATCGACCGTGTCAGCCATGATAATACCATCATGTTGCAACGTTCCCAAGCAGAGAAGAGAGGATCGGAGGTCGCTGGAACTGCAATGGACCGATCAATGAAACGGACCTTGTTCTTCGACATTAACGCCATTCTCATGGCTCTCGCCCACGAGGGAAAATTAGGTCCAGTAAGAATTGGAGAAACAAGAATTCAGAAAAGGATTCTCATTAGGATGCAAGTAATAAGGATTTCCAATCGATTGTGAGGGATCGATCGAGGCCGTAGATGAAACGCCGATCGTGCTTTCAGGCGGAAGTAGGAGCGATGCCATCGTGATGAAGCAATCGGTGAAATTGAAGAGAACGAAAGAGGAATTGGGATTTCGGAAAAAAATGATAATGGAAATCTCCGAGATACCTATCGGATCTCAAGCCAAAAGAGGGAGAAAATAGGAGTTTCACGTGATTGTGCGAGTTCACGTGAAGTTTCGGAAGTGTCGAACGGAAGCTGAAAAAAAAAATTTAGAAGAACACAAGAAGACGAATACTTTCTTGCTTTGATACCATATTGTGTTTTAGGAAGGAAAGAAATGAAATCTGGAATATTATTCATACCAAATAAGATAATACAAGTGTGCTTATATAAGCATCATAAGCAACTAATTAACAAATTTGTACAAAAATAATAAGTTCTAACTAAATCAGTTATACTAACAAACCACAATATACTCTAATATGTTACATTTCCAACAGTGATATCATCAATCAAAAGCAATACTGAAATAACTCTGCACAAAATTCTCACTCAAGATTTGCAACACTTTACTATTTGAAGGCGCCATAGTCCTTGGGGCCTTGCGATCGACGACTAAGCAAGCTCGATCATAATCCTATGAAGTGGTGTAGAATCTTCTGGGATCTTCCAGAATATTATGAATTGTCTTTTTATCCCCCCCCCAAAAAAAAAAAAACTATGCAATGGATTAACACGAGAAGACACATATACACGTCAAACTGAAAATATGTGAAGCTAAACAACAGCAATGTCGGAGATTAGTTTAAGGTTAATAATAATCAGATGATAACTATGAGGGGATAGGGGTGTCTAATGTACCTTTTCCAATGTGCTCTATAACGCCTCTTAAAATTTTTCAACCTCCCAAATTTTTTGTTCTTGTTTATCATAGTGATTAGATTCTATATAAAATGAGTGACATTCCGATATATTATGGGTATAAAATGATGCAACTTAATTTTTTTTTGCTGGCAATACAATTTAAATTTTTTTAATGATTTTTTCAAACAAATAAATAATGCAAAATTTTAGTGTATTTTTCTTTGGAAGATCATTAAAAATTTCAAAACTGTACCATTTTATGCTTGTGATATATCAAAATGTCTCTCATTTTATATAAATTATAATTATCATAAGAAAAAAAAGGACATTTGAGAGGTTGAGGCATTACAAAGGATATTATAGATAGACACATTAAAGACTCCAAACCCGAATATGAGCTGTAGCTGTAGGTTATGATTCCTGTAGAAACAACAACAAAAACCTAGCAAACCCGCTTGTGGTGGTTTCGGCCTTGTCGCTTGTTTCTTGCTTCACGACTGATTTTATTATGGATCGTCGTCTTCACCACTGTGTTCTTTGACGACGACGACAACGACAACCACATCAACTGCGAGCCGTTTCATGATGAGATGAAGAGTTGTTTGATGAAGAAGCTTCTTGGAATGGGAATATCATCCAGTGCCTCTCAATAAGATGAGTCAAAGACACCTAGTGGTGGAACCAGAATTTTTTTTCAGCCAGGCCAAAAAATAAATATATTAAACTATTTATTAAATAGTATCATATAACATTGAAAATACAAATAAATAATAAATAACAATTATAAATCAAAACAAGATATAAGATGATACTAACATTTTCAGTAAGTATCTCAAATAAGAATTTTACTTTAATTTTCTCACACACCCTAATAAGTAATGAATCAAACATTGTCCTTATAGAGAAGATAAGAGATTAGCTTAGGCCAAATTATTAGCTAAAATAAAATATTATATAATAAATACATATATATATACTAACAAATTTTAGAATATCAGCTAGGCAGTTCATACGAATCTTACAATGGACTCCCACAATCCCATATTGACTTTGTTGGTGGTAGTGATTTCTCTGCAACTTTCTCCTTCTCCTTCACTCTTGTTTCTTCATATTTCATGTCACTGATTTGGTCCTCCTTCGCCACCTCTTCTTCTTGCTTTACCCTCGAATCTTCCATCTCTCTCGTTCGAGTTTTCTTGTGCAGATTGGTTCATTTAAGAGCTTATAATATACACATAAATGCAAGAGGCATGCGTTCTGTGTGAATGTCTCTCTTTGACCTGGGGGCCTTTTTGTCTTTAGCCTTGGGGTCCACAATAAAAAATAAACTAAGGATTGCGTATAGGCAAACCTAGGATCGTTCTCTCTCTCAAGGAGCCTTTTATTGAATCATAAGTAATCTAAATGTCATGCAAATTCAATTAAAGAAAGGGGAAATTGGTTTTGGCTTTTCAAATTAATAAACTAAAAAGAAATGCAATTTAATTAAATGCTAAACTATTATTTTTGGTATTTTCTTTATAAAATGGTGAATAGGTGAATGAAATGGTATTGAAGTGAAAATATGAATGATGAATGTTCTTGGTAATGAAGAATTGACTATCCTTGCTCATAAAAAATTATGGGAGTTAAAATTCATCAAGTCTTAAGTAAAAATCTCAAGATAACACTTGAGTCTAATATTCTCAATTAATAGTAGCTCCTACAAACATAGCTAACCACTACCTCTTGAGAAATTGTTAAAAACCACTTGATATGCAATTAAAATTGGAATAATGCAATATGAGTCTTCTTGAAATTGAGTACATAACAGTCCCTCAAAGGGCACAAATCAACCACATTAACTAGACAATAACACTCTAATTAATATAATCTCATTGTAATCACAAGAAATTAAAACACATATTTTTCACACTACAAAATCCAATCTCATCTACAATTATCAAACTAACAGAGACAATAAACATTAATCTCAGTTCCAGAATTTATACACAATAATTTCTAAAACTAGGCAATCTAAATATATAAATCTAGACTAATAGAATGAACAAATTAACTCCCCTTTGTAGTCCATTGAGCTCAAGTAAAAATCTCCACCACCAAGAAGAAAGGAATTAGCCAGACATAACCACTGAAATCAGTTGCCCAACCAAAATTTCCATTGAGGTTAATAGCAATGTCGATTTAATGGGAAAAATCAAAGAAGGCAGTAAGTTTGATTCAGATGGTGGTTGAACAGTGATAAGGAGGGAATGCTTGCCGGCGACCACGGTGGATGAGGAAGCCGCCGGCGAGGGGAGCTGAAGGATGAAGGAAGGTTGAAGGTGACGATCAAAGTCGTCTGCGTGAAAGGTGTGAAGACGTTGTGATGATAAAGACGAAGCCCCCTGTTTGAGCGGCGCAATCATGATATATATTCTTCTCTGTGAGCTGAATCCGCCAAATGCAAATGAAGATGAAACCTAATTGATCAAAACGCATAGCTTCACGAGGGACCTAACTAAAACTTTCAAAAGTATTTTAGGAGGGACTAAAGTGTGAACTTCCAAGTTATTTGTGGGGCTCAACTGTTATTTCCAAAAACATTTGGGTCTGGTTCTGTAATTTTTCTCTGACCCTTTTCTTCATTGATTTCTAATTTTCAGAAATTGTTAGGGCCTTTCTTGTAATTTTCCCAGTCCTCAAAACATTAGTTCGACATTCAAAAATCTCTATTTTCTTCATAAACACCGCAATGCAATATTAAACACAATGTAATATCAAAAGTCTAAGAATCATTTATATGAATAATTAATAAATTATGACCATTTTGCCCCTAATTTCACTTAATTCAATACAAATATCCATAACTCAAATTAATGCTTAATCATGCAATAACGTCCAAGAAAATGAATTAAAAATCCCAATTTAATTATGAAAAATCATATAAAAATATGGTTTGATCGACTTGAAGTGCGCAGTAATAGAAGATTAATGCATGTGTAACTGAACATGATATTTTTTTAATACTCCGGTGATAAATATAAAACCTAGTTGACCTTTTTTTAGAGAGATTAAGAAAGTTAAATAAGTTACTTAATCGTGTCATATATTGTGTATGATTAAATTATATATCAATTTATAAGCTAGGCAAATTAGTTTACAGAAAAAAAAAATGACAAATTTAAATACTTTAAAGTAATTTATTTAACTTCTTTGAACCCTCTAAAAAGTTAACTAAATCTTATATTTAGGACAGGATAATAATTTTTTTGGTTTAATAGACATTATTGCAAGGGGTTGAGAGGAAGAAAGTGACAATATGTATTCAATCACAGGGCCCGCCATTTTATGATTCAGCAGACCAAAATGCAATTATGGTTCTTAATTCCAACATTTAATATGCAGTGTTCCTCAATATCTGAGGCAAGGTTGTCAAACTCACGAGTTTAAATAAACTCGTGACAGTGATGTAAACTCGTATCGTGAACTCGAATCGTAAACTCGCAAGAGTTTACTTTCACTATTAAATATGTATTAACAATGTAAAATAAATAACTAAAATATAAAAAAATGACAATAATTTGATTTAAAAATATTTTAAATCCAAATAATTGAAATTAAACCCATTAACATTCAAAATTTACCATATTTAATAAAGAAATTTCTATAAAACTTATATATAAAGCCGTTGAGCACGATTAAATAAAAAAAGTTAATACAAGTTTAAATGTGAATTAACACGGTTTTGTAAGTTAGAAACGTAAAAACGATATATAAATTCGTGAGTTTAACCGAGTTTACAACAGTCAAGAGTTTACTAGTGACTCGACTCGATTTGGTAAGCTAGAGACTTAAAGATGGTAAACTCAGAGAGTCAACTCGCGAGTTTGACAATCATGATCTGAGGCTTCTACCTCTCTACAATTAACCGTTTTCCACTATTATAATTAAAAGGGTTAGTACTTATCGTTAGATCTATACAATTTAAAATCTTGGCTTTTGGTCCTTTTAGTTTCATAAGGACTTAGTCTAACTCTAATAGATGTAGACAAAAACTAAAACTTGTTAAAAGAACATAGATTTGACTAATTTTGGTTTTGGTCCCTATATTGTTAACGAGTTTTGGTTTTGATTTTTATAATTGACAGCGTTAGCTCAAACTAAGTCAAGATGAAATTATAGGGATTTAAAACTATAAGGACTAAAACTGAAATTTGATCAAACTGTAAAGACCAATAATAATATTAACCCTAATTAAAATTTTAAGTATCACATACATCAATGATTGCGATGTTCTACTAGCAGTTAATTATCTGGAAATTATATTTATATTTGTCCATCTGATAATAATATTCTATTTTATGTGAACTTTCAAAATTTAAATAGTGTGTGTGCAACACATTCATACTATACTTATTTTAATTTATATCCAATAATTTCGGTGAGCTGTGTTAATTAAGAGTCACCAACTCACCATGGTTGGTGCATATCTTCCGATTTATTTCACTCAACCTCACCGAAAAGAATAGTGCTACTAATTTAATAACTGCTCACATATATATAGTCACTTGGATATATGCATGGATCTAGTTTTAATTTGCATGTACTTGGACAAGTATGACGCTGAATATATCCTTTAATATATATATATCATGATTATGCACTTTAATATATGAGCAAGCTAGCACAAATAATTTTTCCAGGAATATATAGTTGACAACCCTTTTCTAATTAAATAAAAATGTACCCACATTTTTGTTTGATAACACCTCACTATCAATCATCCAATATATATATATATGTGGAGACCCATATATATCTGTGTGTGTGTCATGCAATGGTATTTACACATGTACGATAAACCTCGTTTGCCATCGGCTGAGGCGTGCGCACAACGTTTGGAACTGAAGGTTTGACCACTTGATCATGAATATATTCATGAAACTTATTTTCTTCATCATACAAGGCACTAGTTGATTACTAACAAAAATAAACACATTTACCTCGTTTGCCTTGCTGAGGCTAAGTTGGTTCTATCCCATACTATTTCCTCTTCCACTATTCTGCATCAACAATCAGGAAAACCCCGCAATCGTGTATCTTGAATTGTTGTGAGAGTTCGGATTTTGTTATGGGTCCCACGCTCTTTTTAATATGCATATGTATCGGTGTTAGGTTATATTCAAAAGGTACTCATATTTTTGCTCTCACTTTAAATGTTTAAGAGTACTTTATATATCCAAAAGTATATGGTGATGGACGCATTTTTTATCAATATTTATGGGTATTCTTGCACTTTAACCCTTTTCGAAAATACGAGAAAAATACAGAAGAAATAATGTATAAAACCACACATTATCAATAAGCAGTACTGAGATAGATCTTCACAACATTCTCACTTAAGATTTGCAGCACTCCACTGTGTCTAGGACCTACACACTTTGGTGTCTTGTATTGACCTGCAGCAGCTCCCAATCCTAGGATGTGGTCTAGAATCTTCTGGAATGTTCCCTTCCTGAGAACCCGGAGTTCTAGGGGCCCAATGCCATTAATTTTCCGAAAGGTAATGTAACCTGCATCCATGAAAGACTTGTCTAAACAATTGCAGCATTTACTAAGTAATTCATCACTTGCTTCCCCATTGATCTCCCAGAAGATGACATAGTGACCTGGCTCACTTGATACATCAGCGAGGCTTGTGTAGTCAACTACTTCTAATTTGTCTCCTGCTATTAGCTTGGCTGCTGCTTCTACAGCTACCTGCAGATCGATCTCTGTGGTCATGTCTTTGTTAATATTAAGTAGAAGGCCACTCCGACGAACAAACTTGAGCTCCGGGGTTGAGTTATGGAACCCCATGACCTTCACCACATCCCCCAACCTATACCGATACAGACCTGTAAATTGTATCAGAAACTGTAAGAATAATGAACAAATACCCAACAAATGAATAAGATGAATCTACCTGCTGCATTAGTGATCACAATCTCATACTCTTTACCAATCTTCACTTGAGTCAGGCCCACTGGTTGAGGATCCACATAGGGGAGAGTAGGCCCTCCAATATTGTTTTGTTGTGATGGCTCACTGAGAGGGATGAATTCAAAGTAACCAAGATGAGGAAACACAACATAAGTGGCCAATTCAGGGGGTCTATTTGGATTCACATTTGCAGCGATATATCCTTCAGAAGCTCCATACTCACTAGTCAACAGAGGCAGGTGCCCAGCATAATGCTTCAACTTAGTCACATAATGCTCCATTGAGCCAGTCATGATCCCATGAATGTACTTTGTATTGGGGAAAAGCTCTGGTATTAGCCCATACCAGTTGTTCAGGCCCATACATTTCTTTTCAATCAGGTTAGCTAATTCCTGGTTTGGTTTGAGAAGTTTAGACATGGCCGTTCTAATGGACGGAATAGTGACTCTGCTCGTGAGGACCCCTTCACGGATATCAGTGCACAGCTCTTGCCATACTTGTTCAAAGGTTCTAAACGAATGAACAATGCTGTATGCAAATGGAGAAGACACCTCCTGAACTTCCTCATGGAAAATTAATCCACACAATAGATGACAGTACAACGATTGATGAAAATCAGGACCGGATATTACTTCAATTGGGCTGCAAAAGTTTTTTTTTCCAATCGCACTTTTGGTCTTTTCATGTCGGATCACATTTGTTGAAAAAGTTCCAGCCATATGACCCCCTTTGGTTTTGAAATGCTTGCTACCATATAGAAAACTCAAAGTTTTCCCATTTTTTATAGGGAACTCTCTGCATTATAGGATTGGGTTAGTTACAAATTCATTAACAAATGAAGCTCAGGAGGGAAGATAAACTTAGAATATACCTGTTCCTATAGGCGGTAGAGGTCTGACGGGTCCGCAAAAATGTTTCACATAATTCGTCATTAAATGGTATAAACTTGGGCTTCCCCCCAGTAGTTCCAGAGCTGCAAGAACTTGCCTCTGTAAGATTCAACTCAACTTGTAGCAGTAGAAATAGGAAATATATATTTTCTACTCCTTAATATAAGATTTAGTTGATTTTTTTTTGATAGATTAAGAAAATTAAATAAATTACATAATCTGTTATGTATATGGTTAGATTATATATCAATTTATAGATCGGACTAGCTAATTAGTTTATAAGAAAATGATTAATATAAATACTTTAAAGTAAGTTATTTGACTTCTTTAATATCTTCAAAAAAATCAACCGGTTGTTTTAATTTAGACTGGAGGTAGTATGAGCAAAGATGAAACAAAAGCTAGACCTTAAAGATCTTGTTGTGATTGGCTTTCCTGTGAGAATGGAAGATGCTTCGCCATCCATGATTCTCAAGATATAAGGCTCCAGTTCCTCGTGGGTAACAAGCGGGACAATGGCCTTGAAACTCTCAGGATCGGTTCTTCCATTAAGACCCAGATTCTGCAAATACTCAGCTGAAGCGTTGTCTTCTAAGATCCTTCCAAGTGTCTCCCTCTGAACCCTTTCAGCATCCTTTGTTAGTGCCTCAAACTCATCAATCACTCTTTCCATGTTCAATTCAGAATGAGAAAAAGGAAGGGAACTTTTGAAGAGGCAATGAATAGAAAGAATGGGTATGTGAGGAGAGGAGAGAAGGAAGCATGTGATTATATAGGCGTTACAAACTTAGTCTATTTGCCCTCGGATTTGACTTGAAATTGATTAGTTGCGTTGTGTAATGCGAGCCCATTTTTTAATCTCAATTTGACTTCAAATTAATTACTTGCCAATCTAAATTATAGCGACAGCAACAATAATTGATCAGTACTATAACAAACTTGCTTGGCCATCACCCCTCTTTGTCATAATACATGCAAGAGGCATGTGTGTGTGAATGTCTCTATGTGACCGCGTAATTGAATTGCATTAATTGAATATTAATGCATGTAACTGAACATGATGGTTTTTAAATTATTTTTTAGTTTAATATAGGGATTGCAGGGCAACAAGGCAAGCCATTCATGACTCATCAGACCACAATGCAATTAGCTAGAAGATTAAATCAAAACTGATAAATAATGTGGCTTACACTATATAAAAAAAGGTATATTAGAAAGGGTTATTTTGTTGAAATTATTGCGGTTATAACCCTTATGAAGGTTATACTTAACAGTTCGACCAACCAAGTGTTTTAGAGAGTTTTGAGAATTTGGATTTGCAATATATAGTTCAGCATTTTCCAAAATATGAGAAAAATACAGAAGAAATAAAGTATTGCCCCTAGTCTTTAATATAAGAATTAGTTTGTAATGCAATATGTACTACAAATTAGATCTTACTCCCTCCGGTGCTAATTATAGGACATATTTAACCGGAGAGATTAATGAGAGGAGTTAAATTAGTTAATTTTACTCATTTTTCTAAAATACTCTTATTTAATTTCAAAATGACATAAGTAAAAGTGAATCAACTGCCCTGCCACATCCCTAACCTAGAATTTTTCTTTCCACACGCTTTCTAATTGAAATAATTGTCTTGCTATATATATACATGTGTGTGTGTGCGCGCATATATTTACAGTACACACATACATATGCACACACACACACACACATATATATTTATATGGATATATATATATATATATATATATATATATGTGTGTGTGTGTGTGTGTGTGTGTGTTTACATATGTACATATGTGTGTGTCTATATATATATATATATATTGGCAAATTAACATCAGCTGATCGATAAATAAATTAAAATCCAACAATTTAAAAGTTTCACTGACTGGAAGAGTCTACGCACCCACATACATATACTCACTAAAAAAAGCAAACACACTTGAGAGAATAAAATATGGGTATTTTAAAAAGAAATTAAAATTTTGTCCTATAATTAGGACCAAAACCAACTCTTAAATGTTGTCATATAATTAAGACCGAAGGGAGTATATTAAAGACCAGAGGTAATATAAAACTGCATAATATATGAATAAGTGAAGTTATAGGAAATAGAAATGTATAAATAACTATAAGTTTATTATTCCTCCTGTGTGATGCACTAGATATCTTTAGTAATTAAAGTATAGAATTAAATAATAATTTATTTTGTTTTAGAAGTATTTATCCGATCGTTATCAAAATTATAATTGACAACTCATTTTATTTCACAATCTTTCATGTGGTGCAACTAAAAATATGGATGACAACTTAGCTTTCACATGCAAGCTTAAGGATGATAATGAGAAGAGGGCTTTAATTAAATTTGTTGGGTGTCAACAAGATCTTTATATCACCCAAAAGAATAATCTACGAACTGCTCACACAATCTCACATGGATATGGATCTAGTTTCGCGTTTATATATTTGATCATATTTGAACTAGGATCACGATGACTATATTCATGATAATATTTGATCATGAATAGATCTTTGACCACCCTTTTTAAATAAAACTGTACCCATGTTGTTTCAATACTAATAAATGCGCCCACGTTGTTTCAATAATAAAACTGTACCCATGTTGTTTCATTAATTAATACTAAATGCGCCCCCACTGTGTGTGTGTGTGTGTTGTTTCAATAATACTAATTGTGCCCATGTTGTTTCAATAATACTAAATTCGCCCCCTGTGTCTTGCACATATCTGATTGATCTAGAATTATCGGCCACATAATGCATAAATCAACAAAACTTGAAGGTCAACGTACCCACTCATAAATTTTGAAATGGTCTTTAATTTATATAACATGTATGAAAATACCTCGTTTGCAAGCTATGAGGCGTGTGAATAACATTTGGAACTGTAGGTTAGACCACTTGATCTCATGAAACTTAGTTTCTCCATTATACAACGCACTAATTAATGGCTTTTTTTTACCAATACCTTGTACACAGTTAAAAAAAAAAAAAATCAAATATTATATGGTGGGAATTATTTCCCAAAAGATCGTACACTCAAGTTTGTTCTCTTTAAAAAAGATTTTTTTTAAATGTCCTCATTTATGTAGGAGAGAGAATATGTTATATTGAGTGCCTTAGTTAAATATGGGAATTAAAAACAACAATGGTATGAGTACTTTTTGTAATCAAATGAGGACAAAATGAGTTTACAAAAACCAAGAAAAAAAATTGAGATAGCTCCTAAGTCTATCTTATAAAAAGAAACATGGCATATCCAATGATTCTATCTCTTAAAAGGAACAAGGGAAGTATTAAATAAGGACAAATTAAAAAAAGTCAATCAATTTAAGGCATATTAAATGTCTTAATTTATACTATGTGAGATTTGATTAAATTGAACTTATAATAAAGACTAGAGTGATACAACTATAGTTCTATTTATAAGTTCAAATTAACTAACTCTCACATAACAATGAGAGTTAGTTAACTCATTAGTTATGGGTTAAATTTTTAATTTTGTCTTTATTTATTATTGTTTTCAAAAATTAACATGAATAAGTTATTTTTGTTTATCACAATTAGTAAGGGTTAAAAAGTATTAAAAAAAAAAACACACATTAATTACTTTGAAACTGAACTTATAATAAGGACATAATTTTTTGATCAAAACAAACTTGTAAATAGGACCATAGTTGTATATATATACTCCATTCCTTTTTATAAGAAACTTTTTTCTTGATTGTGCAACATAAACTGACGGTTAAAATTAATTAAAAACAATAAATGTATGAAAAATGTCTGGTCTTTTTCAAATATGCCTTTATTTATGAAAAAAGCATTGGAGAACAAATGAGTAAAAATTATGAGAAAATGAGTATGAAATAAAAAAAAAAGAGTAATAAATAATTAATTGAATGAAAGAGAATTAGTGGCTCATTAATATAAAAATATGTATTTAATAGGCATAGAAAAAGAAAAAGCAATTTAAATTTTGAGACAAAAAAAAAAGTTATTTATATTAACGACCAGATCTAAAAAAGAAAAAATTGCTTATAAATAAAAGCGCAGGGAGGGGGAGTATATGCAAGATGCAAGTGTTCTGGGTGACTGTCTCTCTATGACCATGTAATTAAATTGCAGTAATTGGAGATTAATGCATGTAAGTATGTAACTGAACATGGTATTTTAAAATAATTTTTGGGTTTAATAGAGATTGCAAGGGGTTGACAAGAAAGTGACAAACATGGTCAACACAGGGCCCGCCATTCATGACTCCGGAGACCAAAATGCAATTATGTTTTTTAATAATAAGTTGTTGTCATTGTTTTGACTTTACGCCTAATAAACCATTTCATATAAAATATATTTTCATAAACTTCGTCTAAATCATGAGATAATAAGAAGCTGTCATTGTTTTGACTGTAATTTTTTTCTGATAAGTTGGTTCTATCCCTTACTTTTTGTCTTCCACTCTCTGCAGCAACAATTTGGAAAACCCAGGAATCAAGTGTATTATTGTGACTTGTGTACTGCGCAATTAAATATTGTGTTTCCCTCCTCCAGTATATAATCATACAAGTCATCATTAGAATGCTTTTATCAAATTTCATATGATAACATGGAATGTTATTATCTCTTTCTGAAAACGCACGACTATTGCTGGAGTTCAAGTATTATTAGATTTTCTGTATCTTGGTATCGAAATATTTTGTTTAAATACCATTAGATTTATTAACTCCAAATTAAACCAAAAAGCATTTCAAGTTTCAACCAACACAGAATTTGTCAAGTAGTGTAAGACCTCGCATTTCGCTAGATCCTTCTGGATTTTGAGTTCAAAATTTCAAATAGATACTATATAATAATATTAAAAAAATAACTTTTCAAACTGCTATATTTTCGACAGTGATTTCATCAGTAAGCAGTACTGAGATAGCTCTGCACCACATTCTCACTCAAGCTTTGCGACACTTGGCTATGCGTAGGACCTACACACCTTGGTATTTTGTACTGATTGCCAGCAGCTCCTAATGCTAGCTGTCGGTTTTGCGAGAGATAGTGTAGCCAGGATTGACAAAAGAATTTTCCACGCAGTTGCAGCATTCAGTGGGTAGTTCTTCACTTGCTTCCCCATTGATCTCCCAAAAGATCTCATAATGACCTGGCTCACTAGACACGTCAGCATGGCTTGTATAGTCAACTACTTCTAATTTTTCTCCATCCAATAATTTCGTTACGTTGCTGCCTCTACCGCTATCTGCAGATCTTTCTCAGTGGTCTTGTCAACGTTAATGGAAAGTAGAACGTTGCTTCGACGAACAAACTTGAGCTCTGGGGTTGACAATCCCATGACCTTGACCACATCCCCCAGCCTGTACCGATATAGACCTGTAAATTGTATCAGAAACTGTAAGAATAACGAACAAATACTCAACAAATGAAAAAGATGAAGTACCTGCTGGATTGGTGGTCACAATCTCATATTCTTCACCAACCTTCACCTCAGTCAGGCCTACCGGCTGAGGAACAACACAGGGGAAAGTAGACCCTCCATTGTTTTGTTGTGACTCACTGAGAGCGATGAAGTCATATTAACCAAGATGAGGAAGCACAGTGCAAATGGCCAATTCAGGGGTAGCTTTGGATTCACATTTGTTTCAGATGCCCCATGTGGAGTCAGTTGTCAGCAAAGGCAACTCCCCAGCATAATGCTTCAACTTATTCACATAATGCTCCATTCAGCTAGTCATAATCCCATCAATGTACTTAGTATTGGGGAAAAGCTCTGGTATTAGCCCATACCAGTCGTCCACCAACCCCTTACATTTCTTTTCAATCAGGTTAGCTAACTTTGGATTTGGTTTGAGAAGTTTTTACTCTGCTGGTGAGGAACCCTTCTCGGATATCTGAGCCCAGCTCTTGCTATACTTGTTCAAAGGTTCTAAATGCTTGGACAATGTTGTGTGCAAATAACAAAAGACACAAGCTGAACTTGCTCACTGAAAATTAAGCCACACAACAGATGGCAATGCAACGGTTGTTGAAAATCAGGACCGAATATTACTTCACCCGGGCTGCACAGTTCAATTTGTTTCATTGTGCTTTTGGTCTTTTCATGTCGAATCACATTTGTTGAAAAGGTTCCAGCCGAGAGACCCCCTTTTGTTTTGAACTGCTTGCTGCTCTACATAAAGCTCAAGGCTTTCCCCTTTTTTAATAGGAAACTCTCTGCATCATATGATTCTATTTATTTACAAATTCCTTAACAAATGAAGCCCAGGAGGGAAAATCAATTTAGAATATATACCTGTTCCTAAAGGCAAAAGAAGTCAGACCCATATGCATAGCGGTCTCAAGTAGTTCGTCATTCCATGGTACAAACCTGGGCTTCCCCCCAGTACTTCCAGAGCTGCAAGAACATGTCTCTGTAAGATTCAACGCTCAACTAGTAGCTGCTGAAATGGGATACTCTCGTCTACATAGGACGCTTTTAGACCAATAGGTTGGTCTATAATATAAATCAGTTCTAAGATAATAATACTCATTTTTCAATTATGTGCATGTAATTAATGCTCATTTTTTATTTTGCCCAATAATTAAATTTCCAAACACATTTTTCAATAATGGTAAAAATGAAAAATAATAATAATTTATGACATATTTATATATATAGTCCTTCCAGTTAAGGTTGTCAAACTCACGAGTTTAAGCAAACTCGTGACAGTGACATAAACTCGTATCATAAACTCGAATCGTAAATTCATAAGAGTTTATTTTTATCATAAAATATGTATTAACCGTGTATAATTAAATAATTAAAATATAAAAAATAACAATAATTTGATTTATATATATTTTAAATCCAAATAATTGAAATTAAATATATCAACATTTATAATTTATTATATTTAATAAAGAAATTTATATAAAATTCATATGTAAAGCCGTTGAGGATGACAAAATTGAAAAAATTAACACAATTTCGTAAGCTAGAAACGTAAAAACGGTAAATTCGGTATGTAAACTCGTGAGTTTAACTGAGTTTACAGCTGACACGAGTTTATTAGAGACTCGACTCAATTTAGTAAGGTAGAAACGTAAAAACAGTAAACTCGGAGAGTCAACTCGCGAGTTTGACAACAATGTTCCAGTCCATAATATAAAGCACTTTAACAAATTCATGGGAAACAAGAAGTGACAGTTAATTAACTCATTAAATATGTTACAAATTGAACATTTTCCCCACTTTTACCCTTGTTGGAAAATGTGAATTTGAAAATTTAATGATTGGACAAAATTGAAAATGATCATTAATTATAGGGGTAAAACTGAATAATGAGCATTAATTATCTTACAAGTTACTTAATTATTCTTTTAGAAACGCTATATTTTCTGGACCGGAGAGAGTATATTAATTATAAGCAAGATGAAACAAAAATCCAGACCTTAAAGACACTGTTGTGATTGGCTTTCCTGTGAGAATGGAAGATACACCGCCATCCATCATTCTCTTTATGCAAGGCTCAATTTCCTTGTGAGTAACAAGTGGGTTCTTCCATTAAGACCCAGATTCTGCAAATACTCAGCTGACGCATTATCTTATAATATAAGATCTTTCTGAGTGTCTCCCTCTGAACCCATTCAGCATCCTTTGTTAGATCCCCAAACTCATCAATCACTCTTTCCATGCTCAATTCTTCCACCTGGTCCATGTTCAGAAATAAAAGAAAAGAATAAGCGCTGTGACTTGGTCATATAGACAACAAACCAAACAATTGGCGTGCTTGTTTTTCACAGGCTCATCTGTAGATATGATGAGTCCAAATTGAAAAGAAAAATGAGATGCAGAAATAGTTAACTGAGATTAGGGAGTTAATTAAAAAAAAAGAAGCCAATGTATATTATAAACGTCCATTGCGTCAGAAAGAAAAACAAATGAATACTCATTTAAATTTATCATAAAATTTAACAATTTTCCAACTCTACCCTTATTTAATATACATAATACTCCATCTGGTCCTTTTTATAAGAAACAATTATCTAAATTCTGCAGTTCAAAATGTTAGTTAAAAGTAATAAATGTTTACCTTGTATACCTTACTTTTTTATTATACGCTTGTTTAGAAAGAGTACACATAAGAGATTGGATGAAAATTTATTGCGAGAGATAATGAGTTATATATATTTAATGAGCGTAAAAATAGGAAGACTTTAAAATTTCAAAAAATTATATAGGATTTGCTCCTTATTAAGGACCACCCCTAGGAGAGAAAATATTCCTTATAAAAAGAACTAGATGGAGTATGAAATGAAAACAAAACCAACACAATAATAAGTGAAGGATTAAATTGTACATTCACCTGAAAATTTTAACGAGATGCTTTATAAATACGACGCCAAAAAAAAAAAAAAAAAAAAAAAATCTCCCCGCTCTATGAATAAGATTAGAGGAGTATTCCTTGTGTGTTTCAAGTATCAGAGACAAAAAAAAAAAAAAATGGAGATTTTTCAGCACAGAAGAGAGGGAGATGGAGGGGGGGAGTGAGAGAGAGAACGAGAAAAAGGAAGGGACCTTTTGAAAGAGGCAATGAACAGAAAGAATGGGTATGTGAGGAGAGGAGAGGCCGAAGCATATGATTATATAGGCGTTACAAACTTGGTGTATTTGCCCTCAAGATTGGCCTCAAACTACTTTGTTGGATTTTGTGATGCGTACGTGCTCGATCATTTTTTAATCTATAATTGACCTCAAATTAATTACATTAACTAGCGCCATCCCCAAAGCTTAATTAATTACTTGCCAAACCTTTTTTTTTTTTTCGCCAGCAAAGAGATTGTCCATACAAACACTGAACCAAATAGCACCAAAACCATACCAAAGCAAACAAAAATAAAGCATAAAAAGTTTCCTAATAAAAACTTGGGTAAGTTTGGTTTGAGGGAAGGGGAGGGGAGAGGAAAAAAAAAATGAGGGGAGGAGAAAATTGTACCAAAATTCAGTGTAGTGGGGCCCACAAAATTTTTCTCTCCATCGCATTTTTTCTCTCCCCTTCCCTCAAACCAATAGTTATCCATTATCAAAAACCAATCTTCCTAAATCCCCATCGAGAAGCTTCTACAAACAAGTTGGAGGTCTTCACACCAAGTCACCAAGACACGACCCCTCTAATGAAGCTTGGGCAACCTAGTCAGCCAACAAATTCACTTCCCTAAAAATCCACATACAAAATGGATGCCTAATAAATTTCCTTGTAGAAAGGATATTTTAAAGAATGATGTCACATCTCCAGTCCAGAGAACCATGATCCTTATTTAAGCAGGTAGCTAAAGTGAGATTACCACCTTCAAATGTAACATCTTCTACATAGTTTTGGAAAGCATACTGCACAGCATTAAACATTGCAGCACATTCACCCATATACGTTGAGGATACCTGAACAATCTCAATATATCCATCCAACAACCACCCATTACTATCTCTGACCACAAAAGTTACAATAGCCGAGCCAGTATCCTTGTTAAAAGCACAATCAGAATTAATCTTCAAAGCATTACCTTTTGGAGCACACCTATTTAAAAGTACAATCAGAATTACTTGCCCAACTAAATTATAGTGCCTGCAACAATAATTAATCAGTATTGAATCTAACTTACTAGGTCATCACCCCACTTTATTCTTTGGGATTATCTCAATATGTTAATGTAGTACTAGTACCTACTTGGCTACTTGGGTAGTGTAATGCGTGCTCTTTTTCTTTTAATCTCAGTTTGACTTCAAATTAATTACACTAATTAATTAACTTGCGTTGGCAACAATAATAAATTACCTGCCAAACTAAATTACATTGTCAGCAACACTATCCAATCAATACTAAATCTAATTAACTTGCTACAACTTGGGGTGAAAGATTAATACTCCTTCTAGTCTTTATTACTCAATTCCAAGGTTATTAAAACTGGACCGGTCATTGAACCGGTCAGCCTACTAGGTCAAAGGTCAGTAGGTTAGACCGGAGTTAAACCGAGACTAAATCGGCGGTGGGAAAATTAAAATTTCATATTATAATATGAAATTATAAAAAAATAAAAAATTGATTTTATATTGCCCATAAGATAATAGTTTGGGAAGCGGGCATGTGATATGACTTATCACCGAGTTCTAGACTTTAGACTTCATCGTAAGACGAGAAACAGTGGGACATCGGTGAAAGAGGACTATACTCTATAGTAATTCCATCTTTTTTGTTTGGAAAAAAAAAACACTCATAGCTAGATCAAATGGGTGAAATATTTGAGAGGAAGGACCAATTGCAGAGTTAACTTTCAAGATGTATCAGTTCATTCCTAAAGATCTCTCAAAACTCGATTTTCAGTCCAAACTCATCGTTCTTCCGTCCATGCTCGCGCGTCGTTCGATCCGTCCCGATCTTGCCAACGATCGCTCTTCTTCCTCACCCTATAGTTTCTTTGAGATCTTGCCACTGATCCGTCCAGAGCTCTCGCCACAAGAAGATTCTGGCACCGACTCTCTGTGTTTCTTGCCTTCGATTATCTGGCCGATGCTTTCGTCACTGATGTTTCCCTCTCTCTCTCTCTCTCTCTCTCTCCTCCTTCTCCTTCTATTTCTCGCAAGTTTCAAGCGATTCTTAAAAACAAAACAAAAAAAAAAAAACCCCCAACGAGCTGTGACCCCGGTTTCTGTGATTTTTCGGACCGGCTTCACGGCCAGTTTCCGATCTAAACCGGCCGGCCTGTTTCGGGTTTGATAACCATGCTCAATTTGTTTTATTTTATAAGAAACAATCGCAATATATGCCTCATTCCTATTTATAAGAAATATTTAGAGAATGTTTTGATTTTTATCTTTTACTTTCTAATGTTGCCCCGATTTAATTACCCATATTTCTCACATACTCTCTCCATCACACATTCTCCCTCTTATATACACAATCATCTTTATTATTCCTAAAATATTTATTTTCTTATTTTCTTTCTTCTACATTCTTTTTTAATTATTATAATAATTTCCTTATTTTTCTCTTATTCCCTATGTTCTCATAAATAAGGAAGGGTATTTTTGTAAAAAATATTTCAATTTTTACATATATATATATATATATATATATATATATATATATATATATATATATATATATATATATATATATATATATATATTGTCCTTAATCACTACTTTGATCTACATTATTTAGTTAAATGTTACTTATAAAAGGTACGAGGGGAGTATAAGGCACCAAACAACAGTTCTTACAAACCAATAAAAATAGTTAAAAGCATTAAATTTTTTCTTAAAGTTTAAGTGATTTTTAATATTATTCTTACTAATTATACTAAACTCTAATATCATACTCCCTCTACGGCCCACAATATAAGTCGCTTAGAGAGCAATTAATGTTTTTTTGGGTCAAATTTTCCCACTCTTTGTATTTCTCTCTCTCCTTTAAAACCTCATTTAACATGAATAAAGTTGTAATTTTTCTTCAATTTAGGAAAATTTTAATCAGTTAACTATATATTGGGGGGGGGGAATTTTGTAAATATATTGGGGAAATTTTTTTCCCCAATATATGCATGCAGTTTCCTCAATATATGAATCTTTGACCTCTCTACTAATTAACCGTTTTACATTGTTACCACTTTAATCTTATTTATAAGTACAAATTACATAATTCTCACATACTAAACAAAGTTACTATTAGTTAATTCAATAAATATAAACTAAATTCATAATTTTTTTTTTCTAATTTTGCCATCATTTATGAATGATGAGTATTTTTCATCTCTTTACCTTTAATTGGGGCAAAATTATAACATTCTCATTTATTACTCTGAAAGTGAACTTATAATAAAAACCAAATTTTTTTCTCAAACTGAACTTATAAATTAAACCAAAGTGGTATATCTGGTATATAATTAAAATTATAAGAGGCAAAATTAATGCTGGTATAAATCTCTTCATAATTCAATGCTTCGGATTAGCTTTTTTTTTTTTTAACTCACAATTATGGCACTAGTGCAAAAAAAGGCTTTAAGACCGCCTCATTTAGACCGGAGTATTGACGCACCGTCTTAAAAGTATGACCGGTGGCAGTTTTGTAAATATCAAGAACTTTTTGGACCGAATTATAGATGATCCGGTCTTAAAAGTATGACCGTGCGATTTGTAAATATAAAGAACACTTTTAAGAACGGATTAAAAAGGATCCGGTCTTAAAAGTATGACCGGTGGCAATTTTTGTAAATATAAAGAACACTTTTAAGACCGGATTAAAAAGGATCCGGTCTTAAAAGTATGACCGATGGTAATTTTGTAAATATAAAGAACACTTTTAAGACCAGATTAAAAAGGATCCGGTCTTAAAAGTATGACCGGTGACAATTTTGTAAATATAAATAACACTTTTAAGGACGGATTAAAAAGGATCCGGTCTTAAAAGTATGACCGGTGACAATTTTGTAAATATAAAGAGAACTATTTAGACCGAATGTTAAAAAGAACTAGTCTAAATTTTTTTTTAAAAAAAATATATTACTTTTAAGACCGGATGTTTTAGATGTCCTATTCTTAAAAGTTAAAAATAAAAAAATAAATAAAATGTCTATTTTTTTTAAGACCGAGATGTTACAAAGAACCGTCTAAAAGTTTAACTTTTAAGACTTCAATTTGATAACAACCGGTCTTAAAGATTTTCATTAGGCGCGGCAAACGAAAATTGAATTTTCATTATTCCTTTTCTAGTTCCCTCCACTTCCCATTGATTTCTCCGCTCTCTTCTCATTTTCATTTCCCCACCCCGCGCATTCACAGTGGCTACCATAACCTCAGATTTTGGAGATCTGTGGCTCAACAACAATCCGAGAATGATTCGTGCGGTTGAGTTCGTGTTCGTTGCGTTTCTGTTTCCGTAGCTCAACAACAAAATATATATATATATATATATATATATATATATATATATATATATATATATTGTTGTTGAGATATATCTCAACAAATTGTTGTTGAGATATATATAATATATATATCTCAACAATCCGAGATTCTCGGATTGTTGAGATATATATATTATATATATCTCAACAGAGAGATATATATATATATATATATATATATCTCAACAACAATATATATATATTTATATATTTATATTGTTGTTAAGCCACGAAACAAACGCAATGGTAGTAAATCATTGACGTAGATTTTGGCTTAAGTTTGAAATTAAATATCAATTTCTTATTTCTTTGTTTTATTGCTCATCTCCTCATTCTCGCCGACGACAAAGCTCCAAACTTGATTTCCATGGGGAACGAGTTTCGATCTGCAACTTCGCCTCTCTTGAGGTAAACCTATTATGTCCGTTTTGCTTATTTCTCGTTCTCGATCGATTGTTTTTGTTTGTTGTTTTTTTTTTGAATATATTGAGATGTGCACACACAAAAATGACAGATAGATAAGCGAACGGAGGAGTAGAAGAAGATAGATGAATGGCTTCCCATAACTTCTTCGAGGAACGCAAAATGGTATTACTCTTCTCCTGACCTCCCTCTCTCGTCCTTGTATCGTTTTTTTTTTTTTTTTTGCTTCCACCCAAAATTTTCTTTGTTCCTTCTTCTTCGTCTACCTCTTCTCGAGTTCTCTCTAAGGCAGCTTAGGTACTTTCCTCTCTGAATCTATTTGTTTTAGTTCCTCTGGTGAAAGATCTGGAAACAGGGTTCTCTCTGAAGTGGCGGCTCAGGCGTCTACAATCTCACCTTTTTTTTTCGTAGAAAGGAATTTTTAAGACCGGACTTGAAAATATATACGGTCTTAAAAGTTCATTCTTTTTTTTAAAAAAAAATGGACTTTTAAGACCGGATGTTTAAAAAGTCCGGTCTTAAAAGTGTTGTTTTAAGACCGGACGCGCATCCAGTCTTAAAAGTAACAAACTTTTAAGACCGCCTGGAACAAGACCGGTCACGATCCGGTCTTACGATACCTCTTTCGTCCGGTTTTAAAAGTCTTTTTTCCACCCGTGTGGGGTTCTTTCTTTTAGAAGTGACACTTTGGAAATGTTAAGTATCAACAAGCAGTTCTCAAATCTTATCGGTTCTGAAGTTGCCATCCGGAATGTTGTCTGGCTGGACATTTTTCCATGTAGAAGGTTTTCTCAAGTCTCTTCGAGTTTAGCACAAAATCCCCTTTTCTTTTGTCTTATTGAATTGAATTCTTATTTTGTTTCTTTCTCTTCTTTGTAGAACTAACATTTTAGTTTTAATATAACATTTTGTCTTATTATAATAAAATGGTAAATGTTTGTATATCAAGGTTAAATATTATTTTTACCCCTAAGTATACGCTGAGGACTAATTTTACTCTGGAAGTTTCTTTATGAGCAATGTTGCCCCGGAAGTATAAAAACGTAGCAATGTTGCCTCTCCGTTAAGGTTCCGTTAATAGCCCTAACGATCAATGTTAGTTGACTCCGTTATGCTGATGTGGATTGTCTATGTGACATCTCGGTCACTTTTTTTTTATGGGTTAAGTAGTAATTTTGCCCCGGAAATACACACCAGGAGCAATGTTGCCTGTAAGTTTATTTTTGGCTCAATGTTGCCTCGAAAGTCTGAAAACATAGCAATGTTGCCCCTCTATTAACAGCCATAACGGTCAAACGTTGGTTACTGTAATGACTGTAAAATTTGAGAATTTTTAAAATCTGCAATAATTAATTAACAATTAATTAATCTAGTATTTTTTTAAAAAAAAAAACATAAAGGACGAAGGAATTGTGATGGTCCTACAATGTGAATAAAATAATTATTTCACTTTTGGTCAATATTTAAGTATTTGTATTATTTAAATTGTTTCAAAAGTAAATGGTGGATTAGTAGAATTTGTGTTTTGCCCATCTTTATTACTTAGATCTAAATCTTCTCTCTTTCATAAAAGGTTATTTATTATTATTATTATTATTATTATTATTTATACTCTGAAATTACCATAAAATGCTCCTTTGAAACTATAATAATAATTGCAAATAGATAAAGGAGACCATTAGGATTCTATATATTCCTCAGCTTTTTCCTTATTGTGGCCGAGAGAAAAGCTGAGAAAAAAAGAGAAGCTTCGGGACCTGAATCTTGAAGTCCCATATTTGTTTCTTTCGAGCAAAAAAAAGTCTCATATTTGTTTCTTGGGTAAAGGTGCATTTTTGCCAACAAACAATTACAGAAAGAGCATCCAAAGATAAATATTAATTAAGGGTATCTTAAATACCAACAAACAATTAAAAATATGAAGATTGGCCTACGAACTTTTAAAAAGGTGGAGTTAGCACAACGCCGTTAGAAAAAAGATAATGTCCGTTATCTAAGGTGCAGATTAATAACGAACTTTTATTCCAAGAGCACCCAAAGACAAAAAATTTTTACTCGGGAGCTTCCAACACAAAATTCTTAATTTCACTAAATTAAATAATTTTTTTTCTCAATTATCATTATTTAAAACTACTTATATAGATATCTATGGACAAAAATTACTCATTTACTAAAATAAATAAAAAATTTAATTAAAAATATAATTATATGATTTAAATAAAACTCAAAGTATTTTATAATTTATTATATATGTTAAACAAAAATAATTTATTTTTATTTTAGAAGAAATTTATGTGAGTTAAAAAATTCATTTAATGTTAAGATTTCAATTTCTTGTCCCATCCTCCCTTGTTGCCAGTGGTTTTGCGTCATCCGTTCGTCTATCATCGCCTTCCTCCTTGTTCGATTTCAATTTCTTGTTCCTTCTTGCTCTGTTTGGCACTCGGATTCTCCATTTTTCTCACTTTGGTTCGTAGTAGGTGTAAGCTTTAGTTTCCCTTAGATTTGTTTCTTCGATTCTTTATTATTTCTTCTTTTCATGGGTTATGGGTGTCTTTGTAATGAATTTTCTTTTCTCCTCCTCCATTATTGACCGGTCTTTGAAGTGAGTGAATTATTATTTTTCCCTTCCTTATTTGCATAGGCGTGCTTCAATTTGTCAATGGGGATAATATATATACATGGATATTAATATATATGTGGGTGCGTGTGTGTACATGTAAGTCGGAAAAGGGGGGGAAAACGAGCAAAGAACTTGTTTAGTTTATTTCTATGTTATGTATGATAGATGTTTGATAAAATGTGAGGATCTAAAGTTAAAATGAACAACTAGATAGGGTTAAAGTGTCATATACTCAATTCTGGATTGAGATAATCTTGAATGCCCATTAGGTGTTTGATGGAATGTCTGAAAGAAAAGAGACTTATTTAAAGGCATGCTCCTAAAGTATCTTAATGGTTGACAAAAATTATATAAGACATTGTTTATGACTGTGATTCAAATATTGTTTAGCAATAAAACTTTAATGGTTTAAGATGATATTTGGGAGTTTATGGTTCTTTGGTTAGCGAATGTAGATGTACCTTCACGACTTAGTTTGGATTGGATTCCTATAAATTGTTCAATAAATTGTGTGGTGTTTGGGAATTAGTTACTATAATGTGTTAATTAATAATTTGAATGTTGATTCATATAAACTGTTGGTTAACGGGTGGAAATTGGTTTGATTACTTGAACTCTTATGTATATGAATTAGAGTTGATAAATAATATCCCTTTTCACTTAATGGAGTGGTAGCTACAAGTTTGGGGAATATTATTGTGGTGGCTAAGTTTTGGGTATTAAATTTAATTCTTGGAGGCATATCTAAGAAAGGAAAAAAAAAATGGAAAATTTGTTCCTCCAAGCTTGAAGTTTAACATTTTGGTAAGGACTGTAAAAAAAACTAAGAAAAAGATTACAATGAATAATTTTGTTGTCTCGAGATGTTGTAGAAACTTCATATAAAGTTATAATTGGATAATGATGTTTTGTTTTGGGACATTAGGGGAGTAGGAATTAATAGATCGGAGCGGCTAAACAGGAGAAGGAGATTTAAGTATGCGTTCCAGGTGAGTGAATAGCGTCCTATTGTAGTTTTTATGAATGACTTTTTACTATTTGCCATAATTTTATGTTAATTACCTGATTTATAAGTATGATTTCACGAATTAAAGTTTATCAGATTTGTTTCATTTTCCTATTATTGATTATTTTATTCATTGCTATTTATTCTTCTCTAATTGCTTCATAGTAAAATTTATGATTATGCACTAAAATGGTAAGGAAACTTTTAAGATATCTTTTAAAAGTTTCATGCTGAAATAGTCTTGCAATTTGAAATATTCTTACGCGAGTTCTTGATATTTGAAAGAATTTTTCTAATAAAAATGGAGTCTAAAGGAAAGTATCTGAGATGATTTTTGTGAACCTTCATGCTGGGGAATTCTATTATGGAGTATTAGATATTAGCTTTTATTATCTTGAAAGAAGAATTTTCATTGTTCTGATAAATTGACCTCAAGCATGCTTGAAAACGTTTTTGAGAGGATCGAATACGAACGCGGTTACTAACAAAGATCTTGTTAGTCCTTGGTGCACCATGGTTAACCTCGAGCTTGCTTGATATTCATGAGATTCGTTCTCACGCTTGTTATTCGTGTGTCTTGTACCTGCTTTTGTTTCGTAGCCTTGTGCTGCGCTTGTTTCGTGGCTTCGTGCTGCGCTTGATTGGTTACTTACCCTCATGGACTGTGTGTCCATGCTTGTTTTCATGGCCTTGAGCTGCGCTTGGTTAGTTACCCTCGTGGACTGTGTGTCCACACTTGTTTCTCGTTCTGTTTAAGTCCTCATTCAGAATGAGTTTTTCATATCAGTTAGTGCTTAACTTCATCGTTGAGTTATTTGTTTATCTAGTATTTTATTATTAATAACCTTTTGTATAATGACACCTACATTATATTTATCATTTCGTACTTTAAAGTTGAAATGAACGGTTATCTGTTTATTATATATTTTCATCCTATCCAGTTATTTCTTTATGTGTTTTGGTTATTTTCATTAATGGGACATTATTCACCGGAAAATATTTTGGTCTCAGATAATGGCTGACCTTGTACTCCTGCTCATCATCAAGGGGCTTATATGTTGAATCAAAGTAAAAGCGTGATCTTGGACTATCCTCGTTTCAATGTAAAATTTAAATTATGTACTTGTATTTTGTAAAGTTTATTCTAGGTGCTCCACGTAAACTATAGTTAGGGTCCTTGCCTTCATTGTATGTTGCATATATGTTAGAATGGAGCGATTATTCTTGTGCAATTGTTGAATATTGTTGAAATGCGAATATTTCTATTATTTAGAATTTACATGAGATCTTATTTGCGGAGACTTTGTTGAAATTTTTACACATAGATATGATTTTTGCTAGGTGAAGTTTGTCAAATAACTATATATTTTGAATTGTAGTATGGTTCATATATGAATAATGAGTTTTGCTTATTAGGGTTTAAGGGGTGTGGGTTTTAACCCATATTCTAGGCCAGTCAAACCCTAACTTTTGGGGTGTGACAATTACCCCACAATGGATTATGCCATTAAGAGTGTCTATAAATCTGCTTCCTTTCCTCCTTTTTTTATTTGCAATTTTCCTTGTTCCGCAGGAAATTTGCCTTTGAGACTTAAAGGTAGAGAACACCTTAGCTGAGCTCCACGTCTGAAATTTTGTGATGAATTCTAAGTGATTTGAATAATTAATTGTATTTGACACTTTTTGTAAGTTTTATTCTCTCGCCATCTCTTTTTACATTGCACCGTAGATTCGTTAGTCATTCGCGTAGATAATTCCGCAGGCGAGTGATTATTGTTTGGAAAAATTTGTTTGAACTGCCTGCGACGTACTCGTTTTATCTTCTGTTCGGACAAATTTGTTCTTAGTTTTTTGTTTGATTTGTTCGAAACATTTTTTCTGGACAAATTCCGCATGCGAGTGATTATTGTTTGATTGGGAAATATTTGCAATGGAGGATGCTATGAGGAAGAAGGAGTAGGCTATATTTACTTTTTTAAAATAAAAATTAATTGCCACCCCTACTCCCTCCTGTCATAATTATAAATATAAGACCGGGTTGACTTTTTTTTGGGAGAAATTAAGAAAATTAAATAAGTTACTTAATCATAGTACCTCTGGTCCTAATTATAAGATCAGGTTGACGTTTGACCGTTAGAAATTTGTTAATGGAGGGGCAACATTGCTACATTTTTAGACTTCCGAGGCAACATTGAGCCAAAAAGAAACTTCCAGGGTAACATTGTTCTTTGGCGTGTACTTCCGGGGCAAAATTGCTACTTAACCCATAAAAAAAAAGTGACAAAGATGCCACGTAGACCATCCACGTCAGCATAATGGAGTCAACTAACATTGACCGTTAGAGCTGTTAATGGAACCCTAATGGAGGAGCAACATTGCTACATTTTTATCCTTTCGGGCAACATTGCTCCCAAAGAAACTTCCAAGGTAAAATTGGTCCTCGGTGTGTACTTCCAGGGCAAAAATGGTCTTTAACCCTTGTATATCACATATATAAATGGTTGCCATATTCTGCTAGCAAGTAATTAGTTATTTGGAAACTATATTTATATTTGACCATCTAATAATAATATTCTAATCTTTGTGAATTTTCACACGAGATATGAATTTCTTGTATGTGTTTGAATAAAAGGCACTAGGATTTGTTTAATTAAAGACTTCAAAATTTAAATATATGTGTGAACAAGCATATGCACACAATTTTTTATATAAAAAATTTAGGTGATAGTTTTAGTTTGTGTTTGAGAGTGTACCAAAGTTAGTGAATACCTCCAAATTTAAAGAATACTTATAAATATACTTAACTTATAAATCATCTGTCAACAAAATCATCACATTAGCAATAAGATTTGAACATACAACTTTATAAGTTATGAGCCGAATTTTCACTAACAAACTAACCCTTATATTCTTATTGAAAACAATGTTGTTTGAGGCGTTATCAGGTACATAGTCGTTGGGACCTCACCTTGCAGAGATTGGAACATTACCCTATATTTGGATAAAGACAAAATTAGAGAGGAAAGAATACTAGGAGGGAAAATTCCAAAAAAATAGTAAAAAAATTTTTACCATTTTTGGAAGGGAAAAAAAATCATAGCATTACATCCCCATATTTTTACCTCACTTTTCTCTCCATCCAAACATATGGTAAGAGAGAAATTAAACGTTTTGGTTTAAACGCCGAAACATGTTGAAAGGCTTGATTACTTGAGCTCACACTACACACGTACTGCTGTTTGGTAGGCCAAGAATTTGTGATGCTACATTATTAAACGTAAGGAAGCTTCAGAGACTTTTAATTTGTTGTTTCTAATAAGAATGATATTATCAAAAACCTAGGTAGCTTTCTCGAGGAAGTACATGTTGGAGCACCCATCCTGCTCGTGCCCTTTATAAAAAGGTAGTGAATGTTGTTACCAATAAAGATTCACCACAAATCATGCATAATGTGTATTCAAGGCTTAACTGCATAAATAAATGGATATTTAATTAGTTAAAACAGATGATGAAAGGAAATGATTGGTAATTAAGTGATTAACACACACACACACACACACATGCAGAATGGCGTGATCGGAAAATTGTATGCATAAACGGTAACTTGTAGAAAGAGTATGAATAAAAGGTAGAGTTGGAAATTACTGAATACTTATTTTCTACATGATACAACACATTATTGAATGCTAAGCAAAATAACCGAATTTTCTTCCTGGATATTAACTCCATATTAAACATATAAGGCTTTTCAAACAGCATATATTTCCAACACTAATTTAATCAATTGAAAGCACTACTGAGATAGCTCTTCATAACATTCTCAATCAAGATTTGCCACACTTCACAGTGCGTAGGACCCACACACCTTGGTGTCTTGTACTGACTAGCAGCAGCTGCTAATCCGATGATGTGGTCTAGAATCTTCTGGAATGTTCCCCTCTTGACAACCTGGAGTTCTAGGGGCACAATGGTGTTGATTTTGCGAGAGATGGTGTAGGATCCACCAACGAAGGACTTGTCGAGATAGTTGCAGCATTCACTGAGTAGTTCTTCACTTGCTTCACCATTGATCTCCCAAAAAATGACATAGTGACCTGGCTCACTGGATCGATCAACATAGCTTGTGTAGTCAACTACTTCCAATTTGTCTCTTCTACTAATTTGGCTGCTGCCTCCACAGCTATCTGCAGATCTATCTCTGTGTTCTTGTCAATGTTAACGCTAAGCGGAACGTTGCTCCGATGAACAAACTCAAGCTGTGGCGTTGAGTTATGGAACCCCATGACCTTGACCACATCCCCGGCTTATACGTATACCGGTACAGACCTACAAATTGTATTGGAAGTTGTAAGAATAATGAAGGAGATAGACAAAGAAAAATACTCAACAAATGAAGCTCCAATGAACAAGATGAAGCTACCTGCTGGATTGGTGGTAACAATCTCATAATCTTCACCAATCTTCACCTCAGTCAGGCCCACTGGCTGAGCAACAACACATAGGAAAGTAGGCCATCCCTTGTTTTGCTGTGACTCACTGAGAGGGATGAACTCATAGTAACCAAGATGAGGAAGCACAGTGTAAGTGGCCAATTCAGGTGGTAGCTTCGGATTCGCATTTGCAGCAATACATCCTTCAGAAGCCGCATAGTAGCCAGTCACCAAAGGCAGGTCCCCAGCATAATGCTTCAACTTATTCACATAATGCTCATTGAGCCAGTCATGATCCCATGAATGTACTTTGTATTGGGGAAAAGCTCTGGTATTAGGTCATATCAGTTGTTCAGTCCCTTACATTTGTTTTCAATTAGGTGAGCTAGCTCCGGATTTGGTTTGAGAAGTTTAGACATGGCTGTTCGAATGGATGGAACTTTGACTCTACTCGTGAGGACCCCTTCTCGGATATCAGTGCACAGCTCTTGCCATACTTGTTCAAAGCTTCTGAATGCATGGACAATGCTGTGAGCAAATACAGATGACATGAGTGAACTTCCTCACAAAAAATTATGTCACACAGCAGATGGCAGTACAATGATTGATTAAAATCAGGACCGAGTATTACTTCATCTGAACAACAACATTCAATTTCTGTCATCATGCTTTTGTACTTTTCATGTCGCAACAAATTTGTTGTAACAGGTCCAGCCTTGAGACCTCCTTTGGTTTTGAACTGCTTGCTGCTATATATAAAGCTCAAGGCTTTCCCATTTTTTATAGAAAACTCTGCGATATAGGATTGTGTTAATTTCAAATTCCTGAACAAATGAAGCCCATAAGAGAAAAGAAAGTAAGAATACCTGTTCCTAGAGGCAAAAGAGGTCTGATGCATCTGCATAGCGGTTTCAAATAATTCATCATTGAATGGTACAAGCTTGGGCTTCCCCTCAGTAGGTTCCAGAGCTGCAAGAACATATCTGCTGTAAGATTCAACTCAACTGGTAGCTGCTGAAATGGGAAATATATAACCAACATGAAACAAAAAAGCCAGACCTTTTGACACAATTGTGATTGGCTTTCCTGTGAGAATGTAAGATGCTGCGCCATCAATGATTCTGTTCATAAAACGCTCCAATTCCTTGTAGGTAACAAGTGGGACAAGGGCCTTGAAACTCTCAGGATCGGTTCTTCCATTAAGGCCCAGATTATGCAAATACTCAGCTGAAGCATTGTCTTCTAAGATCTTTCTGAGTGTCTCCCTCTGAACCCTCTCAGCATCCTTTGTTAGTGCCTCAAACTCATCAATCACTCTGTCCATGTTCAACTCTTCCACCTTTTCAGGCAAAAAAATAAAAATAAAAATAAAAAGGAACAAGCGTTCAGACTTATAATTAGTTGTATAGACAACATCACAACAAGCCAAACAAATTGGCTCCATGTTTTATAGAGAGATGCAGAAATTGTTAACAATGAGATTAGCGAGTGAATACATCAGAAAAGTCCAAACCATATTAAACGTCCATTATTGAATCAGAAAAGAAAAAGAATGAAGATTCTGCAAAACCTGAGACAGATATCCTTGTGTGTTTCAAGTATAAGAGACAAAAGGAAATTTCTCGGCACGAGAAAGAGAGAGAGAGAGAGAGAGAGAGAGAGAGAGAGAGAGAAGAGAATGAGAAAAAGAAGAGGAGAACTGTTGAGGAGGCAATTAATAAAGGAAGAGAAAGGGAACCGGTTTCGGTGCTCGTCCGTACGGACGAGCCCTGGACCGTCCAGATCTGATCTGGACGGTCCAGATCTAATTTTTTTTACTTTTATATTTTTTATCAAAAATAATTTTAATGGGTAGAGAATCTAAAATAAAGATAATCTCTCAACTAACATTTTTTGAAAAAACGATTTTTTCATATAGAAAAAAAATAAAAACGAAAAAGTTTTTAAAAAATTTGAGCCGTCGATCTTTGGATCTCGACGGGCTGGAGCTCGTCCGTGCGGACGAGCTCCCCCTCGCTCGTCCAAAGGACGAGCAGGAAATCTGGATCCAAGAGAAAGAAGCATGTGATCCTATGCCGGACTCACTGTATTCGCTTTCTTTCCTCTTCCCGCTTTTATTTGAATGCCTTTTTATTATTAAGAGTAAATATCTTTTGGTCCCGGAAGAAAACACGGATCCCATTTTGGTCCCTCACATAAAGAAATGTCATTTTTAGTTCCTGAAAAGGACGAATAAGGGTCAATTTGTGATTATTTTAGTCCCTAGGGACAAAAATAGGGTCCGTATTTTTTGTCGAGGACCCAAAAGGTATTTACTCTATTATTAAATTAGAAGTGAATGAGGTGGGGAAAAAAAGAAGAGGACAAATAACTAGTTGTACTCGGGGATATGAAAGCCACGTAAAAAGATTCATTTTCTTTAACATTGTTAATTTACTTAACAAAAAATTATTTTAGGAAATTAAATAAATTCACCTATTATAATCTTGATTATCTTTATCTCTCGTCAAATTAACAAAGAAAATGAAAAAAATAATCCTATTAGAAGCATAGTCACAAATGCGGGCTTAATTTTACGAATATATGTGCGGTGGTACAATATACCTTATACTAGAAGACTCACTAGACTCCTATTTGTCAGCAACTTTTTTGTTTTTTTCGAATTTGAACCTGGGTTCGACTCGCTCATTCAAATACTACACCTAATCTTGTTGGTGTTCTGTGAGAAAGTTTAATACTCCCTCCGGTCCTAATTATAGGAATACTTTTGTAGTACAATTTGCACTATAAAAGTGCTCTTATAATTAGGACCGAAGGTAGTACTACTTTTTGTCTTTATATATAGTTTACCTTTATTTTGATTTTGATCTTTGAAATTCCAAAACTTTTGGTTTGAATGCTTGAGTTTACTTTGTCTAAAACTCTTGGTCCCTATAATTTGAAGAGGAATTGTGGTTAGAATAATGGGTTTAAATTTTCACGTCACTAATGCCATAAAGGACCTGTTTGGCATGACTGTGGCTAAGTCAAAAAGTTCATCAAACAATAAAATAAGCTTAGCGGAAGAGGGGGAAAAAACAAGCTAATATAGACAATTTGGGATAGTCAAGGGTTTATGAACTTATTGTAAAAAGTGGCTTCTGATAGAAGTCATTTTTTTCAGCTTATGGAGTGACTTTTTTTAGCTTCTAGAGAAAAATGTTAGGGATAGGTGATCTAATACGCAATGTATTATTAAATATACATTTGTATGTATTCTAATTTATCCATTAGAATATATTTAATTAAGTACTTTAGAGTTTTTACATTTTTTTTAATAATAATTCAATTTTTTATCAAATTTAAATTTAGAGTTTTATCTTCAATTATCACAATATATATATATATATATATATTATTCAATAAGATTTATGTTATTTTATGTTATTTTCATCATATTCTATCTCAAATGACTTTTTAAACGTTATTCTAAAAGAGTCTATTTGGAAAAAAAATCACTTCTGCCACTGTTATCTCAAACACAAATCACATCTATAATCTGACTTTTGTCATATCTTCCGTTTTCAAATACAAATATGAAAAAAAAAAAAAACACTTATGTCACCAGTATCCCAACGATTACAAAGTTTTTGTTAACTAAACTAGTTGAGATGGCAAAATAATAGTAGCATAATATTTTTGGGTTTTAAGGCCCAAACATGTTGAAAGGCTTTGATAATTGAGCTCAATCCACACACGAACTGCTGTTTGGTGGGCCAAGGATTTGTGATATGCTACATTCTTAAGATTGGTCATACACTGCCAATGTGAGTTGGCATAGATGGTAAGGGATCCAGGATTAGACCCTTGGGTCGTGGGTTCGATCCCCTCTGCCGTCGCTGGGACTCCTTTGGTAGGCGATCTCGTAAGTCCCCAATAAGTGCTCATAGAGCCCGGGGCCGTGCCCTGACCTTGGTGGGGACTGATGTCGAACCCCTCCAAAACCTTTTTATAGCAAAAAAAAAAAAAAAAAAGATTGGTCATACACACACAAACTGCTCAATCTACATTTTCTTTTTTTATAAGAAAATTTTACGTCTAAGAGGAAGGGAGATTTCGCGCTGCCCTTGAATCGTGGGTAAACCCAATCTCTTTCCTAAAATTTTCTTATATAAAAAAGAAAGAAAGAAAGAAAGATTGGTCATACACATGTTTATATTTACAAAATTTAAGGAATCATAACAGACTTGTTGGTGGGACAAAAGTATAACATACTACCTCTAGTTTTTAATATAAGATCTCATTCATAGTATAAATTACATTACATTAAGAATGAGATCTTATATTAATAATTGGAGGTAGTATAATACAATCAAAACAAGCCCTAAGCTTATGAAACATGTGACAGGATAAATGGGGACCCACGTGGTTAATAAAATTTTATGTTGGTTGTTAGAAATAAATATATAATTACCGCAAATCATGCATTATGTGAATTCAAGGCTTAACTACATAAATTAAATGGATATTATATGAAGCTTATGATGAAAGGCGAAAATACGTAAGTGATTGTGCATGTCTATAGGGACGACATGATTCCTGGAGCATTCATTGAAGGACCTTGTGGACCACTAATAAGCATCTCATTGAACTCTCTAACAAACACCTCAATGGTTAGAGCAGGCAAGCTAATCGGCATCACTATGAATCTTTCTCCTTTATTGTTCTCCGATGACACAAAGTTACTTGTCATCTCTGGAACAGCGGTACATTGACCATGGGCGACTCCACCGTACACTGCTTTGCCCCAACCAACATCCACATCTTTAAACCCAGCATGTGTCAAGTCCAACGCAAGGAACGACCTCCCCGTCGTATGGTGTGGCCGTCCCTTGGCCCCCTTCACATCCATCAGAGACTGAACATGCACCATGTCCACGGCTGCCTTCCCCTTTCTTATCACTTCTAAAGCATACCCAAAGTGGTTGTTCATGAGCTTTCCGGCAAGGCTGACCACCACCGGATATAGGAAGCAGTTGCCGTAGTACCCGCACGGAGGCTTTAATAAAGACCGTACACCCACGACAAACATCAAGCTGACTTCTACTTCTGGTGGTGGCTGCAAGGCTATGGTACGGCAACGCCATAGGCATGCAGCGAGGACCTGAAAACTGGAGGATCGAGCTAGATGGTTTGGAAGTTGACGGCGGAGGGCAGCGATTTGGGAGGGCCTGACAAGGAAAGAATGTTGAACTATGTTTTGTGGTGGCACTGACATGAAGATGGGATGAAACTGACGGTTGATATAGGAATCTTGCTCATCGTATTCATGGTGGATGCGTGTGACACGTGGTGGGTTTCTCGCCATCAAAAGCTCTCTCTGCCATACTGGTAGAATCGAAGGTTGGGAAGCTCCCTTGGCTATTTCGGATAATGCCTTCGGAATTGAAGCGGGCACCGGGCCCGTCACGACGACATGGTTCGGTCGACCGCCATGATAAAACCTCCACACTTGAGCCTCGTTACCCGCCATTATTGATGAATGTCTCGGGTATGAACTTTTGAGTTTTGGTAACAAGAAATCTCGGTACGTAGGATGAAATTAGGGGCAGGGGGTGCTTGGGGCCAACATGTTTCCTTAGTAAGCAAGTTACTTAGTTGGAAGAGCTAAGAAGTTCGTATGAGTTTTTAAGAGTCATACTTTTTGTAAGAAAATGATTTTAATTGTTATAGAGTCTAAAATAAATATAATTTCCCACCTATTTTTCTTTTAAAAAAACAATTATTCATTTAAAACTCATCATTTTAAATAAACTCTAATCTATACCGTCCAAAATCATATCTGAATAGTCAATATCTTTTTACCTCTCCATACTAAGCAAATTGCTTAGTGTGGAAATTGGTTTCATGCATGATGTGCGTCCCTGTTGCACTGTTGCCCCATAAAGTGGGGGCTTTGCCAAATGTCTTTTTGAGATTCTTTTGGTTTGTTTTTATCATTATATTCTATATAAAATAAGTGATATTTTGTTGCCTTATAGATAAGAAAAAAATAGCGATGTTTTTAATTTTTTAAGATTTTTTAAAGATTTAATCCCTTGAATGAAAGAGAAACTACACAATTTTATAGAATTAAATCTTTAAAAAATTGCAAACAACACTATTTTTTGTCTCTAAAATATCTAAATGTACTCATTTTATATAGGATTTAACGGTAGAGAGAAATAAGAAAAATGGCAAGCCCCAAATTTTTTGGGCAGGAGAGAGGGGGACATCGGGCACCATGAGACGTACCTGTATAAGTAGGAGGGGAGAGTTAATTATGGATTGTGAGGCAGGAAGATGGTGAAGGAGCTCATGGAAGCATGGAAATGGAGGGTGAAGAAGATCACCAAACTGATCGAGTGTGACATCTGCGTCTGCTTCTATGAACAAGACGCCTTCCGCTGTACAATCCACCATGAGTTTCCGATCACCTCCTTCCCTGAGCCTTCCGGCTAATGGGTAGTAATACACCAGTGCTTCTGCGAGTGCCTTTCTAATGATTCCTACAGGATCTGTTCCTTCCATTGAAGGGTCATGACGATATAACATTATGAAAGGAACTTGAAAACGAAGACCTTCTTGACTGTCTATGTCGGAGAGTGGCTTGAGTTCGCGGGGAGTGGGCTTCGCCGGAGCGACCAGCTCTGGTCGGCATCTCCGCACTGTAAACTCCATGATGTTGTTATATGCTGAGGGAAAATGGAGAGGATGTAGGATAGAGAGGAAAAATTATATAGCGTATGTGTATATACTCTGTCTCGTGTTCAAGTGGAGTGCTTTATATGGAAGTAAGGGTGATTGGTGAGTAGCAACAAAAGTGACGGGGTCCACTAACAATAATATAATACTCCAATACTCCCTCCGGTCCTAAACATAAGATAAAATTAATTTTTTGAAAAGATTAAAAAAGCTAATTAAATTACTTTAGAATATTTTTATTTTTATTTTCTTCCTCAAACTAATTAGTTTGACTAATAAACTGATATATAATTTAAGAATACACAACATATCATATGATTAACTAACTTATTTAGTTTTTTTAATCTCTCTGAAAAAAAAAATCAACTCTATCTCATATTTAAAACCGGATAGTATAGCAATGCCGAGACCCAGTTCTGCAAATACTCAAAACAAGCATTGTGTTCCAAGATCCTTCTGAGTGTCTCCCTCTAAACCCTTTCAGCATCCTTTGTTAGTGCCTCAAACTCATCAATCACTCTGTCCATGTTCAGTTCTTGTGTACAGAAAAAGGAAGGGAACTTTTGAAGAGGCAGTGAATGGTTTTTTTACCAAAATAAGAATAGGAAAAAAAAAATGTACCGGATTACAACACTTAGAAAAATATTTTCCAAAATAAGGCAGTCAAACCTGTCAGTTGACTGACAGGTTTGGTGGCGTCCACTGACAGACGCCACTCTGCAGTCTGTCAGTGGACGCAGTGTGGCGTCCAAAAATGGACGCCACTGCATCAATTATTAATTGATGCCACAAGTTGTGGCATCAATTAATAATTGATGTCACACGTGTGGCATCAATTAATAATTGATGCCACACTAGTGGCGTCCATTTGTGGACGCCATTAGTGGTGTCCATTAATGGACACCACTAGTGGCGTCCACTGACAGACGCCATCGCAGAGCAGTGGCGTCTGTCAGTGACGCCACCAAACCTGCAACTCGATCAACTCGACAGGTTTGATCGCTATTTTGGGAAATATTTTTTTAAGTGCTGTAATCCGGTATATATTTTTTTTCTTGTTCTTATTTTGGTAAAAAAGCCGGCAGTGAATAGAAAGAATGGGTATGTGAGGAGAGAAGAAGAGGAAGCATGTGATTATATAGGCCTTACAAATAAGAAACTTAGTCAGTCTATTTGCTCTCTCAAAATTGCCTTGAAATTAGTCATCTGATCCTTGTTATAAGATATATTTACGTAATTTGATTAAATTAAAAAAGTTGGTTAAGTTAGTTAATATGACATGTAATTTCTAAAACACTACAATTATCTTTGTTAATTCCCTCATTTCTTCCCTTTTGATTATTGTTGAAAGAGCAACAATATAAATTATGAAAATATTGATAAATATGAAAACTATACATTATATTTAGGATCAAGATAAACTTTCTAAATATATCTTATATTAAGGCCCGGAAGGAGTACTTTGTTGGATTGTGTAATGTGGGCTCATTTTTTAATCTCCATTTGACCTCATACTAATTACATCAATCAGCGACAACGACAAATCTTAATAACGTGCCAGATTAAGCTATAGTGCCGGCAACAATATTAATTAATCAGTATTAAATATAACTTACTAGGTAATCCCTTCTTTAGTCTTTGGCATTATCTCACGGACGGCTCAATATGTTAATGTAGTCCTAGTACTTTACTTGGGTAGTGTAATGTGTTGTTGCTCTGTTTATTTTAATATTAATTTGACGTCAAATTAATTACACTAATTGACTTGCGTGGGCAATAATAGTTAATTGGGAAAATTAATTTCCATTGTTCTGAAATGTGAAAGGCAACATTTTTATTGCTATGCAAGATTCCAAGTTGTTCCTATCACTTATTAGTTAATCCAACACTTCTCTCAATAATTTATACCATTTTCTATCATAAATATAAGAATTAGATAAAAAAAATTATTACATTAATAATAAATATAAGACTCCGATTCACATTATCTTTTAAATTTATAATTTTTCCTCATCATATTCTTATCAATTACATGTATGAAGGGAGTTTCCACTAATGATATTTTTAATGCACATGATTAATAGAAAAATATTAATTCAACACTAGCGACATACTACACTCTATTTTAATTGAAAGTCAAAAGAAGTAGTTGGCATGACTCGTTAATTCAATATTTTATGGTGCTTGCATCACACACTCCGTGTTAATTATAAAACCTAGTTGACTTTTTTAGAGAGATTAAAGAAGCTAATTAAATTACTTTAGAGTATTTTTATTTTTATTTTTTTCTTCAAACTAATTATTTTGACTAATAAACTAATATATAATCTAAGGATCTATGACATATGAAATGATTAAGATCTTATTTAACTTCCTTAATCTCTCCGAAAAAAGTCAACTAGGTCTTATAATTAGAACCGTACTATAAAAATTGGATGGAGATAAAAAAAAAATACTTTAGGTGTTGACTTTAACTTCTTCTTTTATGGTGCAAAATGATTTAATTTGGATTAATTTAAATGTTGCCCAAAATCTAATCATATTAAACTTTTGAACACCCCTATATGTGAGAGGGCTTCTTCTTTCGTTGGGCTCACATACAAGGAATCTTATTTGGGCTGGTCCTGTAGCAAACTTATCTGGGTCTAAACGAAGAAAAGAACTTATATATCCTATCTCTGTGGCCATGTTTGATACGTGGGCTTCAGTTCTTAGGGAGTGGGAGTGAGAGAAAGCTTGAGAATGAGATTGAGGCTATTACAGTAATATTCGGTGGGAAACCAATGTGAGTTGGCATAGATGGTAAGGGATCCAGGATTATGTCCTTGGGTCGTGGGTTCGATCCTCTCGTCGTCATTTGGGGACTCGCTTTGGTAGGCGATCTTGTAAGTCCCGATGCTAAGTCTTTATATAGCCGGCAGACTCTTTTGGCGCAGTGGGGGGGCGATGTCGAACCCTCCAAAAACCTTTTATGAACCAAAAAAAATATTCGGTGGGAATACTCTCATTAATTTTATTTTATAATCTACTATAAATTATAAAAGTACAACAATATATTTATCTAACCCTAAACCCCATCACCCTATCTTCTCTCCAACTAGTTGTCCCAACATTTGAGCAATTTAGTATTATTTTTAGATTTTTTTAAAAAAACTAAATTACAAAATGATGGACTGATTGTGTCGTAAAAATATGAGGAAATCCTAAATTTGTATAAAGGAAAAAAAAAACACTTTTATATTTGATGATATTTAGTATAGATATTATCTATTCCTATCTATTCAAATATAATCATAATACCTTAGATTTATATTTCTAAGATGAATACGATTAATAAATATGAATATGGGATATAATATCCATATCCAATATCAACAATATTTAATAAGCAAGACTGGGATTCCAAATACGAAAAAATTGAATATTGAGAAAAATATCTTGAACCAAAATAAAAAGGCATATTTGTTAATTCACCAAGAACCAAATATGTGACTGAGATTCTCAAAGATTATTAACAAATTAAAGGAGGAATTAAAAGGCAAATTTGGCATAAATGAAGATTGTAAACTATAATCTACACCATACATAGAAGAATAAAATATTAGAAAGAGGGGGGGGGGGGACGAGGGGCAGTGGTCGCCGCAGCACCAAAGATTGAAGATCGGAGAGGAAAGAGAAGATGAATGGAGACGGAGAAGGTGATCAGATATGACGGAGATGGGGGAGAAGACAAATATAGAGAGGAGTGAGAGAGATTGAGTGGCAATGTGAAGATTAGAACGATAATACTTTGGTCTAAAAATTATTATAAGTAGGGATAATTTTGTCCTAAAATTTTCCAATCCCTGCATTGCTTCACCAATACTAGAGGAGGTGGGTTTGGAGAAATCTCACTTTCGTGGTACTCCCAATCCCTCAATCCCTGCTTATCCCCATTTTCTTATGCCAAACAATACAGTTGGACTCAATCTTTGCCCAATCTATACACCTAGTGGCTTTGTACCAACAACGCCTATAAGTCTACGACTCTACCTTACAATTGATAAATCAATTTTAAGAGTTTTTATCGATGGGGTTGGGTCAAATGGAAGAGACTAATTCTTTACAATATGACCAACTAAGGTTTGAATCCCCAGTTAGAATGGTGCCCACATTTAGTGTTAAAACTTGGTATAAAGAATAAATTTATTTTTTTTGATAATAATTGAATAATACATTATGGATTACATTGAAAAACATCATGTCTTACAAACTGTATAAGACCATATATATAGGCCCGTAACAAATTAACCTACACTTGGCCCAACAATTATTAAACCTGTAGGAAAAAAAATATTATATCCGATTCACATTTAGCTAATACCGTTTGATCAGCAAAATCATTTTCCAATTTTATTTATTTTCATTATATGTATATGTTTTGTGATACTTGCTCCTGATTCAAAATTAAGCCGAACAAGATATTAAGCAGAGTAAGAAATAGAGCGTGCAGAGGGAAGAATCACATTTATTTAGCTCATGCATGCGACTGAGCTTTATCTGGTGACGCCACAGATGAGAAACAGAATAACTTATTTTTTTTAAAAAAAAATAATTAAATTTTTATCTTCAATTATTATAATATTTACAACTAATAGATGTTACAAACAAGTTTCAATTTAGAAAAAAACAACTTTTGTCACCGTCAATTCAAACACAAATCACATTTACAATACGATTTTTATCATATCTTACTTTTATAAAAGTAAGATTGAAAATAAGTAATTTCTGTCACCATTAACTCAATCAGACCCGGCATTACAAACTTAGTCTATTCGCCCTCAAGATTGGCCTGAAACTACTTTGTTGGATTTTGTTATGCGTGCTCATTTTTTAATGGGAAAATTAAAATGAAGGACCTGCAGGAAAAGATATTTATGGAGAAGAACCATAAAAATTGTAATTATTTAGAAGGACCAAATATAAAAATTAAAAAATTAAAATACTAAAATGACCTTAATAAAATTATCTGCATTCCCTCTTAAATTCTCTTTGACATTCTATTTTTAAATCTAGTATAGAATTCTAAGTTTCACTCAATTAAAGAAGATTTTTTTTTTTTTTTTTCATTTTTTAAAACTTGGATAGGTATGAGATATCTATGGAAAAAAAATATACATTCTTCAATTTTATAATTTTTTTTTAAATCAACAAAAAGTTTAAGTAAAGATAGAATTATATAATTTTAATAAAACTCAAGGTATTTTATAATTTGTCATATATGCCAAATCAAGAATGTTTATATCATTTATTTTTGTTTTAGAAGAAATTTATATAGGTTAAAAAATTCATTTAATGCTAATAAAATTAAAAGATCTAAATAATCTAATATCCCGACAAATATGAAATGAGTTTAGTTTTTATTTTATTTTTTAATAAAAAGATATTAATTGATTCCAACGTTGATAATATAAAGTAGGCAACTTAATGATATAAATTGATTAAAAATAAAAATAAAAAAAATATGAGTTTAACTGTGGTTAATTAAATAATATTTTTTTTTTAAAAAAAAAAACCGATTATATCATGATGCGTGGTTTTAGTTTTATTATTAATTATTTTTTAAATTATAAAGACAAGAGATAATATTGGAGTTTGATTAGGGACAGTTTAGTGATTTTAAATTTATATTATGAGTTTTGGTCCTTCCAAGTAATTACTATTTTTATGGTCCTTTATAATAAATATTATTTTCTCTAGGTCCTTTATTTTAATTTTCCCTTTTTTAATCTACATTTCACCTCAAATTAATTAGTAATTACAGTAAACTAGCGCCATCCCCAAAGCTTAATTACTTGCCAAACCTTTTTCTTTTTTTTTGCCAGCAAAGATAAAAAAACTTTATTGATCTAGAGATTGTCCATTCAAACACTCAATCAAATAGCAACAAAACGATACCAAAACAAACTAACTAAAGCATACAAAGTTTCCTAACAGTAAATTAAACTAGCTATCCATTATAAAAACCAATCTATCAAAATCCGGATCGAGAAACTTCTTCAAACAAGTTGGAGCTATTCACACCTTGTTATCAGGACACTTTGTCTTCAAACTAAGTTGGAGGTCTTCACACCTAGTCATCAAATATCAGTTGATCTAGGTTATTTTCATTCATGATGTATTATTTCTTTTGTTTGTGTAGTATCTTTATGATACATCCCAAGAGGTAACTCTTGTCTTATTAATTCAAAAAAAGACACGATCCCTTCAATGAAGTTTTGACAACCCAGTTAGACACCAAATTCACTTTCATAAATATCCACTTGCAAAAGGGATGCCCAATAAGTTTCCTTGTAGAAAGGATATTTTCAAGAATGATGTCACATCTCACTACTAAAAATTTTGGTTTTTGCTACGGATTTTGTCCGTAGCAAAATATCGCGTGGCAATTGCTACGGATTTCGGAAATCCGTAGCAATTGCGGGATTTTGAAAATCCGTAGCAAATTTGCTACGGATTTTAATATCCGTAGCAAATTTGCTACGGATTTTAACATCCGTAGCAATTGCCACGGATTTTAATATCCGTAGCAATTGCCACGGATATAAATATCCGTAGCAATTTGCTACGGATTTTCAGATCCGTCGTAATTGCTACGGAAAAAAATCCGTAGCAATTGCTACGGAAAAAAATCCGTAGCAAATTTGAAAATTTGCTACGGATATTTTCTCCGTAGCAAATTTCACAAATTTTGAAATTTGCTATGGATTTTTTCCGTAGCAATTTCCCGGAATGTGCTACGGATTTTTTCCGTAGCATTTGTTTTTCCGTAGCAAATTTCAGAATTTGCGGAGATTTTCTTTTCGGTAGCAAATTTTAAATTTTTTAATTTTTTTTAATAGAAAATTGAATACAAATAGTAAAGTAATGTACCATGAATATATTAACGATAAAAAAGAGTTTACATAGTGAAAACACAATATATATATAATCCGTAGCAACAAACAAATACAAAAAAGTAGTAGCAACAAGCAAATACAAAAAAGTAGGCTAAACAAAGAAAAGATTGTGATCATCGTCATCACCAAGATGGTCATCATCACCAGGAGTCGACCCGAAACCTCCGTCTTTCATAAGGGACATGATTTGAAGCCGCATCACCCTCATCAACTCATTCTCGCGAGTCATCTCCCGTCGCATCATCGCCCGTTCTGCCGCAACGCCGCTTGATCTCGATCTTGTTCCTGAATCATCTCGCGCCTCATCATCTTTGTTTCTGAGTCGCCCGGGCTCATCATCTCCCGTTCCTGGGTCATCTCGTGTTGCTTGCTCCTCCACCAACGCCTTCATCTTCTTCAGCTCATCTACAAAATTGATTAGTACATTTATTATTTGTACTTCATTTGAATGGACAAGAGAATGAAAATTATCAAAAACAAATGTATTATGTTTACCTTAACAAACCCCTACAAGTGCGGATGAAAGGCGCTTTGTCCGCTTCGGGCCGGCCGGGCGACTCATCGTATCCAAAGACCCTCCCCTTCTTGTCAAATCCGCCGCAGCCTCAAAGAACGACTCTCGTTGTCGGATATAGAGGATGAGGGGGTCGATCTCACGCCGCGTGGCTCTCTCCCCGCGACGCTTCTCAAAGTTTTCCTACAAGCAAACAAATACATAACAAATAAGACATGTAAAATGAAATAAATATGGTGGTGCATAAAACAAGTAATAAAGGCAATAAATGTCTAACCGCTATTTGTTGCGCCCTTGGATTAATCCATTGCCTCTCACTCCCCTTCAGTTTGTCGGGAATGGGTCCGCGAAAGGTAACCCACTCAACCGATCCACCGGAGCTTCCCGACTCTACCCGCAAACGCAAATGATGACCTTAATTAATTACTTCAAAGTACAAAATATTGAATACGTAAATAGAAAATAACGTGTACTTACAACTTTGCGTCGATGCTCACTAATTGATATGGAGCCGCCAAAGATATGATGGTCCTTCCATTTTGGCCCTATTTTGCTTATTTTTCGCACTTATGGTCTTAAACTTGTCATTGTTTTCCCAATTGCCAAATAATTCATCTCTAGTGTCCCGTGGAAGCCAACTGTCTTGCCTCTCGACCTTCTCAATGCATAGAGCTTTCGACGCACCATCACGCCGGCCCCGTGGTTATAAGCTTTTTTCGATTTTCAAGATGCTCGGCAACGTCATATGCTTATCCCGAAAATCAATAACGAACAATTAGTGCTCAAAATTTTAAAAGTACTAAATTAACACGCATAAAAAAATAACTTACCAAGAACTCCTTGAACCACGTTTCTCGTTGCTTCTTAGGAATCTCTGTCCACGCGGTCCAAGCTTAAGTGTAATTACGGAATATTTGGTCCGACATGAAAGTCGCCACCGGAGTATCAGGCAAAAATATGAAAACAGAGATTATCATGCAAATATTAGCATACAAACCAATTAGAAAAGAAAATTGTAACATTACAGGTAACTTGGCATGACTTACTCGTTGCCGTCAGGACGGATCCAAAGAAACCCCGTCTCTCGGGATCTCTTGAGCCCCGCATTGGTACCTCGAAGAACTACCTTCTTCCCCGACGTGGCTCTGAGGCGACGCAGTGTGCTAAGGAAGAAATGTGAAATATTGAAGATGTTTGTACATAGATGGTTTCAAGAAACTAAAAAAATGTAAATCAATCAGAAATGGTAAAGTAAACCTGTGGTCCTCCTTGCCGTGCATCAGGGGGGTAGCCGCCGGTGACGACGATGTATAAAGTGACGGTGAAGATGACAAATATCCCGACGGTGACGACGAAAAATCAAATAGTGGCACCTCTGGAGAAGAGCTGAGCCCTCTCGCCTCCATATGGAGCGGTTGGCGTCGCCCTACCCCCTCTTATAGTACGGGGTCGGGCTCGACCACCGCCACGTCCACTACCCGAACGTCCTCCCGGATGCTCCATCTCCGAACACTTATAGACATCATGGCAAAATATATATATATATATATATATATATATATATATATATATATATATATATATATATATATATATATATATATATATATATATAAATTAGTTAATATGACAAAGTAGCAAAGAAACAAAGTATGTAGTATAACATATCGTCATAAACAAAGAACTAACACAAATCAACCGGACGATTCCTGTTCATCGACATCTACTTGCATGTCTTCATCTGAACTCTCATAGTCGTCGAACTCAGATTCACTATCAGAGAAGCTCATTTCTGCCTCATCCTCATCGTCTGTTGAGCAAGGATGAATGGGTTATAACCAACCGAATATCTCCTTGTCCAGTGGATCTCAATATTTCCATGTTTGTCCACTTTTGTCCCACGCGTCTTTGTTATCAAACCACTCACACTTAAAAAGGGTCACCACCTTGTCCCACCGGTAACTCGCTGAATTATCTCAACTAACTTCCCGTAGTAGTCGGTCTCCACCCCGTCAATTTGGTCACCTCGACAACATACACCGTAATTGCAACATAGTGTACTGCGTTCGCGTCAACGCTTGCAAATCGATACCCATTGATTATATATTTGTTGCATCGGGTAACTGTCATTGCAGCTCCATAAGATAAACTCCACGCAACTTCATTGGGATCTGATGGATTTTCCAAGAAATATGATCGAAACCATTTTGGAAACTCAAAATTAGTGAATTGATCAACTTGGGACACCGACATTGAAGGATTTCCCGATCTGACCCAATTAGAGAAGTAACTGTAACAAAAAAAACTTAAGTTAATACTTTAATACTTACCGTAATAGTAAACAAAAAAAAACTTACTCTACAAATCGCTTCAACGTCCAATCTTGCGTTGACTGTGTCTTTCGTCTTGCCCTTGGTGTCCATCACGGTGTACAGAATATTGTAAAACACATTCCTCTCAATATGCATGACATCGAGGTTGTGTCTTAACAATTGATCTTTCCAATATGGTAGTTCCCAGAAGATACTGCGTTTGTTCCAATGATGATCAATGCCGTACCCCTCAGGTTCGCTTGAAGCAACCCCCTCTTCGACACTCGGAATGTGCCGACCCCCGTCCCATATTTCTTGTCCACTTAAACGACGAGGTGGATCTGCTCGTTCGACAACCTTCGCGTGAAGTCTTTTCTATTTCTCCTAAACGGATGATCGGGGGTAGGAATCGTCGGTGCTGTCAAACCAACCGACCTTGCGACGTGTTCCAAGCTAAAACCCATGTTCTCGTTCAAGACATACCGGGCATGCGAGCTTTCCCGAAGTTTTCCAGCCACTCAACATCCCATATGCGGGAAATCATTTATCGTCCACATTAAGGCAGCCGCATGGTGAAATTCGACTTAATGATATATCATACGTAAGAACACCTTCACTCCACAACATTTTCAACTCGTCTATCAAAGGCCCGAGGTACACATCTATCTTCTTTTTGGGTTCGACGGCCCGGGGATTAACGCGTTAAGGAAGAAAAACTCTCTTCTCATGCACATAGAAGGTGGGAGGTTGTACGGAGTCACAATGACCGGCCAACAGGAATAATTCCCGCCCGTATTGTTGAAAGGAGCGAACCCATCCGAACATAGACCAAGACGAACATTACGGGGATCCATAGCAAAGAAAGGATTCGCCTCGTCAAATTTACGCCAAGCTTCGGCATCGATGGATGCGTCACAAAGTTCTCATCCCTACGATGCTCCGGTGCCATCTCATGTGAGCAAATTGTTTGTTCGGATGCATACAATCTTGTAAGTCCGGGCACCGAGAGGAAAGTACCACATCTTGCTTAATGCATGACGGGTCATTTTCCTTCCTTTCCCCACAACTTTATATCTCATCATCTCCACGAAATTTGCAATTGGTCACTCAAGATCATCCTTGTAATACAACATACATCCTCCTCGGGGCGCAATGGATTTTTTCACATCCAAGCCCAAGCTCTTTCACCTTTTTTTTTTGCTTGGTAAAAGTCTTTCGGCAAATTATTGTCTTTGGGAACAACCTTACTCATGATCTGCATCATTTCGTTGTAATTCCTCTCACTCATATGGTGATCAGTCTTCAAGCTTAGTGTTGCTAGGGTAGCCGATAGCGATGAATATTCACTATTTTCAAAGTGTTCGCAACCTTCCCATAACGGACGCCGTGTCTTCTTGAAGCATTTTATAGAACCTAGCGGCTTCGGATGAGGATCCTCACCCATGTATGATGGTTGAGGATGTGTACCGATCTCCTCTCCCATGTATGACGGTTCAAAGCATGAGTAACGGGATCAAAATATTGGCCGATCGACGGACCCGCGGCATCCATAACCAACCGCTCATATTGATTAAGGTTTTCTCGATGACTAATGTCCCCGTAATAACCACTCGGTGTCGTCGGACTTCGCCATGACATTCCCAACATTCATAATCTTTTATGAATCCCTTTTGACACAAATGAATTCGACCGTGTCCGCGTCGTAAATCTTAAACACTTACATTTGGCACACGGACACCCGATCTCCCTTCTTGAATTATTTGAATTCGTCACGAGAAAATTGGATGAACTCTTCCAAACCCACCATGAATGCTTGCGTTAGTTGTCTTCTATCAGTTAGACGATTGTACATCCAACTTCTATCATGGTTGCCTTCCATACTTCCTAGCTAGTTCAGTTACTAACCTAATTAACATCTCAACATACCACAAATATATATAAGTCGCCTCTTATGCCTACCAATTGTCACTTAATCAAGAAAGTGAAAAACAAACACATGCATTGAACAAAGTATATATTCCAAAAGCAACCGAGAGAATGAGGATAGCACACGAAACATGGGGACATGCATGTGGAGGGGGCAAACAAAGAATAGAATGCTAAGTATTTTGGAGTTTCTAAAATATATGGGTTAGATCAAAGAGATTATTTAACACTTAAAAGAATATTTTTAAAGATAATACAACATTAAAAAAATATTTTTAACACGATAAAGTATTTTGTGTAACTTTTTAAGGATAGATTCAAATAAAAAATTTTAAAAGAATATTTTTTAAACAAATTATTAACAAATTTTTTATAATAGCCTAAATCAAATAGTAAATTCCACTAACATATAAAACAAAAATTAAGATTTATCTTCTACTAACATACATATTTCGTCCCAAAAAATAATACAACATAAAAAAAAATCAATATTATAAATAAAAATCACTAAACCCAATAATAATAAAAAATCATGGAATCTCCTACTAACTATAAGCATAATTCAAATTCATAAACTATCAAGATCATTATGTAATTAATAGCTAAGGAAAAACTAAAATACAAAATAAGAATTATTTTCAACTAACATGCATATTTAAATTATGACATAAAGAAAATCTAACAGAGATATATCCATATAGTAAAAAAAATAATACATCGACCAACCCGACGATGTGGACCGGACCGGAGAAGAGGACGACGAGCCGAGAGTCGTGGAGGAGCTAGGGGACGCAGAGGGGACGAGCCGGTGGCGGAGGAGCCGGAGGAGAGAGGGGAGAGAGAGCCGGGGCGAGGTTGGGGGGCGAGGCGTGGGGCGGAGGGCCGGGGTGGGGTCGGAGCGGGGAAGGGGCGGAGCCGGGGGGTGGGGTTGAGCCGGGGGCGAGGTTAGGGGAACGAGGGCGTGGGGGCGAAGCCGGGGGTGGGGTCGGAGCGGGGGGAGGGGTTGGAGCGGGGGTGGGGGCGGAGGAGCTGGGGGTGGGGGCGGAGTTGGGGGTGGGGTTGGAGCCGGGGGCGAGGTTGGGGAGCCGAGGGCGTGAGGGCGGAGCCGGGGGCGGGATGGGGGGGAGTGGGGGGGCCTGGGGTCGGGGGGGGGAGGGCGGAGCTGGGGGTATGGTAGGAGCCGGGGGAGGAAGAAGAAAGGAAGTCTCATAAAATGAGACTTCCTTTTGCGAGCCGGACCTAGGATCCGTCGCAACCGTCCACCGACGGTTTGCGACGGATCCTATATCCGTCGCAAATAACGGCCTTTTGCGACGGATCCGTTGATCGTCGCAAAAGGCCTCAAAATGGCGGCTTTTTTTGCCGCCATTTTGCGACGGATCTTTGATCCGTCGCAATGTTGTGCGACGGATCAAAGATCCGTCGCACACGGTGTGAAAATGGCGGCCTTTTAGCCGCCATTTTGCGACGGATCAAAGATCCGTCGCAATTATGTGCGACGGATCAAAGATCCGTCGCATACGGTGTGAAAATGGTGGCCTTTTGGCCGTCGCAATATGGTGCGACGGATCAAAGATCCGTCGCACAGGGTGTCACAATAGCGGCCTTTTTGGCTGCCATTGTTGCGACGGATCAAAGATCCGTCGCAATAGCTACGGAAATTGCGACGGATTTTTTAATCTGTCGCAGATTTTTTTTTTTGCTACGGATTTAAAAATCCGTAGCAAAATCCGTCACTATTGCTACGGAATTTTTTCCGTAGCAAATTCCGTCACTATTTAGCATTTTTCTAGTAGTGTCTCCAGTCCGGAGAACCATGATCCTTATTTAAGCAATTAGCTAAAGTGAGATTATCAGTTTCAAATGTAACATCTTCTACATAGTTTTGGAACGCATACTGAACAGCACTCAACATTGCAGTACATTCATCCATATACATTGAGGATACCTGAACAATCTCAGTATATCCATCCAACAACCACCCATTACTATCTCTGACCACAAAAGTTACAATAGCCGAGCCAGTATCCTTGTTAAAAGAACAATCAGAATTAATCTTCAAAGCATTACCTTTTGGAGCACACCTATTTAAAACCACAATCAGAATTACTTGCCCAACTAAATTATAGTGCCTGCAACAATAGTTAATCAGTATCGAATCTAATTTACTAGTTCATCACCCCACTTTAGTCTTTGGCATTATCTCACGGACGGCTCAATATGTCAATGTAGTACTAGTTTCTACTTGGGTACTGTAATTACATTGATTAATTTGCGTGGGCAACAATAATTAATTATCTGCCAAACTAAATTACATTGTCAGCAACAATATCTAATCAGTACTGATTAATTATCTGCCACTTTAGTCTTTTTGAGTCGATGATATTTTGTTTGGCGAAGGGACTTCTAGTGTCCACACTCCATTATATTCCAACGCTTTGATTTCTCTTTCCATTGCTTTTCTTCAACACTCATATCCCACTGCCTCTTTGAATTTTTAGGGTCAGTCATACAATATACTGTTACTAGGAAAGCCTTATGACTCGTTGAGAATCTTTCGTTGCTAATATAGCTCGCTATAGGGTATGCTTTGCTACTTATAGTTGCAATCATATCATCATGTCGTGATAGTGTGGGAAGCAAGTCAACTGCATAACCTCTTTGATGCTTGGGAAATGTCTTAGCACGTTGTTCCCTTTTGGCTCATGATAGCTTTCTTCGGGTTCATTCATAGTATTCCCTTGATAGACTTGAACTTCATCTCTTTATCTCAGATAGTGAGCGAGCATTCTCAATTCCTCTTCTTCATTAACTGCAATCTAATCCATAAAGTTAATGTCATTGTCATTGTTGCTGGTGAAGTCAATGCTTGGGGATGTCATAGTTCCTGTAACATCTTTAAAAGAAAAAGCATTGCCCAAAGAATGTCACATCTCAAGATATAAAAAAATTCTTCTTGTCCATATCAAAGACTTTATAGACCTTTTTATTCAAGTGGGTATCCAATGAAAACATACTTCCCCTCACCTCAAACTTGTCAGAGTTGGTCAAATCTTGCGCATATGCAACAATAATTAATTTGCGTGGGCAACAATAATTAATTATCTGCCAAACTAAATTACATTGTCAGCAACAATATCTAATCAGTACTAAATCCAACTTGCTACGACTTGGCGTTCGTGAAAGATTAATACTCCTTCTAGTCCTTATTACTCTATCTATTATATTTTATAAGAAACAACCGCAATATATGTCTCGTTCAGTTGTTCCTATTTATAAGAAACATTTTAAAAAAGTTTTATTTTTTATCTTTTACTTTCCAATGTTGCTCCGATTTAAATACCCATATTTCTTTCACTCTCTCTCCATCACACATTCTCCCTCTTATATATACAATCATCTTTATTATTACTCCTAAAATATTAATTTTCTTATTCTCTTTCTTCTACAATCTTCTTTATTATAATAATTTTCTTATTCTTTCTCTTATTCCCTATGTCCTCATAAATAAGGGTATTTTTGTTATATAATTTTTTTTTTACAATTTTTACATATATATCATTCTAATCATATTTATAAGTCCATTTTGACCAAATCTTACATATCAAAAAGAGATAGTTAATTCAATGATTATAAGGTAAATTTTCAACTTTGCCCTCATTTATGATTATGTATTTTTCAACTGTTTTTTCTCTCTCTATCTTCATGAGTATAATTAATATGGGTAAAATTTTCACAATCTCATTTATTACATGAAATTGAACTTATAAATATAACCAAATTTTTTGGTCAAAATGGACTTATAAATAGAACCAGAGTAGTATTGTCTTTAATTGCTGCTTTGATCTGTGTTATTTGGTAATTAAATGTTACTTTTAAAAAGCCACAGAGGGAGTATAAGGCACCAAAGGAGTAGAACCCTCGATCTTACCACTCTAGTCTTATTTATAAGTCTATTTTGACCAAATCTTATATACCAAGGAGAGATAGTTAACTCAATGATTAAATAAGGTAAATTTTTAATTTTGCCCTCATTTATGATTAAATATTTTTTGACTATTTCTTCTCTCTCTATCTTCATGAGTACAATTAATATGGATAAAATTGTCACAATCTTATTTATTACATGAAACTAAACTTATAAATATGACCAAATTTTTTGGTCAAAATAGACTTATAAATAAGAACAGAGTAGTATCTTATAAATGGTAAAAGGCATTTATGAATGTAAACTAAATTCATTAAATTATTTAACAAATGTTGCCTTTTATAATTAAAGGCAAACAAAATAAAGAGGTGAAAAATACTCATTCATAAATGTTTTTTTTGGAAACAAACAATTGCCTTTTACCATTTATGAATGAGTATAAACTAAATTCGTACCACTTTGGTCCTATTTATAAGTCCATTTTGATCAAATTTCACATATCAATCAGAGGTAGTTAACTCAATGATTATGAGGTAAATTTTCAACTTTGCCTTCATTTATGATTAAGCATTTTTAAATTGTTTCTTCTCTCTCTATCTTCATGGGTATAATTAATATAGGTAAAATTGTCATAATCTCATTTATTACATGAAACTGGACTTATAAATAGTACCAATTTTTTTAGTTAAAATAGACTTATAAATAGGACTAAAGTGGTAATTCATAATCGTCGTTTTGTTCTACTTTATTTGGTAATATATGTTACTTATAAAAAGATATTTAATGTGTTTGGAAATAAACCATTGTCTTATAAAAATATTTATTGGTTGATGTTTAATTTATAGCAAGAATTAGGGGTAGTAGAACCAAAGGAGTGGTGCGCGCGCTTCTAAGGTATGTGTTGTGTGTGACTGTCTCTCTTTGACCATGTAATTAAATTGCAGTAATTGAAGATAAATGCATGTAGCTGAACATGATGTTAATTTTTAAATAATTTTTGGGTTTAATAGAGATTGCAGGTCGTTGACAAGAACAAAGTGACAAATTATATTGCAGTAATTTTTGGGTTCACAAGGCAAGCTATTCATGACTCACCCCCACCAATCCACCATAATGCAATTATTTTTTTTAATACCAACATTTAATATGCAGTTTCCTCTTTTTTTGCTCATCATATAGATATACCATGGATCAGCTCTTTTTAATTTTGCCAAACAGGCCCAATTTATCCTACAGCATTAGTCGTCTTCTTGAATTTCTGATAGAGAAAAGATTGCACGATTGGAGAGCTCGAGCTTAAATATTCAAAGAGATTTAGAGATTCAATCTCGTTCTCCTTTTCTTAGTTTCTGATATGGACCAATTTATTATCTATGATTCTGGTTTGATGATGAACATAAATAGCTAAATTTCTTATTCTATGATTGCTTTGGACTATTGGATGGGTTAAAACTTTTTTATTTCTCTTTTATTGATCAATAAAATTTTTGTGTTGCTTTTAGCCCATGCTTAATGTATCTGGGTGATTGGCCACCACTTATATGGTTATGTTCAGTTGAGTGATACTTGAAAAATCTAATTCAATTGTAGAATTTAGATAAAATTGTGCTAGACTTAAAGTTTAAGAGTTAAACACATGGTTTATTAATAGAATAGAGATATATCTTTTAGCCTAGCGTTGTCTAATTGAAATTGGAACTTAATAAGTATTTTCCTTAACTAAGACGAGATTGCGCACGTTAATTGAGAATATAACAGTTGGACTTGACTTGAGAAAGCTTGATCAATTAATTTTCAACCTCAGACAAGCACATGTTTTCATTGAAAATTTAAGATTTAAATTAGTCTTATGAAGTACAATAAGGATAAGTAATCTTAGGTTCCTCCGATTTTGAAAAAAAATCTTAACTTCAAAATTCTCAAATAAATCTTTTTCTTAAACAAATAAATTTTAAAACATTCTCATTCAACGTAATTAATAAGAAGTTAATTGAGATAATTAATTCATTTGTGTCATAGTCCTTGTGAGAACCGTCTTTGTAACACCCCAAATTCCGTAGCATAAATCGTGCCGGTGACACGTGGTTTTATAAAAATTCATCAGAGTTTTGAGGTGCTACAGCTTAGCGTTTTGCGGAAACGGAGAGTATGTACTAAAAATTTGAACAACGGTATAACAACGAGTTTAACAATGAGTAAGCGATATGAAAATACTCGACTTATGATGATGTCGACGTATACTGATATATTAGAAATTTCCCGAAGGAATGTTCATGTGATACAGTAATACAAAACTTATAATTACAGTTCTTCTGTGTAACGATACCCTGTTCATCCGAGCCTTGAGTAGACTTGGGGCATTGAACCTAACTCAGTTAAATCATCTCATTTGGTCGTCAGGTGGGTCTAGTGGAAGTCTCACCGTGCTAGGGTGACTGATTGATTGAACCACATAGACGACCCTTCTAGTTTAAGCACCAAATGATATGAAGTAACTTTATTAGATTCATGCCATAAGGTAGGTTCTGTTGACTTTCTTCCCGCATTTCCTTTGACCGGTGCCTTCTCATGGCTCCGTCTACTGGCGTATATCTATAGCTCCATCCCCGGGTGCCTCCTCCGGTTCATTACCCGAATCCTGTCTAATCATGCAGACTGAGGTCCAATGCCCATCGGACCTCAGGTAACGGTTAACCTCATGCTTATGTAGACAATATATGTATGACAGGTATTCATGACATTTTTACAAAAACTACTACAACAGCCCACAACAAATACACAAATATGTATATACGGAAATAACAATACACAGCCCCTGCAGTATGTTTGTTATCCCAGTCTGCACACTCTCCGGTGCCACGATAGCATGTCGTGTCCATAGTGCTAGGAAAACTCTAAAACGGTGTTAACAATACCATAACCCGTGTACTCATAACTCTACCAATTTCAAATGAGACAGAGTCTCAGTACAGGAACACAGCAAGCATATATAAGCATATCATAATCATCAGAGTTAGTGTTACTGTACGTCGCGAACGTACCTTCGCTGACGGTTCTTTTGGTACTTTCGACGGAAAACAACGGTACGTCTGACAGCGGGATGACGACGGTATGACAGCGGTCCGAATAACTCAGATATCCTATAATGACAATGTTTATCAATTTTTAGAAGCATTCCAGGCATTTTAGGTACAAATTACCATTTTGCCCCTAGTTAGACTAATCGGCGGAATTTCGCCAGAGCTTCGCTGTTTCTGCTCTATTTCTCCGGAATTTCGACAGATCTCTTTTCCCAGTACATTTTCAAAATTAGTATCATATTTACCCCTAAATATGATATTCATGCTATCTGGGAAATTTAAAGACAATTCTAGCACTTATACCGAAAGAACTACCGAAACTTAAGACCAGGGACCGAAAAACTTACCCCGGCTTGGCAAGAACTTCTGAGAGCTCTTCCTTCTCTCTAACTTCTCTCTAGGTTTCAGATTTGAGGTGTGAAGAATGAAGAGGAAGGCTTGGCTATTTATAGAAGGAGGGAGGGACAAGGTGGGCATTTCCTCAAATGTCTTCAGATCAGATTTCAACCGTCGGATCGCACTTCGCCACGTGACTTCATCTTGGCCATACACCTCATGTGCCGACATCATCCTTCTAGAAGGAGATGATGTCATGCATGATGTCACATGTGCTGACTTACCGATAAAGTTCCCTGATCGATGTCTGAATCGTGTAATCTTGCCGAAACTCAAAATTCCGACAGCGGTGTTTCGAAGGTTTAAACTTCCTCTTTCGTAATACCTGGGTTAACTAAATTTCTAATCCCATTGAGGGTATTCCGTTGTTGGATGAACATTTCAGGTCAGACGCGGTCGGTTGCGGAAATAACTTCCGATAGCCGTGTTTTCTAGACAATAATTCACGGGTTCGAAATATGTCCTGCCGTAAGAAATCTTAATCCTGGTTTGTCACAACACTCAAGTTTACCACGGGTTCACTTTTTACTATCTGCCTATTCTTATAAATACCCGGTCTCTTATTTGCTCTGTTGGTTTCAGAATTCGCTTCGGAGATAGCCTACTCCGAGGTAGAATTTCACTGGTTTATAAAAAGTCCAGATGTATTAGACTAAATTCCTATGTTTTGGTGTGTGATTTAATTTCTATCCATTCTCAAATGTCATGTTGGCTCTTTACCATATATATTATTATTATATTATAAATATCCAAATATTTTATTTTATTTTTATTTTTCTAAGCATTTTATTTTATTTTTTTATTTTTATTTTTATTATTTCGAATTTCTCCCTCTTTAATTAATTATTTACTAATTAATTTACTTATATCTTAATCTAAACAATTAGCCAATAAATACCTAATTAGTCATTTACTAATTGTTGATAATTTCCTTAATTAGGATAAGTTATTTTCTCACAACTATTGAACTGACATTGGTATTTTACATCCCATATTAAATATTATACCTAAAGAGGCATAAAGTGCTTTTTAATATTATTTTATTTATGCTCATTATTTTTCCAGGGAAATAATCCCAAAAATTTCTAAAATTCAAGATAACATACTTCCCAAGTTTTTATCAGTATTTGTTATCATATGGCATTTACCATAATATTTTTAGGCCATTTTCTGCCTTATAATATTCATTTCTCCTGGATTTTAACTCTTTCTCTTTTCAAATTTTTTACAGTAATTCCCTTAGAAAATAAGGTACTTAAAACTTATTATGTGAGATCTCATATTCACCTATCTTCAATAGGTATTATTTACTAAAATGTGATATTTATCATAAGAATGATTTTTAGGGTATTACAGTCTTTTTATATTACTTGCGACCCATATCCTTACAGTAAAACTAGACAGCTAACACTAGCTCATCGTTATCCCTTTCGTACTTCTAGCCACCTCAATCCCAAGGAAGTACTTCAAAAGTTTGAGGTCTTTGATGGTGAACTTGTGGTCAAGGTAACATTTGACTTCATTAATATTCTTAATATGAGCACCGGTAAGAATTACATCATCCACATATAGCAATGCAGTGATAAACATTAATTGACCCTCTCTAAAAGATGAATATTGTATGATTCGCCCTTAACTAAATGAACCTAATGTTCTTTAATGCCATAGTGAACTTCTCATACTAGTTCTTGAAGGCCTGCTTCAACCCCTATAGAGATTTTCTCAATTTACACACTCAATTGTCATTCTTCTGTGCAAAACCTTCTAGTATTCTCATGTAGACTTCTTCCTCTAAGTCACCATAAAGTAATGCATTATTTACATCAAGTTGGTATATAAACCAGCCTTTCTTAGCAACCACTTCCAACAACATAGTGACTAACTTGGCAACTGGGCAAAAGTTTCATGATATTCAACACCTTCTTCTTGAGTGAAACCTCTAGCAACAAATATTGTCTTGTGTTTGTCCAACTCCCCATTTGACTTATACTTTATGTTATAGACTCTTTTTGAGTCGATGATATTTTGTTTGGCGAAGGGACTTCTAGTGTCCACACTCCATTATATTCCAACGCTTTGATTTCTCTTTCCATTGCTTTTCTCCAACACTCATGTCGCACTGCCTCTTTGAATTTTTAACGTCGATCATACAATATACTGCTACTAGGAAAGCCTTATGACTCGTTGAGAATCTTCCGTTGCTAATATAGGTCGCTATAGGGTATTCTTTGCTACTTACAGTTGCAATCATATCATCACGTCGTGATAGTGTGGGAAGCAAGTCAACTACATAATCTCTTTGATGCTTGGGAAATGTCCTAGCACGTTGTTCCCTTTTTGGCTCATGATAGCTTTCTTCGGGTTCATTCATCTTATTCCCTTGATAGACTTGAACTTCATCTCTTTATCTCAGATTGTGAGCGAGCATTCTCAATTCCTATTCTTCATTAACTGCAATTTGATTCATAAAGTTAATGTCATTGTCATTGTTGCTGGTGCAGTTAATGCTTGGGGATGTCATAGTTCCTGTAACATCTTTTAAAGAAAAGCATTGCTCAAAGAATGTCACATCTCAAGATATAAAAAAATTCTTCTTGTCCATATCAAAGACTTTATAGACCTTTTTATTCAAGTGGGTATCCAATGAAAACACACTTCCTCCCCCTCACCTCAAACTTGTCAGAGTTGGTCAAGTCTTGCGCATATGCGAGACACCCTAATACCCTTATATGATCATAACTAACCTTCTTTCTCATGAGAACTTCATAGGGTATTTGATTCCTGATGGTTGTGGTAGGCAATCTATTAATGATGTCACTACAAAAAAAATGATGTTTTGTAGCATTGAAAACTGTGTATTTGTATCGGTTTTAACATCTACTAATGACATACTAGCGGTCAGAGAAATCACTACAAAAACCATTGTAGCAAGTTATTTTGTAGCAGCTAAAAAAATATGATACTCAAGTAAGTAAACTGCCACTGATACTATAACAGTTATGGGTCACCGCTACTGAGATAGCCAAACGAAATATTGTGTTAACATTTTGTTGCGGTTTAGGAACTGTTGCAAGATGAAATTGCAAATATTTGTAGTGGTTACAAAACTGCTACTAACTACATCGACAAATTGTTAAAAATAGGCAAGAAAACTGTTGGCGGGAAAAGAATTTAAAAATTGGAGGTAGAAATATGTAGCGAGTAACCGCTACAATATTGGATGAAATTGTCAATGATGCCAAAAAGTTTGAATTAAAATTGTAACAGTTCTATAACCGCTACAAATTTATGCAATTTTTAAAATTTAAAAAATAGGCCAAATTTTTTGAAACTTTTGTAGCGGTTTATGACCGCTACAAATAAAATTTATTTTTTAAAAAAAAATCAGTAACTGTATTGCATTTTTTAAAATTACTTTGACATTTTAGTTTTATTAGTTAATTGATAATTGATATGATAAATTTCAATATTAAAAAAAATGTTGTTAAATGATATTAAATTAATGATATTTTATAGGTATAATAGTGATGAAATGTAGATAATATAAATTTATTATGTTGTCAACTAGAAGATATTTAATTATGAAATGATGTTTATGATTATAGAAGGAATGCTGAGGTAATGCTGTTCTACAAACTAAAAATAGTTAGTATCAAATAATAATAAGAAAAATTAAAATTCAAAATGAAACACAAAGAACAAAATATTTACCATATTTGATAAGCTTGATTCACACTTAACCTCTCCAGAAAATATTGACATAGAAAATAAAGCGAGAGAGAAGTTGGGAAGAAAGAAATGAAGAAGTATATGAAATGAGGTGTGGTGGTGGTATTTATAGGGATATCTGTGAAAAACCTGTAGTGGTTGATATGACGGTTTTTGTAGCGATTTACCTTTATAGTGGTTAGTGTGACGGAATCTATAGTGGACGCTATTTTATTTTGTAGCAGTTATTAAAATACAATGTTAAAAAAAAAAAAACACACACACACACACACACGGATTACAGTAAGATAAGGATTATTTTAAAATCAATCTTTGTCATCATCACTACAAAAAAGATGGAGAGAAAATATTTGAGTTGAGTTTAATACGTTTGAATAGAAATAAAACTTAAATTAATTGATTATAAAGTGTAACTTAAAAAAACTGACGGAACTATGTGTAAACTCTCATCACCTTCAAGGAAAAGTCTTCAAAATTGGAAGCGTTCAGGGTAGCGGCCGACAGAGTAATAGAGAAAGTATACTTGTTAAAAGAATCAAAGTGATAGCTGATAGCTCTATTCTTGAACTCAATTCTGGGGTTCTTTCTTTTAGAAGTGACGCTTTGGAAAAGTTCAGTACCAACAAATAGTTCTTAAATCTTATCGGTTCTGAAGTTGCCATCCTAATGTTGTTTGGCTGGACATTTTTCCACGTCGAAGGCTTTCCTCAAATGTCTCTTTGCGTTTAGCACGAGATCCCTTTTGCTTTTGTCTTATTGTTTTGAATTCTTGTTTTATTTCTTTCTCTTCTTTGTATAAGGAGCTCTCATCGTTGCGATATAACATTCTAATTTTTGTGAACTTACACACTTCGAGAGATATAAATTTCTTATATATGTTTGAATAAAAGACACTAGGATTAGTTTAATTAAAGACTTCAAAATTTTAATCTATGTGCGAACAAGCACATGCACAAAAAAAATTTATATAAAAAAATTTAGGTGATAGTTTGTGTTTTAAAGTTTACCGGGGTTAGTATTTACCTCCAGATTTAAAGAGTGGCTTAAAGAGATGCTTATAGATCATCCATCAACAAAATCATTACATTAGCAGTGAGATTTAAACCTATGAGCTTATGAGCCGAATCTTCACTAGCAAACTAACCTTTTTATATATACCTTTTTTAGGCATAGATATTTTCTTATTGAAAACGTACAATACGTTGTTTGAGGTACTGTCAGGTAGCAAATGTTGAGCACCTCATCTTGCACAGATTGGAACATTACAACAACAAAGTCTTTATCCCATTAGGTGGGTTAGTTTTATGGATCGCACGACGTCATTGTGCTCTATCAAAAACTAAATTTTTTGATAAATTATAAACCAAAAGATCCCACTCACCCCAGTGAGTGTTACTTCGGTCTTCCTCAACCTCTTTTTAAAGAACTCTATAATGCTTGATCAACCCTCCTCACTAGCGTATTCAATAACTTTTTTTGAACATGTCTAAACCATCTCAAACGATTTTCTTCCATTTTCTCTTCTATAGATGTCACTCCAACTCATTCGCGTATATAATCATTACAAATCTTATCTTTTCTTGTATGATCATACATCCATCTTAAAATCCTCATCTCAGCTACCTCCATTTTATGTTCATATTTTCCCTTTAAAACCCAACATCGCTGATGCTTAACTGAATTTTATATTTATTTACAAGCAGACAGTAGTTTATATGCCATTAGATTTATTAACTCCATAATAAACAAAGAAAGCTTTTCAAGCGCTGTATTTCCAATGGCGGTTTTATTAGTAAGCAGTACTGAGATAGCTCTTCACAACATTCTCATTTAAGATTTGCAACACTTCGCTGTGCGTAGGACCTACACACCTTGGTGTCTTGTACTGAAAAGCAGTAACTCCAAATCCCAAGATGTGATCTTGAATCTTCTGGAATGTTCCCCTTCGGAGAACACAGAGTTCAAGGGGCCCAATACCATTGGTTTTGCGGGAGGTTGTGTAGCCTGCATCAACAAAAGACTTGTCCATACAATTGCAGCATTCACTGAGTAGTTCTTCACTTGCTTCACCATTAATCTCCCAGAAGATGACATAGTGACCTAGCTCGCTTGAGACATCAACATGGCTTGTGTAGTCAACTACCTCGAATTTGTCCCTTGCTATTAGCTTGGCTGCTGCCGCTACAGCTACCTGCAGATCGATCTCTGTGTTCTTGTCAATGTTAATGGTAAGCAGAAGGCTGCTCCTACGAACAAACTTGAGCTCCGGAGTTGAGTTATGGAACCCCATGACCTTCACCACATCCCCAAGCTTATACCGATACAGACCTGTAAATTGTATCAGAAGCTGTAAGAATAATGAACAAATACTCAACAAATGAATAAGATGAAGCTACCTGCTGCATTAGTGATCATAATCTCATACTCTTCACCAACCTTCACTTGAGTCAAGCCCACTGGCTGAGGATCCACACAGGGGAGAGTAGACCCTCCATTGTGTTGCTGTGACTCACTGAGAGGGATGAATTCAAAGTAACCAACATGAGGAAGCACAGCATAAGTGGCCAATTCAGGGAGTAGCTTTGGATTCACATTTGATGCAATACATCCTTCCGAAGCCGAATAGTCACCGGTCAACAAAGGCAGGTCCCCAGCATAATGCTTCAACTTAGTCACATAAGGCTCCATTGAGCCAGTCATGATCCCATGAATGTACTTAGTATTGGGGAAAAGCTCCGGTATTAGGCCATACCAGTTGTTCAGTCCCTTACATTTGTGTTCAATCAGGTTAGCTAACTCTGGATTTGGTTTGAGAAGTTTAGACATGGCCGTTCTAATGGATGGAACCGTGACTCTGTTGGTGAGGACCCCTTCTCGGATATCACTGCACAGCTCTTGCCATACTTGTTCAAAGGTTCTAAATGCTTGGACAATGCTGTGTGCAAATGCAGAAGACACAAGCTGGACTTCCTCACTGAAAATTAAGCCACACAAGAGATGGCAGTACAACGATTGTTGAAAGTCAGGACCGAATATTACTTCACCCGGGCTGCACAATTCAATTTGTTTCATCGTGCTTTTGGTCCTTTCATGTCGAATCACATTTGTTGAAAAGGTTCCAGCCGTGAGACCCCCTTTTGTTTTGAACTGCTTGCTGCTATACAAAAAGCTCAGGGCTTTCCCTTTTTTAATAGGAAACTCTCTGCAAATTATAGGATTCTATTTTGTTACAAATTTCTCAACAATTGAACCCAGGAGGGAAAATCAACTTAGAATATATACCTGTGTCTAAAGGCGGAAGAAGTCAGACTAATCTGCACTGCAGTTTCATACAGTTCGTCATTAAATGGTATAAACTTGGGCTTCCCCCCAGTAGTTCCAGAGCTGCAAGAACATGTCTTTTTGTAAGATCAGTGGTGGACCCAGGAATTTTAGTTACGGGGCGAAAATAATTTTGAAGCTTGCACTGAAATGGACCAAGTTTAAGATAAGCATGACGAATTAATCTTGTTGATTTATAGGATATTTCCATATTGGAAGGCGTAGTACAAAGTCTCTTTCCAATGAAGTAAGATCAACTTCTTTAACTATCTCTTTATTTTCAATTCTAGGAGACTTTGAAAAATGAGTCTCGATATTTGACAATTCAATATTAAAAGTAAATGAAGGCAAAGACTCACTATTCTTTCTCTTAAAATATGTATCAATGGTAGCACTCTTTCCCATTATAATCACCTCGAGCATAAATTATTTCATGATCAATATGATTTTAAAAATATTATTTATAACAAAAGTAAATCGATTAAAATAAAATTAACTATTAGTCATCGTTTATATTACTATAGTCATCTTTTAACAAAACTCAAAACTTGTCCAAAATCCTAATCTGAAAATATTCTCTAATCAGGATAAAAGTAGTATCATTATAAAGATAAAATCATGTATAATAAATTTTATGAAAAATTTTTAATAAAAAAATGTGATTTTAAGTACTTTATTAATTTTCAAAATTTGTCAAAAGCTGTTTGAAAAAAAAAAAAGAGGCTGATGAGTCGCTTGAAGAAGGGGGTTGGCTACGGTCCACTTCTCTTCCCATCCTCTTCCCGTCCTCTTCCCGTCCTCTTCCTCATCTCAGCCGTTGGATTGAAATCTTAACCGTTCAGATATAATGTTTTATAAAAGTATTATTTTTATATATTTTTTAATAATTTAATATTTTATTAATATAAGAATAATATTTTTATAAAACATTAGATCTGAACCGTTCAGATTTCAATCCAACGGCTAAGATGGGGAAGAGGACGGAAAGAGGATGGGAAGAGAAGTAGACCGAAGCCAAATCCTTGAAGAAGACGATGGGGATTTTGGAAAAGTGAAAAATAGGGTTGGAGATATATTAAGGTTTGTGGACCCCACCTATTTATTATTATTATTATTATATATAACATATGAAAGCAAAGGAAGGGACCCTGACTGCGGAAGAAATTGGTAGCCAAAATGGGAAGTTATATTCTTTAAATATATATTTTTTATTATACTCTTCATATATATATTTTTAAAAATTTGGGGTCCGCGCCCCTGTGTAAGATCCAACTCAACTACTTGCTACTGAAATGGGAAATATAAGGAAACATGAAACAGAAGGCCAAACCTTAACGACACTGTTTTGATTGGCTGTCCTGTGAGAATGGAAGATGCTTCGCCGTCAATGATTCTCATGATATAAGGCTCCAAGTCCTTGTGGGTAACAAGTGGAACGAGGGCCTTGAAACTCTCAGGATCAGTTCTTCCATTGAGACCCAGATTCTGCAAATACTCAGCTGAACTATTGTCTTCCAAGATCCTTCTCAGTGTCTCCCTCTGAACCCTTTCAGCATCCTTTGTTAGTGCCTCAAACTCATCAATCCCTCTGTCCATGTTCAGTTCTTGTGTACAGAAAAAGGAAGGGAACTTTTGAAGAGGCAGTGAATAGAAAGAATGGGTATGTGAGGAGAGAAGAAGATGAAGCATGTGATTATATAGGCCTCACAAATAAGAACGCAAGTCTATTTGCTCTCTCAGAATCTTGAAATGAGTCCTCGGATTCTTAATATATAATATGGGAAAAACACTTCTCAGTAGTAGTAGTAGGAGGAGACGTGTTTTTCACGTATATCTGTATACGTGAAATGGTGAGGCACGTATATATATATATATATATATAATAGCATTATATATATGTGGGTCCCACCATTTCATATGTATGTAGGAATCTTCTTCTTCTCATGCAACATGAGAAGTTTAAACCCCATATAATATATTTACTTAATTTGATTAAATTATGGAAATTGGTTAAATTAGTTAATATGACATGTAATTTCTAAAATACTTGAATTATCTTTTTAAATTCTCTCATTCATTCCCCTCCTTAATTATTATTAAAAGAATATCAATAAGAATAAATTACGAAAAGATTGATAAATATAAAACTATAAATTTTAGGATTAAAATCAACTTCTCAAATATATATTATATTAATTCAGGATTACTTTGTTGGATTGTGTAATGTGGGCTAATTTTCTAATCTACATATGACCTCCTATTAATTACATTAATTAGTGATATTTGCACTATAAAAGTATTATTATAATTAAAATCATTGGGAATATATTATATTCTTTTCAATTTAATTCGTTTGTCAATAGTATTTGCATTCGCGTTCAATTTACGCGGGTCCGCATCATCTCCAAATATCATTGATTCTGCTTTTTCTTTCAATTCCGCATATCTATCATATATAATATTCTTTTATGCCCCATAGATATGCCTCTTGCCTTTTTTATATTTTCTTTTCTCTTAAATCACATTTTATTTTATAATTAACTAAATGATAGAATATATAAAAGATGATTAAATATGTGTAGAATATAAATAAATTCAATGGTATATATCACGAATCTATACTTATTTAATTATAAAATATATATACTTATCATGGACCGGCCAAGGTCCTCTCCCCTTAGATCATCTTCTACAAAATTGGGCCGTTTTGTCGCAAAACAGTTAAACTCATGCCTTTTTTAAATATATATATATATATATATATATATATATTTTTAAGATCTTGACAGTCTTAACAATAGGCGGAATCGGGGGGGCTAGGGTGGCCCCCCCCCTAAAATCTTAAAATATATATATATATATATATATATATATATATATATATATATATATATATATATATATATATAAAAGGGTCCACATTAGGTGCTAATACCTCTAATTAGAGGTATTAGCATATTTTTTTAAAAAAAATTAATTTTTTTATATATTGTATTTATTTAGATTTAAATTATATGATCTTTTCGAGATTTTTTTTTGACACCCGATCTCAAATTAATTAATTTTCATAATACCTTGGTGTTACGAATAAAACGCAGCTAAAAAAATATCTTAATACCTCTAATTAGAGGTATTAGCACAACTAATAAGCACCTAATTATAAGCATCTAATGTGGATTCCCTTTCCATTACATTCATTCGTTCTACTGCTCCCTTTATTCCGTCCACACACAGTCTCTCTCACACCCCATTTGTTCTACTGCTCCCTTTATTCCGTCCACACACAGTCTCTCTCTCACCCCATTTCTCTCTCTCACAACAGTTACAGAACGAATGAATGTAAAGGGAAGGAGAAAAGAGGTGATAATTGTGGGGCCCACCAACAAAAAAAGTAACAAAGTTTAAGGTGGTTAACGGAGATGGTATTTTTGCTCAATTTGAGAAAGTTTGTGTGTATTTTTGCTCCCAAAAAAAGCATATGGTGCTGGACGCTCCCGAAGGTAAAGCACATATGTATTTTTGCTCTTTTACCCTATTTTTTTTTTAATATTAGTCAATATCCTCAAATTTATTAAGGGTTAGTTTGGTTTGAGGGATGGGGAGGGAGAGAGAAGGGGAAAGGCTAATCTTTTACCTCCTCTTTACCAAAAAGTCCATAGAAACTTTTCAATATTTGAAAAATATACTCTCAACAAAAAAGAATATTCCCTTCATTAATGGCATTTGGTCAATTCCCTACATTTCACTCCCTTCCCTCCCCTCAAATCAAACACACCCTAAAGGTTACTACAGAAAAGAGGACCCTAGTCGGCGGGTGCCTTTAATCTTTGGCACTATCTCACCGACGGCTCAGTATGGTAATGTAGTACTAGTACTTACTTGGGTAGTGTCATGTGTGCTCTGTTTTTTTATTCTTAATTTGACTTCAAATTAATTACACTAATTAACTTGCGTGGGCAACAATAGTTAATTTGGAAATTTAATTTCCATTGTTCTGAAATGTGAAAGGCAACATTTTTGTTAATGCAAGATTGCAAGTTTTTACTGTGACTTATAAATTAATTCAACACTTGTCAAGAATTTATATCATCTCTATCATAAATATAAGAATTAGATAAGGAATTTATTACCTCAATTATAAATTCAACATTGCCTTTCAAATTTATAATTTTTTCTCATCATATTCCTATCGTTTACACATACGAAGGGAGTTTCCACTAATAATAGTTTCAATGCACATGATTAATTAAAAAGGTTGATTCAGAAAAACCAATACTAATTTATTACAAATAACTAGCTTAATTAATTTCCTTAATATATATAAATTAGTCATCTAAGTGCATGTTTAGATTTTGACAAATAACTTTTATGATTTACGAAGAAAGTGTTTATGAGGAGTTTTGTCTCGACTTGTGAAATGCTAATCCATTCTTCCAAAAAAAATTAAAAAACTTTAATTCAACATTTGCCCACATGCTCCACTCTATTTTAATTGAATGTGAGAAGAAGTAGCTAACATGACCCATTAATTCAAAAATACTTTAGGTGTTAACTTCAACTCTCTCTTTTTAAATGGTGCAAAGTGATTTAATTTGGATTAATTTAAATGTTGCCCAAAATCAAATCATATTAAACTTTTGAACACCCCTATATGTGAGAGGGCTTCTTCTTTCGTTGGGCTCGCAGACAAGGAATCTTATCTGGGCTGGGCCTGGTAGCAAACTTATCTGGGTCTAAACAAAGAAAAGAACTTATATACCCAACCTCTGTGGCCCTCTACGGTACATGGACTTAAGTTTTAAGGGAGTGGGAAGGAAGGATCGGTAGCAAGTAATATTTGGTGGGAATACTCTCATTAATTTTATTTTATAATCTGCCATAAATTATGAAAGTACAATAATATATTTATTTAACCCTAAACCTGATCACACCCTATCTTCTCTGCAACTAGTATTTCCAACATTTGAGCAGTTTAATATTATTTTTAGCTAACTTACAAAATGATGGATTGATTGTGTCATAAAAAGATGAGAAAATCCTAAATTTGTATAAAGGAAAACAAAATACTTTATATTTATAGATATTATCTATTCAAATATAATCATAATATCTTAGATTTATATTTCTAAGATAGATACAATATAAGTAAATATTAATATGGAATATAATATCCACATCCAATATAAAAAATATTTAATAAGCAAGACTGGGATTCCAAATACGTAAAAATTTAATCTTGAGAAAAACATCTTGAACTAGAATAAAAAAGCATATTTGTTAATTCACCAAGAACCAAATACGTGACTAAGATTCTCAAAGATGATTCAACAAGTTAAAGGGGAAATTAAAAGGAAAATACGGCATAAACGAAGATTGTAAACCATAATCTACATCATGGAGAATTTCATGTCTACGCAGGAGAAGAAAATATATATTTTTTGGGAGGGGGGAGGGCAGTGGTCACCGCAACACCAAAAACCAGAGATCGAAGATGAAAGAGAAGATGAATAAAGACAGAGAAGGCGATTGGAGATGATATAGAGATGGGGAAGAAGACAAGTATAGAGGAGTGAAAGAAATTGAGTGGCAATGTGAAGAATATAATGACAATAATTTGGTCTAAAAATTATTATAAACAGGGACAATTTTGTCCTAAAATTTTTCAATCCCAGCATTGCTTCACCAATACCAGGAGGTGGGTCTGGAGCAATCTCACTTTCATGGTACTCTCAATCTCTGCCTATCCCTAGTCTCTTGTGCCAAACAATACAATTGGGCTCAATCCCTTACCTAATATGTACACCTAGTGCTTTGTACCAATAGTGCCTATGAGTCTATGAATCTACCTTACAATTGATAACCCAATTTTAAGGGATTTTACCAATGAGGTTTGGGTTTAGCAGAAGGAACTAATTCCTCACAACATAACGAACCAAGGTTCGAATCCCCACTAAAAAATGTACTCACATTTAGTGTTAAAACTTGATATAGAGAATAATTGAATAATGCATTATGGATTAAAAAGAAAATCATCATGTCTTACAAATTGTATAAGACCATATATATAGGCCCATAACAAACTAACCTACACTTGGCCCAACAATTATTAAGCCTCTAATAGGAGGACACATGTGCCTTAAAAAAAAAAAACCCCCCCAATTTTATGCACATCTCAAGTAATGGAACCATAAGAGTCTGATCTCACTGATATTCAATTTTCATAAGTTTAAAATGATCCAATTCACATTTAGCTAATACCGTTTGATCAGCAAAAACATTTTTCCAATTTTATTTATTTTCATTATATGTATATGTTTTGTGATACTTGTATTATGTTGTTACTCCTGATTCAATTTTATTTATTTAGCTCATGCATGTGACTCTGAGCTTTATCTGATGATGCCACAGATGAGAAAAAGAATAATTAAGATATTAATTTCAATTTATTATCTTTGTCTTTAGTAGGTATAGGAAGAGGAGGCTTATTATTGATCATCTCGTCATTATAATTTGAAACCCCCTTTTGTCTTCCGAGATAAATTTTAATTTTTACTCTCATTTATTTTAAAACATATACTAAATTTTTTATTTTTCAATTAAAACAGGATCAATCTATAACTAAAGAATATATATATATATATATATATATATATATATATATGGATTTATCTATACTTACCGTATTGCGTGAGGAAAAAAAAAAAGATTCCTACACGGCGTGAAATGGTGGGGCCCACATCTTTTTTATATATATAAAAAAAAAAAACTCAAGCGAAAATGGTGGGGCCCACATCTTTTCAGTCTTTTGTATGTGGCGTGATCACTTTTTGAAATGTATTTCTATATATATATATATATATATATACACTATCCTATAATATAAATGTATTTCTATATATATATATATATATATATATAACTGATTATGAAAATCTTAAGATACTTTCACTTTTCTCCCATACATTAAGAAAATAATTTATGATATATCCAATTGTATGCGTCACTTTTCTCCTACATTATTGAATTGATAGCTTAAACAATAATGTAGTAGAAGAAGTTATACATGGAGGAGGAACTCACATTCGCCAGAAAGTAATTAAGAAAAATATTCAATCACTAGCTAGATGCATAACACATTAAGGATGATTGTCGAGAATAAAGTCATCGAAAACTCTCTACCGTCGTACCCAAGCGATGACGCTAAAATAGGCAAATACCTCTTTGATTTCCTCTTCATCGCATAAGGTATGTTCACTTATTTGATTTTCTCTTCATCGCACAATATGTTTTTACCTCTTTGATTGTCTTTAATCCTTCAGACGAGATGCATTTTTTTTTAAAAAAAAATAAATATTATTTTTAAATCTAACTTTTTTAAAAATAAAACAGATGACATATGGACTTGTCGAATAAGCATATTTCTTTAATTAACGATTAAACTTAACTTAGATAATGTACCCAAGTGAAATTGCTACGATTTGAAACCTTTCAAGGCAACATTACTGTTGAATGAAAACTTCCTAACAAATTTACACACAAACCTAAAATAAAAATGATATGGATGACACGTAAACTGTCAACACAATATATTTGATAAAGGTAATTGTCAAACTTAACTGGAAAAACGATCAGGGCAAAATTACTACGATGTGGAAACTTCCGGAGTGATATTACTCTTTAAAAAACTTTCATGACAAAATTACTCTCTCAGTAACAACTTTCGGGATAAACTAAACCCTTAATCCTTGTATAAATAACCCTGCTACTCTGATAATATTTTTTTTATAAAAAACATTTGTGTCACTTAATTTCTTTTTTTCTATTTTTTATGTTTAAATATTTTTATTTTTTATTCATGCCTTTTAAACATAAAAAATGGTTTTGTAAAAGACCCAATTGTCTTTGAGTCTTTTGTTTTCTGGCCATTTGGCATTCACATTTTACTTTGAAAAAGGGCATTTATTCAAAATTTATTAAAAACTTGTTTATTGGATCAAAACGTGGCCTATTAAAATAGAGGAGAGAAAAGCACTGAGTCAACGCTTGAATAAAGTCAGCAAGGGTTAATGTTGTAGTCTTAGCCTGCAATATAAAAATATTGCCTTTCAAACTGTACAACAACTCTTTATTTGTCCTCTTCTTCTTCTTCTTCTTCTTCTTCATTTTTCAAAGTCCTCTGCTTCTTTTTTCCTCATTTACTAGTAATTTAATCATCAAAAATAATTTATATTTATTGTTTCTTGAAAAGTTATAAATTGGGTTTTTCTTAGTAAAGTTAAAAGGAAACAAACACGAAAAAATTATCATTAATTTTTCAAATTCTATCAAATGATTGTTTGATCTGATAGATTTTTTAAACAAACAAGAAAAGAGATAACTATATGCTTTTAGTCTTTTAATATTATGCTTATTTGTTATTAAAATAATTTACAATTACTATTAAATTAGCCCCAATACTATAAATCCCTAACTTGTCTCTATCTTTTACATGCTAACACATGACTAAGAGTGTTTATATTTGGTGTTCGTTGCAGCTATAAGTATATGAGCGAGCAGGTGTTTTCAAATTTTCATTTCTTAAATGATAAATTAATTATTTGAAAAATAACAGTTAAAAGATTATTCTACCTTTATTAAAGTTTAAAATATAAGTATGCATTCAGATTAATTGAATGACACTGAGTGGATCCCAACCAAACCACACGGAAGCATTATATAAAATTGTGACCAATCCCATTTTATCACTTGAAATTAATGTGTAACACTTAACGTGTACAAACTTTAGACTCAAAAAATATATTAAAAAAAAGGAAGAAGGACATTCAGATACGGGCTGGGTATCCACATCACGAGAGGAAAGAATACAAAGCTTACACAAAAAACGAGCACACCAGGATAAGGACATTTTTTATTATTATTATTTCCTTAATTTGACAAGAGATAGTCAAATTAACAATGTTAAAGGAAAGGGACCTTTATAGTTTTTACTATTATTATCAAAATTAAAGGATTAAAAATAAAACTAAATTTTGCAATCCGTGTATACATAACTAATTTTTTTATCCTCATTTTTTTCAATGAAACTCATTAAAATAGTCCACTCAAGTCAAACATATATATCATGAAGACTTAACATTTTGTTAATAATAATGAGCAAATATTTATAATGATAAAAGAATAGATAACAATGTTTTTTTAATTCCTCGTGCGATGCATGAGATGTTTTTAGTAATTAGTAGATAGAAATAAATAATAACATATTTTGTTTTAGAATTTGTTACCTAATCATTATCATGAATGATAAAATTATAGGGGAAAAGACCAAAAAAAAAAAAATCACTTGAATTTTAAAATTTCAAATAAGTGATTTCATATGAGAATGAGTTGATATATTCTTATAGTTCTTAATCCTTATGCTCTTGTTGGCAACAAGACTGATTTAATATTTTAAAGTTCAAGTGATATTATTTTTTCTTTTTCCCTAAATTATAATTGACACCACATTTTATTTCATAATCTCTCATCTAGTGCAATTGAAAATATGGATAACGACTTATCATATTTTATAAATTATTAAACCATGTATATTAAAATGTTAAATATTAAATTTATGACATCATGTGCCATATGTATTAGAAGTTATTATAATAATTTTTATTATTTTTATCATTTATTATTATCTTGTTCAATAATAAAAGTAACGAATTATTTTATTTAAAAATTTTGATTACGTATAAATTAAAATTCCAAACAATGAAAATCATTCAATAAGTTGCAGACATACCCTTTTACAATTTGTACAAATTAAATTTGTAATTTCATTATACCAGATCTGTACCTGTTCCTTTTATCATAGATCCCATATTCTTTATCATTTTTCACTGTGGATTCCCCACAAACATTTCTTGCCGGTCCATATTTTTCCAACTTCTTCTAGCTATGGTAAAATAAAAACAAAAAAGTAATATTATATATATATATATTTATTTATTTATTTATTTATTGTGAGAGAGCTAGAAACTTGTGGAAACAAATCTTAAAGCCTAACTATTTTTCTCATTTTTTTCACAAGTAACTTGCAGTGCCCGCTCAACTAGGACACCAACCATAAACCTGGTAAAGGAATATTTCAAAATTTCTCTTGGCCAAGAGTCTTTAGTCTAGGGTATTGTTGGATCCTTTGAACGACTAGATGCAAATTTCTTTTTAAAGGAAAAAGTAAAGATACCAGAGAGATGCTACAAATTTGTAACTACCTCCTCATGAAAAGTACTACAAATCAAAATCAAAATCACTAGATTTTCCAACTTGACAAGGCAGAGGAGAAGTCTTGGACGCCCCCTACTGCAAATGCAATCTGCATTGATGTGAATGGTTCCATGTGTCACCAATATCAAGCGGTTTGCGGGGGAGTGATAAGAAACGCCCAGGGCGAATGGCTGATGAGCTTTCATAAATCCCTTGGTTTTCTTGTTGTTATTGAAACTAAAATCTACGGATGGGTTTCCAAAAAATTGTAATGTATTTTGACTCTCTTGATGCCGTCAATATTCTTATTATTGACTGCTCTACTGATCATCCGCTAAAAGATATTATTGGGGAGACTAGAAACCTTCTATTCAGGAAATGGAACGTAGAACTATATCATACTCCAAGAGAAAACATCTCATGTGCGAATTTTATGGCCAAGGAAGGTCATGGTACTACTGTTGATGCTAGGGTGGCTCTGATTCCAACAATTCATAGAGGTTGCCTTGATATGGTTCTAAAGGATCATTGATCCTACCACTACAAGTATATTTTCTAGTTTGTTGTATTAAGGGTTAGATTGTCACAATTTAGTCCATGACTTATCTTTTTAAGCTTCAACTTGCCTCTATTATCCAATATGTATATGTCTGAGCGTTTTTAGTGCGCTAGATATACAGTAATACCATGGCACACAATTTATCATGTGAACAGATGTTTTTTTTTTAAGGGGAAAAAAAGTGCGCCCTTGGTACTATAAATAAGTACCTATAATACCAATTAAGGCATGCAATTTATGATAGGAAAACGAGATTAATGAATCAAATGAGAACTTTATGTAATATCAAATGAAAAAGAGAAAAACTTTTGACAAAACAAACATTTTCATAAGATATTTTGAACAAAAGCAGTACTATTATCACGTTACTTAGGATTTTAATCTAATAAAACATGTGAAAAAGTCAAACTACTAGTAGTGTAATTGAGGAACTCTATGTCTTAGATAAAAAAAAAAAAAAGGAAATACTACCGGTTCTAAATATATAATATAGTTAACATTTTTTTGAGAGATTAAAAAAACTAATTAAATTATTTTAAAGTAATTTTATTTATTTTTTCTTTCAAAATAATTTGTTTGACTTAAAAAATAATATATAATCTTATGATACACAACAAATGATATGATTAAGTAACTTATTTAGTTTCCATAATCTTTCCAAAAAAAAATCATATTTAAAATTGTAGGGAATATTTATTACTGTAAGATCTCTGGACTAAGCTATAAAGCATTAAGTTGTCAGATCATGCTAAAGAGGTTTAGTTCTGATTAATTATTGCACACGCTATAATTTGGTTTGGCAAGTACTAATTAATTATTGAGGATGACGCTAGTTAGTGGGATTCATTTGACGTCAAACTGAGATTATTAAAAAAAAGAAAAGAGGGCATGCATTATTACGCAACCCAACTATAAGTAATTTGAAGCCAAATCGGAGGGCAAATATACACTAAGCTTGTAACGCCTCTATATAATCACACGCGTACCCTCCTCTTCTCACATCATACACTCATTCTTTCTGTTCATTGCCTTTATAAAAGTTCCCTTCTATTTTCTCATTTTTCTGTCTCTTTGTTTTGAGAAAGTTCCATTTTTGTCGCTCATATACCTGAAACTCAACGCTATATATCCTTGTCTCAGGTATTACTTGTAGAATGATGATCATTTGTTTCCTTTTCCGATGCAATTGACATTTAAATATGCTTTGGCCTTTTCCTTTCTTGAAGATCTGCAAAAGAAAATGTTGGAGAAGGTGGAAGAAGAACTGAACATCGAGAAAGTGGTTGATGAGTTTGAGGAACTAACAAAGGATGCTGAAAGGGTTCAGAGGGAGACACTTAGAAGGATCTTAGAAGACAATGCTTCAGCTGAGTATTTGCAGAATTTGGGCCTCAATGGAAGAGCTGATCTTGATAGTTTCAAGGCACATGTCCCTGTGGTTACCCACAAGGAACTGGAGCCTTATATCATGAGAATCATGGATGGTGATGCATCTTCCATTCTCACAGGAAAGCCAATCACAGCGGTGTCTTTAAGGTCTGGCTTTTTTTCCCCCATTTTCTCTTCTATATACTCTCTCTATTTTTAAATATAAGATCAGTTAACTTCTTTTTTTAGAGAAGTTAATGAAACTAATAAATACTCTCTCCTGTCATAAATATAAGATCTAACTAAATTGAAAAGGTTAAAGAAGCTAAATATATTACTTAATTATAATATATCTTACTTATTAGATTATATATATCAATTTACAAATTAGACTTATTAATTTGGACAAAAAATATCAATATTAATACTTTAAAATAATTTATCTGTCCAAAAAAGTCACTGCGGAGGTAGTATTATATTTCCCATTTCAGCAGCACCTAGTTGAGCGTTGAATCTTACAGAGACATGTTCTTGCAGCTCTGGAACTACTGGGGGGAAACCCAAGTTTGTACCATTGAATGACGAACTACTTGAAACCGCTGTGCAGATGAATCTGATCTCTTTTGCCTTTAGGAACAGGTATTCCAAGTTGATTTTCCCTCCTGGGCTTCGTTTTTGTCTAGGATTGTAACTAACAATATTACGATGCAGAGAGTTTCCCATTAAAAATGGGAAAGTCTTGAACTTCATATATAGCAGTAAGCAGTTCAAAACAAAAGGGGGTCTCACGGCTGGAACTTCGACAACAAATCTGTTCCGACACCAAAAGTACAAGAGTACGATGAAGAAATTAAAGTGCCAATGTTGCAGCCCGGAAGAAGTAATATTTAGTCCTGATTTTCATCAATCGTTGTACTGTCATCTGTTGTGTGGCTTAATTTTCCGTGAGAAGGTACAGATGGTGTCTTCCACCTTTGCACATAGCATTGTCCATGCATTTAGAACCTTTGAACAAGTATGGCAAGAGCTCTGCACTGATATCCGAGAAGGGGTCCTCACGAACAGAGTCACGGTTCCATCCATTCGAACGGCTGTGTCTAAACTTCTCAAACCAAATCCCCAATTAGCTGACCTGATTGAAAAGAAATGTATGGGATTGAACAACTGGTATGGGCTAATACCAGAGCTTTTCCCTGATACAAAGTACATTCATGGGATCATGACTGGCTCAATGGAGCCTTATGTGACTAAGTTGAAGCATTATGCTGGGGACTTGCCTCTGTTGACTACTGACTATGGAGCTTCTGAAGGATGTATTGCTGCAAATGTGAACCCGAAGCTACCCCCTGAATTGGCCACTTATATTGTGCTTCCTCATCTTGGTTACTTTGAATTCATCCCTCTCAGTGAGTCGTCACTGCAAAACAATGGAGGGTCTACTCTCCCCTGTGTGGATCCTCAGCCAGTGGGCTTGGCTGAGGTGAAGATTGGTGAAGAGTATGAGATTGTGACCACCAATGCAGCAGGTAGCTTCATCTTGTTCATTTGTTGAGTATTTGTTCATTATTCTTACAGCTTAATTCTGATACAATTTACAGGTCTTTATCGGTATAGGCTGGGGGATGTGGTGAAGGTGATGGGTTTCCATAACTCAACCCCAGAGCTCAAGTTTGTTCGTAGGAGCAGCCTTCTGCCTACCATTAACATAGACAAAAACACTGAGAAAGATCTGCAGACAGCTGTAGAGGAAGCAGCCAAATTAGTGGCAGGAGACACATTGGAAGTAGTTGACTACACAAGCCATGTTGATGTATCGAGTGAGCCAGGTCACTATGTGATCTTCTGGGAGATAAAAGGGGAAGCAAGTGAAGAACTACTCAGTGAATGCTGCAACTGTCTGGACAAAGCTTTCGTCGATGCAGGCTACACTAGCTCTCGCAAAACCAACGGCATCGGGCCCCTCGAACTCCGGGTTGTAAGGGGAGGAACATTCCAGAAGATTCTGAACCACTTCATAGGATTAGGAGGTGCTGCTAGTCAGTGCAAGACCCCAAGGTCTGTGGCTGCTTCTTCACATAGTGAAGTGTTGCAAATCTTGAATGAGAATGTTGTGAAGAGCTATCTCAGTACTGCTTTCGATGATTGACGATACTAATTACCGTGGGAAATATAGCAATTCGAAAGGCTTCCTTATCAGTAGGATACGACTTCTAGATTTTCTTCATCGTAATAGAATCATTGTTGCCATGCAATATTACTACAAACAGAAGTGATGGCAGAAGTAGTCAAAAGAACTAAGATAATGTTCAAGTCATGTCCTTAAAATTTGTCTTCCATATTCATTTCTTTCTTTCTTTTTTCATGCTTCAAGTTTCTGTCTTTGTATCAATGGCTTTGTTTGGTAAAATGATATGACACCATATTAATTCCTTCGTGCCACCCCATCATCTGTGTTTTGATACCTGCAAATGCCAATTATGACAATTTTAGTAGGTCCATTCAATTATATGGCCATGTGTATTTATGAATCATAATTAATCAGCTTGTGCTATTAATATTTTATTAAATAAGTCTGTCATTAAATTAAAACTGTCAGGTGTTAGATTCACTTTTGGGATAATTATAATATATTACCACTATCGGCTACCATTTTAAATAGGGAAAATTTCAAATAAGGAACATTGTAGCAAATTAATTCATATTAACTCTTAAAAAATCTGAAATTTCACTGCCGGTGGGCTTGTAGTGAAATTAATTAATGAAGTAAAAGGCAAAAATAACTCTTTCAAAATCAAAGAAGAAACAACATGAATTTGCAATTGGAGAACACATAATAAACAAGTGGAATAATCCTATAAACAATTAAAATTAATTTCTTAATAAGAACACATTGGAGCATAATCAAATCAAATAATATTTATGCACAATGAAAACATCATAAACAAAGTGGAATGAACAACTTCAGGATGGTACTTGGTAAACAATGGAATTCCATTTGTTCATAAGAATACTTCACTTGTTCATGATGTGTTCGCTACTTGCAGATGAAATTTGACTAGATCATATACTCCAATGTGTTCTTGTTAAGAAATCAATTTCACTTGTACATAGGACTATTCCACTTGTTCATAGAAGTATTGCACTTGTCCATGATGTGTTCACCACTTATAAATCAGGTTGTTTCTCTTTTTATTTTGAAAGCGTTTTTTTGTCCTTTTGCTTCATAAATTAATTTCACTGCACGCTCATCGAACTGCAGTGAAATTTCATATTTTTTTTTGGAGTTAATATAAATTAATCCTTATCTAAAGTTTTCCCTTTAAAATATGCAAAATCTAATGGATCAGGCCTTCCTCCTTTGCGCCTTTCTATCCGCTGCCCTCCTATTCTCTAAACTCTGCCGTTTTGGAGCAAAATTGGAAAGAAGCTTGTGCTTTTTTTAAAAAAACATATATTATAAGATACTGATGAGTATTAAAAAGATATTGACTGGTACTAAAAAAATATTACATCATCTTGAAAAATTATTTTAGGATCTTTAAAAAATATTTTAGGATACTGACTGGTACTAAAAACATACTTCATGATATTAAATGGTACTGAAAAATACTTTATGATCTTGAAAAATTATTTTAGAATCTTGAAAAAATATTTCAAGGTACTGACTGATACTAAAAATATACTTCAAGATTATTTTTTTTGAAGTCTTAAAATAATTTTTCTGGATCATGAAGTATTTTTTCAGTACCAATCAGTATCCTAAATATATTTTTAGTACTGGTCAGTACCCTAAAATATTTGTAGTATTTTTTTAGTATCAATTAGTATCTTAAAATATCTTTTTAATACCCGTCAGTATTCTAAAATATTTATTTTTAAAAAAAAAAAACACACAAGTTTCTTCCCAGTTTTGCTCCAAAATGGCAGAGTTTAGAGAATAGGAGGGCAGCGGACAGAAAGGCGCAAGGAGGAAAGCCTGATCCAAATCTAGTCATACTTGAGTAATCTAATAATACAAAGAGATAATAACAAGTCATGTTATCATATGACATGGTATAAACACAATCGATAAATAATGGCCAGTATATATAATTATATTCTGGAAGACAGAGACACAAACAAAATATTTATAATGTTCAGTTTTATACTTTATTTCTTCTGTATTTTTCTCGTATATATTATGGAAAAGTATGAAGTATATATAGCAAATCCAAACTCTCGCAACAAGTCAAAATACAATTGATTGCTGGGTTTTCCAAATTGTTGCAGCAGAAAGTGGAAGATAATAAAAAAGTAAGGGAGAGAAACCAACATTTATTTGCTGCTTGCGCGTGCTATATATGTTGTGATGAAGGGATGTAATGTAACAATACTAATGGTGGGCTAGCAGTTATCAACAATAATAGTCATAGCTTCATTATATCATTTCTGAAATGTGAAGGATTCAAAGGAGTGGCCACAATATGGGGTTCTTCTGCAACTTCAGGGTTTGGATAAGTATAAACACTGTGAATGAATATGATATAATATATATTTCATGTACAATCAAATCATTTAAAAAAGAAGGAAGCTAGCTAGCTAGGGAAGAATGATGAAAATTGAAAGAGGGAGAGAAAAAAAGTAAAGCACAACAACTTAATATCCCCGAATAAAATATGTTTTTTGGTGTTAGTATTCATTGCGTTGTTGCATATATCATGGAGAAAATAAGTTTCATGTGAATTCATGATCAAGTGGTCAAACCTACAGGCGCAAATGTTGCATCTCATATCTCATTTTCGTATAAAGAACAAGAAATCTTATTTTATTAGATGGGGCTAACTAAATTTTTTGCATGATACCATTGTACTTCATCAACAACCAAATTTTTAGATACGTTGTTAACCAAAATATCTCGTTTAAAAAACTTTATTCAAAGTTTTTTTTATTAGTTTTCGATTCAATATGTTTTGATAATAACAGACATTTGTAAAAAATATTGACTAAATGATTCAAGTAACTCAAGTATGTGTTTAATGACACTTGAGTGAATAACCTTTATTGCAACCAAATCTTGAATTAGAAAGTGTTTTTTATGTGTTTGTCTAAGACACACTCAAGTTCTAGCTAAAAAACTCGTGTTAATGCTTTTAAAATCACTAACCAAATTGCTTTCAATTTTGATAACTTGAGTTAACTGTTCAAAACTCGAGTAAGAAGCCTTCAACGACGATACAAACAAAGATAACAACTCGAGTTGCATTCGCAAAACTCAAGTTGACATGGTAAAGGTCAAACTCATATTTTACTTAACATTCTGGCACACTTGAAGTTCATTTTGTGTAACTTGAGTTCACAACTTGAGTTGACAAAATGGAACTTGAGTTTTGATAGTTCTTCTCTAAACTTAATTATCTTTTCATCCAAAACTCTTTAATGATGTCAGAACTCGAGTTATGATCTTGCGACTCGAGTCACTCGTTAGATTTATCATTTCAAGACTCGATATATGTCTTTGCCAACATAACTCCATTTTGTTTTTCAAAGGGAAAATCTTCCAAACTTGAATTATGGATTGTGCACTCGAGTCTCACGTTAGAGTTTGCTTTTAAAGACTCGAGTAAGCTTTGGTCAAAAAACTTTCTGAAACAGAAACTCAGTCTTCGTCTTTCATAACAAAACTTCACAACTCGAGTTGTGAAGATTTGACTTGAGTTTACAAGTCAATAATTTAAGACTCGAGTTACTCTTTGCAAAACATCTTCTTAGTTCAAATTCATTTTCAAACAAACTATCTTTTGAGAAGAAAATCAATGAAACTCGAGTTATGAAAGACAAACTCGAGTCAGTTAATGACAACTCGAGTTACCATCTGCGCCTCAGTAAATCACTGTGTCCGTAAAAGCTTAAATCATTGATTATGATTTATTATTGTCGCTCATTACTTCTCCTAACTATATTTAACTAGTGTATTATTGAGTTTCAAATGATTAGATAGAGGATTAACATCAAATTACCAAAAGCATTGATTATGTTAGAAGCATCAAATGTTGTTGCAGAAAACAGACACCAACATGGAAACCATCCTCTGAGCAACCAAAAGGCATTTCTGCTATACCTATTCCTATGAGTATTATAGCAAATCAAGGGTGAAATCAAAAGGAATGTCAAAGCGGCAGAAACAACGAAAGCTCTGCAAAATCGAAGTTCTGAGTAACTAATGAACTTCATGGTCTAACGGCTATATTCAATACTCATAACGAATTCATTGATGCTTCTCAACAATGCTTCTCAACAGTCATTAATTCCAACCACCAATATAAAGCGAAGCAATCAATTCAGAGCAACTACCGAAACATTTTACACTCAATTGAATTTATTGTTAGTTACTGTTTCATTCAATACTCTATAAGATATTTTTGTACTTCAGTGATTCATTATATACTTTGTAAGAGAGTTTCTTATTTGATCATTCTTTCAGTAAAAATCTCAAGGTAGAGGGACTTTGAGTTTGGTGTAATGATTACAAATTATAAGGGGAAGTGAATCTTAGAGAGAGAATTACTAGAGATACAAATTGTGTAATCGTGTGAAAGTGATAGTGATAGTAAAAAACCCAGAGTGTCTGATGATTAAACGTAGGTCAAGAGATTGGACCAAACTAATATAAATCTTCTGTGTCCTTTATTCTTCTATCCTTCACTTAAATTTACGGGACTATTCACAAAGTTTTTGAAATCATCGAATTCCCCCCTCTTAGGTGATATTTCGTCTTCATTTGGTATCAGAGTTAGAACTTCTCTAAAAGGAGTAACACTTTGAGAAGAATCCTAATGGACGGAATCCTGCCCGACGGAGCTTCAATCAACAGACCTCTTGGTTTTGATGGAGAACACTACTCCTTCTGGAAAGCCAAATTCAAAGTCTTTGTCATGGCTTCTGATTATGGGCTCTAGAACATATTTGAGAAAGGAGACTATTTTTCAACAAAATTAGAAGGTGGAGTTCATGTAGCCAAGGTCGAGGATAAATTTGATGAGAATGATAGAAGACTCATCACTCTAAACAGCAAGGCCATCTTAATGCATCAAAGTGCACTAAGCCAAAAAGAATTCTTTTGCATATGCACATTGCCATCAGCCAAAGAGATGTGGAAGGCTCTTGAGATTGCTCATAAAGGTACTACGGGCATTCAAGAGAATCAAATCAATACTCTAAGAACTGAATACGACTTATTGCGTTTGAAGTCAAGCGAGTCTATAGGAGAGTTTCAGCTCAGATTTACTCATCTTATAAATCAACCCAAAGCCTTGGGATCGGTAAGGAATATGAACAAAACTCCCAAGTAAGGAAAATTCTGAATATTCTCACTGAAGATTGGGAAGCCAAGGTTACGGTAATAGAAGAAGACCGTGGAGAATCTATGAGGTCTGTGGCTGCATTATTTGGAAGTTTGTCCAAATATGAAGGAAAAATAAAGTTTAAGAAAGGCCTAGATGAGATTAGCAACAAGAACAAAGGAGCTGCACTCGATGTTGTTAAAGAAGAAAAACAGGAAGATGATGATGACGAAGATGAAGAACTTGGCATGATGGTTAGAAGATTAATAAAGTTCTACAAGAGGGATCAAGGATTCCGAAAGTTTCACAAGGGAGGAACTAGCAATGAACCCAAGAAATCCATCATTTGCTATGAATGTGAAAAGCCAGGGCACATCAAATTAGAGTGTCCTCAGCTGAAGAATAAAGAGAAAGAAAAAAAAAATCAACAAATTCAGAAAGAACACCTATGTATCAGCTATCTAGGGAGATAGCTTTTCTGATGAAGAAGGTAATGAAGAAGAGGTAGCCAACATATGTCTTGTGACTCAGGAAGAACATGAAAATGATGAGGTATATGATTTTGAATCTTCTTTTGATGAACTCTTATCTGAATACAATTCTCTTCATTCTGAAGTTCAGAAACTTGCAAAAGAGGTTATTTCCTCAAAAAGAAAAATTAGAACTCTTGAGCAACAAATTCAAGATGTTTCCCAAGTTTGTGAAAAGGCTTGTGAAAATTGTTTAGTTTTGGAGAAAAAGAATATTTATCTCAACAAAACTCTTGAGAAGTTCACCAAGGCAGTGAAATACTTAATGTAATTTTGAAACAACAAATATTTACAAACGACAAATCAAGAATTGGTTATAGTCATGATCTTGATAAAAAGAAAGGAAAGAAGAAAAATGGGGAAAGAACATACTTGAATTATTTTAAAAAGTCTATACATTCTTCCAATCATTTTGCTCATTGTAACTATTGCAACCAAAAGGGTCATAGTACTACTTCTTGTTTTCACAGAAAAGAAAGAAAGGTTAAACTAGTAGGGAATTATAGATGGGTGCCTAAGGGATCATATGAGGTTCCTAAGACACAAACTAACCTAAAAGGACCCAAGAAAAAATAGGTACCTAAGACTATATCATTACTGATTTGCAAGTTTGTCTAAGAGTATCAAAGACCAACAAGTGGTATATTGACAGTAGATGCCCTAGACACATGACAGGAGATCAATCTAGAATTGGTGAAGTTGTAAACAAAGATGGACCCCAAATCAAAGATATCTACCTCGTGGGAGGACTTTGTCACAACCTCCTCAGTGTTAGTCAAAGTATAAACAAGGATAACTGGGTTATTTTTTATTCAGAGGAGTACCTTATTGTTAGCAAGAATGATCTTCCGTTAGACACGGGTAATCTGAAAACCTTCTTTAGGACTCCCAGAAAAGGTAATTGTTATGCCTTGAATCTACCTAACAATAATATAGTTCCTGAAAATTGTTTTATTAGCAATATGGATGAAAGTTGGTTGTAGCATAAGCATTTAGCTCATGTCAACATGTTTCAGCTGGACAAGTTGTTAAGAAAAGATTTAGTTATTGGTTTATCTAAACTTCATTTTGAAAATGATACGATTTGTGAAGCTTGCCAAAGAGGTAAACAAACTAAGTCATCTTTCAAATCGAAAAATGAAATCTCAACTAATCGACCTCTCTAATTACTTCACATGGATTTAGTTGGACTTGCTAGAGTAAAGAGCCTTAGTGGCAATTTATATACTCTGGTCATTGTTAATGATTTTTTCAAGATTTTCATGGACAATCGTTTTGTTTTCAAAAGATGAAACATTTGATCAATTTGTCATTTTTGCCAAGAAGGTGCTAAACAAGAAAGGGTTGTATATTTCAGGAATACGAACTTACCATGGCGGAGAGTTTGAAAATCAAGCCTTTGGAGAGTTTTACGATGCTCATGGGATTAACCATAACTTCTTAGCCCCGAGGACTCCACAATAAAATGGAGTTGTAGAAAGAAAGAATAGAATCCTCACTGAAATGGCTAGAGCGATGTTGAACGAGAAACACACTTCTCAAGTCTTCTAGGCAGATGCCATGAGCACTGCATGCTATATCTCAAATTGAGCGTATCTCCGAAAGAAGCTTGAAAAGACTCCATATGGACTATACAATGGAAGAAAGCTAAATCTAGCTCACTTGCACATCTTTGGGTGCAATTGCTTCGTTCACAACTCTGGTAAGGATAACTTAGGCAAATTTGATCCTAAGTCAGATAAAGGTATATTTCTAGCTATTCTAATAGAACCAAGGCTTATAAAATTTAAATAAACGTACTTGTATAGTAGAAGAATCTATGTATGTTGTGTTCTGTGAAGTTGAGCCTGACAAATCCTTAGATGATGATGAATCAATTCATCAAAGTCAATCCATTTCAAAAATCCCTTCTGTTTTAGAAAATTCTGAAAAATGTTTTGGAAACAAAACTTGAAAATGAAAATGGTTGCGAAAATTTTGATCAATCTCAACCTAGAGCTTGAAGATACAGTAGGAGTCATCCTTTGGACCAAGTGATATGTGATGTAAATGAAAATGTGAGAACTAGAAAAAGTACTTTAAATGAAGTTACTTTCTCTACCCATTCAGTCCTCTAGTTTAGGTTGTTCACACACAAAAAAGGACTAAGGGAATAATGGAGATTGCCTCCTACTATAAACCGAGAGCCTGTTTGGTCAAAAAAAAGGCTCGAAAGGAAAATGTCTTGTAACAAAGATGTTTGGTTTGCACTGGAAAAAAAAATGGTTGATAAGAAAAAATTTCTTTGGTTTAAAGAAAATTAGTCAGGAAAGTGAGCCAAAAGGCTATTTTACCCCTAGAGTGAAATTATTATTTAAATGTCCAATGCGACACATGCACCCAGTGGCAGAGCCACGTTGTTGCAAATGGGGGCAAGTGCATACATAAATTTTGCTTCTTCTTTTTTTAATAAAAAATAAAAAAATTGTGTGCAGTCAAATTATGCCGACATTATATTGTTTGTTCCATAAACACAAGTTACCTTCTCAAAGTGCAATCATATCTCTTTATTTCTTTGGTTTTCTTGCGGCTTTGGAAATCTGTTTATTAAAAACTTCATTGCTTCCTTTTATGGGGTTGTGACTGATTGGGTGCTACCCGCCTCTCCAGAATTCTAGAGAGGCCCTACTCTTAAAACATAATGTTGATTATAACTCTTTTGCATGGTCCTCAACTTCTCATTCTATATACCTTTTACTTGTTTGATTTTTGTATGATCTCTACCTCCACGAATTCTTCTTATTACTAACTGGAAAATTTTGTCACCTGTCAAGATTGGACAATTTCTCCACCATTACATATTCTTCTCATTTTATATACATTTTACTAACTTATGCTGAACGTGATATGTTTAATAAGATTGATGATAAAGATATAATGCAATATTTTCAATGAATGAAGAATCGAAGAATGCTTTTATAATTATTCTATTGTAATAGCTTAGTTGATTCTTGATTATTATTTTTCTATATTAAGTTAAAGTTTTCTCTCTGTTTTTTTTTTGTCTATATTTTTTTGTCTTTTAATGCATTTAAAATTTTCTTTAAAAAAAAATCGGGGGCGCTGCCCCTGAATCTTCCCATTAATTATGCAGACACAAACACAAAATCCTGGCTCGCCACTGCATGCACCCCACCCACTCTGACCTTTTATATTACATTCAATGTTACATCAAGCTTGGGGTCTTTTAAGCATTTTTTTTTCTCCCCAGTTTCATCAATAACACAGCTTCATGTTGTTGTGCCTTGTAAACGATAATTTCTACACCTTGAGAGAAAGCATATAGTGTGCGCTGAGATATGAAAGCTTGAGAGTTGACATGCATGTCATGTCATGTGTTTATCGTTAAATTAAATGAATGAATTAGACTAATCCCAAACCCATATATAATTAAGGCGTAAAATGGGAACACCTTGAGAGAGTGAACCTACCTGGTCCCATGCACATCTTAATTAAGCCACAAAATCTATGGACTGAACTTTCATTAATATCTTCTTCTTCTTTTTTTCACTTATCGCTACCCCGTAAAAGAGAATAAAGAAAAGAAATACACGGCCTTAATTAAATGGTAATCACCTTTGCTTTGCGCGTAGTTTTATATATGTTTCGTGAACTACACTCCAAAGTTCCATAGGCCATCTCCACACCAAACGCTTTTGAACAAAATTTCATATATATGATCGATACTTTCAATTATAGTGATTCCCACGTTGGAAAGAATTAGAGCGAACCCATTTACGTCCCACAACTTTGCTCCAAAGAAATAGCCTGCCATCGTATTTCTCATAGACATGCATATTATTATATGCTCTCACTTCTTAAATATATAAGTCAGTCAGAAGACTTACTTTAAATTTATATATACTAAATTTGCAATATGTTTCACTGATTATTAGTATTGATGATTGTATATCAGTATATGTCAAGAGATTCTTTATCAAGGGTACTTCCGGCAAATGATTAAAGAAGGCATTTTAAGAAAATCTTAACAAATACTCTAGCTTTAAGTAATTTTCTGAATAATATATGCAAATGCTGAAATGTTGAAGCTGATGTCAATTATGTGAATAATTTTTCTTTGAAATAAAACAAAAGAAAGGATCGGAATCAGATCCCAGAGAAGATGAGGACAGCACGATATTAACTATACGATGATGATGTTTAGAATTACATAGTAATCGAACCTTAATACACTTTTGATGCCTTACATTGGAGTTTGATTTTTTTTTTTTTGGTCAAAGACATTGGAGTTTGATGGCTACAATACAACAAAGCACACAAGAGAAAAAAGTGTAGATGAGAAATTAAAAATGTGAAAAAGCTACAATTTTTGCTTTCTATTTCTTCCACCCATCCATTGTGTCACAAATCCCAGAAAACCCGCTTTCCCATTTTCCTTTGCTTTTCCTTCTTCTTCTTCCTCTTCCACAGCCAATTCATCAAAAACCCATTAAGTCTACTTGCCATGGAAGAACTTCGATGATTCCCAGAAGATCTCAAACGTTGGACATCATAAAACTGTGTTTTGATCTGCTTTGACCCTTCAAGAGATGGTAAAACCATCATGTGTCTTTCTATCACATGAGAGAGAGACACCAATTCATATGAATCATATAATGGACTCCCACAATCCCATATGCCCATACCAGATTCTTCTTCTTGTTGTTTTTCTTCCTCACAACTTCTTGTCATCTTTTTTTTTTTTTTAATCTCTGAAAGTGCCAAGAGCTTCTCAAAAATCTTCATCTAGCTTAGATCGGCCATGGAATAGGAAAAATCAGATTTTTTAAAAAATTCTGAAATTAGCAAATAATTTGCTTCGGTTAGGTCTGGGAATATGACAGATCAATTGGCTTTAAACAATAGGTTTAGTTCACATTAAACAAATAATCTGTCGGATGTTGTAGATTTAGATTGGAACCAGCAATTTATAAATGATTTTTTAACTAAATGATGAAACTAACAAATGATACAATGAATGGGTTGAAATTAAAAGATTTTTTTTTTAAAAGTCAAGTGGATCTGTGTATAATCCTAATGTATCAATTGGAGATTACTACTATCATTTAGTAAATTCATTTCAAGTCATGCTAGCTGGTTCATCTATTATCCCATAGAAGGGATTTTATTTTATTGAAGCCTGAAACTTCATTACCCTTATGTCAAGATAAACTTAAGTTTTGTGGGTAAAAAGACAATAATGCCCTTGTTTTATTTTTTGAGTCCTCTTATTTATCTTATAAATGCCCTTATTTGTCTTATAAATTCTCTTATTTTTCTTGTAAATGGCCAATTTTTTTTAAACCCCCTGAGTTTTTTGAATCCATTTATTTATCTTGTAAATATTTTCATTTGTTTTGTGAATACCCTTATTTATCTTGTAACGGTCAAAATGTTCTTGTTAACTCCCCGATTTATTTTGAATCTATTTACTTGTCTTGTAAATGCCCTTAAGAAAAAAATAAAGTAAGAGTATCATTGTCTTTTCAACTACAAAACATAATTTCATTTTGACATAAGGGGTGTAATAAAGTTTCAGAATCTTTTGAGAGTTGACTGAAATAAAATATCTTCATAAGGGCTAACTAAAGTTTTCCCTTTATTATTATTTGCCAATGATTTCTTGCTTATTTATAGGGACAAAAATCATATAAAAAATACCGTTATTTTTTGCCGACATCTTGTAGATCCCAATATACACACACCCACGTCATTTTCAACAATTCAATTTTTTAAAATTAAGATATCTCTTTGAGGTGTCATGGGACACATGTTCTCACTTGTTTCTTTTAATCTCAAAGTATTTTCATTACGTTAAAAAAACTAAAAAGACACCTCAATCTTACGTTTTCTAACAATTTCAAAATTAAGAAAAAAAAAATCAGTGTAAAATTTGAGTACCAAATCAATCAAATTGGAATAACTTAAGCAACCTCACATAGCAGTTAAAAGTGAACTATAGTTCATTGAGAATTTTTTTTTTCAATTTCAATATTTGAAGAAAACATAATAAAACTACCACAAATCAATGAGACTTGTTTAATATTTGTAGAACAAAAACAAATATATTAATTTTCGAGTATAATCAATACTCTATATGTTTCTAGATTCCCCGCTCTCATCTGGGCTTCCTTTTGAACTCAATCAAGTGATAAAACTTGAAAAAAGTGTTATCAAAGAGTATAACTTTCCTATCTTTCTAAAAAGAAGCTTTCAAGAAAGTACATGGACGATCTAGAACCGTAAATTGGCCTCTCATTGATCTTTCATCTTATTTGAAGTAATAGTGAACCCATCACTTTTGCTGATAATGACTTTCCCATCGTAGAGCCCACTATACTATAGACTAGCCCACCGCTATCTTCTTTCATTGGAACATCCACTTAACTATACCTTTCTATCTCCACATTCATTCTTAAATATCTCTAATTGGCCTTCTAATCACAGTCTCTCTCTCTCTCTCTCTCGAAAGCTACAAAGAAGAAGAATCATGGTCAAAGCTTTGTCTTTTTGTTCTAATCTTTTGCCGTGTGTTACTATCGGATCATTTGACTGGTTCATGGTTAGTCCTATGAGCGATGAGCACAAAATAAAAAGGATCGCACGCGCAAGCAAGCATTTTATCCTACTTTGGCTAAGTTGGTTCTGTCCCCTGCTTTTCTGTCTTCCACTCTCTGCATCAACCACTTATCGGCATAACCTTCCACAATGAGTAGCTTAGATATTTTTATTTTATTTTCTGGGTGAATATAATCTTTAATACCTTAAGTTTGTCTTCATTTTAGCGTTGATCACTTATGTTTCAAATTATAGATTTTAGTCTTTCAAAAGGCAAAACCTATGGTTTGCAGCTTGAGGGATCAAAACCAAAATAAGGTAAACTTAAGTGACCAAATATTGTGATAACCCTTATTATTCTATAGAATATGATATAAGCTAGCTGGTTTAAGTGAAGAAGGCTACTGGAGTTATTTCTAATAAGAAAGCACTTGATAAGTTTAAGGAAAAGTTTTATTAAACTGATATAAGACAAGCAATTGGGCTCTAAATGGACAACAAGATTATAAGGTTGGGGCATCAGAAATGATCATATTAAAATGGATGGGTGGTCGTATAAGAAAAAATATGATTCAAAATAAATATATTAGAGGAAGAGTAGGCTTGGCACCTAATAAAGAACAAGGCGTAAGAAATAATTTGAGATGTTTATAAAGAAGGCAATTGGAGGCACCAATAAAGATGGTAGATTATACAATATAGAGTCATTTGAAAAGAGACAAACCAAAGACCAAAGAGAAGCTATCAATGAAGTAATTAAACGGGACTTACTTAACAATCTATCTAAAGTTTGATATAATATGCTCTTGTAGTTTATGTAGCTCACTAGTGAGATAAGAGTTTTTTTTTTCCCACCTTTTTAGGTGATAGAGAAAAAATTATAACCAAAAATTTCGCAAGTCTACAGACTATATTAAATAATAAAGAGTAAATAAAGTATTATTCTCACTTAGTACCCAAACTTTAGTTAAGCGTTAATTTTACAATTTTGTTTAAGTCGAACAACCTAAATTGAATTCAAATAAGTGAAAAGAAATTAAAAATAAAAATAAAATAAACAAGCTATCACAATAATCAAACAAACAACATGAGTTACTAATCCTTTTTTAACTTCATAAACTTTGTTTTCACTAATTAATTAGTTTCAATATCAATTTTGTTAATCTAGCGTATTAATAGATGTAAATATCACCCGATCACTTACACCCCTCTCTCAAGTTAAAATTGTCATTCCTAACATAGTTATCCAAGAGGCAATACTAATTCAATTTCACTCTAACATAATTATATGGGTCCAATAGGTATATTATATCCTATTGGAAAATTAGAACAAATTATAATCTCACATTACTCAATCATATGGTCCAATTAAGATCCCTCTCCCAAGGCTAATCAAAATTCTCCAAATTCATATTTAATGGTGATCAAGCACTTAGATAAGAAATAGATAAAATTAAATAACCAAAATTAACATTAAAATATAACTAATAATAAGTGAAACCAAAGTATAATTCACCTACAAGTTCATAGTTCCTCTAAGTTGCAATGACAAAATTAGCCACACATGGATTTAATCAATCTCATCCTAGCAACATCAAAAATAGATTCAGAATCCATGAGAAAAAGAAAGATGAATAGGATAGAAACACTCAATAGAGCCCTCTCAACTCTGTCTCATCCCTCTAATTCTGCAGATACTCAGCTCTCTTTTCTTCTCCACAGTCCTCTCATCCTCTCGTGAAGAAGAATAATAGAATCCGAACACCTCTCTCATCAGGTAGCCTCTTCTTCTTGCTTGATTGAAGGAGATGATGGATTACTCTCCAAAAACGTCGCCTCCTCCTCCTCTGTTTATCTTTAACTCATTGACTTGTGGTTGCGGGTTAGAAAAAGAAGTGGAAATTATTATTATAATAATATTAATAAAATAACTTAATCTTTTTTTATTATTTTTTGAAAAAGTTCCATTATTATTTTTTAAATTATTATTTCTTTCCTAAACTTAAAACTTATATTTTAAGTTGAAATCCCACAAATGATATACCCAAATTAATATCTCTTAAAATCTCAAGATAATCTCTTTAATTTAGTATTGATGACTTCCCAAATTTATTAAAATATATCTCAAATCTTTTAAAAATAGGATGTCATCATTGGGTATAGATATCTCCAATAATATGATAGTTTACTTGATTGTTTGGCTAATTTAGTTGTTTGCCTGACTAAATGATTGCTTGGTTGAATCTTTCATTTGAAGTCACCCTTATCCCCTTCAGTTAATATTATTTTATTTTCTTTGGCTCTTGAGGTGTTTACGTCGGTAGGTTTCAGCATACATCATTGTCCCGAGTTTGAATTTAACTCTCAAGTTTTTTAACTGAAAGGCTAACTAGGTTTACGAAAGAATAAACAAGACAAGTTGGTCATGATTAGGAACTAGGAATATTTTCATATTAAATGAATCTACTCATAACTCATTGCTTGTTGTAAATGGAATCCACCTAGAATTATTCTATTCAAAGCATTAGTTCAGAGACAACTAAATCCGTATTCATATGCATATCAGACTGTTATAGATAGTTCCACCATTAGTTAGTTTCTTGTCACCAACATTACACGTGGATTTCTATCGACAATGGTCACCCATCATTTATATATAAACTAAGAAAGCTTTTCAAATTGCTATATTTCCAACAGTTATTTCATCAGTTGAAAGTGGTACTGAGATAGCTCTTCACAACATTCTCACTCAAGATTTGCAACACTGTACTATGTGTAGGACCTACACACCTTGGTGTCTTGTACTGGCTAACAGCAGCTCCTAATCCTAGGAAGTGATCTAATATCTTCTGGAATGTTCCTCTCCTTACAACCCGGAGTTCGAGGGGCCCAATGCAGTTGGTTTTGCGAGAGCTAGTGTAGCCTGCATCGACAAAAGACTTGTCCAGACAGTTGCAGCATTCACTGAGTAGCTCGTCACTTGCTTCCCCATTGATCTCCCAGAAGATGACATAGTGACCTGGCTCACTGGACACATCAACATGGCTTGTGTAGTCAATTACTTCCAATTTGTCTCCTGCCACTAGCTTGGCTGCTGCCTCTACAGCTATCTGCAGATCTTTCTCGGTGTTCTTGTCAATGTTAATGGTAAGCAGAAGGCTACTACGACGAACAAACTTGAGCTCTGGGGTTGAGTTATGGAACCCCATGACCTTCACCACATCCCCCAGCCTATACCGATACAGACCTGTAAATTGTATCAGAAGCTGTCAGAATGATGAACAAATACTCAACAGATCAAGCTCAACAAAATCCAGCTATGCCATGTTTTTAGTACATTCAACTCAGCTGTTACGTCCAGAAAGTTTGTAAAATATATATCAAGTATGAGCATGTGAGGATTTTGTAAGCATGCTTTTCCGCAGTTAAATCTTAAAGAATGAGTTCAAAAACGGCTTCGACTATGCTGACAGTGAAAAGCTCAAATGAACAAGATAAGAACAAGGTACAGAATCTAATTGCAGGAGACAGAGAATATGCAAATCCAACATTAGCGGCCAATAACCAACAAACACCTACCCAGCAAGACTACCCCGCATGTTACATTAATCTGATTAGGTATACAACTTTACAAATCAGCAAGAAAAAAATCAAGTCTAGTAGGTCCCATGTAGGACATATAATAAATGGTAGTATAAGCATCACCCACTTTCTTTGGACCCATAAGGGAAAGACAAAATAGAAGAAAGAAAATTTGATAAAATCCAAGCAGGTCATTTTCTAAGAGCAGTTGTGAAGGAGTTTCATTTTCCAGTCAAATTGTCAAGTTATTAATGCATTGAAAGATGAATGAAGCATGCAAGTGTCCTTATTCCTGATTGAGAACACCTAAAAGAAATAAATAGCTAGAGAAGAATCCGATACCAGCTGGATTGGTGATGACAATCTCATACTCCTCACCAACCTTCACCTCAGTCAGGCCCACCGGCTGAGGATCAACACAGAGGAACTTGGTCTGCTCCAGCACAGTGAGAGGGATGAATTCAAAGTAACCAATGTGAGGAAGCACCGCATAAGTGGCCGATTCAGGGGGTAGTTTTGGATTGACATTTGCTGCAATCCATCCTTCAGAAGACCCATAGTCAGCAGTCAACAAAAGCAGCTCTCCAGCATAGTGCCTCAACTTTTTCAAATAAGGCTCCATTGACCCAGTCATGATCCCATAAACGTACTTAGCATTGGGGAAAAGCTCTGGTATTAACCCATACCAGTTGCTCAGTCCCATGCATTTCTTTTCAATCAGGTTAGCTAACTCTGGGTTTGGTTTCAGAAGTTTGGACATGACCATTCGAATGGATGGAACGGTAACTCTGCTCGTGAGGACCCCTTCTCGGATGTCAGTGCAGAGCTCTTGCCATACTTGTTCAAAGGTTCTAAATGCATGGACAATGCTGTGTGCAAATGTAGAGGACACCAGCTGCACCTCCTCACAGAAAATTAAGCCACACAACAGATGGCAGTACAACGATTGATGAAAATCAGGACCGAATATCACTTCATCTGGGCTGCAACATGGGGACTGAAGCGCCTTCATCGCGCATTTGTACTGTGCATTTCGGAACACATTGGTTGTAGCAGTTCCAGCCGCCAGACCCCCTTTTGTTTTGAACTGCTTGCTGCTGTAAATGAAGCTCAAAGCTTTCCCATTTTTTACAGGGAACTCTCTGCATAATAAGATTATGTCAGATACACCTCCCAGAAAAAAGCTTTGTGAAGAGAATCAAGAACAGAAGAAAAATGTCATTCACTGGGTCCTAGAATGTTTCAAGAAAATCCTTTTCCTGAAAATGTTTTCATACTAAACAAATGAAGCCAACAAGGAAAAATAAACTTGAATACCTGTTCCTAAAGGCAAAAGAGGTCTGATATATCTGCATTGTGGTTTCAAATAATTCATCATTCCAAGGTACATACTTTGGCTTCCCCTGTGTGGTTCCAGAGCTGCAAGAACATCTCAATGAGAATCTACTCAACTAATAGCCGCTGAAATGGTTTGAGGGGGAAAATTATCCTGACCTTAAAGACATTGTTGTGATCGGCTTTCCTGTGAGGATTGAAGAGGCATCGCCGTCAATGATTCTCATGATATAAGGCTCCAATTCCTTGTGGGTAACCAGTGGGACATGAGCCTTGAAACTCTCAGGATCAGTTCTTCCATTAAGACCCAGATTCTGCAAATACTCAGCTGAAGCATTGTCTTCCAAGATCTTTCTTAGAGTCTCCCTCTGAACCCTTTCAGCATCCTTTGTTAGTGCCTCAAATTCATCAATCACTGTCTCCATGTTGAATTCTTCCACCTTCTCCAACATTTTCATTCACACACCTTCAAGTGCAGCTATTCAGAAAGACAAGAAAGCACTCGGAGTCAAATAGACAATACTCCAAACAATTCTTCTTCTTGTTTTGTTCAGACTCATCAAATGTTGGTCCGAATAGAAAAAAGTGGGATAAGGAAACAGTCAGTATACAGAGAGTGATTGCAGAAAAAGCCAAAACATATTAAAAATACATTGCATCAGACAAGGGGGAGAAAACAGGATAAAAACAAACAGTATGATTCATTTGTGAAAAGAGCAGAGACGAGGAAAAGTTTACAGCCCACAGGAAAAACGAACAGGGAGTGAAGGAAAAGGAAACCAATTCAGAAACAATTGGATGTCCGAAACAATTAGATAAAATTTCTCAGTTTTGATAATTCCGTTTTTGCTTGGTTCGACGAAAGTCAATTTAAGTCAACACATCTTTCACACGCACACACAAGCAAACAGGGAGGGAGAAGACTAATCTTCAAAACTATATCTAATTGATGTGAAGAAGAACAGGCATCAAACTGAGGAATTTCGACAATTAGAGTTAGAATTGACAAGAAAGAGAGCACAGTGATCCATAATCAATTTTAACGACTACCGGAACTGTAAAAAACACAAAAAGCAAAATGTAAAAATTGAAACAGAAAATGGGGGGTCCATAAGAAAAGAAGACGAAGGCAGAAAGTTGTCTAAAAAGATGAGATTTCAGGTAGCAAATCAAGGCCTACTTAGAGATAATTAGCAGTATGAGAAAACAGAGAACTCAGAATAGAAGAACCCGAACTTCTCCAATTGCTCGAGAAAATCCTATTTAAAAAAAGAAAAAAGAAATGACAGAAAAAGAAGTCAACGGAATCATGCCCAGTTTGGTTCCTAGTAAAGTATCAATAGAAAATAGGAAGAAAAGGCAGCAGAATTCATCTGGGTTTTGCTTCAATCTCTACAAAAACGAAGACGATAACCAACAAGACAGTGTAAGAAAAGCTTTTCAAAGGCAAATTGAAGCAAATGAGAATTTTTGAAAAAGGGTAAAAATGAAAGGTAATCAAAAGTTAGAAACATAACAGAATTGTATGTACAACACCTGAGAGAACGATACCAGCTATCAGAAACAAAACGAAATTTGCTCTCAGCAGCTCAAAGAAACATGGAAGCTTCTTACTTTGGTTTTTGGGGGACTTAGAGAGAGAAAGTTTTTTTGTAAAAATGGTCTATTCTCTGAAAGGAGAGGAAGGCGGGGCTCAAGATTCTCCTCGGGGATCGCATCGGATTATATAGGGGGGCATTGCTAATTCCCATTACCAAGCGTGGTCGACTTGCTTAATTTAATGACTATTTTACCCTTGCGTTTGTGCTGAAATTACATAAGTGCAGCATGCCTTCATCTTCCTGTAATAAAGAGGAAAAATGTTTTGCATGCAGAAGAAAGAAAAAAAAAAAGCAGGGAATAACAGAAAAATATCACTGAAATTTTAAAATTCTGTTAATAACAATTATAATGAGATTAATAAGAATATAAAATTAATTAATAATTTATTTTGTTGTGAAATCACTTATTTGACATTTTAAATTTTAAGTGGCATTTTCCTAGAATTCTCCAGAAAAAAAAATGTATAACTATAATATTATGGAAGTGAAATATTTAATTATTATTCTTTTATAGAGTGCCATCCATTTTTTTCCCGGCTTGTCTTCTAGTACTAACCTTTTAGAATACACAATAAAAGTTTGGTTAATAAAAAGTTATAATACATAAAATTATAAGTTCAAATCTTGTTGCTAATAGAGTATCTTGTCGGTGGGCGCAGGCACGGACTTGGAAAAAATATTTAGGAGGTCAAATATATACCCATTAACTAATTTTTAAGAAAAAAATATTTCGAAGGCCAAATGTATAAATTTTTGGGCTAAATGCATAAAAAAATTCAATTTGCATTAAGTATTTAGGAGGAAAAAAAAAATTGGGGGGGCCATGACCCCCATTGTATCAACAAAGGTTCATCATTGGATAGACGATTTATAAATACCTTTATAAAATTTTAAAGGTATGCACTGATTATAATGAGTCATTAAAACCTAACTTACCTAAACTTCTTTATATATAAAAACCATCCTTTTACAATCTTCTATAAAGCTTTAAAACAATATATCAAACACACATCAAAAACATACGGCGGACAATCTTATAAACTCTCCTGTAAAGCCAACGACCTCTTCGCTGAGTAGTAACAAGAATGTCTTGTGCAGCACTAGAACGAGGGCTCGATTCCACTCCTAAGCATTAGCTTGTACTAAAATAAAAATCTTTCTTGCCTTTTATTTGGAGAATTTAAAAAAATTAAATAAATTACATTAAAATATTGATATTATTGTTTTCGTCCAAACTAATTTGTTTGACTTGTAAACTTGTACTACTCCCTCTGGTCCTTATTATAAGGCATCAACCAACTTTTCTCACAAACCAATAAAAGTAGTTAAAGTCAATAAAGTTGTCTTATAATCTAAGTAATTTCAAATATTACTTCTACTAATTGCATTAAACTCTAATATTATATTAATTATTCCTCTCACCCACTACCTTTATTAATTAAAAAGACATGGAAAAAAAATAATCATTCTTCATTAGGAACAAGCAAAGTCACTTTATAAAAAGGACCAAATAAAACATTAGTTGGTGTCTTATAATAAGGATCGGAGGGAGTATAATCTAATGATACAAAATGTATATTATAATTAAGCAATTTATTTAGTTTCCTTAATATTTCATAAAAAAATTAATGAACTGTTATTTTAAGAACTGAAAGTTGTCTTTTCATATCTACTAAATATTGATTAATAAAAAAAAATCATATTATTATCTTTCAAATTCCATTCAAACAGTTAACTTAAGAAGAAAACCTTATATATATATATATATAGAGAGAGAGAGAGTAATTATTTTTAATTAAATTAACATAATTAGATTAAAAAATTATAAAAAATGAAGTATTATGTAGTCAAAAAAATAGATAAAAGAATCATTCATCTTAATAAATAAATTTAACTAATACTTGCCTTTGTGCATTAAAAATGAAAACAGTGAAATGGGGATGGGGGAGAACGGAGATTTTCACTCCAAGCGGTCCAAATTGGGTAATTTGTGCCGCACTGGTAATAGTATTAAAATAAAAGGGTCGTCGGAGAAATATTGGGGAGGCTGAAAAGACGACTTCAGCCTTAAGGGTTAGTGGGATTTACGAGAGAAGACAGCTTCGGCGAGATGTGGGGTTGTCGTCGGCGCACAAAGAAGGAAGTTAAGAAGAGGTCTGCGTCAGGGTCCACAAGTGGGACCCGCCTAGGGAAAACGTTAGGATCTATCCGGCCTTTTGAGTTTTTGAGGATTTGGTATCTTTGTTGGCCCTCCTTCCCCCATCCAATCATTATCTTTCCCTAATTACCCTCATCAGTTTTCACAAATTGACTCTTTCCAAAAAAAAAAAAAAAAATTACTATTACTTCTTGTCTTAAATATAAGACATATTTTATAGTGTAATGTATACTACAAACTATATCCTACATTTAGGACCGAAGGAATACTATTCAACATATATATGCTGGGTACTTCGATACAACAGAAGGGATTAAGTTACAGTGTTACACTAATATTCCAACGAACTAAGTTTTGAACTTCTAATCTCCACTCATTAAGGTGTCTATGCTTTTTGAACTTCTAATCTCTGCTTATTAAGGTGCTCATGCTTAATGCCTCGCCTCACAGTACCTCGAATAATATTGTCTTCAATCACCTGCACCTCTTGTTTGAACATGAAACCTTATTCAAACTTAGTGTTCAAAGCACCTACTAGCATCAATGTCAATTGGTAGTATAGGGTTGTTTTAATTAATACTACATAGGACCTTTAATATTAAAACTAGTTAACTAATTTAAGTAGATTAAAAAATTAGTTATGTTAGTACTCCCTCTGGTCCTAATCATAGAACAACATTTAGGAGTTGATTTTAGTCCTAATTATGGGACAAAATTTTAATTTTTGTCAATTTCTTTCCAAAATAACTCTATCGATATTTTCTCAGTAATAATCAAACAAAATAATAATTTAATAATGCATCTATATATTCTATAAAGTGAGTAATACTTGTAACTAATTAATGTACACATCAATTCTACTACTTTTTATTTTTTAAAAAAATAATTTTGAGCAATTTTTTTTTACAGATTTAATAATAGCATCACTATTAAATTACACTTCCAACCTCAAAGAGTAGACGGAAGTTGTTAAGGGAGATTGACGACCCCGGGCTATGTGAGAACTCGGAGAAGTCATGTGTGAGGTAGTAAAGATCTAACAAAGAACAGAGAATCAGAGTTACTAGATGTCATTTTAAATTTTAAATTTTAAATAAAGGCATTTTGAGAAAACAAATATAATTAACTACTATCTTTAATCTCTCCAAAGTTAAGTAAATATGTCCTATAATTAGGACCGGAGGGAGCAATTTATAACAAATCGAGGTTGGTTTTCATAAAATATTATATTTCATCATAACTATATTAGATAGAAACCATTTAATATGTGGAATCAATATAATACTTTAATAAAAAATTATAAATTTGTGAGATTAAGTGTATTGAAATTTTATATATCCAACTGATATAAAGAGATAGGAGTTAATATGTTATTATAAATTTTTCCCCAAAATTTTGAAAGACAATTAGTAGTTATTAGTAATCAATTAATTGAGTTAAGTAGCAGCTAATTTTACTTTATCCTTTTGAAAGCAACATTTAGTACTACCTTCAGTCATAATTATAAGAGCTAATTGACTTTTTTTTTTACAGATTAAGGAAACTAAATAAGTTACGTAATCATTTCATATGTTGTGTATTCTTAGATTATATATTAGTTTATTAATCAAACTAATAAGTTTGAAAAAAAATACTTTAAAGTAATTTAATTAACTTTCTTAATCTTGCTAAAAAAGTTAACTAGCTCTTATAATTAGGACATGAGGGAATATATGTTAAAGAACCGAAAAGAAGGAGATTCAAGATTATGGTGTCCATACAAAATGCTGAAACTATATTTTATTTCTTTGTTTTTTTTTTTTAGTCAAGTTATTTCTTTGTTTTATTCCCCTCGTTTAGGCTAAAATTTTAGTGTTCACAATCCTTGATTGTTGTACGGATAAAAATATTCAATTAATATAATTCGACCCAAAACTCACGCTTTGTTATTTTGTTAATTATTCGAGCTTAAGTATTTATTTTTGATTATTTTATATTTATTGCAAAAGAAAATTTTCCAGACACACTCGCATGAAAATGTTTGTTGAACATATCGTTTGTGATGGCAAAATACTGATGAGTATCACTATTCAACAATAGTGGAAGGAACGGCATTTAAGCGAAGTGCCGAGTTTGAGTCGCTGTGGATCTGGAAAACTCTCGCAGGAGAGGTCCGTATCTTGCCCGCATACGCACCCGATCCGACCTCGATCCGTCGGGCGAACGGTGGCCCAGGTGAACTGGTCGATAAAAAAAAAAAAAAAACAATATTTTAACATAGCCTTCTCTTATGTTTTTATATCATTTTACTTTACCAACATGTGGTTGGTCCAGCGGAATATAGCGCTGGATTCTTTTAAGAGGTCTAGGGTTCGAGCTGCGGTAAAATCACTCGTAATCCGCCTTGTATGGAGCTATCATTGTTAGGAGGGTCCTCCTTGCCACTGCAGAACCCAGAGTAGTTGCACACTTGCCACCATTTTATATATTAAAAAAAATCATTTTACTTTTATTATTTTTTTATATTTTTCAAAAATTTGAATATCTTTTCATATATATTCTAAACTTAAAAAATTTAAACTCTCTCTCTCTCTCTCTCTCTCTCTCTCTCTCTCTCTCTCTCTCTCTCTCTCTCTCTCTCTCTCTCTCTCTCTCTCTCTCTCTCTCTCTCTCTCTCTCTCTCTCTCTCTCTCTCTCTCTCTCTCTCTCTCTCTCTCTCTCTCTCTCTCTCTCTCTCTCTCTCTCTCTCTCTCTCTCTCTCTCTCTCTCTCTCTCTCTCTCTCTCTCTCTCTCTCTCTCTCTCTCTCTCTCTCTCTCTCTCTCTCTCTCTCTCTCTCTCTCTCTCTCTCTCTCTCTCTCTCTCTCTCTCTCTCTCTCTCTCTCTCTCTCTCTCTCTCTCTCTCTCTCTCTCTCTCTCTCTCTCTCTCTCTCTCTCTCTCTCTCTCTCTCTCTCTCTCTCTCTCTCTCTCTCTCTCTCTCTCTCTCTCTCTCTCTCTCTCTCTCTCTCTCTCTCTCTCTCTCTCTCTCTCTCTCTCTCTCTCTCTCTCTCTCTCTCTCTCTCTCTCTCTCTCTCTCTCTCTCTCTCTCTCTCTCTCTCTCTCTCTCTCTCTCTCTCTCTCTCTCTCTCTCTCTCTCTCTCTCTCTCTCTCTCTCTCTCTCTCTCTCTCTCTCTCTCTCTCTCTCTCTCAGAAACTTTCAATAATTCTTGCTTTATGACTTTATCAATATATTACCGACCACACCAGCTCCTTTAGGTTTGGAAATACATAGGAAAAAATAAAATCAAATACATATTGAACGGACCAAATTGATTTTCCGACAACATTTCCTTTTTTCCCCCAACCCGACAGTGGTCATTTTCAAAATAATATAATTCATATATATATATATATATATATATATATATATATAGAATGCGACGATCATTCACTATTGGGAGGAAAAAAATTAAAAAAATTCTTTCAACTCGTTAAAGGATTTGTGTGCTTTTTGCCTTGCATAGTTATAAAAGTTTATTATTACCGAAAACCAGCATCTAATATTTGAAGTCTGACTAGTCGAAATTAAATTAATATTGAACATACAGCCATGTGAATTAGTAAAGTTTATAAATTATATAAATAATATATACTATATTTTTTATTTTGATGTTATTCGTTTTATGTTACTACCTCCAGTTCTAATTATTAGACATATTAACTGATTTTGGAGAGATTAAGAATAGGAGTTAAATTAGTTAATTTTACTCATTTTCCTAAAATGTCTTTATATAAATTTTGCACTTCAATTACCTTGTTGATTTCACATAATCTTCATTCATATCTTAGGAAGAAATTGAAGGGGTATTTTAGGGAAAAATTGACAAAAATTAGAATGTTGTCCTATAATTAAGACCAAAACCAACTCCCAAAAGTTAGAAGATATGGAATTGATTAATTAGCTACTAGATGTTGGCCGAGAAAAAGAAAGAAAAAAGATTAATTAGCTACTAGATTCTTATTGTATTATTTGAGATTCTATTATATACATTGATTACAGACTACATGTTCACTAACTAGAGTTGAGAAATCGGGCTGACCCGTTTAAACCTTTTCAAGTCAAGAGTCAGGGTTATAAATTGGAGCATCCAAAGTGTGTCAAAGGATGAGTTTTGCAGGGCCGAGGAAAAACATTCCCTTTTAAGCCATTTTATTTTATTTTATTTTTTTGCTTTTCTAATTTGCCCCTCCTTAACCCTAAAATTGTTTCATTTTGTGCCTCGGCCTCTCTCACTCTCATAGTCTCACTTCTTCCATCCCTCAAACCCTTTCCTTCCTCAGCACATCTTGTCGGCTCACCAGTCACTGCTCGCGTCTCTGACTCGACAGAGTCAAAGTCTCACTTCCTCTGTTCCTCAAACCTTCTCGAATCTCGCCCTCTCCTTCATCCTAATGTGTTGCTTTGTCTTCAAGTATCGAAGGTCGAAATTCACCTTGCACTGTCGCAGCCCTCGTCATCTTGTTCCTCACCGTCTTGCATTGTTGTTGTTGCAGCCCTCGTTGTCTCGTCCATCGTTCGTGTCTCGAATTTGTTGATTTGTCTCTGTGTTCGAATGAGACCAACAACCTCTTCTTCTTCATCATCTTTTTTTTTTTTTATAATTGTTGTAATTTATTAATTATATTTCTTTAAAAAAGCAGAAAAATTAGTTAATATTTGTAAAAATGGCTTCCGGCCCTGTAAAGCTAGCCCTAACCCTTATGTTCTAGGGTCGGGTCTTGAAGAATAATTGTTTTTCTTATCCCGGGCCTAAAAGCGCCGACCCTTTTAGGTCCTAACATGTGAAGGGCCAGCTTTATTTCCCAACTCTATAACTAACGTATTGCTACTCTAGTTAATTATCTTCAATTGTTGTGTTTGACATTTATTTACAATATTTTATTTTCCTTAGAAATAAAATTTAAAATTTTCATATTAAAATTAAGGCTAAAGTATACATTTGGTCATTTATGTTTGCCTCTGTATCATTTTAATCCCTTAAGTTTGTAAAGTGCACATTTGGTCCCTTAATGTTAACACCGTTAGTTTGACTTAACAAAAATCGACTCAACAATTTTAAGCGATGACACGCAATTAAATGCGGCCAAAGTCTGCTTCTATGTTAGTATTTTAATAAATTAATATTTTAAATCCTATTAATTGAAAAAAAAAAATCTTTACTCAACTGTTTTGTGATTTTTCACAATTTGTGAAGATTAAATATTTTTTTGTCGAAGAAAATTAAATATTTTTCAATTAATAGGATTTAAAATATTAATTTATTAAAATACTAACATATAAGCATGCTTAGTCAAGCATTTAATTGCATAGTCATCGCTTAAAATGGTTGAGTCGGTATTTTCCGTTAAGTCAGACTAACTGACATTAGCGTTAAGGACCAAACGTGCACTTTACAAATTTAAGGGACTAAAATAATACCAGAGACAAACATAAAGGACCAAATGTATACTTTAGCCTAAAATTAAAATGGATTCAGTTAGCCATTCAAACTGTTGTCACAAAATGCGTCAGGGAGGCATGATAGAAATGCGTGTGATCTCAAACTACTATTAAAAGTAAAAGAAATTATGCTTGGATCATGGGCTAATCACTAAGAAAAACTAACAATAAAAGGGTTCAAGTGTAAATTTGTTACAGAAGTTTTCATTAAGAAACAATGTTCCTACATAAGTTTGTTTTCAATATTTCCTTAGAAATTTTAAAACGTAACAATATTACCTAATACCATTAAATAATTAATGTTCACTATTAACTTCTTAACTCTAAGGGGCAACATTACTTTATTTTAATACTTCCTGAGTAACATTAAACCTATAAAAACGTTGAGATCATAGGAGGGAGGGACGAGTGGTTGATTCTAACCTTTAAAATTATAATTGTCTAATAATTCATAATTAAGTGATAAACTTAAAAATTAAGCATTAGATATTGTGACGCATGAACACATAATTACATACACGAGATTGCAAATAAACGACCTACTGTTTATTACTGAAATCATATATCAACAATATAGACTAGACTTACACATACTTCTTTGTTCTTATTCAATGGCGGATTCAGGAAATTAATGAAGAGTGTACACTCAATAAGTTCAAGTACATATACTTTGGCTAGGTCTGGTTTAGATCTAGATGTGGACGGATTGCGACTCAACTAGACCGACGATGGAGGAGGAAGCAAATGTTCCAACTTCCACTAGTAGAGATTGAGGTTTGAGAGGAGATGGATCAGTATGCAAATGCAAACGATGTGTCTGGATAGAATAGAGCTCTCTACTATTAGGTTTGGATAATGGAGGTGGAGGAGAAAAAAGGCTCACGGACAAATAAAATAGAAGGAGGGAAAATTGAATTTTAAGATAAGGGCATTTTCGTATTTTGCATCAGATTTCAAGGGTGGGCACTTGCTCCCCTTCTCATACACATGCGTCCGCCTCTATTCTTATTTTCAAATGAACTGGAACTATATTAATAAATTAGACGACGGTAATTTTGAAATGTTAGTAATTGATGTACATATACAAAGTCTAAGAATTTTTTTAAGGGAAAATCCACCTTAGGGCCCAATTAAGCAACACAATCTCAAATAGGGCCCGAAGAACATTCACATGTCGAAAAAGGCGTTAGGGCCTTTTGTAACATGTGAATGTAAAGTGAAATGATGTTGATACCCCTGGGATTAAAAAAGAAAAAGGAAGTCTGGACAATTGCTTCTTGGCGCCTGATCACTGATGAGAGAGGAAAATACATTGAAACGAACGTTGAACGCGAGGCAAAGAACGCGACGCACACACAAGGGGGGTTCGATCAAGGTTGAAGATCCAACGTTGAAGGGTGTGTTCTGATTATCCAGTGCATTAGTCTCAACTCATTTGGTTTATATGTGCTGTGGTTGATGGTTTTTTCAGTTTGAAGGTTGGGTGGCTGAAAGGTTGGAGCTTGGCCTCATTTATGTTATTATCGGTTAGAAGATAGGTAAGAAATGCAAAGATTTTGATCAAGATATCACCATCACCATTCTACTTGGTCTTTAATCATTGTAGGATAAGGTTAATAAAGGCTTGCTCTATTTTTTGGCATGAAAATAAAGAGAAATGTATGTTTTTTAGTGGGAATGGGTGAGTGGGATGAAGGTAGTTTTGGTACAAAAATGCTGAAATGGGATAGTTGTTAATACCTACAATTGTAGTTGTTAATATGACCGATTAAGTTGTTAATACGAGCTAAATGTGAAAACGTTGTAGGGTAGGTTGCTCTATTTTTGGGCATGGAAACAAAGCGAGTTCTGTTTGTTAGTGGGAATGATTGAATGTGAAAATGATGAAACGATATAGTTGTTAATACCTAAAGTTTTAGTTGTTAATGTGACTGATATTGTTGTTAATGTTGTACTGATATTGTTGTTAACAGATACTGATATAGTTGTTAATGTTGTACTGATATTGTTGTTAACAGACACTGATATAGTTGTTAACACCTACTGATATTGTTGTTAACACACATTGATATAGTTGTTAATGTTGTACTGATATTGTTGTTAATACACACTGATATAGTTGTTATTGTTGTACTGATATTGTTATTAACATATACTAATATAGTTGTTAACACCTACTGATATTGTTGTTAACACACACTGATATAGTTGTTAATGTTATATTAATATTGTTGTTAACACACACTGATATAGTTGTTAATGTTGTACCGATATAGTTGTTAATATTGTGCTGATATAATTGTCAAAGACTGGTTTTAAAAAACCAGTCATTATAACTCCAAAAAAAAAAAATGGTGCGAGAGATATTGTTATATTTTGAAACCCAGTCGTTACAACAATTGGTATTTTGAAAAACCAGTCGTTGTAACGACTGGGTTTCAATGATATTGATATGTTTTTTTACAAATATATATATATCTATAAGAGATATATTGTTTAATTTATTAAATTTAATTAAAAATTAACAAAATTAAAATACGGTATGTGCGTGTATAAGATATATATTGTTTAATTTATTAAATTTAATAAGAAACTAACAAAATGAAAATACGGTGTGTATGTGTAAAAAAGAGATATATTGTTTAATTTATTAAATTTAATTAGGAACTAACTAAATGAAAATATGGTTAGATTTCTTCTCTTAACTATCGAAATTCTAGGCTACATACTAGGAAATAGCTATAAATATGGGATAAAATCATATATATCTATATAAAAGATATATTATTTAATTTATTAAATTTAATTAGGAACTGGTTTTATTTTATATATATATATATATATATAATGAAAATACAGTGTGTGTATAAAAAAGAGATATATTATTTAATTTATTAAATTTGTTTATTTTGAGTTATAAATTAACGACTAGTTTTTGAAAACCAGTCGTTGAAACTCAATTTTTTAAAAAATATTTCAACTTCAATCTCGCGCCTTCGACATTTGCAGGCGATAATGGATCGGAGGTGAGAACGGAGGTTGTCGGCAAGTAAGGTGAAGGGAGTGAAAGATGAAGATATGAGCTCTTCTTTCGCACTCCAATCTTTCGCGGGTCTCGTGTAGAGCGGAGGAAGAAGGAGAGGGTAAAGATGAATTCCTTCCTTTTCTATTTTAATCACAGGGGCATCAATGTAATTTCGTATTGTAACTTAATACCAATAAAGGTTCTAGGACCTTTTCTGACATGTGAATATTTTTTGGGCCCTGAGGTGAATTTTCTCTTTTTTTGATGGATAAATTGATCACGATATATAAATAAAAAAGAACTATTAACTATTATCGTCACGCAAGAATACTAAAGAAGTTAAATATATTAAAAGGAATTGAAATTTGAACCACTTTAAACATATAGCTTTAGGCCCCGTTTGGATCAAAGAAAATGTGGAAATGGAAATGAATGGAATGGAATGGAAAATATTTTGCCTCGATGCATTTGGTTAGCACTGGAAAAAAAAATTGGTTAATAGGAAAAATTTTGTTTGGTTGGAAGAAAATAAGGTAAGAAAATGGGGCAAAATACCATTTTACCCTTCTAAATAAGAAAAAAAAAATGCCCACGGGAAGGCATTACATTGAGAATGCCTATTAGGCATTGAACAAATGTCTTCAATTCCTAATAGGCATTTTCGCCGCTTCCTTCTTCTTCCGCCTCCTTCTCTTCTTCCTTCACTCACTTCACGCCGCTTCTTCTTCCAATTTCTTAACACATGAATCTTTGAATTGGAGGGGGTACTGATGCTCATTGGTTAATGGAAGGAAGAAGCTTGAGAGAAGCATTGTGCGTCGTGCGTCACAGGGGGATGCATAACTGCTATCACCGCCGTGGGCTGTCGGATAAATTGCTATCACCGCCGTAAATAAACGTTGGGGGTGACCAATTTGATGAACAGATTACTTTTTTTTTGCCATGACAGAGAATGATGCAGATCAGGGAACACCGTCAGGAAGGGCCATGGTGCGAGAAATGGCAAAGTCGACTTCCGTCATTTTCTTAAGCGCCGGAAAATGGGTTCCCACCATTTTTTGTGGGAACCCATTTTCATTTAAACATGGGAGAATGGACGCCGCGGGAAAATATTTTCATCCGGAAAAATCGAACCAAATGGCAGCCGCCAATTGAAAATCTACATTTTCTTTTTCCATCGCTTGATTTTCAGTGATCTAAACTAGGCCTTACTAAAAAAAGTCCCAAGCGAATTGATTTCGGAAATTAAAGTCTTGATGACCTTCCAATCCTCAATCAACAAATGCCAATTCTTAATTAAATAATACTATTAAAAAAAAGTGGAATTGCTTTGAAAATAGGAAACAATTACATGTCAACAAACATGTAAGCAGGAAAACACATATGGTAGTTGACAATCATATCGCTCTTCCAATGATGTTGTTGCTTACATCACTTTTTAATTTTGAAAAAGTCAACAAGCTTAGTTAAAATCACCTAAAAACTTCGTTGTTTTTTGTAGTTTGTAGTTCGAATTCTTTAAAATTTTCATTGACAAGTAAAATAGGTTATAAATTAATTAAATGGCATCACAATTCAGTGTCCATGATAGTGATACGAACATAAAGAAACTTTCATACTACCCTCTTAATTAACCTATAATTTGATATAATTTACTTCACCCACTCAATGGCTTCCATTGTCACCTTAATAATAATCAATAGCTTGTTTATAATTTTAACATTTATTATTTAGCTTATCAAGAGTTTCTGAGTAAATTTAATATTCATTTTTAGTGTTGTGTAAACTCCTCATCTCTATTTTTTTCACCAAACAAACCAATTTTATTAATCACAAAAAATGAATCAACTACATTTACTAAAAGCCGAGGCCAAGAAAAGAAAAACCCTCAGAAAACCTATCTATCATCAGTACAACCTATCACATACACAAACTCACAAAAGAAACAAATAAACTTATACTACTAACATTTGTATACCTATCAGGAGTATTATTATTCATCCAATACCACTCCTTTCCACAACCATGCTAAAGACCCGAGACATGAACTTATTAATACATGATCAGGCATGGACAGCCCCAGTGCATGGCTCTTGGTGGCAAGAAGCATTGAAAGTTGTCGAGGAAGTTGAGAATAAGCAAAAGAAGATAGAACTCGATCAATACTATGAGTCTATTGTACGCCTTATTCATTTCCATCTTTATTCCTCCTATGGTAATGGAATATTTTATGAGCTACAATTACTTTGTCATGGATTAATCCTTCAGGGACAAAAGCTCCTTTGTTAGTGCCTCAAATTCATCAATCACTTTAATTTATCCATGTAAGTGGCGGATCTTGGATATATATTTGGGGGGCCAAATGTATACTCATTAACTAATTTATTTTTTTAAAAAAATATTTGGGGGTAAAATGTATAAGATAACATACTTTTTTACATTATATTAATTATTTTTTTAAAAAAAATCTGAACAATTTTTTTTTTAAGCCATGGCCCCCCATTGTCTCTACTAAAATCCACCACTATCCATATTATGCTCGGAAGTTTTTTTCACCTTCTCCAACATTTTCATTCACACACTGCACCTTCTCCAACATTTTTCATTCACACACCTTCTCCAACGTTTTCATTCACACACCTTCAAGTGCAACTATATTGCTCGGAAGTTTTTTTCATTGTTACCCTAGAAGTTTAAAAACATAGTAATATTACCTTATACTGTTAAAAAATTAACATTGACTATTAATTTTTTAAGTCGTTCTTGATGCCTAGATCATTTTCAATCTAAACAAAGGACTATCATGATGTAAATTTATAATTAAAAAAATATTATGACACAAGATTATGATCTATAGGTAAATAGTAGAGCCTGGACTACGGGCTATGCGATGTGGGCCTGTGCGGCCTGTACTTTCACAGGTTGGGAAATCGCCAACCGTAGCCCGCATGTGTGGGTCTGGGGGTCAACCCTCAGCCCGCACAATTTTCTTTTTTTTAAAAAAAAAAATCCCCTTGTTTTTCTGCTATGATGGAACTGTCTTGTACACTACATTCTAACATATATAATATAACTTATAAGCCATTAAGGTTGGTTACAAAAAGTCCTAAAATTTACAAAGCAGAACATAGTGAAAGTGAAATGGGCTAGAGTTTCTTTACAATTCGGCCTAATGGCTTCACACAACAAACCAGAGACTAATTCACAAGTTCACCTTAGCATTTACAAAATAAAAATAAATAAATAAATAAATTGTGAGCAAGCCTGTGAACCCGCAAGTTAGACGGTGGGGACCTGTACAGCCCCATTTTATCGGTCCCCAAAAACCCCAACCTTAAATATGTCTTAATCCGCAGGCCCATTCTTCGATTTTCCTTCCTTATACATGGCCACCTTATGAGATCCACTGCTATCCTCTGCCTTGTGTTGGTCAACCGTTGATTTAGGTAACTCCTTTGATCCTTGCTTCAATCCCGCCGACGTTAGAGCCCCACTGAAATCACGCTATAATATTTTGAGTTTCCCAAATGGACACACGCTGGGATTCTCGTCACCGGAAACAATGGTGGCGCCGCTTATACCTGGGTCCTTCTCTGTGCTAACACCGCCGGTTCCTTCAATACCTGTTTCCACAGAAAGTCGTTCTCCATCTTGCTTAACCTCATCCTTCCTCTGAACCGTTGGGCATGAATCCTTCTTGTGGCCATATTTTCCACATGTGAAGCAGACCTGATGTAGACCTTCATAAATAATTGATCTTTCCTCCCCAAACACCGTGTATGAAGTCAAGAGGGGCTATTTTAGATCAAGCTCTACGCAAATACGTGCAAACCCGCCTTTATCGTAAATAGAAGTGGAACGATCCACCTTAATCATTTTTCCAACCATGTTCCCAATTCTTCTTAGTGATTCAACATTATAGAACTCAAAAGGAACGTCCGGTAAACGAACCCATGCTGCGATGCGACACTGGAGATTAGTTTTCCAGGGATTAAAGTTAGGACGCCAACGATGCACAATCACATAGTGGTCTTCAATCATCCACGGCCCCTCCTGGAAGGCATAATCCCTATCTTCCTTATTACCGAATGAAACGATGTAGTACCCATTGCTCAATGGGATGAGTTTCAGCGAATCCTTCAGCCGCCACATGCGATTTATGCGATCTCGAATAAGGTAAGTGGGAAAACTAGCCCCCATGACTTTGATAATAAGAGAATTCATCCATGGCAAGCACCAATTTGTATACTCATCAGTGGTAAACTTCATAATCCCAGGTCTTCCCTCCAGGCGTCTAGCATCATTATTATCCTCCTCAGCTGACTCCTCCATAGCACCGCTAGCTTCCTTCTCATTCATGCATTGAAAATAGGACTTCCACCCCCTTACAATGTCATCGTCTTCTGAGTGCTTCACTAGGAATCCAGTGCAACCAGGAGATAGGAGTTTATCTCTGTATGATAACTGAGTTACACCAGTCTTCAGCTTGACGTCAGGACCTTTCGGTGGCTCCTCACCCACACGCTTTTTAACCACCTTACTCCCAAAGACAAGTCCCGAACCTCCCTTCTCTTTCTCGCTTCCCCCATCCCCATCTTCGTCACCTTCCGTCGGTCCCTCCCTTCCACCACTCCCAGCCTGCCGTTGACGCTTGCTCACTCTCTTTTTCGCTTCCCTCATTGTTCTTCACGCAATACTGCACGAGATTTACAGATATGATACTAACTCAAGGATGTTTTGTATAATCCATCTCCTATCCACTGCGATTTTACGTTTTTACGTTTTTTTTTTCTCATTAAAACGATTTTACTAATTTTCCAAACGTTTTTATGTTTTTATGATTTTTTTACGTTACGATTTTTTATCCCTCTTCTAATTTTACGTAAAATCTCGATTTTAACTACTTTGCCCCCGACCGTATTTAAATTGAACCGGTTTCAAAGCAGGTGTTACAAGTTTTCATGAATAGAGTTGATGGCTGATGATATATCAACAATATAGACTAGACTTGCACATACTTCTTGGTTGTTATTCTTCAAATGACCTGGAGCTATATTAATAAATGAAATATAATTCGCAACATGACGTCTGATCTTAATTTCTCGCTAATCACTCTATTAATTAACGTCTGGTCTGCACCCATCTAAGAAAAATATTTGATCAAAATAAATGACGTACCATATATTGACTCTTAATTCATAATGGTGTTGGATTTTCTTTCTTAATATTGATTTTTTGACCTTCATGATTTTATATCTTAATTAAAATCAGCAATTAGTGTAAAATTAAACCATCTCTGCTCTCGTAATATTTTATTCTTGGTCGCATTGATCGAGGGAGTTTCAAATTAACAAGTAATATGTGAGATTTCACATACTGTGTGCGGAAAAGAATATATGCATGACGCATTGTAAAAGAAATTATATACTTATTATTATAAAATATCATTTAATTATCTGTTGGAGTTTAATTACGCGGGATAAATACATTAGTTAATTAAATCTTACGAACATGGATATATATTAATTCAAGAAGGGATCGATAAGAATAACTTATTTTAGAATTGACATGGAAAAATATTATATACGTATTTTCACACATCTTTCTGCTATAGAGGAAAACCAAATAAACAAAGACTACAGAACTATTTCGACAAAAAGAAAAGACTAGAAAACTATAATGCTTTTTTATTTTTTATTTTAAAAAAAATCTAGTTACTTACTATATAATAATAAGAAAAACATGATCTGATTATAAATTTATCACAATTAAAAAAAAAACAGAAGAAAACTATATTTCTCGATAAGATCTCTTAATTTAGTTAATTATAAGCTGTTTCGTGGCTAAAATTATGACTGTTCTTTCATGATTCGATACATATTTGATTTGATTATTGTCTATAGTACAATTAGACTTTTTTATACATTACAAAAAATTAGAGAAATAAGTTAAAATAAACAAGCTAGTCTTGTTTCATAGCTAAAATTCTTGTTTATAGCTCATAAATAATATATTATATATATAGAAGTATAATATTAGTGGCAGTTACTTATTTGGTGTGTGTTGTTCATTATTTATGAGTAGTTTTGACCTAAATTTTCATATTTTCATCTTTTTTTGATTAATACTATAAATAAAGAACTGCTATTGATGTGATATATATAATATATTATGCTTAAATTAGTGAAAGCGTTGCGTTGTTAATTGTTATCGAATTAAACAGCGATATTTAAAGTGACGTAAATATTTTAAATACTGAAGTAAAAAAAGAAAAGAAAATTAAAGAACAACAAATTCCAGAAACATCCCCGGAAGTCACAAGATTTAAAGAATGACTAACTTTTTACACGTAGTGCGTTTGATAACTTTCTCTTGATTTGTCTGTAAGGACATTAATTAGGTATAACAAAAATGATAATTGCTGAAGATAATATGTAGTTAATGTATGGTTGCATAAATTTTTATCAAAAAAAAAAATTTGATAAGACGTGAATTAAATATTATAATATTATCATTTTTTTTTTGTAAGAACATTAATTATAGTATATTATATTAACCTGGGTGTAGGTGAAAAGTAATTAAGCATGGTTCATGCTGGCTAAACATATATTAATTAAAGCTAAGAACGCAGAAATTGCAGATGCATGCACGTTATCTTGAGATTCATTGGATGTGATCAATATATAAATTTAATTAAATATACATTACTCTGTTTTTTCCCCATGTTTTTACTCTCGTGTTTTACCTCATCATCCACTTAAAATACTAACTAATAATTAATTACGCCCTGTATATATATGATTAATTTAATGTGTTTTATTCTAGGGTTAAATGCCTAATTTGCCCTGGAAGTTTTGCTAAGGGGACGCTCAGCACCCGGAAGTTTTTTTGGTACCAAATTTACCCTGGAAGTATTAAAAAGGTATCAAATTTACCCAACAATGACGGAAGTCCACGTAGATCGTTAAAATGTGAGGTGGCATGCCACCTCATCAATCAAAAGTATCATTTTTGTCCTGGAAGTTTTCATTGAGAAGCAATTTTGCCCCGGAAGTTTTCATTGAGGAGCAATTTTGCCCTGAAAGTTTACAAAAGTAGCAATTTTGCCTTCTTTCTTCAAATATTAAATTTGACTATTAAATCAAGTAAAGACCACACATGTCATGCCTTGAAAAGGTCAAACTTGGAGTCAGAGAATGAGATCCTTGAGATGTTGAGCTCAAGACGGCCAGAATTTGTAAAGCCGAACTGGTCACAGGGACTAGAGCTGGGAATTAGGGCGGGCCATGACTGACAGGCCTGGCTCATCAGGCTCAATGTGGCCGGCCCTATAGGGCTTGGAGTAAGGAAAACATATGTTTTTCAAAGCCCGGCCCGATAGTACCAGGGCCAGGGCCTAAATAATTATACTTATTTTACACCAAATATATTTATAATTTATTACTTATATAATATTGTAATACCAAAGTATGTGTTTATTTAATATGAAAACATCCCTTCTTTAAAAACTAATTATGTGTTTTAATACAGAATAATAATAAACATAAAAAAGGGTTTTAGTTTAAACTAAAAAAATCTAAGTAATTACAAATAAACATATTCAGTAAGTGGAAGTCTAAGTAATTAATTTTTTTTTTAAAAAAAAAAAGCTACAGTTAAATGGGCATGCAGGGTCAATTTCAAATTTTTGGCATATTTTTCAAGCCCGAGCCTGCGCAGGTCGGGCTTAAACGGGCCAGCTCGACGGGCTCGGCCCGATTTCCTGGCTCTAACAGGGACTGAAAGGTCTGTCGCATAACCCAGAGGAAGCATCACTTATAATCTAAGCAAATGAAACGCAAAACGAAAAATGAATTGTTCTAAAAATTGGTTCAGTAAAACAAATCAATAGTGATAATATTTACGTTTGTATAGACTGATCATTTGCTTAGATCATAAGTGATGCTTCTCCGTGACAGTTCGGCTTCACAAATTAAGCGCCTTGAGCTCAACATCTCAAGGATCTCCTTCTCTGACTCTAAGTTCGACATTTTCAAGGCATAACATGTGTGGTCTTTGACTGATTTAATAGTCAAATTTAATATTGGGAGAAAGAAGGCAAAATTGCTACTTTTGTAAACTTCCGGGGCAAAATTGCTCCTTAATGAAAATTTCCGGGGCAAAATTGCTCCTCAATGAAAACTTCCAGGGCAAAAATGATACTTAACTCTTATTGGTTTGATGAGGTGGCATGCCACGTGTACACTCAGTTAAACTTAACGGTGAAAATTAACGGAGGGGCAAATTTGGTACCTTTTTCATACTTCCGGGGTAAATTTGGTACCTTTTTCATATTTCCGGGGCAAATTTGGTACCAAAAAAACTTCCGGGTGCTGAGCGCCCCCTTAGCAAAACTTTCAGGGTAAATTAGGCATTTAACCCTTTATTCTACAAATAATTGGTGGTTGATACTTGATAGGCTTGCCCTCTCCATCCTTGGTGTCATGTAAGCTATATATTAAACAAGGAACCGGCTTAGGTCCTTTGCGGACCTCTGTCCGCTATGTCCCCTGCGGCTTATACATCGACGTATAAACATCACACACACACACAATGGTCCTTTTTTTTGCCTGATTTTTTTTTTTTTTAAAAAGGACTATTGTGTGTGTGGCGCTTATACATCGACGTATAAGTCACAGCGGATACAAAGGACCTTAGCCACTTCCATTAAACAAATGCTCAATATACATTATATGTAGTTCTAAATGGTGTGTGTGTGTGTAGCTTAGATTATAAGTATTTATTTAATTAATCAAAAGGTATAACGTGTGACGTTGTCCATTTGGTAGTGCTTATCTTGGTTTGACGGCAAGCTTCTTCGTATAGTATTCTATCAGTTCAATTGTTATATAAAAGATTGCAATTTTATTGTTCAAGTATTCTAATGATTTTAATTTTGGTTAATTAAGAACGCTTTATTTATAAAATATCAAATTGAGGGGGAAAAAATCACAAAGGATTATAAATTAAGAAGAATTCCATGTGTGATGAGCCGATTTTTTATTTTATTTTTTCCTTTGAGCTTCTCATTTTATTAAGAGAAGGCCAGAAGAAGATGATGATGATGATTAAAAGCTAGGCACTTTAGTTTTACATTTTGTAGGATTAATTTATTATCCATTTTCCTCACTTTGTAAAATTTGCATGCTATTAAATATTAAATATTATAAAATTTGTCCAATTTCATAATACTCTCTACATACAACGAAGATGGTTGTAACACCCCAAATTCCGTAGCATAAAACGTGCCGGTGACACGTGGTTTTATAAAAATTCATCAGAGTTTTGAGGTGCTACAGCTTAGCGTTTTGCGGAAACGGAGAGCATGTACTAAAAATTTGAACAACGAATTTAACAATGAGTCATTGATATAAAAATACTCAGACATATGATGATGCCTGACGTATACTGATATATATATTACAAAATCTCCCGAAGGAATTATTCATGTGATACAGTAATACAAAACTTTATAATTACAATTCTTACATGTAACTATACCCTCTTCAACCAAGCCTTGAGTAGACTTGGGGCATAGAACCTAACTCGTTAGATCATCCCATTTGGCCAGCCGGGTAGGTCTAGTGGAAGTCTCACCGTGCTAGGGTGACGATTGACTCGAACCACATAGACGACCCTTCTAGTTTAAGCACCAAATGATATGAAGTAACCTTATTAGACTCATGCAATACGGTAGGTTCTGTTGACTTTCTTCCCTCATTTCCTTTAACCGGTACCTTCTCACACGCTCCATTTACTTGGTGTTTATCTATGGCTCCATCTACCGGTACCTTCTCGATCCTGGTTTCTTTACCCGAACTATTAGACAGATCGAGATCCAATACCCATCGGACCTCGTGTAACAGCTTAACCTCATATGAAAAGTATAACAATATATGTATGACAAATATTCATTACATTTCAAAGCGGTAATCAACACATAAGCACAAAGCGATGTATGATCGCACAATGACGAACATAAGCACAAAGCAATATGTAAAGTCCCACAACATGTCTGCACATACCCTATGCCACGATCACAACACGTGTCCTCGCCGCTAGGAAAACAATCTCACGGCATTATCAAGACTATAACCCGTATCGTTCGAATGTATATAAACAATGACCTAAGACAGAGTCTTAGCCACAGGACATGAATCATTTCATCACATATAAGAATACAAGACACATCAGAGTTAAAGTTACGGTACGCGAACGTACCTTCCTTCCTTGTGAATAGTAATTACTATTCACATATACGGCACTATTCATGTATACGGTACTATTCACGTATACGGTACTTATTCATGAAGAGTAATACGCCCGTCCATCAAATCGCCTCCCGAAATCCTCGGATATCCTATAAGGATAATATCACATTTATCATTATTTAGCAGCATATCGGGCATTTTAGGTGCAAATTACCATTTTGCCCCTAGTTTGACTAATTGGTGAAATTTCGCCGAGCTTCGCTACTTTGACTCTAATCTTCCAAAATTTTGCCATATCTCTTCCTCCAATATATTTTTCAAATAAATATCATATTTATCCCTAAAACATGATATCTAGACTATCTTGGTAAATTAAAGATTTACCTAGCATTTCTACTATATCTACCGAAAGAACTACTAAAGCTTAAGACTAAGGACCGAAGAATTTACCCGGGGCTTCGCTACACTTTCTCCGCACTCCTCCTTCTCTCTAGCTCCTTCGAAATCACCTCTTGGGGTTGATTTGGTGTGAAGATTATGAAGAAATGAAGCCTCTATTTATAGGGTGGAAAAATGGGTCCTTTAGTGTAATTTTCTCCTTTGGGTCCTTTTACGTAATTTTCCCCGAGCCAAATTTTCAAACTTCACGTGAAGGCAGCTAAAGGTTTTGAAAATATTGTCCGTGGGTTCCACACCTTGCTTTATGTGACTGTACCAATAAAGTTCTACTTTAACGAAATTCATTTCCGATTGCTAGATCAGTCACTAACGTCCTTAAGTTTTGAGTATACTTTTTGGTTGGTGGCGGATACCGAGATTTATGGTCTAATTAGACTTCCCTAGTTGGACTAAACTTATTCCTCAATGTTAGCAAAAATAACCTTCACCGGTCTTGTTTTCGAGGTTAAATTATGTGGGTTCCGGATAAGTCCTTATATTTTCTCTGATTTCCACATCTTCACAACTATTCCATATAGCGTTCTTAGAATGAAGTGGGAGAAAGAATATTATATTATTATCCAAATAGTAAATTACTATTGAGTGGGTCCCGCGGACATTTTTTTCAAACTCACGGAATTCTCGGCATTTGAGTGAAATAATTTGATGTGGGTCCCACATGCATAGTAAATACGTATTTATGAATAGTGAATACGTATTTTTGAATAGTAAATACTATTCATGGATCCAAAAATTATGATTCCAAATTTGTCACTCCCAAAAATAGGGCCTAGTAGTCTCCCAAAAATAGGCAAATTCTCAAATATAGGGTTCCAAATAAACAAGTATCCGGGTATTACATTTCTCCCCCCGTTAATTAAAATTTCGTCCTCGAAATTTGACCGTATAATCTTGGAGAAAAAAACTCTAGACGTCTCGTCTATTCCCTTTTTATGCATGCTTACTTAGCACTTACCTTAATCTCATTCATATTGTACCCAGGTATAGTATCCAAAACACAGGATCCACTGATCCATTCTCTCAGTGTTTGATTATGTAGGCCTCATAGCCTGACTCATTTAGCCTCTCAGCACATATTGGCCTTCCGGCTCAATTAATTACCACAGCACTGGAGATTCTAGTTTCATTACCTTGGAAATTATCCTCATGCCTTAGGCATTTCAACTACTATCTGGTACAATGAATGTTTTACCAGACTTAAAAGGTACTGTAGACATACTAGTCTAAAGTCACCATACCAATCTGCATTCCATATAGTGTTTAAGCATCACCGGTCTTATGGCTTACGGACATCGCCCCGTGCACACTTGCACACCAGGTCTTACCGCCTCGAGCATCTCGCTTTGTCTATTTCATCTCGAGTCTTTCTCATTCAAGCTTTCGCACTACTTTCACTTACTTAGCACCATAGCTAACAACTACTATTTGGCTTAACTAGTTCAAAGATTCTAGACCTTTCTAATAGTTTCTGTTCCTATATCCAAAATTTCCAACTACACTGCTTTTCAACACAATAGCATTGACAATCATGTCATCGTTACACAAAACTTATGTTGTCTCATTTTCAAATTTCCACACACTGAAAATTTTTCGTGGCCTCGATATTTTCGCAAACCGCACTATACCAAAGAGTAATAGTGCTATTACATTTTCAATTTTAATCGCCGCCAAAACAAATTCGTGAAAACACATTCACTGTCGGATTGTTTTCAAAAACTTTTACTACCGACACATATCTTTGAGGGAAAAATTCATTTTATAAAATTTCTTAACATTTGAGAGCTCACGCCACCACTTCAACCACTTGGTACAGCGAGCGCACTATCTCAATCCCCAAATCCGGCCTCTGCATCGCCAGCATCCGTCAAACAATGTGGGAGAACCTCCGCCCTCCCATAAGAGACCCAAGGTTCACACCGGCACACGGCAAGTAGCAACCCTCGTGTTCTCGCTAGACAAAACATACGCCCTCGGCGAAATGTTATGGATTGGGTGCGTTCACTGCTGGTGCGATTTTCATTTTCTCAAAACAAAACCCCTCAAAACTCTTTGTTCAAAAAGATCCTTAACCAAAGGCCAGCGATTTCAAACACTTTAAAATATCTGGCAAGACCCAGTAAATCGTGTACATCTACAACAACTTTTGGCCTCTTAGTTACGTACTGACTTTACCACAACATAGTTGAAAACTCGTTTCAAACTCGGGTTTAACAAAATCCTTTTATAAGACAACATCATTTCAAAATAACCATCACCGTGGTATCAAATTCTTGGAAACATTTCATTCGAAAACTCAATTTCAAAATTCACTAGTTCAAAAATCAATTTCAAATACAAAGAGTGTATTGGCAAGTTCAACTTGAAATCTTATTGAGGAATCAGACAACTAATCTTAGAAGGTCATACAACACTTGAGCACTTCTTAGTGATATACTAGATTACATAAACCTTTTTCTCTAGGGAACCTATTAAATGTGAGACTCATTATAATGTACTTACCTTGAGAACCGATACATTGGTAGCTCTACTTTATGGTTCGTTGTCATGGCGGCCGCACCTTACGGCTTGTCATCACGGTGGCTCGCTCTCTACGGCACTTTACTCGGTGCTTCACACGCCTTTTTCGACCGGTCGCTTCTCCTCAAAGATCCTTTGTAGGTAAAACCTCCTAGATCGAACTCCCGTAGGTAGCCCTCTCCAATCAAAACGTTCCATAAGTAGCGTTAACTTTAGTTAATCATTTCTCAATTAGAGTATTATTATAACGAGAATTCAAATCTTATCAGGTCTTTACCCTTGATAGTCTCATAATCCACTATCTTAATTTCCCAATGTCACAGAGACAAAGTTTACACATTATTTTGTTACCTCAAAGGTAACCATCAATCATACAAGACATTGTAAACAATGTAGTATGAATTACAAGGTTCACACCATTATAATTTCATGTACTAAATCTATAGGCAATCTTGATCACATTTTGACCTAATTATTTTTTAATGTTAGATCATATACAAACCTATCTTCATAAAATTCAACAGTTTTTATGAAGTTCCAATTCTATCTCCTTTGTAGTAATGAAGTACCTAACTTGTCATCTCACTAATTTCGAATGAAGACCACTTCCTTTTGAAGTCGTGGTCCTTCGCAAAGTATTCTCGATCAATACACGTAAATCCTTTATACATGGTACATGTATTCTACTTATTAATGCACATGATGAGATGTCCGTGAATAGAGAGAATTTGGACACACAATGTTTAAAATGTTAAACACCTCTTTGACATGATTTTGATATAACGTTCTAAACAACACAACTTTTTGAGGAGTTTTCACTTTGATAAGGGATTGAACTATGTTAATATTGTCATTCCTAAGTCTCGTGTCCCTCATTTAAAATTAAAATAGAAGGATCCACATGTAATATCTTTTGGCAAGACGTTGATGCGTGGCCAATTCCAAGAAAGTAATCCATTTCGAGATTACTCTCACCCGAATACACTTAACTACGGAGATCCATCGCATCTCATTAACCAACCTATCATCACGAATCGGTGGCACACTCTCCAACTCAAATTTCCGGAGACACGGCCATCAATCAATTACCATACGACGTACAAACGTCCAAACGGTGTAAGACTAGTAGTTACTAGGATGCATTAGGGAGCAACACTACGGATTACTGCTTAATTAAAAATCCATACGGTTATGAACTGACAATTTGAATTTGAATTTGGCGCTACTAAAATTCAAAATTTTCACAGCACTGCTCTCAGTTATAAACTGAGGATGATACAGGTATCATTCTCATGCATTCTCAACCTTTCAAAATACCAGTTACTATCTTACATTTTCCTTCGTTCAAATCTTTCTTCTTACTACTTCAAACATGGAAGGTCCAAGCAACTACATTCCCGTTTCTGATTCAAATAGCCCTTCGTTTTTCGAAGCTCTATTCTATGATAATCACCTAACATATTAGCCGACTTATCTAGTAATGCACCATTTTCATATTCGTCATTACTTTCTTACAATCCCCTAGAGGTGTACGTTCCTCCTTCTACCTCAATGCTTCATGTTCCTACTTCTCTTCGCAAAAGAGCTAATGTACTTCATCCATCCCCAAGGATTCAAGGTTCGACTCCAAACCAAGAAGTATCTGAAGTAGATCCATCAAGGCGACCAGTCAAAAGATGTCGTAACATGGCCGAACTTATGGAGTCTACTAAACCTTCTTCTCCAAGAAACCCCGCTCCCGCCTAGAAGAAACCACTACCCTTTTTTCCACTCTAGCTAAAATCACTAACCCTTTTCATGTGGTTGTTGCCATGTTCTACGTGAAATTATTCATACCAATGGTCTTCATCATCGAGGCTTGAAGTTCATGGAAGGATTGGCATGATATGTCATACCGTACATCACCAAAATGTACAAAAAGATTCTTCCAACCTTCAAATGTATGATCTCGCAAGAAGAATACGGAGGAAATCAAAGATTTTCTCGACACAATATTGCATAAAACAAAATGCATCGGGTATGTCTTAGTGCCGATCCATTATCATCATATTATGAGGCTCTATGTGTTGGTTTAGAATGGATCGAGTCTCATAATGAACTCTTTAGTAGTTCAATCAACGTAGGGAATATATCTTCTAAAGGGAAAGAACTCGCGGTTGAAGATGATTTACAAGGTGACCACTCACCCTCCATCCAAGTGAAACGTATAGGGCAAGACTTGAACAACACCAAAGAGCGAGTAAGCAATGACACTTTTTGCAAGATTTTTGTAATTTCTTCCATTTGACCCTTGAGGAAACAAGTCAACGAGATAAATTTGAGTATAGGTACGATAAAAAGAATATGTCGCAAGGAAAAGTTAAGAGATTGGCCTCACGAAGTCTTTCAAAACTTATGAGGCGAGTTGCTTTGCCGAGAAAGGCATTACCTCATCAAGATCCTAGCTCAAGAGAAATTACTCAAGAAGAAATTAACAAACGTCATCAAGAGATGATTCGTCTTTGTAATGGGGTTGTTCCGATTGTTGCTCTTCTTACTTGAAATTATATAGTCTTTTATTCTTAGTCTTCTTGCTAATGTTTGTAATTTCTATTCTAAGATTCATAGGGCTTTTCAAACTTTCCCGCCAAACTCATCTTTATCTATTCAAACTCAAACTGGCTATTCTAACTTATTGTCAGAACCTACATTGAACTTCTAAATTTTTTGAGCAGACAATTTCCAAAACTTCTACTCTGATTCAAACATGTCACTCAATTTTTTTTTCCAAGTATAAGTTACTATTCTTACCAGAAGACTTTTAACCGAGAAGCCACTGTTTTTACAGACAAACAATAGGTTACTGTCTACGGGAAGACTTAGGTAGTATCGTCAACTAAGTTCAATTATTGCTTTCGTTCGGAAATTTCATGTAGACTCCGATTTTCCATATCGAAGTCTCGAGTTTTTCGTAAACTCTAACCTTTCCTTAGGGTATTTGTTTTATTGTATCACAAAACCAGATTATATCGCATTCTTGTTCTTGTTGTCTATACAATGCTCTCGAGACTAGCCGTGAAGCTAGCTCGATACCAAAATGTAACACCCCAAATTCCGTAGCATAAAACGTGCCTAGGTGACACGTGGTTTTATAAAAATTCATCGAGTTTTGAGGTGCTACGCCTTAGCGTTTGCGGAAACGGAGAGCATGTACTAAAAATTTGAACAACGAATTTAACAATGAGTCATTGATATAAAAATACTCGGACATATGATGATGCCCGACGTATACCGATATATATATTACAAAATCTCCCGAAGGAATTATTCATGTGATACAAAGAATACAAAACTTTATAATTACAATTCTTACATGTAACTATACCCTCTTCAACCAAGCCTTGAGTAGACTTGGGGCATAGAACCTAACTCGTTAGATCATCCCATTTGGCCAGCCGGGTAGGTCTAGTGGAAGTCTCACCGTGCTAGGGTGACCGATTGACCGAACCACATAGACGACCCTTCTAGTTTAAGCACCAAATGATATGAAGTAACCTTATTAGACTCATGCAATACGGTAGGTTCCGTTGACTTTCTTCCTCATTTCCTTTAACCGGTACCTTCTCACGCTCCATTTACTTCGGTGTTTATCTATGGCTCCATCTACCGGTACCTTCTCGATCCTGGTTTCTTTACCTCGAACTATTAGACAGATCTGAGATCCAATACCCATCGGACCTCGGTAATGCTTAACCTCATATGAAAAGTATAACAATATATGTATGACAAATATTCATTACATTTCAAAGAATCAACACATAAGCACAAAGCGATGTATGATCAAGACAATGACGAACATAAGCACAAAGCAATATGTAAAGTCCCACAACATGTCTGCACATACCCTATGCCACGATCACAACACGTGTCCTCGCCGCTAGGAAAACAATCTCACGGCATTATCAAGACTATAACCCGTATCAAAACGAATGTATATAAACAATGACCTAAGACAGAGTCTTAGCCACGCACATGAATCATTTCATCACATATAAGAATACAAGACACATCGTAGTTAAAGTTACAAGACGCGAACGTACCTTTTCTTCCTTGTGAATAGTAATTACTATTCACATATACGGCACTATTCATGTATACTACTATTCACGTATACGGTACTATTCATGAAGAGTAATACGCCCGTCCATCAAATCTGCCTCCGAAATCCTCGGATATCCTATAAGGATAATATCACATTTATCATTATTTAGCAAAGATATCGGGCATTTTAGGTGCAAATTACCATTTTGCCCCTAGTTTGACTAATTGGTGAAATTTCGCAGCTTCGCTACTTTGACTCTAATCTTCCAAAATTTTGCCATATCTCTTCCTCCAATATATTTTTCAAATAAATATCATATTTATCCCTAAAACATGATATCTAGACTATCTTGGTAAATTAAAGATTTACCTAGCATTTCTACTATATCTACCGAAAGAACTACTAAAGCTTAAGACTAAGGACCGAAGAATTTACCTGGGGCTTCGCTACACTTTCTCCGCACTCCTCCTTCTCTCTAGCTCCTTCGAAATCACCTCTTGGGGTTGATTTGGTGTGAAGATTATGAAGAAATGAAGCCTCTATTTATAGGGTGGAAAAATGGGTCCTTTAGTGTAATTTTCTCCTTTGGGTCCTTTTACGTAATTTTCCCGAGCCAAATTTTCAAACTTCACGTGAAGGCAGCTGAAGGTTTTGAAAATATTGTCCGTGGGTTCCACACCTTGCTTTATGTGACTGTACCAATAAAGTTCTACTTTAACGAAATTCATTTCCGATTGCTAGATCGATCCACTAACGTCCTTAAGTTTTGAGTATACTTTTTGGTTGGTGGCGGATACCGAGATTTATGGTCTAATTAGACTTCCCTAGTTGGACTAAACTTATTCCTCAATGTTAGCAAAAATAACCTTCACCGGTCTTGTTTTCGAGGTTAAATTATGTGGGTTCCGGATAAGTCCTTATATTTTCTGTGATTTCCACATCTTCACAACTATTCCATATAGCGTTCTTAGAATGAAGTGGGAGAAAGAATATTATATTATTATCCAAATAGTAAATTACTATTGAGTGGGTCCCGCGGACATTTTTTTCAAACTCACGGGAATTCTGTCGGCAGAGCTGAAATAATTTGATGTGGGTCCCACATGCATAGTAAATACGTATTTATGAATAGTGAATACGTATTTTTGAATAGTAAATACTATTCATGGATCCAAAAATTATGATTCCAAATTTGTCACTCCCAAAAATAGGCCTAGTAGTCTCCCAAAAATAGGCAAATTCTCAAATATAGGGTTCCAAATAAACAAGTATCCGGGTATTACAATGGTGGGAAGATATAAATTAAAGGAGATATATACAACTAAATTGATGCATGTTACAATACAGTAAGAGCAGTTTTAGAAAGATATAATAATTCGTTAATAATTCAAAAACTCTATTTCATTTTGACAAACACATTTTTGGTTTATAAATTATTGTTGCCGCCGTTTCAAGAAAAGCCAGAAAAATCGTTTTAACAATCCAATTAGCTAAAAGTGGCTAATCAAGCATGTGCTAATTAAGGTTGGCAGAAATGGCAGTATTAATAATTAATTATTTGACATTGAAAAGCCAGCCAATTATAGTTTGTATGCATGTAACTATTCAAAATAAATAAATAAAAATTCGGCAAATAAATAAAGGATGGGAAAGATTTTTTTTTTTTTGGGGGGTGGAGCAGTTAAATGTCACATTTAATTATTTTTGAAAATAATAACCACATAACCTGTCTGAATCAGTATTTAAATAATTATCATCATAGTGATTAATTTCCTAGTCAGGCATAGATAGTGACAAAAAGGAAAAACCAGAAAGAGAAAGTATTTTCGTCCGCGAAAATGTGACTGAGAACTGCCGGCAATTAATATATACTACTCTACTCTTATTTATAAGACTTTTTTTTATGAAAAATTTAGTCTTATTTATAAGTCTAATTTAGGATAGTAAATGAGATTGTAACAATTTTGCTCATATTAATTATACCAATGAAAATATAAAGAGAAGAAAGAATTGAAAAATATTCATTCATAAATAAGAGCAAAGTTAAAATTTTTACCTATAATCATTATGTTAACTACCTCTCTTTACTATATGTGATTTAGTTAAAAATGAATTATAAATAAGACCAGAGTGGTGTGTGTGTTAATATATATATATACACACACATAGACGCACATATGTGTATGTGAATTTATTTTCATTAAATTAAACTATAAATACCTGAAATCACCCAAAAAAAAAAACTTATAGATTTTTTTTTTTAAAAAAATAAAATAATCAAGGGTAATAATTAATCTCTTAAAATGCTTAGAACACATTGAGGTTTTTTTCTCTTTAAATAAATGTGCTTCCTTTTTTTATTTTTTGTTTCCGTTCATAGGTATCTAGAGCCTCGTTCTGACTAATCAAGATCCAACTCGCATCGTGCACCTAGCTATGGTGGGTTTTTCTGCATTCACAAGGCTTAAACTCCAGACCTTGCTTAAATAATGCAAGTCGCTTATCACTTATGCCAATCTCGTTGGTATAAATGCACTTCCTAAACATGTGTTAGTCTTTTTATAGGATAAGATTATTTACTACATCAACCAACTAAGTAACACTTTGTTAGTAAGTTTTCATTTATTAAAAGGCCCATGTATCATTGTAGTTTAATAAACATTATCTTAAATCTGCAATAACTTTAATTTGATTCCCTTCTACTATAAATTCAATCAAGTGGTCAATTCCGAATTATGAAATGAGCATGGGCGTTTTTAACACTACAATGGGCCTGCTTAGGTTGGTGGTAGGAGCGGTGGCTTAAAAGCTATCTGACTTTAAAAAAAGCTCGGTAGGAAAAAAGTCAGGTTATAGATAATGATTTGTGTTTGGATTGATGGTGGTAAAAGTGGCAGGGCCCACGTCAAAAAAAGTGAGAATTTTTTTGGAAAAAGGTGGGTCTGAGTTTTTTCCTTAACGGGCTTTCTGAGAGTTAGGAACTTTAAGTCCAGTGAACATAACGCCGAACCCAAACACACCACGTTGAGCTTTTTTCCCAAAGCCCATTAACTCTACCGCAAACGCTCTCAACGCTCTCACCAAACAAGCCAAATATAGTTCAAAATCTAAGACTAGTTATAAGTTACCAACAAGTGAGACAAATTAATTTAGAAAAAAAAAATATAAACATTTTAATGTAACTTATTTAGCTTCTTTAATTTCCAATGTGCCTGTTTGGAGTGCAACGTTAGGACCAGCAATTTTGAAAAAAAGTCTAGTAACGCTGCCAACTGATTTTTGGTCTGTTTGGGTTGAGCATTAAGAAAAAAGCTCAAAAAGTCCGTTAAGAAAAAAGCTCAAAAAGTCCGTTAAGGAAAAAGCTCCATCATGGAGCTTTTTCCAAAAAACTCTCAACTTTTTGACATGGGCCCCGCCACTTCTACCACTATCAATCCAAACACAAATCGATAGGCTTTTTGCCACCGTTCTCTTGAGTTTTTTTAAAATCGATAGGCTTTTAAAATTTCCGCCCTACCGCCAACCCAAACAAACCCAATAAAAGTTAACGGGTTTTATATTTGCATGAGTAAATCCAATAAGGGATTCAATTAATCAGGTACTTCCAATTTTTTTAAAAATTAAGCAATGATAAAACACTTTATTAAAACACATGGACTATACAAAATGGGTCGGTAATGACAACACACACACACACAAAAATGAAGGAGCGAGCATGCAAAATGCGCACGTGATATTATAAGTTTTTAAAAACATAAAATCGAAATAACCAAAAAGATAAATAAAGAAAGAAAGAGTGGGATTAGCTTTGAATAATGGGAGAAGAGATAGATGTCTTTGTTTTTTTTGGTTGTGGTATAAACGATGTTGTCTGTCACACACACCGTCCAAAAAAATTTCATGAACTTCATAGATTTATAGAGAGTTAGGCACCATGGAGCTTTAGTCACACTCCACCACTCATCTATATATATTGTCTGTAAAATCAAAACATTATTGATTTTGTCCTTTGAGATTGAAGTTTAAAAATAGTAGTAATACATTATTAATACCAAAGAAAAAAGTATTAATCTTAGTAAAACACGCTTTGACAATGTAAGTACAATGTCTCGAGTTTAAGTTCATATAAATGTAAAAACACATCTTTATAAGATTTGCCCCGATTAAGTTTGACAATACTCATATTTCACTCAATCAAACAGCCATATCAAGAAATGTTGAGGGAAAATTAGAGAATATATATGAAGACTCTGATTTTATTTTTATATATAAGGAAGAATTAATTTTATGTAATAATTAGTAGGGAAAATTCTAAATAAATACCTTTTGAATTTGTAAAACCCACCCCAAAATCTGTTGAATTTATAAAAAGAAGGAGAGAGTAGACACGGGACCTATGGGGATATCAAATCGGGTGAAATTACCATTTTGCCCTTACTTTTAAATAATAATTAAAAAAAAAAACCCTCCCCCCACCACCACCGCTGGTCATGGTGGTGGCGATGGTGGGGGTGGAGGTTTTTTTTTTTGTTTTTTTTATTTATTTAAAAGTAAGGGCAAAAGGTAATTTCACCCGAATTTGCATATCCCTCATAGGTCCTTGGTACCTTTCAGTCTTTTTACAAATTCAACAGACTTCTGGGGGTTTTACAAATTCAGAAGGTATTTATTTAGAATTTTCCCTAATTAGTACTCCTTCAATCCTTCATATAAGATATATTTGGAGAATTGATCGTGGTCCTAAATACAATACATAGTTTTTACATCTATCAATATTTTCTTAATTTGTCTATCTTGATGCTCCCTCCACAATAATTAAGAAGAAGGTGAGAGGAGGGAATTATGAAAGATAATTATAGTGTTTTAGAAAATACATGTCATGTTAAATAATTTAAATATAATTAAATTAGATAATTATGTCTTATAATATAAATTACATTATAAATTATATTATATATTTAGGACCGGAAGTAGTTTTTTTATATATATATAAAAATTTTAGGAAAGGAGTTAGGTTATTCCACAATCCAAAGCAAAGAAGAAAATCTCCTTCCTCTTAAAGGTAATCTGATGTTGTGCGGTGTGGCCTATTACCCTCGGCGTTAACCTGCAACCTGCACTAGGAGCTAGAATGTCTCCCCTAGCGCCTTGACTAACTCCATAATCAAATCCTCTCCCTTTGGTGAGAGTATCTGACCCTTTTACCAGTTGAACCCAAGGACGAGGGATGAAAGTAGTATTAATCATGAGGGCATTAGAAGAGGATAGATGATAAAGAATGGGGTGCGCGTGTGTGGGGGAGTGGATAATGGGGCCCAGAAAGGAGGGAGCCGCAATGAGAATGGTCGGAAGCCCAAAAGGCCCAAAAAGGGGGCCCACAGATCACTCTTCTCGTTGTTTGATCCTAAGATCTGAATTGAAATAGACCACACCAAGAGTTGAATTAGAATTATAGTGGCATTTGATACAAGGCATGAAAAACGTTTCATTTCTTCACAAAACCTTCAAACATGAATTCTTGCTTTACCAGCCTTGAAGGCATCTCCCAAACAAGTGTCTTTTCTGCTCTTAGGACCCTAAACTACTAGTCAAGTTGCTTCTTTTATGTAAAGCCAAACAAACAAAAAGCAAGAAAGAGACATGCAATGCCAATGCATCATCATAGCCTTTGGACAAGGAATCCTCATTCCATATTTACATTTCCTACCTAATCTCAACTTTTACCTAACGCATTCCAACATTAAATCTGAACCACTTAAATTTCAATTTTCAAAAAGAGGACGGTAAAATAAATAGCCAAAGTCTCCATTTCTTCCGTAATCTCAAAATTTACCTATCACATTTTCCTTCCTCTCACAAAAAGAAACATCATTCATTAGTTATTTAATACTCCATCCGACTCTAAATATAAGATAAATTTGATTTTGTTTTTAGAGAGATTAAAGAAGCTAATTAAATTACTTTAGAGTATTTTTATTTTTATTTTTTTCTCCAAACTAATTAGTTTATCTAATAAACTAATATATAATCTAAAGATACACAACATAAGATATGATTAAATAACTTATTTAGCTTCTTTAATCTCTCTAAAAAAAGTCAACTATGTCTTATAGTTAAAATCGAAGGGAATATATCTAAGTTTCTGACTAGTTTAACCATAGAAGATTATGTTGGGTGTGAGCTCCCTTCCGATATGGAGAAATACTCAATATTTTAAGACCATTTGTATATCAAAAACTAAAATGAAACAGTGAGAGATCTTTATTCAATATAGAAGAGCAACACCAATGGGGTTAAGTTTAGTAGAATATGCTAGTTCTTCACAACTTGACGTACCCATGTTAAAATCCTGTTGAGGGGAACCCAATAGTAACTCAAATAAGATCGCTTCTAATAGAAGAATACTAGTGCGATAAAAGAGCAACTATTTGATAGAGAACAATAAGGGAAAGATTATTGGGAAAATCCCCCTCAGGTCCCAAGGGACCAAGATATTCTCAAAAAAGTCCATTAGGAAAGTCACAAGTTAGAAAAGTCCCGAGAAATTGTTAATTAACAACTTTATATGTGGGATTAACAACTTCTTGAGACTTTTTCGACTTGTGAATTCCTTGTAGGACTTTTTTCAAATTTTGTTAGTCCCTTGGGACTTCAGAGGAATTTTCCCAAGATTATTTTTACACAATGTATATTCTTAATTCTTCTTGTTTTTTCTTTTTAATTTTGGCTATTCATAGTCTATCTGATTGAAATGAAAGAATTTAGGTGTACATAAGCAAGAAGAAAAATGAAGGTTCCTCTTTGGATTCAATGTTTCTAAAACTTTCTACACAATACTCATTGTCATAGAGAGACTCCATTGCAGCCACATACATGCATTATTGCTTCCTTACCTTATTTCTCACTCCCCACATTTTATTTTCTCATACAAAATATTTATATATATACCGCCTTAATTTCCACATCATACAATAATAATTAGCTTCATTAATTTTATTTTATTAATTTTATGTTAAATAGTTACCGATGCTTTTATGAGGCTTTGATATATGTTTAGTGGATGAAATTGAAATAAGAATAAGTAATAGCGTGAGAGCACATATATGAGATTGAAAATTAAGGGAGGCTTTCTATAATAATCAATATTAAATTAATTGTTTAAATTCTTAATAAACAAATTTGTTTCCTCGCGTTTAAAGAAAAACTTATAATTCAATATTACAAATTATTTCCAATTTTTAAAAAAATTAATTTAACTGTAAGATTTTTTTTTTTTTTTTTTTTTACGATTGTAAATCGTTTTATTGTTCACCACTAATTTTTCTTCCTTCTGTTTTTTTTTTTTAAAAAATAGAATTAAATTTTTTTTAAAATAAAATAAAAATTCTATAGGAGAGTATTCTCAATTGACGTGTTAGGCGGAATTTTTACGGGTTGGATTTCTCTCATTATCCTTTTCTAATTATCCCTCATAATCTCTAAATCACATCCGTCCAATCAACAAAATACTACTTTCACTTTTCTCTCATTTTCTCAATCAATGACCAAGATGTGGTCAATAAGAAACAATGAGAAGAAGGATAAGGAGAGTATCTCCTTCCAAATTCTTACCTTGGTTCAATTGTAAATGTGAAAGTGACTTGGAATGGCGGAAGGGGGTAATTACTAATTGGATGCCAAATCATTGAAAATTACTTTTTTATTAGAAAAAATGTAACGTTTTTGAATAAAAATAGGTGACTTAAAAAACAAAAATACAACAAGTAAACGTTGGCTCGGTTAGTAAAAATTAATCTCCTGCATTTTTAAAGATCCATATGTTAATTTGAGTTTTCCAGTTAACATGAGGACTTTAATACTCGTAGATAATCCATAATTAATAATTAAAAAAATCGACGTTGAATGGTGAAACTTAATTTCACTAATCATGATTAATTTATGATAGTCAAACAAAGATGTGAGAAAATCTTTTTGAAAAGTGGAAGATTTTCAGCAAGACTTGGTTTTTAAGACAAGAAGAAAATGATAATGAAAAGGGTAAAAAACTTCGAAAGCAAGAAGCTTAGGTAAACTTGTTTTTTTCAAGTCCAAAAGTGATTAATCTTATTTGACTCCTCCATTTACATTAGTTATTGTCAAAACGCTTTTATTACTTTGTACAAAAGCTCCTAATCAACCCCAACTCCTGTCTAATCACTTTCACTCTCACCCATTGACCCTTTTTTTACTTCACTTTTGTAATTTCTCTAACTTCATTCTTTCTTTCTTCTCCATTATTTTACTCATTCGCTTCACTACTTTTTTTTTTTGTATTCCACCCGGTTTACCCGAACCTTCGGTTCTGACTAATTCAGATTTCGCTCCGTGTTAAGCCAACGGTCGTAGGGGAAGAGCTTCCAACATCATTTTTTCCATTCTCACGCCTCAAACCGAGGACATGGTGGTGGGAGAACAAATCCCTTACCACTTACTCCCAAAGTATGTTGGTATTCGCCTCACTACTGTTTTAGGGTTGTGAGTTGAAAACTAATCATTTCAATACAATGGCCAATGGCCTGTGTCCCAACAGTTGGCCCATAAAAGCATATGATATGTAATTTATGATGATTCACTTCATTTAGAAAGTAATATGCTTAACTAAACCAATCAAAAGTTGGGGTCTAACACAGTGAGTCAGTCCCCCACAAATTAGTAAACTAAAGTTTGAATTTTTATTGGGGGAGGTATTCACATTTAGTGCCTAAATGATGGAACCTTGAACAAGATTTTCTCTAGTAGGAGGATACATGTTCTTCGGGGAAAATTGCTAACTAATGACCTCGTAACCTAATGGCATGAAAGCTCCTCTACAAGTGAAAGATTGAGAGTTTGATCTCACTTATAATATTAGAACTGCCCTTAGTTTTTTCAACAAAAAACAAAACAAAACAAAACAAAGAAAGCAACATGCTTGAAGCACATTGGTTTGGCAATCTTTTGCTTTGCAAATTGAAGTGCAAAGTATAGGAATCAAACTATTAGTACTACAAATTAGGTCTTACATTTAAAACGACCGGATGAATACAATATATAAAGAATGAATGCAATATTTTTGGGCTCGACCCAGTTTAATGAGTACGACTTGACCCATCATATCACCAGTGGCAGAGCCACGTTATGGCCAGCTGGGGTCTTGGCCCCAACTAGCCTTCTCTTATCTTATGTATTTATATGTAAGTATTTTATTTTATTTTATTTTAGCCAATAATTTGGCCCTAGCTAAGCAGTTGCGGAGCCATGTTATGGAAAGGAACCAGCTGACCTTCTCTGATCTTATTATTTGTATATATGTATTATATAATATTTTATTTTGGCCAATAATTTGGTCCAACTAAGCTCTTATCTTTTCTATTATTATACTATTTTTTTTTATTAGGACAATGTTTGGCTCATTACTTATTGGGATGTGAGAGGAAAGTAAAATTTTTGTTTGAGATACCTACTGAAAATGTTAGTACCATCTTATATAGCTATTTGTTCATCTTCATTTTAAGGACTAAATAGGTACTCAAAATCATTTCTTTTCACCTCATTCCTTTTATGAAAGTTATTCTACGTATTTTTCTCTTTCTAACAAGGGTAATATTGTGCTGATTAGTGAAAATTTTGGGTTTATGATTTTAGGAGAGTCTTGAGTTTTGAAAATAGATGACTATATATATGTAGAGGATGATTAATGACTAATTTTAATCGGCTTAGATTTATTATTTGATTGTCTTATAATTTTATAATAATTTTATTTTTTAAAAATAGATTATAATAGGTTATTTGCTTAGCTAAAATTCAATTAGATTTGTATGTTTTTTAAAAATATTTTTTAGGGTTCACATTATATTTATTTTATTTTCTCCAATTATTTTGTTTTGAGGTAGCTAGTGAAATGTATATATTTAAGTGTTCGTTTTGTAGATTGAGTAATATTATAAGAATTAATGTTTAGTGACATAAGAAACTAATTAACACTAACAACAATATATATTTTGGGTCACCAAATTTGTTGTAGGTTGAAAAATATGAGTAAGGATAAACAGAAAAAAGCGTAAATGTGTTCTTTAAGAAGAAAATAACTTCAAAAAGTGATATTTTTAAGAAAATAATTTCGAAAGTGATACACTTTGTAATGAGTCTCCTCCAAATGTTATAGAATTTTATTTACTATGTTATCTTTTGATTTATAATTATTGGCTATTATTTATTTATATTTTCAATGTTATACGATATTATTTAGTAACTAGTTTAATATGTTTATTTTTTGACCTAACTAAAATAATTTCGCGGTTCGCACTGCATATCACCTTATCTTTTAATACCTGAGCCTGTGGATATTGGGCTTTTTAGGCCCGTAACGCCCTTGCATCATTCACCGCTTCCGGTACACACACGTAAACCCAAATTCCTCTTACCTCTCGGTTGTTGGAATTTCTAAGCCCATTTCCAATAAATCATGTTTAATGCTTGATTTTATTAAAACTCTGAATTTGATGTTGTGAGATATTCCCTCTAGTCTCTGTTATACTTATTGGGTGATTTATAGGGCATTTAATTGTTTTAAAGGGTATTAAATATTTTTTCATGTATGCGCATATTTGATAATGCTACTCAAATGAGTAAAAATTAATATAACATTAGAGTTTAGTGTAGTTTTGACAAAAAGAAAAAGAAAAGAAAAGAGCTTAGTGTAGTAAACTCCCTTCGGTCCTAATTATAGGACATATTTAACTGATTTTGGGAAGATTAAGGAGAGGAGTTAAATTAGTTAATTCATTTACCTAAAATGCCCTAATATAAATTTAAAATGACATAAGTAAAAGTGAATCAACATCCTTTGCTACATACCTCTCCGACCTAGAATTTTCCTTTTTACACGTTTTTTAATTGAAATAATGGTCTTGCTATACACACACACAAATATATACTTACATATAGATCTATACACACACACACACACACATACATATGAATATACACACATGCACATATAAACACACACACACACACATACACGGATATACATATATATACACACACACAGACACATATACATAGACACACTCATATATAATACATATATACATAGACAAATACACACACACACACACACGTGTGTGTTTATATATATATTGGTAAATCAATGTCAGCTGATCGATAAATAAATTAAAATCCAACAATTTAAAAGTTTCACTGACTGTAAGAGTTTACGTACTCACATATATATACTCGCGAAAGACCAAATACACTTGAGAGAATAAATTAGGGATATTTTAGGAGGAAATTAACAAAAATCAAAATTTTATCCTATAATTAGAACCAAAACCAACTTTCAAATATTGTCTTATGATTATGGCTGAAGGGAGTATGACATTAAAAACTACTTAAATTTTATAATAGATCTAGTGTCTTTAACTTAACTTGTTTTTATTAGTACATGTGGGTTAAGTTGAGAATCACTTATATTTAGAATCAGAGCAAAGAATTCTACTTGCTAGTTTTTATGATTAATGTTATGTTGGGTTGTAGCGAGTGTTACGTTCTTTGTATCCATTATTTAAGGACATTGTTATTTTATTATAAAGGCAGCAACTAACAATAATTAAGTTGGAGTAGCTACTCACTTATATATTAATTTTTATCTATAAAAAAATGATGAATTAATAAGTTTTGATATATTTAAATGAATGGTCAAAGCCAAGTGAGCACTTCAAACATCTTAAAAAAAATTAGTCAATAAATCATCAATATTAATGTCGATATCAACATGTAATTATTAAAAAAATTTAACAATTAACACTATCTATGAGCATGCTATAATATTTTGCTTGTTAATTAATTTTTTCAGTCCTTAACTCCTTATTATTAGACTCCCTATGTATTTCATAATATTACATGTTTAAAGTATAATTTTTTTACGCTTAGCATTTTTAACTAATTATAAAATTTCTTAACTAATTAATTAATTAACCAAACTTGTCTAACTGTTAACTTTTATTAAAGATAATTAACTTTTACATAATTTTCTTAACTTACCTAAAATAATCAAACAAAACTTTTTTAAAAAATATATTATAAGTCGTTTTCTGCGATAAGTAGTAGCTGAAGTCCACGTCCTATTTCTAGATTAATGAAAGCCAGAAGAAATAAAAGTGGTTGGTATTGACGATGAAGCATGATGTGGTAGAGGGTGATCCTAACGTCAACTCAAATTTCGTCTTTATGGAACCTCTTCTCCTCTGTGTCACCATATTTCAAACCTACTCTTTCAAAAAACAATATCCTTCTAATAAAAGCCATCGTCACTGTATGGCTACAATTTTGAATAGATATAAAGTGTATATGGACCACTAAAACATGCTTCATGTTTATGCAAGGTTTAAATTTCTTTCAATGTATTAAAAGTGTCAATCAATTATTGAATCAGTTGATGATGAAATGGTTCAAGGGTATGCAAATAGTGGTTTAAATGGAGTTGAACAGAGTAAGGTATTAAAATATGAAAAAAATACTTTTATAACCATAAAATATTACTACTTATTGTACTTGATATAATATCCACTTTATAATTCAATCTCTTGTAAATTTTATATCAAGGATAACATGTTGTATTAAAATGAAAATGCATTAAACTCAAGGTTAATAAACCCAGATTGGACACTAAACCTGGGTGACAAGTCAAGTCGTGGTCGGCCATATCGTGAAGCTCAAACCAAAACTAACTCAAAAAAACCTATGGTGAGAAAATAAAGATTTCTAAGATTATTTATATGCAATTCTGAAGATTTTTTTTTTAAAAAAATTGAATTAAATTATTTGTTTAAATAAAAGAATATTAAACTGGTTATCTGACCGGAATGGTTATATGAACGATTCGCCGATTTCCGGCTTGAATTGACTAGTCTTGTTCGGTTTCTAATTACCTTAATTACACCACTCCTTAAGTGAATAAAATAGAGTTACTAAAATATAAATAATCAAGTGTAAATAAAAATAGTTATGTGATCTCAATATAATTCATTCAAACTCAAACATTCATAATCATATTGTAAAGGAAAAAAAAAATATCATTTAAGAATTATCCAAACAACGTCATGTCAAGCTGATGAGATGAAAAAGTATACATGATGTATATGAGGTTAATTAATCTCATGTTTACTTGAAATCAAGTTGATTTCTTGACCATAGGTCATCAATCCGATCCACCAATCCAATCTGAATTTTAACACCATTAAATCTTTTACATGTTAAAATTCATTAATCAAATTTAAACACCATTTTGTTTAATTAATTAAGGCGTATCTCTCCACATATTCTTATCACTTACAAATTACACTAATTAACCAGAACCGTGTGTCTGCAATTTTTTTTACAATGTGTAGTTATATATATATATATAGTCGTAAGGTTGGCAAATTAACGAGTTTAGTAAACTCATGATAGTGACGTAAACTTGTAGGAGTTTACTTTTATCATTAAATAGATATTAACAATATATATTAAATAATTAAAATATAAAAATGACAACAATTTTATTTAAATGTATTTTAAATCTAAATAATTGAAAATTAAATATATCAACATTCATAATTTATTATATTTAATAAAGAAATTTCTAAAAAAATCATATATAAAGCTGTTGAGAATGATAAAATCAAAAAAGTTAACACGAGTTTAAAAATGAGTTAACACGGTTTTGTAAGTTAGAAACGTAAAAACGATAAACTCAGTGTATAAACTTGTGAGTTTAATCGAGTTTATAGCTGACACGAGTTTACCTGTGACTCGACTCGATTTAATAAGATAGAAATGTAAAAACGGTAAACTCGGTGTATAAACTCGTGAGTTTAACCGAGTTTACAACTGACACGAGTTTACCTGTGACTCGGCTTGATTTAATAAGATATAAATGTAAAAACGGTAAACTCGTGAATTTAACCGAGTTTACCTGTGACTCGACTCGATTTAATAAAATATAAACATAAAAATGGTAAACTCGGTGTATAAACTCGTGAGTTTACAACTGACATGAGTTTACCTGTGACTCGACTCAATTTAAGAAGATATAAACGTAAAAACGGTAAATTTGGTGTATAAACTCGTGAGTTTAACCAAATTTACAGCTGACACGAGTTTACCTGTTACTCGATTCGATTTAATAAGATATAAACGTAAAAATGGTAAACTCGATGTATAAACTCGTGAGTTTAACCGATTTTACAACTGACACGAGGTTACCTATGACTTGACTCGATTTAATAAGATAGAAACTAAAAAACGATAAATTCAAAGAGTCAACTCATAGGTTACAATGTAATAGTCATCAGTCATCACAGAATTGCAATATATAGAAAGAATATAAATTAATGAGTGTAAATATACACAAAAAAATATTGTTATTAGTGCATAACATTTATTTTAATGATATGGCAGTGTGTGCATGAAACCTAACCCTTCATAGTTCATAATAAGCGAGTGTCTTTTCAGATTGTGAAAAAGCTATAGCCCTTTTAAGAGGAATGATGAGGAGGATCATCATCTAGTCAGTAGTACTCCCTCCGGTCTTAATTATAATAACATTTTTATAGTGCAAATTACACTACAAAAATATTTATATAATTAGGACCGGAGATAGTATTATATTTAGAAATGTCGCTTTTGTCAAGTATCCAAAATCTAATTGGTCTCCAATACCAAAGACGGGTCAAATTCACATTGCATCTAATTAATAAGCTTCCATTTTAAAAATTTTAATCTAAAATTTTCAACCAAATTTGGCCTTGCCTTAATTTTTTAAGCAAATTGATGACTTTTTATATAAAAGACGTCATGTTAATTAAATCTTGACAACATTACCATACTCAAATATTTTTCGTATATTTTCTTATATGGTACTTCCTCCGGTCCTTATTATAAGACCATGTTGATTTTTTTGGAGAAATTAAGGAAGCTAATTAAATTACTTTAGAGTATTTATATTTTTTTTCCTCCAAAGTAATTTGTTTAACTAATAAACTAATATATAATTTAAGAATACACAACATATGACATGATTAAGTAATTTATTTAGATTCTTTAATCTCTTCAAAAAAATCAACCCGACCTTATAATTATTACTGAAAGTAGTATAAAGGCATTTTACAATTCAACCTGACACAATTTTCCCACAGCATTACAAGAAGATCATGTTTTGAAGAATAAGTTGCATCACACTTGGCACACGAAGAGCTTAAATTTTATAATATATTATATATTAGGGATAAGATATTATCATTACTAATTTTGGTCACTTCCACTTTTTCACTATTAAATCAGAATCTCAATAAGGAAGATAAATGATAAGGGTGGATGAGATTCTGATTTATAGTGACAATATCATATCCCAATATATTATTATGAGAGAATTATCATAAAGTCTTAGAAAATTTAATCACAAAAACATCCCAATATAACAAGTAACTATCATGAATTTGTTGTCACTTTATATATTAAAATTTAGGGAAAAGTATTTTTCCGGTCATTGGAGATAAGTAATCTCCAGTGACTGCCAAAACTACGTCATTTTGAATTAATGAAGGGTATGATTGTAATTTTAGGTGTATTAATGAAGGATGCAAAATTATGGAAACACTATTCATTAATCCAAAACGACGTAGTTTTGGGGTTACTAGAGATAATTATTTCTAATGACGGGATAAATCCTTTACCCTAAAACTTCTTATTACATGTTGCTCAATTTGTTACGAAAGTTTTTAATAATTTCAGTCATTTTCTGAGACTCATGAATAATCATATATCTTGCTATCAAATATTCAAATTTTTTCATAAATGTAATAGGAAACATCAAACAAGGTAATAAAAATATAGGAATAAGAAATATTTAAATGTGATGGGAGATGGTCTATGAAAGATACAAGGGCACCGTCAAGATGGGTTAGGTTTCCGTTTTGGAGGTAAGGGATTAGCAACAACCTAGTAAGCCGTGCCACGTGTGGTCATTTCGGGTTTTGTTCCTCTGCTTTGCCGTCTACGTACCCTGCATACGCTGCCCCAAACACCTTCTAACACCTTGCATTTTATTTTCTTATTAACATGTGCGTATTCTAAAAACTCTTTTTCACTTCACTTTAAAAAAAAAATCACTGTCTTTTTATTGACGAGTGATTACTACTATCTTCGGTGCTAATTATAATATTATTTTTATAGTACAAATTGTACTATAAAAATACTCTTATAATTGGGGCACTTAAAAAAAGTATTAAAGTTCTTGGAAGTTAAGAACAACTTTCTACGAATGCTTTTAATGAGGGATAATTTCGTCCTAAAATTTTTTGCATCTCCAAAAATTATAAGATGTTGTACACACTTTAAAAAGTTCAGGACCATTTTTACCATGAAATCACTTCAATATAATTTTTATATATTCGATATTTCATTTTTTAGGTTCAAAAAAAATAATCCATTTTTCAGCCATATCCCATTTACCAATTTGAAAATATTATCATATTTTAGTAGTATATGCAGGTTAAGCATGCAGTTGAGTTTTTTTTTTTTTTTTTTTTTTTTTTGGCAAGCATGCATTTGAGCAATTTAACTTTTCAGAGGTTACACTTTATGTAGTCTATTTTAAAACTTATAGGGTGGAAATAGGTCATGTCTCACTCTTAACAGGTTAGACTTGTTTTGTAATAAGATGGTATGAGCCTGACTTATGGCCCGTTATAGATATTATTTTCTAAGTCTGGCCTATACAAAGGTCTAATCTGATCTGTTAAGATCAAGCACTGAATATCAGTGAAAAATAGGCCTATTAAGGATGCTTGTTAAGATTAAGCATATTAAGATATTTTTTTAAATATAATTACATTTTTGCTAAGATAGAATCATTAATTTGTTCACATTGGTCCTATTACCTTTTTTTCAAATTGAGTAATTAATTTTTTTTTTGGTAGCATAGAGTAATTTACAAGTTAAGCTGGCTTAATAGGCCTACTAAACTTCTTAGTATGTCTAGGCTTGACCTATTAACTAAAACAAGCTTTTAAATAGGTTTTGATATGACCTTTTTTACCAATGCGCCAGCAGCTGACTGCACTTTAACAATGCTATATCATAGGTTTTTTTGATGACAAATCCGTCGACTTATTTCCACTCTAGGTACTCATCATTGAATTCAATTAATCTATGAAATTAGATTCCTGTAACATTTGGAGATCATAATTTAACGAGATCTTGTAAATGGACAAGTTTTGATCTTAGGAAAAAAAAACAAGAAGAAGGCAAGTTTTTCTTAATGATCATGATAAATTCACAAAGATTTGATTTCACTTAACGATAGGGGTGAAAATAAGTAGATTTCTATCAAATGCGGCTTCTGATTTGGCTATTATTTAGGCGATTAGACTCGACTTGCTTTATTAAAAAGGTCGGTCAAGCGCTATTTAAAAGGTCGAATATGTAAATAAGTCACCTTTTTTATTTTGTTAAGGCGCGACTTTAAATATTAAATAAATATAATTATATTTATATCATATAAATAAGATAATTTCTATTGTTTTTCATTCTTATGTTATAATTTCAAGATATATTTATATAAGTTTTGATAGGCTTAAAGATAAAGCTATTTATTTATGGCTCAGGCACTCAGTAGTATGGCGCTTTTTAAAAACGCTATATAAGTAAGCAGTAGCGCTTTAAAAAGCGCTTCAGCGCTCGACAAAGCGCTATGAAGGCTCGATCACGGCTTAAAAATCTTTCAATTCGCGTTAATGCCATTTCGCCGGACTTCGCCCCTATGCGCTCGCATCTATTTAAAAAAGCGCAGTGCGCTTTATTTCAAGCCTACTCAACTTTGATATGATTCCGTGCACAGAGGAAACTTTCCCTCATTCCACGTGTCCACCTAAAAATAGCGAGTTCCCGCTTTCCCAGTACCCATGATTCGGAACGGAGCGAGCCAGCGCTATATATATATCCACACACCATCTGGAAGTCGTAACCAAACGCCGTCAATTTTCCAGGTCGTGGTTGAGCCCTCACTCTCAGTTTCTCTGAGCCGTCGCAGCTTCTCTGCCACTATACGGACAGAGAGAAGAGAGTGACTGATAGAAATAGAATAGTGAGAAATGATCGCTTTGTTTTGTTGATCGTCCGTCAACAATCTCATCGTTTCTGTTTTTCTGTCAGGCCGAGATCTTAGTCCTCCGACGAACTAGGGTCTAGGCGAGAGATATCTCTTCCTTTCTGCTCGAGTTTAGGGGTTTCATGGCTTCCGAGGATGTCAAGACTAGCGAATCTGCTGTCACCAAGATCGTCAATCTCGCAGAGGAGGCGAAACTCGCCAGGGAAGGTGTCAAAGCTCCCAGCTATGCTCTTATGAGCATTTGCAAGTCCCTCGTCGCCGGTGGTGTTGCGGGAGGAGTGTAAGTTATATATTCCTGTCAATGCAATCTTCTATTTCGAGGAATAGAGAGTGATTCAGGAGGGAGATATATATTATATTATATTTTCGATCGAAGTTTTATCTTTTTTCCATTGTAAACTTCTGGTTATAAATAACACTGCTTTAATTTTCATGCTCCATTATAAGCTAGCGCGAATGTTTTCGCGATCGTGAAAATTTGATGTTCTATTGTTTAGGAACAAAGACGCCTTAGTTGCTAAAATAACGAATCATTTAATCATTTAGACAGAGTATGATAAACATTATTTCATTTGGTCTTTCCTTTCTGCTTAATTAATAACCTGATTATATGATCCAAGTGGGACATTGTCAATGATGTGCGTGTTCGTTCTCTCTTCTTGGATGATACATGAAAAAGCACTCCCATTTTTTAGACTCGGGAGAAGATGCTTCTCTTGGGTTTAGTTTCTGTCTTTCTGACTTAAGAGGGCCTTTTATTTTTGGCTGCTTATAGCGTTTTTTTATGATTGAAGTATTATTAGGATTCATTGTGGCTCTCGATTTTATTGAAATCTCCATTTCCTGAGACGGGAAGGTGGTGTCATGGGATTGAATTCCTTTTAATTTGTTGGAAGTTTCACGATTCGATCTTCGTAGTTGTAAATCTTCAGCAGTTTCCCATTTTGACAGTTTGAGCTTCATTTGGCCTCTCAAACTACAAATATTCACTTCTTAATTTGATGATTTTAGTATTTCTCTCATTTATCTTTCTATGGTAGTCTTCTGTTAACCCAAAACTTGTTTCTTTGATAAGGTTTAATTTTACCTATCTAGTTTTATGGTGTAAGTTGCTTCAATTCATTTTTCAAAGTTCTACCTGTTCATGAAATTTCAGTTTCAAACTGCTCCCCCGGTCTCCCAAAGGGGTTATCTGATTTCTAGAAAGTCTGAACGACTGCATAAATATTCATGAGAACATTTTAGGATTTAGTTGGATATAAATCTATATACCTGCATTTGCTAAAGGTTATATTTCATATTATAAATCATTTCAATAAACTTTATGCTTCTTATGTTTTCACTATTTACTTTTGTTATATATTCTGAATTCTAAGTGCTTTGGCATGTTTGTATGCAACGCCACCTCCATATCATGTATTGATTGATTTCTTAGTAATGAAAAGCAGTAGAAAAATTTTGTCATTTGTATTTGGAACGTGAATTCCCATGCTAGCGTTACAATGCTTTCCAACCAAGAATTTGGTTGCATCGGGGTTGATATTGATTTCAATAAGTTGAGAAATAGTTTACAACAAGCTAGGTTAATTACCATGAGAATTGATAGGCTATTAAACCTCGTATCCTGTCCATTCAATTATCATCTCAAACTTTAATTCACTGGATTTTTTGTATCTTTGTAGATCTAGAACAGCAGTTGCACCACTGGAACGAATGAAAATTTTGCTGCAGGTTAGTTGTTTAAGTTATTTATAGTTGATTGGGTAAACCATGCCATTTCCTCTTAACCTTGTATGCGGGCATACAAGTTCATCCTTCAAGCTACTGTTGTGTGTGGATGTGCCTGTTCATGCATCTGATGTCTCTGGGCCTTGCCATTACAGGTCCAGAATTCCCACAATATAAAATATAATGGAACAGTTCAAGGACTAAAATATATATGGAGAACAGAAGGTTTTCGTGGCCTGTTCAAGGGGAATGGTACTAATTGTGCTCGAATTGTCCCTAATTCTGCAGTGAAATTCTTTAGCTACGAGCAAGCTTCCAAGTAAGTCTTCTTTAAGAAGCACTGTGCTGCATTGATTGCTTAATCGTCTGGCATTTTGTACTATTTGATGTGCATCTGTGTGCTATATTCACTGAAGCACTTTTATACCTGCAAGTTAGATTTGTAGGTACTAGGTGTGTACCAGTTATGAGTGTGTCTTGGGCATGCCTAAATCGGTGTGGGATATGTATTCATTTTCTTTAAATGATGAATTAAAAAGCCCAAATAGGAGACAAATCTTGCACTGTTTATTTGAGAGGCAAGCTTTCCACTTAAATAATTAGGTTTAACCTTTCTCCCTCCCTCTCTCTTTGAGAGATATCCACTGCTCTCAGAGACTTGCAATTGGGACTTTTGGAATGATGGTTCTAATTGAACGGCATGATAAATTATAGGGAAGATAATTTTTGGCGAGGTGGTGTTTCTTTTGCCACAGGAGGAAACGTGGTTCTTTTGCAGCCAGCTACAAATGGCTTCCCAAATTATTACGATCTTTATTTTTTCTTCAATGCAAAAGTCGAAAACATGGGTCTTTCTTTTTTTGTGGAGTTGTAAATATTAAAATTTGGTTATTGTTTGTTAATTATCCATTACAAATTGTTTTTTATTTAATTTTATTTATCGGAAATAAGTAGTAGTTGACCTCACCTAGTGGTATAAGGCTGCTTCTTCTTGTTGTTGTATTGGAAACATGTTGTGTATCGATTTACTTGCCATACTTGTACCCCACCATTTTAAAAAATGATTGTGTCCTGGCTCCTACTTGTAGCAGTGCAACCTTGTTATGTTATACTCAATTGTGTATTAACATCACTATGATGGAAGATTGGCTTCAGCAATCCTCTTTTATTGGTTTACTTAATGGCAGCCTCCAGCTGCACCTGCGACTTGCGAGGACATCTTAGATTTTCTTTTTATGCACCCGACTCATATATTTCCAATGTCTTAGTTTTTGTCCCTAACTGTTCCTTGTTATTTCGACAGAGGGATACTGTATATGTACCGGCAGAAAACTGGAAAAGGTGTGTTCATGTTGTCATCTTTTCTTGTTTCTGCATTGTGTATTAAGATGACAATTCTATTACCATAGTAATCTGTTTCTTGATCTTTTTAATGCCATTAATATCTGTACATCAAGATGCGTAGATGCATGTCCATTTTGTGCCCCACCTATTCAAGACTAAATTATGTCATCTACCCCAATAATAGTGTTAATCCACGTGGATCTACTTTAATTGACTTCTATCTGTTTCGGGTACTGGTTTAGGTTGACATGTCTTAACCATGCTAAACCTTATCATTAAATGCTTAGATAATGGGGTAGTTTGTGATGAAGATCAGTGAATGCCATCTAGGAATCTGGGATTCTATGTTTCAGTTTCATGCCAATTATTGACTGGTCAAGTATGTGAATTCTGTTACCTTTTTTTGGTAACTTGCGCAAATTCTAATGTTTGTCTCATGAAAAATCAATTCAGCATCCCTGTCCCATGAAAAATCAATTCAGCATCCCTGTCCCATGAGTCCTTATGCTTCTGGGTACATTGTCTTTGAGCTTTGGCAATATTTGGAAGTAGGTCTAAATATTTTCATTGCACTTCCTGCAGAGGATGCTGAACTGACCCCAGTTCTACGTCTTGGAGCTGGAGCTTGTGCTGGAATAATTGCAATGTCTGCAACTTATCCAATGGATATGGTTCGAGGCAGGATTACTGTACAGGTGCTTTTCATTTTTATTATATTTTTTTATCTGTAAACTCTATAAATCAGGCTTTGTATTTTTCAGAATGGTGGCTTCTTGTGTATAAAGATAGTAGTTTCTCGTAGTGCTGCAAATTGAATCAGATAAGAAACCTTGATAAAATATGTCCATCTTCCTTTTGTTCTCATTGTTCTTCAGCAACTTTTTTGATTTTTTTTTGCAGACAGCGAATTCCCCTTACCAGTACAGAGGAATGTTCCATGCTCTTTCAACCGTGCTCAGGGAAGAAGGTCCACGTGCCTTGTACAAGGGTTGGCTTCCTTCGGTCATTGGAGTTGTGAGTAATAGTTCTATAATCTAAATTGTTCATTAAGTCAAAGATTTATGGTCATGATCCTAAATTCATAAAAGACCCAATTATTATATTTTTTGTAAAATATGACTTCATAGGAAGTCCTGCTTTACTTTAACCGCCCCCCTCCCACCAGCTTCACAAGGAGTGTCTGTTATAAAGCCCTGAAAAGAGGGATAAGTTTGTTTGTTGCAGCTGTACAATTTATGTTTTGATTTTATTATTCTAAAATATCCTATTGGGGGAAAACTGAACAAGAGATCAAATTATAGTCATATAGATTCTAATCCTCGCTGAGGTGCAAATTGGTAGGCTCTTTACACCTTCCACCTATAATACAACAAAAACAACAAGCCTTATGCAAATGCAAGACTACTGTGACTATTTCTTGATTAGAAAGGCTTTGTGTAATATTGGTGGAATGTACTTATTCAAGAAATAGAGGCCTACCATTCTAAAGAGTTTCCTAAATTCTCTAGAATTTGCAAGTAACTTATCTAGTATGATCTAGAAAGGCACCTTGGCAGCAGTGGTACCAAATGCAGGATCAATTGTATGTATTTAATTGTAGGGGCTCACAATAGAATGTCGATTACGTGCTTCAGAAGTATTACTGACATTGAAGTTCTTTTTTTTAACTTCGCTTGGAATCTCATTTGGGTGCTATGGATGGAATTCATTTTCATACTGTTTTCTCTTGCAGATTCCTTATGTGGGTCTCAACTTTTCTGTGTACGAGTCTTTGAAAGACTGGTTAGTTAAAACCAAACCATTTGGTATAAGTCAAGATAATGAATTGGCCGTGACAACACGGCTAGCATGTGGTGCTGTTGCTGGGACTGTTGGGCAAACAGTTGCATATCCACTTGATGTCATTCGTCGAAGAATGCAGATGGTAGGTTGGAATCATGCTTCTTCAGTTGTTGCTGGCGATGGAAGAGTGAAGGCTCCTCTTGAGTACAATGGGATGATTGATGCATTTAGGAAAACTGTTCGTAACGAGGGATTTGGAGCATTATACAAGGGTTTGGTGCCCAATTCTGTAAAGGTCAGTCTGCATCTAATCTCATGACTTATTCTGTCCAAGTTTGGGGAAGGCTTTCTGTCTGATTGTCTACATGATTTTTCTTTCCATAGATGGTTGTCAGAGTAGGGCAGGTTTTCTTGAAAAATGCTGCAGCAGGTCACTGAGAAACTTTTTCGGGACACTTGAATGTCATCCAGATTATATTTTTGTGGATTGCCACTAAGCATCTATATTCATCCTATTGTCCTGTTTCGAACTGTGAATACAACAAAGTACTTGACTGACCAAAATCAACTTGTTCTGTAGCTATAGTAATATCCAATTGTTTGAGTCAAATGTTGGTTTGTATTGAACCATATATTACTTATGCTTTAATTCCAGATCATATTGGTGAAATGCTAAAATCGACTATGCAGAAACATGTTCTGGGCTTTAGCTTTTGTATAGCCGTATCTGGTGCTGTCTCAATTGAGATCACAGGATTGTGTTGTAATCTCTTCTTTCCTGTATCGGTGACAAGACTTAAGATTGGCTGCTATTAGACTCTCATTAGTTGTGGTCCAAAACCATGGAAGACTGTTCTTTGCATGCCACCTATTATTCTCAATCCCCATTAATAGAAGCAATTGCAGTATGATAATAAACATGATTTTGTTCATGAATTCGTTTTTACCTGCTCTTTTTTAAATATTTTGAGGGGCTTTAATCTCCCTTCATTTCAAACATTATTTTGATTCACTTGATGTCTTGCAGGTGGTCCCGTCTATAGCAATTGCCTTTGTTACATATGAGGTGGTGAAGGACGTTTTGGGAGTGGAGATCAGAATATCAGACTGAAGTTTGTCACCTCATGATATCTGTTCTCCTGGTGTGGTAACTTTTGTTGGCAAGGGGATGCAGAGATCATAATTTAGGGTTGTTTTTCATCTCCAAGGATGAGTTTAGGGAAGCTCGAGCTAGTGTTTATAAATCGATTCCCTTTTGTTTCTTGTATTTCCTTGTGAACATGTGCTAGCTTTTAGCATCTCATTCATCTTCCATGTCAATAAATGTTGTGGAGGTTCAATGCAAGGACATATCTGCAGGGCTTTCTAAGGAATCAAGAAAGCATTTTTCTTTCCGGAATTTGCAGTGACTGATTTCCTAGCTCCTGTCCATTACCTCCGCAGAAGAATGAATTGTTTGCTTGTTGTAGGTAGCTTGGTTTAACAAACTAATAATGTGATCTTATATTTTTTTAACCATTGAACATGGGGTATTTTGCCATAAGAGAACTGAACATATATATTACTGTGGTATTTATGCTGCAATGTGATTGGTGAGATTTTGTCTCAATTATGGAGGTGGATGAATTTGCATGAAATCTTGTCGGGTTCATAGGTTGAAGATGTAGGAGTAGGCCAGTCTCGACTTGGGAACATGGACTAAAATAATCTGTATTATTTGTGTGGTAAGGCTGTGTACATCTATCCTTTTGTCAGACCCCACTTGGTGCACTGGGCTGCCCTTTTTCTATTCACATGGTCTTTTTTTTTTTGGCATGGGTTCAATTCATTATTCTAAAACCCAGACTGGAAACTGGAGAACCGGTCCGGTCTAGGCATCAACCCGGTTTGGTGTTCTTTATTAAAAAAATCTTTTTTTTCCCCTTTTAATAAAAAAATTCTTTAGAATTTCATATTAATTAATGTGAAATCTTCAATTTTTCACTGGTTTAGCCTTGGGTTAGCTTCGGTGTGACCCTTGATCCAGTATCCCAGCCAGTTTAGTGGCCGGTTTGAGTTTCAGAACCTTCGTTCAATCTATTAGATTTCATTTCACATTTACTTGATTCAGGAATTCTACCTTTATTGGAATCTTCTACGAGTTTGTGTGCTTTTTCTTGATTGAACGGAATATCAGATTCTTGGGGCAGTCTAGTTTTAATTTGTGATATAGGGAGGGGGCCCTCCTACATATACCTAAGTCATAGCAGGTGTCCTTTTCCATTGTGATATTTCATTTCCCCCCATTGCAATATGCACTATTTACAGGTCAATATAGTGTCCCTGTTGGGGGGGTTTGGGGGTTACGTTTTCCCTGAACCTGGTTGAATGAGTGCAAATATGTCAGACAATAGAGCTACATGGAAGCCAAGTTAATTCCTTGGTTTCATGCAGGAACCTAAATTCAGGACATTTTATTGAAACCAGGCTTTGATGAAAGCATGGTTTTGTTAAGCTGAACAAGGGTAGAGCTTAAATTTAAGATGTTGAGATTTAAAACCATGCAGTATAACAAAAAGTTGATATTAATTATTTTTGTTACAAAAAATGTGTAACACCCATATGGTGCTGCCTAAAAGAATATCGAAAAAGCAATGCCCCCTTTCTCCACTGTTGATACTGAATAACCGAACATCTAGATTCTAGTTCCAAACCCACTGTGTAGCTCCTAGTTTGGAAAAATGGTGTCTCCACTAATGTTTTTTTTCCACTTCATCTCCACTATTGGATTTATTTCAATGGTTGAGACCCATTCTAATAAAAAATATTATTTTTAATTTTTAATATTACAATAATTTTTTTTAATATAGTATAAAATCTCAACCATTAAGAATCAATCCAATGGTGGAGAAAGGAGTTAGTAGAAACACTCATTTCCCTCCTAGTTCCTACATAAGCGGTGATATGGCGTGGCTCCACTAATGTTTTTTTCCCACTGATTGCATATATATATATATATTTTTATATTCATATAACTATAACTCTAATTTAAGTAATTAAAATAGGTATTTTAAGAAAAATCAACACAATTTGTACTAATGATTTATTAATTTATATAGATTAGTCATTTAACTCTTGTATTTAATGTGAGAGAATAAATAAGTCAAACAGAGACAGTAGTGAAATGAGACTTCTTTGACCAAAAAAAAAAAAGAGACTTCAGTGCTTATAAAATTCAATACGTGTTTGGCTGTGAATGCAATGCATGTTTAATGACGTAGACGAGAGTGTGGCCATGAGAGGAGCCACGCCATATCACCGCTTATAACATCCCTCTTCCACGTGATCACCTCCTCTTGTAGGACCCTCCCCCCTCTCAATTTTCATTCTTACCCTTCTCTCTCCACACTTCCTCCTTTTTTGTTTTTTAAAGGGTTAAGTATCATTTCTTCTTTAAAGATGCGTGTTTAGGAACAATTTTCGCCAAAGTTTTTAGCGTAAGCGATGTTGAAGTATAAAAAAACGTAGTAATGTTCTTTTCCGTTAACAACCATAACGTGAAGCCGTTAGGACAGCGGTTAACGGAAGACAACATCATTCTTGCGTTTTTATACTTCGAGTAAATATCAAGCTATTCAAAACTTTAGAGCGAAAATCGCTTCTGCGCCGCGCATCTTGAAACAAAATTGATATTTAACCTATTTTTAAATGGTGAATGTGATTTCGTATATGACTCATTATTAGCTTCAGACGGATTTTTTTTTTAATGTTTTAAAGTACATTATATAATACATTCATTTTAATATTAGGAAAAACTATATTTAGGTCCCGGATAAGAGAAAATATGTTAAAATAGTCCTTTAAAATCTTAAAATTACATTCAAGTCTCGTGAGATTTTTTTACAATGAATTTCAATTCCAGTAACAAGTTCATGAGCACTCACTGGCAAGTCTAGGAGCGTTTACTGATAAGTCTATGGGTGTCTACTGACAAATCGATGGCGCTAATCATCGATGTCCTATGGGCATCCATTAACAAGTCTATAGAGCTTTTGACAATTGAAATTTATTACAAAAATGTCTCATGGGACTTAAATACAATTTTAAAATTTCAATGGATCATTTTATTGTATTTTTTTTGCCCGAGACCTGAATGCAATTTTCCCTCAATATTAATATAAAATATAACGTATACATTACATTATAACGTATATAAATTATGAATATAATACTTTTTTTTCATATACTTCATAATTTTATGTATTTTATGAAGATGTCTATCAAATAGGGATAATAATTTATTGGTTGAATGCACATAACTTTCACGATATTGGTTTAGGGATAGGATATTGTCACTGCCACTTTTTCACTATTAGATCAGAATCTCAATAGGAGAGAGAAATGATAAAAGTAGATGAGATTATGATCTAATGGTGAAAAAATGGTAGTGACAAAATTCTATCCCTTAGTTTTATATCGTTCCTAGCATGGAAGCTAGGTTTATGTATATAAGTGAGGACATTTTTTTACGTGAATATAATTGAGGATTTAAAGCTTTGTTGGTCACAAGATCATTAAAAAAATCATAATAATATTCATTGACTCAATGAAAGTCTTAATTATTAATGATCACTTGGTCAAATAAATTAAAAGAGTTTATTATGGCCAGACTAGTTGATCCATGTGTGTTATAGTTTTAAAGCATTAAACGTTAGTTAGTAAAACAAACTTGCTCGAACATGCATGCATGATGTGAAAACAGAGATAACATTATATTAGAGCCTATATTAAATCTTAACGATCTCATGATTTATGACTTAGGTTTTAATTATTGTAATTGTAACTCATCTTTAATTATTGTTGTTCTTTTATTTGAATTTTAGCCATTTTCTTACACTCTAAATAGAGTTATGCCCGCTGTTTTTTTTTTTTTTTTTAAAAATGTTATTCACCCTTAATAGTAATTTTAAAACTATGTAAATAATTGCACTATTGTTATTTAATATGTCACTTTGAAAATAAATATAGTGTAACTTAAGTAAAAAAGTTTTTACGTCCGGTCTTAAATATAGGATAAAGTTTATAGCGTAACTGAACTATAAACTTTATCATATATTTAAGATCGGAGGGAGAACTATCTCTCATGCTTATCATAAAAGTTACACAATGAATTTATAGCTATTAAAAAATTAGTTAAGCTAATTATTTATAATATAATAGAGTTATTTTTTTTTTTAAAAAAACGCTATCTTTAATAATGTGTAAATTACTCTTCATGAAAACTCCAGCGATATGTACAATTAATAATAATAATACTTTAAGGTAATAATTATAAATTTAGAAAATAAAGTCAATTGAAAGAGGAAGGAAATAATTGTAATAGTGGCAGGGCTATTAAACCGGACCGACCGGTTAGTTCGAACTAAAACTGACTAACAGTATTTTATAATTTTATATTAATAATTCTGAAATCTTTACTTTTTGTCGTTTGATCCTGAATTAGTTCTGGTACGACTTTGATTGGTCTGACCCACCGATCCTTAATGCAGTGAGTGAGTGACGGGTCCGGTTTTAATATCTTTGAATGAGAATGGGGAATGGCTTGACTTGTGAATAAAGGGAAATTCTGGCCCCTTTATATAAAACTACAGACTCTGGGTGGTGCCAGACAAAAACGGAAAAATACCAAATCCAAAAGTGATACAAAACCAAGATCGTCTTGCCGGCTGACCGCCACGAAAGAAGAAAATAACGTGGATACACTTTTCGCCTCAGGCATGAACACAAGCTTCACATTACTAATAAAACAAAAACAAAAAAATAAAAAATCGTCCTCTTATAAATTCCTTCTCTAAATATCTTCATCCAACATTCCTCTCAAGTTTTGCTCCCAAGCCCGTTACTCTGAAAATTCACGTCTTTATTAATTGCTTTCATAATCTTGCTTCTCACTAGCGTCCTTGGGAAGAAGATATTTTCCCCTGCAACTCTGGTTAGCCGCTGATCCTCTTCTTTGTCTTCTTCTTCTCTCTGGTTTATGATCTGAGCTGTCATTGTTTCTCTCTCTCTCTCTCTCTCTTTACGGCCTTGTCCATTGGTACCACTTTCTCTCTGATGCATAGATCCTTTAATGGCGGTTTCTTTTTTATATTACTGGGTCTAGGCTCTGCTAGAAGATTTTGTTTGGATGAAATGTTGTTCCATGTACATGATTTCCTCCTGATGTGGGCAAAGTGGTTGAGTGCATCTTTTGGACATGCATCATGACCAGTTTGTTTCTTATTATTCAAATATTAGATTTTGTGCATTTGCATTTTAAATTAAATTCTATACATGGGTCTGGTACTGGTAACTTGACTTTTGTTCGAGCTTATTGGAGTTCTTTGATTAAAATATTGCTTCCAGATTAGATTGCCTTAATTTGAAGGAACATGCCTGGATTGGAGAATGGAGGAGATGGAAATGTTTGATAAAGGTTTAAATCGAGGGAAAGGCCTAAATTAAGCTTTCTGTTTTCCTCAATTCATAGATACAGCTAGAAAATCATTAACATATTTATTATTGGCAGGAATTCTCAAATATATTTATTATAAATCATCTTACGTGGAACTTTTTCCATGTTGAGAGCCTACTGATCTTTGTAGCTACGGCAAACTTATCAATCTTTTTTTCCCCCCCTGTAGATCTAGTTTCTTTGGCTATTTATGCTGAAAATCTTTGGAATGGTTTGAAGGAACCATGTTTGGATTGCATGTATTAACGATTACTGGGAGACATGGCTGCAAATGATGGGAAAGGGACTGAAGAACAGAATAGGAAAGCTAGTGATTGTGTTGGGGACTGGAACAATACAAGTTCGTCAAGAATGAGAACATCTATGAGGAAGGATTGGCCGGAGAGCTTTTTGAATGGCAATAATATTGGTAATGAGGATTTGGATAGATGCCTTGCTTCCCTGGCTGGACCTGGACCTCATAGTTCTAGTTTGTGTTCTACAACAAGTAGTGGGCACATTGTTGAGGAGTTAACTTTTAGAAATTGTAAGAACCCGAATTCAGCTTTAGTTAGTCACACACTTAGCTCCAGACTACCTCAGTTAAACCAATTAGGTAATGAATCTGGATGTATGAACTTAGGTAGAGAAATGGTACCGACGGATGAAGAAAATATATCCAACAGGCTAAGTAAGGAAACTAAGGGAAATGCTTCTAATTTTTGGAGCTTGAAGTCTCTGTCCAGTAAGAAAATGAATTATGATTCTGAAACAATTGCTGAAAATATAGGCAATGGGGACAAGACAATCACCTTAAGCAATGCACTTATTGTTAGCACTGCAATGCCAGACACTTCATCTACGTACAATTTTTCGCCATTGGTATTGAAACAAAAACTGAAGGGAAAGGGAGTTATCTGCAAAGATGCTGCAGACAACAGTGGCAAGCCCCATGGAGCATTTATTGGCCGGGAGGATAAAACACATGCCTTTATGGCTAAATCTCATTCTAATACACTGCTGAGAACTGATGCTTCTGCTGATGATAAGGCTTTGCAAAAATTTGTCATGTCCAGTGCAGAATCCTCTGATGATGGGATCAACTTAAGAAAGTGGTTGATTTCTTCAGGGCATAAAATTAATAAACAAGAAAGACTACATATTTTTAAACAAATCCTGGAATTTGTCGATTTTGCACACTCCCAGGGAGTTGTGTTGCAAGATTTAAGACCCTCTTGTTTCACTTTATTGCTTTCAAGTAAAGTTAAGTACACTGGCTCTTTAGTCCAAGGAGAGTCATATAATGTCCCAGCATGCAACATGACTAGGAAAAGGCTTATGGAAGAGGATTTCTGTTCATGCCTTAGTTTGGGTGCAAAGCAGCAAAAACTCCACAAGGAGATAAGATCTATTGGGCAGCAGCATTGCTTTAGATCTATTTGTGTCTGCACGACTAAACCAGTGAATCTTATTGATTCCCGCACAATTGGATCAATGAATCCTGGGATTACAGAAACTGTGCACCAAAACAGTTTTAGATGCCAACATTCTACCGATGGAAATCAAATAATTGATGTGACTTCCCAGTTGGAAGAGAAGTGGTATTCAAGTTCCGTAGTTCTCAATGATGGAGGCTGCACATTTTCATCCAATATTTATAGCCTCGGGGTTCTGCTCTTTGAGGTATGGAAGTTTTTTTTTTTTTGTTTTTGTTTTTTTATAAAAATCTTTTCCTCAATCATAAATCTGAATCTTGTGGTAAGCTTCTTGGTAGCCAAATTATTTTCTTGAATTTGGTTTATATATTTGCTGTATTTATTATGTTCAGATCATTTACTTTCCCAGTTTGATAGGTGATATTTTATGAGACTTGATTGTCATAACCTATCCAGAGTGGCTCCAAATATGACATGTCTATTTGATGTATCGTTATATTCCTAAGCTTGTTGCATATAAGGCAGATTAACATGTACTTTCTGTTTATGAAGTTTAATTTGAACTATTCTGGATAGAGAAACGATTTTTTATGCTATTGAATTGGCATAGTTTGAAACTTACATATCTGAAACCTTGTCTAAGTTGCTTTGTGATGCATATGATCAATTAAGTAAGAACGTTGTTTGGATTACGTGAATACAAAATGGGAACCTTACAAGATAACAGGTTTTATCTCTTCTTGTAGTGATGATTAAACAATAATCTTCTAATGAATAAAGGAGAGAGAATGCTTTGGGAAGCCTCTATAACTAAACAGAAGGAGAGGTAAACTAATACTATTCTCACAAATCACTTGACATAGAAAGGAAAGAATGGAGGTACTGAATTATCCAAGGCCAACATTTTGTAATTTCAAAACAAAAGAAAAAAAGAGATTTGGGACTTTCATGGAAAGAATCACCTCAAAGTGGAAGGTCATCAGTCAAGTTGTTTGCAAATACATTCTGCAGTGCAGAGCTCTACTTAGTAGTAGAACTTCTTTAATGGAATACAGAGCTCCATTTAATTGTAAATAATTTTTGAAGTAGTGCAGAGCTCTACTTAAATGTAACAGCCTTTTCTCTTGCTTGTTTTAGTTTCAATGCAGATCATACTATCTGATAATATATACCTCCATAGTTGGAAATCGTCAAACTTTGCTTTACTTGCTTCTTCTCATTTCTGAATGTTCCCCAAAACTACGGTCAAATAAGTCAATATTTTTATTCTTTTATTAACTTACCTGCTTCCCAATCATTGAATTTTGTAACAATTTTTGTCATTCTTTTCAACTGTTAAGATCTTCACCCAAGAAGCTCTTCATGATCTTAACATTTAAACTTGTGCTCCTCTCAGTTGCTGTGCAATATTGAGTCAAGGGAGGCACATTCAAAAGTGATGTTGGATCTGCATCAGCGAATCCTACCACCAAAATTTCTATCTGAGAATTCAAAGGAAGCTGGAGTTTGTCTTTGGCTTTTGCATCCTGAACCTTCTTGTCGTCCCAATACTAGGTGATGTAATGCACTGCATATTTTGTATTTGATATCATTTTCAATGCCATCATCCTTGTATGGCTAGATGTTGAAATGGTGTTTATGAAAACTCAAAATACAAAATGATAGAACAAAACTATCTGCCATTCTTTATGCCAGGTACCCCTTTTTCTTGTTTATTTTTGTAATGAGTATCTCATTATATTAAAAAGTACTAAATGTAAAATGAAAGATTAAATTAGCATTGTTTCTGCTTTATCATCCTTTCAAATACTTCATTATTAGGTGGGTGCTCTCTTAAAGGACATGAATATTTTATGTATGTGCTCTTAATATGTGTTGAGACAAACATTTGATCGAAAGAATTTTGATGCTAATGTTGAAGATGCATCCTTTTTTGGTTAATCAAATTTTTATGATTTTCCTTTCTTTGTATATTCCAGGATGATTTCAGAATCTGAAATATTCCGTGATTTTGTGGAATTGAATTCTCAAGATGATATCTTGGTACCTGATGAAGATGAAGATGAAGCTGAAACAGAGAAACTGCTATATTTTTTGACTTCACTTGGAGAAGAAAAGCAAAAACAGACTGCTAAATTAGCTGAAGAGTTAAGTTGCTTAGAAGAAGATATTAAAGAGGTTGAAAGGAGGTATTCACTTGGGACAACTTCATTATTTCCTGTGGCAGAAAATGGCGTTTCTAAACTCAGTAGAAACAGTTGTTATCTTCAAGATCCTTTAAGTTCTGATATTAACAGACCAATTCAAGCATCAAATGTTAATGAAGCCAGATTTATGAGAAATATCAATCAGCTAGAGAGTGCATACTTCTCCATGAGATCCTTGGTCCTGCTTACAGAAGATGCAGCTGTTGCACCCTATGATAAAGATGTGCTAGAAAGTAGATGGAGATTGTCTCATGTACATAATGACAATGAGGAGCAAAGAACAAAACGGAGATCCACTGATCGTCTTGGAACCTTCTTTGAAGGTTTATGCAAGTTTGCTCGTTACAGCAAGTTTGAAGAGTGTGGCATATTAAGAAGTCAAGATCTTCTTAATTCTTCCAATGTAATATGTGCATTAAGTTTTGACCGTGATGAGGACTACATTGCTGCTGCAGGAGTTTCAAAAAAAATTAAAATTTTTGATGTCAGTGCAATTTCGAGCAACTCTATTGACATCCAGTACCCCATTGTTGAGATGTCTAATAAATCAAACCTTAGCTGTGTTTGCTGGAACAGCTATATCAAAAGCCATTTGGCATCTACTGATTATGATGGTGTAGTTCAGGTTTGTATTGTAAAACCCTTTTTTGGACCCTGCTTAGTTGCTCAAACTTTATGGGCTGACTAATTATTCTGAATATGGTTTGTAAACTTGAGGTCATACAAATTTTATTTATTTATTTTGATTTTGGGAAATTACACATCATAGCATAGCAACAAAGGAAATAAATGCTGCTTTTAGGAACCTGAGCAAAACTCTTCTTCTCAGCCTCATAAGTCATAACTGCTCTATTGTGAGCTGCATGCAATTAAGGCTTATTATCTAAATTATAGAGGTCTTCTCTGTCCACTGCTAGGGGGAATGTTTATGGATCCCTTAATGAACAAGTCTGATACCTAACCCTTTGGCCAATATGTCACTGATTAAATTACCAAGTAATTTAAGGAGTGCCTCTAAATAATATTTGCACTAAATAACAAATTAGTATGTTGAATGGCCAATATATCTTTTGATATTATTGGAAAAGGAAGAAATTCCTAGGATTCAATGGTTCTACCTCCAAGACCTGGTGGAGTAACTCTCCAGAGATACATTGAAAAATGTTAATGAAGAGTTGCATGAATGCTGCCAAGTTCTTGACTTCCTGTACATGTGCGATAAACTCTTGGAGGTTGCTTAGTATATCAAATGACAAGTTTAGTTCAAGAAGTGATGCGTTTTGCCATATTTTGATGGTGTCTGTCTGAAACTTAGTCCCAAAGCAAAGTTAATCCCCCCCCCCCCAGATTTTACTATTTCCTATTGTTTGCATATGGTTAAGTCTTCACCGAGATTACTTCTTTCTACACTTTATCATTTGTCATGTACATACAAAACTGTAATTCTTTTTGTAGACTTTTTCTTCAAATCTATCATCATTAATAATTGACGTACATGGGTGAATCCAGATGTGGGATGCGGACACTGGTCAACCACTTTCTCAATACAAGGAACACCAAAAGAGAGCATGGTCCATTCACTTCTCTAAGTCCGACCCTAAAATGTTTGCTAGTGGAAGTGATGACTGCTCTGTGAAACTATGGAACATCAGCGAGGTATGCTTTCATTTATGCTTAATACCTGAAAAAGATGTTCAGCTTCATGTCTGTCATGATGAAACTAGATATTCCTGAAAAAGGAGAAAAAGAAAAGGAAAAAAATAAAAATAAAACAGGAATCCCTTTAACAGGGCAGACATGAAGTTTACATTTTTCACTCCACTACATATAAGAAATTACTAAAATGTAATTGTTTTTGCAGAGAAACTCCATTGGCACCATATGGAACCCGGCCAATGTATGCTGCGTTCAGTTCTCTTCTTACTCAACAAATCTTTTAGTTTTTGGATCAGTTGATTACAAAATCTATGGTTACGATCTTCGGCATACTAGAATTCCCTGGTGCACATTGTCTGGTCACGGGAAAGCTGTTAGCTATGTAAAATTTCTGGACTCTGAAACACTTGCTTCAGCTTCCACAGACAACTCTTTGAAGCTCTGGGACCTGAAGAAAACCGGCTCTCCGGGGTTGTCATCTGGTGCTTGTAGCTTAACCTTTGAAGGGCATACTAACAAAAAGGTTGGTTACCCTAAATTGTTTTTGCCCATTTATTTATTTACTTTAGTTTATTTGTCTTAATTGCTTATCTTCTCCATGTGCAGAATTTTGTGGGTTTGTCTGTCTTTGATGGATACATTGCATGTGGTTCAGAAACTAATGAGGTACAGTTTTGAAGTTTGGTCTGACCTTTATTTTGTTATGTTGTAGTTAGTCTTAGCCCTGGAATGTTGATTATTGTCATGAGGCAAGGAAATTATTTCTCTTCTGAAAATGATTGTGGCCCAAAAATATACTAAAATTCCTTATCACAAAAGGAAGTTACGCACCCACTAATTTCACAGTAATGGAAAATTGCCTTTCAGTATCACCGTCTATGCTATATAAGATATCTATTCTAAGACTACTTAGCTTTCTTATCACTTATGTAAGGCAAAATTCTTAATGGTGTAGCTTAATATGTTGAGTAAAGAATATGAGCAATGCACATATATCCATTGTCATATCTATTTGTGAAACAGCTTTTTCCCCAATTATTCCTGAACCATTCCTCTTCGGATAAATTATTCAAAACTGTTGCATGCTAATAATACATATAATATCATTGGAGTTCATTGGTCATGCACCTAAATTAAGGTGTGGATAGATTTCGTCTATTCTCCATAACTAAGACATGTATAAAGGTCCCCTTGTTTAAACCCTTCTGATGATATATATGTAAAAGCGTCCACCCTTTTTAATTGCACTGATAATCAAATTTGGGATAAACAAATTATGATTCTAGTCCGTTTTACTGTCTACCTGCCAGGTATATTGTTACCACAGATCTTTGCCATTGCCCATCACTTCTTACAAATTTGGATCCATTGATCCCATTTCCGGACAAGAATATAATGATGATGGTAACGGACAGTTTATTTCAAGTGTCTGCTGGAGGAAGAAATCTAATATGCTTGTTGCTGCTAATTCAATTGGAGCTGTAAAACTATTGAAGATGGTCTGATAGGAAGTTAGGAAGCATACCAAATGGTTGTCACTAAATATTACTGTGTGTTTATCAGCAGACTGGGAAAGGGCAAATAGGGTCAAATGGCATTGATTCAAAGAACCATGTATGTGGATTTCGTTTCAATAGATAGTTCATCCTCTCTGGTGGTTGATTCACTGTATACCATGTGGAACATTCACTCATCTAAACCATATAAGCTGATCAAGAAATATATGAAACAAGTGCATACCAGCCTACCAGGCTTGAACTGCATTGCCACTGATACTGAAACCTGTGAATCTTTCTCAACATTGTGACACTATCGCTGATGCATCTAACTATTTGATCACTACAGCACAATGGCCAAAGCGAAATACAGAAGCTTTTCATCCAAAAAATTCTCATCTAGGGCTTATTTCATCCGTCAACAAGCTGGGATGCCAGGCTGACCTTAAATGCTTACTTGAAATTGTAAGTAAGACATATTGCTTCACAGCCCAGCTCTTGACACTGATGTTGCATTCTGTTTAGGAAGTGAGAAAAATATGGCTAACACAGATATCAGTAATTACTTTTGTGTTCTGTTGTAATTTATCAGAGTAGTGGAGATGCATATCATCTGGGTCTTTCATTTACATGGAAAGCTGACTGTAGTTTATAGAGCGGTTAAATTATTACTTGTATTCTATCATTTGAAATTCTAGCTCTCATTCATCATCGTCATCTGAAAAGAATATCTTGCTAAAGATGAATCAGGAATAAGATCCCGAGTTGTTGTCTTGACACATTTTCTCTTTTACATATTAGTTTGGGAAAATGTCACTCAGGTCCCAAGGAAAAGAAAATATATCAAAAAAGTCCCAACCCCAAATCCCCTATCAAAAAAATCCCTAGGTACTTTTTTTATATTAATTACGGAATTCCAATATCAAAAAAGTCCTGTTGTCAAAATAGTTTTTCCTGTTGTTAAAATTTTCCTATGAAAAAATTATTGTCAAGATGGCTTTTTATGTTGTCAAAATAGCTTTTCCTGTTGTCAATTTTTTTTTGAGTTAGCTTTTCTTGTTGTCAAAAATTTTCCAGCCGAAGGAAAAACTCGAAGAAATTTTGACAACATAAAAAGCCATTTTGACAACAATTTTTTCATAGGAAAATTTTAACAACAGGAAAAGCTTTATTTTGACAAGGACTTTTTTTATATTTTATCTTCGTAATTAATATCAAAAGATAGGGAATTCGGGATTAGGACTTTTTTGATATTTTTTCTTTTCCATGGGACCTGAGTGATATTTTCCATATTAGTTTCTCTGCTATTTTGTACCGTTGTATGGAATCTGCAGGGCTCCATTTTTTGTCCCATTATGTGCTGGCAATCCCACTTCTAAACAGCTGACACATTTTTCTCATTCAACCCTCAGTCCCTTCTATATGTCCAATAACTGTCCAGGCTGCTTTTATTTTGCGAGAAAAAGACTCCCACCAGAAAATTCCAGTTCAAATGAAAAAAAATAAAAATGGATTAGACATCCTTCAAATTGATTTCGAATAAGTCAAAACTATAAACCAAAACGAAAGGCTTGTATCATATCTAAAGTGTATTTTTTAAATCTTTCCTGCATTGCATCTATTTAGTTGGATTAGTCAGTAAAGACTAGGAAATCCATCATGCATTGAAGGAGCCTGGCTTTTCAACTATCTATGGGTGTGATTACAAGAAGGCAGTCACAGAAAGCTATATAACTACTATCCTTGTTCGTAAACTACCTATGCCAAGAATGTCTTAGTATGTGATCATAATTGAGCAGAAATTTGAGTTTATATTGGAAAAACTGTTTGCATGGTGTCCGAAGATCTCATGTTGGGAAGCTCGTACCTATGGAAGCTCAGAATCCGAGACATGACAAGGAGATGCTCTTCTAATTCTTGAACTCACTGTCATTAGGTGGCTCCCTGAACTCAAGACTTCGGGAAAAAAGAGACTCTGTGGAGGCCTGTTTGATTGTCTATTCGTTGTAACTGCATTGCAAATCAATTGAACATATCAGAAAGCAATTATGTTTTTATTCAAATATTTAGTAAAGAAGTTAAGGCAAGATAAAAAAGGCAAATCAAGGCAGCTTTTGAACTGATTCCTCTTTATCCTCAGATGTCTACATTGCATATGCATCTGAATTGTTTTCTCAGGCATGAATGTATTCATATAATGTTCTATTCAGTGATCATATCCAAATTTCAGCGCACAGAATGGTAGGCTCTGTATATATCAATTATTTCTTGCATGTTTTCCAAGTATTTCTTCGTTCAGTAGTTCTGTTTTCAAAATATTCGGTCAAATGAGGTCATATTCTGCAGTCTAGTATTGACAGATTACTGTCCTTCAAAGTGCTTCCTTTTGGCTTGTTAAAGCGCAGAATCCTCCAACTAAATGCACCAAAATCTAATACATGTTGAGTTTTCAATTAATATCAATCATTTGCTTTTCCCTCTTATCACGCATATTGGCATGCAATGCAAGAATCTTAATGGCTTGCTTTTCTAACATTTTTCGGTTCTAACTAGTTGTTGAGGTTTGCATCCTAGGGAACCATAGGTTTTGTAATGTCAGTGATAGACTACCTGGAGGATGTTTATTGGTTTCTCTTAATTTGAAAATTAGCGGCTTAGATATAATTAACTGAAGCATCTAATAACTTTATGGCTATCTTATTGAACATGGCTGATTCCAAAGGTAACTTGGTTGTTTGATGTCTCTTAAGTTCATTTTCTTGGTTTCTGCAAGCTTCCTGCTATTACCATCAGTTCCACCCAAGGTAAAATGTTCATCACCACATGCTGAAGCATCACTTCCAATATCAGAGCTCTCCCTATAGCTTAAACTAATCTTTTCCCTCTCTATAACTCTGTAGGCAAACATTTGAAATGGAATTTGAGATATTGGTGATGAATCAGGGCTCCCACAAGAAGGGAACTTTTTCAAAAGCGCCAATTCAACTTCAAAATAATCTACCAGAGGTACTAATGAATCTAGCTGGTTATTGCAATCAGGATTCATCACAAGAAACCGTTTTATGTAATGAAGAATTCTGCAGATGGAAGAGAAGCTTGGCTGTTGATTTGGGTCGGCATGCCAACATTTCCTAATCAAGTTAGCAACATATTTTGGTACTCTTAATGGGAAAAGTGGTCTCTCTCCTCCTCTTATGTATCTGCTCATTTTGTCTCCTTGAAGGTGATTGTCATCAAAAGGGACTTTACCATTTAGAAGCTCAAAGCAAACCATTCCAAAACCATACATATCCAATTTCTCGGTATACATGGAGTTCTCAGTAATCCCAGTTTGTTCTAGCTCTTCAAGAACTTCCGGAGCGTACCACACAAGTGGGAGGCTCCCATTCTGATCTGAAACTACTTTGTGGTTCAAGTTCTTAACTGAAGATAGCCTAAAGCCTAAGCTTTTGGCATGCATGTACCCTTCTGAGGATGATCCTCTAGGTTTAACAACAATTTTCAAAGGATTTAGCTCTCCATGATTTATCTTCTTTGAATGCGGATATTCCATTCCTCTGGCAATTTGAAGCATAAGATCAACTGCCACTGGAAGTGTGAACTGTATCCGTTTCCTCGGTCCATAAACGTCTTTGATGTAGGGGTGCTGAGGTTTATGCTCATCAGTTCCATTACCAAGAGGCACTCTTTCTTCTCTTTGTCAACAAACCCACAAAGGAATTCCATTATTTTTGTGTGGTAGAGTAACTGGAGTGATGTGATCTCTGGCTCTAAAGCTTGAACATCCCCAGAAATCTGCCTTATAACTAAGCTTTCGCCTAACCATGTAATCTCCTTAGAGTTTTCGTCTTCCCTGGTAGTCCTTCGACCCCATCAAGATTGAGCTGGGCAGCAACTTACCCTCCATTGATTCCGATCCTTCTAAGTTCTTCAAAAGCAGGTCTGTTAATTTCTTCCCTTGTTTTGTCAAACCTGACATCCTCTTCTTGCGGATTTTGTCAATGATAAACCACCTATCTTCCTTCCAAACTGTGTCGTAACGGTCACAGAAATCCTGATAAATAAGGTGCCGCCTCCCACATTTCCATTGGAAAAGATTCATGTCTATATATTCCTTCCTATACTTATTTGAATTGATTATTTTTTCTTCTCTTCTCTGCATTTCATCATGATCCCATCCAGATGAAAATCAGGCTAACAAGATTCTGAAATCACAGTAACCTCAATACTCTGCAGAGGTACTGGACAATTATATATATAGAGAATGTGTGCCAATGATAATTGGACACGTATACAATCAGAGATGAATTCCTATAACAGAAAGATATAAAGAATCTATACAACTAAGATATTCTAGACTATTCTACAGTGAGTCATAACAATTACATAATAGACATTAGCCTATCTTAATTAGTCTTAACATCCCCCCTCAAGCGAGAGGGGGTAACAACCATTCCGAGCTTGTTTCGAAAATCAGAGAATTGAGAATGAGGTAGAGCTTTTGTAAAGCCATCAGCAATCTGTTCTGCAGAAGGGATATATCGAACATCTAGTTGACCAGCAAGAACCTTATCTCTTACAAAGTGAATATCAAGTTCAATATGTTTGGACCTAGTATGCTGAAACAATAAAGAACCTAGCCATGAAATTTCAGCAGAAGAATCAGCTAAACATCGATACTCAGACTCAGTACTCGAACGTGACACAACACGTTGCTTCCTAGAAGACCATGAAACCAGAGTTCCACCTAAATAAATTGCAATACCAGACGTAGACTTCCTATCATCAACATTTGTGGCCCAATCAGCATCAGAAAATCCAGTCAAATTTAAACCAGTAGAAGATTTAAGATACAAGCTGTATTGAAAAGTACCCTTAAGATATCTTAAAATTCGTTTGACTGCCTTGAAGTAAACATCAGTTGGCTGAGACATAAATTGACTTAATTTGTTCACAGGAAATGCTATATCAGGCCTAGTTGTGGTAAGATATTGCAAGGCTCCTATGGCTTGCCTAAACTTAGTAGGATCAGATAATAGTGTGCCATCATGAATCGAGAATTGTGTCCCTGCAACCATTGGAGTAGGCATGGGGGCAGCATCTAACATACCAAATCGCCTAAGCAAATCTAACACATATTTGCCTTGATTAAGATATAGACCAGAGGAATCTCGATGAACTTCAATACCCAGAAAATAGTGAAGAGCTCCAAGGTCTTTCAGAGAAAACAAGTCATTCAATTTTCGAACAAAAGAACTCAGATAAGCTTTATTGTTGCCAGTAATGATTATATCGTCAACATAAACCAAAACATAGATAAGCAAATTGTTGCGTTTCAACACAAATAACGAGCTGTCACTCCTGGTGTTTTTGAAACCCCATTTAAGCAAGATAAAACGAAGGCGATCATACCAGGCGCGTGGGCTTGCTTGATCCATAGATGGCTTTGTTGAGTTTGCGGATATGGGCGGCGAGATGAATCCACAAATCCTTCAAGTTGCCTCATGAAGACATTTTCTCGAGAAACCCATTCAAAAATGCGTTATTGATGTCGAGTTGGCGAATTTCCCAATCAAACGTGGTCGCAACCGTGAGCACCGTTCGAATGGTTGTCGATTTTACCACTGGACTGAAGGTCTCGTGATAGTCGATGCCTGGAGATTGCTGGAAGCCCTTGGCGACCAGGCGTGCCTTGCGCTTGTGCAAAGAACCATCCGTAAGAAATTTATTCTTAAATACCCATTTGCAGTCGATTACTTTTTGGGTGCCGTCGTAAGGAACTAAATTCCAGGTTCGATTGCATTGAAGTGCTTCGAATTCGGCAGCCATGGCAGCGTGCCAGTTGGAAGAGTCAAGAGCAATCTTGATGGAGTGAGGCTCGGAATATGTTGCAAGGATGACGTGTCTTCGACTTTAAGAAGCCCAATAAATGGATGTTTGGGCTTATAAACTCCACTCTTAGCCCGAGTGATCATGGGATGAGCATTTAACATTCGAGCAGGACTTGGGCTTGCAGATAAGGGCTGCGCTGATGAAGAAGAAGATTCATTGACAGAACCATCAGGTGAACTCATTGGCCCAGAGTTAATCGGAGGAGACCTGGGTGACAGAGGCCTGCTCGCCAGTGAGACAGAGTCACTGGTATTCGGTGAAACAAGAGTCGTGGAGCTGGCTGAGCACCCCAGAGACGAGTCTATAACCATTGGAATAGATGTATTAGTATTGGAGCTCACCCGTCGACGGAGAAAACCAGTGCTAAATGGAAACACATTTAAATTAAAAACCACATGCCGGGAGACATAGATTCTGCCAGAGGAGTTGAGACATTTGAAACCTTTTTGTTGTGAAGCATAGCCAAGAAATACACACTACTGACTGTGAAAAGCAAATTTGTGATCATTATATGGCTTGAGACATGGGTAGCAAGCAAGCAAAAAAGGGTTGAAGTGAAGCATAGTCTGGTTCTGTTTGAAACAATTGAAACAGAGGCGTAGAATTGCCAAGAACTGGTGTTGGCAGACGATTAATAAGAAATGTGGCCGTTTGAAAAGCTTTGACCCAGTAATGCAAGGGCATATTAGCTTGAGCAAGAAGTGTCAATCCAGTTTCGACAATGTGGCGGTGCTTCCTTTCAACTCGTCCATTCCGCGAGATGTGTATGGACACGTAAATCTCATTTGAATACCATGAACATTAGCAACATTGCGATCGGCTTATACTCGCCCCATATCTCACTAAATAGCTTTAATTTTAGTATTGAATTTGTTCTCAGCATATGCTCTGAAATGATTAAATGCAATAATGGCATCACCCTTATGTTTAAGGGGATAAAGCCAGGTAAACCGGCTATAATCATCTAAGAAATGGATATATAACCGATGACTAGAGGTAGAGAGAACTAGAGATGGCCCCCATAAATCGGTATGAATTAAATCAAGAGTCTTTGAGGCATGTGATAAAGATGAGTAAATGGTAGATACTTTGATTTCCCAAATTGATGTGCTTGACAAAAAGCAAATTCAACATTTGTAAACTTGACATTACATTTATTCAAAATAGATCTAAGTACTTTTGAGCTAGGATGGCCTAATTTTTGGTGCCAGACGTATAAGTCAGCCGTGGTTGAGAGAGTGGTAAAGTGAGCTTGAGCGGCATTTGTATTCACGCCTTGAGATCAATCATGGAGTACTTGATATCACAGCCCCTGATTTTGTTTCTCGTGCATCAGAATATTGCCTGTCAACTTGTCCTTCACATAACATCCACAAAAATAAACTCAACAGATACAGAATTATCTTTGACTAATTGAGAAACACTGAGTAGATTTTTAGTAGATGATGGAACAACTAGAACTTTGCTAAGAACAATATTAGGTGAAAGTTTTCTCGAACCGATGGCCTTAACTTGGGTTTTCTCACTAGTGCAAGTGCTAATATGACTCTTAACAGTGGGAGTTACATGATCAACATAATCAGCAGATGGTGTTACATGATAGTTTGCACCACTATCCATGTACCACGTCGGGTCAATAACATCACCTACAGAAGCATAATTGATCTGCCCTGAATCATCATTAAGAGAATAGCATTTTGAAATGTCATGCCCAGGGCGTTTACAGTAGTGACAGAAGGGACGTCGTCCTCTCCTCCTCCGTTCCTCGTCCACAAACAGCGACCACCACCACGCCACGTGATATCTTCCGTAAAAGCCTCTATTACCACCGACGTAGATTTGCCGTGATCTCCCAAAATAACCAGATTAGAAAAAGATTTGCGATAATGTAACCCGGGTCGTTTCTCTCAAGGAATTTGCGGTGGGTTTAAATCAAGAATAAAATGTAAATGAACAATAACAAATTGGGGGTTTTTGATTTAAACAACATTAAAAATGAAATTAAACTAAACCGGAACGAAATATGCGATGCGAAAATGATTAAACCAATCAATCGATTAAAAACGATTAACCCGACTGGGATTCCATAACCTTCATCGGACAAAAAGATAATAACCAAATTCGTGATTGATTAGGACGAACCGAGATCTGCGTTCGTCCGATATATTCCCTCGACTAGACGATCGTCTAGCATTTAATCGAATACGTGGCGAGCTCCAAGTGCGATCGTATAACGCTCTCTCGAACCCGTCCCGACCTATGTCCTTGGGATATCAATCTAGGTATTAAATCTAATACCTAATCCGCAATTATAATCGGATCCGATTAAAATAAACGAAATGAATTACGTTACCGAATGAAGCGCATGTCCTCTGGATTCTTAGAACCCTCAATCCATGGGTTAATCACGTAAACTTAGCCAAGCATGGCTAAGCAAAACGCAAGAAAAGATGAAGAACGCAAAGAACATGAAGAACACTTGAGAGAATTTGAAAACTCCTATTTTTGATCCACCAAAAGCTAAAAACGTGAATGATAATATGTTTGAGGCTGCTGCCCACTTAACCTAAAAATGGAAAAACGAAAATGAGGCTCCAATCCACAATTCAGGCCCAAAACAGAAAATAATAAAAAATGGGCTTTAATTACAAATTCAAGCCCAATTAAAAATCCGACTTTGGCTCCAAAATCGACCGCCTCTTGTCCGAATTTGCCCTTCATGTCTTCATAATAATTGTAGCTCTCTGAATCATCTGAAATATGAAACAAAAATGAGGCAAATCCGATGTCTGGTTCAAGAGTTATGGTAGGAATAGTGAAGCAATGTAAAACTGGAATTTTATTATTAAAAATGGCTAAAATATAATAAAAGGCCCAAAGCCCAAATAAGTATAAAAGCCATTATTTATTAACTAAAGAGTCCTAAATTATTAATCAAGAGATAAAAAGAAGTGTTTGAAATATTCAATTATCAACCACCTCGCCATCCTCCTTGAGAGACATCTGAATCAGACCATGAGGAAGAGTTTGGCCGATGAGGAGTGCCATGAGTGGCGAGTTGAACAGTTGGTTCAATACTAAGACTAGTGAGTTGATTCAATTGTTCAATACGGCTTTTCGAAAGCCGAAGATGCGCTGAATATCGACCCAAGATAAATGAGTTTGATCCAAGAGTTTAACCACAATCGCACTCTGCATCTAGTCCATTCAAGGTATGGAGAACAAGATCCTCATGAGGCAAGGGAGCTCCCGCAAGAGTAAGTTGATCAGCAATGGTTTTCATTTTGTTTAAGAAATCAGCCATTTTCATACCACCTTTCCTTGTGCGATGCAAATCAGATTTGTACACCATGACCCTAACTTTAGTTGACGCTCCAGAGAGGGATCGTGCTTCAGTCCAGATATCTTTCGCCGTTTGGTAATGTAGAAGCTGAGCCCCAACTTCTGGGCTCATTGTGTTGCGCAACCATCCCACCAGGAGTCTATCGATGGCGCGCCAGTCAGAATATTCTGGATTAGGCTTCATCTCGGCACCATCCAAGATGAGACGAGGTGGTGAGTCCACTTTAGCATCTAGATGATGTTCTAGCTTGTTGCCTTCAACAATAGGCAGAACGATTGATTCCCAGAGAAGATAATTTCCTCGATCCAGCTTGACCAAGTTAACTTGGTTAAATGAGGTAAACATGGAATTGGTTTTTGAGACTGTAGTGACCATAATGTTCGTCGGAGTGGAAGAGGTTTGAGCGGTGTGAGACGTAGCTTCGTCATGAGAGGAAGGAGACGACTCAGCCATGTGATAAGATCAGGATATTCTCGCAAGCTCTGATACCAAGATGAAAATCAGGCTAACAAGATTCTGAAATCACAGTAACCTCAATACTCTGCAGAGGTACTGGACAATTATATATATAGAGAATGTGTGCCAATGATAATTGGACACGTATACAATCGAGAGATGAATTCCTATAACGAAAGATATAAAGAATCTATACAAATAAGATATTCTAGACCATTCTACATTGAGTCATAACAATTACATAATAGACATTAGCCTATCTTAATTAGTCTTGACGCATCCTGATGTTTCCCCTGCAGACTCATTGGCTTCAACAACAATGGGAATGCAGGAAAGCAAGTTATGGATGTAAAGCTCAACACAATCTTTGTTCTGGTAAAAAGTAATGGCTATGGCCCACCAGTCTTTTATTTCCAGGCACTGTTTAAAATAAGCTTCTCCTTCTTTGAATATTCTATGAATCTCCTTCAACGACTGTTGAAGAAACTTCCACTTGTCATGTTTCTCTTCAAATTTAAGATTCTGTCTGATCTCCTTTGCAATTGAATCATATGCAAAGGTGAAGACATCCAGCAATAGACAACACTGTCTCTTGTTGATTTGGATGTTGTCTTTGAACACCATTAAAGCCTTCAAGCTTCCTAGTGACTCTCCCAGCTGCCGAAATTGCTCCATGCCAGAATTAATCTTAAGACAACACAACACAATATTGTATCTTAATTTTTTATAGATGATAATTTATATGAACAATTCCTCCAACTTGCTGAGAGAGATTTGATCAAACCCAGCAAGTTGGTCTTTGAGAAAAAAAGTGAAGGAAAAAACTATGAAATGGGTCTTTGAGGAATGAATAGTACAAGATCAAGAATTTCCAGAGTTTTCTCAAATTTTCTTTTAAGAATAGGAAGTTTTATGGAATTGGGAAGAAGCTGATGGTGATTAGTGAGGGATGACTCGTTGTTGTCGGCTCCGCGCGAGTCTCGGATCGGTCATGTGATTTATTTAAGGAAAATGATATTCAAATACCAAATGAATTTCTAAAATCTAGAAAAGTCTGCTGAAAAAAGAAGAAGAGAAAAGTATGTAGTAGGAATGTGAGTTTTGAACATTTGGACAAAAGACAAAATTACCCTTTTCTTCACCTCTTATCTCTCCACCCTGTTATCTTTTCTTCAACCTCTGATGGGAACTGGAGTAAGGATGAAAGGAACTAGTTGCCGACAAAGTGGTCTGTGAACGGAAGATGGTGAAGAAGAGAGAATGGAGTCGAGAGAGAAGAGGTGAAGGAAAAGGTAATTTTATATTTTGCCCAAATATTCGAACTCGCTTTCATACATGTATACCTCTCTGTCCTTTTCCTTTATTAGTAGACTTTTCTGAGTTTTGACAGTATTTAAATGTCATTTTCCCTTGAATTTCAATTTAACTTATTTCTTGTTAGAGAATTAGGGAAGGCCAAACAAACATGGAGTTTGTTTTGGAATGACTCATTTGATTCATTACAGTGCATATTATAGATTTTATACATTAACGACGTTGAACTTGAACTCTTTTCAACGACAACAAAACTCGTTTGAAATTAATCATCCTCATTAAAATATTCTAGTCCAAAAGAAAGTGCCACTAAAAAGTTAAATGAAACAATCCCGCCTATTTTTATATCAAAATGACAATATAATTACACACATAATTTATAATAAAGGGTTAAGGTATGTCACATAACTCTTAAATACTTTTACATGTATATCCAGCTTCTTAATGTATTTTTCCATGTACTTCTAGAGTATAAATTTTCTTGGTGCCTTAAAAATTTGACGTGTTGAATGCACTCAAAATTATTTTAGAATATTAAAAGCAAAATACTTTAAAGTGACGAACGCACATGGAAAAAAATACTTAAGAATCACAAAATACTTTAGGATACTCCATACATGTGGAGGATTAATGCGCCTTAACCCTATATGAGGAGGAATGATGAAATTAATATTTCATTTATTTGGTTCTATTAACCGTACGACCTATGGTTTAGTTTATGTTTTATGTTCATATGGATGTTTTATTGAGAGGATTTATTTATTGTTTTTTTTTTTAAATTACAAGGTAGTCACTAACAACAACAACATAAGTTACAAAAAAAATAATGGAAATTTATAGTTTTATATTTTAAAAATAACATATAAATTTATTCTGAAAGTTTTTCTTAATAATAACGTTACTCTAAAAGTTTTAAATTAGAGCAATGCTGCCCACCCTTTAACGAGTGTTAAATTTGACGGTTAAAGACACGTGTCATTTCTACATGGTGCTCAATATGCCCCCTCATCGCCACCTCTTAATCCAACTCATTCCTATAACTACAAGCCCCTCCCCTTTCTCTATCGACCTCATGTAAAACTGGAAAACGATCAGACTTCATTCCAAAACCAGAAATCTAATTCACAGCAACAATGGAATAACCATAAATCAGATACAAAAAAGAAACCATTTTAAGGTGAAGCTGCACAAAAACTCAGTCGGCAATCACAATTTTTACTACAATTCTACTTTTTGAGCTTGGGTTTTCTACTTTTTCTAAATCTGCAGAATTTCATAGTTTTATCATTCGAACAAAAGAACTCAGATATTGCAAGGCTCCTATGGCTTGCCTAAACTTAGTAGGATCAGATAATAGTGTGCCATCATGAATCGAGAATTGTGTCCTCGCAACCATTGGAGTAGGCATGGGGCGGATCTAACATACCAAATCGCCTAAGCAAATCTAACACATATTTGCCTTGATTAAGATATAGACCGAGAGGAATCTCGATGAACTTCAATACCCGTAAAATAGTGAAGAGCTCCAAGGTCTTTCGGAGAAAACAAGTCATTCAATTTTCGAACAAAAGAACTCGATAAGCTTTATTGTTGCCGCAATGATTATATCGTCAACATAAACCAAAACATAGATAAGCAAATTGTTGCGTTTCAACACAAATAACGAGCTGTCACTCCTGGTGTTTTTGAAACCCCATTTAAGCAAGATAAAACGAAGGCGATCATACCAGGCGCGTGGGGCTTGCTTCAGTCCATAGATGGCTTTGTTGAGTTTGCAGATATGGGCAGGCCGAGATGAATCCACAAATCCTTCAAGTTGCCTCATGAAGACATTTTCTCTGAGAAACCCATTCAAAAATGCGTTATTGATGTCGAGTTGGCGAATTTCCCAATCAAACGTGGCTGCAACCGTGAGCACCGTTCGAATGGTTGTCGATTTTACCACTGGACTGAAGGTCTCGTGATAGTCGATGCCTGGAGATTGCTGGAAGCCCTTGGCGACCAGGCGTGCCTTGCGCTTGTGCAAAGAACCATCCGTAAGAAATTTATTCTTAAATACCCATTTGCAGTCGATTACTTTTTGGGTGCCGTCGTAAGGAACTAAATTCCAGGTTCGATTGCATTGAAGTGCTTCGAATTCGGCAGCCATGGCAGCGTGCCAGTTGGAAGAGTCAAGAGCAATCTTGATGGAGTGAGGCTCAGCAATATGTTGCAAGGATGACAGGTCTTCAGCTTTAAGAAGCCCAATAAATGGATGTTTGGGCTTATAAACTCCACTCTTAGCCCGAGTGATCATGGGATGAGCATTTAACATTCGAGCAGGACTTGGGCTTGCAGATAAGGGCTGCGCTGATGAAGAAGAAGATTCATTGACGAACCATCGGGTGAACTCATTGGCCCGAGTTAATCGGAGGAGACCTGGGTGACGAGGCCTGCTCGCCGGTGAGACAGTCACCGGTATTCGGTGAAACAAGAGTCGTGGAGCCGGCCGAGCACCCCGAAGACGAGTCTATAACCATTGGAATAGATGTATTAGTATTGGAGCTCACCCGTCGACGGAGAAAACCAAGTGCTAAATGGAAACACATTTAAATTAAAAACCACATGCCGGAGACATAGATTCGCGGAGGAGTTGAGACATTTGAAACCTTTTTGTTGTGAAGCATAGCCAAGAAATACACACTACTGACTGTGAAAAGCAAATTTGTGATCATTATATGGCTTGAGACATGGGTAGCAAGCACAGCCAAAGGGTTGAAGTGAAGCATAGTCTGGTTCTGTTTGAAACAATTGAAACAGAGGCGTAGAATTGCCAAGAACTGGTGTTGGCAGACGATTAATAAGAAATGTGGCCGTTTGAAAAGCTTTGACCCAGTAATGCAAGGGCATATTAGCTTGAGCAAGAAGTGTCAATCCAGTTTCGACAATGTGGCGGTGCTTCCTTTCAACTCGTCCATTCTGCTGAGATGTGTATGGACACGTAAATCTCATTTGAATACCATGAACATTAGCAACAGTTGCGATCGGCTTATACTCAGTTCCCATATCTCACTAAATAGCTTTAATTTTAGTATTGAATTTGTTCTCAGCATATGCTCTGAAATGATTAAATGCAATAATGGCATCACCCTTATGTTTAAGGGGATAAAGCCAGGTAAACCGGCTATAATCATCTAAGAAATGGATATATAACCGATGACTAGAGGTAGAGAGAACTAGAGATGGCCCCCATAAATCAGTATGAATTAAATCAAGAGGTGCTGAGGCATGTGATAAAGATGGAGTAAATGGTAGATACTTTGATTTCCCAAATTGACAGGCTTGACAAAAAGCAAATTCAACATTTGTAAACTTGACATTACATTTATTCAAAATAGATCTAAGTACTTTTGAGCTAGGATGGCCTAATTTTTGGTGCCAGACGTATAAGTCAGCCGTGGTTGAGAGAGTGGTAAAGTGAGCTTGAGCAGCATTTGTATTCACGCCTTGAGATCAATCATGGAGTACTGGATACAGCCCCTGATTTTGTTTCTCGTGCATCAGAATATTGCCTGTCAACTTGTCCTTCACATAACATCCACAAAAATAAACTCAACAGATACAGAATTATCTTTGACTAATTGAGAAACACTGAGTAGATTTTTAGTAGATGATGGAACAACTAGAACTTTGCTAAGAACAATATTAGGTGAAAGTTTTCTCGAACCGATGGCCTTAACTTGGGTTTTCTCACTAGTGCAAGTGCTAATATGACTCTTAACAAAAGGGAGTTACATGATCAACATAATCGGCGGATGGTGTTACATGATAGTTTGCACCACTATCCATGTACCACGTCGGGTCAATAACATCACCTACAGAAGCATAATTGATCTGCCCTGAATCATCATTAAGAGAATAGCATTTTGAAATGTCATGCCCAGGGCGTTTACAGTAGTGACAGAAGGGACGTCGTCCTCCTCCTCTGTTCCCTCGTCCACAAACAGAGCGACCACCACCACAGCCACAGTGATATCTTCCAGAAAAGCCTCTATTACCACTGACAGAGATTTGCCGTGATCTCCCAAAATAACCAGATTAGAAAAAGATTTGCAGTATAATGTAACCTGGGTCGTTTCTCTCAAGGAATTTGCAGTGGGTTTAAATCGAATAAATAAACAACAATAACAAATTGGGGGTTTTTGATTTAAACAGATTAAAAATGAAATTAAACTAAACCGAGCGAAATATGCAGATGCGTAAACAGCATTAAACCAATCAATCGGATTAAAAACGATTAACCCGAATGGGATTCCATAACCTTCATCGGACAAAAAGATAATAACCAAATTCGTGATTGATTCTGACGAACCGAGATCTCTCGTTCGTCCGATATTCCCTCGACTAGACGATCGTCTAGCATTTAATCGAATACGTGGCGAGCTCGTGCGATCGTATAACGCTCTCTCGAACCCGTCCGACCTATGTCCTTGGGATATCAATCTAGGTATTAAATCTAATACCTAATCCGCAATTATAATCGGATCCGATTAAAATAAACAGAAACGAATTACGTTACCGAATGAAGCGCATGTCCTCTGGATTCTTAGAACCCTCAATCCATGGGTTAATCACAGAAACTTAGCCAAGCATGGCTAAGCAAAACGCAGAAGAAAAGATGAAGAACGCAAAGAACATGAAGAACACTTGAGAGAATTTGAAAACTCCTATTTTTGATCCACCAAAAGCTAAAAACGTGAATGATAATATGTTTGAGGCTGCTGCCCACTTAACCTAAAAATGGAAAAACGAAAATGAGGCTCCAATCCACAATTCGTGCCCAAAACAGAAAATAATAAAAAATGGGCTTTAATTACAAATTCAAGCCCAATTAAAAATCCGACTTTGGCTCCAAAATCGACCGCCCTCTTGTCCGAATTTGCCCTTCATGTCTTCATAATAATTGTAGCTCTCTGAATCATCTGAAATATGAAACAAAAATGAGGCAAATCCGATGTCTGGTTCAAGAGTTATGGTAGGAATAGTGAAGCAATGTAAAACTGGAATTTTATTATTAAAAATGGCTAAAATATAATAAAAGGCCCAAAGCCCAAATAAGTATAAAAGCCATTATTTATTAACTAAAGAGTCCTAAATTATTAATCAAGAGATAAAAAGAAGTGTTTGAAATATTCAATTATCAACCACCTCGCCATCCTCCTTGAGAGACATCTGAATCAGACCATGAGGAAGAGTTTGGCCGATGAGGAGTGCCATGAGTGGCGAGTTGAACAGTTGGTTCAATACTAAGACTAGTGAGTTGATTCAATTGTTCAATACGGCTTTCGAAAGCCAGAAGATGCGCCTGAATATCGACCCAAGATAAATGAGTTTGATCCAAGAGTTTAACCACAATCGCACTCTGCATCTAGTCCATTCAAGGTATGGAGAACAAGATCCTCATGAGGCAAGGGAGCTCCCGCAAGAGTAAGTTGATCGCAATGGTTTTCATTTTGTTTAAGAAATCGCCATTTTCATACCACCTTTCCTTGTGCGATGCAAATCAGATTTGTACACCATGACCCTAACTTTAGTTGACGCTCCGAGAGGGATCGTGCTTCATCCGATATCTTTCGCCGTTTGGTAATGTAGAAGCCGAGCCCCAACTTCCGGGCTCATTGTGTTGCGCAACCATCCCACCAGAGTCTATCGATGGCGCGCCGATCGAATATTCGGATTAGGCTTCATCTCGGCACCATCCAAGATGAGACGAGGTGGTGAGTCCACTTTAGCATCTAGATGATGTTCTAGCTTGTTGCCTTCAACAATAGGCAGAACGATTGATTCCCAGAGAAGATAATTTCCTCGATCCAGCTTGACCAAGTTAACTTGGTTAAATGAGGTAAACATGGAATTGGTTTTTGAGACTGTAGTGACCATAATGTTCGTCGGAGTGGAAGAGGTTTGAGCGGTGTGAGACGTAGCTTCGTCATGAGAGGAAGGAGACGACTCGGCCATGTGATAAGATCGGGATATTCTCGCAAGCTCGATACCAAGATGAAAATCGGGCTAACAAGATTAAAATCACAAAGTAACCTCAATACTCTGCAGAGGTACTGGACAATTATATATATAGAGAATGTGTGCCAATGATAATTGGACACGTATACAATCAGAGATGAATTCCTATAACAGAAAGATATAAAGAATCTATACAGCTAAGATATTCTAGACCATTCTACATTGAGTCATAACAATTACATAATAGACATTAGCCTATCTTAATTAGTCTTGACGCATCCTGATGTTTCCCCTGCAGACTCATTGGCTTCAACAACAATGGGAATGCGGGAAAGCAAGTTATGGATGTAAAGCTCAACACAATCTTTGTTCGGTAAAAAGTAATGGCTATGGCCCACCGCCTCTTTTATTTCCAGCACTTTGTTTAAAATAAGCTTCTCCTTCTTTGAATATTCTATGAATCTCCTTCAACGACTGTTGAAGAAACTTCCACTTGTCATGTTTCTCTTCAAATTTAAGATTCTCTCTGATCTCCTTTGCAATTGAATCATATGCAAAGGTGAAGACATCCAGCAATAGACAACACTGTCTCTTGTTGATTTGGATGTTGTCTTTGAACACCATTAAAGCCTTCAAGCTTCCTAGTGACTCTCCCAGCTGCCGAAATTGCTCCATGCCAGAATTAATCTTAAGACAACACAACACAATATTGTATCTTAATTTTTTATAGATGATAATTTATATGAACAATTCCTCCAACTTGCTGAGAGAGATTTGATCAAACCCAGCAAGTTGGTGCTGAGAAAAGTGAAGGAAAAAACTATGAAATGGGTCTTTGAGGAATGAATAGTACAAGATCAAGAATTTCCAGAGTTTTCTCAAATTTTCTTTTAAGAATAGGAAGTTTTATGGAATTGGGAAGAAGCTGATGGTGATTAGTGAGGGATGACTCGTTGTTGTCGGCTCTGCCGCGAGTCTCGGATCGGTCATGTGATTTATTTAAGGAAAATGATATTCAAATACCAAATGAATTTCTAAAATCTAGAAAAGTCTGCTGAAAAAAGAAGAAGAGAAAAGTATGTAGTAGGAATGTGAGTTTTGAACATTTGGACAAAAGACAAAATTACCCTTTTCTTCACCTCTTATCTCTCCACCCTGTTATCTTTTCTTCAACCTCTGATGGGAACTGGAGTAAGGATGAAAGGAACTAGTTGCCGACAAAGTGGTCTGTGAACGGAAGATGGTGAAGAAGAGAGAATGGAGTCGAGAGAGAAGAGGTGAAGGAAAAGGTAATTTTATATTTTGCCCAAATATTCAGAACTCAGTTTCATACATGTATACCTCTCTGTCCTTTTCCTTTATTAGTAGACTTTTCTGAGTTTTGACAGTATTTAAATGTCATTTTCCCTTGAATTTCAATTTAACTTATTTCTTGTTAGAGAATTAGGGAAGGCCAAACAAACATGGAGTTTGTTTTGGAATGACTCATTTGATTCATTACAGTGCATATTATAGATTTTATACATTAACGACGTTGAACTTGAACTCTTTTCAACGACAACAAAACTCGTTTGAAATTAATCATCCTCATTAAAATATTCTAGTCCAAAAGAAAGTGCCACTAAAAAGTTAAATGAAACAATCCCGCCTATTTTTATATCAAAATGACAATATAATTACACACATAATTTATAATAAAGGGTTAAGGTATGTCACATAACTCTTAAATACTTTTACATGTATATCCAGCTTCTTAATGTATTTTTCCATGTACTTCTAGAGTATAAATTTTCTTGGTGCCTTAAAAATTTGACGTGTTGAATGCACTCAAAATTATTTTAGAATATTAAAAGCAAAATACTTTAAAGTGACGAACGCACATGGAAAAAAATACTTAAGAATCACAAAATACTTTAGGATACTCCATACATGTGGAGGATTAATGCGCCTTAACCCTATATGAGGAGGAATGATGAAATTAATATTTCATTTATTTGGTTCTATTAACCGTACGACCTATGGTTTAGTTTATGTTTTATGTTCATATGGATGTTTTATTGAGAGGATTTATTTATTGTTTTTTTTTTTAAATTACAAGGTAGTCACTAACAACAACAACATAAGTTACAAAAAAAATAATGGAAATTTATAGTTTTATATTTTAAAAATAACATATAAATTTATTCTGAAAGTTTTTCTTAATAATAACGTTACTCTAAAAGTTTTAAATTAGAGCAAAGTCTTTTCACCCTTTAACGAGTGTTAAATTTGACGGTTAAAGACACGTGTCATTTCTACATGGTGCTCAATATGCCCCCTCATCGCCACCTCTTAATCCAACTCATTCCTATAACTACAAGCCCCTCCCCTTTCTCTATCAGACCTCATGTAAAACTGGAAAACGATCAGACTTCATTCCAAAACCAGAAATCTAATTCACAGCAACAATGGAATAACCATAAATCAGATACAAAAAAGAAACCATTTTAAGGTGAAGCTGCACAAAAAACTCAGTCGGCAATCACAATTATTATTACAAGCATGCCCACATCATAGGTCTAGAAAATTTTGTCTCGAATGATAAAACTATGAAATTCTGCAGATTTAGAAAAAGTAGAAAACCCAAGCTCAAAAAGTAGAATTGTAGTAAAAAAAAATTCAGTAATAACCAAGAATCAAAAAGCTTTTCTTAATAAGGTGCTGGAAAAATGGAGGATCTGACTTGTGCATGGAGTGCCATGTGGAGTGGCACATATACTACATAGTCAAACAACAACAATTTAACGGTGAGACTTAACATTAGTTAAACGATGGGGTGACATTGCCTTATTAGATTGGATTTTTCTCATTATCGTTTTTTTATTATCTCTTATAATCTCTAAATCATGCCCGTCCAATCAATCTGAAAGATCACGATACTACTTTCTTTCCAATCAACGGTCCAAATTGGCTTATGAGGGATAATGAGAAAAATAGATCATGAAAAGATTTGCTTCTGCCTTTATTCAGAACTTTTGGAGACATTGCTCCTCGACAAAAACTTTTACCAAAAATTTGTACCTGCAGTCAAACGGGTTGGGTTTGTCTCATTTTCTTCTCATAATCTCGTATCTACGTTAGATTAAAATAATATATAGTTTAGATTCAATATTTTATAAAATTATTTCTAAAAAAATGAATAAGTAAATTTAAACTCTTAAAGTCTAATACATACCATTCATAATTGCAATCAATAAAAAATAAATAAATTTTAATTTATAAAATTTAATAATAATAATTTTATAAAATATTAAATGTAAACAATTCATTTCATAATCTAAGAGTGAAGATAAGATGATGAAAAGATAATGAGAAAGAGGACAATGAGAGCATCATTTTCCACACTAAAACGCATTTCCCTTGTGCATGTGCATAGGACGTAAACTCGAGAATGAAGGGGTGAATTATATATCGGTCATCTTTTGCAAATGGTATCATTATATTTATACGTAAAACATGATTATGATATTTGTTACCAAAGATTTTGATAGATTCAATGTTTCAGAGGCCGAGAGAAAATGTTTCAGACTCTTTTTCTTTCTTTTCTTATTCCCAACAGAACGGGCAATGACGATATAAACGATGCGTTTCCAGGCTCTATTGATTTACTGTTTCACACTCAAGTCGGCGAGTTTTCTGTGCATAGATCTACGGAGGAGGAAGACGATGCAGTGGTACTTGGTCGCTACGCTTCTCACCATTCTCACGAGTTCTCAGGTCATTAACCGTAACCTCAATGAGAAAGTCATTCAGTTTTCTTCTATGAACTCTTTGTATGCATTTTTGTCAAATGTGCACCTAGACCCTTAGCTTCTTCATTGCAGGTTATATTCGTTTTTATTGTTACTTTTTGTTTAATTTTTCATTTACATGGTGTGTTTTCCTACGTTTAATCTTATTTCCTGAATTATGTATGCTCTAAAATGACGCCAATGAAGGTATATATCAATTGAGGAATAACAGTTGGGAAGACTGAAGGTGTATCTATGAGTCATTGGTGCCCAATAAACGTTGAGAATCCATTGAGAGGTTATCTCTGATTTTGATATTTCTCGTTGCAGGGAATATTGACAACACTTTCACAAAGTAATGGAGGTATAAGTATGATTATGCTACTGTTCCATTTCTTGCTGAGGTTTTTAAGGTAATTTAGTAAACTTGAGTGACAAATTATGGAATTTGTTTCCGAGGTGCGATGGAAATTGATTGGTAATTGTAGTATGGACCTCTTTGGCTGCCAATATGCAGCTTGCAGTTTCGAGTGTTTTTCTATGGAAGGAATTTCAAAAGCTATCTCCACCAAAGATGACTACGGAGTGGAAGACTGTGGCTCTGTACCCCATTCCTTCTATTATATATTTAATTCACAATAATGTTCAATTCGCTACCCTTACCTATGTGGACACATCAACATATCAGATAATGGGAAATCTGAAGATTGTTACAACTGGAATACTATTCAGGTGCTTCTGTTTTAAAATTAAGACTCAATTTTGAGGTCATTCTTTATTTGTTGATATTTACAGTTTGATTCCCAATTAAAGCTGATGTCAAACAACTTTCTCTAGGTTGTTCTTAGGCAGGAAGCTCTCCAACCTACAGTGGATGGCGATTGTGCTATTGGCTGTTGGGACAACCACAAGCCAGGTGCCAAATAACAGACATACAATTTCAACTTTCTAGGTTCCAATTTGTCATATATGCTGAAATACCTGGGATTTCTTTTAGAGGAAAAAAGAAGAAGAAAAGAAAGTATATCAGGAAATGGTGCTCTAGAAACGTTATTGATTTGGAACCTGTACCATTCTATATTGATATAGGTTAAGGGATGTGGAGAGGCTTCATGCGACTCCCTTTTCTCTGCACCAATTCAGGGATACATGTTAGGAGCTCTGTCTGCATGTCTTTCAGCATTAGCTGGTATTTATATTGAGTATCTGATGAAGAAAAACAATGACAACTTATACTGGCAGAATATATAGTTGTACACGTAGGTATTCTTTCATATGTATACAATGTGAAATTTGTGTGTGTGTCAGAGAGAGAGACACGCATGCACGTGTATGTGAATCATTCAAACTACTTATTTCAGAATCTAATAGTAAGGCCCAGCAAAATTGTTCCGTTTGTTTTGAATATCTGCTTACATAAGAGTTCCTTGCTCTCTGTGTTCAGATTTACATAATCTTTCATAGTTCTTTTCTTGAAATTGAGAGGAATTAATATCTGTGCTGTACCTTTTCAGAAAGTATTTAGTGTGTTTTCTTCTGTGAACTAAATGACTGCATATGTAAAATTTGAAAATGTGACAAGCAAAGCATGAGTAGTGTTATGGAACTCAAGAAAATGAATGCATTTGCCATAACCAAATAATTTAGTTACCAGTAGCTCTAGGGGAATAGATACTAAACTGAGCTTCTTTCTCCAGCTTTGGTGCAATTTTCAATATGGCACGGCTTCTTCTGGATGATTTCCGGGGTGGATTTGAAAAGGGACCCTGGTGGCAACCTATTTTCAATGGATACACTTTCACTACCTGGATGGTAGTGTTAAATCTTGGGTCCACTGGCCTTTTAGTTTCATGGTTAATGAAATATGCTGATAATATTGTAAAGGCATCTCCATTATTCCCGAGTCTCTTTCTCTTGCATTTCTATGAATAATCCATGTGCTCATTGTATGTCTTGATGAAGAATTTTTCCCAAAAATAATGTTTTCCTCGTGAGTAAAACAAGTGATTGTAATGCGAAACTGAATCAAGCATAAATTTACTGTGTGTAGTGCCTTTTTCAATCTCGTAACTGTTTTTTATGTCTGCTCTCTTTAGGTCTATTCCACATCAATGGCAATGCTAGTGACCATGATTGTATCAGTATATCTCTTCAACTTCAAGCCCACATTGCAGGTAAAATTCAAACTCATCTTAGTGTAGGTAACTTGTCCATGCTCTCCCTTCATTGCCTTGCAGATCATTTTGACCTTGGAAAACCACATGGAGATATAATCATACTATATTATTTTACAGAATAGGCAAAGCTATTTTTCTGGTTGAGTTCGATGGCCTTCCATTTTGTAGAATTTTTGTTTCAGTGATTTTTGTTATTATTTTAAATTTAAATTCTTTATTCAAGTGTTGTACAAATTTTTTGTCTATGCTGTATTAGATTTTTTGGTTTATTATTGCTGGCTATTCATTGTAAAGAAACAGCCTTGTTTTTATTTTTGGCTATAGATTCTGGGTCAAATTAGAATTGATATGATTCCTTGAGAGTTTTCACACTCTTGTTTAACTGGATACTGATTTTCTGTTTCTTTCCCATTTCAGCTTTTCTTGGGCATTATTATTTGTATGATGTCTCTGCACATGTATTTGGCCCCACCAAATATGCTTGTAGATATGCCAATAACAGGGAGATCAGATGAAGAGAAGCTCAAAGAAGCATCTGTTGAACGTAGAGCACGTCCATGATGTTATATACTCATAGAATGCAATGCTTTGGTAAGCCAATATGTATATAATTAGTTTTACTTTTTGCTTCTATTTTTTCTTTTTCTTCCCAACACATCAATACAGGATATTACCGCATGATGTACGAGATTGTTATCTACACCAAATGTGTAGAATCAGGCTAGCATTTGTTTGAAGTTTTGAAAAAAAAATTAGACATGTTGATAGGTAACTGCATGAACATTGCCTTGTCAGCTCTGATTGGAGTTGTTTGTAAAATTTATATTTGTGCAGGCTTCTACTAAAAATTTTACATGTTTATATCTACCTTAACCCAATGTGGCCATTTTTGGATGTTTAAAAGTTGTGAGGGAGAGACAATAATGATTTTAGTTGCCTGCAGATTTCGATTTAAGATTTAATTCAGTGTTAATGGTCTTTTTAACTTTCATTAGATGCTGCACTTATGGTTGGCTTTGAACCTTCAATTAGTTTCATAAAGCAAGTCCTTTTACACTCCTCTGGTGCTGATTCTGCTATCAAGGCCTCTTACTCGTACTTCAAGAAATATGTGTTGGTAACTAGTGTTTGTAAATTATACCTGAAAGCCGTACATTATACAGTTTGCTTCTTTTCCAAAAATATAAGGCCTTAATCTTGATAGCTAGTTTTACAGAATGTCATAGGCATGTACTCCAACAATTTAACAAAAGATCATGATAGTTTTGAATTCTTTGCTTTCCATATATAGTTCATGAAAAGGTCATTTGTACTTTGTTAATTAAACGAATTACCATATGTTTGTAAGATCATGTACTGTTATTAATATGCCACTTAGTGACTAATAATAAGAACCCCACATTATTTTCGAAAAAAGATTTGTAATAGAGACCAGAGTGCTAAAAAAGATAAATGTTAAGAAAACTTTTCGCCTTTCCATTCTCTGAATTTATCACATCAAATTGTCTCCAAATTGTTAAGGAATGCTGTCTCTTTTATGTGGTGGTTCGGATCCCTCCTCAAGCTATGATGATAATGTATGTGTAGAGAAGTACTATGCAAATATATTGATTATAATATATAATGTATTGGTTGGCCAAAAAAAGAATATAATAAAAATCAGGAAAAATAAATAACATTAATTTAATTAGCTTTTACTTTAGTATATAGAATGCATGCCAATTAATCTCTTATTTGATAAAAAATAAAATTTAACAATTTAAATAATTATTCTTCAAATCAATTGAAAGTTGAGAGACTATTTTGATTTAAAAAAATATTTTAAAATATTTCATTTAAGTTTAGTTATTTTAAAACATTATGGCTAAATTGTACATATCCTCAAGTTTTGAATCACATGTGGACAACCCCCCTTTAACCTTTGCAATTTTATAAACCAAAAATTGTATAATGTTTAATGGCTAAACTGTATAATGTTTGTAATACATGATCTTTTAGTTTTGATCTTTTCGATTTACACTTGTGTATTATTGATCTGATATAACACACTATATGGTAGCATTATTACCTGAGAATTGGTTCTATTTTTAAATCCTTTCATTTTTTCCTTATACTAGTTGATTTGCTTGCATGTAAACAATAGGAAGTTATGGTTTTCAATATTTCTTCATGGCACTGCAGGGATTTTTAACCCGAGGCCTGCCCTTCAAAACCTACACAAAGTCAACTGTTCTATGGCAGAATTTTCTTTACCAATCCTACCGTACCTACCAATTTCCAAGTGCTTGGGCTACCTTATATGGCTTACTTGAATTCTTAATGTAGTGCCTAATGTTTTAAAAGCGGAGGGAGATATTGAAGAAAAAGTTGGATTCAAACAAAAAGTGCATAGAATGTGGTTTTGATGGAAATATGATCTTACCATCAGATTTGGGTGAGTCTTCAACATCTTTTGCTGATATTGACTCCTGTGGCACAAGAAAGTCATGCCACCATCTGTGGTCTGTATTTCTTAGTGGCTCATGGTACACACTGCACAATTATTCATCACTAATTAATTTTATTGGTGGAGTTAGGGATGATCGAGAACCATTTTGTACAGTTAGATGCACATATTGAATGCATTCTGATTAAATTAGAAATTGCAGGCCATGTCCCACTTCGAAGGAGAGTGACTTTGTGGCCATGAAGTAGTGAATTAACTGTGTCTGTGTGACCATGTTTGTGGTTACATTAAATAGACAGAAGCTAGTGGGGCTGAATCAGCGGATGCAAGTGGGAATTCTTTTACCCCTCAATTTAATGTGGCGAAAAGTATCTTGTCTGGGGTAAAATACCAATAGTGGTGGAGGTTTGAAAACCATATGAGATTATACTGAAGAGATTTTTTACTGTTTGGGGAAGAAAGCAAATTTATGGTTCTGAAAGCACTTGCTGTTAGGTGAGTTCAAAATGGAAAGTTAGTTGATGGTTGTTAAATGTATTATGCTGTAGTACTTTCTCTAGTCGTTATTAACAAGTGTATTTGATCAGTTTTATAAGGCACTTACTTGTTTTCAAAGAGCATTAATTTTTTTTCTTCATATATACCCATAATTAATAAGGGTAGTGGGTGAGAATAATAATTAATATGATATTAGAGTTTAATACAATTAGTATGAGTAATATTAAAAATTACTTAAATTTTAAGACAAATTTAATGACTTTAACTGTTTTTTCTTGATTTGTGAGAATTGTTAGTTAATGTTTTATAAGTTATAATAAGGACCAAAGCAGTATTAATTTAGGCTTGGGTTTATGGTTGTGTCAGGTGGGGTAGTCTCCTTAAAACTAGTTGCTTCACGAGCCAATAACTGAGATTCTCTGCGTATCCCGAAACTATCAGTTTCAGAAAAATTGACGTAATATAATTTTTCGATCTAAGATTATAGACACTTGAGATTTTTGTGATATTTAAATATGTGGTGTTATCAGTTTCCCATTATACAGTATTCTGCCAATATGACACAAGTATTTATGATCACATGATAGTTCCTGCGAGTGTTGAGATTATAACCAGAATAATTGATGCAGCACGACTATGAAGGGTATTTTTAGGGGGAAATTACTATAAGGTCCCACAGAATAGATTTAATCATCTGAAAGTCCCATAATAGCTGAGGAGTAGGCAATTGACAAGTTTTTTTTACAGGAAATAACGTGTTTATAGGCTTATAGCCCTCCCTTGTTATTGAGACTTTTTAATTATTAAATCCTTACTTCGAATTTCGTAGTAGTTTTCCTTATTTTCCAATAGTATACTACGTCAATGGCTCCAAGTTTGGATTGTTTATAACGTCGTTATTCACAATGGGAGATTAACTGAATCAGTTGAAAATAGCACATTAATGATTTAACTAATGAATTTTTCTAAAAATAGTTTTGAAAGAATATATTTTTAAAAAATATTCTTTATAATCTTACTTTATTCTTCCAAACAATGTCTTTTCAATATTTGCCCTGAGAAGCATTTGTGATTATTTTGTGCATGAAATCTAGCTTTGACATTAAAAAGAAGACTCGATGAAAAGAAAAGCCATTTGGAATTATGTCTTATTTAATGGAGAGATCATTGTAATTGAAAAAATGCATACAAAATTCAAAGAAGTCATAATGCACTTGTAGCTAGGCTTTGCCTTTCTAGTTTCAACAGAAAAATATATCAATCCTACACAGTCAATACCCACAACAATGCCTCCTTTTCCTATCTTTCTATCCCACTTTTCCACATTCATATCCATTTTTTCCAACTTGTATCCATTAACTTTAAAATTAAAGAAAATGCCAACAAATATTTCTTTTGAGGAAAAATTAAAAGACAGCATAATTGCGACTACACGAGTTGTAAAATCCGTCGTAGGATTCTACACCTATTATTTATATTATAAAAAACTAAAAAAAATTGACAGTGACATGCTTGAAAAGGTAGAGAGGAATTATATTGGCCTCCTCGCTTCTGCATAGCTCTATAAATAAGGGACCCATCTGCCAAGAATTGGTCAGAGCATGAGATGACAGTGAGAGAAAGAAGAAGGTGATGGAGTCACAGAAGACGAAGCAGAGGAGAAGAAGAGAAGGCGGGAGCGGCGGCGGCGAAGGTGAATCGTCGGGAAGAGAGTTTCAGTTTCAGTTTCAGATGCCTTTGCACTATCCACACTACACCAAAGCTGATTATGAGACAATGCCTGAATGCACACTTGATTCGTTGCTTCAACAGTACGGCCTCCCGCTCTCCGGTGATCTTCATCAGAAGCGACTCTTCGCCATCGGAGCCTTCCTCTGGCCTTACTCTCACTTCCCTTCCTCTTCTTCCTCCTCCCCATAATGCCTTCTCTCTTTCTTCCTTGTTATTTTATTAGCTTCTGTGCTTAGCCCACATGTTGTATTCAGAATAATAATCTACGTGATTTTCAATGATATTCTTTATTACTCCCTCGATCTCTCCTAAACATCAAAGTTAGATATAAGGTTGACTTTGATTTTAAATTTAAGAACTCGATCAATTTCCTTTGTTTCTTCTTAGAGTCGTCGTTGCAAATTGTCGAGCAAAAAAAGTAGTTGCAAATTGATACATATGATTAAAGTGAGTATTTTAAGAAAATTAATACACATTCGTTTAAATAATTAATTTTTTTAACACTTACAAATTAGTTATCTAGTTTTTATATATACTAAAGATCTATCATTATATTTACCATTCCTACAAATTGGAGTATAAGAGCTGAGGTGAATTGAATATGGATGGCTTATCAAAGCTAAAACTCAATAAAACGTGGTGTTGGAGATAGTTAAAATCATTAGTTAGCCAAGATCTTATCTTGACAAAAATCATAATAGTTTGGGCAAAAATCGTAATGGTTCTGACATAATCGTTAATTATGTGCTGAAAAAATGTGTAGATAAGACATTTTGGTCTTTAAACTAAAACATGAAAAACCCATATTCCTACTCCCATCTTTTCTCTATTCTTTACAAGTTTTAATGGTCTTTTATGAATTTTAGAAATTGAAGTGATATTTATATTTTTTTCTCAATAACTTATATTATAAATCAAGAATTTCTTCCCAACTACATTGAGGAGCTAGGAGAGTCTATGAGTGCTATCATTATCAAATCAATTCAATTGACTTTGGGTTATTTCTACTTCCAATGTTATCAAATCCCATTTGATGAGGTAATTGGTGATCAATCCACTGAAATTATGTTACCTACACGATGAATGTGACATGGATTTTTGGGTCAATGATTTTATAGGCCAACTAAATGGTGCACTGCCTCTACCTACACAATAAATTATATTTTTTATGGTAACGACTTTCGGTGATTTCTGTAAAACAGAAGTCTGACTTTTGAATTGATATGAAAAGAAATGCATGTGAAAGGCTACCTAGTGTCCTAGTGAAGATATTTTTGAGTAAGAAATGGGATTTTATCTCCTTTCATATTTTGCAATATTTTATCACTTTTTTTTGGTAATTAATATAATATTTTTTATTTTAAATAGTTTACTAAAGTTAAAAATGTTGAAATATTGTTTTTCACGGGTTTTTAAATTGGATTGGCCATTCAACCAATCTGGAGTGGGTTAGTAGGTCGATCAAAGTCAAACCGAAGTTAACTCGTTAGACCGGTGAGGAAGTGAACTTAAACAATGATATTTTTTGGAATAGTTTTAGAATTTGATAATTTTTTAAGATCAAATAATAATATTTTTTTTAGTTATTCTTTTTGCGTTAGAAAGTAGACATCTCAAACTTTTCCATGTAGCCTTAATTTGTAATTTTTGGAAATATATAGAATTAGATAGACCAGACCGGTTCGACAATTTTGTGGTCAAACCATCGGATCTGTCCAATTTTAATAACATACTTGTTCATCATAGTATATATTTTTTTTAATGTCTTTCAGGTCTATATATCATATAGAGTTTTGGAAAATAATTTTTATAATTTATAAGGTAAACGTGTGAGAGGATTTTTTTTCCCGATCTGTGAAAAAAAGTTTCTGAAATCACAATTCTTTGGTACCCAAACACTTATTTAAAATGAACAGGTGAGGTTGGCCCGCAAAAAAAGAGAACAAGTGAGAGGTGTTTCAATTGGAGTCTACATAATTTAATGATTATTACTATCGTCCTAAATATAGGATAAAGTTTGTACTATAAATTTTATCTTATATTTATGACCAAATGGAATATTAATTATGAAATTCTAACGATGATTCATTTTCTCACGTGAGCTGCCAAACTTAGTGTTGAGTTCATTGTATCACTTATGAGAAATTCCTCTCTTCTCTTGTTCATTCCACGTATTTCTTGTTATTGTCATTTAGGGGATCAACAAAAGTGAAACTTTAAATAAAATTCGAAACAATAAATTTTAAAAAAAAATAAGAATATATTTTAAGCCAACATGGCATTACTTACTCGTGGCATTCCAGATTTTGCGTAGTTTTGATTAATTTGTAAGCATTGCTTTGTTGTTTTGTGGGTGTTGTGTTGTGATCCAAATCTCAGGCATGATCTTAGATAGTTACGCCCTGCCTAACACAATGTCACTTTGGTCCTTTACTATTTGTTAAATCCAAAATGCCAAATTTTCCTTGTAACTTATAATTTGGTATATATAAAAAACAAAATGCTAAAATACACAAAACTCACCTCATTTTTATGAAAAAATGGCATATTTTAAAATAAGTCTTTTTTTGTGTCATATAAAAAGTTTTGAACTTTAATTATTTATCCTACTAAAATATGATGATCCGCATTTTACTTCATTTTTTTCTTAGTTCATGATCCCAAATAATATAATTTTATGAAAAGTTGTGGTTAACACGCTAACTATGCATGTTTTTTATGTTTTTAAATTATTGTATAGAATTATTTGGATCATATTGTTCATAACTTACACATAATATGACTTAATATATACTCTCTTTAGTCCTTATTATAACTCACCAACTAATAATTCTCACGAACAAATGAAAACAGTTAAAGTCAATAAAGTTGTCCTAAAATTTAAATAACTTTCAATATTACCCTTACTAATTGCACTAAATTCTAATATTATATTAATTATTATTCTCACCCACTACCCTTATTAATTATGGGCACACATGGAAAAAAATAATTAATGCGTTTTGGAAATAAGCATGTGCCTTATAAAAATGACCAAATATAATTGTTAGTTAATGCCTTATAATAAAAACTAGGGGAGTAGTATATTATACTCCCTCCAGTCTTAATTATAAAACATATTTAACCGATTTTGGAGAGATTAAGAAAAAGAGTTAAATTAGTTAATTTTACTCATTTTCCTAAAATGCCCTTATATAAATTTAAAATGACAAAAGTAAAAGTTAATCAACAACCCCAACCCTTACCACGTATCTCTCACACTTAGAATTTTCCTTTCCATGTAACACCCCATTTTCGTAAACATTTGCTCGTCGTATTTTGATCAGAGTAGAGCGTCAGAAAAAAATTTCGATTTAAAATGGAAATAGAGTCACTGAATAACATTCATAATGATATGTCTGGTAGTCATAAGTAGTACATTCATCCGAAGTTTAAACAACATAAACAACAAATTTATTTTCTTCATCGACTCCTACGCCGCTCCTTACCCTTCACCTCGTCACGAACACCTCGAGATCCCGAAGCTATATTAACGGTGAGATCCAATGCCCATTGGATCTCGGTAATCTTAATATAGCCGGGATCTCGAGGTGTTCGGACGAGGTAAGGCGGTAAGAGCCTCAAGGGGTCAATAAGAAAATAAAATTTGTTGTTTTTGTTGTTTAAACTTCGGATGAATGTACTACTTATGACTACCAGACATATCATTATGAATGTTATTCAGTGACTCTGTTTCCATTTTAAATCGAAATTTTTTTCTGACGATCTACTCTAATCAAAATACGACGAGAAAATGTTTACGAAAATAGGGTGTTACATTTTTGGTATCAGAGCGATCATTCTGGCACAGATCTAGCTATGTTACTATAAACGGTTTGGTGCTTAAACTAGAAAGGGTTTTTGTGGTTGTCAATCAGTCACCCTAGCACGGTGAGACTTCCATAAAATATACCCGGCCTGGCCAAACTGTTTGAGTAGCGTAGTTAGACACTTTGCATTTTTGCAAAAACAAAGATTTTTTTTTTTGAAAAAGAGTAATGATATAACCTGGTGTCATGTTGTAGAGATGGACAGGGAAGTTGAACCCTATGTGATGTACCTAGGAAGGAGAAGGCGCGTGGCACAACAGACTTATCTGTGTAAGGTTAGCTTAAGAAGGAACCCGGAACCAGAACAACCACCCCCTGATCCAATGGATATTCCATATTATACCCCCACATCTGAAGTAGAGCCAGATTACCACCCTGGCCCAGAGTATCAGCTCTATCCTGACAATATGTACGACCCTGTACCAACGACAAGTTGAACCCCCAAACTACATGTTTGAAGTTACCCCGATAAGCCCAGATAGTTCCCATCACTCCTCAGTGGGTGACAACTTTAACTATCCAGAAATCCAAAATCTTGATAACCCTGACGCAAACTTAGATGACTTGAACTATGTTCTTGATGACAACGCCATCCTGACCCAGGCCTTGAAATTGGAACTTTGCCTTGCCAGCCTAACCTCCCATAATGACCAAAGTAAGTACCTGTCCCAAGTTAAGGAATCCTATCTAACAAACTCTAGCTATATATTTCCATACCCTCCGGCAGACTGGATCAGATCCACTCTCTAACACTTTCCTCGTACCCGTTTTTGGGTAGAGAAGACAAATGAAATCCTGGACGAGGGAAACTTTGAGGACATCGGATCATGCCTCTTTAACCTCAAACGCTTGGTGTACCTGGGTATGTAGATAGAGGGATGGAATGGATTTTGGAGGAACAAAATAAGAAAGCCGTAGAAATAGAGATAGTAGTTGTAGTAAATTTGTAAGCTACATCATATGCATTTTGCTTGTGTGTTTGTGTGGATTGCTGTATGGATTGATAAAATTATGTGTGTAAGACCCGTTGATATGAGGGTCATATGATGATGCATACTATTCTACTGTTGTAGTATGGTTTGAATAATGTGGATAAATAAATGAAATATTTATGTACATCTTGTTGTGTTATGCTAACGAAACTAATGTCTCTCGTAAATAAATGAACTTAGAATATTATGGCAAACCTGAGAGGAGCAGGTGCTCCTAGAGGCTGAGACAGAGGAAGGGGCCGAGGCTGACAACCTCGAATAATTCCCATTCAGACACATGAACCGGAGCCAGAGGCTCGAGGACAGAACCTGCCAAATCAAAATGCGTGGCAGGAAGTCATGGCGATGTTGCAAGAGCAACGGGCTATGATAGAAGAATTACGTATCAATCGACAAGCTGAAAGACAAGCCGAAGAAGAAACGGAAGATGAGGAAGAAGAAGAAAAAGAAACTCAATCAGAAGAAGAAGAAGATGAGCCCGAACGATCACTATCCCCGCCTAGGCTCGAAAGAGCAATGGTGAATATTCAACAACCTCGCAGAGAGGCTGAGACTACTCAGTATTGGGTAGCTCAATTTTGCAAGCTGAAACCCCCAGCCTTCTGAGGTAAGCTGGACTCAGCGGAAGATTGGCTTCTGAGATTAGAGAAGATCTTTGAAGTAATAGAATGCCCAGAAGATCGCAAAGCCCAGCTGGCAATTTATAAATTGGAAGGAGACGCGGACCGCTGGTGGAGGTCCATGGCAGCATCGTTACGTTTCCATCATTGTCCCATCATATGGGAAAAATTTCTAGAGAAATTCAATGAGCAATATTTCCCCGCATCTGTGCAGATTATGAAGGAGTCGGAGTTCTTACACATCCGACAAGGTTAGGAAGAGTCAGTAGATGACTACTTCGCCCGTTTCACTAACTTGTCCCGATACTCTTCACATGTCAAAAGAGATGATGAAGGAAGCAGTATGGCAAACATACTGGTATACGGGCTCAAATATGAAATCAGGGAGAAACTTGTTTCCCTGCAGTTCCAAGATCTTATTCATGTCGTTGAAGCATGTCGGCTCATTGAGCGGAACCTGAAAGAGTTGCGAAGGACCAGGCCCTTCAGCAACACCGGCTCAAGCCGTAGCGGTGTCAACAGCGGGAACTTCGGCCAAAGGAGGAGGCTGCCCTGGGATAATTTTCGAGGAGGAAACAAGAGGCCCTATCAACCCGGGCAACAAAATGTCCTGAGAATCCAGACATCCCGACCGTGTCCTAAATGCGGAAGGTACCATCAGGGTAGTAACTGCGTGGGACAGCTGACTTGCTACAAGTGTAATAAACCTGACATATCAGCGTGAATTGTCCCCAAAGAGCAGCAGAACAAAAGCCGCAGAACCTTGGTCAAGTGTTTGCCTTGACCAATGAAGAAGCCAGAAAATCTCCGGACATGATCCAAGGTACGATAACTCTAAACGGGAATTCACTTCAAGCATTATACGAGATCACACTGTGAGAACCTCCGATCATGGTTATCTTAACTAGCTCTGATACAAAAAATATAACACCACATTTTCGTAAACATTTTCTCGTCGTATTTTGATCAGAGTAGAGCGTCAGAAATTTTTTTCGATTTAAAATGGAAACAGTCACTGAATAACATTCATAATGACATGTCTGGTAGTCATAAGTAGTACATTCATCCGAAGTTTAAACAACAAATTTTATTTTCTTCATCAGCCTCCCTACGCCGGCTCCTTACCCTTCACCTCGTCCCGAACACCTCGAGATCCTGAAGCTATATTAACAGTGAGATCCAATGCCCATTGGATCTCGGTAATCTAACCTCTTATGCTTATGTAAACGGTATATGCATGGCGAGATATTCACAACATTTCACAAAGATAAAAACACTATTCAACATATCGTGCAATAACATTACACAGCCCCTACAAAGATGTATGTCATCCCCGTCTGCACACTCTCGGTGCCACGATGTACGACGTGTCCATAGCGCTAGGAAAACTCTAAACGGTATTATCAAGACTATAACCCGTGTATTCATGGTTTCACCATTTTCAAACAAACGGAATCTCGATATGAACACAAAGAAACACATATAGCATACAATAAGCATCGATTAAGGTTACAATACGCGTCCGTACCTTCGTCGGCGGTATAACGGAACTCTTACGTAAAAACGAAAAGTTTCGACGGTGAAACAATGACGACGGCGGTAACAAATGCGGCTCGACAATGTTCAATTAGCTCGATATCCTATAAGGATAGTATTTATCAATATCTAGCGATAAACGGGCATTTTAGGTACAAATTACCATTTTTCCCCTGGCTCCCCTAATTGGCGGAATTTCGCCAGAGCTTCGCTACTTTGACCCGATCTTTCCAAAATTTTGACATATCTCTTTTCCCAGTATGTTTTTGAAATAAATACCATATCTACCCTTAAACATGATATCTAGCCTATCTGGGAAATTTAAAGATAATTCTAACATTCCTACTATATCTACCGGAAAAACTACCGAAACTAAAGACTATGGACCGAAGAACTTACCCAGGGCTCGGCTAGAATTTCTCCGAGCTTTTCCTTCTCTCTAACTTCTTTCTATGCTGCGTTTTTGGGGTGAGGAAATGAGAAGAGAGTGAAGGCCTATTTATAGGGAGGAAAATGGGTCATTAAGTGTAATTTTCACCTTTGGGTACTTTTATGTAATTTTCCCCAAAATAAAATAATACACCATACTTCACTTGCATCCCTTGCTTGATGCATGGAATGCATGGGAGATAAAAATATGTGTGGGTCCCACGTGAATGGTAAATACGTATTTTTGAATAATAAATACTATTCATGACCCATAAAATACTGATTCCAATTTTGTCACTTTCAAAAATAGGGCCTAGTAGTCTCCCAAAAATAGACAAATATTCAAATATAGGGTTCCAGATAAACAAATATCCGGGTATTACATTTACTATTCATGACCCATAAAATACTGATTCCAATTTTGTCACTTTCAAAAATAGGGCCTAGTAATCTCCCAAAAATAGACAAATATTCAAATATAGGGTTCTAGATAAACAAATATCCGGGTATTACATTCCACATGCTTTCTATTTGAAATAATAGTCTTGCTATATATACATATGTGTGTGTATATCTACACACATACATATATATATACACACACACTTATAAACACACACTCACATATGTGTGTGTATGTGTTTATATATGTACACAAACACACACACACATATATATCTACACACATATATATTGACAGTTACACAAACACATATACATATATGTGCGTGTGTGTCTATATATATTTGTGTGTAGACACACACATATGTGTGTGTGTATCTATATATGTGTGTCTCTATATATACACTGGTAAATTAACGTCAGCTGATCGATAAATAAATTAAAATATAACAATTTAAAAATTCCATTGACTGGAACTTTGGAAGAGTCTATGTAGATATCTATATACATATACTCACCAAAAATCAAATACATTTGAAAGAATAAAATATGGGTATTTTAGGAAGAAATTGACAAAAATTAAAATGTTGTCCTATAATTAAGACCAAAACCAACTCCTAAACGGAGGGAGTAAGTGGCTAAAATTGTTTTCCCCTAACCATATGAATCATTCTGCTAGAAGCAATCCTAAATGAGTCATTGTTGAACTCTAATGGACGCTGGTTGTTCGATAATTTGAGCAAGCCTCATGAATGTTTTTTTAGTGGACAATACTGAAGCCCAACAAGTTTAGTAAGCCATACACAATCCATATAAAAATGGGCCGTTTGTAGAAAAGTCATGTTAGGAGACTCTTCCACCATAGTCAGGTGTGCGACACAGGTTGGATCCGAGTTAGTCAAGGTGAAGCTGTGGATACCGGATAGGCAAAAAAAAAAAAGGGTCATTGGGCCTCACATTTCTCGGAATAAAAAAGGAGAAAAACACATATTAGACTGTTTTTAATTGTTTTTTGTTTTTTTAATTACTAATGACCCGAATTACAATAAGTAAGATCGAGCTCGCGACCTCCTACTCAGAGGTGGATCCAGGTTGAAGAGAAAGGGGGCAAGTTCTCACCCTTGAAGTATGATGGAATTCCAAAAAATAAGGGAATTAAAATTATGATGTACTACATCCGGTCCTAATTATAAGAACACTTTTGTAGTGCAATTTGCACTGCAAAAGTGTTCCTATAATTAGGACCGGAGGGAATATTAGATAGCATTGATAATAAGACAATTATGATGGAATTTCAAAAAATATGGGCTAGAAGGATGACATTGTAATATATTTTTGTTATTAAAATAAATGTCTTTCAACTTATTGAAATCTTCACCGTTGTAATTTATGTAATCGCATTTTTAACAAGATTTTGCTTGTTTTTCTAAATGATAGGTTTGTAAAATAACTGTTTTTTTATTATATCATCGATTCACTGATTTCATGAATATTTTTTTGATATTCTTTTCTTGTTTATATTCTTTTCGATTTTTAATGCATTTAAAATTTTCATTAAAAAAAAGCCCCCAAATCTCCAAATTCCCCTACTAGTGCCCACCCTTCATTAATTTCCCGGATTCGCCATTGCTCCTACTAGTTGGGGCTCATTTAAGACCAAGCCCTTGGTAATGAAAAAAAAAAAAAAAATCTGTTTTTTAACTCCAAAAAAATATCATATATATATTTTTATTTGTTTACAAAACTATGTTGATAAGATGCAAAATACCCTCAATTTCCAGTTTTCCCCACACAGTCTTCATTTCCCTCTTTATTTAAAAAGGCCGTCCCCGCCACCATCAACACTCATTTTTCCCTCAATTTTCCGATCCCACCCAAACCCTACTACATTCCCCAGAAACGAACGGAAAATGCCACGAGAAATCATCACGCTCCAAGTGGGACAATGTGGCAATCAGATCGGCATGGAGTTCTGGAAGCAGCTCTGCCTCGAGCATGGCATCAGCAAAGAAGGCATGCTCGAAGACTTTGCCACTCAGGTTTTTTCTTCTCTCTCACTTACGCACTTTTTCTCTGTTCTAAACTTGCTACGGATAGTTCTCTTTTACCGAGAGAGTGAGGACGAAGAAATGAATTCAATTCAATTTTATCCAACAATCCACTCGGGAATTCAAGGATATTTGTCGATTACTTTATTATTTTAATTTAATTGGACAAACCTTTATTAATTGCTGACTTTTCTAAAGTAGAAGTGAATTTCAGGCTGGCCTTGGCGAAGATGCATTTAGAGCTCATTGAGTTCTTGTTTTTGTTTTTGTTTGTTTTTTTATGGATTGCAAATTATGAACCTGAAATATGAACTGGGTCCATGTTTGGTTCGATCGTGTCAGTGAAAGGGTTATAATGTTATACACTTATACTCTTGCTCGAGGAAGATGTTGATGGGTACTCTTAATACTCTAGCACCCAGTTAAGGTTCTCTTAGTTTCTGTTTTAATGATAGTCGTCATCTAATTTGTGGTGGGAAGCGAGATGAAGGGATTAGTGAATGAATTTCTAGCGATAAACATTCAACATTATCCAACCAGGGAACATTGACTCCGGACTTATTATGTCACAATGCTGCAGGGAGGTGATAGGAAAGATGTGTTTTTCTATCAAGCCGATGATCAGCATTATATACCACGAGCTTTATTGATTGACTTGGAGCCAAGAGTAATCAATGGAATTCAGAATGGCGAGTACAGGAATCTATACAATCATGAGAACATCTTTGTCTCGGATCATGGAGGGGGCGCAGGGAACAATTGGGCCAGTGGCTATCATCAGGTTCATCACTATACTATCCTGTTAGATTTTTTTTGTCCTTCAAAGCTTCTAGCCTTCTGTAAAGTTCCGTAGCTTCCAAGAATTTGTACTTCCTTCTTAATGAATATGAATAACTGAACACTGGGACTAACTGACACCAAATGGTTGTTGGAACTTGGAACCTAACAACGGTGAATGACTGAATATATATTTATTGGGCTTTTTTTTGGAAAAAGGACTTTCGTTTTTTTTCAATAAAAATTTATATTGGCATAATGAAGCATGCATTCTGGTATGACACGAGATCTAATTGTTACTTTCATTCCACCTACATTGTACCGTTAATATGAAGTACAAGTTTATTTGATGTGGTTGTTAATGTCTGGCCAGGGAAAAAATGTCGAAGAAGACATAATGGACATGATTGACAGAGAAGCAGATGGCAGTGACAGTCTTGAGGGTTTTGTTCTCTGTCATTCAATTGCAGGAGGAACAGGCTCAGGTTATTTTTTCCCCCAAATCTTTGTTTATTTCTGTACATGTGCCTTGATTTTTCATTTTTATTATTGAGGATTTTTGCATTGGTTTTATCAACAAAAGTGCAATATTGCTTAAAAGATTGACTTTATTTGGCACTTGGTGCATAGTATTTCTATTAATAAAAAAATATATCAGTCCAACTCATCAGCTTGGAAATTGCACTGGACTTGCAACCATTAACTAGCCTCAACTAAAAGTTTTCTTAATGCATAAATTTTTGCTTTGAACTCGTTGTGTAACAGGATGAAAACTTAGGAATTGCTCAAGTATATTGTATACCTTTATTGAGTACATTTTTCATACAATATTTTTAATGCAGGCATGGGATCATATTTGTTGGAGGCTTTGAATGATCGCTATAGCAAAAAGCTGGTTCAGACATACAGTGTGTTTCCTAACCAAATGGAGACAAGTGATGTGGTGGTGCAACCTTACAATTCACTTTTGACACTTAAGCGGCTAACTCTCAATGCAGATTGTGTTGTTGTTCTTGATAACACTGCTCTAAATAGAATTGCTGTGGAACGCCTTCATTTAAGTAATCCTACTTTTACTCAAACAAATTCCCTAGTATCTACAGTGATGTCTGCAACCACAACTACCCTTAGGTATCCAGGATACATGAATAATGACTTGGTTGGTCTTCTGGCCTCTCTGATTCCAACACCAAGATGCCATTTTCTAATGACAGGATATACACCTTTGACAGTGGAACGTCAGGTGAGATCCAAGTTTTATGTTTACTGTTCATATAAATCTTTTATTTACAAAATCTGTAGAACATTCAAATTTGGATAAATTTGTAGTTTGCGGAGTTTTCTGTTGCATTGTCTCTCTTTTCTACTCCTCTTTTGGTACCCACAGTCTATAATTTTCAAGGGAAACACATTTGTTGGTGCGTGCTATATAATAATTATATTTCATGTACAAACTTAGCGGAATATAATTAAAAGTTCTGTGCCATCTTCTGGCAGGCTAATGTAATTCGAAAGACCACAGTACTTGATGTTATGAGAAGACTTCTTCAGGTATGAAAACTTTAAACAGCTAAACTTCATGCCTAATAGCATTTGCTCTGCTGATATAAAAAAAACAATTGGCAGGCAAAGAATATTATGGTCTCTTCATATGCCCGAACGAAAGATGCTAGCCAAGCAAAATATATATCGATTTTGAATATAATTCAAGGAGAGGTTGATCCAACACAGGTATTATTTATGGGCCTTCGCCCCCCCCCCCCCCCCCCCCCTGCTTAGTCGGAACCTCTGTTCTCAAATCCGCAATTAATAAGTAGCTCACCTCATGCCACTTGCTTGATTCATAATGTCAAACTTTTCGCTACTTGACTTTGACAAAGAAGATGTTTGAAATGAAGGTTTTTTTAAAAAAAAAATTAATTTATTTTCTTAATTTTTTGTGTTATGTAGATATGATACCTTTGGTTTCATACATTTGGTGGATTAATTTAGCGCATTGTTTAACACCCAAGGAAAAGGAAGAGAGGTGGAGTGATTGAATTAAGCAAGAAGACCTAGCAACTTCAACCTATTAACGACTTTACTAAAAAATGAGCAAGTACAAGAAATGATCCATTCCAGTTTAATTCTGGTTTCTTTGATAAGACCAGACCTTCATGCATTTTCCAATTAGCATATAAAAATTAAATAATTATTCTTCCTCTTCTGTGAGTGTAGCATTCCTAGTTTTGGCGATTCCCCCATTATTCTTTATTGTATTGCAGCTTTCCATGAAACATAATTTTTTTTTGGTTATTTCTCCGTACCATTTTTATAAGTACTTGAATCTATCATGGTGCTTTCTTCCCTTTGTATTCAGGTTCACGAAAGTTTGCAAAGGATACGTGAAAGAAAGCTGGTTAACTTCATTGAGTGGGGTCCTGCCAGTATTCAGGTATTGCTTCTGTGACTGAACAACTAGGTTTTGTTGCATCTCCTTTATTTGGGATAATTTGACATAATCTGATATTCTTTTGTTTCTTGTGTATGTTTGGTAGGTTGCCTTGTCTAGAAAGTCACCATATGTTCAAACTGCGCATAGGGTAAGACTCTTATCCTTGTGTTAATTTTTTCTTTTTAACGTTTTTATGCATTTCAGCTTCAGCTTATCCTGAATCTTAATATTGGCTGTCCTGTTAGGAATATTGAAGGAATTTGGGGAGGAAAACTTAACCTTTTAAGTATTATGTATTATAGGTCAGTGGTCTTATGCTAGCAAGCCACACTAGCATTCGGCATCTTTTCAGTAAGTGCTTAAGCCAGTATGACAAGCTGAGGAAAAAACAAGCCTTTCTGGACAACTATCGAAAGTTCCCAATGTTTGCTGTGAGTAAGCCAAATTTATGACCGCAATCTGATATCGTTTTACGAGCATTTTTTAGCTACTTTTTGGCCTATACTAGCTTCATATGGTACTTGAATAGTTGGCATATCTTCTGAAGCTGACAATAAAAGATTGCCAGGATAATGATCTCTCAGAATTTGATGAATCAAGGGACGTAATTGAGAGTTTGGTTGATGAATACAAGGCCTGTGAATCCCCAGATTATATCAAGTGGGGAATGGAGGTAAATTCTTTATTTGCCTAAGTTAATCTTCTCATTAAGTTAATCCTGCGCGTTGCTCATTTTTTTCCTTTATAGGATCCAAACAATATGCTAACAGGAGAAGGCAATGCTACGGGAACAGTGAACCCAGATTCAGCAGTGTGAAGAAGCCTGGCAAGCTTTGATAAAACTGTTCTTCAGGTTTTTTTGAACCTTTATGGCTTTCTTTTACCTTCTTTCATGTGTAAGATTGAGTGACTTACTTGCCACTCCTTTAGCTCCAACAACTTGCTGACTTCTGGTTGGCTTCCTTCCAAGGAAGTAGCTTACGGAAGGTTGGAAGTTAGTTGCGATTTTTAATGGATTCCAGATGCTCCAATGTTTTAAGTAAATAGCTGGCTTAAGTAAATATTATCCAAGCCATTTTTTCGTTGTCTTATATCCACCTTATTCCTGAATCCTGATCTATCTAAGCTCCTTCTTGAGTACTTGTTAATGAGGTGATGGCTTCGAAACCAACCATTGCAGGTACAGGAAGACCAGGAAAGGGTTTTATGTAAGATACAGGTTTTGAATTAGCTTTTTCGACTGAGGTATCAGGTAGATGGTTTGTATTGTTTAACCATTTGGACATCCACGCATGCGTGACTGGGTGCTACAGAATCTCACTGTAATCTTTTTCTAGGGCATGTAAATGGTTGGTTCATCACTGTATTCCTTTGCTCTCTGGATCTGAGGTGTTTAATAGGCGTTCCTGTTGTTGCTCCATGACGAATCTTGCAATATTTAAACTTAGAAAAGGAATTTGATCTTATTATCATGGGGCAAATCTAGCATAGCATGAACGTATAGTTCTCTTCGTTATATTGTCCCCTTAAAAATGAAGCATTTGGAAATCTTGCAGGTTTCAAATGTAGTTTTCTTAAGCTTAAAATTGTCATGTGATAATACAGGTGTTAAATAGGTGTTTGAATGTTACCTGTTGTCAATATCCCAAGATGTTGAGGTGGGAACATTTCACGTCGCTTGTTAATTCGTTTCACATCGAGAAGAGTCTCAATTTTGATTGGGAATTAAGATAAATGGAGAAAATTAAAAAATTTGAATGGCTATTATAGTCGTTTTCCCCTTTTAATAGCGTCAAGCGTTTTCACTTTCAATGCTGATTTGTAATCCAGTCAGATATGAATTGCATGGCATGGTGATTTTGATTCATAATTCCTGAAAAATCAAATCGAGCACATAGTCATAGGCTGTCCTTTCAATTCTTGTATTGTATAGACAGGCTTATAGGGATAGCAATAGGAGAGCCTGTACGGCCTTTCATTCTCCCTTTTTCTTTTTCTTTTATTGATAGTAACATTTTAGAAAAGAGGTTGGTTTTACCCACAGTCCAAGGACAGGGCGTTATGACTTTGCTCCTCAGGGCAGATAGGCTTGAAAGTACACATGCCTCCATCTCAACCTGCATTTCAATAAGTTCACATCGCCTAGAATGTCTCCCCTAACGCCTTAACCATCTAGGATTGAACCCCCTCTTTTTAGTAAGAGTGTTCAACCCTTTTGGTAGTTCACGACTAAGGACAAGGGGTGGCCTTTCATTCTCCTGTCTGTTTAAACTTGAAACATGTTCATGTTTTAACTTGAAACATGTTCAACGTAATGGATCCATGAAGCCGAAGCCTATATATTTGGGTTCCATGACCTCCAGAAGCCTGCATCAACATCCACTAGACAAAGCCAACAACGAAGGTTAGTCTAATTGGTAAGTAATTAACTCAACCTACAAACTGCCGGGTTTAAATTTCACTGTCAATGTGATGATCTTGTTGGTAGGTAATACATAATTCCCTCAATAAGTTTTCTCTAAACTTAGAGGTAAGGCCTGACTCTGATAAGTTTATAGGAACTAACTCATCTAAACTTTTTATAATAAAAAAAGAAAAAACAAATTGGACGTGTCCCGGGGAAATTGTGGTTGATAGTTGATACTCTGAGATGATGAAACTTTCTATCCAAGAGTGTTCCCCGTAGAAAACATAAAAGCAATTTCTTTCTTGTTGGGTTTTGTAGGACTCATGATGATTGAATTCAAATCGCTTCCTATTTGTAAACCACACGATTTACTATAAAGTTTATATTTCATATTACTCCCTTCGGTTCTAATTATAGGAATACTTTTGTAGTGCAATTTGTACTATAAAAGTGTTCCTATAATTAGAACCGGAGGTAATATATTCATTAGATTGACATTAATGTGCTTTTAACAACAAATTAATGTTTTTTAAGCCTGGGCTCCCATGAGATTTTATTCATGTGTATAATTTTATGTTAATATTTGTCACAACTAGATGGAATTTTATACATTGTATAGAGTTAAAAGAATATAAATTATATGATTTGCTATCAACTTTATATTTTATAATCGATATCAATTAGAATTATATTCATGTTTTTAAGCGATTAAAGTATTAAAGTAATGTCTTATATGCTTTTGTGTACGACTAAGCTGTATCCCTGCATTTAACCACTGGATTTTAGATAGTACTCCCACAGGCTAATTTAATTAGCTTAAGAAAATTGGATTAGTTAATATAACATTTATTTTCTAAAACACCCTAGTCATCTTCCTTAATTCTCTCATTCCCTCTTTTTCTTGATTATTATTGGGAGAGCATCAATATGACTAAATTAGAAAAAGACAGACAAATATAAAAACTATGTCTTATATTTAAGACTAAAATTAACTCCCTAAACATTGTCTTATAGTAAGGATATGTGGAAATAAAAAATTTGGAAGCCCCCACAATGCCACATGGCTTGGCATGTTAAGTTGCAACTTGAGGTGAAATTTAACAGAGGAAAGGCAAGAGTGGTCCCATTGCAACCAAACTATAAACCATAGAGGCAGCTCACGCCTTGGTATTTACCTAACACCTTCCCATTTCTTTCTATTTATATACTCAACAAAAGGCTTCTTCTTCATCATTCATTCATTCTTATTCTGCAATTCCAAATGGTATTATTGAGAGCATCTCTTGTAGTTTTTGCTCTTTTGTTTGTCATTTTCTCTGCTTCTCTTGTTGTTGGTTCTCCAGCCTCTGCTTCTCCTTCCAGCGATGGTAATTTCTCTTGTCTGTTCTTCAACTCCTTCAATGCTTTCTTTCAACACGTTGATCCACTAATCATATGCTTTCTCATTCTTGTTTGCTTCCTTAGTCTCTTTGCTAAGCAGTGCATTTACCTTAAACAATCTTAGCCAAAGAAACTAAGAACTTTACCCTTTTTTTTGTTCTTTTTCCCCAACATCACACTCTCTAACTGGTTTGTGTGGAAAATGTTTAATCATCCATAGATTTTGAACTATTTTCAATTCTGGATTTTGACTTATTTCTCGGTCATTGTTTGGATAATTGTGAATTATGGTCTATTGTAAATAATGCTTTAATGAATTTTACAAGAAATTTTGTTTTAAGCAAAATAAAATTAATTTCATGAAAATTTTTATTAATGTATTTATGTACCTATAAATAAGTCGCTTATTTTCCGTTAGAATAATAACTATGAATGAAGGAGTGATCGTCTTCCAAAAAAGTAAATAAATTATTATGCATCTTTACTTCTCAACAATGTTTTCAAATCATCTAAAATGTTGTCATTTTCATTTCAAGTGTAATCCAAAATCTATATATTTAATTATCTATACAATATATATATATATATATATATATATATATATATATATATATATATATATATATATATATATATATATATATATATATATATTGAAAAAGTTTTGGAGGGTTCGACCCCCATCACTGCGCAAGACGGCCGGCTCTATGAAAGACTTACGGACTTACGAGATCGCTTACCAAAGGAGTCCCAATGACGGCGGAGGATCGAACCCACCCACCTGTCAATCCCTGGATCGCCTACAATATATATTTTTGGTAGAAAGCTGATAGTGATTTGGGCTTGGGTATATACCAGTATATAGTAACCCCACTTTGGGCTTGGGTTATGAACTCTCCTTTTGATTTTGTTATTCTTTCCTCTTTTTCTTTTTCTTTTTCTTTTTCTTTTTTGGTGGAGGACTTAGTACTTCTTCTTTCCCCTTCTTTAAAAAAATGATAATTAATTCATATTGTGACGAGGATATAATTTAATTAATTAATTAATTAGGATGAATAAATAACATGAACGTGAAAAAAATGGCACAATATTTATTTTTATTTCATAAATTCCTTCATGCAATGGACGAGAAGGTAAACATAAAGTCGCCAAAAGAAAATGATAATAAAAAAAAATAAACTATATATTTAGATGAACTTATATTAACAAAACATATTGGAGTATATACCTATGCTATAAAGAACATGCATGTTTCAAGTACAATCTACTCCTGAAATTCTTTTATAAATTTTTTTTGGCCAACCGTATATAATATTTTTAATGGAAATCAAATATTTTGAAATTGATTTAATTTTGGTTCATATTTTTGTGAATTTCAGGAACAAGCATAGACCAAGGAATTGCATACTTCTTGATGCTTGTGGCTCTCATCCTCACTTACCTCATTCACCCACTTGATGCCTCTTCCTTCCTCTTTTGATTTCTTTTTATCTCTTACTTTCTTAATTAATTCTAACATTTTTACTATTTCTCTTTATGGGCTAGAAATTATTTTTTGGTGGTTTTAATTTTCATGTTAGTTTGTACTTTTTTAATTATTATTTATATAATAATTAGCTAGTGGGACTTCTGTATGTTATTGTTGTGGCTAATTTTTTGGTTTACATAAGATGGTTCAAATCCTTAATCATTGCTCACACTCCACCCATAATTGTTCCATTCGAATTTTATCATCAAAATTAATGGTACTAAACAATTAATAAAATGAAGGTATTTAAGTTTTTTTTTTAAATTTAAATTCACCTAATTAACTATTATAAAACAAACTGTTAACGAAATCAAGTTGGCGTGAGTGATAGAGACTCTCATCACTTATACAAGGGTTGAGAGTCAAATCTGAAAAGAGGTGAAACCAACTTAAAAATAGGTGATGTATCATTGTGTGGGAACCAATGAAGAGAATGTATTATTAAAAGAGATGAAGCCACTTAAAATTTAGCCTTTTTGTCAAATTACTTTTTGATTTTCTCTCCTCACGCTGTGAAAGAAAAAGCCATAAATTGTTACTTCTCAACCACCACTGTGGCTTTTCTTACAAAAGCACATTAGTTGTATTGCCAATCCAAATGCTCCTACTTCATCCAAAGTAACTCTATGGAGATTTTTTTCATTGATGCGTACCGTCAATTTTTCATCTAGTCATGCGAGTGAACGTCACGGGAGTGGCTCTCGAATGAAGCACGCAGTGAGAGTGATGATTCCCTAGGGATGTTTTTTTTTTTCTTTTTGTTATAAAAAAGTTTAGGTGAGGGTAAATACCGATAACCCACCAAGGTTAGGGTACGCCTTCAGGTTCAAAAAGCGCTTAAAAAAGCGCTTAAAGAGGTACTTACAGAACCCACTGTTAGAATATGATTTTATCATTCATTTGTAATTACTGTATTCATTAGATTCCTTCTGTATATTCTCCTTATATGTGTCAACAGCTGAATGGGTCTGTTATGATTGGCAGCTGGTTAGATCTTTCTAGATTTGTGTATTGTTATTCGTTATACCTCTATAAATGGAAATCAGGGCAAAGCATTTCATTCTGCGCCTTCATTCATATTTTCTCTGATTCAGTGTTTTCTAACTCTCACCTTCGAGGCCCTCACATCAACCAGCAAGTCTCGAACCTACTCCCTTTTAAAGTGAAGACTAACTACCTGATTCCCTGGCGATGTGGTTGCATCATATCCACCTCGAGCATCATCGGAGTCCTGGGAGGATTGGGTCCTCACGCTTATACAACTTCAAGGCATGCCATAGTTGGGCTTACCAAGAACACAGCTACATGTGAACGCTTGGAGAACTGGAGACAACGGCGATGAAGGTGGAGCTATGAACTCTGGGTTGCCTATGGAAGGGAAGGGAGGGAATAAAAATAAAAGAGTGGGACCCATAACACATGACAGCTGGAGAATGAGTGAACCCGGAGTTAAAATAAATAGATCAACATAAGGCTTGTTAACGAACTTACTAAATATATTACTTTAAAAAATGATTATACCTATTTTTGGACGCAATAAAAAATAATTCAGCTGGTTGTGCTCATAGTGAAAGAAATTTTTAACCCAAAAAAATACGTCCCCAATTCAATCACCGATTCTACCAATTCTTTGTTTTGATCGGTTTGGACTGGACACCTCATGTCACCTTGCACACCCCTAGCTACCTGTTATGGATTCATATATGAGACCCATCGATCATGCGGCCCAGTAAAAATAATTTATGACATAATCCCTCCATAATCAGGTAAAATGCTAATTGGCCTATAATCAAGGTTATAATCTCGGAATATGCAGGCAGTGCGCCTGGGACATGCAGATAGTATGGCTGAAATGTGGGCCTAGAGGCGTACAAAGCCCTGGGACCGAAACCCTACTGGTAATCTCTATAAATAGGGGACTAACCTAGAAGGTGCGCATTCTCTATTCATCTATTTTACTATTCAGCCTCACTGTGTACACACCCCACCTCTTTGTGGTTAAACGTCATATTCGTGTTGCACAGTGATCCGTCACTCTCGTTGATATCTTCTACATAGATATCTGTGAGAGTAACCTGATATTTCTTTCGATGTCTTCCACATAGATACCTCGGGAAATCCTTTGATCCGACATAAACAACCTACTAGTCCTATTGGGCTAAATATCTGTGTTCTTATACAGAACACTACCAAAGAAAGAAAGAAAGAAAACATGTTTATTGTTAACTTTTTGAAGAAAAAAAATTGAATAAAAAAATGAAAGAAGCAAAAAACGAGAGTGAAACAGTAATACTAAATGAAAAAAGTCTACATTCTTACGTCATATTCTTATGGCCCAAAAAAATGAATAGAGGAAGTCTACATACACCCAGAAGAGAAATAAAAATTAAAACACAAGCCATTTTTTTAAAAAAAGAAGATAAATTAAAGAAGCAAAAAACCGTAATACAATATATGAAATCTCTTTGAGGCAAAACAATCAAATAACCATATGGGTAATTACACACACATCTACCATGAAACAAAATTTGAATCTAAATGATCCCCTCCAGTCAAATACTCATATATAGCTCTCCTAAAAAAAATCAAATATAATGAATCTTAGATTGATGAAATCACCCTCTTCCTCTGAAAACATCAAGGTGGCTATTTGGAATATGTCTAATAACTAAACTTGATCTGCAATATTGACGCCTTCTTCTGCAGAAATAAACTGTAGAGGAAACAGTAATTGAAGCTGCTATGAGTTTAGCAGTTCCTCCCATCACTCCCTGCCACGTTTCTGGATTGCATAGAAATTTCATGCAACAAAGTAAGAAAGTACAATTGGTTTTGTTACTCTTGTTCAAAGTAGATCTTCCATTATTATTGCCAAAATTTGAATTCAATTCACTGATCACACTATGTGGGTTTCCTCCATAATTTGATACTTTCTCCATCAGAATTGCTCTGCTTTCTTCTACCTGATTCACTGTAACCTGCCTGTTTATATAGTTCTGTGCTTCACAAATACATTAATCTAATGAGTGAATGAAAGAGAAAGTAGTATGTTATGAACACAAGTCCAAATAAAAAGCTCAATCTCAAAAGGCTAGCCTATACCACGGTATTTTACTTTTCCTTTTACTGGTCACAATATTCCGTGGATTGTCTTTTCCTAAATATTGGACTCTCAATGAAAGCACATTTGTTATGGATACGAGTTCAAAAGGAAAACCCAATCTTAAAATACTAACATATTAGGAAAAAGAGCCTTTTAAACTTATAAATTATATTTTACTTGTGAGGTTCAGCACGAACTCAAAATGAAAACTCAATCCCAAAAAACTAACATATTGAGAAAAAAGTCTCCTTGAACTTATAAACCACACTTTACTTGTGGGATTCTCCGATGTGCGACTAGTAACCTAGTAGTAGTGAATGATTTAATATGAAAGAAGAAGATGAATTGTAAATGGGATTACCTGCAAGTGAATGAGCATGTCTTCAACTTCCTTCAAAGAATCTCTCAAGCCAATCAATCTGTGGGTTTCCTCATCAAGTATTAATGGCGTATCTGCAAATCCGCAGAACCATTTGTCTTCATCTTCTGAACAGCAATACTTGTTGCAGAATCCCACAATACTGTTGTTGTTGTTCTTCTTCTTCTTCTTCTTGTTGACTTCTTCATTGACTTTCTCCTGCAAATCGCATGCCTTCTCTATCAGACTCTGCAAATCTGAAATCACCATCTTCTTCTAATTCGTTAACCAGCCAACAAAACTGAAAATGAAATGGCCAAGCACCACATTTCATTTCTTTGTTTTCAAGTTTGGGATATAATGGTTGTCACCTTTCACTTTTCTTTTTCCCTCTGCTGCACACAACTTGCTTTTCTCTACTTTAATTTATTTATACTCTGCTTGCATGCTTCTGTGTTTTTCATTTCACAATTGAATATAAAATTCTTCATGACTAATTTCATCTGCAAATCATTTTAATAAATTAAAAGGCTGGGAATAAGATGAAGTAAGTGGTTGCTTGGTGCTTAGCTGTTGTGAACCCCACAAATTGAAGCCAACATCCCCTAATGATGCCTCTTCGTATGAACCTGACATGTCTATGAGGTGTCCTCATTTGTGGTTGCATGTGTTGGGTTCCACAAGTTCAAAATGTTGGAATGAGTTATTTATTGTTTTTTTGGTTTAAAAACCGTATTATTTATGAAATTATAGAGTAGATAATATGACTTTTCTCAAGTTTTATATAGAGTACATATCTCGTGGCTTCACGTTATCATGAACAACTTATTGTGCTCTCTTATGCCATAAATCCGCAAAATAGTTCTTTTGTGTCTTTTTGACTATGTGCTTTACTATTTATTCTTTATTATCCTTCTTTTTCTTTCTCTTTTATTCCCATTGTCTCTGGAGTGTCTATTTTAAAGAGACCAGTCACTCAACCTTACTATTATTATTATTATTATTTTAAAATATATGCTTGTCAAATTATGACAAGTTAAAGTAGATTCTATGTATTTACAAGAAACTCAGAATGTATTTGTATTTGTATGTTCTTTGGTCAATAATATTAATATATTTAATCATTTTTATAGAGAAAACAGAACTAGAAACTTGTCATAATAAATAAACAACAAACTTGGGGCATTTTAGCGGAAACATTGTATCTTACCCCATCTTGCTGTGACAAACTCACGGAAACGAAAAAAAAGGAGTGGTATGAAGAAAAACAAGAACAGTACACTTTCAGAGAAAATGATGGAGGCCCAAATCTTAGAAAAGGACCTAAGACCTCCCCGTTTAACCAATGGGCCCTAATGGTTCGGCCCATCCTTACAATAAATTAAAATTACTTGTATAAATTTTATATTTTATTTGGATGATATAAGTATAAATTTGACATTGAAGATACTAATATTATCATAAAACCATCCCTTTTCATGTATATTTATTTTGGTTGGGGCCTTGGGGCCATAATCTTTTTTTTTTCTTTTTTTATTTTATCTTTTTTGCTCAAGGGGCCATAATCATTTGAGAGAGGGTTCTAGTGAATTTCCATGGTGGGGTGAATTGGGCTTGTGGGCCCTACGCATCTGTGGTAGTGAAAATGATGGTATTTCTTCAGGGGCTGATCTCCGCCATAATGGCTATACAATATTTCATTGGCCCACTTGGGCCCATTAGAATATTAAATGGGCTCAAACCCATATGACTGGTGACTTGGTCGTGAAGCCACCTACCTTTCTCGTGTTCCTTCTCTTTTACCCCCCTCTTTTAAGGTAATCTAATGTGTCGTCTTTTCACTTGACTGCTGGTATTTGATGTCCTCGTTTTTAAATATAATCTTCAGTTAATTTTTTTAAAAAAAAAAAATTAGTGAAACCAAATAAATTATTTTAAAATATTTATTTATATTGTTTTCCAAACTAATTAGTGGGATTTATAAATTAATATATAATATAATATTACACAAGATATATTATGATTAAGTAATTTATCTAATTTCCTTAACTTCTCTAAGAAAAAAAAGTCAATTGGGTCTTATATTAAATACCAAAAGAGTAATATTTTCCATCCTTCTTGCTCATATGGGTGTTTGATTTATCTTCTTTTCAACCGGTCTCTTCATATGCTAAAATACACTAAGTGCTTGTTTGGTACAAGCGGAAGGGATGGAAAGTAAGCAAAGGAAAAATTTGTATGAGTCAAGTTTTTTAAAAAAAAACAGAGAAACAGTGTTAAAGGTTTTTAATTGATTTTTCTTATATAATTTTATCTTATATCTTTTCTTTAGTAAAATTCTATAACCCTACTTCTCTAAAAAAATTAAAAAAAAAAATCCAATTCATAAAATATTTCCCTCCTATCCTCTTCAAATCCCTCATAAAAGAGTTATTTTGGAAGTTTATAATTATTTATGTCTCTAAAAAAACATTTGGGGTTAGACGCACATTTGTAAAAATATTATGTATATTTTTATACTTTAACCCTCTAAAAAAATTAGAGAAATATGGTTAAAAGTTTTAAATTGATTTTTCTTCCTTTCCTTGCTTTATCTTATATCTTCTCTTTATCAAAACTTTATAACCCCCTTTATCTATTTTAAAAAAAATCCAACTCAAAAATTTTTATTTCAAATGACGTTATGAGATTTGTAATTGGCGTTATGAAATTTGTAAATCGCGTTATGGGATTTGTGATAATGCTTTTTTTTTTCAATCGAGAGGCATGAAAAAGGTGAAAAGTGTAAACCTTCAAAAACGTTGTAATTTGCGTCATAAGATTTATAAATTGCGTTATGAGATTTGTAAAAGTGTTTTTTTTAAAAAAAAAAAATCAATCGGGGCATCAAAGAGTTGAAAAGTGTAAACCTCCAAAAAAAACATTGTAATTTGCGTTATGAGATTTGTAAATTGCTTAATGAAATTTCTAGTTTGCGTTATGAGATTTGTAAAAATACATTTTTTAAAAAAATTCAACTGGTGGGCTACTTGGCGCCGAGGATGTGTGGGGGATTGGGGGTTCAACCCCACCCCCACACTTTCAATGAAAACATTTTTTTTTTTTTTAAAAAAAAAAAAAAAAAAAAAAAAAAAACGAACCCCCCCCCCAAAAAAACCCCCACCCCCCTCTCTCCGGTGGCCGGCGCGACGGCCCTCCGTGAGGGTTTTTTATTTATTTAAAACTAAGGGGAAAAGGGTAATTTCACCCGCATTTACATATCCCTCATAGGTCCCCTGGTATCTCTCAATCTTTTTACAAATTTAGGAGACTTCTGGGGGTTTTAAAAATTCAAATGGTATTTGATTGGAATTTTCCCAATATTTTATTTGGATGATATAAGTATAAATTTGACATTGAAGATACTAATATCATCATGAAACCATCCCTTTCATGTATATTTATTTTGGTTGGGGCCTTGGGGCCATAATCTTTTTTTTTTCTTTGTTTTGCTCAAGGGGCCATAATCATTTTTTTTTATATATATAAAAATTTTAGGAAAGAGGTTGTGATCACCCATAGTCCAAGGGTAGGGCGCTTGGAGTCCAGTCCACAGGGCATACTGGGTTGGAGAGTACACATCCTCCACGGCTCCACCTAGCATTTCTACTGCTTCGTAGACCCCTATAATGATTCCCCCAACGCTTTGACCAACTCCAGGATCGAATCCCCTCCCAGCCATAATCATTTGAGAGAGGGTTCTAGTGAATTTCCATGGTGGGGTGAATTGAGCTTGTGGGCCCTACGCGTCTCTGGTAGTGAAAATGATGGTATTTCTTAAGGGGCTGATCTCCGCCATAATGGCTATACAATATTTCATTAGCCCACTCGGGCCCATTATAATATTAAATGGGCTCAAACCCATATGACTGATGACTTGATCGTGAAACCACCTACCTTTCTCGTGTTCCTTCTCTTTTACCCCCCTCTTTTAAGGTAATCTAATGTGTCGTCTTTTCACTTGACTGCTGGTATTTGATGTCCTCGTTTTTAAATATAATCTTCAGTTAATTTTTTTTAAAAAAAAAATAGTGAAACCAAATAAATTATTTTAAATTATTTATTTATATTGTTTTCCAAACCAATTAGTGGGACTTATAAACTAATATATAATATAATATTACACAAGATATATTATGATTAAGTAATTTATCTAATTTCCTTAACCTCTCTAAGAAAAAAAAAAAAAGTCAATTGGATCTTATATTAAATACCAAAAGAGTAATATTTTTCATCCTTCTTGCTCATATGGGTGTTTGGTTTATCTTCTTTTCAACCGGTCTCTTCATATGCTAAGCATAAACAAAATACACTAAGTGCTTGTTTGGTCCGAGCGAAAGGGATAGATGGAAAGTAAGCAAAGGGAAAATTTGTATGAGTCAAGTTTTTAAAAAAAACAGAGAAACAGTGTTAAAGGTTTTTAATTGATTTTTCTTACAATTTTTTCTTATATCTTTTCTTTAGCAAAATTTTATAATCCTACTTCTCCAATTTTTATAAAAAAATCCAATTCATAAAATGTTTCCCTCATATCCACTTGAAATCCCTCATAAAAGAGTTATTTTGGAATTTTATAATTACTTTTGTCTTTAAAAAAACATTTGGGGTTAAACGCACATTTGTAAAAATATTTATGTATATTTTTACATTTCAACCCTCTAAAAAATTAGAGAAATATGGTTAAAAGTTTTAAATTGATTTTTCTTCCTTTCCTTGCTTTATCTTATATCTTCTCTTTATCAAAACTTTATAACCCCCTTTATCTATTTTTTTAAAAAAATCCAACTCATAAATTTTTTTTATTTCTAATCCCTCGTACCCAAACAGACTGTAACAAATAAGTCGGGTGAAATCTAGTAATGTACAATATTCCAGAATCCAGATGCACAATAGCTCAAATACAGCTAGCCCATGCATAATAAGGTCATTTGGTATAGCAACAAACAAGTTGAATGACAGAAAAGTGAGAGGGGAGAGATTGGGGTCCGTAGGGTTCTGACAAAGAAAGATCAGTGCCAAGCTGGTTCCTTCCCTTCTGCTTCTGCTTCTGCTGCTGCTACTGTTGTCGTTTATAGTGTTCCTCCCAATTGTGTGCTCGTTTTCCACGTTATACAGTAGTAGGCTAGTAGCAGTATTTACAAGTGAATGTGTTATAGAGAGAGAATGCAGAAAAAGGAAAGGGTGTCAGATCAACTTGGATCCCTTCTCTCTGCTAAAAGCGTATACTGCCTACTGGTACCTCCAAATATGCCTTCCTTCTCTCCCTCCCTACCTTCATCTTTATGTATGTATTGTATTTGTACCTGCTTTCTTCTTCATTTTCAATTGTTAAGTTTCATCTCTGGATCCCTACACTCATCCCTATACTGCATCTTTTCACCAAACATGCAAATTAAAACAGTGAAAACATGGTGTTCTCACACTGTGTTTTATGTTTTCAAGTACCAAAAAATGAGCCTACTTCAATTCCTAAATACATTTAATTCATTCATTCTTTTCTTTTGTTGTGCGTCCTCTCCAGATGTATATTTGCAGTCATTATTAATTTTATAAAACAGAAAAAAAAAATGAGAATAAACACAATTTTTTAGGTCTATGCATGATCAGCAATATATATTCCTACCAAATATAAGATGTACTACTTTGGTTCTATTTATAAATATATTTTGACCAAAAAAATTGGTCCTATTTATAAGTACAGTTTCATGTAATAAATAAGTTTGTGACAATTTTACCCATATTAATTGTACCACACTCATGAAGATAGAGAGAGACGAAACAGTTGAAAAATACTCAATCATAAATGAGAGTAAAATTCAAAATTTACCCCATAATCATTGAGTTAACTACTTTGGTATATGAGATTTGGTCAAAATAAACTTGTAAATAGGACCATAATGGTATAAAATATTTGATTCTTGTTTTTTTTAATTATTCGTGCATCCCATATGGGATTTCCTTTTTTTTTTCTTCCTTGCTTTTTGATAAAAATATGGGGTTTTGTTAATTATTATGCTGGTGTTTCTGTGAAGAGGCCACCAATAATGGTAGACAAAGGAGGTAGTCGTGGCCATATGTTTTGGATTTTGAACAGACAATTAACGTTTGATTCATTCAAAGCCAAAGATAGATATTTTTAAAAAAATTACTGTACGCCTTTTACGCTCTTAATTACTGAGGTAAACTATATATTGATGATATATCAGTTCGTTAGCGCTCAGATATGTACAGTGGGGAATGAATGAATATAAAGGTTGGGACAGTTGTTCAAAGAAAAGAGAGAGAGTGATGCAAGTTGGTGTGTGATTTTGAATGCCAAGGTTTGAAAGTTACACATGCTTGCTTCAGACAAAGCCTCTGTTATATCTGCAAAACCCCCCGGCCACTTGCTTAAATTCAAACGACAGCTGAGAAGAGAACCCTTAATTATATATATATATATATAGACAGTGAGAGTAGTGTGAGACCCTTCCGTGTGTCCTTTTCGGGGACACAGGCATGAAGTAGCCCCTAACCTCAAGGTCAGGGGCTGCCCTTCGCCTTTAATTAATAAATGCAAAAAATAATATAGGCCTGCCGAGGATGAGTCCCCATTCTTCACAAACGATGTTCCCTTTTGTTTTCTAAAAGACTATTGAATTAAAGCCGTCCACACACACACACACACATATATATATATGAGATAATAAAAATGTTTCAATTAAAGAGAGAATAACAAATAGAGGCCGGTGAAACGTTGAAAAGGCAAGGTGCATTAGTAACAAATAGATGTGGGTTGGAAGAGCTTTATTTGGCCGCTTAAACACAAACTGTCAAGTTTGAGTTCATATAAATGCGAAAAAAGTCTTCAAAAAAACTATTTTTAATTGGGCATGACAATAATGCTACTCGATTAAATAGTCATATTAAAGAAATGGTGCATAGCAAGCAACTCAGCATTATATATATATAAATGATTCATTTGGTCTCTAATATAGGATATATTTAAGAAGTTGATATTGATCTTAAATATAGACATAGTTTTTATATTTATTAATCTTTTTTCTAATTTATCTTATTGATGTTTTCTTAACACTAATCAACGAGGAGAGAAAATGAAGAATTAAGGAATTGCCTGTAATATTTTAAAATATACATATAATAAGGAGTACGTAATATAATAGAGCTTAGTTTTCAAATAGGCTGTTGTATGTGTGGAATCGGTTTTGGGTGCCTATCCTTTGGATAGGTACCATCTACCTGGCTCATCTGGGCCGTCCAGATGCGATCTAGACGGTCCAGATTTTATTTTTTTAACTGCTGCTTTTTGAATAAAAAAATGTTAGTTGAGAGATTATCTTTATTTTAGATTTCATACTCATTAAAATATTTTTTTAAAAAAAAAAAAACCCGGACCGTTCAGATCTGATTTAGACGATCCAGGAGAGAAGAGCTCCTCCTGCTTATCCAAAGATAGGCAAGGAATCTCATTCCATGTATGTGTATAGTGGAACAAGAAAAATAGAGGGAAGGAGGGAGGGAAGTTGGTGGGTCCCAACAAGGTGGCAGTGGCTTACTTAAGTGTCTTTCAAAAGAAAACAAAGGAGGCTCCCAAAAGGGATGATTAGTGAAGTGCATCATGGTCCACGCCGACAAGTATAATTGTGGTATTAGTCTTGGGGATCATAATTCCCTATTACTCTCCACACTCGTCACATTTATGTACAACCTTAACTCATCTTTCTTAAAAACCACATCTCATCACTCTCACTCTTACTCTCTTTAAAGTTAACTAAAAAATCGAGTGAGAGTTTTGTGTAGAGGTAAATATACTCACTTTTACCTTAAAATTATAAGTCATTGTGAGGCTTACCCTCTCTCTCCAGGCTATTGAATTTGTGTAGAAATTTGTCACAAGATTGATTAAACAAGTTGGAAGACTTTTTAATGACCCCATCAACTTTAATTTTGATAACACCAATCTCCAAGGTCATATATATTATATTCATGATTAGGGATTAACAAGTTAATCATGAATCTTATCTTTGTCAATTTCTAATATCATCATCATCTCTTTGGAACAAAATCTTAATAAAACCGACCCCGACTCTTTTGAGAGATTGAAACCACATACATGGAAGTGACCATATATATAAAAATTAAAAGTGCTGTCCACAAAGGAGTATAATAAAGGTGGTTTGACCCTCCAAAAGAGAAGATGCAGAATGTGTGGCTGTCAAGTGCTAAAGGTGGCAAACCGTAGATCGTGAAACAGCGAAAACAACAACGCCCTTCTTTGGAATAGCAATTTTAGATCCTAAAATAGTGAAAAAAACAACATTCTTCTAGTTTGGAATATCCTCTTTAAAAATAGCTTTTTTATCATGATTTATGATATATAAGATAAATACATAAAAAAAGATTTATCTCAATTTATATAAATAAACACTTTTAAAAAATTTAAAACGTGAGCCTAAACAAGGACTTTGCTTTTTAATTGCTCTCTCTCTCCCCCTTTTAGCACATGTTCATGTCTATCTCTCTATCTCACACAAAATATCTATCACTCCCACCAAACCCATCCCTTTTTCGTTACCCACCCACCTCCTCCCCACGCACTATTCGCATTCATTAATCTCCTAATCACTCCCATTAACATTCAAATCAAAATTCATTAACACCAAAAAATCTCTTCCTTACACAACAAATATTTTAATTAATTTAAAAAAACAAAGCTAATTCTCTTTACCCGGCCCCTTCAGAACAACATTAAATTCCAGTCTTGTTCATCATCACGGTTCCATCTTCTCAAACCCAGTTTTCTGTACTGCCTTGTTCTTGAAAGTAGCTGTCTACGTCCCATTCCCATTTACAGGATTCAAAATCTTGTTCCAGATGGAATGGACTGTCTCTGAAATTCAAATTATCGTTTGAAGTGAAGTGGTCGAAGAACATTGGGAGAGGGGCTTCTTCATATTCTGAATACTGACAAGAAAATTGAGAATCTGGGAACCATAAATTACTGTCTTGGAAATATGCCTCTGATTCTACTTCTTCTTTGACTTCTCTGGGCTCTGTTTTGTGTTCTTCCAGAGAATACTCGAATCTCAGTACAGAGGTTGGAGAAGACACGTGAGGCTCTTTGAACAGCTCAATGTTGTTCACCATCATTGAGTTTGATTCCGATTCTTCATTAACTTCGTCAAGTTTAGGTGGTGCTTGGAGAATATTTGTAGTCGCATTAGCACCTTTAATACGAATAGCTGCTCTGTCGTACGACACCGCCGCCTCCTCCGCCGTGTTGAAAGTGCCCAGCCACAGCCTTTGCCCACGCACCGGATCTCTGATCTCCGCCGAATACCGTCCCCACGGCCGCAGTCGAACGCCGCGGTACTTCTTCACCTTTGGGTCCACCTGTTCGGATTTTACGGGTCGGACCTTACCGGAGTTGTTTCTGCCGGACCTCTGTTTCAAAACAGAGTTATTGGTCCCTCCTCCGTGAACCTCCCTGTTCGACGGAGAATTGGAACATTTCTCCATTCTGATTTCTTGAACGAACCTCTTCATTGTTCTGTGTTGGAAGTGTTCATATTCGTCGTCGTCGTCGTCGTCGCTTGAGGTGTCAGTCGCGTAGTGATCGGTGACACTGATCCGTACAACTCTCGGAGTTTCATTCAGAAACTCCGATTTCACAAACTTGTTTGTGATTATCTTAGTTTCTTTCATGGTGAAGAGGAAGAATAAGGAAGCAGCAAAATCTGCGCATCAATGGCGAAATAATGAGAAGAAGTAGAGGAAAGGAGAGAGTCTTGGAGAAGCAGCAGAGTCAAAACGCGAGAATTATTGATATATATATATATATATATAGACACATCACACATACACAGAGGATCTTTTATTTCATATTTCAGATTTGTGGGGGAATTAAAAGTTTTAGGAAAGTTCATTAAAGAGAAGAAAGTTTACTAATTTTAAATTAGCGTTGGTGTTAAAGACTTAAAATTTCAAAACAAAAACAAAAACAAAATTGGAATCTTAATTGGGGACCAAGGCGCAGATTCCGGTGAGTTCGATGCATGCGACTCGCCGCATTTACAAATAAAGCCGTTTCGCTATACGACATGTGGCCCGTTTGGCCCGGTAAAAGTGTCTCTTTTTTTTTTTTTTTAAAAAAAGAAAATATCAAACATATTTGGAAAAGAAAAAGGTACTTGGTGTCCAAGTATTTTATTTTCTGATTGTTTTTAATTATTACTGATATGACTGTGTTATTCATTTTAACCATTCGTTCATTCATTTGAATTCAGAGAGTTTATTTAATTTATTAGTTCTCTTTCTATTTTTATGCCCGGCAAAAAGGGTCAGTTTTTTCTAAATAAGGTACTTATAATACTTGGTGTCCAAGTAATAGGATGGGCATCCCAACGAATTTATTGTACATTTTTTTGACCTGATTTTATTGCTCATTAATATATCACTAAAATTAAGAGATACACAAAATCAGATAATAATAATATTATTATTATTATTTTTCATTTAATAACATATAAATTGTATACGTACATATCGGGGGAAAATTGATAGTCCTAGCTCGTTTAATTTCAAAGGAAAGATACACATTAGCTAATCAGATTAAACATAAATAGTACACGCTAACTATTTTTCATACCCTGTATATTATTATTATTATTATTTTGCAGAAATATGTGGCAGTACATATTTTAGCATGGTTTCAGAGTGAGCTTTGTAGATGTAACGTGAGTATATTATAACAAAGTCAACACAATTTAGTAGGAGAGGTATCATCATAATAAAATAATGGTTATTAGCATGTAATGAATATGAACCAGTGAAAGCGACTTTTGCAATATCAAAATGTCAAAAGAGAAGTGGTAAACACATCATTAATGATTTCTGCTATATAAATATAATTGGGAAAATCACTTTAAGGGTCCTTTTAACCGAAAAAAGACCCCAAGATTCTAACAATCCCTAGAGTTTTTTTTGGGATTTTCAGAATCTTACGTGAGTTGTTAATAAGGCTGATATAGTTGTTAACGGGTAGGTCATTAACAACTAAATCAGTACCATTAACAACAATTTACTAACAACTAAATCAAATCGGTAAGTTAACGCTTATATCGAGTACTCGTTAACAACTATATCCGCCTCGTTAACAACTCACGTAGATTCTAACAATCTCAAAGGCCTTTTCTGGGATTGTCAGAATTTTGGGGCCTTTTCTAGGATTTTTTCTGTAAAAAGGGCCCTGGTATGAATTTTCCCAATATAATTTGACATGCTTGCCGTCCAAGTAATACGTCATATTTGGTAATTTGTTTGACTTTTTGAAGTGGATGGGTAAGTAAGATAAATTATTGAATGGTTTTTTTTTTTTTTTGATAAGAGAAAGTTTTGGAGGGGTTCGACATCGGTCACCCCACTGCAAGGTCAAAGACGACGGCCGCCATTTACAAGATTTATCGGAGACTTACGAGATCGCTTACCAAAAGAGTCCAAATGATATTGAATGGTTTTTTAAACATGTGTCGTATGTTTGATATTATCATTTAATTAATTAATAATATTTCCTTCTTATTTTTCAAATTAAAATGTAAGGTTCATGTTGTTTTTTCTATTTTTTGTTGCATGTTGTTGAGCCCTACAAATACAAAGAAGTTACGGTGTCGTTGTTTCCTTTTTTGTGACAATTAATTATTTAACCTTATTTGGTGGTTTATGTTCGGTTTATTTAATCTTTTATCTATGCATGAGTTGATTATGCGGGGACAACAAAATACAAAAACAAATAGTTTATTTTTATTCTAAATATAATGCATCATTTCACTATATCTCTTAGATTCACGATACCTCGATCCTTAATAGAAAGTCTTGTTCGTAGTGTAAATTATAGGGAAAATGCATTTAAGGGCCCTTTTTAGAGAAAAAAATTTCTAAAAAAGGTCATTTCTGGTATTTTCAAAATCTATGTGAGTTGTTAATATGACTGATATAGTTGTTAACGGGTGATATTGTTGTTAATGTGACCGATTTAGTTGTTAAAATATTGTTGTTAATGCGACGATTTAGTTGTTAACGGGTATTGATTTTGTTGTTAATGTGGTGATTTAGTTGTCGATGGAGATTAAAAATCCCCTTTCTAGGATTTTCGAATCTTAGAGCCCTTTTAAATTTTTTTCACCAAAAAGGGCCCTCATATAGATTTTCCCTAAATTATAATAGTAAGGATAAGAGGTAATATTCTTTTTTTTTTTTTTTTTTTGCTAGATACATTATCCTTCTTCTATTTGAAGCAATCTTAGTTTTCTTAAAAAAAACATTATCATTTTTTATATTATTCACCCGTATCTAGTTTGGGGTTCGTGACTATCCCTTTTAACATAAATGTCTCATATGAAACTTAAGATCTAGAGAGATCTAACGAAGTCTTACACTACTAGCAGGGACGGACCCAGAAATTTTATTCGGGGGGGGCGAAAATTAAAAATGCTAAAATCAGATTTAATATACAAAAAATTGAAATAAATATATTTTCAATGAAACAAGATTAATTTCTTTAACTACCTCTTTGTTTTTAATTCTAGGAGACTTTGAAGAAAGAGTTTCGATTTGACAATTCAACATTAGGAGTAGATGAGGACAAAGACTTACTATTCTTTCTCTTAAAATAAGTATCAATGATAGCATCCTTCACCATAATAATCACGCATAAATTATTTTTTAACAAAATTCAAAACTTGTTTAAAATACTAACCTAAAATATTCTCTAATCAATATAAAAGTAGTATCATTAGAAAGATAAAATCATGTATAATAAATTTTATGAAGGAAATTTAATGAAAAGAAGTAATTTTGAATACCTTATTTATTTTCAAAATTTGTTCTAAACTGTTTTAAAAAAATGGCTGACGACGGGCTAGGCCAGACGCAATGGAGAGGAAGAAGAGATGAAACATATGGGAAGAGTGCAAACAATTTGGGTCTGGGATAATTAAAGGTTGTGATCCCACCTTTTTTTATTATATTCTTTATTTTATTTTAATATATATATGAAAGCAAAGTATGGTGACTTGGTGAATGTGTGCTGTGTGTTAATATATATAGGCGAAGAAAGTAGCTTCATTTGTTTATATATATTTTTTTTTAAAAATTAGGGGGGCGGGGGCCACCCCTAGCCCCCCTCTGTCCGTCCCTGACTACCAGACCAACTCTATGTTGGTTTAAGAAATGGTGAAGGAGCAAATTTACCAACTAACTATTAGGCCAAAAGCGTTGGGACAAATAACTTTTAATGAGACCAAAAAGACCAACAAACAATTAAATTTGTTAAAAATATACAAAACCGTTAGATCCCAGCTAACGTCCGTTTGGAATATTGCCACGTGGCATTTGAGTTGGTGTGGTTAATTTGAGCTGGAGTATGAATTATTATTGTTTCAGAGGCAGAGAGAGAAAGTCTGAATTGTTTCAGAGGTAGAGAGAGAAAGCGACGGAGAGCACATCCTTGGTGTGGCCAACAAATCGGCGGGCGGATACACCGGCGGCCAAGTCCCAGAGCCTGAGCTCGCTGTCCCAGGAGCCGGAGAGAGCGAACTGGCCGTCGGAAGAGAGAACGACATCTCCACCGAAGTCTTAAAGGCAAAGAGAGAAAGTCTGAATTTGTGCCCCCAACTTGCCCGTTAAGCCCAACAAATCGGCGAGCGAATTCCCGGCGGCCAAGTCCCAAAGCCTGAGCTCGCCGTCCCAGGAGCCAGAGAGAGCGAACTGGCCGTCGGAAGAGAGAACGACATCTTCACCGAAGTCTCAGAGGCAGAGAGAGAAAGTCTGAATTTTTGCCCCCAACTTGCTCGTCAGGCCCAGATGAACGATTTCGTGTTTCGGATGGGGTGAAAAGATTGTTAGTTCTTCTCCATTTCTTAGTTTGGTTTGGTTTCTGGGTTGTTTTTGAAAGCCGTAGAGGTTTCAATTCATTAGGCGATTGTGTTCCTTGTGGTGTTTGGCGTGGTTTTGTGGAACTGTGTTTTTTCTTTGTCCCCAGGAGCAATTTGTTGTGTAAGGTTGATTGTTCTGTGGGGTTTAATTAGTTGGGACTTCTTTGCGAGCGTGAGTTTGATCCTTAGCAATGGAGGCTTGTTCAGAACGAGAGAAGAAAACCACGTTTGCAGATCGCCTTCTCGGTTGGGTTTCCCTGAGTTGGTGTGGTTCTGTCCGTGCTTGATGCAAATTGGGGATTCTTCACCAAAACAAAACAAAAAAACCACCTAGGCATTGACCCAAAAAAATAAGGGACCAGCAGGACTTTAAATGCCACGTGGCAATCATTCCAAACGGAGGTTAAGTGGGAGCTAACGGTTTTGTATATTTTTTACAAATTCAATTGTTTGTTGGTTTTTTTGGTCACATTAAAAGTTATTTGTGCCCAACGCTCCTGACCTAATAGTTGGTTGGTAAATTTGCTCCTTCACCCTATAAGAAAATTATTCTTACTCACTACGTACACATATTAAAGAGAGGTTCCTGTCACTAAGGTGCTTTTTAATGTAAATAATCAATGAGTTATTTTAGAGAAACTAGCACATTTTATTTATAAATAATAACTAAACTGATTATTTTAATGGTTACAACTAGATATCTAGTTTTTATAGTTAGGATGAAAAGAGTTTTGGCCACGCTCTACACAGATGATGCAATCAAATGCTCACCTGACAATATGACATAATTTTTATTAATTTGTTTATCAAAATCCTTTAATTTCTATTTAGCCAGTTTGCATTACTATATATTAACACTCATTACAAAAGAGGGAGAGAAATTATATAATATGAAGTTAAGATTAGTCACGTATGTTTGCTGTTTAGCATCATTCTCCAAGGAAAAATGACAATCAAGTTCCCTTTCAAGAAAATTACTATACTTATTTCACACAAAAATTAACTATATTTAAATTTCTCAATTTTACGTAGTGGAATACGAGGCCAAAATCCAGGATTGTCAAAAATATCAGCCATGTTTAGTAGTAGGAGTATTATTTTTTATTGATATTTTTATATTAATAGTACCATATTTGGCTGGTACCTGTACTGTAAATTAAGGGACCAGGGGTGAGATTAGCACTCCTGCACAATGAAAAGGCAAAAGGGTCACGTGAGGGGGGACCACACGTGTCGTTCGTCTGTGTCTTTCTGATATCGTACGGTCACAGCAAAACTTTGACTGCCTTGAAAATTAACGAAGTAATCAAATTTTTGATAAATTTTTATTTTAAAAATTATTTAGACGACAATGTATTTATATATTCCATCCAGTTCTATTTATAAAAGCTATATAAGCGAATTATGTGATTTAAGAAAGTAGTTAAAATTAGTTAAAAATAATAAGTATATCTTAAAATAATTTTTTTCTGAGTATATTATTATTTATAAGAAATAAGTAAAAGAGAAAAATAAAATAAACCTAAGCATCACCAATTCTTTAATTAATGCAACATGTTTAATTAATGAGAGATACAAAAAGAAAAAACTCATTAAATATTAAAACAACTCTTGTAATTTGGCTCTTATAAAAATGATCAAAACAATTCGAATTTTTGATTTTTAGAGAAATGACATGAGTGAGTACTATAGCATTCAAGGTTGATAAGAAAACTATTGACACACAATTTTGATAAAATGCTTCCTTTCATTTCCATTGCGTGACATGACTTGTAAGTTGTAGGATAAGGCTATTATACTGGCCCCCTCTCGATTTGGGTTTCTTTCCCTCTCTCCTAGGGTTTCTTCTTACATCGTCAATATGTGTTGCCCGGATTCTTGTCTGGTTAATCTGGCATATTGGGTAGTTTTTTGTGTTTGTGCTTGGATCAACACATACTATAAGATAATCTTTTCTCCACAAAATGTCGCTGTATGTCCTACTTGAATTGGTGTGGTAGGTCTTTAGGTGGGGAAAAGTTGGGATGGATGGGGATGACCATAGTGCTACAAACTACAGGGCCACTAATTCGGATTCTAAGAAGTGTTCTGATTGGCTTGAGGTATTCCTCTATGGGATGGATGTTAGTTTGTTTAATTTGTTGATGGTAGTTCTAAGGCATGTCTAGTGCTATTCCATTTAGAATCATCAACTTGTTCCTGATGAGAAGATTTCTATACATGTTGTTCATTATTGGCTCGACATGCACTTGTTCAGTGGTTATGTCAACACTGTTCATCTCTGGGCTAGACATGAGCCAGTTCAACGTGGATTACTTCACTGTTCATCCTTGAGTTGGAGTTGCATGATTCTCCCTTTTATTATTATACTGACCGTACTTTCTCTGTTTTAGTGATGAATGATGTTATCCTTGAGATTATTCTGGTCTCAAGAAATTTGATCAGGAACCATCCTTACATAAGTGTTCCCATGGAAACAGATTTGATAGCCAGACAGATTGCCAAAGCTTCATTGAAAGTGTTTCGCCCTATGGATTGAGTATATTGACCTTCGCCACAATTGCTGACATTGTTGGTGTTTCACTCCTTCTTTCTAGTCTTATGTTATTGCTGGATCATTATGTTTGTGTCTTCTAGTTTGTTTCCTACTTTTCTAGTGTTTTTGTTGTTTATATTTCTTCTTCTAAGACATGGTATATTTGTTTGATCGTAACTTAATTCATATCTTAGTGGGCAAAATAAAAAGGGTAAGCTGTAGCCTTTTTTATTGACCTTAGCTTGTTTGTAAGTTGTAACTTGAAACTATATGTTCTATATAGTTACATTATAAAAATTAAAATGCTCTTTCATTTCTCTACATGTCTTTTTCATTTACACAATGTCCTTTAATAGGAAAAAATATCCTCTAATTTTTTTTAAGAAATAAAGATGAATTTATTTGTTGCTCGGGAAAGATGAATTTATTCACCCATATAGAAGTGTAAAGATGAAGCTGTTATGTTATTAAGAAAAATATTACTATTTGCACACATGCTCATATATACTGCCAATCTAACACAAATTAAATAAGGGAAAAAGTCAATTCCTTCTCATATTTTTAACCAAACAAATCGTGGAAGAAAAAAGTCTATTTTTTCTTCTCAGAAGAAAAGGTATGCTTCCAACACTAAGTTTCCACAAGATTTCAAATTGATCACTCAGTTTTATAAAGTATCTTTTTACCTTTTTAACACGGTTAGTCTTAAATATAGATTTTTTTTTTTTGTCAATCATTATTAGTTTTTGAAAAAGGTTAAACTTATTGTATCAACATTTAAAATGTCAAGGTCACCATTTTTTGTTAATAGCATTGAGACTAGAGGATTAAAAAAAAACACTTTATAAGATTAATGAATTAAAATGAAATTTTACTTAGGATTAGATATACACTTCTGACATCATAAAATATCTAAAAATTTATATATTATCGTGGGCGAAAAAAAAAAGAAAAAAAAACCCCATAAAATGAAGCTTTTATTTGGTCAAGTTGGTAATACAAATCAAGGGTTAAATATCAATTTTGTCATGGAAGTATTGGTAAGGAGACACTCAGCACCCGGAAGAGTTTTTTGGTATCATTTTTGCCCCGAAAGTTTAAAAACATAGTAATCTTACCGATCGGTTGATTTTGACCGTTAGATTGTTGCTCTCTCTGTAAACTTTCATAGAAAATTTGCTCTTAAAAAAACTTTATGGGCATATTTGCTTATTTTTGTAAACTTTCTGGATAAAAATAATATTAAAAAAACTTTCACGTTACCGAAAGTCTTCTTATCAATATTTCCGTAAAAAAATAATATTTAACCCTACAATTAAAGTGAAAAAGTAGGGGAAGAAGTTATTGTCACTTTTATAGGGAAGCATGAAGATGAGGACCACAAAAATTCCATGCGAATAATCCTGAATATTAATGCCACTGCTATGTTTCTGTCGGTGACTTGGTGATCAAGCAACAAACAACGTAACAAGCACACTCCTTTTTAGTTTTTTTTCTGTCGTTATTTTTTCAGTTCTCTCGTGTCACGAAAATTCAGAGAATTTGTTTCCTTATATGGCATCTGCAATAATAAATTATAAAAATAATGCTTTTTCTCGGCCTTCCTTTCACTTTACCCATCATTTTTTTCCCGTTATACTCTTTTTCTTTAAAAAAATCATTTAAGATGTCAAATCCCATTTTTGACCTTTCGCAAATATAATAAGTTCTTTTTCTTTTTTTAGTTCTCTCGTGTCATGAAATGATAGATTTTGTGTTGGATAAAATGTCAGGGTTTTAATAATTTTTTTTTTAAAAAAAATCATGAATTACACATGAGGCTATATTATTTTTTCCCCGAGGCTTTTGGTTGTATAAAATGGACTTGTTTGAGATATTGGTGTGCAATTGAACTTATGAAAAAATCCGATTGAGTAAAAGTCAGATTGTGAAATATAATTTATGTTTGGATTAGATGTTATATAAGTAGCTTATGAAAAAATCTGATTGGGTAAAATTTATTTGGAATGACTTATGAATAAGTGACTTTTGAGATAATTATAAGAAAAAAATTAAAACCAAAATTACCAAAAATATGAAAGTTACTAAATTACAAAATTACAATATTTGGCAATGCTAAAATTCATAATTTTTGATCAAATAAATATTATATAAGTCCATAAGCTACTATATAAGTCCATAAGTTCAATCTCGTTTCGATAAGCCAGAAAAGTAAGCTTTTGAAATAAGTCCATAAACTCGATTGGGTATAGATTACATCCAAACGAAAACAGCAACAAAAAAACTCATAAGCACTTATGGAACAGTAAATAGGCCTATAAACCCATCCTAAAAGCTCTTTCAAACAAGCCAAATAAATTATTAAGCTTTTTGGCGCTAGCATTGGCGTGTAATGGCGCAAAATTTATTTCGGTTTATTTGTAGCGGATTTTTTCGGCCAAATGAGCTTTGGGGGGGGGGAATTACCGTCCACAACGTCAGAAATAAATAAATACATTCATAAAACTGATAAAATATTCTATAAAGTCACAACTTAAAACACATTTAAGAAAAAAGGCAAAAAAATATTGGGAAAGAATAAATGATGACGATGGTGGCTAAAATAAAGTTGCAAGTTGGTACTTTCAGTGTGGACAGCTAATAACCACCGTTAAATTCTTAGCTCCACTTAACATTCCAAATCAAACTCTTATTCTTTGGTCACTTGCTGTGGCAGAACAAGTTGATTTCTCTCTCATTTCAAAGAAAAAAGAAAAGAAAGAAGAAGAAGAAGCATTGAGTAGTCATTTTTCATGATGGTCAAAATGGAAATCAAACATAATTTGTAATTTGTATGGGGATTTGCAGGCAATTTGTTATCTTTTTTGCATAGCTAGGCTTAATTATATGTGTAGATATGTATTTAATCATGAGCAGAATATCTTTATTAGTTGGTTCATTTTTGCGTGTTTTACAGTTTTATTTCAATTTTTATTAAAAAATAAAAATAAAAGTGTTAGGATAGAAGTGTCTATTTTAAGGGGTAATGTGGAAAAAATAGAGAAAAATTACTACAAGATCTTAAAAAAAAAAAAGTAATCAACAAAAGTTTCACAATGTGATAACGACAAGTTTTGATATAAGAAATAACAATATGTCTATATTAGTCACTTGTTATTAAGACTTTGGGTGATTCTATTTCTTTATTAGAATCTCACAGTGATTTTTCCTTATCTTCTTGGAACGTGGTATTTATGTACTTATTATTGTAAATTATGTATATTTTTGTAAGAGGATTAAGATATAAATTTGGAGCCACTAAAGAATCATATTATTCTAAAAGTTTTTTAAATTCAATCTTCCCTTAAAAGTATTAAATGGAGCCATGTTGCTTTTTGTTAACATCAATTTGTTAATGTTCAACTTTAGTTTTTTAACGGTATATGGCAAAGTTGTCACATTTTGAAACTTTTAAAGTGATATTGAATTTGAAAAAGCTTCTGGGGCAATATTTCTCTTTATTAGCGAATACTTTCAAAGTAAATTTATGCCTTGATAATAAAATAATAAATTGTTTACTTCTACTAGTAATTGGGCGAATACACAACTTTCACGTAAGACATTTTCTTACAAAAGCAGAGATGGATGGGGGAGGCATTCAATAATTGAAAGCCACCACCCAGAATGTGGGCCTTCCAGGCTAGATTTTCTTGTCAACTTTGTCTGACCTACTCATGACAATAAAAGGACTTTGTTTAGTGTTATAAACCGAAGAAAATGTATAAAAAAGTAGAGAGAAGTCGGGAGAGAAATTACAGAGATGGATGAATTCTCATTTCAAGAATCTTACGAATGTTTACACAAGGCACCATTTTATAGACGTCAGGGTTCTTATGCAATGGACATCCACATAATACATATATTTATAACACTCCCCTTGGATGTCCATTATGAATATCTTCATTAAAAACTTTAACTAGGAAAACCCAGGTGGGATAAAACCTAAAGAAAAGAGTACATTATCCATCGATACACTTTCTTATGTGCCTCATTAAAAACCTTTCTAGGAAAACCCGGTGGACAAAACCTAGATAAGGGAAAAAGAGTACAACGTGTATCGACGCTCCCTCTTAATTACATCGATTTTCTAATGCTTTGCCTCATTAAAAACCTTTCTAGGAAAATCCAGTGGGACAAAACCTAGATAAGGGAAAAAGAGTGCAGCGTATATCAATTGCTCTACTAAAATACATTAGATTTACTCCCCCTGATGACTACATTACTTCTAATGTCTTTGTGTTGGTGAAGAATTATCTCATGCTAAACATGATACATAAGTGTCATTCTTCAACTTCTTTGCTTGAGGTTGAAATTGTTCTTTATCCACCACGCAAATACTTTAAAATATATAATGGATATTACTTATCCATATAAAATCAATCTAGGATCTCATTTTGTATAAACAAAAGATCTCATTCTTTAGGTATTAAATCTGTAATCCAATCTGAAATTTCGTTCTTCTCAAGTCATGAATTATTTCTAATTCTTTCTTTAAACAATTAATTGCTTTATTGAAGCTTTTCAAATGCTTTCAATAATGTTGATATCATCAACATGACTTGCAATTAAAACATTCACATCTAGATCTTTTCATAAAGATGCATGGGCATATTGATTTACTTTCTTTATACCTTTCTTTCAACATATATTTCTTGAGAAGATTATACCACTTTGTCATTAATTGATTTAAGTCATACAAAAACTTCTCCCCCTTTATTGTTCTCAATAACTTTAATTAGATGCTTTTAGCATCCTAAGTCCTCGGGACTCGTGCTTCTAGACATTAAATCTTTTGATGCTTACGACCTTAAATCCTTTGATGCTTCGGCACCTTAAATCATTCGGAGACATGTGCTTCGGCACCTTAAGTCTTTCAAGGACATGTGCTTCTCGCATTAAGTCTTTCTAGGACATGTGCTTACGGGACCTTAAGTCTTTCCTTACCACATTAAGTCCTTTTGAGGACATGTGCTACTAAGACTTTTTGATCCTTTGAAGATTCTTCTGTAATCTTCATAATTTAGTAAGCTTTATGCATAGGCTATATAACAATATCTAATAGATGCATAATTATTCTTTCATTCATAAATTGTCAGATTAACAATATATATATACAAAATTATTGTATCCACCACAAAATCATATATCACATCATAATCATATTAGACTTTGTGAAAATCTTTATTTTCACATAAATATTCATATATCTCAATTTGGACTTCGGGTCCATAACGTCATAATATGATTATATTTGCGTCATATTCAATTTCACTTATCCTCTTGGCCAATCATCTTTATGTCAACTTCTTATGACATATCTTTATATAATATCTTCATTTGATCACGTGATATCATCTTTCAAAATTGTTGTTGACAACTTTATCTTTTAGGTTCCATTTTTCCAATTCGACATAACTTATCAAGATCAATATAATTCGGTACATTTTTGAACCTCTCTTGAGGTTTTTACAATTAGTTATGTCTCGATACTCTTCTGGAGTATCTACCTCCTTAATATGATCATCTTAATTATTGCTCCAATTTATCCATAACATTTATAATTGGAACCGAATAATTTCTCATGCTTCGAGCATGCCACATTCATATTCATACAGATTGGAGCATTTTCAATTTGAGTATGAGATTTAATAAATCTCATTTGAGTCGATAATATTATCTAGCAAATAATTCATGAATGCATAATCGATGAACTTAAGTTCATACAACATTATTCGAGGATATATACTTTACTATAATGCATTCCATATATTGTCTTTTCCAGCTATCCAATTTCTCCCCTCATGGTAAAAACAATGTCAAACGACAATTGACTAATCATGCAAAGATAAGTCTCCTAAATCCATTTGTTTCCTTTAAAACATCTTTACATTTCATATAGAGACAAACAAGAAATAGAAGGTACTTATACAACATTTATCTCAAATATCTTTCTATATCCATCTATGTGCATTGTGGTGGGTTAATAATCATTGCACATTCAACCATTTTAAGATGGAAATTTGTCCGCTTCGACCAAAAGCCATTTTTACCGGAGAATTTTTGGCTTATATAAGCACCTTATATAACATCAAATATACTAACATCAAATTTTGTTCTCATAAGCATTCATCCAGCTTATTTATGGATGCTTTAATTATGATTCTTAAATCATATCATCTCGAAAATTGCGCGCTTAATTTATTCAAACATCAAACATTATTTCAAACTTCATATTGCAATCTCTTTTGCAAACTTCATGTTGCAATTATTTCTGCAAACATCATGTTGCAAGCAAATAATCTCACATGTAACCATCTTATAGATGCATCTATGGTTTACATGTTATTTCAATGGGCCCATGTAAATCTGTTTGATATATTTCCAGATATCTATTACCAATTATGACCTATGACATTTTCATAGTCATCTATATTTGAGAACAAGCTATTCATGAAGAATTTTACGATTCTTCAATGGATGTCAATACAAATTCTTATTTGTATTATATATGACTTGGATGATCAAACAAGTCATGCCAACAAATAGTAAACTTCTAGTTTATCGTAACATATATCTCATCTCGATGAAACTTACGTTTCTTTGTAACATTATGATCCACAATCATAATTTATCATTCATTTTTGGGAGATCATATTTGTCATTATGTGGGAAGTATGAGTATGACTTTCTACAAATTAGCTCACACTGCATACTAACAATCTCCCCTCAGTGTGAGGCAGAACATTCCCCTTAAAATTCATGGACTTTGTTCTTCATAAGAGAGCTTAATGTATGAAGTATATAATTCTTCAAAATTTCACTCACACTTGTATTCTAGAAATCTCCCCTCAAGTGTGAGTCCTTTAAAAATACTTCACAAACATTTATGGATTTCAATCCAAATGTGGGTTTTCACTTTCAAATCCTTTTATTCATTATCAAATGAAATTAACACCCATCATATATTCTTATCCTCCTTTGAGGACTATATTAGTGCATTATAATAGTGCTACAGGGCATCGCACACCCAATGGAAAATATCTCAAATATCTCCTCCTTGTATACTGCTCTAGAAAAATGAAGATTCATTTTCAATTTTTCTTGTTGTTGGTCATGAATTTATAATATTTGTTTACACATTAAGATATGAATTCTCAATAATTTTTCATATCTTTATTAATCACTTATGACCTCACTAGTAATATTGTAAACTTCTGGTTTACAATGAGCATGTGGTTCAATACTTTTCTATATGATATCCATTTCTATAGATATCTTTGAAACTCAACAAGTTTCTTTCATATTTGGTAGAATAAAATGCATATTTAATGCATAATTTTGTTCCTTCAAGAAACAATACATTAGCTCTTGGGAGCCTTAAAACAAATTTATACTACCAAATATAGTCGAACATTTAATCTTTCAAATGAAGTGGGTAAACTATGCTAATTAGTCTCCAAGACTATTAGCCTTTAAAATTATTACTCATGTGGCATAATTTCTATGCAAAATATTTGTCTTTAAGACAATAACTTAAAACTCTTTGTATCATTCAATATTTGATACATATACTTTCGTGTCTTTATATAATAATTTATAAAATTTTCTTGCCATGCCATTTCTTTAAACCAATATTATTCTTTTATAAAAGAACAATTATAGAAATTGATAAATTTCTTAAACATCAAATAATAAGTTTATGGCAATAAAAATGATAAATTTCCTTGTCATAAAATCATAATATTATGACTACTTCTTGCCATAAAAACATAATATTATGGCTACATGCCATTCAAAAATATCAGTTTTTTTTTTTTTTTTTTTGATTTTTTTCCGTGAATAGTAAATACTATTCATAAAATAATATAAAAATGTGGGTAGGCCAAAAATTTCTCCTGCCTTCACGTGGAAGCATTGAAAATTTTGCTTGGGAAAAATTACATAACTTGACCCCAAATTCTATGAATATTATTTTACTACCACGTAAAATTATAAAATAATACCCAAATATTTAAAATTCCAAATTGGTCATATTTTCCGAAAATCAACGCCATACTTTTGAAATTGATTTTGAGGCTGATTTACATATAATAATTATCTTATCGATAATTTATATCAAATATTTGATCTTTAACAAATATATTATGGCATATAATAAATACAAAACTAATGACCCTTGCCACCACAACAATAACATGAATTACTATCATGTTTATTATACCCAATAATATCTCTTATTATGGTTCTTATCAATAATCTTTCCTCACTTCCTCCATGAGAATTTGAACCACCATAATTACAACCATGTCCATATGTAAACAAATTTACACACATATCCACAACCACAATTAATTCATTACTACATTCACTTCTGGGAATGTAGTTCATTCTGTTGGAAGAAATTCATGATCCATAAAACAAAAACTCAATGTTTTGTTTGATCACAGGCAAGAAATTAAATCAAAATATTTCTTGATTTTTTCACAATATTGCTACTTCATGAGCAAATTGAATATTCCCATATATAATAAACTTTTAGAAGAACAACCATCTTCTCGGTGGTCATACATTCCCATTAATTTGTTCTAAAGAACAAAAGAATCTATTAATGCCAAATATATAATTTTGAGACTTTCATACAAATGATACCATACAAAAATTATGGATCAGGCCATGTCTCATAACTCCGACAAATTTATTTCTTTGCTTCGAGGAATATGTCTCATGAGAATCAGGCCAAATTATGCCTCCTCTTGGCTTCTTGTCAATTTATGCCTTCTTTGGCTAAATTATCCTCTTCTGGCTACTAGTCACTTTATATCTTCGTTTGGCTTGCGATTTTTGTCATATATCTCAATGTCATTTTTCTCTTCAAGAGAAATTAAATCAAAATGACTTCCAACCGTTTATCTTAGATAAACAAAGGTTTCGGCTATTATATATAACGTCGATCATATAATAAGAAATATAATAATAAAAATAAAATAATAATAATAATAATAATAAAATGACAAATAATAAATAAAACATAAACAATAAATGTTATCTTAGAAACAATAACATAAATGTTATGTTAGCAAACATAAAAGTAAATGTTATGTTAGTTAACATAAAAGTAAATGTTATGTTAGCAAACATAAAAGTAAATGTTATGTTAACAAACATAAATGTAAATGTTATGTTAGTTAACATAAAAGTAAATGTTAAATATTAAATCTAGACTTCCGGTTAGGAGGTTTAACCCCAAATAGGTGTCGAAATTAATAATAATTATAAAATATAAATAAATAAACATAAATAAATGCTAACATAAAAATAAATACTTAAATATAAATATGTTAGCAATAATAAAAATAAAATGCTGAATATAAATATGTTAGCAGCATTAAATAAAATAAAATATTATATTAAAACAATAAATGATTAAACATAAATATATTAACAACAATAAAAGTAAAATATTAAAACTTAAATTTAAATAATAAAAATATCAAATTTTTTTCGTGAATAGTATGTACTATTCATAATAATAAAATAATATAAAATGTGTAAATAGTAAATTTTCTAAAAATCGGCCGACAATTTTTTTTTTAAAATTTACTATTCAAATACTATTCATAAAATAATAAAATATTAAAAACATGTGGGGTCCGCGGACAATTTTTTTCAAATGAACTGACAGAAGTTTTTTTTTTTTTGGAATTTACTATGCAAATAGTAATAATAATAAAATATTAAAAACATGTGGGACCCACTGACAATTTTTTCAAACCTGCCGTCCGTGATTTTTTTTTTGGTGTGCTTCGTCTTCCTCCTTGCGTCTGCAACCTTCGATTCTTCATCCTTTTTCATTCACAACATCATATATCATAAATCAACCATCTAAAACTTAATAGAAAACATACCTGTGTGAAAAGAAATCATTTTCACCGATCCAAAATCAATCTTTCAAACGCCTCCTTTTAAGCAATTTGAAATCTTCTCTCGCCATGAAGGTGAACGACGACGGTGATGATGGTTAACATAAGAAGGAGGCTCGATTGATTAGAAATCCGTCGATAACGTGTTATAAACCGCTGAAGAAAATGTATAAAAAAGTAGAGAGAAGTCGAGAGAAAATTCTAGAGAGATGGATGAATTCTCATTTCAAGTAACTTCGAATGTTTACACAAGACCTCATTTATAGACGTTCAGGGTTCTTATCTATGATAATGACATCCACATAATACATATATTTATAACACTTAAACATTTTTCATGCTTCTTTATTTTATAATTTTAGAGAAATTATTTCCGTATTCTATATTATATTATCTCCGGTTCTAAATATATAACATAATTTATAGTATAATTTGTATTATAAACTATGTCTTATATTTATAATCGAAAGAGTAGTTTATACCAATACCAATTTAAAATAAATGAGTGTGACATCCCGTTATTTATAAACACTTAGAAAAATTAGAGGCCGTTTCGCATGAATCAGGCCCGTCAGAAGATATGTAACAAGTTAAGTTGGGCTGAGCCGAAAAGAGCTTCATACTAAAACACCATGGCCTGCTCTCAAGGTAAATAAAGATAATGTAATATACATTTATTAAATAAAGATAATATTTTCTTGCATTGTGCTTTTGTTTGTTTATATACATGTATGTAACGTTATGATCATAAAATTGAATATTAACTTATGGTTCAAATCTATGTTGCACCGACACGAAATACGAGACGACATGATATTCCGACACGTTAATCCTAAAAAAATCTAAATTTCGACACGTTAGGATATGTTTTGATATTAAATATATATATTATAATTTACATTCAAGTTCTGATGAGAGAGCTCAGTGGGAGCTAGAGCACCACTCTCAGCTTCTGTCTGATCGAAATCATCGAAAAGAGAGAAAGCTTTTAGGACAGGAACGGGCTTTTATTTACGAATACGACAGAATCTCTTTCCTATTAAAGACAAAGCAAAGGAAAGTCTCTGATTGAGTGAGTTCGTCTAACGAGGAAGGCCTGGAATAACAAGGTATGGTGTAGCGAATCAGCACCCAAGCAGCTTGGAAGTGGAAGGAGAACCTGAGGAGAGCAGTGAAAGAACGTAGGAAGAAACTTAAATATAAATAAGGGGCTTGCCCGACTCACCTCGGGTATCCAACTGCAGATCAACCTAGGGCAAGGAACGGGTGAAACCCTTTCCCTTTCGTTTGTGCATAAAGATATGGATAGGGATGCCGTTACCAACCAATAGTAGTAGTAAGAAGCCTGCATATACACTCAAGCAAGAAGGAGCAGGGTTTGATCAAAGTAGAATGCCTGTTTTGAATAAAAGCACCGTTTGAAATAGAATAGAATATAATAATAATAATATATATATATACATACATATACTATTATACGATATCGGCTGGCCTTTTTCAAGGCGAGGGGAGCTCATCTATTCATTTCCTTCTTACGAGGTCGAGCCTATGTTCAGGATGTTCTTCGATCAATATTCCATAAAATCCTGACCTCCAGCTTTGACTCATCGTAGATTCGGCCTCATAATAAAAGTCGTGCCTCCTTTTTTTTTAAAAAATTACAAAAGGAAAATTTGTCATCAATTCAATAATATTGAAAGCCACACCTATTTTTAAAAATAGGAGTGTCGAGGAGTGTCGAGTGTCTGACACGCATATTTTTAAAAAATAGGAGTGTCCGTGCTTCATAGGTTCGGATCTCAAATCTCAATTCGAGGCACCACAATCTTCTTCCAGAACCTTCCCTTCTCACCCTTGTCTCTCCCTCACCGTGAATGCCTGCACCGTCACTAACCCTAGCCCCACTTCCTCCCTTCTTTTAATATACTAGTTTGGTGAAAAGAGTTCGAAAATAAATATCTTGTATTGTAAGAATGTGTTGTATTCTAAAATAATCCTATAGGAACACGCGACCCAATGTAATTAGTTGTGACCTTTTATAAATAAGAACAATATAGGCTCAGAGGAATTATCTCTTGCTAGCCTAATTCATTATAAACTTTGTCTAAAAGAAAGAGAAAAAACTCACTTATGTGATCCTCCTTATGCTTCAAATGAAATTAGTTTGGGGATAGTCTTGTTAAAAAATTTAGTTGTTGCCGTTTCTTTTAAACCATCATTTTTTTTTTAGGGTTAAGGTCCATTTTTGCCCCGGAAGTACACGCTGAGGACCAATTTTGCCTTGGAAGTTTTTCTTGGAGCAATGTTGCCCAGGAAAATTTTTTTGTGAGTAATGTTGCCCCTCCGTCAACGGTCAACGGTTAGTTGACCGTTAACGGAGGGGCAAAATTGCTCCAAAGAAACTTTCAGGGGAAAATTGCTCCCAAAAAAGCTTCCGGGACAAAATTGTTATTTAACCCAAAACAAATGTTAAAAATGTTATTTATGATATCATATATTTTTAATTCTTATTTATATAATATCTAGGGGTGGAAACAGTAAGCCAAAACTTCACCCTTAACAGGCCGGGCACGTTCGACAACAAAGTGGCGCGAGTCGCTCATGGCTGTTAGAGGCTATTTTTTTAACGAGCCCGGCCTGCTGCTTCCCCCGTAAAAGCGGCCTATATTTTTTAAAATTTTATAATTAAGCTAATAGGCCACAGGCCCCACTGCAAAACAGGTCTACTTCAAATAGGCCAAAAATAGGCCTATTTTAAACAGGCCGAATTAAGGGTGAAGTCTGAGCTGAGCTGGCTTATTTCCACCCCTAGATATTATATAAGTAAGAATTAAAAATATATGATATCATTTTTAACATTTTTTTTACTCCCAGGAGTAATTTTGCCCTCGAAGTTTTTTTTTTGAGCAATTTTGCCCCGGAAGTTTTTTTTTGGGAGCAATGTTGCCCCTCCGTTAACAATCCTAACGGTCAACTAAACGTTGACCGTTGATGGAGGGGCAACATTGCTCCAAAAAAAACTTCAAGGGTAACATCGCTCCAAGAAAAACTTCCGGGCAAAATTGATCCTCGGCGATACTTCCGGCAAAAATGGACCTTAACCCTTTTTTTTACCCCTCGTCGTTGGGTTCAATTGGCGAAGAGGTCGGACACTCTTACTAAAAAAGAGGAGGTTTGATCTGAAGTTGGTAAAGACGTTGGGGGAGACATCCTAAAGACTTGCGAAGCAACAGTAACCCAAGATAAGGTAGAGGAATGTGTTTTTTTAGTTCTGAATTCTTTGCAGAGTGGCTCCAAGCTCTCTGTCCTTGGACTGTGGTGAGCCTAATCCCTCTCCTAAAATTTATTTATCAAAAAATAAAAAATAAAAATAAATAAACCATCTTTTTTTTACCAAAACAAAAAATAAATAAATTAAAGCATCATTTTGAAGCCGGCCGAAGGGACGGAAACGACGTCGTGGGATCGTCTTGCTTCGAGTTAACCTCTTTTTCGCGCTGCTCACACTCAGTACATCCTTCCCTCCAAGCTTCCGCTGCCAGAGTTGCCGCCGGAAATGGAGTACGTCAGCCCCGAAGGTCTTCGCTTGGACGGTCGCCGGCCCTTGGAGGTTCTTGTCATCTCTGATTCTCTTTCAATTCCCAAAGCTTGTTCAATCTCTTTGCCTTTGTCTCCGTCCTTTCCCCCCTTCTGGAATTGAATCCCTTTGCCTATTTTGAATTAATGGTTGAGATTTTCAGTTTCTTTCTGTGCTAAGAATTACCGTTTTATATCTTCTTCTCTTTCTTAAACCTCAGATGCGACAGATTCGAGCAGAGATTGGTGCTGTGGCCAAAGCTGACGGGTACGGCGAATTTTGCTTTCTTGGGTTTCATTATAATTCGTTCTCAATTCGTTTTGGATTTTTTGACATTTTAGTTTCATGCCTTTTCATATAAGTAATTTTTTTTGCATGTTTTAGAGTATTTGGTGACGGGGTTCTTCTGTTTTGCTTTTCAGTTCTGCTACTTTCGAGATGGGCAATACCAAAGTGGTTGCCGCCGTTTATGGCCCTAGGGAGGTAACCTTTAATTATTCTTGTTCGTGTTGGATGAATTTTCAAAAAAATGCGATGTTGGAGCGCGTTTTAGATTGAGACGTTATTTAAAATAATTTTTTCTGCACTTCAGGTCCAGAATAAGAGTCAACAAAACAACGACCAAGCTTTGGTAATTTATTTCAACTTTGATTGCTAGTTATAATGCTTTGCATGTTTGTTTCATTGTTCTCGTCTTAATGAGCATTGCACTGGATGTTCTATGACTGTGTATACTCTTTCGATTTTGCAGGTTCGATGTGAATACAGCATGGCTACTTTTAGCACGGGGGATAGCAGGCGGAAACCAAAGGGCGACAGGTTTTTTCTTCTTTACTTCATGTTCCTAGACTTGTTGCAATATTTTCATTTACTAAAAGGAACACTGCCCAGTCTAAAACCTTAGATCCTATTTCAATTTATGTTGGTGAAAACGTTTAAGTATTATTCATGTATACAGTTTGTAAATGCATGTCTTGAAATAATGGTGTTAAATTGACATTGATGGGAAGGAAATGTGGTATTGGGTGAGAAACTCAACCGGAGAAGTTGTGCCATTGAAAATATTTTATACTGATCAAGAAGTGGGGCTTATATGCAAGAGGTGTTTATAATAGACGTGGAAGTGGGGAATTGTACTAACATGGTCTTTATATTTCTTCCCTGGCTATTTGTTTATAACATCCTGGAATAGAAGAAAAAATTATACACAGTTCTGTTTGAGATCTGAGAGGCCAAGTAAGCATAATATCTGCATATCGATTCAAAGAAAGCACTTATCACAATTAACAATTCATCATGTAACTGTGAACCACACTCACTAATCATCTTTATGTTAATTGGCATTGGAAAGTAAATGTTCTTATTGCTATATTAAGAGCTGTCAGCCTGTCAATGATTCAGACTTTAGGATATTGCTTGCCCTCAGCGATGCTTTAATGGTTTTTTTCTTTCACCATATGGATTCTACTTCTACCAAATATCATATCAATTTCCAATGGTCCAGTCATTTATAATTATGTATCTCATTTCATTTGTCTTAGATATGGTGGTACTAAGTTGGTTCTGAGTGCAAAGATCTTTTGTACTAGATTGATGGCCTTCTGTCTCCTTTCTCAATAATCTAGATCTGTGGCTCTTAATTTTTTTTTTTGAAAACTTTCTCATGCAACAGGAGATCCACAGAAATTTCACTAGTCATCCGACAAACTATGGAAGCTTGCATAATGACACATTTGATGCCTCGTTCCCAGGTTTTTTAGAATCAGACAATATGATTGTAACTTTTGGTGTTACATCCTTTTTTTTTAAAAAAAAATTAATTATGTGGAGAATTCACATTGCAGATAGATATATACGTCCAAGTTCTCCAAGCAGATGGAGGTAATAGAAAACCCAAATTGGCACTTATCAGCTCCTTGTCATATTGCTCTCATTCCCCCTGGTGCTCATAGTTCAGGATTGAGTGAATTTTGTTTTGACATTACTCATGCAGGGACTAGATCTGCTTGCATAAATGCTGCAACATTGGCCCTTGCAGATGCTGGTATCCCAATGCGTGATCTTGTTACTTCTTGTAGTGCTGGATACCTTAACAGCACTCCTCTGCTTGGTAAATTTCTTCTGTTCTGCACAAAATTTTCTTTGGTCATGTAATTTCTTCTTTGTTTTGATTGAATTTCAATTTAGCCATGCATGGACCTACGCAAATATTGATAGTTGCCACGTAATATGGACAGATTTGAACTATGTGGAAGATAGTGCTGGAGGTCCTGATGTAACTGTGGGATTTCTGCCCAAATTGGATAAAGTGACATTATTTCAGGTATTATACATTTTATATTCTTGTCTATAGTTGAACGTTTTATTTGTTTCCTAACAAGTTGCCACGTTGCATTTGACCAACATTCTTGTCTTCTTGTGTTTAAAAACCTTGAACTATCTACTCAGAAACAGATTTATCTTAATGCTTTTGTTAATAGTGCAATGCGTTTTTGTTACTCCATTGCTTCTTGTTAAAGCTTTGTCCTGCATTTTCAAGCTATTTTGTTCAATAATTTAGCACTGAAGGTTCTTAATTTACTTGATGGCACGGGATCAAGATTTCATGAACCTCTTCCTACTTCCCATTTATCTTTTGGACTAAAAGGCACATTATCATGAACAATTCTCATTTTATTTTGTTTGTGATATAGATGGACTCTAAACTACCAATTGACATATTGGACAATGTTATGCAACTGGCAATGGAAGGCTGCAAAGCAGTTGCAAACTACATGAGAGAAGTAAGAACCTTTGTTCACATTGTAATTAATCATGGAAACACACGTCACATCTTATATTGTTTTCTTGGCTTAGCTTATCTAATTTCTTCATTGGTTAATTGGCAGATTTTGCTAGAGAACACCAAGGAGCTAGAGTATCGGCGTGGTGTATAGCTCTCTACTGGAAGGAAGAAACTCTTTCCCTTTTTTGCTTTCATTCTGAGCTGTGTAGTTTTTAGATAACCAGAATAGTGCCATGCTTCTTATATCTTAAGGTCCTATGTTTCAGATATCGCAGGTAACATATCTTTTAGAAGGGGTCATGCCCATTTTTCAATTTTGATTCGACCCTTTGTTACCCTGTAAACATATTAATATACGGAACTGACTGAAACAAAAAGTATAGTGAATGAATGCGTTTAGCCATCCTTTTTCTTTCCTTTCCTTTCCTTTTGCATGACCTATATAGAAAATGGTTGGCCTCATTTTGGTTTTTTGTCCTTTCATTGGATAACATTTCAACACTTGAGTGGTAAATCTTTGGTCATGCATTTACCAGGATCTGTTCAAGTTTTGTCTTTTCAGCATTTTTATCACGACTTCGAGCTATTAACTAATTCATTTGCTTCCGTCAAACACCATCTTTTTGGGTTGAGTTTTTCATTATTTCTCATAATTTTTAAATTATATCCGTCCAATCAATCTAAAAGGTCACAATACTATTTTGATTTTTCTCTCATCTTTTCAATTAATGGTCTAGATTGGTTTATGAAGGATAATGAAAGAGAAAAAAAATCATCAGAGGATTTGTTCCCTATCTTTCTTGGGAGACTTGCTTCTCAATCCACAAATGGCCCACGTTAGATTTCCCATGATTGTATATCGCAGTGATCATAAAACACGTTCTGTTCTGTTTCTAGAGCTGAACCAAATTTTAAAGAATCTGACTTTTAGTTTAACCTACAACAATATACTGTAAGAAACATCACTTTCACAAAAGATAAAGATGAATAGAGGTTAATATAATGAAATTTGACTTTTCACTTCGTTCTCCTTTAACCTACCTCACCACGTGTTAAAGGACATGTCAAGTGCAACAAAAGGCAAGGGAAACCCCATTTAAATGTATAAAATGTTAGGATTTAAGGGGCAACACAAGAAAATCACGAAGTGAAAAATAAGTTACATCTGCCTTCCAATTCAAATAAAGCTGTCGCCTTTGACCATTCTGAATTGTTTTTAGGTGGCAAAACATTTTCTGGTTAATAAAGTGGCATTGCTTGTTAAAAGAAAATGCGTGTATTTTAATTATATCACCAGATCAGACATGCCTGCCACTATATGACTTCAATATTTATTATCTTGACTAAATTTTCTCTCTATTTTCTCTCATTCAAGTAAGAACCACCTTTTCTACCCCTTGTTTAAGTTACCTGATATTATAACAATAAATTCATACAGGTTTAATAAACAAATACTTTTAACTAAAATAACATTTTTATTAGTACAATTATTATATTATAATATTGTCATTTCAAAGAAATCTAATATTAACATATAAACTATGGAGGAAGTAGGTTTGATATATTTGGTTTGAAAATAGTGTTATGATTTGATTTATTTGACTTGTATTAGTCTATGTATTTTATCATTTTGTGGCATTATTAAAATTCAAATCAGTGCGCTCGCAGAGCAGGTGGGGGTTTTTTTTTTTATTAATTTTTGGAACCGTACATTAATGGATGGAACATTTATATAAATTTTTTCAAAATATTCAATCATGTTATGATGAGTAGTAAAATTGGGAAAAAAAAAAATCTCATGATATTCCGATCACAATTTATGGTAAAGTATTTTTTTTTGGGGTGAAAAGATAAAAGCCCCTTTATTTTAACACAATAAAAACAAAAGTTAGTTCAGATGGACCATAAGCACTATAGGGTCCACAATGGTTCATTGGCCCAGAAACAAAGTTCCCATAGTTGCTGAAAAGTAGGGTTTGAAATTAAATACAATTACTCAAAAATACTTATCACCAATCAGAGTGGCGCAGCGGAAGCGTGGTGGGCCATTAACCCACAGGTCCCTGGATCGAAACCAGGCTCTGATAGCTAATAATTTTTTTCTATATTAAGTAGGGTCTCTTCACCTACTTATCAACAATGACTTTTTATATCAACGGAGGTTGGCACAAGTAGTAAGTTTTCTACATTAAGTAGGGTTTCTTCACCTACTTATCAACAATGACTTTTTATACTAACGGAGGTTGACACAAGTGGTAAGCGGCTTGTATCGCTTAAGTAAGGTCTCAAGTTCAAGCTTTGTGAATGTAGAAAAATCCCGTTGGGAGACTCTCCCACCATAACCAGGTGCGCGAGTCGAATCCGGATTAGTCAGGGCGAAGCTTTAAGTACCAGATGGGCAACCAAAAAAAAAAACCAAAGACTTTTTATTAAAGATTTTTTTTTTTGCTTACGCAAGGTATCCCCACAGCCGTCAGCCATGAGCCTAATCCTTTAGTAAAACTAGTAACTATCATGTGCTTCCGAGAAAAAGCCTCCTTACCCACCAGACTAGAAATCCAACACTTGAAGAAAAAACGAAATCCATTATCCAAGGGAATAAGCTTATCTGGGTTCAATTCCTCAACACATATCAAAGCCAAAAAGAAAAATGGCACAAAACATATGATCCATATAAATAAAAGTAAGCATTGATCAATTTCAATTCCAATATGAAGACACTCTATACACATAAATATGGATGCCACCATATGCAGACCTTCAAAATGCCACAAAGCATACAAATAGGAAGAAAATTGATGGCCATTCTAAGGAAAGAGAAAAGCACAGGCTTTTTTTTATTGGAAGCCTCAAGATACTATGAAAGAAAACCCCATCAAGTCCTAAAACCACTCTCTGTACAACTTAATGCTTACTTTAACATAAAACCGAGACAGCTTTATGGCAAGACTTTGTACAAAATTCTCAAAGACCAATTCTGTCGAGACCAAGGCGCTCGCTGCAAAAACTCGATGGCACAACCGAGAGCTGCAACCGCCCCGTCCATTCCTCACCTGGCTTCAGATTGATCGGTCTCTCGATGAGTGCCCCATCAACACAAAGCATCTCTTTATACTCTTCATCACCAAAGTCCACCATTGATTTTGATTTCTTCTCCCATGGATTCCACACAGCTGCAGACAGAGGAGGACAAAGAAAGCATACTAAAAATAGGACAGACAATACCTTATCTTTTCTGTTCCCATTTAAAACTAATGTTCTTGGCATCAATGAAGGAACTTGGTGAAAATTCACATTGCTCAAACACAGCAGTAAAAAGTTTCCTCTTTTGTGATTAGGGCATGCAAAAACAAAAATTTAGTAGCCCCATTGCTTACCAACATCAGGGAGACCTTCCTTTCTAATAACATATGTCCGCTTCCTCTCATGATCCAGAACAGCGATTACATTTGGAGAGCTAAGATAAACTCGATCTACCTGCCACGAAAGAAGAGAGCAGTTTTAAAACTTTTTAATCCAGAACCCAAGTGTAGTAACCTCAATCCTGTGAAAAATTTAATTGCATCATGGAAGCACTAAAAATTTCATAGGCTGTAAAGATAAGACAAAGGATTTCGTGCTTTTTGTCTCAATTACACATAAAGGTTTAACTTATTCTTCCATCCCCACTCAAAATGTAAAGTAGCTTACCAAATTAATTACATCAGATTTCTCATCCACTAAACATGATTTCTGACATGTTTACAGGCATTTTTAACCCAGAAGACATACCTCAGACTCAAATGTTATTGCATCTCCTTGTTCTGTAAAGCGTTCCTTTTGGGAAAGGTAGTCCAAGTAGTCGAGTGTCTCCAGACCTTCTATCCTCACCTCACTATATACACAGCACAGTAGTACTTGTGAGCTCTAATTCCAGTCTTGAAGAAAAGACAATATTTAATCAAAGAGGGAGAAAATTAAAGAGCATACATCATACTGATATGATCTGAATCAGCCAATTCCAATAGATAATAAATATTGCAAACAGACATGATGCTTGCCACTTTTTATTCCTTCAAAACTTAGTATTTTGTCACAACACATCATTGGATTTAGTTTTTATATAACCCTGACCCAACAAGATGTTACAATTCCAGTACTTGCATAAATATCCAGAAAATGCCAGTTTTAGATGAAGAGGTCATATATTGTTAGTCTTTACTCTTTAGAAGGACTTGAAGATGAAACATAGTCCTCTTTGATCTTTTGGATGTTTCAATTCCCCGATATATTGTCCCACAGAACAATCCATTTAACACACATATTTAGAAAATGATGGTTTCAAATGAACAGAACAGATATAAGACTTTCGTAGGTTCCTGATGAGGAGACAAAGTCGATACAAAGTAGAACATTCACTATACGAGGAAGATTAAGTATAGGAACAATCCATACCTGATATCAGAGACCAGCAAGTATGTGTGGTATGCAAATGAAAAACTAAATGGCTTGCTATTGACATTTCTAACTCGTGATATCAACATCAGATCTCCATTCAACAAAAGAGCCACCCGAAGACGAAACTCAAAACTGACAAAATTAGGCATTTTGTTAGCTCACTAATGCTTGAAATTTGATTCTGAGCTGCTGGATTCATTATATCATAATCTTTCAATTTGAGGCATCCAGGATCGTACCCATGTGGCCAATATTTCATATCTTCTTCAGATGATTTGAGTAGCAGGTCAACAAAGGATATCCCATTGGAACCACTTGTGGGCAGAGGAGGAGGATTATCATCAAATTTCCACATTTTGTTTCTTGCAAATCCATGTAGCTCCGGTGATCCACAGTTCCCAAACTTAAAGAGCAAAACAAGATTAGGATACATGATTCATATCTGTTGCAAGTTTAGGGAGCATGAACATAGGACACGGTAATTAAATATACCTGTGGAAAGCAAATTGGGATTCCTCCTCGCATTGCTTTTGGAGATTTGCCAGTTACCTACAATCATTAACCAAGAAAAAAAAAATAATAACTGACTGAACTAACCTTTGTATACAGTAAATTTGGTTAAAACTCATATTTATTGATATTATCATCTGTGAAATAAGGTTCCAATAAGGCAGCGACTCCTACCACGGCTTCTTGACATCATTAGTTAGCAGGTTGGTTGTCACATAACATCACAGCCTTTTCACTCAATTAATATTCAGCTCTGGTGGTTCAATGCCATATTGCTACCATATGTCTATGGATGGTAGGGCCATTGTATATATTAGGCAATGTGATGTGAGGAAAACGTACTATGATAAAGAAGCTCAAATTCAATCAAGAGTTTCTTTCTTCCTTTTCTCCTTGCCATTTCCTTTGGCAATTAATATAGGTAATAAACATCAAAAGAAGGATGTTTATTCGTCAACCTCTAAAATCACCCCATTTTCACTGGTATTTCTTGATTTATAAATGATAAAATGATTCAATGCTATATCCTCTACAATATGGAATACAAAGAATTTATCTAAAATTTGACATGGATTATCCCAAAAAAACAGAAATTTTTTTAGGGTAAAAACCTTGTTGCTGGTGAATAGGAGTTCTTGTCCTAGCTCATTCTTCCATGAAATGACCTGTCCTCCATGCAAGCTCACCTAAATTACGTTCTCAAACTAATCATTATGAACCAAATCTACCTATCATAAACTGAATTATAAATCAAATTACATAATCAAGGTGTTCTCACCCGTGCCAAAGCGCCTTGAGGGTTTCGAAGCAGAATTTGATCAATTCCATGAGAGTCCTTAGAAATCTTAACTGCTTCTCTATAGTCCCATACAGCTGCAGAATGCCCCATCCAAAAATAGATTCAGGCTGCAACTGAGGAGGCCCTACTGAACTTCTCAGATTCAAAACTTGGCCAAAAGGCCTACGGCCAAGGATTGAAGGGAAAACAAGTTGATTCCTACAATTTGAGAAACAAGTGAATCTACCCCGTCAATTAAAAGAGGGAGAGAGGGGGAACTAGCTTTCAATACTCTCTTCGCTGGTAATTCAGATCTAAAGAACCCCAACCTTATCACCCAAAAACAAAAAATCAATAATAAGGAATGTCCATGAAATTCCTTTAGAGCCCTGAAAAGCCTTAAAAAGAGAAGCTGCATTTTGAACATTTGGCAACTAAATATGGAAATACCTGGCACCTACATAAAGGATCTCTATTGAAACTTGTCAGGTTTCCATCAGAAGAAGACAAACATGATAAACTCAGTAAGATTCCAAAAACAGAGACAGAGAAGACGCCAAAACTTAACCAGGAGATAAAAAACTTATGGTACGACTCTCTACCGGAAAATGCAACTTGGGGAAATTTAAGCTTGATGACCAAAACCAAAATCACATTAAACAAAACGTGACAACACAGAAACAAATCACATGAATAGAATAGATCACTAGAGTTGTATCATGTATGCATACTTACTCTAAATATCTTCGGAAACAAGAGAGAAAAAGAGTAATGGAGGACGTGCCGACAGGTTTCAGAAATTCACACATGCCTTGACATGAAGCAATGTTTGTTTAATAGCTGTAACAAACCCGAAAAAGGAAATGTAGAGATGAATGACCATAGGCCAAGCACTGCAATGTAGAAAGAAAAAACCCTTGTCTTAGAAGCACTCATTCTGCGCGAAGCTTGAAATGGAATGTAATAAAAGATTAGCTAACTTCAAACCAACCCAAGATTTTAAAAGCAAGAAATCTTACCGCTTCGATTGGTAGGTGAAAATAGAATTTGGGGATACGAGTTTCAAATAGAAGAAGCTAAAAATGAGGAGGAAAATCCGGTTCTGTAAAATGGGTGTCCATCATGATGCAGAGATCTAGGGACGTGGACGTACGAGAAGTATTATGAAATAATAATAAAGTATGAAAACATGTAGGAACTACGAAGTACGAACCGTCTTAGTTTTGAAGAAATTTCCTGGGATAAGTTATAAATTTAGTAACCGTTGTTAATGATGTTAAAGTAGACATCTTCGACCAAAAAAAAAAAATGTTAAAGTAGACATAATCAATTTATTTAAACATATATATAACAATGTCGTTAATCTAAGTTAATTTCGGTTATTTTTTGTATTGTATGCCCCACAAGTCTTATCACTATCTATTATTTTAATATATTTTTAGAAGAGTTAAGATGCAAATTTAGAAATGAATTATTTTTTCATAAGCATCCAACACTTTTTTTTTTATATATATAAAAGCATTTATAAGATAAATATAAGCATTTACAAAACAAATAAAGTAATTTAAGAAAATCTAGGGAGTTAAAAATTTTGGCCATTCACATATTTGTCTTTCCACGGACAAAATTTAATTTAATTTTGACTCAATGGGGTGCAATTTTTTTTTTAATTCATTGTATTTTTTAAATCTCTTTATTTATCTTGTAAATTCTCTTATGAAAAAAATTAAAGAAAGAGCATTAATCTAAATGCTCTTATGTAAATGATCATATTTATCTTGTAAATACTCTTATGAAAAATAATTGTATTGGGTGTCTATAGAAAAATAATTCATTCCTAAATTTATGTTTTAACCCTTTTAAAAATATATTAAAATAATATATAATTAAAAGACTAGTTGGATCCACAGTGCAAAAAGTAACGAAAGTTAAGTCTTCTTAACGGCATTGCTATATCTACTTCCATATAAATTGTTTATATCTATTTTTGCACCCGAAAATAGTTAGGGAAAATAAGACGGTTAAAATAGAGAAATCCTATGTAAGGCTGGTAAATTCAACAAATCATAAATTAGGTTAATGACCCAATCTAAAATATTTAAATGTTGGTTATTTTTCAATAATACCCCTAGCCCATTATCTTATATCTCTGATGAAGGTTGGGTAATGATTTTTCTTTTATAAAATGCCATCATGCTTAAAACTACGGAGGAGAGTTGGTTGATGGTGGGTACTGTTCATCGTCTTCTCAATGGGTTGAACCAGTTGGAAGAGAAATTTAAAGTTCTCAACCTGTTAATGTCCTATGATTCTAATTAAGTCTTAATTAAGTCAAAACTTTTATTTAGTACCAAAATACACTTTGGTAATTCAACGTAAATATTTCCTTCGCCTCCTTCCACGCTACGTTGAGATTTGGGATTCCATTTAACTGATAATGAGGCGTCGTGGCCATTGCGACCGATGAATTGCTTATCTCCACATTTGTCCATAGAAAAATCATTGCCCAGCCTTCATCGTTAGAGATATAAGATAATGGGTTAGGGGTATTATTAAAAAATAACCAATATTTAAATATCCTAGATTGGGTCATTAACCCAATTTATGATTTGTTAAGTTTACCAGCCTTATATAGAATTTTCCTATTTTAACCGTCTTTATATAGGATTCTCCCAAATAGTTAATAGGGTGAGATGTCTATAATAAAGAAAAAAATAATAAAAAAGATAGTTGGTTGGTAAATTTGTATATTCACCGAAATTTTTTTAATGAGAAAATTAATAATTAAAAATAACTGAAAATACTTTAAATACAGCATCTGGGTAAAAAGAGTCATGAAAGCTTAACAACCTTTTGGTGGACTGTGAGAGAGAATGAAAGGCTAGTGAGCCAAGAGGTGAGGGATGAGGTAAAAACTAAGTTTTCAAAAAGTCATTTTTATAGCAAACACGCCTTACACAAGAACGTAAGGCAAATTTTTTTTTTTTTTTTTTTTAAAAAAAAAAACCAATGGCGGAGTTCAAAGGGCCATATCGCATCCTTTTCTAAACTGATGGAATTGGTAAGTTAGTTACACACAGATCTGATTGAGTGATTTTATTTCAGATTCACTTTGTTGTTCATTAGCAAAATAAATGCATGCAAATATACCACTCCTCCGATTCTAAATATAAGATGAAGTTGACTTTCTTGGAGATATTAAAGATGTTAATTATATTACTTTAAAATATTTATTTATTATTTTTTTAGTATCTTTTAGTCTTTTAAATTTTACATAAAGACGACACTTTTGGTCCCTTAATTTTATAAATTATACTTTTGGTCCTAAAATCATAACACCGTTAATGTTCTAACTAAAACACCGACGCGACAAACCCAAATAATGATTAATAACATTTAATTATACAAATTTTATATACTATTCAATTTACACATATTTTAAATTTAAGCTTAATAACATTTAATTATACAATCATCACATAATTTTACATCGTTATCACTTGAGTTTGCATTTTCCGTTAGCAAAATTAACGGTGTTAGAATTCTAGGACTAAAAGTATACTTTATAAAATTAAGGGACTAAAAATATACCTCATGTAAACTTAAAGGACTAAAAGTATACTTTAGCCTTTTTTTCTCTTAACTATTTTGCCTAACTTATAACTTAATATATAATCTAAGGACACACAACATATGATATGATTAAGTAAGTTATTTAGCTTCCTTAATCTCTCTAAAAAAACTAACTATATGTTTGGAATTGAAGGGAGTATTATATATACATTTTTGTCTTAACTTTTTAACTTTATGGCTTTTAAGATTCTAGCTTTTAAAAGTATAACAGCTCACTCTTAAACTTACATTAACAGTAAACTCAGTTAAACACACAAGTTTACCTATCAAATTTATCAATTTTTATGTCTCTAAAGCATAAAATTATGTTGACTCCACCAAAAGTCCTTTTAACCTTTTTGATTTAATCATGACAGTAGTTTTATAAACGAGCTTTATACAATTTTCTTTGTTAGATATGATAAATTTAAAATGTTGGTGTATTTAATTTAATTATTTTGATTTAAAATATATTTAAAAAAATTGTTTTCATTTGTTTATATTTAATTATACACCTTAATACCTATTGATAGAAGTAAATATAATTTGAGTTCATGATACTAGTTTATGATAAGAAGTTGTTTGAACTTCAAACTCATAACTTTGACAACATGTTGGAATGAGTTTAGGTTTTAGGCACAAAAATAGCATCTAGAAAGTCTCATCTACCGTCTCTCTCCCAACATGTCTAGAACTCGAACTCAAGAGCCAAGACCTATAAGAGTCTAACACATCCTTACATAACTAAACCAACTCTACCTAAGTACATTAGTCTCATTTTACCATATTTATCATGCACTCTTCAATGTTTCTGAACATATATTTAGCAGTTTATTCACAGTAATTATCTCTTTCAACTTTATTGGTTCGTCATAAACACCGCTATGTCAAGTAGTAACACGAACCTCTCTGGGCAAAAAACACAAACCGAGTTGCAGAAAAGAATATCGATAGAATGAACCATTTACCATTATCAAGTCAACTTGCATACACAAATCTTAAAAACGCACGAATAAATTTTACTTGCAAAACATGATAATCAGGTTAACTTTCTTCAAATGCCGTTAGAAGGTTCGCTCCAGTCATTAATACACACAACCAACTATTTCATGGTTCAACAACACCCTCTCTAAACTAAAACCTCTAATTCCCCGCAATTTACAAACTTTTTTAAGGATGCCATCCATCATGGCTCGTCAAATCTAACAAAATAAGTCTTTTTTCATCCTAAGGAAACTGATAACCAAATAATTTAGTTCTGATCTTGATGGACTGAGATCCTAAAATTTAGCTGTCCCATCATCCCACAGAATACTGTTAGCAATAGTAATTTTGGGCTCATAATATGCCAAAACTACACAATCAGCCGGTTTGGTTGCCGGTTGCTGGTTAGCCAGCTGCCACGGCATCAGCTCGAGGACTCGTATCGAGTAGTTGATGCAGCTTCGCAGTGGGGTTCTGTTTGTCATCACAATAATCATTGTCTTCCTCTGTAGTTCTATCATTAGAACCCGAATTATTAACTCTAGATAACAAGTTTTCTGTGCTTATCGGTGTAGCCCTCTTGCCATCGATGACTTTCAAAACTATTTCTTCTGTCTGTTCTTGTTGCACACCTTTCAGTTTTTCCTGAATGTCAAAGCCAATAGAGTTCTTAGTGTCACAAACTACCTGTATATGATATAGAGATATTAAAAGTATCTTAAAGACATAAGTACCATTAATGCAGCATTTTCAGCCCTCAGTTTCTCAGAATTATCAGTCAAACGGTTAATTTCTGATTTCAGAGTCACATTCTCAGCATTCAAGGATTCAACTTTTCGTGCGAGTTCTTCAGCCTCAGCCTGAGCATAGGGAATATGAGCACATGAATAAGTTACTAGCCAATTATATGTGTGATAGCGATGAAGCTTGGCCATTGGTTAACGTCTTGAGCTATTTCACAAACTAGCTTATAAACAAGTGTATGGAACATTTTTCAACACTCTAAGAAAACCCAGAACTTTACCTGCTTTCTTAACCTGGACCTTCTAGCAGATTCTCGATTGGACTGTTTCCTCCTCTCTCGCTTCAGCTCACGATCATTCTGTGCAATCCAAACATTCCCAAGGAATTACAGACTGAATCAAAAGTTTAGTATTCTAGTGTATCAAGCAAACAACTTTCATATAAGAGAATCAAGATATGATCTGAACAACAAGGCTGTATTAATTTCTTGACCATACCTGTAACCAGGCTTCAGGAGGAATCACTGCACCAGATTGGGCAACATTTGTGAGATTAGGTTTAGAAAGAACAGTTTGAGGGTTCGTTAACTCCAGAGCAGTGGTCATACCTGAAGAAACTACAGGTCCAGCCATTTTTCCTTCAACACTGGCAGGGGCAACTGCCATCTTCTTATTGGAAGACACAATCTCTTTGGGAGGTAGAGTGGCCTGTATCTCAGCTTTCCCATCTCCACCTGCTTGAACAGCAGGAAAAGCATAATAATCAGCACTAGAATTATGTCGAAAAACGAAGTCCAAAGTTCAATAGCTTCAGATGTTCTTAGACATTGTCCTATATATAACATTGCGCCAAGTATAAAATCCACTCATCATCAACTGCTTAAAGAAGACACCAATAACTTGACTGTATCGAGTAAGAAAGGACATGATAAAAGTAAACCTCTATTTCCATCCCATCACTAATAGTTCAAACTTGATAACTTCAAAGTTACTGAGCGTATGGGACCGGCAACAGTTTAAGAATTCCCCAATAAATAACCAGGTTGAATTTATGTGTATCAGAGTGAAACAGAAGTATAGTGTTCCAAGGACAACTCTATTATTCATCAAGATGTGACCCTTGGTGAAGAACAGAGTCATACCAGTGGTTGGTGTTCCCTCTCGGCTTCTTTTCCTTCTTGTTTGATTAGCCTGAGCATAAGATGGGCAAATATCATAATTTAATGTTTCAATTTTGCCAAACCATATTAAATAAAAAAATATTAATAGCTCATATAATTAGCAACATGCCGGAAAATACGTGCTTATAGCAAGAAAGTTCTCACCCCAGCAGTGTTGCATTCACTTCCATCACTTGAACCTTCAGTATCCTCACTGATCAAATCATCACAAAATTATTCACTTAGAAACAAAGAATATACTAGAATAGCAGTCCTCCACTTCACGCACCCAACCCAAAAAAAAAAAAAAATAGAAAGAACAGTTTATTAATCCAAGTATACATATATACACATATAGAATGAACATAGGGATCAACAAACCTCTGTGATAGCCTATTTTCAACTCCTCGCTCAGCACTCTCGGCATTTCCATTGCCATTGCCAATAGACATTGCAAGCCCATCAAACTCTTTCAATTTCTTCATTAAGCCCTGATCAGTATTTCCGGACGATTTGGTTGGTGTCTCCATGCTTAAAGGGATTCCACCCTGCAATGTTACAGAAAGCCAAACCATCATGAACTGCTGACATTCAGAGAGTCATTATTAGAGGGAGATCTAAGAGAATAAAAAACTTACAGCAGGGGGAGATTGAATTCCTTGACCATGTGATTGTGGCCCCTATGTTTACCGAAATAACTCGTAAGAGCATGGCATGAAACAAATTTCCAAACGGAGAAGCATATAGAAGAACAAGGAACTTTAATAATTAAACAATGTTAAGTATTTACAAGTCCTTCATCCTGCTACAAGCAAAATATCAAAGCATGGAAAAATTAATGGAGTAACATTTTGCATGCACCCTAGAATGCATAACCAAGGGCTTATAAAAACCAAATGATCGTAACAAATTTGATTCTCATGACTTTTTTAACCTTCAACAACTCAATGTCGGGATTGGTAAGTGATAAATTAAAGAATGCTAGAATTGACAAATAGACTAGAACATAGACTTACCATAGGAACTGCAGGATGAGGATAAACACCTCCATGAGAGTATATTGCTGCATATGGCGCCCCATAAGGTGGCATCATAGGCTGAAAGAAATAACAAATCAACCAATTATATAAGATATAGTCCAGGACATCTAAAAGAAGAGTGGTAACTATGACAAAAAGTAAATATGCTTCGTGGTGCTACGCTACCTGGGGGGGCCACATGTAAGGGTGAGGAGCATGAGCAGGAGCCATGGCTGAGTTATAGTACGGTGGCATGGTGACCCTTGGCCCATAATATGCCTGAAGATATTAAATTATTAATGACACTTTTAATCACCATTATACCATGTTCAGTTTCAGGGGACAGTTATGTTTGAAAATTTACAAAACAAACCAAGGCAATTCTACTTTCTCTTTGAATTGAATAATAACTATATTGCTGCCATCTTTGAAACAATTTTCAACTTTGAGGACATAATTTTATTGCAAGATAATTGCTTATTTAAAAAAATATATCTAAAAATAGACCCCCAAATCAATAATAGACAAAAGAGTTTTGGAAACAAGGGTAAAAGGTAGGTAGGTTACCTGCATGGCAGCCCAGTCAGGATACAGATGAATATTGGTCGGGTTGATCTGGCTGGCCGGATCCTGCCCATAAGGTAAATACATAAACAGAAATCGTTAGGGCACATACTTTATATTTGCTCACGTGCAGACACTATGTTTTCACTTCTCAGCTTACCGTTGTCACTGGTGAAGAGGGTTTTTCAACTTTAGGAGACTTCCCTTCCTCACTGTTTCCCATGGCAAGCACCAAATGGGAAAAGAATCCACACGACTCCTTGATTATCGGATAAGCTGGATTAACAGGAACCACGTTAGACATCATCAACAAAAAAAGTGTTGCAAAGCAAACAAGGCAAAATTCATAAACCAGGATTTAAAAACCAACAACTAAAGAAATCTCATTGCAGAATACGGATAAAGCGAGCAGCAAATTAGAAGAGCAAAAAAGGCAAACCCACTTGACAACAGACAACATATATATCACAAAATAACTTCTGTTTGACCTTCGAAGATACTATAGGGATTGCATCATCCAAAGGTAAACAATGTTTTTATGACTCAGCAATCCAAGCAGGAAGCAACAGTCAAGATACCAAGACATTCTAGTAATATCAAAACCTCCAACATGAAGTTGACAAAGAAAATCAAGTTTCAGATAAAGTATGAGAGATTGATTGATCCAGACGTTGAGTTTGCTGTTACCAATCAAACATGGAATGGAACAAAGATATTCTTTGGTTTTCCATGCTGAATAGTTGATGTCATTAAGCAACCTGATTAACCAGACTAGAACATAGGAAAACTTTAACGTAAGAAATTTTCAAAGTGCTTCAACAGAATCAAGACTAAACTGGGACAAAGATATTGATCCAGTTGTGCCAGTCTGCCAGAGACAACACCAAATCACCGGTCCTTGTATCATTGTTCTAAGAGGAAAAGTGATTTCTCAAACTATGTTCGGGATATAGTGAGAACCAGTATAGATTTAAAAGCTATAGATTTTCCGAAGGACCCATAATCAAAATGAAAAATATTAGACATGATCGAAAACAGACCAGTAGGGGTTAATTATGTCTTTCTACGACCCACAGGTCGTTCAAAAAGCGGAGGACACAACCAACAGAGAATAGCCTAAACTGACACAAAAGGACAACTCATAGCTAAATGACAAATATACCCTTCAAGCAAAATTTTACTTTCAGATGGATCGGGGATTGGTAAGAAAAAAGACTGTTACAATTCCTTCAGCCAACAAAAGGAAAAATTCCTCAAACTGCTATCAGAAACTTCAAAGATTATGCTTTATCAGATTTAATCCTCTGATCCATTACCCACCGTCTTATCACTCCCATCTTCTGCTACTATCCTTCGGTTTTCAGTTACTTACTATTGGAAACTACATATAAAAAAATTGCCGTGTGGGGGGCGAATAACCATTACAAAATTGAAATGATTGCGCTTATACGAACAAATCAATGGCTGGCCAAAAAAAAGAAAACCAGATCAATGAACAGATATTATAGAAACTCAATGTTTATAGCAGGTACAAAAGGAGATCCAGAAGCTGCATACAATATCAAATAAAACCGAAAATTGAAGGTAGTGCTCGGCTGTGTGTTTCCACAGTACAACAAATCGAAATAAACCAGATAATTTTCGCATCTTGCATGTGGAGATAACCCAAACGGTTCTCATACTCGCTGAAAAATAAACTTGAGATTTCCAGACAAATAAAATTGGCACATTCTTCCACATACAAAGACAATAAATGCAGCCGAGCTAACCCCCTTACCCTCACTCTCACAAAATTTCTCAGACCTCATAGAAAACCAAAATCTAGAAGAAACATTCAAAATCAAATCCGGAGAGCCGAACCTCGAATTTCAACAAAACAGAGCATGAAATTCCACATACCTGACGATTACCAAACTCTCAGCGTCACGAAACAACGACGGGAAAACCCAGAAAAGAAGCAAAATCCCCAACAAAATTATTTGCGGAAACTGGAAAAATAAATCCTCTTAGTTTTAACAGTAAGCTCGAGCTCAGAACAAAAAATTAGCATTCAAGGAAAGGCAAATTTACTGGACCTCTCAGCATTCATACTATCTATCTGTACTTTCTCTCTCTAAAACCCGAGGGAAAGAAGCTCTGCTATGACAGAGAGAAGAAGAAGGTTGCGGGTGGGGGTGAAGAAGGAGGAGGAGGAGGGAGAAGGGAGAAGAGAGGGAAAGAGAGCGCCAAGGCGATGTCCACGTCATCGGACACGTGTCGTATATGGAGGATTGCGTAGACTTACACCGTATATACGCATTGGGGTGTGGTGGTTGTTGAGCTGGCCCGTCGAGAATCGCGCTGACCGTTTATTTTATTCTAAAGTCATGGTGTCCGTACACGTGGTGGCTTATCAATCGATATACGCGTCCCGGTTAAGCGGGGTCCAACCTAGCCCCACCCGTCATGTGGCTTACGTGGGCTTGTGAGCAATTAAAATTAAAAAATTTAATAATAAAATAATAGCGGCAATTTAAGAAGCAAGGGAAAATCAAAATCAAAATTAAATTAGATTGAATAGGTCCTTTGAAATCCACGAATAGCCGCTTTACTTAATGTTTGACCACATCAGAATATGTTCATGTAAAGTTGCCCCTGAAAGTATTTTTTTCGACCTTCGTTGATGCGTGTGGTGATTGGCTTACGGATCATACTCATAATATGGAGTTGAGACAGAACCATATGTTTATGTTGGGATTGTGTTCAATAGTTTTTTTTCATGGAAGGGAAATTTCATTACTTCAAAAATACGTATAAAAGCAATGTTATTGTAAATTTAATCTCTACTAATATGTCATCAACAGTAAAAGCTTTATAAGCAAAAATGGTAGAGAATTGATTTTGTAAATGTTGAAATACATTGTATGGTAAAACTTTTTGGTTTGATTGAGAGTTCTCTTTCCATGATTTTCGTGCATCTTTTGAAACTTTTGTTTATAAGGTGAGACCGTTTGTTATCTCAATCAATAACTTCTCAATTATTCTATAAAAAATTTAGTATGTACACCTTTTTCCCGCCTTTCCTTTCTGTTATATTCTTCTAAGCGTAATGGAAGACCTTAGGATAAATATTTTGAGAGGTCAAATGATATTTATTAACTAATTAAGAAAAAAATATTTGGGGTGCCAAATGTATAAAGTTTTTAGAATAAATGTATAAATTTTTGGGTTAAATGTATAAAAAATCCAATTTACATTAAATATTTAAGATACTTTTTTGGGGAGGGGGCTATGACCCCATTGTCTCTACAAAACTCCGTCTTTATCTAAGCATATTTTTTGTAATGAATTATGTGTACTCAAAAAAAAAATTGAGTTATGTAACATTTATTTTATAGAGAAATTGTGGTTACATCATAAAATCTCAGTTTCTAGGGATTATCTAATGAATATGGGGCTTTCAAAACTTGTATCAATTACATAAAATTCAGGCGTATTTATTTGAACGGATGTACACTAACGTTTGACTTCGGTTAATTTTATTAGGAGAGGGTCTCCTATTTTTCTTAGTGTCCTGTTCTCTCCACTTGTTTATTCTCTTCCTTGTATTAACTCTGAATGGTTGAAATTCAAGATTCTATAAAAAATTTATTATAATATTAAATAACAAAAAACGTATATAAATAAATTTAAATGATTAAATTATGAAAATATCATCTTCTGTCAGCATCATCGTGAATTCATCAATATCAATATCTAATATAAATTTATTATTTACTCGATTTTATTCTTGGTTAATCACAATAAATTAATTTGAAAGGTATTTTTCCCCCTCATATAGGCCATAGCTATTAGCCACGCCTGGATATTTGTTCTTCTTTTTGCTTGATGAGGCTTATTCCATTATTTAAAAAAAATAATTTTTGAGATTTACGTGCTTTTGATAAAATGATTATTAAAAAAAAGTTTTTGATATTGTTATAGGATAGCTTTTTCAGGTCAAATTTACCAAAAAGAACATTAGTTTTTGATGTAATTACATATAAAGAATAAGGTTGTATTTTAAATATTTTTAACATTAAATTTCATAACAATTACAAAAAATTACATAAATCTGTGTACAAAATTAAAATACTTTAGGGTATAGACGATACTAAAAAAATACTTTATAATCTTGAAAATTTATTTAGGATCTTGAAAAAAGATTTTAAGTCTTGATGATCTTGAAAAAATATTTCAAGATATTGATTTTACTAAAAAAGATCTTGGTATTGAAAAATATTTCATGATCTTGAAAATTTATTTTATAATCGTGAAAAAATATTTTAAGGTACGTGAACAAAAAAAATATTTAAGGGTACAATGACTGGTATTGAAAAAATACTAATAATTGCAAAGGGAGAAAAATAGTTTTTTCCCAAACTAAGTTTTGGCCCTAAAACCTGGGTTTTGTTGTAAAATATAGCTTCTGAATATTTTCATAGGTGTTTGATAAACTTCCACTAAAACGAGAGTTTTGTTTTGGGTTAAGGTGCAATTTTGCCTTTAAATTATACGTTCATGAGCAATTTTACCCCTTAAGTTTTCGGCGTAGCAATGTTGTCCCTGAAGTTTAAAAATGTAGTAATGTTGCCCCTTCGTTAAAAACTCCAACGGTCAACTAAAACGTTTAGGGTTTTTTAACGGAGGACAACACAACGTTATTACGTTTTTAAACTTCACGTAAAAATAACCTCCCGAAATAAGATATTTTAAGGGCAAAATTACACCTTAACCCTTTTATTTTTAAGAGGTAAGTTTTGAAATTTGCCAACTAGGCTGTAAGAGAAAAAGATCTTTGCTTCCACTCCTTTTTTAATCTTTTGGGCTTTGTTCCTTGCCTCTGGCCTATAGTAGAATGCTTCTATGCCTTTACTTAAAGATAGTACAATCTTGTTAGCAAAAAAAAAAAAAAAAAAGATAGTACAATCTATAGATGTTATAGTCAAGGTTTTAAACAAACAAGTTTGAGTTTAGTGAAAAGAGTTAATTTGCCACTAAAGTTTGAGTTTCTATTAGGAGAGGTACCCAAATTTAATGTTTGAGATTATCTTGAGCATAATTATTTTTAATAGGAAGATGCACGTATTTAGGGAGGAAAAATACAATTTATAGAGGTTGAGGATGTAAAAAATTGTCTACAAAATGATAGGATTTTATAAGCACACACAAGATAATAAACTTACGTTAGAGTTGCAACTTTAAATCATCAATTAGGACTATTAAATATTTTTTTATGTATAATCTTGTAAGAATATTATATCATAATCTACATGGGTAAAGGTGTTGTGAGTTGTGACCATCTAAGTACAAAGTCTCAAGTTGGATTTTTAATTATACTACATGTGTGATCCTTACATTTAGTTTTGTCAAAATTATAATGAATATTTTTAAAATGTAACCGAGTTTTTCTTATAACAAAAGCTTGCCTTAATAATCAATTTAGTTTTGAATTTATCTGACCGATCAGCATATGATGAAGTCTATTTTAGTACGTTAAATTTAAATTATATTAAAATGTTAAAAAAACATTATTTTTGATAAATTCTTTTTTTAAAAAAAAAAAAGTCTGCTGAGAGAACTTCATATATACAATATATAGTTAAATTTTTTCTTTTTTGAGAAAAAACAAAGGAGTGAGGAAGTAAAGAAAGAAAGAAAAAAGGTTGGGCACTTTAAGTGTCCAAAGATTGCGAATCACCCAAAAAATGTAGTGAAATGCTGACTAGTGAAGCACCAATATGCAGAAAGTGAGAAGATGTAATATCTATGATTTTTTTTCACCCCTCTTTAATGGATTTGGATTTTTTGTTGTTGAGGCATCTTACAACTTTATTATGGAAGTGCCACTCATTGGACGGTCATGTCATTTAAAGACAATCTTTGTAGCGAAAACAAAAATCTAAATTAAAGAAATTCGAAAACGATTTTTTTTTTTTTAAGAACCCGTATATAATGGTGAAATTTTTCAATAAATATTAGTATAATCTTATATAATAGCCGATACGGAATTGACTTATAATCCATTAAACCATGAGTTTAAAGCACGTTATACATGTGAGGACTTTGTAGAGAACCATAAGTGGATATTTCTATAAATACTCTTTAAAATTTTAAGGCATTAGCCTCCCTTCTATCTAGTTCACTGAAACCTTTGATTCCGATTCATTCAAATTTACCCCGAGTCGGATTCACACTTATAGAGAAGAGCTTTCAACACTATTTTCTCTATTTTTACACCTCAACTCGAGAATGTGGTTAAGGGAGAACAAGTCCTTTACCACTTATCCTTTTCAGTTAGCGTGACCTAAGTCAACATAACTTGTTTACGTCAAAATGTATGAGTGAAAAAATTTAATTAATTAATTTGATTTGGAGCATATTTAGTGGACAAGATATAAATAACGCGAAGCAAGCCTCTTGTTAGACAGCATTAATTAAGCGATTCCCTACATTAACAATCTAGATAATCTAGCCCCAGAAACCCTGTGATGGTGCTTTACAGAATATGAATTCTCACAAGCTAATTTATCAAAATAAATCATATTAGAGTACATACACACAAAATGCTTTACTTATTTATGATTTTGAAGTTTAAAGTAGCATTTTTTTTTTCTTTTCCCCCAATGCAAGGGCGGATCTTCTTAGATAAAAGGCCCCCAAAAAAAATGTTCAGATTTTTTTTTAATATATATATAAGATTAGTTAATGAGTATACATTTGGTCCCCCAAAATATTTTTTCTTAATTACTTAATAAGTATACATTTAGCCTCCAAATATTTATCCAAGATCCGTCACTGATTGCATGGTATTTTATTGGACACATATATAATCCACGTAAATGTTCACAGGGAGGGTTTATATATACAACGTAGGAAACAATATTTAATGTATTTTTTCCATCAAATCAAAATAAATATTTTATGTACATAACCAAAACTTGTATTGTTAACGTTTTTAATTTAATTTTATTGATTAAATTTAAATCCTGTACTTTAAGAAAAATAGAAAAGAAAGAACACTGAGATCGAAAATTTCCTTTTGTAGAGTATTATTATTTTTTTGAAATTGCTCGGAACAGCTTGAAAAAAACACTTGATACAATTTACAAGATAAACTTGTCAAATATTTACTTCAATAAATTAATACAAACGATCACTTTAGCGTCCTTCATGGGTTTTTATATTTTTGATAATATATTTACCAAAAATGATGCATTAATTTGGAGTAAAATTTTCCATCAATAAGGTTGAAAAGATCTCAATTGGCACACAGAGCCTGTTTGGGACCTTATCTCGATGGACTTATTATCCCATCGATAGAAAAAAAAAAAGTCTATCAAAAGGAAAAAGAGTGTTTGAATCACTTAATTTTTGTTGAAGCCAAATCAACTAGCTTCTCATCCCCTCACCAAAAGCCTCCTTGAACCATTGCACCCCTTCCCCTCCCAAATAAAAAAACCTGCTTCTATCATTTTCATGTGATACTCTCATCTCCTCTATATTTGATGAATCTGATGAAATATATATCATATTCCAAAAAATAATGAAATATATCATTTTTTATTTTTTGTGTGCATATTTTTATTCCGATGAATCTGGAATTAGTTGGGATTGCAGAAATATACCACGTTCAAGTAAAATATAGTATTTGATTTTTTTTTTGCATATTTATGTTAATGAATAAAAATAATGAAATGATTTTTATTCTACGTATATATTTTGCATATTTTCAAAATTATGCAGATATATTTTTTTAATGGTAATTTTATTATTTAATTTAGCAAATTTATATTTATATTTAATTTTTTATCCAAAATTATCATATTTTATATGTGTGTGAATTTGATTCATGTCCTTTTCAGTCATTATCTATCTCATATATCTTTTTAAAAGTTATGCCAACCAAGTACCCATCAGAAACAAAAGTCAATTATGTCACCGCTATCCCAAACACAAATTATATCAGAAAAAAGCCCATCAGAAACAAAAATCACTTCTCCTACCGCTATCCAAGTAAGTGATACCGATTGATGACCGAAAACAAACTTTATCGTTTATCTATTGTTAGCTTAGCCAGCTTGTGTTTGGCAATATTTTGGTTTGGGGTTATTACAAAATAATTAATGTCATGAAAAACCTGGAACTAATAATCAAAATTCAACTTAATTTGTACGGGGTTCGTGTTCACAGTTCAATCGTTGATCTCATTGCCCATTGAGATCCACGTGTTTGTTCTTAGTGGCTGGCGGATACAAAAAATTAATTAAGGGGCACCAATGGCAGGGAATCGGGAGCAGCGCCCCCGAAGGAAAATTTTAAATACATTAAAAAACAATAAAATATAAACAAAAAAATAATATTAAAAAAATATTAAATGAAATTAAGTGAATATTGATGATGTAATAAGAGAGACAATTATTTTACAAACCCGTCATTTAAAAAAGCGGCTAAGTGCGGTTAAAATGCAACTACATAAATTACAATAAAGGGTAGAGTGATTCAATAAGTTCAAAGACATATATTTTAATAACAAAAGTATATTACAATACAAATAATTACAATGTCATCCTTCTGCGCTTATTTTTTGGAATTACATCATAATTGTCTTATTATCAATTTATCAAATATATCTTTTTCAATAAATATATAAGATGAGTTTTAAACAATCATTCAACCTGATATATAAATGGACCCAAACTCTTTGGAATTGCATGGTGTAAGTATTTGGGGTGAATTTTCCAAAAACGTTTCCAACATTATTTATACAAACTTAAATTTAAAATCCCGTATTTAAATGGACCCAAACTCTTTATCCACTAGTTTATTTAAAGTGAGTTAAAAAACTGATAACCTATTTAACCTGTAATTTATGAAAAGGTGACCTGTTTATTTCGAGTCTTTCCTGAGATATATAAGGCCACACGATAGGCCTCGTAACAAACATTATAGTTAACTTGTATAGCAATCTAAATCTAGTTTTTTTTACAGTTGGTGAATATATTTTTGGTTACATGCCCAAAAGCTGAATTCTAGACAACACACACGTGTCACCTTAACATTTATGAAGTCATTTTTATATGGGTTAAGATGCAGATTGGCCAACAAAGTTTTATTCTAAGAGTATCCAGAAAAAAAAAAAGTTTTAAGTTGACCAAAAATACAAAAAAACTCTTAAAAATATAAAGTTAGCACAACGCTGCTAAAAATCAACGGACTTGCCCAAGCACATTCAAAAACTTACCCGGCCACCCTTAAAAGTTTACATTTTCGAACGTGTCTCGATAAGTCATTGTGCAATCCACCCAAAATCCAACTGTTACAAATCCTTGCCTAGACCCTCAACCACGTGCATTGGGGTTAGAAAAAGTGAATGCAACAAAAAAAATTACAAATGTAACAAATAAATATTTTAGGTACATTTTAAAAAAAATTGTACTGGGCGCTTTTAGAATAAAATTTTGTTGTGTTGGGGGCTCCTAGAGTAAAACTTTGTTAGCCAATCTGCACCTTAACCCTTAAAAGTGTGTGATTTTAATGGACGTTGATTTTTTTTCTAACGACATTGTGTTAACTTTATATTTTTAAGAGTTTTTTAGTATTTTTGGTCCACTTAAAACTTTTTTGTATTGGATACTCTTAGAATTAAACTTTGGACAATCTACCCTGACTCTTTTTCAATTCATAATATTGCGGCTCTAAAAATTGGCTGGTGAGAGTCAATTTCTTCCTGAAATTCATCCAATTATTGTTCGTCCACAATGCAAAATCCATATATGCTAAATAGAAAAAGTTTTTCTTACCTATGATTTTAACTTTTTCAATGCTTGAGCTGACTTGCTGTTATCAATAATAACTAAAAATGATGTGTATATGAATCTTTACCTCATACATATAAATAGAACTTGTTTTCTGAGTGTTTGGGAAAGTTTCACCATGATAGGTTTTAAGGGCTGAAACAACTGATCCAAGCTTCTGATCCCATCATAGTAGCTTAGACATTTTATTTTTAATTTTTTTATAATAAATAATCACATTATATATATATATAATTCATGCCATTTTTTGTTATTTTTTATCTCAACTATCTTTTTAAAAACTATACTAAATAGGTGCCCATTGGGGAGAAAAACCACTTCTGCCACCATTATCTCAAACAAAAATCACATCAGGAAAAATCAATCAGAAACAAAAACCACTTCTACCACCGCCATCCCAAGCGGGCCCCTACTTACATATCCAAGTTTGGGAAAATCTTAAGAAAATAAATAGTTAGTAATTTTACTGTTTTTGTTAATCCTATTACTCTTATTGTCAACATAATTTTAAAATTCAAGTGATAATTTGTTTGTTGCTGATATTTTTCCTATAAGTTTTGTATATTATATAAGGCTTTTATGTAAAAGAGAAAAAATAAGAGGGAAAATTGGAGGAAGCACAGGGGTAAGTTTGGTATTGTGGGTGCGGCGGCATCTCGCATTCCGACGCGGAGGGCAGACCACCCAAATCTTTGACGCATCTTTGCCTTGACACTGACCATTAGGGGTGTGGATGATCCCACCGCCCGTCCGCCGCCCGCGCCTAACGAAAAAAATCGCCTCTTCGTACCAGAAAAGTAAAAAAAAAAAAAAAAATTTAACAACTTTGGCATTTTTTCTGGTTTGAAATTTGAAGACACCGCATGATCTTTGCCTCTTCCCATTTAGGCCGCCTTGATAGTTATATAATATTTTTTATTTTTTTAATAGAATAAAAAAAGTATTTTATATATATATTTTTAAAAAATAGTATTATATTTTTTTGAAAATTATATAACTTATAATATATAAAAAATATCCTCATTTCTTCAAACCTTTAAAGTGGGGAATGTAATGGTTACGGTTGTCGGTTGGTAATGGTGGATGAAGTAGGCGATTTGCTGGCCTTTAAAGTTAAAACTAAGACTTAGAGCCTACAATTAATTGTTACTTTCACATGTAAATGATGTAATAAACTAATAATATGCTTTCTTTGTTGCTTTCTTGTAGGTGATTCCATATGCTTCATCCTTTTGATAATTTGGAGCCTTGATGCAAACTCTAGGAGTATTGGATGTCTACAAGGTTTTAATTGCAATTTTTTGATGCTTTGTATTTAATAAATTATGGATGTTATTTAATAGTTCAGTTATGGATATTTGACTATTTGTTATTTTGTTAAGATATATGATTGTCTTTTTAATTTTAAAACTTAAGTTGTAGACTTATATCTGAATATTCCAAGTGTAGAATTATGAATTTCATTTGAAGTTTACATATTGTTTATTAAGTATGACTAAAAATATTTTTTCACATAAGGTGTCGCGAGGTTACGGATCGCCACTGAAGAGGATGGGCCGCCCTTGACCATTATTGCCCCGCCCACAAATTTTGCGCTTCTATCGTGCGGGCCAAGATCTGCCGTTTTCACGCTAATGATCTCTTAAATGCGGGCATCATCGGCGAGGGTTTCGCCCTGTGATGCCCTGCCCATGAACACCCCTACTGACCATCACCCATCCTCTCCAATCTTTACCCACCATGGCCCCCACAATGCATATTTTTAATTTAATGGAAAATCTGGTTAAAATGCAGATTGGCTAACCAGTTGTTACGTTAGGAATATCTGACACAAAAATGTTTTGAAAGTATCAAAATTCAAAAATATCAATGAATAATTGAAAGGGAATAAAAATACCAATAAAGAAATAAATTTTGATGAAAGTAGTACAATATCCGTTTTGATATATTTGCTGAAGTTTTAAATTATTCATAGATATTTTTGCTCCCTTTTAGTTGTTTAATAGTATTTTTTATTCCTTTAAAACATTTTTTACCAAATGCCTAATATTTTGTTGGTCAATCTCTACCTTCACTTAAGTCACGTTTGAAAAAGAAAGCACGGGACCCACCTGGTACGGGTCAGACATCCCACGGCCATCGTGGATGGAATCGGGCGGCCAATAAGAGGCCAAGCCGCATGAGACGAGAGCGGATCAGTGCCAACGAGGCATGTCTTGGTGCAAAAAGGGAGGCGACAGCGAGCATCAAGAATCACACGTACTTAAGGGAGTGGTCCCCACCATCTTGCGCTGATATCGGTGGATGTGGTCCGGTCTCCGAGCCTGTGCGGGACCCACGTGGCGACGCATTAGTCCGCCTGCGTCGCCGGCTGGTTCATCCCCCTATCACGTCCACTAGACTTTTAAAAACCATATCATAAAGTGGCCCACGTGGGAAGGTAACCACGTGGCCTCACTTTATTGGATTCTCTGCCACCACGTTCCTGTTAAACATTATCAACTAACTGGTAAAAATCTGAGTTTACTTGTGGTCATTAGATGTAGATTGAGCGGAAACAAATCAGTCTTGGATTAACCAAGAGAAAATATAAGAAGTAAATATATAAAAGAAATTATATCTTGACTTACCAGAATGTACTTTCTGAACACATAGAAACAGTTTTTCTAAAGTAATTTACATTGAATAAGTTAAAAGAGAAATTATATCCTGACTTACCAGAATGTACTTTCTGAACACATAGAAACAGTTTTATATCAACTTACATAAACATGATTCTATAACACTAACTCAAACCGAAGACTCTCTAAAGACCTGCTTCCTTTAGCTCGGTAGTAGGGGATAGTTTTGATCTTGGGTCGTTGTATACAAAAAAGAGGGACTAACGAGGTTAACTTAGCAAAATTAATTATTAGTTAAGTGAAAAAAAAAGAAGCATTGATATCAAATTAAAAGTTTGAAAGTGCAAATACAAACAAAATGGTCCGCCTATAAAAATGTATAGACATTTAAAATCTTTTAAATAAATAATATTGATAGGGAGATGATAATTTTGGAATAAAAAAATTGGAAAGAGGTGGAAAGCCGGTGAAGGGGGCGAAGGGGCGTGGTGAGTGCTTGGACACTTAAAGGCACGCCTACGCATGTGAGTGGGTCTAGTGGATCGTGACGCCATTTGCAGAAGTGCCACGTCAGAGGGTAACATGGACCGTTGATCTTGCATGTCGCATCGACGGTAGTGCGCCTTCCACGTTCTGACGTGGTGGCCATTGCCAAAGGCGACGACGCTGCGTGACCGACAGGTTGACGTGTCCCCCAGTCACATGGCTTACCACGCAACCATTTGTGGGGCCCAATTGACGTGGACTTGAAGCAAAATCTCAGATCTAATCTCATCTTTTTCACCTTCCCTCGTTTTCTCGCTTATTTTAAAAATTTTCATCCCGTCATTCCAAGAATATCCAGGAATAGGAGGGCGAATTTACAAGCATATCCCTAAGCGCCGCTTTCTTTGAATTTCGGTACCCCAAAATTTACTTGAGTTCACACTAAAGTGGGCCAGGGGCATACTCCGGATGATTGTGTTTTTTGTTGGCGCTATGGTGAGTCCAAGGTTTTTTGTTATGGGGAGTCCAAGGTAAATGATATTCAGGCCCAAAAGGTTTTTACACTAATTTTACATACTACTTCTCATACTCGTTTATAATGACGATTAGAGCATTTAAAAATAATTTTTAAATCATAATTTATTATGTATGAGCCATGAGTTAAGTATATGAGAAGTTTTTGTCTCAATTTGCATAATAAATAAACAATTTTAAGACCCAATCATGATCCCAAACAAATACAATATAACATCTGATTGACTAATTTGAAAAGATTAAGTTTGAAGAGATCATGTGACATACATATATATAGTTTATATTCTAATCAAGTAATTAAGTTATCTTCCTTTATCTCCCAAAACTCCAATAAAAAAATGATTGAAATATTTGATCTTTATTTACTTTGTACTTCACTCCTATCATTCCAGGCCACCTGCCCTCCGCTAACTTGTATGAAGATACAAAATTTGATTGAAGCTTTATTTTTCAAGAAAATTGATAAAAATAAAATTTACGGCACAACAAACACACACTGAGCATGTTTGGATTAGTGGTAGGATATGATTTATTTTATCCGACTTTTTAGAAGCGATAGGAAAAAAGTCGATTGTAAATATGGTTTGTGTTTGAATTGGTGGTGATAGGAGTGGCAGGGCCCATATCAAAAAGCTGAGAACTTTTTGAAAAAAGCTACCCATAGAGCTTTTTCCTTAACCGACTTTTAAGAAACTTTTTTTAAAATAAAGCGTTCTAATAAACTTAAAGTTTCAATCCAAACACTCCACCTCCTTTTTTTTTTCTATTGCTATTTTTTTTTTTCCTGGCTTTAAGCTATTTGAAGTTCTCTCCAAACATACCCACTATCGTCATGGTCATCCGTATTGCAACATATAGACACCGTCAATCAGAAATCATATAAATGGTAAATGAAAATAATAGGAGTTGGGTAAACTTAGATTGTCGTTTATATATGGTGAAGAGGGTGAATCAAATGGGATAGAATTTATGTTTCATAAACGCATATACAATAGACCTTTTGGCTAACTATGAAGCATGCATGCATATATGCATAATATAAATATGCATGGTAGTAGTGTAATAAATATAAGATTTATTTTGATAGTTATTGTTATTTGACAAAATCAGACACTTATTATGTCATTATTAAATATTTACAAATTTTTCCAATAACCTCCTCATAAAGAAATGTAATTCAAATTAAATAAAGTTTCACAACAAGCAAGCAATGCAAATTTTTGTGCAGAAAATAACAATGTATAGATTGATGCAGTCCACTTGTTAATATTATTTTTTTGACAATTATATTACTTCCTTAATTTCTTATACTGATTCTCCTTGTTTTATTTTAAAAAGCGAAACTATATACGAGAATAAGAAATTCATACACACATATATGTCACGTCATTTATACTTCATCTAACCAGAAAAAGGAAAATCAGTCATATTACCTCCCATCTAATTATAAGGCACAAACTTTTTTTGGAGAGATTAAGGAAGCTAAATAAGTTTACTTGATCATTCCATATGTTGTGTTTTCTTATATTATATATTAGTTTATTGGTCAAACTATTTAGTTTAATTTGAAGAAAAAAATAAAAATACTCTAAACTAATTTAATTAGCTTTCTTAATCTTTCTAAAAATATATGTCACGTGATTTATAAAAAGGAAAATCAGTCATATCAAATGAGATTTATATTTTTGTCAATTTAATGAGATGTACACTACTTACCAAATATGAAAAACACCAGCTTGTTATGAATTTTTAACGTGCACGCACACATATTCTTTCACCAGTCAATTACTCATATTTTTTTATTTTCATGAAAATATTTTATTAATTAGTCATATTTAACTTATGCGTAGCTAACCCACAAAGAAATATGGAGTATATCATTAATTAGTTCTCCTCATTCCTCTTCCATGCATGCAGCGTAACTTTCTTTCATCAAGCAAAACCTTTCACACACAAAGTTGAATATAAGCAATACATGTTACTAGTGGCGGACCAGGAATTTTATTGGTGGGAGACGAAAATAAAAATGCTACATCATAAATAAAAATACTTTAAATACGATACAACCTAATATACAAAAAAATGAAAGAAATCTATTAATGAAATTAAGATTACTTCACTTGATTTTTTACTCTACGCGTGTTTTTATATTATAATTAAATCTGTGCTAAAACTTAAAACAATTTTATTTTTTCAATGTATGTAATCAAAACTTGCCCAAAATCTCATCCCTAAAATATTCTCTAATTAGTATAAAAGTAATATCATTAGAAAGATAAAATCATGTATAATAAATTTTATGAAGGAAATTTAATTAAGAGAAATGATTTTAAGTACTTTATTAATTCTCAAAATTTGTTAAAAGCTGTTGAAAACAAAAATGGCAAACGAGTCGCTTGGAAGAAGACGAAGGGGATATCGGAAAAGTGAAAACAAGAAGGGTTGGGGATATATTAAAGGTTGTAGGCCTCACCTCTTTATTACTATATTCTTTATTTTTTTAATAAATATGATGCAATCGGAAATCGGAGGAAATTAATTAGTACCCAAAATGCTATATATAGATTTATTATATTCTTTTTATATCTTTTTTTTTTTTTAAAAAATGGGGGGCCTAGCCCTCCTGTGTTGTGTCTGCCTCTGTATGTTACTATCTTCGATTAATTATAGGAACACTTTTGAAATAGTCTTAAATCAGTATTAAAAAGTGTTATAATTGTGACCGAGGAAAGAATCTAAAATAAAACTTTTATGATCCTAGCTTGTGATGAACAGAACTTTTATTTATTTATTGAGATGTTTTGTTGGTTTAAAATATAATTTAATATTCTCATGTCATTTTAAATATTGGTTTTTTCCCCTATAATGCTCCTTAAATTATGTGAAAGAAATTTCCCATCCACAAAGAGGAATGTCAGATATTAATCAAGGCCAATTTTATATAAGTTACGTTTCATTATAAATTATACTATTTAATTTAACTAGCTAGTTTTAAACAACTGTTGATTTATGTGAGGTAGTTATTGGTGCGGAGCTGGGGAAAGTTATTTGGTGTTTATTAATGGGTTAAATTGTAAAAATATATGTGTGTTTTATTTGAGAATCGTTCAATCTAATCCAAGTGTTTTTTTTATGTGCGAAAGTGAATAAATTAGGTATAAAAATACCGTTTGGCAATTAAATTTAAACTTTTTTATTGATTGGACGATGATGTGACTTTCAAGGTGTAAAAATATATATTTAGTTGAAAAAAAAAAAAAACACCTAGCACCAACAACTTTTTTAAGTGTAAAAATACCGTTAGGAATTCTGACTCCCCCAAACGCCACCCAAGTCCTCAACCACCACCTTAAGAAATCAGCCACCAGAGGTGGTGGTGGTGGTCAGGCTAGTCCCATGCTTTGGTCCAAAACCAAGTCTGTGGGCTCTGAGATTGCCGAGCCAACCTCTCCTAAAGTCACTTGCGCCGGTCAGGCCCAAAACCTCTGCTTGCCGGAACTGGAAATCGATGATGGAGGAAATAGAGAAAATTCACAACAACAGAAAACAGAGGAAGCGATCCAGTTGGGCTGACTCTTTCGGTTTCAAGAAGGAGATAATGCAGTTCTTGACTTGTCTCCGAAGCATAAAGTTTGACTTGCGATGCTTTGGATCATTCCCCGAGATGGAAGCCACCTCTGAGGGTGAAGAAGAAGAAGATGAAGACGATGGGTTTCGAGAAAATCAAGTGGGTGTGGATGAGAGCGACAACGAAGCTTCCAGAACCGTCTTTTCCAAATGGTTTATGGTGTTTCAGGAGAATCAAAACACTGGGTTTCACAAAGAAGACACGAAGCATAAAGGTAAAGTTGAAGACGATGGATCAGAGGCGGAGCCCACTGTTCCTCCACCGAATGCTCTGTTACTGATGCGGTGCAGGTCGGCTCCGGCGAAAAGATGGTTGCAAGAGAAGAGAGGGAAAAAGTGCCCAACAAGAAAAAGAAAAAGCTAGTGATGAAAAAGTTGATAAAGAGAAAATAGAGCTGAAGAAAAGGAGGAGTCTGAAGTCGTTAATGGATGAAGAGAAGAGAGAGAGAGAGAGAGAGAGAGAGAGAGAGTTTTTGGTTATACACTTATACTTAATACTATTAGTTCATGTAGTTTAATTTCATAAAACCTGTACAGCTTTTTCATCCCTTTTCCTGAGATTTTGCTGGCAAGTACCTGTATGAAGAAGTTGTGTACTCTACGTCTCTACCCCTTTTCTTCTCCGCTCAACTAGTAAAGGGCTCAACTAGTAGAGGGGATACTTTTATTTAAGGGAGGGGTTTGAGTTAGTACGCATTAAAAAACAAAAAAAATATAAACGAGAAAATAAAATAATATCAAAAAAATATTCAAATAAATCGTGAATCTTGATGATATAATAAGAGAAATAATTATTTTACAAACCAATCGTTTAAAAAAGTAAAAATTTAAGTGTTGTTAAAATGCAATTACATAAATTACAATGAAGGGTAAAAGACATTCAAGTACATATATTTTAAAAACAAAAGTATATTACAATAAAAATAATTACAATGTCATCTTTCTAGGCCTTATTTTTTGGAATTCTATCATAATTTTCTTATTATCAATGCTATCAAATACATCTTTTTCAATATAAGGTATTAAATAATCATTTAACCATTTATTCTCTATTCAATTACTGCTTGATCTTGATATATTAAAGGTGAATATTTAATTTAAGGGTAGATAATCATTCAAATATATATTAATTTTTTTCTAAAGGGGCACTTGCTCCCTTGTCTTATACGTGGCTCTGCCACTGTTTGTATGTATATTTTTGGCTAAGGATGAATGATTGAGGGGCATGTGTATGTGTCTATATATACATACTCCCGTGGTTATCTAATATACGCAATTAATAATGAGGTTAGGCACACATATATATATGTTAAGAAATGATTTTGTGCCTAGAAATAATTTCCCCCCCAATAAACAGGTGCAATAATGTATAGACTAGTTAGATAATAAAAGGATAGTTAAATGGATAATTATAAAGGATATTTATTGAAACATATTGTTACATTAGGTCTTAAATATATGATCAAGTTGATTTTTTTAAGAGATTGAGGAAGCTTTAAATAAAATATTTTAAAGTATCTATATCTATCATTTTTTCTCTAAACTAATGCGTCTGATTTATAAACTTATATATATATATATATATATATATTAAATGATACACAATACATATTATGATTAAGTAATATATTTAGTTTTTTTAACATAAAAAAATCAAGTGAATTTTGTATTTAGGGCCATATGAGTATTTTTTTTTTATAACATAGCCAATTTTAGTACATGAAATACTACATAAGTAAAATAACATAAAAATCATAGCTAGCTCCCGCTATTATAAAATAACAGATTGAAGGGTAAAAGGACATAATAAAACCAAGGTTTAGCTGCATGAGTGAGATTGAGGGAGGGAATGAACATCAGCTTTAATATTGCTAATTAAAGTGAGAGGCATCTTATAAATGCATTAATTGCATAATTTTACTAAAAAAACTTGGAATATTGCATGATTTTCTATACATGAAAAATTGATAGGAAAACACATTTTATTTAAGAACCGAAAGGAGAATCTAATATATATATATATATATATATATATATATATATAGGGGATATCATTTCTGCATCTGATGCAGATAATTTTATCTGCTGCAGGTCAAAACGATCCCGTTTCATTAAGTTTTTTTCCCCAACTTCTCGCTCGCTCAATCGCACAAGTCTTTCGTTTCTTTCTCTTCTTCACTTTGAACACTAAGTATCTCTCCTTTCTTCACCACAAACGCTGCATCGTGGCTCCAAACCACCACATCCTCCTTCGCCTTCCCGTACTGGTTCTCACCTCGTCGATCGGCGATCCTCTTGTGCAGGCTCTTTCGCTCTTTATCTTAATTCTCTAGCTCTCTTCTTCATCTTCACCCATTACTTTCTCTACTTCCCCCTTCACTTTTTCCCTCTTCACTTGAATTGCATCGAAATTCTCTTCCTCTCCAAGACGCACAACACACTCACATCCCACTATCACACTTGTTTGCACCACCTGCACAAAACACGTGCTTCCATCCCTCAAATGCTTTTCTTGGGGATCAAAACACCATTTTCTGAGCAAGGCTTTTCTTTTGAGAGTTGGCTTTGATGATGGTTCCATCCCTCAAATGCTTCCACGAGGTTGGTGAATTGGAGGAGAACCTAGGGGAAAGGCTTTTCACAGAAGATTGTGAAGAAACATGTGCTATGTTTATGGACGCCGGAAATGCACTACCTCAATTCCAAACACTAATAAAAAGCTTAGGCAAAAATGAAAAAAAAAAATTGAAAGGGAGTGAAAGTTCTTTGAAGGGGTGAAACAGAGAATAATGAAGGGGTGGTGATGTAGAAAATAGGAGGAGGAAAAAAAAAAAGTTTGTTGGGGAAAGACGAAGGCAAAAGTCAAAAAGGGTTGGTGTAGAATTGATTGACATGTTGGGGACACTAGAAGGGTCCTCCCTTGTTCCCAAATTTGTTGTTTTGCTCATTTTGCCTTTGCCTTAACGTCAACTTTGTTGTGCCCACTGGACCCTCCCTTCTTCATCCTCTTCATCATTTTGCCTTTGCCTTTGCCTTAACGTCAACTTTGTTTTGCCTATATATTTACTATAAGAACCAGTAAAGAAAGAAACATAGAGTTGAAGTTAAAGATGATGATGTTTCCTACTAAGATGGGTTGTTGTGAAGGAGCCTGTAGCGGTGGTTGATACTAATGCAGCAGGAGGCGCCGGCGAGGGTGGTACAATGAGGCGCTGTATGTGCTCGCCGTCGCAGCATCCGGGGTCATTCCGGTGTCGGCACCATCACACCCAGTACGTGGTGACTGGCCTCACTCTGTTTTTTGGCTTTAAAACAGGGCTTGCCCAGTTGAAACTTTCACTCGATCCTTCGTTGACTTCCTTTCTTACACTCTCAACTCAGCTCTGTTTTTCTTTTAAGATAACATGAACGAATGAAGGTTAAGGAATAGTGAATATATAAGGGATTAAAGGTCGGTCCGAGGAGAAAGAAGAGTGGACCGAAGAGGAAGGACCAACGTATATGCAGCGTTGTGAGGCTCGAGATCCTTGGGGGCTGCTACTGACGCAAGAAGAAGTATGGTTTACTGTCTCTGCTGCGTCGATTCCGTGGAAGTCGCTGGTCTGATCGCCTTGGTGTTAGGACGAAGGTTGATGATTCATCGCATCCTCCTGTGTGTGTCTCACTCTCCATCCAAAAAAAAAAGTAGAAAGAGATGAAATGACGTCGTTTCTATAGTTGCAGCAGATAAAATTATCTGCATCAGATGCAGAAATGATATCCCCATATATATATATATAAAAACAAGAAAAAGGCCAGTGGATGATGCGCACGAGTACTGGATACCCAACTGTAGAGGCACTATCCTTGGGTGCTTGTATAGCATGGATAAAGCGGTGGGAGGCGTGATTTTGGTGCTGCTAGTGGTGCCATTGTTGGTGGTTGGTTCGGTTCAATGTGAGTGCGAATTCAAGGCCGTCTTCAACTTCGGAGATTCAAATTCAGATACCGGTGGCTTCTACGCGGCTTTTCCCGCCGAATCTGGCCCTTACGGATCCACCTTCTTCCACAAACCTGCCGGAAGAGCTTCCGACGGCAGACTCATTCTCGATTTTCTCGGTAATTTTATTTTGTCCGATTGTTTTTCTTCCGTCTTTCTTTCTCTTTCTGGCTCTCAAGCTTGAGTACGATTTGAAACTACCCTGTGTAATTGCTTATTCTCTTCTATTTTTCTGCCTCTGTTTATGATCATTACGGTCTTAGCCTCGAGTTTTTCTTAACTTTCATAACTCAGTTGGGTCCAATACAGGTTTTGAATCATTGCTTTTTCAAGATTTCAATCTGAGAACGCAAAATTTCTATCAGCTTTTTGTGATTGTCGGTTGCTTAATGAAAGCTACAGAAATGGAGAGAACAACATGAAAATGTAAAGTTCTTAAGATCGAGCAGGCAGAGAGTGATTTCAATCATAACAAATGAATTAGCCCATCATGGGCCCAGCCCAGAAATAATTGGGCCAAACATATAAAATTATGTGAAAGTTTTCGGGCCTCCGACATCACAAAACTAAATAAATTTACAGAGAATTTAATTTTGTTGCGAGTAAATTTCACTATTATCTAAAGTCTGATTAAACTACAAATCAATACTATATATTCCCACGAGTTCTATTTGGTTCTCCCTTAATACATATTTTCTGAATTTATTTATCTATTTTAGATCAATAAAATTGATGTTTGAATAATATCTATTCTTGTTAATCCTTAATATAAGATATATTTACCTAAATTGATTAAATTAAGGGAGTTAATTAAATTAATTAGAGTTACCCTTTTTTTTATAAAACACATTAATCATCTACCTTAATCTTTTCACTCTCTCTTACTTGATTTTTGTTAAGGGAGTATCAATAGAGATATATTAAGAAAAGAATGACAATCATGACATTTAGGACCATGATCAACTCTCCAATTAGATCATACCAGAGGAAAGAACAATTTATTAAAATTACTTAAGTATCTCAATATTATATTAAAAGTATTCATTTAGGCATTTAGCTTTGTCTCTTGATTCATGTTCGGCTAAATATGTCATCCTGTGCCTTTTAGTGGCTCACTTGATATTTGAGACAATACATGTAGTTTTCGGCTATTTGCTTCTAATTATTCTGTACAAGATGATGATTTTGATTATCGTTATTATCAGCCTCTAACTGTGTTTTCTGCAATGAACTTGAACCCATTTGAAATTTTCAGCTCAAGCACTGGGATTACCATTTTTGAGTCCTTACCTGCAATCAATAGGATCAGATTACAGACATGGAGCCAACTATGCAACACTGGCATCTACAGTTCTTCTTCCTAATACTTCTTTGTTTGTCACTGGAATCAGCCCTTTTTCTCTTGCCATTCAGCTCAACCAAATGAAACAGTTCAAAGCCAAAGTTGATGAAGTTGGTCACCTTGGTACACACTTAGGAATATTTAATGGACACATATAAAGCAGTTCATTAATTTTTGGGTTATGTGATTTTTTATTCTTTTCTGTAGTTTATAAAATTCTTATTTTGATTGCTGGTAATGGTTAGACCCAAAACTTCCTTCACGGGATATCTTTGGAAAATCTCTGTATACATTCTACATTGGGCAAAATGACTTTACCTCCAACTTAGCTGCCATTGGGATTGGTGGGGTGAAGCAATATCTGCCTCAAGTTGTTTCACAAATTGCTGCCACTATTAAGGTGAGAGTAGCTTTCATGTCAGGTTTCTACTCTGTTTAGTAAGAATGAGTCAATACAACTATAAAACTTAGTTACCTTAACATGAGCCAACCTAAAATTATAGTTTACTTCGAGTTAAAATGCAAGTATAACCACTTAATCTAAGTTGATAGCCAATCAACTTATTTTGACATTACTTGAAACGAAGCAAAGTTTCTTCATCACAAGTTGTGGTTTTTGGTGGATTGTAGGAGCTATATAAACTTGGAGGGCGTACATTTCTAGTGCAGAATCTTGCACCAGTCGGATGTTACCCTGCATTTTTGGTGCAGCTTCCTCATGAAAGCTCGGACATTGATGAGTTTGGATGCTTGATTTCTTATAACAATGCAGTACTGGATTATAACAACATGTTGAAGCAGACCCTGAACCAAACGAGAGCAACTCTTTCTGATGCTTCCATCATTTATGTGGATACTCACTCTGTTCTGCTACACCTCTTCCAGCGTCCCAAATCTCATGGTACAAATTACAGACAATATTTGGTTTCCCCAAAAAAGAATTATAAAGTTTAAGCAAGTATTTTATAGAATGCAAGATAATAGTTTTTCTTATCACAAATCAAATCTCCAAAAGGTTAATCTACTGCTTAGGAAAAGGCAAAGGGAGTTGAGTATAGATTTTTAAAAGTGATGGGGTATTTTTATTAGTCTCAGTAAATGGAAAACAACTAAAAAAAGGTCATGAGTATCTGTACATTAGAACAATATGTATATCACACTCCATGAAAGCATTTATTCTCATTCACATGACAAAATTTAATTAAAAATAAAGAAATTAATGAAAGGTAAGTTCAAGCGATTGGGTGAATGAAAATGAATGTTCAACTACAAAATCACCTCATCTCTCAAAAAAGAGAATAGATTATATGAATACAAAACTACATATCTAGACATAAAGGTTCTTATTACATGCCTAAACAATTGGGTCATCATTATAGTGAAGGACTTTAGGTATTTATGATGAAGTGATTGTGAATTGAATTTGTTGTGTTGGAACAGGGCTACAATATGGTACCAAAGCATGTTGTGGACATGGAGGGGGTGGCTATAACTTTGACCCAAAACTTTACTGTGGAAACTCAAAACAGATTGATGGAAGAACAGTGACAGCATCAGCTTGTGAAGACCCTTATAACTATGTAAGCTGGGATGGAATCCATACCACTGAAGCTGCAAACAAGCTTATTACTTTGGCTGTTCTTAATGGCTCCTACTTTGATCCTCCTTTTCCTCTTCATCAACTCTGTGACCTTCAGCCTATAGGCTGAACATTACATTCCTCAAAGGCTTCATCCTCGTTTTATTTAATTATGTGAAAATGGTCCATCATGATACGGTAATTATTCCCATCAATAAAGGAAATAGGAAATTCCTACTTTGATCATGTATGTTATCGTAGCTTTATTGAAGAACTCTATTTTATGCTTCCGAGTCTTATTGAGTCCTCAGTATATTTTGGGATACTAGTGTTAAGCTTGTATTTTATAATAAAATTAATAAAAATAAAGTAGCTTTATTTTCTATATGTATAGTGTTAAGATTTTTCTTGTTCTCTCAACTCCTAATCACAAGGAAATATTAATGTGTGCGGATAAGCTTGCTAGGGAAGCTCATTATGATAATCCCATATACTTTTCCTCCCAGAAGTACAAAAGTGGTGTCAGTAAGAGTTTTAGAAGGATATGTCTTTTGTTGTAGAAGGATCTTCCCCATGTGGGTAGTGCTGTGTATTAGGTTCAATTTCAAGCTATGGTTGTCATATGTATAGAAAAAAAAACAAACAAACAGAGAGAGAGGGTTGACTTGCACTATTTATTGCTTGTGATTAGAGCCGGGAAATCGGGTCGCCGTCGAGTCATCGGCTCGTTTAAGCACGCAGCACTGTGTAGGTTCGGGTTTAAAAAAATAGGTCGAAAATTTGAAATTGGCCCCGCTCTGCCACTGTAGGTAGTTTAAGCTTTAACTTTTTTTTTTTTAAAAAAAAAAATTTAATTACTTAGACTTCCACTTAATGAATGTGTTTATTTGTAATTACTTAGATTTTTTTTTAATTTAAACTATAACCCTTTTTTATGTTTATTATTATTCTGTATTAAAACACATAATTAGTTATTATAAATTTTAAAGAAGGATGTTTTCATATTAAATAAACACATACTTTGGTATTACAACATTATATAAGTAATAAATTATAAATATATTTGGTGTAAAATAAGTATAATTATTTTTACTTGTCGGTAAAATCACGCATGAACCGAAAGAATCTGTAGACACATACAAAATTACGAGAGGGAAAGCGTTTTGTCGTAGGCATACATAAAACAATTCCTCTGTTTAATATTTTTTGAAAAAATAGGAAAAAACATATTCTTTGTGTTTATTTGTTTTTTTATTACAATTAATGAATGTGTTTATTTGTTAAATGATTTATATTGTTTAAATATTAATGTTGATAACATTTATTTGATAGATTAAAACTTTAATGATTGCAATTTAATAATTATATTTCTTTAAAAAAATCGAAGGAAAAATAGTTAAAATTTGGAATAGTAATTTTAGGCCTTGTAGAGCCGGCTGGTCCCCTACTTAAGATTATCGGGTAGGGTTTTGAAAAATAGATGTTTTCCTTACCCTAGCGCTTGTCGGGCGGGCCGTACTACGCCCCGATTCCCTACTCTACTTGTGAGGAGTGTTTGCTATAAATTTTATATTACTACTCCTCTAATCCTTACTATAAGACGTATTTATATAATTTTATTAGATTAAGGAAACTAGTGAAGTTGGTTAATTAACATGATATGAATTCTATAAATACCTTAGTCATCTTCTTATATGGCCTCATCCCTTCTCCTTTTTTGTTTTTTTGGTAATAATCGGGGCACTTAGCCCATTCTCATTATTGGATCATGACATCCCTAATCTCTCCTTTTTTATTATTGTTGAAAGAGTATCAATAGGAGTAAATTAGGAAAAAATTGACGAATATGAAAACTATCATATATTTAAGACTAAGATCGACTTTATAAATATGTCTTATATTAAAGACTAGAGAGAGTATTGGGAAAAAAGGCACTCAAGTGCAAAGAATAAAAAGGATGTTTTTGAGGGAAAAACATATATTTACTCAGAAAAAGAAAGTCATATTACAGAAGCACAGGAGAGAGAATTAAAAAAGAATTGTTCAATTCTCAAGGGCTGGCTGGGTTCTAACCATTGAAGCAGAAGGCATTTTGCTCTGTCCAACCCAGAACTCACCAATAGTCTCACCTTTTTCTGCTTTTTCCTCCATTTTTTCCATCTTCCTCCTTTTCACTACCTTAACACCTACTAAAACAAAAACCACAAACAACAACACAATCAAACCACTTCCAATTCCTAATACTACGATCAACCTTGTCCTATTATTATACCTCTGCCTCTTGTCCCTGTTTTTAGCTTCTTCCAACGATGGAACCACTAGCGTGTAGTGTCCTTCACTCTCTGTTTCACACACAAATGGCTCGCTCATGTTCTTCAATCCAATCAACCTACCATCATTACCCAACTTCGCACAAATTGGTTTTTCTTCCTTTTCTACACGAACCCAACTTCGAAAAAATCGAACTTTGATGGGATTTTCTTCTGGGATGCTCAAATTTAACCTTTTACCCAGTACTAATGCTGTGTCCGAGGTATTATAAGCCATCAAACCAAGAACTGGAGCTACAATGGTGTGATTGGGAACATGGTAGTAACGAGATGACCAATTTCCGAAGTTTTCAAATACTATGGCTATTCTCTTGACTTCAGGCTCTGGTTTGATCAATGGTGGGAGATTAAAGTGGCTATAGTTCGCTCCTCTTAGACTTAAAGAACCCCTTCGGACTCTGAGAACTGAGAATTTCATGCCTGAGAAGTTAGAAGGAAGAGGGATGTTGTACAAGGTACCTGTACGAGGTTTTGATATTTCCTGGTTTGCTTTGTCACGAACAAAGGCTTCTAGAGAGGCATGATCATAGGCTTTAGACTCCTCGAGGAAACTTAGGAAGATGATGAAAGAGACAATGGCCCATGTATTTTTCCAACATTTGTGGAGATCCATGGATGTCATTTCATGTCACCCCAGGAAGCTTTTCTTCTTCTTCTAATGTTGAAATATTATTGCACCAAAAAACGAAACATTTCAAGCTCTTATTCTGCAAGATTTCTTACAGCATTCTCCTTCTCTTCTGGTTCTTTTTTTGTTTTTTGTTTTTTTGCTGATACAAGAGAAAAATACTTTCGTTTGGTTGAAAACGTAGGGACAAGAGGCTTTTAAAACAGTTTCGCTTGTCTTCCTTCCTCTTGATATTTTTCATGATTTTCTAAGCATAAAACGAAGTAGTTGCAGAAAGATGATGTAGTGCAAGGCGCAAAATTTATATGATATAGGGCTTTAGTTGAGCAGTTAAACCTGAATTGTCTTAAACAGATTGGATTCTTAAAAAAAAAAAAAAGTTGTTGGTTCTATTAGGTATGATGGGTTCATGAAAAGACAAGTGTAAAAACCAGGTTAAATAAAAGAAATGGAAAATTATTAATAAATCCATATAAATAAATTAAATTTGAATTTCATTTAATACTAAATTACTAATAAGAATTAATGGATTTAATATTTATCAAATTTGATTTGTAAATAATGCAACTCAAGTTGTGAATATGAAAGTTTGATTTTAAATATTAAATTTCTTGAGCTATACTAGTATTAAATGAAAAAAAGGAAACTTATTTGTATTCATTTATTTTATTTTTTTACTTCAGATGTTAAGATAATTTTTCCGGAAAGAAAGGCAAGTAGGTTATATTAATAAGACTCATATTTGTTTATGTTTTCACACTTTTTTAATGAAGGATTAGGTCTAATTATTTATATAACATTTATGACCGACATGATCAACATGGACATGCTATTGGGATTTTCTTACCTTATTAAAATAATCGTTTTTTTACACAAAAAAAGATAACCCTTTTAATCCCCTTTTCTTAATTTAATTGAAAATAAAAGATGAGCATTTCAATTTCAATAAATTGAATCCATTTTCTTGTGTGGAGCCAGCTGTGGGTAGACACGACAAAGGGGAAAAGGGAGAAAAATGATATACCTAGTATACTAATGTATTATAATCATATTATGGATAATGGATAATCAAATAAGAGACATTATAAATATGACACGTGAATCATTTCAGAATTGGTTGTGGTTTTTTGGTCGGTTTGACAACTTTTGATAATTAATTATTGGATTCTAATCAATAATATTGTTATTTATTCTTAAGCATCATTTTGGTGTTTTTTGATAGGGTCAAAATAAAAATAATGGGAGGAAGACAAGAAAATGTAATCATCTGTCACCGAATTCTTATCTTTGGTTCTCTTGGGCGGCAAACAACTTGTCGTCATTTTCATAAATAGTTTTAAAATTTTAGTTTAGTTTTGGCCTAAAATTCATCTGAACTAGTAAAATTGAATTTATATAATTTTTTGACATATAGTCAAATTGTTATGATTCGTCATTAATCCTAATTTGTTTAAGTGCCTCAATTCTTTTTATTTAAATGTTGCTATGTATGAACAAATACTTAGCACCTCTAACTAACACAGTACTCCCCAGTACTCCCCCGGTCTTAATATAAATTATATTTACCTAATTTGATTAGATTAAAAAAATTTAGTTAAGTTAGTTAATATATCATGTATTTTTTATAACACTCTAGTCATTTTTCTTAATTCCTCCATTCTTTCTCCTCCTTGATTATTGTTTAAATTAGAAAAATATTGATAAGTATGAAAATTATACCTTATATGTAGGACCAATAATAACTCTCTAAATGTGTGTTATATTAAGTACTAGTGGAGTAATTGTTAAATTAATGTTACACTTCTAGCCATTGAATCTACTTGTTCAATGATCAATTGATCTAAACTGTTAAATCTTTATAAATAATAACTAGGTACATCACAAAATAGCAACCACATATTCATCTCTACTTCATATATTTTTACGCAACTCATTCTATTAGACTTCAAGGAAAATAAGAATGCGGATTAGCTAGTTTGGGAATATTTCAACTACTTTTGTGTTTTATGAGATAAGATTACTCTCAATTGGACTCGTGCTTACAAGGCCTGTTGTCTCGTGTTATGTTCAGCTTCTCAGAAAGAAATACAGGCTTCTGAAGCTAAATTATACTACTTACCTCCGGTCCCCAATATAGGATAAAGTTTATAGTGTAATTTGTATGAAGTTTGTAGTACAATTTGTACTATAAACTTTATCCTATATTTAGGACCAAAGCGAGTATTTTGTTTTCTGTGAAGCTCTTCATTATCTCCCTACAGATAGATATGCATATTTTGCTGACAAAACACAAACAACAGCATATCGAGTGCTCTTATAGCCCTAAGCAGAGTTAACTCTTTAGTCACTATTGAACAAGCAAATCCGGTTTCCCATCCACGACCACAAACGATACTTTCAAAAGTTGCTACATATAGGTCTAACATTAAGGATCGGAAGGAGTATTTCAAGAATGAGTTAGCTTGATACAAGAGTGATCGGGTTTGGGAGGAATTCTATTCTAACATTTAAGTATACGAACGCCTCATAAAGCAAGAAAAATAGATGGTGATCAAAGAAGATCAACTTTACTTGCCACTCTCCATAACACTTCTATTCAGTTCCAGAGATTTTCTTCTTGATTTCCTCGATGTCGGTCGCTAATTCCTTTCTGCTAGACTGTACGGAGAAGTAACATTACATATAAGATTTTGTCGTCCTAGGCAAGAGGAAAAATAACTTGCCTAGGGCTCACATGATTAGCCTAAAAGATAAGAGTTCTGATAGCAGAAGAAATAGTTAGATCCAATGCGGAGAGTAGATCCTTCATCATTTTGACTGACACACAAAACTTTAATTACTTGTTATCAGAATCTCTAACAGAGACATAATGTGCAGAAGAACTTTATCAACCATACAATATTAAGCTATAAAGAATATTCATGTGACGTGTTATTGTTGAAGAGCCTGATAATTGACCGCAAAATCCTAAAAACTTTCACCTATTTTTTGTCCTTGATAATTTTATATCTATCATATTTCTTCAATTGGTAATTACTAGGGAAAAAAAAAAAAAAAAAACCAATATCCAGATCAATGCAATTTAATGAATGTATTTTGCAGAAAACAAAACTTGTGTGATTCTAAAGCAGTAATGTATCCATCATGCACTTTACCTACCTTAAACAGAAGGTAACGGTAGACAAACCATCCAGTGTAACCTAGCCCTACCAACTCCATGATCTTTGGAAGCTGAAAGATAAATCAAATATTTCAGATGAGTTCACAAAACCTTCTGGAAGCATAAAGAACATAAGCATTTCAGCTGCTTGACTGAAAAGCATTTAATCGCTTTTGGGTGCACCTGATCTATACGAAATGAAAGGACCAAATCAGTTGTTAATAGGCATGAAAACACATAAATAAACACTTCAGAGAGAGGTGCGCTTGTAATATGTACATATCTGTTTATTTGTGATTAATCGGCTGGGACTCCTGTTCCTTCTTTCTTTCTCCTTTTTTTGGCACACAAAATCTACTGAGGAATCTTTTCTGATTGAATTAAAGATTATTAAACAAGAAAAATGGCTTACCAAGGGAACTGAGTTGATGGCGCCCACAAGAGTTGCTGATAGCCAAACGGCAACAATAGCCCCACCTCCATAAAGAAGTACTGTAGATTTGTTTTCAAGAGCATCCCACTGATAACAATAAATGGAGAATATTAGTTCCCCTCACTTAAAAGAGAGGATGAGATTGTTTCTAAAAGAAAATGCAGGATAAAACAGGAATGTTGAAATTAGCCAAATCATAAACTTCTTGCCTTTTGCTTCAAATCTGTCAACAACTCACTCGGATCTGTAGTAGATGTTTCCTCTGAAGAAGTAGCTCTGGTTTGAAGCAAAGATTTCCGGGACTCTGGAAGACGGGAAGCAAGAGGAAAAAACAATTTATTGAGTTGTTTGATAAGTAGACATTATATTTTTTCCAACTACTTGGAATCTCACGGGTTCATTATTCTAGAGATTCCAGGAAGGAGAAAAGGGAGGCTGTGGTCAGGTTATCAGATGATAATATTGGGCTTAGGGCTGTTGGCAATTTTGGCCTGGAGAGCTATGGAGTGGTTTTGTGGGAAATAATTGACAACTCAAGGTCCTAGAATGGGTAATGGTTTTCAGCATTCTATCTCTTTCTTTGTAAAGGCAATTCTGCCGATTCAGATGGTTTGCTCTGTTTTCTTTACGATTTCATGGAGAAATTTTAGGTGCGCCATGTTAACTGAATTCTGCTCAATAAAACTAGTCCAAATCAAAGAAAATTGGCTCGACATGTTATTAATTTTTTTAAGTAATTCATGAAAACTGATTGTTTCTTGAGTTATTCACTGATAACTGTTCCTTCTCTCCTATATTTCATGCGTACTTGAGCTATTCAATTCTGCAATATTGATAGTTTACATTAATGGAACATTCTCTTGCAAGGTCAACAAGTATAGTAGCTCATGCTTACTATACCTAGTTTCACTCTAGAACCTAATGAACCTTCTCATATGAGACAACGATGGTCACATGAAGAGAATGAAGGACAACTTATGTTAATCGACTTTAGTTTATCTCATTCCTAAAATGATCATCATCTCACATGCGAGAATACAGTACATATAAATGCAAAGAATGCACTAGTTGAAGAACGAGTAGCGATGTTTTTTATTATAATATTCTTTAAACAAGGAAAGAATCCAGAATACTTTTAATGATTCCACCCAAAGTTAAGTGAATATCCGTTCCTCACTGTTTTACAAAATCTAAGTAAAAAAAATTCCAATTATCATAGCATTTAACCGAATTGTGAATGAAGTGAAACGCGAAAATCGGAACAAAACCTGGAAATTGCTTGACGGAGGTAGAGAAAGAAGGCGTGGAGAGACGAGGAGGAAGATAAGGCAAAGCAGAGCAGCAAGTAACGGTGGTGGTCTTGGTGGCCGGAATCCGAGCGATTAAGACGGTGGCCGCCGCTGCCGCTGCCGCCATGGTTAGACTTTTCACTTCTGAGTGTTTGATATGATGTTCAGACTTCGATGGTTGAGTCTGAGGTGTTCCTGACTTTTAGATATATTTTTTTTTTCTTAAAAAAAGAACTATTGATGGGATAGTTATCTACTATAATGTGATTCGGGACACTGATTTCAATTCTCGACACGTGGAAAAATGCCAGTTTCTAATTGGTTGATTCCCTATCCCAAAAATCCACATAGCAGATACGCTCCAGTTTCTTCACAGGAAGTGGGGTCCGGATTCTCTCAACATTTTCTCATTATTTCTCTTAAGTGTTAAATCTTCATCATTCATTTGATATAACTGTTCAAATCAATGATCTTCCTTCTAAAGATTCAATTAAATCAATGGTTTGAGTTGGATGATATAAGATGAGGAGAAAGTTTATCAATGAGAGAATCTGTGTTACTAATTTCTAACGCACATTTTCTGAATTAACTATGGGACAAGTCCATTAGGCACATGTAGCTAATGAGATTAAGCCCATCTGGATTATTTTAACACCTCAGCACTTAATCCCCTTGACCACCGTTAAAATATAAAAGACTGGAAATCTGGAGATAGACCTCTGGCTCGCCAGACGCAAAATGGGTCGTCCTCAAAGACAAACCCTCGCAGCTTCTTTGCAGTCGTACAAGCCAGAAATCATATGAATGATTTAATCGAATCACGATTCCATTCATTCACTTCAGGTTACTGCAATTCACCCAATGAATGCTTCCTTACTACGCAGCGTGGCATGAGAGCCTTAGAATTAAAGATTGCATTGCCCTAGTCTCAAGATATTTGGGTGGTTTCATTGCTTCTGTCAACAGTATCCTTCTCGCATCACGTTCGGAAAAAAAAAACGCTGATTTAAAAAACACTGACAGCAAAATCTCTCGACCCATACTCTATCAATTCACTTATCCCATTCAGCCAGCACTGTTCACACGCAAGAACAGAAAAAGCCAGCGACCGACGCCATCCCCATCGAGCCCAGCGTTGAGTGACCAACGTTTCATGTTTCTCGGACCAACGTGTTTTTTTTTTCATCGGACTGGACCCTTTGGTCCCTATATAACCCATGCTCCTTAGCTTCATTCACCCACTTTGACTAGCCTAGAGAAATAGAAATAGAAACACGGTTAGAGGGTGGAGTCAAGGAAGGAGTGAGGGAGTTCAACTGGTCTTGAAGCTCTGTTTTAGATCAAGAAAACAGAGGTAAGCTTAAACCTTCTTTTCTTCTTGTTTCCATGATAAAAACGCTATACACTCAAGGAAAAATAAAAGAAGTTGTTGTCATATACGAATATACATACACTTGCGTTGCTATTTAGGAATAGAGGGAGCTCACTGTCATATGAACTTTGCTGTCATATTTTTATATGTGGCGTTGCACTAGGAAAGAAAGAGAATAAAAGCTTGCTATCTTATATATACATGTAATAGCATTGCATATAAAAGAGAGAAGGAGCAGAGAACGTTACACTTGAAAGAAAGAAAAAATGTTAGAAAGGCTTTGCTTTCATGTTTATGTGTGCGTGTGTGTATAAAGGTATAAAAGTTGTTGATTTAAATCCAGAGTTGCTGTTGGTATTTTATATATATATATATATATATATATTAAAAAAACAAGGCATATGGCTTAATGGTGAAACCCAAAAACGTTTGCAGTATATATATAATACGTGGCGTTAGATTGGAAAACCAAGAGGAAAACTAATATATTTTGCTGTCATATAAAGTTCATATATATATTTATGAAGGCGCTGTGCATGGAGGTAATAGTAAAAGAGGTGTCATATATACATAAGTGCAGGTCACTATACCTGAAAAATAAAGCCTTATTGATATACATATACACACACTTGTTGTCATGTATAAATGTATATATATTGTTTAGTAGTTATAAACTCCTAATTTAAAATATTAGGATGGCGAAAAGTTTTACTTTGAAAATATATATATATATATATATTTTTTGCCACTATATAGGAGTTTCTAGTATGAAGGACCAATTGTAGTTTTTGGAATCGTGGGACTAAAATGTTATTTTTAGAAAAATAAATAATAATAAATTGAAGAACAAAATAGTCCTTTTTAAAATTTAAAACCCAAATTGTCATTTTCAATTTTTGTTATTATAATATATTATTAGAACTTGTATTTTTTTTTAATAGGAAATTATAAACTTTAATTGTGATAATGTAGAGCCTTTCTTATAAGCGGTGATTGTGTGGGTTGAGCTCCAGCTAAGGTTAAACTTAAATTGAGGTAAGGGTTAATTTATTTTATATCTTTGTTTTGGGCTATGAGGTATTTTTCTAAGTCTTACTTTTATACTATTTGTATGTGTTTTGAAAAATTTTGTATTTTGGATATGAAATTATCTCAGTGAAACAGTGTATTTTCCAATTTGTGTATTTAAGTAAATATTATTTTTGGGGTTGTTATTGTTGTGATGATTGTAATGTTTGTTGTGAGATGATATATATGGAATAATAATTTAGTAAAATGTTGATGAAAATTTTAGTGTTATATTATTTATTTTGTTGTGTGATATGTTGGGTTGTGTGGAAAATATTGAGGGTGAAATTGTGCCCATCGGCTCTCTCATTCCTGGCCCAAAATTTGAGTTGAGTGTTTTGGGCGGACACCTCCCTGTTACGGTATATTGGTGGTGACATGGGAGGGGACAATATTCTTGAAGTGACTAGCTAACCTTGGCCGGTATACTTAGACCGATAGAAGTGTCTGCGTCGTCACGAGGAAATAAGGAGGAGCGGGATGGATGAGTGGGGATGACTAATTGTTATGGTTATTATGTATTAATTGTTTTATTTGTGGTTATTTAATTATTGAAATTATTATTATTATTATATTATTAACAAACCTAACTTCTCTGACTTTCAATCCTTTCTTGCATATTTGATAAATTAATTTCGATTCTGGGACTTTATGTCTCACCCCATCATTATTAAATTTTTCGGCGAGACCTTTAACCCTACTAGAGGACAAGGGAAGCGATCGGAGGCGTAGATGTCGTGAAACTCGTAGGCTCTTTTTGGTATTAGTGTTGTATTGATTTATATATTGCCATCATAGGGTCCTCATATTTTGAAACACTACATTAACTATTTTGGATGATTGATTTTAGAAGCGCTTACTTTATACCCTACATATCATCGTGGATCCACAATTATATTTTGTTTTGTGTAGACCCTTTATTGTAGAGGTTAATGTTGTAAGACTCGTGGGCTATTTAAACTCCCATTTGATAATTGTGCACTGAGTTATGGTTTCTTGTGATGGGTTTGTGGGAAGAACTTGTACCATGGACCCCAAGGTGTGTTGTCTTGAAAAGAAAAATGGTTTTCCATAATTACCTATCGTGTGTTGTGAAATCAACATGATTAATTGTGTTAGTGAAAAAGGGTCTTTTCATAAATCACTTAATACTTCTTAAGATAGGATATTGTCACTACCAATTTTGATCACTACCAAGTCACTACCACTTTTTTCACCATTAGATCAAAATCTCACCTACCTTTATCATTTCTCTTTCCCATTGAGATTATGATCTAACGGTGAAAAAAGTGGTAGTGACCAAAATTAGTAATGACAATATCTTATCCCATACTTCTTATATATATATGTGTGTGTGTCATATACAAGAGAGAAAATGGATTTGAAAATTCACAGCGATACAAGGATCAAACAATCGAGTTCTACTCATTTGGAACAATGATTAGAGTGTTCAAAAACTTTCAATTGTGATTTGATTTACGGAATATAAGATAAATATGTGAGAGGAGTGTTGTCCCGAGTTATGTGTACATACTTGTAAGCCTTTCAAAAGGCTTGCATAACCACTTATAAGCCAAAGAATCACAAGAGCACCATCTGTGTGTTTTCTGAAGCCCTATGACAATGCTATTGTTTTAATGGCATAGAATGAATCATGCAATCAAGTCCATTTACGTTAGCCAGCTAACAAAGAAAGAAAAAAATATTAACAATTGCAAAAATAGGACTCTCTAACTTCGAAGGCTAGATTTCCCAAACTACCAATCAAATTATTTAGATTGCATCCACAAAATTTTCTTCTATAAATCTTTGATAAAGTTGGTGAGAGGAAGAGAATGTGCATGGTTGTATTTTATGACCAATATGGCAACAACTTCAATAACTTTGTTAAATGTTCTTTTCCCCTCTTCCGATAACCACATACTATTACTATCTAATCCATCCTCATCACCAAGCTTCTAATGACTTTCTTCCTAAATGCCCCAAATTCCTCAAACAATTTCCACTCGCACTAACTTGAAGGGGATAACCAAAAAGATCAGATCATTCCACAAGTGATAAAATTTTAATATTTGGGGTCAATACAAATGAATGGTGAAATTGATGTTACAATACAAGCCGAGTAGTTCAAATGAACAAAAGACTTCCGAAATTATTTATGATCGGAAATTACCTAATAAGTTTAAAGAAAAGTTAGACTATCAATGCTATATATAGAGGCTACAACATAGCAGCACTAAAAGAAATTCAGAGGACCTATTCTCCACATTCTTTCCAACTAAACCAAAACCAACATCCTAATATTGCCCAAACTAATCAAGCCAAATTATAGCCGAAAGGAATCAGAAAACTAATCACGAGCAGTTATACTGCCCACCCGATGATTTATTCACCTTGTTCCATTATCTATCATATAATGGCAACTCAGGAAAACTGCTAGACTATCATAAATAATTCATCACCACAATATATGGTGTTATCCAATTTAAAGAATCTATGAGAAAAAATATTCGCTCCTACCCCAACCAAAACTAAACACGCACTGGTGGTGGAAGTGGTTTCAGGAGCTTCCTAAAAGACATATTAGCAAGTAAATTTCTATCAGGTTCAACATAATATTGAAAGAAAAACAACAACCAAACTTCCTCATCAACAGTCAAGCACTTCTTTCCCATCCCAGGAATCCCAGCACACCAATTTAAATAAAAGATATTCTAGCTCTTGCTAACATCCGAAGCAGAATATCATCAAGTATTGCCATCCTGTTGGCAGTAAAACCATCATCCCTATAGAATACTACTTCCAGTCCCTACTATAAGATAATCAATCATAAACAAAATCACAACCACGATCGAGAACCAACAAATGGGAAAAACAACCATGCCAACAATGTATATCAAACCAAAGAAAAACGCCGTACCGCACAGTATGGTCAGCAAAATGAAGAAAATCATTTGGTTATGCATACCAAAAACATATACCAGTTCCAAAGAACAATCGAACTAAAGAGATAACAGGCTATTATTGCATTGAATTCACCATCCACAGGCCAAAACATGTAAAACCAAACATGCTAGAGCTTCAAATATTACAGATAATTTAGCATCGTATGGCAATTAAAGGGAAGAAAAAGGGGAGGGGGCAATTAGAACAGGAGTATAGCCAAGTAAGGGAGACCGAGATAGCCAAACTCGGAAACCCAATTTAATCCAAACCCAAGTGCTTAAATCTTATCAATATCCTCGTCCTCAAACTCGATATAATCGTTGCCAGTGCCATCCTCCTCCTCATCCAATCCGCCAATACCCTCGTTGAGTCTGGTGGTGTCGGGCAACTCCCCATAAGCCTTCAAGAGCCTAGCCTCATCGGGCATGTACTTGAGGATCACATCGGCCTTGTCGTCCTGGTAATCCCGGAGACCGACGAGGATTATATCGCCGGCAGCAATCCAGACTTTCTTGTGCATCTTGCCACGGATATGGCAGAGCCGCTTGGTGCCATCGATACACATGGCCTCGCATCGGCCGTTGCCGAGCATACGGAGCACCTGAGCGTACTCTTGGCCGTCTTCTTTGAAGACAAGCTCTCTCTTCTCATCGTCGGCCTCGTTCTTTCCCCTCTTTCTGTTCTTCCCTCCCTTTCCCTTATTCTTCGGCATAGCTTCCGCCGCAGAAAAACCCTAGGTTTCGATTCTGGAAGAGAGCTGTTTCTCTTGCAAAATTCTCTCCTCTGGCGAAGTGAAAGAAACCCTAGACTTTTAACGCGAGGTCGATGCCTTGCTCCCTACTGAATTCGGGTCTATCCTTTCCTAATTGGCGTAGGGTATTTCCTGGAATTATCATATAGTTTGCTCTTAATGGACCATTTTGTCCTTAATAAGTCGGCGGGCAAATGGTCCACATGAGCCTATGCCTCTCCGTCCATTATTCCGTTTTCTTTTTGCAAAATACTAACTCGGTTTTCTCTTGGGAAAATTTTAAGTTGCATTATATATGACTTATGTGACTATATTACTTTTATATAGATAAAATGTAACATAAGTTTTCATTTTATTTCCTTCATTTTATACAGAAAATATTGATATTAGAATATAAGACAAAACATTTTAAAATAAATGACATCCAGTTTAATTTTTCAAAAATAAAAAAATACAGCAAAAAATCTTAAATATAAGACAAAGTTGGTTTTTTTAGAAAATTTAGAAAACTAATTAAATTACTTTAAAATATTTATATTTATCATTTTTCTCCAAATTATTTTATTTCACTAATAAACTGATATATAATTTAAGGATATACAACATATAATAAGTAAACTTATTTAACCTTTTTAATCTATTAAAAAAAAAAAAGTCAACCTTATCTTACTCGAGTATCATTTTATCTTTTACAAAGTTAAGAATAAAAAGAAGGTATAAAATGAAGAAATTAAACTGAAACTTATATATATATATATATATATATATATATATATTTTTAAAATGAATAGTGATAAATTGATTTTGATGAATTTCACTTTTTATTGGGCTAAAAACTAGAGAGAGAAGTATGTACAATGAAAAATGTTGTGATTTATTGAACTTCCTAGATTGCTCTTGGTCGTTCAAAAAACAAACCTGCTGACCCATTTAGACTGTCTTTATTCTCCGTTCTGCGTAAGAAAGCTTCAGGCTATCACACTTGAGTCGGCGTCCGCCTCTTGCGAAGGAAGAGAGAGATAACATCCAAATTAAACTTAAGTAAATATTGTCTTATATTAAAATCAGGAGGAATATTTCTTAATGAAATTGGATCTATAATTTTCCTATCTTTTTTAAAAGGAAAAACTAATGCGTTATTTTTATTTTTCATTTTTTTTTAAATTTCAATTCATAACACGTATCTGTTCTAAATCACCATCCTAGTGAGGCTTCGCGAAAAGATCTCAACATAAACCTTCAAACCTGTATATATACATTCCGTCTATAAAGGTACTCTTCTCCTTGCAACAATCCTCTTATGTTTACATTGCACTCGTGAAGAATAAGAAGAAATCACTACGATATAGTTGACCAATAAAATCAAAATGAACCGAATGGCAAAAATTAAAGTATGTTAATGAAAATCAGTTTCCAAACAGGACCTGTCCCTTCCTGCACCTACCCAAACTCATTTACATGTTTCCTCGTGGGGCTGAGCACAACAAAGATCCAAAAACCAGAAGCCTTAGCAACCCTTTGATCTCATGCCTCAACAAAATGCACTTTGCCCCAATATTTTACATTCTAAAGATTCCATCAGGTTAACATAAAATGAGGAATACGTAGCCTAAAACAAGGTCAGAAATTTTTTGAAGGGCGTCAGTGTCTGACGGTGAGCTCGGCTCTGACGTGGAGGACACCGTTGATGAAGTAGAGACTGTCTTCGGCCATGAACGAAGTCCATGGAATCGCAAACAAGTTTCTATAGCCCACAGCCTTTCCCCCAGTGAATAAGTAATTACCTTTGTACTTGCTGACAAACTCCTCGGTTGGCCTTGACCTTGCCGCAAATTCATAATCAACGGCAAAGCTAACTGAACCCTTTTCCTGCATACCCAGAAATAGTCCAAAACAATGGAAAGAATTCTGTTGGTCCATGTTGCAGTGTGCTGAGAGGAAAAACCCTTGTCCGCCTAAATGGAATGCCTGAGAATAAACCCGGCCAGACGGGAACAAATTGGCACACTCCTCCCGCCTCAGATCCAGGTAAACCACACATTGTTGCCTAGGTAGTTCAAATTCCACAACCTTAACAGGGCGATACTTATACGCCCGTTCAGCGAAACGACGATTCAAGGAAGAAGACTCCTCTGCAGCCAAAGAACGCTGGCGGTGTGGAGCCTCTGCCTTGAAAAAGAGGGCCTCAAGGACAAGCTTAGATGCCACTTCAGGGTCAAAGTCATTACAAGTCAAGACCTTCTTAAGTTTCCGACAGGTCATGTAAGGGAAGCGAATTAAACGTGCAAGCCGTGCACCCAGAACATCTTGCCTCTCCTCCTGCTTGGGGTATTGCATTCTAGCCCACTTCAACACCAAGTCATACACCGCATCTTCTGATGCAATTTGAAGATCATCACTAGACAATATTGCCTCAATTCCAGCTAAGGGCAAGGCCATAACCTCATCATGGAACCTGGTCATATGCGAAAACAATTAAGCATTCCCAAAACAAAAATACACGAAGATGAAATAGAATATGGAAAAGGAAGGAGGATATTACGAGTACAGAGAAATATACTCCTAACATAAGGAATGTGATCCAACCATAATACATTCCTTGTATGGACTGGGATTTGGGAATTAAACATTCAATGGAAGCATTACTATCAAGAAAGGTTTTCCCATTTGAGGATTGCACTGTACTTCCTAAATCAGAATCACAATTAGCATTTAGACTAATACTATTAATGAGTTCTGGTTTCTCTATTTCCCTCTCTAAATCCCCCTCATTTATTCTCACTCCCTTAAATCCTTCTCTTTAATATTTAATGGTCCCACATCAATAATCCACAAAAACCAAAACCTTATTGATCAAAGATCCCTTTTAAGCATGGATGTAATAAGCTAATAATACCTTCACAACATCAAATTTCTCATTTAATTCCCAACATTTTGAAGCCCATTACCTCATACAATATGATAATAACATTATTCACTGCTCCGGAGTTCCAACACTTCCCTGTCTGATATGAAATCATGCAAGCACAAGTTATGGTTGACATCAACTACTAATATCACTATACCCCAAGGAAGGAAGATCAAAGCGAAAGAATGGTATGCTTAGTCAATCAAAGTAAAACATCCGACAAAATATTGCAAATGCAAGTAATTTAGGCAGGTAGTTGCAGTTATATAAGAACATTACTTGGTTATATCCTTGTATAGAGAAGCAAGATACTGCTTCGCAGTATCAGTCAATGGTTGGACTGCCTCAGACATCAGGACGCTGGAAGGAAGCTCTAGGTAAAGCAATGCAGCATCAGGTGTCATGTGCATATTCCGCAATAATCGGGTGCAGTATCTCATGCATGAAGCAACTTCAAACTTGTCAGCAGCCAACAACACATGCAACAAAGCAGCTGGCGTAGAGTTGCTCAAGGTATTACTGTACATAAAGTTCAAAACCTCCATGAGAGCAGCCTCCTCTGTAGCATGCAAAAGAGGCAGACGTTTAGGCAACTATTAGCAAAATGACAGCATATTAGAGCTGTCAAAAAAGAGAAAGAAATCATTTTATGTTTATACCGGAGGCATTAATTCTTAATGTTACATGTCTCTGCTCAGACTCCTTCATTCCATTAGAGAAAAGCTACAAAAACAAAAGTAATTAAACACAAATTTTTGCTACCAAATAGGCTGTAGACTGATTCAAATCTACCCCACAAAGAAAAGGCATCTACCTTATAGAAGAAAGGACTTTTAGCAGCCAAAATAGGAGAACTGATATGTAGGGTTTTAACTTTCACAACTGTTGAGCAATCCATGCTCCAGTTTGAATCATTGCTATTCCCAGCTTCATCACCTATGAGAATAATGGACATACAGGAAATTTAGATTATGGAATGCATTATGGAACCTGTAAGGTGTGTTTTTTAAGAGATTTATTAGATAATATACACTGCTAAAAATCTTTTAGTTATCATATTTTTATATACTTGTACTAAAATTTAGGAACAGAATAACTGGAATGAAGGTGGTCACAATCAAAATATAGGCCTTTTGGTTCACCATATCTCATTTCTAACCATAAAATTGCAACAGAAGCAATGACTCAAGATATGGCAAAAGATATCCTTTCTAGTTGTAGGCATGAGGATGATGTTCAAGTAGTATTATTTATATGTCTTCCATTACCAAATAAGTAATTCTATCATTTATTGACTTATTTCATGTCAGTTCTTTATCTTCCCTATCATGACCTTCCTTTAATAGCAAAGGATCCTCAGGATTCAAGCATTTCATAACTAAAAGGTAGAAAGACAGTTATTAAAACCTCATCATGACAGGACCAGTCCTAGACATGAAGGATATATATGAAATAGAAAATTGATAGAAAGAACAGCATATTAATCAAGAGCATAATGATTAAGATACCAAGATTAAAAGCATAATTGATTCAAATACCTGAAGGGGATTCTTCAACCATAGCAACAGCTTCTTCATCTTGATTTTCATTAGCAACAGCATCATCAGTATCAAGTTGGTTCCCATTCAAAATTCGCTCATCAGGCAATAGGGTAAGATCCGCTACAACAAGCAAGAGAGAAAAATAAATATAAACATATTTAGATAATTTAAATATATACAATACATATTTTCTAGTCTATATATATTCTCTATATAATATAAATTCTCTAGAAAATATACTATTCATAAGCAGACAATGCAACCCACCTTAGATGCCATGCAAAGCATGGGTGGCCCTCAATCCTAGTCATTTTAATTGTTCTCTAACAAATTATAAAATGAAAATAGAAATAATATTTATATATTCTAGAATATTTCACATTAGGCATGGTATGGTAAAAGAAGCCAACATACAACGCAAATATTTATAAATAGAATCAAGCTTAGGTGCTGTGCTGGCTCCTATTACAAAAGTGTATAACCAATTAAATCTATATAAGATTATATGGCATATGTGCTCAAGCTTTATAAACCACTCTCTTGAATGAAAAATTCTAAACCGAGCTTGATTCTTTAAAACAAATTAAGGAAATTCGATTAGCAAAACCCAAGTAGTTCTACGACTTTCCACTTAAGTGATATATTTCCCGACTCTCACAACTACATCACCAAATAAAAGTCCATATCAAATTATGGTTTAATTGCCAAGAGCTTGAAGTATCAGGTTTCACCGGAACTTAACAAAGCAAGCGAATAAAAGAAATAGGATTGAGTAGCAAATTTGTCACGGAAGTATACGCCCAGGAACAATTTTCCCCAGAAAGTTTTTTTGACTTAATGTTGCCCCAAAAGTCCATTATAAAACTAACGTTCACCGTTAAAAAATTGATATTGACCATTAACTTTTTAATTTAAAAGGGCAAAATTAATTGATACGTTTTTTAACTTCCAAGGGGAAAAAAACTTTAATGGGGGCGTGTCCTTCCCGTACAAATTTGCTACTTAACCCAAACAAATAAATTGTAAAACCAAGCCACACTGACAAACATCTAAATCAATCTCATCGTTTGTTGCATTAACTGAAATGGAAAGTTAACTTCATTTTCTTGATTTCAACTCAATTTGTTCTCTAACGTTTCAATATGCAGCTTTCGAAACCCTAGAAGAAATAATATCTTGGCGGTAAACAATAGACAATGACCCACAGAGTTGCCCCTCACAAGATAATTGAATCAGTGGGTTTCCCGGGAACACTGAAATGAGAAGTTGACTTGATTTTCTTCTTCAATTATTTTTGTTCATCTAAAATAAAATTTTAGCAAAAAGGAAAGTATAAAGAAAAATAAAGAGAGGCATACAGCTGTCCTTCTTCGCATCCTCCCGTCTTCTCTTTGGATGGCGAGCCCAATCGGTCAAGTTACCACAGCCATCGCAATCAGCGCAAGCCACAACGGGATCCGCCATGATCTCGATCCGGAGAATCCTGTCAGAGAAGTTACTGTCGTTGAAAGCGAAGCCAAAATCGGCGTCGGAAGGGGAAGCACCGCTAGCATAATCGGAGTCCATGACGGTTGCAGGGTCAAAGAGATCCGTATTGAAATCCTTCATAGCCACGAGGAAGCCTCGTCCAGAGAAGAATGAGAGCAGCGAGAGATAACGTTAAGCGAGGCCCACGGGTGGGCCCAGAGGGAGAGAAAATGAAGGAGGAAGGAGGAAAGAGGAAGGAGGGAAGAAGGGTTTTGTTGGATTGCAGAAAGAAGTGTGGTGTGGTGAAGAAGAGAGGAGAGCCTTTGAGAAGCAATAAATACAAAACATGAAATGAGAGCCATAACTCCTTTAGGTTTTGCGTGTCCTTTGATTTGGTTTTCTTGTTTTGTTTGTTAGATATCCGTTAGTTCATTCGTGACAACCAAACTTGCCAAATAATAATAACTAACATTACATATTTATCCCTCTCAGGTGGGTAATATAGAAATATAGTACATTAATTTGAATAAAACTCAAATTAAAAATTAAATTAAAAAAGCCCCTTAGTTGGAAAAATAAAAAATCATACTATTTACATCCATAAATACTAAAGTCAGGTATATTATTTGCCATCAAATTGTCTTTTTGTATTTTGTTTTTTGATGAAGTAAGTTTTTCCTGTTGCGACAAAAAAAAAAAAATTATGCACAAAGCTTGATTTGAATTCAAAACATCATATTTAAGAGATTTGGCTAAAATTATCAAACTCGCAAAGTAGAAATTAAAACGCCACCCCACTGTTAGCCTAACAGGCTAGAAAAGCCCCAAGCGCAAAAAAAAAGTTTAAAAAAAACAGCCCACACGCCTAAAATTATATAACCCTAAGGGTTAAAGGGGCCACTTTCGCGGGCCAAAAAAATATTTTTAAATATTAAATACATTTTTATATTTTTATTAATTAGTAATAATAATTCCATACTCGGTGCCCGACGTATCTATGCGTAACCAATGTAATGTTGTCATTACCAATATATTAGGGTAAAGTTTTAGTAATACTCTTGGAATTCTTTCTCTCTTCTCTGCATTACAACCAATTGTGTCAATTTCAATCCCACCTATCTGCCATTCTGACAATTTTAGGAAATTATTAAAACTATTTATGTTCATATTTTTAATTTCACATAAATAAACACACGTAACGTTATGTTCAAACTTAAGACCGCTCATTCAAGAATCACAGATAGTGCTGCCACTAGGCCAACTAATGGTTTACAACAAGTGATATTTTATTGTGTAACATACGTATAAGTAGGCAGCCAAAACTGGCCATGAAGCAAATTAAAATCATAAATGGCTAAAATCAGTTATCAAGAACTTTATATTCGGGATGAGATATTTGCGCAGACAAGCCGTACATAGGAAGGATAGAATAAGAATCCGTGCGGCGGAGGCTCTGGCTGGCCTGATCTTCACGAGGCAAACTGCTTATCACACTAGGGAAATAAGGTTAATTATTTAGATGAACACAATGTTCATCCAATTTTAATTACAACCATAACACCGAATCAAATAGAGCTAACGAAATTTTGTCGGCGATAGTGGCAGCCGGCGGCATATGGCATGGTGGCCAGCCATGAGGTGGTGTTGTGGTGGCGCACGGCCATTCGTGGTGGTGGTGGTGGTGGCGGCCAACAGGTGGTGGTGGTGGTGGTGGCAATGCACTTAGCGGTGGTGGTGGGGTGGGGGGGTGGGGTTTTTAATTTATTTAAAAGTAAGGGTAGAAATGTAATTTCACGCGACAAGATACTTTACGCATGCGCACAAATACAAAATAATAGGGTGGGCATGTCAACCTATCATAACCCCATCATATGGGGGCTAAATAGGGTTAGTATAAAAAACTAACCCCATTATGCAAATGGTAGAAATAAGGGGTTAGAAATGGGGTAAGAAAATGGGGCATTTTGGCCGCATGGTCAAATTTTTTTGACAAAATTTACTCGCAAGTTCTCGTGGCAATAACTTATATAAATAGAATATAATTAAATAAATAAAATATAAAAAATGACAACAATTTGATTTTAATATATTTTAAGTCTAACTAATTGAAATTAAATCAATTAACATTCATAAATTATCATATTTAATAAATAAATTTCTATAAAATTTATATAAAGTCACTCTGATGATCAAATCCAAAAAGTTAATACGAATTTAAAAGTGAGTTAATACAATTATGTAAGCTAGAAATATAAAAACGATGAACTCGGTATGTAAACTCGTAAGTTTAACTGAATTTATAATTAGCATGACTTTATTTTATTGTCTTAGCGTGATTTTATAGGTTAGAGATGTAAAAGTGGTGTTATAAGTATGTGAGAGTCGACTCACAAGTTTTACAATGAATTTGGCCATTGTTGATCTTTGTTGGTACCTTATGTTTTCTTTTTTTACAATTAGCATAGTGTTTGCAATTTATTACTCTTTTTATCGTAAATATAATAGTCATTTGATTTTTTTAGAAATAAAGAAAATTTAAATAAGTTATATTAAAATATTTATATTTATCATAGTTATCAAACTAATTTGTTTGACTTATAAACTAATATATAATCTAATAATATATTATATATATTATGACTAAATGATTTATTTAATTTTGTTAATACCTTAAAAAAAAAAGCTGGTTCTCATATTAAGGACTTTTCGGAGGTAGTACTACTTCCCTACTGTACATGCAATTTTTTTAGGGGAAAACTCGTGTAATAATTAATATATATAAATTTCCTAATAATCTTTGCTTCTAAATATTTATTTTTTTTGGAATAAAAACATTTCATTGTAAAACATACTATACTTGAATGGATAATGCTTTTTTTCGCTTCACCCGCTTCACTGTAACCTTCAATTCCGACTAATCCGAATTCGCTTAAATGGAGCGCCCACGATCATGGGGAAGAGGCTTCTAACACCATTTTTTTTTTCTCACGCCTAACCGAAACATAAAAAAGAAAGTAAAGCTCTCACCACTTACTCTCTGATGTTTAGAATAAATGAAGAAACATTATTTGGCCAGCTTTTTGTTGTCAGCTAAACTTCTAAAATACGAGTAGTAGTCACTTGTTCTTTTTAACAAAAATTTACATTTTTAGTCATGACCAAATACCTAATCATAAACAATTTTTGTGGCCATCAATCATTAAGATTTTTCTTATTTCCCACTTGCTAATTGCTAGTAAGAGCCCGTGGGTCATAAACAAGACAAACATTTGTATTCCACATGTTACTAACAAATAGCTAATAAAAAAAGTGGACCAACTCTAATACTACATATAAAATGGTTAAGACAACAATATTTTTTTTCCTTAAAGTCTAAAATACTTTAACATAGGGTAGAGTATGGACCAAACTAAATCGGGTGTGATATCAACCTAAAATCTTATCTAGTAGAAACCTTAAGCTACACAAGGTAACCTATGGTTTGGTCCAATCCAGCACCAACTTGAGATCGAGCTGGATCAGACTTGGTCCAGACTCTAGCAAACTACTTGGACTGATCTAGGTAATCCAAGACCTCCATGTAATTTTTTTCCTCAACCAGAGATAAAATTTCAACCTAATAATCACAGATAACACAATAGAAAAACCTATAATCATGTAAAACTCATCTTAAAACATTAAAAACCAAATCAATTCAATAATTTTTTATATTTTTTTATTAAAGTAATAAATATATATTCAATATAGTAGTTGAATATAAAATATAATAAATTTGACCATAGAAGAAATGCAAGTCCGGTGGATGTGTGGGTTTGACGCGTAAAATAAGGTTAATTAGTGAATCATTGTCTCATTGAAGCAATGAAAAGCCCTCCATATACATTAAAAATTGAAATATAAGGGTGTTACATTAAAAAAAAAAAAAAAAAAATCAAGCTGGATCAGACCAGACCAACTGGTTTAACCCCTGATCCCCCAATTCGAAGAGGGCAGTCTGATCTAGTATGGTCCTTTTTTTGTTTCAAGACAATTTTTCCTATATCAAACTGGACCGGGTTACTTCGGGTCAAACCGGACCACCGGAATTTTGCTCACGGCTACTTTATCGTCAACAGTTCCTCTCGTGTTTGAAACGCTTCATCGGTCAAAGGTAAACAACAGAATTTACACGGCGTCGTTTTGACTTCCTTGCTCGTTTAGTCATTTCCTGAAAATATCGAAATATATACAAAGCAAATCAATAATGTTTTTTCTGGATGGCTAATTTTATACACAATACGCTGATGCTCGATGCTTTTTTTTTTCCTCCTCCTTTTGCTTTAATGAACGATTAATTTTTATTCAGCAAATACTGTTCTCATGTATACAATCAATAAACATTCGCAGCCTATATGTATTGTTGAAGATTACTAGAATTAAGAAATAAGCTGTTATTTTCACATATATCCTCCAAACAAAAAGCTTCCTTTGGTTCAAAATATAAAATCTGAATTGGTTTTTGCTTAATATAAGAATCAGTTGACATTATTTTTGGAAATATTAAGGAAGCTAAATAAATTATTTAATCATATCATATCATATGGTTTGTACCATTAGATTATATTGTATATCAGTTTATAATATAAGAAAATTAATTTGGGGAAAACAATAATTATAAATACTTTAATCTAATTTATTTGGCTTCTTTAATCTCTCTAAAAAAGTTAATTGTCTCTTATACTTAGGACTAAAGAGGGCAATTTACTTCTCAAAGTATCATATTGGTTGAAATAGTAAGAGAGTTTTTATTATTGGGTAGTTATAATACACATGATTAAAGAATGATTAAAGAGGTATTTATTTATTTTTTGCTCAAAATTAAAGAGGTATTTAAAAGGAAACAAACACATTTATCAGTGTATGACAAATAATGAACTTAAATAATACTCCCTCCAGATCCTTTTATATTACACGGTTCAAAATGTTAGTTAAAAGCGATAAATATATCAAATATGCATTGTTCTTTTCAATTATGTACTTATTTATAAAGAGAGTTCATGAGAGATAATAAGTGAAAATTTATTGTAAAGAAATAATGAGTAACATATATTTAATATGGGTAAAAATAAAAATACAAGTTTAAAATTTTAGAGAAAAGTATTTGTTCTTTATATTAAGACTACCCCTATGAGAAAAATGTTCATTAAAAAAAGGCAACGGATGAAATATTTTTAATATTCGTAAATTAGTTATCTAACTCTTATATTATACAGAGAGGAAGTACCGCTACCACAATAGGATTCTATGTCGGGCTATTCATATAGGATTTCAAAATTATTATTATCATTATAAGAAAATGGAAAAAAAAGGATAAAAAATATTAGACACTCGTTGAATGAAATTAATGAAATTTGACGGAGCACAGTTCGGTTTAGATTAATCATTATGATCAAGTCAAACAGATTAGGCGCATGCCATACGTTGCCATTGACTTCCAAGTTCGAAAGAACATGATGAAATCACATTTAAAATTGCATGCTTCATGATTCAAATAAAACGTGTTTATGCTAAACATTTTGCGAGACTCTAAGATATTAAGAAAAAATTTGAGGAAAAAAAAAAGATATTAAGAAAAAGAGTAGTTAACTTACAAGGTAATTTTCTTACCCTGAACTTATAAAGAATATAGAATGACAATTAAGGAACTTATAATAAAATCAATAACTTATTTCAATTTAAATTATCAAATTTAGTACTATTTTTTTTAAGTCTTATTTTAGTATTAATTAATTTGTTATGAAGTATTTATTAGTTGTTATTTTCCCAGCTTATAATGTAATTTTAATCACTACAATTTATGATCATTCGATATAAAAACATAAAATATTTGGGATTTCTGTGCCGCAAATTTAAATGAATGTTTAAAATACTCCTCCGATCTTTTTTATAGGAGCCTAAACTTTTGAATTATTTTAATTCTCTTTATAAGAGTCTCATAAGAGTATTGTCTCCACACCTAATGAATTTTTATTTTTATTTTCATTTTAGCCCTTCAGCCTTTTTCTATACTACATTCTCTTTTCTATTTTATTCATACTTTATTCCTCTCTTTTATTTATCTTCTTATAAATAAGGTCATACTCACAAAAAGGTTTATTTAAGATTAGTACTTATTATTTTTGGCTAAAAAAGATAACGTTTAGTCCTTCATGTTTTTCTTAATCATTTAAATTCCTTAAGTTTTGAAAGTACACGTTTGGTCCCTTAATGTTAACACCGTTAGTCTAACTTAACGGAAAATATCGACTCAACAATTTTAAGCGATGACTGTGCAATTAAATGCTGATCAAACATGCTTATAAGTTAGTATTTTAATAAATTAATATTTTAAATCCTATTAATTGAAAAATATTTAATCTTCTCAAACTGCTTTTACGGTTTTTCACCGTTTGTGGAAATTAAAATTAAATATATTTCTTTTTGTCGAAGAAGATTAAATATTTTTCAATTAATAGGATTTTAAATATTAATTTATTAAAATACTAACATATAAGCATGTTTGGTCAAGATTTAATCGCATAGTCACCGCTTAAAATTGTTGAGTCAATATTTTCGTCAAATCAGACTAACGGTGTTAAATTAGGACCAAACGTGCGCTTTTACAAACTTAAGTGACTAAAATAATACCGTAGGAGAAACATGTGAAGCGAAAACGTATACTTTAAGATATTATTTTTAACAATTTTCTTCAACCGTAATTTAGTTATTATGCTTTTATAAATATATAAATATGACTAGAAGGAGCATTATTAAAACTGAGATCTCTTGAGTCAGAAACCATGAAGATCAAGAATTCAAGACTGTCGTGTCCTAATTGGATTGCTGCTTATTCCAAAAAACGGATTTGAACAGATGATACAAAAGGATTCTCAAAAAAAAAAAATCCATAGACCAGTCATATTCAATGACTCGATGCATGAAAATGGCATCCCAAGGGCAAAACAGGCTAAATGCTAACAATTAATTTGCGGAAATTCAATATCATATGCAATATTAGACACTAATATATGAAGTTTATTATTCATCAAATTAATCAATGCACATCTAACTTACTAAGAATCTCCCTCTGTTACTTTTTACAAGAAACACTTAACCGAATCATGTAAATCAAAAAGTTGGTTAAAATCAGTAAACATGTAAGAATTATAACAATTTCTTCTTCAAAAATTGCATTATTTATAAGGAAAGGGAATAATAAAAGGTAGAAAAAAGAGAATATTATGTGGTTGAGTGAGAGTATGAGTAAATATGATAATGACAATGATATTTAATACGAGTAATCAAATGAGATGTTCTTTGAATTCTGCTATGAATAGGAACAAACCATAACATAGATAGTGATTATTTCTTATAAAAAGGAACAAAATGAGTAGTATAGTATTTGGTTTTTGTGTGTGTGTGTGTGTGTGTGTGTGTGTGTGTGTGTGTGTGTGTGTGTGTGTGTGTGTGTGTGTGTGTGTGTGTGTGTGTGTGTGTGTGTGTGTGTGGGGGGGGGCTCAAGATCTTGCTTTTTTCTCGCTTCTTGTATTTACACACATACAAATTATAGACACAAGGAAACTCAAACGCCGCACCTTTTTGGGTAATCCGACTTGACGTAGATGTTTCAGATAATTATGTTAATCATGCATGCAGCCAGTGCAGGAGTTAGTAGAGATGAGAGAGGACGGTGGATCATAGGATTCCAAAAGAGTCTTGGATCACATCCTGTTACAATTGCTGAAATTTTGGCTATTAAAGCAGGTCTAAAGGTTTTTTGGTCAATTGGTTGAAAAATAGTGTGTACGTGTTTGGTACGTCGATTGAGTGCCTCTAATCGAACTTATGTATTGTGTGCATCGGATTTATGGGCTTTTTATTTATTTATTTATGTTGAGTTGAAAAGTTATTCTAATCGGACTTATTAACTAAAAAGTTACTTATTCAAAAATTACTTTGGGGAGGTTTTGAATTAAGCCAAAATTCCTTTTGAGATTTTTTTTCAAGATCGTGAAGATTTTTTACATTAGTTCACTAAGTTATGAATGAATAATCCATTCCATGAGATCCAATCCCGTTGGTAAAAGAAACTCAACTTGCCCGAGTTTACAAATCCTTTCACTTGTATATATATCATATGAGACTTTTATGATATATATATATATATATATATATATTTTTTCCATACCAAGTGAAATTCACTCATATTTGATATATTGACTCTTCATTTCATGAGATGGAAAGAATATCTTGTGAACATTTCAATAACCTCTCAAGGTTAATTATTTCAGTTCTCACCTATGTTGGATGACCTTTGAAATCGAGTTATCCTCCAAAACATATAAGATCTATTCGTATCAAATTCTTTGTGTGTGTGTGTGTTTCCGTGGAAAGCTCGGCTTAGCGTAAACAAAATATAAATTCCAAAAAGAACAAGAGGAGAAAGCATACACAATAAATATACCCATCACAAGAGATAAAGACTAGAGAGCTGTGAACAATCAAACGTTGGTCTTAGTGGAAGGAGTTTTTAACCACTGAGGACCAGGTATTGAATTCGAATTTGTATGAATATAGAAAAATGTCTTTTTGGAGAGTTACCTCCAATTAAGGCTGACAGCAATTAAATCTAACTCAATCAAATAATCATATAAAAAAGAGAAAAACTAACTAAGCACTTGATAATTAGTACTAAGCCCTAAACTGACAAATAAACAAAGTAAAAAATGAGTGTATCAAAGCAAATATATGTTGATTACAAATGAGAATAAAAGTAATACTCCCTTAAGTCCTAATTATAAGACAACATTTAGGAGTTAATTTTCGTTCTAATTATATGACAACATTATAATTTTTGTCAATTTCTTCCTAAAATACCCCTATTTAAGTGTTTGAATAACAAGAGGAACACAATAGTTGGAGAAGAGAAGAGGCTGAATTCTAGAAGGAGCAAGTAAAGAGCACATGGCACATGTCGCAGGAGGGTAGGCCTAAGCAGGGTAGTGCCAGCCGCAAGTCCATGGGGCGGTGGACCCAGTAATGGACTATCTATATTCATTTTTCATCACTTCAATTTTAATCTCCCCCGCATGACTCCAAATATATACAAATCCCTATTGATCCTGATGCAATTTAAAATTTATATAAGGACATTTTAGTAAAATGAGTAAAAATTAACTAATTTAACTTCTCTCCTTAATCTCCTCAAAAGCTATTAAATATGTCATATAATTAAGACAGAAGGTAATATAATTGGAGTTGCCTTCACCTCAATACTTGAAAAATGAAGGTAACCCTATCTCCAAGTGCATGCAAACCCTTAAACTTGGCACTTCAAATTTAAATAACCAAGCCAGAGTATACATGAACTTGCAGCTAAGGTCTTACCTTTCCCCTTCTAGACATATAAAAAGCTTTATTTATTTCTCAAAAAAATTAATAAAATCAAACAAATATTATATGAAATGCCTAAAAGTAAGCTATATATAACTAATTAATCAGCTTGTGATGCTTTAATCTGGTCTTGCTCGAAACTTCAGTTTATATAGGCTAAGGCAACACTACTAAGCAATAAAAGTGAACCTCTTGTGATAAGCATATGTGACGCAATTTTGGCTCTTCACCTTTATTTCAAACTTTACTTTAGTTTATTTTATTTTATTTTTTTTAAGTTTATTAGATTTATCTTTAACTTTATTTTGAATGTGTCTCTTTAACTTAGATTTTCACTCTCATCTTAGTTTTGTGTGTGTGTGGGTTGCTCAATTATTACTCATTAAAAGCATTCGATGATATATTATGCGGATAAATTTTACTGGAATTAATAACATCAATTTATAAGAGTTTTCAATTACGGTTATTTCTTTTGGTTTTTCGATTAATTATATCTTCACACAGCGCCAAAAATCAAAACATAAATTTTTGTTAAAACGAAAACATAAATAATTATCATTGAAATTAATTCACTATGTTGTATTAGTTCAAAGAAAGGAGTTGCTAAGGGGAAAAAAGAAGAAGTAAAAAAAAATGCATAACTATACAAGATTATATAGTTGTGATTTGGACCGTTGAATTTAAATATATTATAGGGTTAAGGAGCAAAATTGCCAACGAACTATTAAGCCAGGAGCATCTGGCACAATTAAGTTTTAAGGGTACCAATAATACCAACAAACAATTAAAATGGTAAAAAAATCACAATCGGTCGGTTGCTACAGTAACTTCCGTTTATTTATTTATTTTCTGGTCAATGTCGAGCATGAAGCTGATGTTCGATGCTCTGGAATGGCCGACAACAATGTCGTTCAACGATGAGCTGGACAATGCAGGAGAAGAAGCCATGGACGGTGGTTTCAAAAGAGATCTCTCTACGGTACGGAATGAGGTACTTCATTTCCTACGGTGCTCTCTCGACCAATAGAACCCCATACCCTCCACGGTCCTACAAATCTTACTATACTTACAACTGTTTTCAAAGGCGAGAGGTCCGGTTCATCCTTACACTAGGGGTTGCTCGCCATCACGCGCGTACGATGAAATTGGAGCCTCATGAAAATGATTAAGCGCTTCCTAAAAAGATACAAGAAAAACTCATCATAATTGACAGACTGTTTTAGTGAGCTTCTTTTGGTAAATATGCATTCATATGAAGTGTGAGAAATTTATGGAAGAACTCTTCCCCAAGATCAAGAAAATTTTGCCCTGTGATGTGGCATCGAAGAATTGTGAAACTTACAATTTTGTTTATTTATTTTTCAGCCACCTTGATTATAGAATCCCATAATGACGAGGTCAACTACGAAAACCATCCATTTTAGCAAATATCTCACACTAACATTTTCACTTAAGATGTCTAAATTACAATACCCAAGTCTATCAATCACTGCGATTCCTCTCGCATCTCCAAGAAGGAGTTGATGGTCTTGAATCCATGATTTTCGGAAGAGATCCATTTCCAGTGAATAGAAATTATCACCTCCAAACCTTATATATGGAGTATTGTAACCAAATCAATGAGAGGACAAATGAAAAGGTTCTTCTTATTTGGCCACATAACTGGAGTCTTAGGAAAGGCTTTCATACACTAACAGAGCTAAAAGAACATATCAATTACCTATTAATTGTATGTTGGATGGTAAATACTTCCTTGTCTACTATTTTTATGAAGACATGAGCAGATATATTTCACTTTTATAATAGGGATCTTCTTCCCTATCAAGGTAATATTCAGATGCAAAGATAAAGTGCCCTTACTGTAATAATGCTACACCGACGGTTACCTTCATATTACGCTTTAAGTAAATAGAGGGGAAAAATATTTTTATGGGACATTTGGAAGCTTTAACAAAAGAATTCAACTAATGCACAACCCCGAAAAGCCTACGGTTTGGCTTCTTGAGGCACCTACGAGGGAGATTAAAAGCAATGACTTACTCGAAATTCTTTTGCTAGAGGGTTGATCATTGTTACAAGACAAGATTCTATCCCATGACTATGAATGACAAAGATCAAGCATTTGATATGCCTAGAAAGGAAGAAATTGCAGGAAGATATAAACCGCCACTTTAATAATAAGTCCAAAGATCATCGTTTACTATCCCAAAGCTTTAGCGACTTCATTCAAAATCTTCAAAGCAAACTAACTCCACCTCTCGCGAGATTAAAGTAATCAATCAATAGAGAGCAAATTAATTTTAATTACCTTCATGAAGAGTGGACCACAAATAAGACATTTCGGAGGTTTATGAGGGTAAGGTTTAGGAGAAGGTGCGCATAAGACCGATCCATCGTGGATGACATGGCTTCTTCTCCCGCATCGTCCACCATCGTTGAATGACATTGTTGTCGCCATTCCAGAGCATCGGACATCAGCTTCATGCTCGACATTGACCAGAAACCAAAAAACAAAAAACAAAAAACAAAAAAAGGTTCTAAAACAGAAGTTACTGTAGCAACTGACCAATTGTGATTTTTTTACGATTTCAATTGTTTGTTGGTATTATTGGTACCCTTAAAACTTAATTGTGCCAGATGCTCCTGACCTAATAGTTCGTTGGCAATTTTGCTCCTTAACCCTATATTATATATTTAGGGATTGATATTGATACTCCCTCCAGTCCAATTATAAGAAAGCTAATTGACTTTTTTGGAGAGATTAAGGAAGCTAATTAAATTAGCTTAGAGTATTTTTGTTTTTATTTTTCTTCAAACTAAATAGTTTGACTAATAAATTAATATATAATCTAAGAAAACACAACATATAAAATGATTAAGTAATTTATTTAAACCTTAATCTCTCCAAAAAAGTCAACTAAACTTCTTATAATTAAGGCCAAGGTAGTACTAAATATAAAATATATTTACAATATTGCTCAATCGTTTGCTAACTCAATATTTATTAATCTTTTTATTAGGAAATGCCCATGGAATATCGGTGACACACACACACAAATATTTATTCCATAATTCATTCCAATTATTGGAAAGTGGAGTTTGTATAATATTTTGATGATGGCTTCATTGGATGTTTTTTAGTGGAGTTTGCATTAAGATTTTGGAAGTGGAAAGTGGAAACCATTAGTCATTTATTGGCGAGGTTTTTAACGACATAACAACACTAAGCCATAAAAATTAATATCTTGCATAAAAAATTGCTTGACATATATATACATTTTTTATTCTTCACCTTCACCTCAAACTTTACTTTATTTCCTTTATAACCTAATCCACAAATATCGACCATTAAATAAAAAATTATTTAAAAGTATTGTTCTATTATATTCTTTATGTGTGCTTGTGTGGAACGAAATAATTAATTCTTCTTGAGATGCCCACAAGAGATCATCATGAAGTATCAGAATATGTTGCCATACTAAATGAGTTGGTTCATATAAATATTATCTGTCGAATCATATAAGCATAAGTTTTTGTTTGGCCACGATCTACTGTGCATAAACTAAGAAAATAAATTAAATATAAAAAAGTTTCTATAATTCTTAAGAATTATTCCCAATCAAATTTAAAAAAAAATGAAAATTAAAAGGATGAATTGAGCAAATTTTGTTTCAAAATTGGGAACAGTATTTTTGGAAATTTTACAAAAATATTTTCTTAAATGTTTTATTAAATATTAAATAAGTCTCATATTAAAAATCAGCATAAAAATTAGGAAAACTACTATAAACTCCCAAAGAAAGAAAATAATCATCAAAAAATCCTATAACAAGTTAGCAACGTAGGCCTATTACCATATTTTGCACTGAAAATTGTCATTACGTATCGTTCATTCGTTGAGAGATTTTTAGATATTACTTTTTTTTTGGGACCTTATGATGAGTTTCCCTGAAATAGTCTCTTAACGAGTGATCACAGTTCACAATGGGACAGTTAACATTGCTACACAGAGAATATAGATACAGAACAGAACATGATATACACATGTCTACATATAACAAAATGATCTATGTATAATTTGATGTACCAAGTCTTGCCTAATACAAATATCTTATATTCGTTAAGAGATAGAAACAACTCCATTGTCAAGGATCTGTGTGCTTGCAAACTATTCACACTTCAATCTTCTCATCAGAAATGTCTCTGCTTGATCTAAACGAGCTTTTGCTATTTCTGGAGCGATATTTCTGTCCCTCTAACCTTGCTTCCAGAAGTTTCGCCATCAACGTGTTTTCCTTCACACCCCTAGGCAAAGACTCAGACTTGTTCAAATCTGAGAGACTCAATTTTGATTTCCTTTCTTCCACGTGAGAATCTTCCCTGCAAATACTCTCAGGGTGTATTTTGTCACCTTCCGACGACACAGAGCTGTTCCCGACCACGTTATCCAGCCGGCAGTGACGTGAGTTCATCTGACTGGCCCGGCCACTATAGCTTTCTTGAGCACCTTGTGTTGCTTCACATACAGTTGATACTTCAGGTTCATTATTTAATAAAGCTGTTTTAGTGTCTCCTCTAAGTTCACTTGGCTTTCTTTCTAAAAACCAACTCTCATCATGTGGCTGAACTTGTTTTGTAGCTGAATTTGCAATTTTCAGATCAGAAAAATTGGCGCCAATTGAATCTTCGTCGGCCATATTCCGAGGTGCACTTGCAGCCTCCTTTAATGGGAAGGAATCTGACGAGTGGTGACACGGGTAAATTTCCTTAAGCTCCTTTGGAGAGGAGTCACCACCATATTTTTTGGAATCAATAGACCGGGTAGCGTGAAGAAATGTCTCAATATCGAAGCCTAGCTTGTCAACAATGGAACTTCTCTCTTCTTCAGGATCACCCCCAGCTTTGGCCAGCTTCATTTGTGCACGCTCATCGAGCCAAGCTTCTGAAATATGAAGTATTAGCCTATCAAGACTCATCTGATCTCTACTACCAACCTCGCCCTTCTCTGACATCATCCTCCTCAAAGAACGTACCTCTTGTTCGTAGGCTCTGATTCCTTTCGCAAACTCATCACACAAATTCTCCAACAGAATCCGAGCTTTTCTCTCCCTTTCGAGCTCTCTCAAAGAACCAGAGAAAGAAGACTTCATCTGAGAAAGGTCCCTAGCTAATTTCCTGTGCAGGCTTTCTGAATGCTTTCTTAACCTCCTCTCATCTTCGAGCTGTTCCTTCACGGATCGAAATGCAGCATTAATTTTGTCAAATTCTTTCATGTTCTTCCTAACAAGCTTGTCCTCCATAATTCTCTTCGCCAAATCCTCCATCCCTTGCTTCTCTCGTAGCAACTCCTTAATGCGTGCATGAGAGAGGTCCAGTTCCATTTTTTGGGCTTTCACTACTGATATGCTTGAAGCATGATGTTCTTCAAGGCTCCATATTCGGTTGAGTACCTTGACTAACTCTTTCGATGTTTTAACGTTGCAACTTGACTCTCCCATTCTCATCCCTTTCAGGTTGAAGGAACTCGTAGGAGTTACCGCCTGATTATCATACGGCGCCACCTGTTTAAAGCAAAATAGCACCTTCATATCTTTATATAAGCAAGAAAGGATCAAATAACCTTTAATGCCTTCTGATCTGCAGACTATTTACAGAATGATCAAGCAAAACCTCAGATAAATTTCAACATATTGTGTCTGAATAACGGCAAATTTGCTAAACTCAAGAATGTATTTCCAATGCTAACAGATTTTACAACTCAAATTCTTCAGGCAAACCTATAAGAAATCATGTGTCCTTCAATTAGTTCACAAACAATAAATGCTTACTTCTAGGGAGCCACTGTAACTTGCAGGCGATAAAGGCTCCAAAACACAGCCATCTCTGCCAACTGATCTGTGGCTCTGAACAGGCAAAGTTGTTGCAAAATCTCTACTCAAGCTACTCGGAGAAGCTGGCTGCAAGGAGGCACAATGGTAAGTCACACTAGGCACAAGTCACAACCCATGGGACCCACCTATCTGGTTATGTTAAATATGCATATGCTAAAACAAAAATAAAGTCGAACTGTGTCAGATTCTGCAAAGGTTGTAGGGAGACCTACTCTAATAGTATCATTTCTTTACACTACTTATTGAGAATGTGTACACTTCATTGCTTCACAAATTACTTCTCTTCTTCCTCTTACATGTTTCATGTCAATTTGCTCCTTGAATTTGATGACATAATATTTTCTTCATTGTTATATATCCGGATTGAGTAATTGCTTACTTGTGTAGAATAACATTTGTGGATTTGAAATGAGATTTAATGCTGTGAATCCAATTGAATAGGGAAAGCTACCAATTTTCCTTACATGACTCCCATGCGATGCTTGTAAAGAAAATTGTAATCGGTGTATGCAATTATTGTGAGTAAATTAATGGATGAATAACTGAGACTTTTGCTTTTTAATCTCAGGTTGTTCTTTGAGAAGAGATTGATCACTTCAAACCAACCTTGCCAATTCAAAAGAGATGGCATTTAATTGGTAAGGCGGATTCAAAGTGTTTAGTCTCTACTCCAAGAACAATCTTAAGATCAAAAGCATAGATACTCAATCACTAATGCATTCATTATCATTAAGGCGGATTCAAAGTGTTTAGTCTCTACTCCAAGAACAATCTTAAGATCAAAAGCATAGATACACAATCACTCATGCATTCATTATAATTACTCATGATAGCAGCCCATCACAATTATTATCTAACAGCATCGCATCGAAAACATGTAAGGAGAATCAGTAATATTAGAAATTAACGAAGGCATGCCTTTTCAATGCACAGTTAAGTAATTATCCAAGTAAAAAATATAACAAGAAGGGAAATATTAAATTATAAAATTCTACAAGCAGATTAACATCTAACTTGTAAGAGGAAGAATAGAAGAAGCTATGAAGGCAAGGGAAGTAATGAGATATAGCTCCGAGTCAAAAAGGAAGAAAGCAAGCTATACAAATTTTCAACAATCAATATAAAGGAAATAAGCTGTACAGAGTCTCATCTCAACAAACAACATAAAGGGAATGATATAGTAATAGAGTAGGTCCACCTACCACTCAATATGGAAGCACAATACAAGAGTATTTTAGGCCTCAATAACCACCTCCCAAACCTTTGAGTGGATATTAATAGATTAAATTTCACTTGATTTGTTTTAGATTATGCAAATTTAACAAAACTAGATAATGGACCCCATGCACGATACGGAATAAAAAACTAAGACCATAAAGGTCACACCATTTCTATGGCAAAATTTAAAAGCACGAGAGGGCATGCAACACTATATGAACAATAAGTCACCTCTTTCATAAAACGCTCTTATTGTCACAGAGAAAGGCTAGAGAGCGATAAGGTTCATAGAAATAAAATAATCATACTTTGATGCTCCATTGCTCCTCATAAGAAGCAAGCTTTAAAAGCACATGAGAAGAATATAAAGAAGGAAAGAATTTAATTTTCAATTTCTCAGGTGTTCACAAATATGTTCTTCAATAACGTGATAGGATTCTTAAAACTGTGTGTGTCCAAATATAATATTTGTAAAGGAGAACCTCATAGCAAACATTCAAACAAGTAAGAAGCAATACACTTGCAAGGGTTTCGCAAAACACTGAAGCAGAAGATCTGGCCAAGCACGTCAATGAAAGCCCCAATAAATGTTAAAATAATCACAAACAAGCAAAAGAGTTCCACAAATTCCAGTCCAAAACAAAGTGAAAAGCAGGCCATTAGTGCTTAATGAAGCAGCACAAATATGAAGGAAACGGCAATATAAATAACTAAAAATGGGTCATAGAACAGAGCAGAAGATGAGAGAAGAAACCTCGTCAGCGGGCCTCTGTGGATGCTCGTCCTTATGACGGCGGCGGCGGCGCCGGATTCTGGTGGCTGGTTTGGTCATATTAGGAAGTGGGGTCTGAATCTGAAGGTGGTGGTGGGGCTGAAGTTCCCAGAGATTGGCACAGAGCTTTCTAGCAGAAATGGTAGATGGTGGAAAGTCGACGAATTCTCGAACGGGGTCGTTTTTACAGCTACTGTGAAGGAGAGACGAAGAAGAAAGCTCGAGCCTCCATGTAGGTGGAGGAGTAGAAGGGCCAGCTCTTAACCCCACCAAAACGCCTCGTTTTAATTTGTCCGCCATGAACCCTTCTTCTTCCCCCCTTTTACCCTCTTTTTCTGTCACTTCCATTAATTCTCTCTCAACATTCAAATTTCAAACACCAGCCTCGATTTTTGCTCTAGCCCTTTAAAAAGCAATTAGTTGACTGACTGATTGATTGGAGGGCAGAATGGTGGCATCCTCTCTTTCTGCTTCATGCTTGACAATGCCCTGTGTCCGCCATTACAAGCAAGTTCCCTCACTGGCTTAACTGCAAGTCGTCAGGGTCCCCCACAAATGGGAAAAAAAGAAATCCTCATTCTGAGCATCTTAATACTGTCGACCTTTGTCTCCGCCCAAGGCGATTGTTTGTCTGTCTTCTGGAACAATATGCTTAACTTTCACAATCCTGACATCATTGAAACAGAGTAGTAAAACGTTTTCACTTATGTAGAATATCAATACTTCCTCTTGTGCTATTTTCAACAGCCCCGAATTATGCGGTTAAGAATGTAATAAAATTTAAATTAAAAATAATAAATATGTATGAAATATTTTTTAAAAAAAGTATGTCTTTATTGAGAAAGAAATAAATTAAATATAAGTACTGGTATCATCAATATTTTAATTAATACGATATATATAATTAATAAAGGAAAAAAAAAATTATTAAATGCTTAGATAACTTTTATCAAACTCTTATAAAAATTATTAAAGTAATTCAAATTTTATTTTCTTATGAAAAAAAAGGAGGGAAGGGAGTATCTTAAAAAAAAAAAAAAAAAAAAGTGAGATGAGTTAAGTTTTGAGCGCATGCCACGGCAAAAAAAAACTTTGATTTATGCATTCAACACTGTAACTTGAAATCATGCTAGGCTAGCTAAAACCTAAGGAATACTACTATGGATCCTATGTATGACTGGCATATGAGCCACAGGTATGATTCATAGGAGGTATTTATTGAAATATGTGTGGAAGAAAGAAAAGCACGTGTCAGCTATAATCGTAGTGGTAATAATGAATAAACACTCTTAGTACTATTAGTATTGTCTTCTTCGATGCCTCTTAGGGTTCACAAACAAGTTTCACGCAGATGGTTTCTCTAAAAACTACAGAGTGGAGATACATCGATGAGTATTATTTATAATAGTAGTGGTAATAATGAGGACTTGTTTTAAGCTTAATTAAGATATTTTAAAAGCCAAGCAAGGATATCATAAAATGACTATCAACATGTTTGACAGGACATTCAAATGGCTGAAAAGCCTAATGACATGAAGGAAAAACTCAGTGGGTGAAATTTTGATGTTTATAATAGCATTTGTTTGTGATGAGTTTCTCTTAAAAAAAAGTGACTCATGAGATAAGCCACTATTTGCAGCATACTTTTGACAATTTGCACAATTTCGATAGCCTTGCCATATTCGAGCTACCACCTTAGAAGAAGAAAGGAGGAGGTTCGAACGACTTCAACAAGCACCACCACCAGAGGCAGACCCACGTATGTGAGAAGGGGAGCAAATGCCCCCCTTGATTTTTTACGCGAAATTACAAAAATACCCTTCTATGTTTTTTGTTTTTGTTTTTAATTTTTCCCTTCTATGCCTTCCTTGATCAACACGCCAGGTCTCACTTTGCTCCCTGCTCTGCTATGACCAAGCGAGACAGCCAAACAGAGATAGGGAAGTGCCGGAGATTCATCAGGCTCGGACCACCAACACCGCCTCTTTCCATTATCGCCACTCACCTCCGTCGTCCATCGGCAAGACCCAGAAGCTCGGACGCACAGAAGCTCAGCGGAGGTCTTTGCTTTTGACTCTGCCGCTATTGAATCCGTTTCCGTTCTCTTGCTCTTCTCGACTGTTGCTGATTGTTGAGACGGGAGATTTCCAACCACCAAGATTCCTCTATTCTTCAGGAGAGTTTCATCTTCCCACGCCTTCCATTGTTCCAAGCTGTGGCTTCCTCTGTTTCTGAACTCATTACAGTCATGGTTTCTCTGATTTTGAGCTCAAATCCAGCCACATTTATGCCTTGATTTAGTGCTAATAGGTTAATTTAACATGCATCGTGGCTTCTCTGATTTTGTGTTAATTCTTCCCGTGTTTATTATAGTGGCTTCTCTGATTTTGTTCCGGCATTTTATTTGTGATTCTTATGTTTTAGAATGAATTTTATAATATTTGACTAATTTATTTTGATACATTTAGAGGTTGGATCTACTTGAATCTTTGTTAAATATTACGTTGTGTTTAATAAGCTTAATTATCATTCCATTGTGTTGGTTAGTTATTGAATTGAGGATTTTGTGAAGATTTCAAATTGTGGCTTAATTATCATTTCATTGTGTTGGTTAGTTAATTGTGTTTAGGATCGGTTTTAGCATCATTAATTACCATTTCATTCACTTTGCTCAAACAAGCCTATAAATTTATCCTTTTACACATAAATTCGCGCAGTTGATGATGTAATGAGTTCCGCGTCAAAGCTGCTGCTATCCTTACTTCTTATTTTTCTCCATGTCTAAAATTGACTTCGATAGGGGAAAACGCATGTTAAACCCATTAGAATAATTCCTTTTAGGAAAATAAATCATATATACATGGACTCCATGTCCTAATTTTTAGCATATGGGTCACTGTTTTAGCTCCACATTGTCATAGAGCCATGACACAATATGTTTAAATACTCTACATGGATTGTAAAATCCGGTATTAGGGTAGAAACTAGTAATCAATTCAAATAAACAATATACTTATGAATTGAAAACTAGTTGAAATGACAATTGAAATCTTTAAAAGAAGTTTTTTAATTATAATTTATGGTGCATGAGACTAAAATGAAAGAACCTCCTATATATAATAGGAAAATCAAAAATAGCACTAAATAGAGTACTAGCTAATAAACTTTAGTGAGGTTCTTTTTTAAAAAAATATATATATGAAAAAGTTTAGGTGGGGGTAGACACCTAGGCATTAGAAACACTTTCAGACCTGAGATGCCTACCACGTAGGGTTGAGTGGCGTACGCCCGCAATGGTTTAAAACATTCTGAACAGCGTATTTACTGTAGATCACCCACCAACGGCACTTTTACATCGACTCAATGGGTATTTTTTGGTTTTTTTTTTGGCTATCGAATCTCTTTCCTTTTAGGGTAAAGCTCCATTTCCTTATTCTATTTGACGCCTTTAACCAACTGTACTTTATCATGGGCTGTAGGTGAGGTTCCTATAATATGAGTATATGACCAAAGCATCCTATGGTACGAGATGACTAAATCGCATGAAGATGAAGGAGGACCACAATTATGGACCACTTTTTGTGAGCATTTCTATGGTCCAAAATCAACATTGTTTGTTGCTTTTGACTGACACTAACAACATGCATGCCTCCGTATGTTTCCAACATTTGTCATCATCATCTCATGTTGGGCCTGCATTATATTCCTCTTTTAATATTTTCTCTACATTCCCGCCTCCCAACTCTATTCTTCCTACTATTGATTTATTACTCCAATTCTCTATAATATAAAATCTAATTAACTAATTTAAATACATTAGAAATTTTAGTTAACTTTATTAATATAATATGTCTCTTCCTAAAACACCCTAATCAATCATTTTCCTTGATAAAAAATGTGAAATATGTCTTATATTTAAAACAAATATCAAATATCTAGTTATGTTATACATTAAGGACGGGAAGGGGTATTAACATAATCACAAACTTAATTAAGTGATTAATTTTGTTTTAAATAGTATGATCACAGCATATTAAATTTAAATTATTGTTAATTGCTTCTAATCAATGATGGATTAGCTTACAAATAAACTCAAGCCATAGGACCAACATAATCAACCGATGGATATGAGTAAGATAAAATTTCATAATTCACGAATTTTTCCAACTTATTCTTTAAATTTCATGCTAGATATAAAAAGACTTGTATGTAAAAATATCAATTTTATAACAAGCCGCACTTTTTAGAAGCGGATCCTCTCTCCATCTTTTTTTTTTCATTATCTCTCATCAACCCATCTCGGCTGTTGATTGAGAAGATGAGGGAAAAGTCAAAATGGTATTGTGACCTTTCAAATTGATTGGACATACATGATTTAGAGATTATGAGAGATGATAAGAGAAACTAAACCTGCACTTTTCACCATCACAAACATTATACGAGTAATTTATTTTTGAAATTCAGAAATGCCTGGAGAAATATTTCTTGGTTTTGCATTTTGAGTTAATGCATACTGTAATAATTAATATAGTTGAGTTATTTTATTTTCTAAATTTAAAAATCGAGGAGAATTAATAATCAAATTTTGAATGTCTGGGAACTACCTAACACATGATCAAAAGTCTAAACCATTACGTAACACTAGATGTGGGTCTGATGTTGCATGGAGTTTATAGTGATAAAATCCATGATCTATGTATACTCAAGCTTCTTATAACTTAAATTTTCCATTTAATAATAACTGTGTGGGTTCCTAAACCTGGGGCAAAAATTAAATAAAAAATCAACCCCTGCTCAATAAACACGATCCAAGTCCAGCAAACCCATGGATTGGCTCAGGTCACCATTATACATAATCCGATCCATGACAACAGATGCCACGGAAGCCCAAGAAAAGAACAAGAAAAGCCCAATATGACTTGTGCTTGGGCCTTTTTTTCATTTATTACAACAACACATCAATTGACAATTTTTTTAAAAAAATTAACTCTGCATATTTTCAGAGCTAAATTATTTTCAGCTACACTTAATATATGTTCAGGAAACTTCTTAAACAAAGTTATTACTAAAAATCAACATGAGTTTTAAATCCACTTGGAATTAATAAGGCACATCTATCTCTCTCTCTCTCTCTCTCTCTCTCTCTCTCTTTAAGACCCAATGTATCCTGACCTGGTAGTGGTTTCTAATCTCCTTGTACGTAGTCTTCTATGAAGGGTTTTAGTACTGGCCATGAGAATCTCTTCATACACATCGCCAATGATCGAGCCCCTAATATTTCAACCATGGTTCACTTTTGATGATAAAAAATCATTATACTTAACTAAAGTTTTTTTTTTTCATTTGGAAAAAAAAAACTTTGCATCAATCATCAAGTATCAGGACACTGGGAGACATCCTAGGCAAAGTGAAGTGGAGTAATGCAAGCTGAGGTAGAGACATGTGTACTCTCAATCCTGTATCCATTGTGGATCAAAGTTATAGCATCTTACTCTTGGATGGGTCCTGATCTTCTCCTTATCACCTCTCTACCCATCCCTCCTAATCAGTAAAATCTGGCCGTCGAAATCCTGATCCAAGGGCCCAGAGTAAATTTTAAAAAAACCGCATGCGGTAATTTTTACCGCATGCGGTTTTTTTAAAATTTACTCTGGGCCTTTGGATTAGGATTTCGATGGCCAGGATGCGACTGTGAGAGAAAAGGAGAAATCCGCTCATGAGAAAATCCTCTCCCCTCTTGGATCGTGGGTGAGTCCAACTCCTTTCCTAAAATTTTGATATCAAGGAAAAAAAAAACAAGTTGTACGTCTTAGCGGCAATGTTACTCATCATATTTGGATGAGATTTTAAATTCCAGCTTCTCATTTTTAATTGATGCATTATATAAAAATAAGTTACTAAGTATATTGTGTTATTATTATTTTAGAAAGATTTTAAATTATTATTGTTTTGTTTTGTTAATTTCCTGCTCCGGGGACTAATGTCGTGCAGAAAAGCTTATGGAAAAATTAGTTGTTTATGGCGTCATATAGTACACTGCGATGCTTAACTGTTCTCTGTCTAGATGCATTCCTCTGTGAAAGTTTCTGTTTGTTGGTTTTCCGATTAGGGTTCTCACAGATTCAAGTCAAACACAATGAAATTGGCTCCTCTGAAATCTGTGGATAATGCGCACGATGATTCTGTGTGGGCGGTCACGTGGATTCCCGCCACAAGTTCTCGATCTTCTCTTCTTCTCACTGGCTCACTGGACGAGACGGTGAGGCTATGGCGGTCCGATGACCTCGTCCCTGACCGCACCAACACCGGCCACTGCCTCGGTGTTGCTTCTGTGGCGGCTCATCCTCTCGGCTCCATGGCTGCTTCCTCTTCCCTCGATAGCTTCGTCAGGGTCTTCGATGTCGATTCCAACGCCACCATCGCTACTCTGGAAGCTCCTCCGTCTGAAGTCTGGCAATTGAAATTCGATCCCAAGGTAATTGAACTTCCGCTGTTACATAAAATTTTAAGTTCTCTAGCTTCGCGATTTATCATGGAGTAGATACATCATACGAGAGATATGCATCAGAAGCTTTTGTCCATGACTTGCTAGTCTCTCCGACGCGATTAGATTTGGATCCCATTGTATATTTACATAGTACCCGAGCTTGAAAATATGAATGGTCTGGAAGGGTTATGTCCTAATTAGTCCTGGGAAATCTATTTTTGCAATGTTTAATATCTAATTGAACCACGATGACTGTGTTTTATTTATGCGAAAGTGCATCAAGGGTAGAGATCCTGAAATACCTTAAATGGTTTTAGAAGTAAAAAGAACTTGTGCTTTTAGCTTGAACCATTGCCGTTTATACTAGACTAGTGTGTAGCCTCTTGTTGGACTTGAGTGGTCAAGTAATAGGCTGATTTCTCAAAATCTTCTATACTCCACCTAAAATCTTTCATTCGAGGGTCTCCCTGCGAGAAAAACTTACTCGTATTTGCAGTTGATTCGGGAACACCAGGTGACAGTCACTATTCGTGCGTATAACCCCACTTCTCTTTGATATACAGGAGGTACAGAATATGCCTCATGCATGAAATTGTCCTTGAGTTGGTAAAACTGCTTATTGGCATTCTTGCTTGCTTAAAAGTTGAACTTATCAAATCTCTCAAATTTTTTAGATTTATTATATAAAACTACAAATATCTCAATTTTCTAGATTTTTCCCCATGCTGATATGTTTATAAAACTTCAAATCTATGATCTCCTTTAGTTAGTGGAGCTTCTTAAAATCCCAGAGCAATTTCGATCCTCAAGATCAGGGATAGAATCTATAGTAATTGAAATGCTTGCTGTTGTGCTATGCAATTTGTTTTATTCTCAGCATTTAGTATTTCATTTGAATAAAAAACATATCTGGGTGAAGAAAAGACTCTGTTCCCCATTTGACGTAGTTGGCTTTTATTTGACCTGAACTTCTTAGAAGTGCTCATTTGAAAGATCGTCACTTTTCCTTACTACTGATATAATAATAAGTTTTCCTATATTCTTCAGTGTGAGGAATATGATGTAGCCTCACCCTCTCCTTTACATTGGATGTCACAGTGATTGTAGCTTATGTAGATTGACTTTGGACTTCTGTATTCTGTTTTGCTGAATATGTGCATTGTCTATTTGCTTCATCAAAATCTTTATTACACAAACTGGATTTGTTACCCTTGGAAATACAATCATTTCACCTTGTGATTAGCGATCACAGTGCCTCCTATAAGCTTGAGCGGTGTTTTCTTCTGCACATGTCTGGTATTGTTTCCAGTTTCAACCTGTCTTAGTCATGTGTGAGTTTTGTAACCCAAGGCTTTGTTTGAAGTTTAGGAATGGCAAATTTTCTGGTCATTTCACAATTATCTTATCCAGCTCATTGATACATTGAAGATCTTGCATTTCACAATTGTCAGGGCTCTATTCTAGCAGTTGCTGGTGGAAGTAGTGCTTCAGTCAAGCTTTGGGACACTTCCACATGGGAGCTTATTGCCACCCTATCTATTCCTCGTCCTGAAGGGCCCAAGCCAACTGACCGAAGTAGCAGTAAAAAGTTTGTCCTATCAGTTGCATGGAGCCCTGACGGTAAACGGGTTACTTGTGGCTCAATGGATGGCACCCTTTCCGTCTTTGACGTTGCTCGTGCCAAATTCTTACACCACCTTGAAGGCCACCACATGCCAGTGCGATCACTTGCATATTCGCCCCATGATCCAAGGCTGTTGTTTACAGTTTCAGATGACGCGCATGTCCATATGTATGATGCTGATGGAGGAAGCTTAGTTTCATCCATGTCAGGTCATGCTAGCTGGGTACTATGTGTGGATGTTAGCCCAGATGGGTCAGCCATTGCCACAGGTTCGAGTGACAAAACTGTCAGGCTTTGGGACCTGAACATGAGGGCTCCTGTACAGACAATGAGCAACCATACAGACCAAGTGTGGGGAGTGGCATTTAGGCCACCTGGAGGGAGTAACGTTCGAGTTGGTCGGCTTGCTAGTGTATCAGATGATAAGAGCATAGCATTGTATGATTATTCCTGAAGTCAAGTTGTCATTTAGAGATGAAGTCACTGGATTTGCAAGGCGTACTTCTGAAATTTGCGGTTTGAAGAAAAATAGTCTTTTAGCTTTGTACTATGTATTGGAAATTATGATTTAGTTTCTTTTTGCATTATTCAAAATTTAAAATCAAATCAAACGGTGCTTTCCGAGTAACATAGACAAAAAAGATCAAATCAAGCGGATTGAATCAACTTGACCAAAATGTTGAATATAAAAGGCCTGACTCGATTGAAATTTGTATTTCAGTTTTAGGGCCTTGAACAGAGAAAGTTCTGGTCAAGCAATAGTCATCTAACTGTGGATTTTGCTTAAAAAGACCCGTGTAAAACAACTTTCTAAACTTTGAAGTGAGATTTGCTAGGGGCAGATCTTATAAATCCATATATTTGTTATAAATATATTATTATGTGGATGTCCACGTATCAGATAAGAATTATCAAGATCTATAAAATAGAGCGCGCGTAAACATTCGTAATACACTTCGACGAGAATTTCTCTCTCCTCTCTCTAAAATTTCTCTTGCTCTTGTTCTCTTTTCCTTTAGATTTATAACACGTTATCGCACGAATTCTTCCGAATCAATTCGAGCTCCCTACAAAACGAATCCTAGAAATTCCATCTGAAATATCATCACTAACGTCAACTTGGCATCACCCAGAAACATACACCACCACCCAACATACATCATCACCCAACGAGCTGCTCCATTATTAGATTGAAGCGCACAAGTGCTGCTACACCCTAGAAAACATGGTGAAACCATTGCAGAGGGATTAGCTAGCTAACACTGTCGTTTCTATAATAAAAGATGGATTTATGAAGTTCTTCCAAAAATGGGAGATGAGAACTCGAAGAAAAGCAAGTTTTCATGGCCCAAAATACTGGTCAAGAAGTGGTTCAATATGATGGTGTTGATGAAGAATGGAGGAGTAACTATTCGTGAGAGGAGGCCGGAAACCAAACAATACAATACAAACCACACCACACCTTTTCTTTCTACTTTCTCTCCATAGACAAACTCTCTTCCATCACTGGATTCCTTCGCAAAAGATGAGGCGTACCGTTATTACCTGCAGAGTCGCCGTTGCGACGGGCTCACTTTTCTTCTCGACCACTGCTACAACCGCTCGTGCTCTGGCCAGCGAGGCGGTGCTGAGTAACGTAGCCAAGTTTTTTTGGTGGCCAAGTTGGGGCAAGTCGAGCTAATCTCAGCTACTGGCTTAGGTTTCCACTGATTCACGGAGGAAGTGTGCGGAATTCGAGCACTTTATCGGTGGAACAGAAGAGAAGCGGGATGTGTCCGCCCGCCGCCTCCGCCGATTGCGATATTTGGGAACAATGACGGAAAGAGGCCGGTGAGTTATTGGGGTATTGAACCCGCGAAGATCATGAAACCGGACGGTACAGAATGGATGTGGAATTGCTTTAGGCCGTGGGAGACCTACCAAGCTAATCTGTCGATAGATCTGAATAAGCACCATGCGCCGGCGACAAATTTGGACAGGATGGCTTATTGGATTGTAAATATTCTCCGGGCCATGGCCCACGATATATTTTTCCGCACAATCGAAGAAGAAAACGCAGGCCAATTGAGTCAAGTTTTCTATGGCGCCGAAAATGAAGAAGAAATCGAGACCCTCTTCCTCCTTCTACGTGCTTCTTCTTCAAATTTTCCACTAAGTCGGCATGCTGTTTTGACTTAAATGGAAAATGATAAAAAGGTATGTTTGATGCGCCGAAAGTCTTGATGAAAAAGGTATGTTTTTGTCTCTTCTTCTTTTCATAATTCATAAAACGCATCTGCAGGATATAATCCTATTATCTAATCATATTGTTTTATATTATATTAATATTATTACTATTTGCTTATTTTATTATTATTACTATTTACATATTATATTAATATTATTACTATTTGCTTATTTTATTATTATTACTATTTACATATTATATTAATATTAATATTATTTTCTTATTTTATTATTATTATTACTATTTGTATAGTAATTACCATTGGGTAATTACTATTCACACGGTAATTACTATTGATGCAAATTATAATGGTAATTATTATTTTACCATGTGCATAATAATTACTATTTATATGGTAATTACCATTAGTGCATTAATTTACTATAGTAAATATTATTTTATTCTTACTATAGTTATTATTATGCCATATGATGTTAATTTATAATTCCATTTATATGTATGAGAATTAGAATAATGGGATTTGAGAAGTAAATTATAGAGCACTCCATATTCGAAAATTAATAGATCATGAATGTTGACCGAAAAGAAAATTAGAATGTGACCTATTTACCAAAATAAAATAAAGAATGCTATTTCAAATATCAAGAGCAACAAGTTGGTACAATCCCACCACAAGCTACGACCATCTCATGTTTAAGTCTACTAATTTCTTTTTTTCAAATAGCTTGCTCTTGAGACAGATCACCGGAAGAAAGCGTTCTTTTCAATCCCGCAATTCGACTCATGGTAGTTCGAACCTTTACGTAAGGCCGTGTATTCCTCCTCTTTTACATATTTTACGTACAACATTTTTGCATAAACGGACTCGTTTAGCCGCCTCTTGTTGAGGTAAATGGAAGAAGTCTTTTAGATCATCTATTGATATTAATTCACCCCTAATGTTTTGTTCACCCTTGACCTATATGAATCTCTAGGTATGAGGACTAAAGGATTATTATGTATAGGGATAGGAGGATTATTATTTACAACCATGGGTTCTTTACCTTTATTGGTTATGTTTTCGGTAGTGGTTGGAAATGAACTACCGACGGGTTCATTTTGAGTTTTGGTCCATTCCAAACCAACACTAAGAGCCTCATAGTAGGGCGATAGGGGATCCGACACCGTGACATACCCTAAAGAGTTTTGATTCAAACAATAACTATTCGAAAAATGTTTGATTTCTTCTATATTTTTCTTACCAAAATCGAACATTTGAGGTCCGGAGGAACCTCCTTGTACGTCCCGGTGAAAGATAGCATGGCTTATCATACCGATCCTCCCATGAACTTCAAGTTTATGGTATTGAAACCCATTGGTATGAATGATCTCCCTCGGAACATGGCAGCAACTACATGAGAATGGATTAGAAGTCTCACCAACCGAAGCGGAATTCCTTGGTTGAGCGGGCTTGGTTGATTCCATAAGTTCGGCCATGTTACGACATCTTTTGACTGGTCGCCTTGATGGACCTGCTTCAGATACTTCTTGGTTTGTAATTAAAGGAGTCGGATCTTGAATCCTAGGGGATGGATGAGGTTCATTAGCCCCTGGAACATAAGACATTGAAGTAAAAGGAGGAACGTATACCTCTAAGGGATTATAAGAAGGTAAGGAATGACGTACATTGTTAGATAAATCAGCCAATATATTAGACTGGTTATCATTTAGTAAAGCTTCAAGAAAGAAAGGGTTGTATGACTCGAAACCGTAATGAAGTTACTTGGACCGGCCATGTTTAAAGATAATATGAAAGATATAGAGAAAGGTATGAATGCGCGGAGAGGAAATGGGTATGCTTTGAAGTTTTGAAATACTTGATAGTGAGTAAGGCATTTACCCTTCGTCTTCCTCGATTTATAGCCGAGCACAGTAACGTCTAGATTTATTTTAATTAAGCAACGCCGTTTTCTAATTTGTCGTTAGCTCGGAACCGTGTAGACTTTTGATCACGCATAAATTTACAAAGACCGCACCCTAAATGAAACCTAATGCAACCTAGTAGTTGCTAGTTCTGCCGTTTGGATTTTTGTACTCCACGTAGTGATTATTTTATGAACGTATCTCCGAAATCTATTTTGGATGTGCGGTGATTCGAGACTTCGATCGATTTTTGAAAATGGAATTCGATCGTAAGCGTGCTAAGATGATAGTAATCTCGAGAAGGGTGAGTCTCGAGAAATATTTGAAAATTTGAAACTTCTTGATTTAAGATCTAAATACCTTGAGGTATGAAGAATGTTAGAATTAATATGGTATGATTGAGGATTGGTTTGAATCTGATCTAAGTTGTAATAATGTTTAGATCAAAATATGACTAAGGTTGATCTATGAATCTAGTATATGAAAATATGAATTTTGTGAACCTTGTGATCAATGCTGCATTAAAATGCATTATGTTCTGATCATATCCTGATAGAATTAGATCATTTACCATGTATATTAAATGACCTGAAGTCATAAGGTTTTAAGTTTGTATTCTAATCACATTAGAATACATTAGATTGAAGGCTCCTAAGAGCTAATATTTTACCCCGAAAGAAACAAAATTATGTATTAATTACTCTATAAGATATCCGCAGAAATAGATATAATATAGAAAACGTATGCTTTTGTAAACTAGAAGTTTACAAATTTTAATGTAGGGATTGTAAATACAAACTGAAGTTTGCGATACAAATCCAATATTTGTCAATAAAAGGGCAATGAACTACGAGAAAAGAATAAGCCCGAAGTTAATGCAATGATTAATTTGTTGTTATTTTGTCATCATATTTCATAAATTTATCGCTATGAGAATCATATGTGTGATTCTACATTATTTTGATTATGAATATCTTCATATATGGTGGACTGTATTTAGTGATGTAATATTATATGTTTACTCCTCAAGATTAAACATAAATTTTTCAAAATGATTTTGAAAATGTTTATATGACTCACACTTGAGGGGGAGATTGTTAAAAAACAAGTGTGAGAAAATGTTTGAAAAGTTATATACTTCTCATTATCTAATAGATCTCCCAAAATGGATGTCATAGTATTAAAAAATTTATGATTGATTGAAATATATGTTACAAGAAACAATAAGTTTACTGCGATTTAAATTAATTGTTGGCATGACTTGTATGATTATCCAAGTCATATATACATAATGCAAATAAGATTATGTATTGACATCCATTGAAGAACTAGAAGATTCTTCATGAATAACCAACATATTGTCTATGTGTTATATGATGTTTGTTCTCATTGATCATGATTAGTAATGGATCTCAAGATATCTCGAAATATATCAAATATATTTATATGGGCCCATCAAAATAACATGTAAATCTGAAAGATGCATCTACAAAATGATTACATGTGATATTCTAAGCTTACAACCGAAGTTTGTAAGAATGCAACCTGAAGTTTGCAATGATGTTTGTATATATTAAAGCACACTATTTCAGATTATACGATCTAGAAATCATGTATTATAGCATCCATAAATAGCTAGATCAATGCTTATGAGAACAAAGTTTCTATGTTGATATATTTGATTATTGTATCGTTTATATAAACCAACAAAACTCTCCCCGTAAAATTGGTTTTTGGTCAAGAACCAGATTAATTCTATCTTAGAATGTTTGAATCTGCAATACTTATAAATTCTCTACAATGCACATAGAGTGTTATAGTATGAATATTGGGTTAAATGCAGTGTAAGGACCTCCTCCTTCTTGTTTGTCTCTAAATGGAACAAAATGATGTTTCTAAAGGTAACAAATGGATTTAGGAGACTTACACTCGCATTTATTTGTCAATTGAGATTCGATATTGTTTTCCCAACATGAGGGGGAGAAAATAGGCGGTTGGGAAAAGATATCGACCGGAATGAGTTATCATTGACTCATTTTGATTATTGTACAAAACAATATGAACCTGAAGTTCAAAATATAATTCATTTGCGGAATTTATCTAATCAAATGCCTAAGCATTTATCGACCTAAAGAAAGTGACAAAGTCACATGTTCCAACCGCTAATGCTCCTATCGAATTGATGTCCCGAAGGACAACATACTATTAATAAATTTAAAGCACGCACCGAAGCGTAGTAGGTCCATCGATTTTAAAGATAAATCCTCAAAAGAGAAAAAGGAGCCAAGAATATAGATGATCGAGTTGAGGATAATTAATAAAAGTTAAATGCTCCGGAAGAGCCATCTCCCGAAGAGTTATTATCTCCGAAGAGAATGTTGTAGTCCCGGAAGAGACACAGTACATGAAAATGTGAAAATAATGAGATCTCAATAAACTCGTGAATGTTATTCGATGAGACCAAAAGAAAGTCAACGTTGACGATATATTTGCTTATGATATAGCACATGATATAATGAATGATAATGTGGATCATAAGACAAAATTAATAAGATGGTGCCGTAAGCACATGTCCCGGAAGGACATAAGGTGCCGAAGCACATGTCCCCTGAAGGATTAAAAATGCCGTAAGCATATATCCCTGAAGGATTTAAAATGCCATAAGTATATATATCCCGAAGGAATTAAAGTGCATGAAGCACGAGTCCCTAAAGGATTCAAGACGTTAAAAAGATTTAAGTTCTCGAGAACATTATTAAATAAGTCTATATATGGCCTGAAGCCTAAATATTTATTGAAAGAATGATGCACAAAATAATTCTATATGTCCAGGCATCTTTATGAAAAGATCTCAAGTATATGATATTTATGTGATTTTTAGTAATTATGTTAATATTCATTATGCTTTTATTGGCAAATTTAGAATTTGCGGTACAAATAAATGGACAATGAATATACGACAGGATGTTATTATTGTTCAATAGAGAACAATAGAATATTTGACTACGAAAGAAAGAATTTGAAAAGAAGATGAAGGAGAACTACATGGTCCGTAAGTACCATAAAGCACTAATGTATCTTGATTATCGAAAAATATAGTTCTTCATCTTTACAAAGTTATTGTATGTAATGTTGTCATCGGGGGAGAAAAATCGATGTAATGAAGAGGGGGAGTCGATACATCGCCGTCTCTTTTTCCCTTATCTGGTTTTGTCCCACCGGTTTTCCTAGAAAGGTTTTTAATGAGGCAAAGATTAGAAAATGTATCAATGGATGATGTCTTTTTTCTTCTGGCTTTAGGTTTTTATCCCACCTGGGTTTTTCCTAGTTAAAGTTTTTAATGAGGCACATTCATAAATGGACATCCAGGAGTGTTATAAATATATTATTATGTGGATGTCCATCAGATAAGAACTATCAAGGTCTATAAATAGGCGCTGTGAACATTCGGGAATACACTTGATCGAGAATTTCTCTCTCCTCTCTCTAAAATTTCTCTTGCTCTTGTTCTCTTTTCCTTTAGATTTATAACAATATTATATATAAACATGATAATAGAACAGGTGTCCTGAGAAGAGGAGAACTCTAAAATTGCCTACAGCCTTTGAAAATATAAAAGCCAAATTCTGATGTTTTTGCTTGATCCTTCAAAGTTTCAAATCAACTAAACAACCCTAAATTACGAACATCCGAGGGTAAACTGTTGACCTTAAACAATTTTGTTTTGTTTTGATATAGTAAACAATTTGATATTAGGACCCAGAAATATCCCTCAGTCCAAAAAGGAACCACCAACTTTTTTGTCGATTTTGATAAACCCATAACAAAGCAACACTGTATGAAATGGTGGGGGCAAAAATACTTTTTATTGACCCAATCCTTGGATACACAGAAAGACCCAAAAAAACTTCTGGTTTTTGTGGTCCGTGATCTTCCGGAGTTGTTGGCTATACTCAGGCTCGCATCTTAACCAAATGCCAAATGCAATTCCTGCAATCAATCTGAACTATTCTATGAAACTTCTTTCTAACATTTTTTTCACTGCAAAGCAAACAACACTGTTTAACGTTAATACATATTCAGGAGAACAAAACAGCGACCAGAAAATCAAGTCATATGATCAAATGATGAACTAAAGAAGACATTAGGCATGAATGAGTAAGCTATAGCTGTTTCCCGTCCAACTTGATGTGCCTAGATCAGATTAGGACGCTGTGCAACGAAATCAATCAGAAAATTTCACACTTTTAATCATGTCTGAAGTTGTGTAATAAACCTTCAGCTTACGAATACATCGTACATCCTAACTCTCTTTATTGACTTCACATTTGTTAGGAGCTGAATTTTTTCAAAAATGCCTGAATCAAAATCAAAGGCATTATATGGGCGAAAAAACACAAATAGAAGCGAATAAAATTAAAACATTACCTAAAGACTATTTATTACTACACTTAACAAGAAACTTTCAGACTTCCCCAACAGTAGGAAGTAGAAAATACTCCTTGTGATCTTTTTTATAAGAATCTAAATTTTGAATTGTCTTGATCTTTTTTTATAAGAGCCCGATCAAAGTTATCTGAACATTTAATGAGTTTTTTTTTTTTTTCATTTTCCCCCTCATTAATTATATGTATTGCATTAATTAAAATGTTGACAATACTTATATTTACTCTATTTCTCTCTCTTACTTACCTTTAATAAATAAGAGCATACTTAGAAATAAAAGTTTATTTCAGACATATTTATTATTTTTAATTAATTTCAATCCTTTTTTAAAACTATATAATTTGATTATTGAGCTATTATGAATAGAACCGAGGAAGTAAAAGGTAACCATATTTCATTAATAAATCTCTCCCACAACAGAATTTTGATATTATCATATGTACCCCCGTTGGCCGCCGGTCCCTGAATGCTTGTAACTTGTAAGCATGTGAATTCAGTTCTTTTTCTGTTCATGCCTTCATGGGAAGGGTTTTCCACTAGTCAGATTCCTCATTCCTATTCGCAAAAGTCAATAAAAATGCCCCATTTGGAATGACTTCTTTTTTTAAAAAAACAAAAGGATGACTTTTATTTTGTCATCTTTGCTTCGAATGCAAAAATATAATTCAATTTCTTCGGGTCACCACATGGTATGGTGTGTGGTTTAATGGTTTCCCACTCCATCTGGTGTTATAGTAAAAAACCAGCAGGTCACAAAAGGAGACTTCTACTTTTACCACCATACACCTAAGACCCCCAAAAGGAGAGCTAAGACTTCCATTGGAAAGAAAATCAACACACTACTAATTGTCAAGTACAGGAAACCCAATAGATCAGAAACCTCATTTTCACAGTAGAGTTGTAGTCAGTCCCACATCGGAAGCCCAAACTCATGCGAAGTTTATAAGTCATTGAGTTATCCTTCATAATGCTTTTGGGGATTGGATTCTCCTTTTCGGCTTGTCTTTCATCACATTAGTCTTTCGTTGAGAGTCGATGTTCACGAAAGGGCTAGCCACGGAGGGTTCGACCAAAGAAAGCCGAGTGAAGTCTTGAGTGGAGTAGAGCCGCCGAGGACGTCGGCTCTTGAGGGGTGACTATGTAATGAGTCCTACATCGGGGAGCCAAACTCTTTTAGTGAGGTTTATAAGCCCAAAGGAGAGCTCAATCCCAAAAGCCAAACTCTTGTAGTGAGGTTTATAAGTCCATTGGGTTCTCCCTCCTTATAGATTAGCTTTTGGGGATTGGGCTCTCCCTTTGGGTTTGTACTCATCATAGAGTTGGGTATGTTTGGTTTGAGGGAAGGGGAGGGGAGGGGAGGGGAAAAAAAAGGAGGAAAGGAAAACTTGTAGAAATTTCTACACTCAACTTTGAAATTTTTTTCCTCCTCTCATTTTTTTTTTCTCCCCTTCCCTTCCCTCCCATTCCCTTCCCTCAAACCATGCATAAGGAATACTCACCATCAAAGATTCCATCAGAAATGGATTTTAACCGATACGACTCACTCACTCAATTGAGAAGAAGGAAGGAAAGAAAGCGGTACAGGGAAAACCAGAGAGGCGACAAATCAAATCTCGCAATTATGAACAAAATCCAATTAGGTATTTAACCAATTAAAAGACCAGACAAATGCCTTTACTCCTAATTGCTAGAAATCAGAACACAGCATTAGGGTTCCAAATAGGGCGATCAAAATTCAATGCAGCAGTAAACCCTAGACAAGAATTAATGAGCAGATAGAGAGAAGCATTGTCAGGATTCAGGAACTCCCCCAAGCCAGGCAGAACGCTAATTACTAAGAGCCAAAAATCAATTAATGATGCGTATCAATTCAATCCTACAACCTTTCAAATGTCAGAGCAGATTTATCAATTTTGATGCAGAGCTCGGTTTGGCCGTCGTCGAGACTCGAGAAATGACAGCGACTTCGAGCTCTTTTTGGCGCCAAAAATTCGTCAGTTCTTCGAGAATCTCCTTCCCGTATTCGTAACCAAAAACTGCCACTTTTGGTACTCTGAAAGCTACGGCCCCAACGGTCTTTGAGTAATTTACCCTTTTAATACTTTATTTCTTTTTCATTTTTATGGGCGGCATGATATGCAGAATTTAAATTAAATAAATTTCGCAGATGATTTTTTATCTTTAAATAATATATATATATAAGAGGAGTGGCGGAGCTGTCTTGTGGCCAGCTGGGGCCAAGAGTTTACCTTTTAAAATTTGTTATTATATGATATTTTATTTGACCAATAATTTGGTTTCAACTAATTTTTTATCTTTTCTATAAGGATAATATTTGGTTTATTATTCATTGGTCGTGAGAAGAAGGTAACATTTTCGTTTGAGATACCTACAGAAAAGGTTAGTATCATCTTATCTATTGTTTTGATTTATAATTGTCGGTTATTATTTATTTGTATTTTCAAGGTGATGTGATACTCTCTCCGGTCCTAATTATATGACATATTTAACCGATTTTAAGGAGATTAAGGAGAAGAGTTAAATTAGTTAATTTTACTCATTTTCTTAAAATACCCCCATATAAATTTAAAATAATATAAGTAAAAGTAAATCAACAACCCCTACCACATACTTCTTCAATCTAAATTTTTTCTTTTTACACGCAATCTAATTAAAATAATGGTTTTGCTAATATACATATATGTGTGTATACATATGTATATTATACACACACATATATGTGTGTGTACATATATAGACACACACATATTTATATATATCTGTATACACACACATATATATTGACAAACACACAACGATATACATATATGTACACACACATAGATACACAAATATACATATATGTATAAACACACACAACATATATATATATGTATGTATGTATGTATGTATGTATACACACACATATATTGACAAACACACACAAAGATATACATATATGTACACACACATAGATACACAAATATACATATATGTATAAACACACACACACATATTTATATATATCTGTATACACACACACACAAAGACATACATATATATACACACACATAGATACACAAATATACATATATGTATAAACACACACACATATTTATATATATCTGCATACACACACACAAAAGATATACATATATGTACACACATATAAATACACAAATATACATATATTATAAACACACACACTGTGTGTCTATATATATTTGTGTGTAGACACACACACATATGTGTGTGTGTGTGTAAATGTGTGTGTCTATATATATATGTATTAATGTATGTATGTATGTATTGAAAAATTAATATCAGCTGATTGATAAATAAATTAAAATCCAACAATTTAAAAGTTTTACTTACTATAAGAGTCTACGCATCAACATACATACACTCACCAAAAACCAAAAACACTTGAAAGAATAAAATAGGGGTATTTTAGGAAGAAATTGAAAAAAAATTAAAATGTTGTCTTATAATTAGGACCAAAACCAACTCTCAAATGTTGTCTTATAATTAGGACCGAAGGGAGTACTATTTAGTAAATACTCCCTTTAATCCTTATTATAAGGTATCAACTAACAATTCTTACAAGCCAATAAAAATAGTTAGAGTCATTAAATTTGTTCTAAAATTTAAGTAATTTTTAATATTATCCCTACTAATTACACTAAACTCTAAATCATATTAATTATTACTCTCACCCAACATCTTTTTAATTATGGATACACATGAAAAACATATTTAATACTCTATGGAAACAAGTAAATGCCTTATAAAAAATATCAAATACACTTGTTAGTTGGTGTCTTATAATAAGGACAAAAAAGAGTTGTTCAATATGTTTATTTTTGGCCCGGACTAAAAAAAAATTCTTGTTACGCCACTGTATAAGACATTGTTGACTTTTTAAAAAATATTAAAAAAGATTAATTATATTACTTTAAAATATTTATATTTGTCATTTTTTTCTAAATTATTTTGCCTAACTTATAAATAGATCTATAATCTAATTATACACAATATAGGATATGATTAAGTTACTTATTTAGTTTCCTTAATTTCTAAAAAAAAAAAAGTCAAGTTGTATATTTAGAACCAAAGAGAGTAATAATAATTGTTGTAAAGGTAACAAAAATATAAAATACTGGTGCTTTTCCAATTTTTTCTCTCAAGAAGAAATTAATATCATTCCAACATAAACTAAACCTAACCTCGATTTGCACAGCAAAGGAAACTTGATCAATTTTTTAATTGGCTTGTTTCATATATGGATGAAGATTTAATTAATTTATATGTGTGCATTAAATTTTAAAAAGATTTCTCCTTTCTCCTTTACCTTTTTTCCCCTTCAATTGAACACACAAAAATTGATTTTTACTATCAATATCTTAGATTTGGTTTCTATCAAAAGAAAATCATTATGCTAGAAGTTTTCCACCCCAAAATCCTCTTTAATACAGAAAAAAAAAAAGGTTAATACTAGATTTGGTCCCTTAAGTTTACTCACATTTTAGTTTTGATCCCTTTAGAAATAAAATAATCCAAGTTTTTATTGAGTTATAATACCAATATTTTAAACAAAATAAAACTTAAGAGACTAAAACTAAAATGATAGCAAATTTAAGGAATCAAAATTACATTAACCCAAAAATTTAATTTAAACTTTTAAGTCCCAAAACGTTCATTTATTTGGGAGTAATATTATTATTATTATTTTTAAAAAGGTTTATATTTTCTTATTTATGACTTTTATGTTTTCCTTTTTATGAAACCACTTTGCATATGCAACTAGTGGGTGCTTAGAAATGTCCTTAAAAATTACCGACATAATTTCTTTTGCATATTCATTTGCTACACGTAAAATGACACTTAGAAACAGGTCAAACCAAGTACCAAAAGCTATTTAAATCAGGATAGCAATATCTAAAATTCTAAATGTTATTTTCAATTGCATCCCCCACTCTAATCTCACTTATGACACATCCAACCCCTGATGTTATTTATCAGGCATCCAGCACCTTAAATAATAAATCAAATTAGGGTACTCAGTGTAACTAAAAGATAACATCAATACTAGATAGACCAAGAAAATAAGATAACTACAAGATACATATAAATATAAGATGAGGGTATTGGAGGCATTACTCATTAGAATATTCAAGTCTTTTGGGTTGGGAATAGAAATGATATGGGGCACTTGAAAAGAAAGGTTTGTTTAAGCTTTTTATTAGTCACATCACATCTCCACCATCCTCAACTTTGCCCACTAAAACCACTCCTGGACCTCACTTCCCCCACCAACTCTTTCCTTTCTCTTCCTTTTTTTACACTCACACATATTTTATTGCATTGTACGGACGACACACTTCATCCACCACACACGTGATGCAGTAGCAGCAGCCAACCCAGAATCAGCTAACTGCATTATTGTGATCTTCCTCCTTCCCATACCCTTTGCTTATTGGTTCATCAATCATCAACCAAAAGCTTACTTATATAATGAAACTCCTCACAAAAAACCCCTTTCCAAATCACTGCCCCTTTCCGTACAACTCCCAAAACTTTTCAACATCATTGAATTGTTGCTTCCCTTTTCCCTCCTTTTAAGTCTCTTCTCTTCACTTTAACATTAATAAACCAGTTATGAGACCCTGAAACTATAAAAATAAAAATGGTTCAATAACTCAACAGCATATTCCTTGTATTATTCTTCTAGCTGCAATCTTTGCCTCCTAGTGCTCGTTGCAGACAAACCAATATGGAGAAGGTGACGGATAAGTCTGATGAATCTTTATTATTATTATTGTTTTTTTATTTGCTATTTTGTAGAAACCAAGCAAAGAAAAGTGGAGGCACCATCACCTAGATATTTCTTGGAAAGCGAAGCAATATGCAGATCTCTGACACTTCTGAGAAACAAAAAACCAGCTTCCAGTAATTCCTATAGCAGACGACTAGATTACACATTTAATGGTCATACAGCCGCAAGTGGAGAAAAAAGTGATTCTGACCACAGCAAGTGCGCAAATACAGGGAACAAGAAACAGCCAACAAACACTCGCACACACTCTCATTAGTATTATATTTTTTTATATATATATATATATATAGTCATCCATATAGTTCTCTGTGTTTTCGAATGCTATAGAAGATATTCCAGTATCCATGAAATAACTTTATCAGCAAGTACATTTTGTATAGACTGTTGGAAGCTGGTAAACAGAAATCATATCATATTAAATTTGAGAGAACCAAAAAAAAAAAGAGAGAGCACAAGGGGGGTAGAGAGTGTAGAAACACAGTCAAATAGCAGAATTTATAAAATGTATGATTCAAACTAATTAAGGAGCAATTTCAAGCCTGGGTTCAAAGCAAAACCCAGTGAAGAGCTGCAGGGGAAACCTTTTTGTCACTGGAGACTTCTGTGACCATCTCCAATGTTTATGGTTCATGTCATATGTGAGAAGTGCTGAAGCTCCATAACTTTGAATATATATTAGATCATCTGTACCACTGCTTGCAAAGACATCGTCCAACTCTCCGAATCCTTGAAAGAATTTGTGAGGCACACGAGCAATTTCATCCCATTTCCCGTTGTTTAGCACCCATATACCGATCCCTTTTATAATGTCAGGCCGGTCGCGTTTGCCAAGACCTCCCACCATTACAAGCTTTTCCTTCAAATTCATCAGCCGACCACATGTTAGAGGACAAGATATTGGGATGAAGCTCTTTGCCAGAGATCGCTGAGACGAATGGTTGGTGATGTTATACGCAATGAGGGCGTGTCGGTTCTCTGGATGGCCAGCGCCGGTTGAATAAACCAAAAAGTACAGCACCCCATTACACATCACACTCTCATCACCACCTCTCCACCCTATCAAAACCTCTGTTAAACTGGTCACCCATGTCTCATCTTCTGAATTGTATATATGAATTGAAATAACAGATTGTGAGAAGTTCTCAGGCACTTCCTTTGATTTCACAATAGCCACTGTGTAACTTTGTGATGCTCTGTTTACCGAAATTGCCAATGCACTGTACTCCGAAAAGTCAGAACCGAGGGGGCCCTCGAGCTTCTTATAGATTTTAGTAATGGGGTTGCACACAAATAATTCACTTCGATTGTTGTTGTCCATGAAGCAAACTAAACCACACGAGGATGCAATGAACCAATTAGAAGTGTCAATGCAGGGAAGTTCAATGCCATACCATTTCCTAAGGATGGGATCATAAGCATAACCAGTTGGCTCATCAAAGCTTGTAAACATAAAGTACCAAGGTTTCTGTGGAGGCACATGTGAAAGATTCCACAGAAACCTCTTTGAGGTAACAATTTCGTGCCATCTCTTACAGACACAACCAGCTCTGAAGATGCTTGCAATGGGAAGATAGGCTATGATACGTTCCAAAAGTTCATCAGGTAAAATACTATCCACGGAAACAGCAGTGACTTCTTTGTCACTTTCCTCACCAAGTTCTAAACATGAATCGAACTCCCTCGTCTCCCTGGTTGCATTATCAAGGTAGTGAATGATCCATGATGTTTCTCCCGCCATAGACTTGAAAGGGAGGACCTAATGAGTATTGGAGGGAGAGGGAAAAAAGACGCAAAAGTCATACTTGTAATTAGAATCTCCAAATGCGAAATAGAAAAGACAACCAGGGATTCCATCACTTATGGACATGCTAGATCATGGAGGCATGCAGCAATTAATGCAAAAATGAAAGGCATTTGTAAATAATGCAACTAAGAATACCAAACAAAGACCTGAAACATAAAAAGTTAAAAAACATGCAAAGATATCATCTATACAGCAATTAACATGAGGATGCATGCAATAGAATGCAACAAGAAGACAGCCTCCAGATGTAATAGTAGAAAATAAAGAAGACATATTCAGCAGAATTCTTCCCATTTGAAAAAGCATAAGCTACCTTAAGAACGGAAAGGTATGTTTGCACAGCTAAAACGCACAATTAAGGGAAAAAGGTTGAATTTTTCCCCACCATAGCAGAGAAGATTCTAAAAGTGATTTAGTAATTCCCAACAAAAAAAGCTAATGAAAACATCATAACCGCGTCCCGCAGAAGTAATGATCCTAAAAATGAATTTCCATCGTATAGCAATTGCAAATACATAGCATAACCCCGTAGGAATAGCAGTTATGCTTGGTGTAGATACCCAGGTAAAGCAAAACTTGATATCGAATGGGAATAAGAAAGCCAGTACCCCATATTAATGATATGAGGGAATTCATAAAACAGAAGAAGACTTTATCATATTCTGATGTTATACATGACATTGCTTTTAGCCATACAATAGATGGCACAGCAAGAACGCTCAAAATCAACGTGCTTCCATGTTAGCTCAGGGAATAGTCAGAGCAAACCCACAAAGACGTCATAAATGATGTGAGAGAGTAAAACAACAAGAACTTCAAAAAGAAAAACAAGCATTACAAGTAACAACAAACAAATTCCTTACAAGCATTTAATCAGAGAGAAAAGATCATGTTAAAACCAGCAGTTTAAAACCCACTTTGCCAGAAAGCATGTAAATCCCGAAATAACTAGTCTTTTCTGCGCAAGAAAAATAGAGTATTTGACAAAAAGCAGCCCTGCAAACTTCAGCATCAAACCCTAAGAAGGTTGGCCTGATTCAAACTACAGAACAAAGATGAGGAAGAGGAAAACAAATGGCGAATACCCATCAAGTAAACACCCCGCCACGATTTTCAGAGCTAATCAGTAGCAGCAATCCCTAACTGAAAATAATACTACAAAAACACATCAGATCAATGAAGACAGAGAAGAACAAACAAAAAAATAGCGGTAATCAATTATCTCCCCGAGAAAAATGAAAGTTGAAAAGGAAAACATTTCAAGAATTGAAAGCTGAAACTCATCACCGCACAAATATACCTTATTCAAAGCCTCTCCCACTGTCGCTCGCTGCGAAAATGGGCCCGAACAGATTCAGTGAGCCTCCAGAATCAAAGTAGCAAGAGATAATAACAAATGGGGGTAGAAGAAGTTGCTGCAACTAAATTAATAATTGCTTAGCAAATTAAGACCTGAATCAGAAGCATTGAACTGACTAGCGAAAAATGGAATGGGACTGTGTATATTTTTCCTTCAAATGGAGGAGCAGCGAAATGGGTTACTCTAGATTTGGTTGATAAACAAAGCCAAACGACAGAGAGAGAGAGAGAGGGAAGGGGGGTTTGTTTCTTTTTCTTTCCGTTTCTTTTTTTATTACAACAAAAACAAGAGCCAAAGGATGATGGACTGATGGTGAGAAGGCAGTTTTCCTATGGGGGAGGGTGCTTTATTGTGTTATGGGGGAGAGAGAAGCGCGTGTAGCCACGTGCCTTTGGTTCTTCGTTTGATAGCGAGCGAATGGTTGCGATGTCATTCAAAGGTATACACGACGAGGACGACAATAATTTAGGCCCTGTTTTGGCTCCCACAAAAGGGGGGAAAAAAAAGGTTAATGTTCTCAGATTGTTTGGAGCACTATTCACTTGTTTGAAAATATCATCTAAATCATGATTTATGTCCATGCTGTTCCTTTTATAATAGTATTTCAAAATTTAAATTGTCTTTTTTTATGAAAGTTGTCAATGTAATTAATGTGTTTTTTCTCATTTTATCCCTCTTTAATTATACGTCTTACACTAATTAAAAAATTGCGATGCTTATACTCTAGTCCTTGTTATGAATAACATTCTCTTTTATAGAGGTGGTCATTAATACAATTAACAAATGTCTTTCGTTTGAAATTTTAAACTAATTTTTTCATTGTGCTCACTAAATATATGACATTCGTTATCTCTTTATAATAAATTTTCACAAGTTATTTCTTATGCACTATCTTTATAAATAAAGGTATAATTGGAAAGAACGGTATAAATTACACAAATTTATTGCTATAAATTAACATTTTAAACCGTGTGATTTAAGTAATTGTTTCTTATAAAAAGACCGAAAGGAGTATTTAATCTATTTCTCTTCTTACTTGCTCCTTTTAAATTAAAGCATACTTGATAAAACAAAGTTTATTTTAAACATACTTATTATTTTTAATTAATTTTAACCACTTTCTTAAATTTCATAATTTGTTTATTAAGCTCTTATAAATATGAAGGTGGAAAATATGTAAAAGGAATTTTATCTCAATTTATATGAGCATGCTTATAAATGATTCCAAATAAACATGAAGATTTTTATTTGGGAGGATCACCAGAGAAAGGAACATAATCATTACAAAAATCTCAATAACAAGTGATTACTATGGACTTATTATCATTTTCTATACTGAAAATTGCAATTACATACTCATCACTTGTTGTAGGATTTTTTGTGATTGTATTTATTCCATAGTAATTCTCTCTTTTTTATTTTTAAGTGTAATTTTTGTTTTCCTTACAAATTCACAATAGCATAAAACTACCCTATTTGAGACGAACGATCTAATATTACCCTATAATATAGTCTCATTTTTTTAAAAAAAAAAAAAAATTGTAAATTTTTTATGGTTAATATTATTATTAGTCCTTTTAATTTGAATAAATTTTAATTTTAATCTATATAATTTCAAATCGTGATATTTTACTCATATAATTTCACAAAATAATGTTAAGTTATAGTAACTAAAACCAAAACTCATTAAAAGTGTATAGAACAAAATCAAATTTTGTTAAAAGTATATAAACTAATAACAATTAATTATATTTAACGGTGTTAACTAAAGTCAATGTCATTAAATTTAGACTAAAACTTTATGAAATTATAAAGATAAAAAACTACAACTTGAAATTATTTGGACAAAAATCATAATTCAATCAAAATATAAGGCCAAACAATTATATTAATTCATTTTTTTTTATAATCGATACCTATCTTGTCATAAATAAAGGAGTTACATAAATAATTAATATGAATTAAATTAATTTAAATTTGGGAATATATTTTGCCAAAGCCAAAAATCCACAACAGTAGTCCATATACCTTGACCCCTTGAGAGTATTCTTAATGTCTCCTTTCACTTGCTCTCTTGCTTTATTCTCTTCTTTCCTTCATTTCTCCGCATTCATATTCCCTCATTCATCTATTTTATTTTATTTTATTTTTACTTTCCTTTTTTATTTAATTTTTTTGCTAATTGTTTTTCTCTACTCTTCTCCATCCTTTTAATAATAAAATAAAATCTATGGGCTTGGATTATCTCTCGATCTGTTGGCTGGAAGAGACATTATTATGGTCCTTTTGGTCTTTTTATTGGTATCCCATCCGATTCATTAAAACTTTCAGTCCCAACTAATCTGGATTTCGTTCTGCGTTGGGCCCACGGTCATGGGGGAAAAGCTCTTAAAACCCTTTTTTCCATTCTCACTCCTCAAACCGAGGACATGGTGATGGAAGAGTAAATCTCTTACCACTTGCTCCCAAGGTATATTGGTGGGTCCTTTTGGTCTTGACACATGAGATAAATACATTTTTTTTAGGTGTTTGGCCCCAATCTCTTATTAAAATGAGGACATTTTCCACCCCAACAAGGAGGGAGTGCAGTTCTGATTTTTTTTAATATTATCAATAAAATGGTCAGGATGTTTTTTTTTAAAAAAAAAACATATATATTAACTAACTTAACTAATTTTTTTAATCTAATAAAATTAGACATAAGTGTCTTATATTAGGAAGAAGAGGGAGTATGATATATTTTAGGCAAGTGGTGCTTTTATGAAAACACCTCAAGAGCGCTTAAAAATGTTTAGTAGTATAATATTAGCCGTTATGTGTCATCAAATCAAATATTTAATAGTTGGCAAAAACAAATCCAACATATTATATTACCTCCGGCTCTAAATATGAGATTCCTTTAACTCTTTTTAGGAAATTAAGAAAGGTAATTAAATTACTTTAAACTATTTATATTTATCGTTTTTCTTCCAAACTATTTTACTTGACTTATAAACTTATATATAAATCTAATGATACATATCATATGATAGGATTAAGTAACTTATTTAGTTTCCTTAATCTCTTAAAAAAAAAAATCGGGTCTTATATTTAAGAATGAAGATAATACTAACATTTTATATGCATAAATATATTTGATCATTTATTAAAAAAAGTAACTTATCAACCATTTGAGATAAAATATGTTCTTTCCATGACAATGGGTGGGATTCTTACCCTGATTCCTTATCCATTTCGCATCGACACCTGTCTTCTGTTATATTAATTACATTTTCATTAAAAAAAAATATATAATTATTATTATATATAAACATATTTTTACTTCATTCGATAGCAAAGGTGAAATAAAAATAAAAATAAAAAGTAAAGAGAAAAGAGAAAACATCATATACTGTGGAAATGCGCAATTTTAGAAAGCAAAAGCTGCACATAATTAACGTAAAACAACTATCTCTCTTTTGTAACATGGATAAAGTCACAAATCATGGAATCCCACGTATGATTAATTACAAAACAAGAGAGATTAACGAAATAAAGAACTGTGCTTAATATTGCGTGGGGCCTCGTCATCAGCAAACTGCTAATTGAACTCCTGGTTTATTGATTGGGCCAAAATTAGTGTTACTCCTATTTATTTATTTAGAAAAAAATAAAGGCTACAATTTGCATGGCTTTTGAATCAAATCAAGCGCAAACTCGAATGGCTCCTGAGACCTACAGATAAAAAAAAGTTGACGTGCGTTCATGTGTTATAACTTGGAAATTAAGGCTGTACCTGTACGTGTATGATTTGAGGGGAGGATCCTTAATGTAAAATGTAATATATGATAATGATGTAAAATATTTACACGGAAAACAATACGAATTAATGGTCATATATAACTTTTCATATTAAGGAGGAAAGCTCTCCTCCCTCCCTTCCCCTCAAACTAAACACATTCTAAGTGTTTGTTTGAAATAATGATTTGAGCCTTTAAAACAGCTTTTCAATCGTAGTTTACAGTATATGAGAGAAGTTTTATTTTGATTTACGTAAATAGATACTTTTGAGAGTCCAATGATAATCACAACTAAACACATAACACTACTACATAAAGGATTTTCATAGCGCCCTTTCTTTTTCTTTTTTATACGAACATTTTAAGAAAGGGTTGGCCTCACCCACAGTTCAAGTGCAGGGCGCTTAGAGCCCAGTCCACAGGGCATACTGGCCAGAGAGTACACATATCTCTACTTCTACCAGCGTTTCCACTACTTCCTAGACCCCTAAGATGCCTCCCCCAGCGCCAGTAGCGCTTATTCTATTAAGTGCTACAATTATTATAAGGTAGCAAACATACTGTAGCACTTAGCAACTTGAGAGCTACAATAGTTTTTTTAAAAAAAAAACAAAATAATAATAATAAAATGGCCTATCCTAGCTTTTTTTAGGAAAGCACCACAATATCAATTTCTTAATATTTTCATAACATTAATTTTACCCCACTAGCCCTACCATCAGCCCCACGTGAGCCTGTTTGGATTCACAGTATAGAGGCCCAAACATATTATTGTGGTAGAAAAAATCATTTTGATCCCAAAACACATGTTTGAAATAGAGTTGATGGAATCTGACTTTTAAAATAAAAACAGCATAAAAGTGTTAAATATGATTTCTATTGTTATGAGCAGTTAATAGCTATGATTGGAAGAAAATTAAGGTATTAATATAAATTCACTCAAATTTTGAAAATAAATCGCTTACATTCTTACATTTTTATAACTTTGATTTGCAGCGCCTTACCAACCAAACAATACTAACTATGATATTACATTATGAAACTCAATGAAAGATATTAAATCTCATGATCGAGTTTCTCTATTCCTTATGTTGTATGCTATTTGTTTCTCTTTATAATTTTTTAAAAATTAACTGAGTTCTGATAGTTGATGTTTATTTTTATAATATGTTGTGATGTCAATTATTATGCAGTATTATATTGACACGAATTGTCTAAAATACACTGACAACCAAATGAATGAAGTCATTGAAGATGGTGTGAGCATGTGTACAAAGATGTCAATTAAGTAGTTGTTTATTACCTTAGTGTAATCATGGTTATTAGATGTTTATTCTAGAATTAATTGAATAGGAGTAAAGTGACTTCATTGAGAAGTAGTGATATAAGTTTGTTGAGTTGATATTCATATTGAAAGTTAATTGTATTGCAAGTTTGTTAGATACAGTAGCCGTAGAAATCCATATATTAAGCAATTGTCCATTTAATTTTGGAAATATTGTTTTTTTGTTTTTTAAAGTACTCCTAATTATAAGACATAGTATGCCTTTAATGATGTTTGTAGGTGGTTTTTCTGGTGTTGGTGGCTATGACTATTTTGGGGGAGGCTAGTGCTTTGTAGGGAAGGGTATGTTGGTCATTTCATTATTAAAATTAACATATCAATTAAAATATGTATCACACTTACATGGTTTTCTACTTCCAGTTCCGCTTCCATTTCCATCAAAATCTCTCCCTTGCACCAAACGGGGCATTATGCTTAATACTTTGCTCAATGTGTATATTGTTTAAAAAGCACTCTCTCATGTTCTTAATATAAGCTATATTGACCCTAAATATAAGACATTTTTTTATATTTATGAATTTTGTATCTAATTTATCTATATTGATGTTCTCTAGACAATAATTAAGGAGGAGAAAGAATAAGAGAATTAAAAAAAATGATTAGGGTGTTTTAAAAATACATGTCTTATTAACTAACTTATTTAATATAGTCAAATTAGATAAATATATCTTACATTAAATTCATTTTTGGCGCGCAAACGTTTTTCTTCTTGGATGTTATGAGTATTTATATTATAGTTATTTTTTATTTTTCATCAAAATATTATATTTATTATTTATAAAATTTAAAATAATAAGACATATTTAATTTTTTTTTTAAAAATTAAGAATGCTAATTAAATCACTTTAAAGTACTATATTTATCGTTTTTTTTTCAAAACTATGTTACTTAACTTATAAATTGATATAATAGTATAATCTAATAATACAAAGGGATATGATATTGTCACTACCAATTTTGTTCACTACCATATGTTTCACCATTAGATCAGAATCTCAATAGGAAAGAGAAATAATAAAGGTATATGAGATTCTGATCTAACGGTAAAAAATGATAGTGACTAAAATTGGTAATGACAATATCCTATCGTTAATAAAAAAACATATGATATAATTAAGTAACTCATTTAACTTCCTTAATCTTAAAAAAAAATTATATCTTATATTTAGTATTAGAGGAGGTAGTCATGGGCTCATGGCGCACAACTCAACAATTTTATCTTTTAAATAAATGCCAAATAGCTAAACAATAATAGCCTTTGAACACAAGGAAGGCTTTACATCACAACTAAAGTAAAAAGAACAGAAAATATATATATATATATATATATATATATATATATATATATATATATATATAGAAGAAGTAAATATGGCGAGTATTTTATTTATTATATTACTACTACTTTATAAATTAGAGATTTAAAATGTTTTAAATTAATTGAAAGGGAACTGAAAAGGAAGCAGAGGGAGTAGTGGGAGCTCCACCAGAGAGCAGAATAATGGCTCTTCTTCCCAGCCCCAGTAGCATTTCTCATAACCTTCCAGCCGTCAAAGGATCTACTACTCCCCCTAAATATCATTTTTTAAAATATTTATATTTGTTAATATAAAAAAATACCCATGAATTTTATACCTAATTTACAAAAATACTCATAAACTTTAATTTAACACTTAAGTTATTTTTGCTATGATTTTAAAGTTTATGGATATTTTTATATCTTATCCCTTAATTTAATTATAACTTTATGATGCTCTCTTTAAAATGTCAACAGCAAAAAATATCATATTGCTCGTAAGAAATTTACGCAAAAATAAGTTACTTTTTTTGATAGAGTAAATGCCTTTTCTGGTCTCCGACAAAAAACACGAACCCCATAGGACTAAAATGGGACCTTTTTATGGACTAAAAATGACTTTTTAGAAATTTGCGAGGGATCAAAATGTTCACTAATCGACCTTTATTCGTCCTTTTCATGGACTAAAAAAGATATTTTTTTTTGTGAGGGACCAAAATGGGGTCCGTGTTTTTTGTCAGAGACCAGAAAGGGTATTTACTCTTTTTGATATTATCATCTTCATCAGATTCGTGGATGTTTCTTCCAACACAAGTGTTTCTTCTGAGACTCAAACTCGAAATCTAGTGAGGCCTTATAGAACTAGATGAACTCCATGTTAGGAAAACAAGTTACTTAATGTAATGCCGGGGGCTCTGCCAAAAACAAGGGGTATGTTGTGTGTGTGTGTAAACTTATGCATTAAAATTGTAAGGGTATTTTACCAATGGTACTACGATGCACCATTGCAGCTTAACTGGATTAGTACACGCCAGGGTCGCTTTCACATAAATCATGAATGTGATTGTTTCTAATATAAAGCCAAACACACATATGAGACTCCATTAATATGTGGTGACAATTTAACCTAGCAAGGATAAGGTTTGGCGACGATAAATATAAAACAAGTGTGATTGCCCACGCTGACCCAACGCCTTGCTACAAAAATTAAAACATACTACCTCCGGTCCTAATTATAAGACATAGTTGACTTTTTTTTGGAGAGATTAAGGAAATTAAATAAGTTACTTAATCATTTCATTTGTCGTGTATTCTTAGATTATATATTAGTTTATTATTCAAACTAATTAGTTTGAAGAAAAAAATAAAAATAAAAATACTCTAAAGTAATTTACTTGGAAACTTCCCTTAATTTCTCCAAAAAAGTTAACTATGCCTTATAATTGGACCGGAGGAGTACTCTACTACTATCATTCATTTTTTATATAATATCATTAATGTTTCAACTAAAGAAAATAATACGGCATAATTTATGAATGAGATTTTCCTGATATTATTTCCCTTTTTGTTGTTGGGACCTTAAAGATATTTTTCTATGATACAAATAGGGAGGAATTAGTAGTTTCTAAAGAAAGAAAGAAACATTGGTAAAAAATATCAGAAGGCCAATTTATTTGCCATAAAATCATTGAGAGTTTTATTTGTGCAAATATTTGAATTCAAGTACATATAATTCAACTATATAGAATATAACCTAAATATTCATAAAATTTCATCTAAAATCTATAAACATTTTAAGATGTTCATATTAGTCCCTCCACGAAACTTTTAATAGAAACTAGAGTAAAAATAATAATAATTTTATAAAACTGAAATACAATTTCTTAAAAATTTGGGTCATTTTTTATAATTTAGGGGTAGGGCCACCCTAGCCCTCCCCTCCTCGGCCCTTGGAAGTGACCAGTCATAAAGTTTGATTGGCACCAATAAGGCTTTCAACATGTCCTGTTTTTGCGTAGAATTTGTTAATCCAACCTATCAAATATACAAATTGCAAAATAGTGGTTTCAAAAGTCATTCTTATTCGAAAGTCGAAACAAAATTTATCTCATAAATCTTAAAAATTATTCTCAATATCTGTATTAGCTTTTGAGAAGAGCTTTTATAATTTCTGAAGTAAGTATGCGAGATGAGTTTTTTATAGCTTGGGAAAAACAATCCAAAACCACGATTTTGTAATTTGCTAAAAATGCATAACAAAAAAAAAAAGCTTTGATGTGCAATTTTGTAGTTTTGCGGCCAAACATGCGGAAAATGACATTCCTTTTTATTTGGTGTATTGTAAGCAGGACTTAACCCAAATACAAGTTTTATATTCTTAGACGTCATCATCATTTTGCTGACTTTGATTCCCACCTAACCATCAGCATCAATCCAAATTAACCATATTTTCAATTAAATTCTTTTTGCTACTCCTTTTTTAAACGTAATCTTTTAATTTCATGTCTCTTGGCGTGTTTTGCTTTAACCATAATAATCAACGTAAAATTATATCTAAATACTTTTTTAAAAAAATCATTAATTTATATTTATACATAAAAAATTAAATGAGACGCCTCATTCATAAATCATAAACATTGCGGTCCATTATTTAAATTCCTTGTAATGTGTTGAATTTATATTTTCTAAACACTGAAATTATTTAACATAATTATAGTTGTATTAAGCCATACTAATACAACCCATTCATCAGCCTTTATGCATTATACACAACAACATGTTTAATTACATTACATTTTTATTAGACTTACTACTCCCTCCGGTCCTAATTATAAGAACTATTTACTAGAATTTGAAGAGATTAAGGAGAGAAGTTAAATTAGTTAATTATAATTATTTTCCCAAAATACCCCTAATTAAAATTGAAAATTACATGCCCGCACAATTGATACTCGATTAGTCGATATGTTATGATATCGCTATCTTTAACAATGATGAAGCGATATCTTGTGAAGTTCATAAGTAGCTAGGCACTGCGACTTGATTAATGTGCATTTCAAGATCTTGCAATTAATTAAAGGAATATTAAAATTATTTTATTTAAAAATAAAGTAGAATCTCTCAATATAAGCGTATTGTCAAATTAATTATTGTGGAAGAAGTATTAGTAGGGGTGATATGGAAAAAATATGACAAAAATTGCTCAAAATTATTTTATAATAAAAAAGTATAATTGAGGTGTATATAACATTAATGAGTTGTAAATATTATTTACTTTATAAAATATATAGGTGTATTATTAAATTATTATTGAATTATTATAAATAAAGTATAAATAGGGTATTATAGGAAAAAATTGACAAAAGTTAAAACTTTTGCTTCTTATAATTAAGGCACAAAATCAATTCCAAAAAGTCTTTCTTATAATTAGGACCAGAAGGAGTATTAAACTATAGAGAAAATATTAAAAAGGCTCCTCTACAATATATAGGAAGCTTCTCGATGAAAAATGTCTTTTATGCTCTTAAATAAATAGGGCACGGCTAATTTTTCTAACTAATAGCAAACAACTCCAGTTCTTAATATAAGACTTATTTTACTATTTTGGGATATTAAAGAAACTAAATAATTTATTTATTTATTTATAACATATGTCACATCATCTATCTAAAATACTTATATATATAATTAGATTATATATTAATTTATAAATAAAGTAAATTTATTTGAAGAAAATTATATATATAAATACTTTAAAGTTATGATTGATCTCTTCAAATTACTTACTAGAGTCTTATATTAAGGACATAAAGTATTAGTTATATTTTGCCAAAGAAAATAAACCCCTTTATCAAAGACGCCGAGAAGGGACTAAACATTTAAAGAAATAGATTTATTTATTTATGAAATGATATAGAATCTTAATTATGGATTTTAAAATTTTTAATTTACTGAATTCCTTTGTAATTAGCTTATAGAAGAGATTTTACGGTGCGAATCATCTCATTAGCATTTTCTCATTATCCCTCATCTAGAACTTTTAAATCAACCATAGATTTGATATAACTGCCTACACCAACAACTTCATTAAGTCAAATCAACTGTTGAAATTGAATGATGAGAGATGATGAGAAAGTTAGCTAATGAGAGAATCATCATCTAAGATTTTACCCGTTAAAGCAAATTTTGGAGGGAGAACAGCATAATTCTAGAAAGCCTGCTTGACCCCCAGGTGTCTAATTGAATTGATATAAGTTAATTTTTTTTTTATTGAACTTTTTTATTTAGTGTACAGTGTACCTGATCCACTGAGTTGACTTTATGTAAATTAACTTCCAATTGAGGCTGCTCTTTAATTAATGTACTCATGGCAGAAAATGGTAGCATGCTGAGTGGAAGAAAAAAGAGTCACAACTCACAACACAAAAACCAAAAACGACAGCTCACTCTCTTCAATAGCCTCAAGGGATCACTACCACTTTTTTTTTTTTTTGGCTCAGAACACTCCACCTTTTACTTTTGGACTACATATAAATATGGTCATTTTCCTTTTTTATTATTAATATATCTTATATTAAAAATTGGAGGGACTATTCATTATTTCTGTATGATATGCGTAATTAGAGTTCCCACATTAGTGATTAGACTGGGTTCTCATTCGGCGCTCGTCACAATAATGAATACCAAACACTTATTTTGTGATAAGATCTACATTGGTCAAATTTAATTTGAGCAATTCAAGTTTAACACTTTTAATTTATAATTTTTTAAATGATAAATTTATTTTCTCAAAAAATGATAGTTATACAATTATCTTTATTTTGAATTTTACATATGTCAAAATAAAAAACTATTTAAAATATAAAAATTGAATTAGATTCAACATGAACTGTCTAGAATCAATTAATGTAAGTTGTGAAATAAATACTTTGTTATAAAATTACAATTTAATGTAAGAAAATTCGTATCAAATTCAAATTATGAAAAAAAAAATCTTTTCATTTTGAATTAATTACTTTTGAGGGTATAATATATATTTCCTAATTCTATTCTTTCCAAACAACTCATCTTCCTTCGTCCCTCAAAATCTTCCCTTCCTTCTTCAAATTTTTTCTGTACCAAACGGGTCTTTAGACTATCTAATTTTTTTTTTGCTCAAATTTAGACTATCTAAATTGGGATAAGCACATTGAATAAGATGATGAGCATACAACTATTTATTTATTTATTTATTTATTTTGGGTACACATTGGGCCTCAATCAAAGCCAGCATGTACCAAAGTGGAGAGTATAGGGCAGCACAACATGTGGGGTTCAATATTAATTTCCAAAAGTTCACAACTTTCCAGTTTCCACTTTCTACTTTCTTCTTCAAAATCCACTTTCTACTTTCTTCTTCAATATACAATATTCATATAATTTTGTTTTTTTTTTAAAAATTTAAAAAAAAAAACATAAATGTGTGTGTCCCATTCTCACACTCATTATTTTAGAGGCAATGTTAAAAGCAACAAAAAAAGAAGCAAATCATGTTTGCCCAATCACATCTCTTCTTCCCCACGGATCTAGATGCATGCATGTCTTCGATTCCGATTGGTTATTTCTAATTACGGAAAATTGTAAATAATTTCTTAATTGAGAAGACAAAGTTCAGTGAAAAATATTTGAGGGGTCCGTTTAGATATTGAAAAGCCATTCATTAATATTCTTTAATTGCCAGTAAATTACTTTATAATCCATATTCTTTGAGTGCGTGCGAAATAAAGAGGTCAGTATTTCTGATATTTTTAAGTAAATAGCTCTTTCATTCCTTAATTAATTAATTAATTTGCATACATAACTTTAGTACTACTTTTTTTTTCATCTTTATATATCATCCACGTTATATTTAAGATGAGATGAGATGTTATATATTAAGTGAGTAAAAGACTAAAAAAACTCCGACCATTATATTTCAAAGCGAGTTTAATTATACACGGCCAATTAATTATCATTTATGATGTGCTATTACAAAATATTTATCTATCACATCAGGATCGATAAAACGTTAAAGAAGAGACAAAGATTACGCTAAATTCTTATTTTTTTTAAAAACAGAAAAAAGAAACAAAAAAAGAGAGGGAACAAGCCTCACAGATTGACCTGTTAATGACAGTAGAAGACAAGCGTCTTAAGAAAATGGGATTTAGGAATGTGTCATTGTTACTGGTTTGAGTCGGCTGCTTTGAATTTGGAAAAATAATATATTGTTGTCAAACTCGTTTACTATATTTTTACGTTTCTATCTTATAAAATTAGATCGAAAGAATCCAGTATACTTTCGTCTTAATTATAAACTCACGAATTTACACATCGAGTTTATTGTTTTTACGTTTCTAACTTATAAAATCATGATAATTTTTTTGATTTAATCATGTTTAATGGATTTATATATGTATTTTATATAAATTTCTTTACTAAATATGATAAATTATGAATATTGATGTATTTAATAATTTTTTTTTTAAAATAAAAACATGAATGAGTATAAATATATATAATAAAAGGGTTTAATGTTTTTGTTTTTCCCTTGTAGAAATTTTTTTTTCTACCACACTCACATAAAAGTGAGTGATCCTATTAATATTTTTTCTCCCTTCTCTTTACAATGGGACTTACTCACTTTTATGTGAGTGTGGCAGAAAAAAAAAATTCCAGCAAAAGCAAAAACATTAAACCCTTTTATTATATATATTTATACTCATTCATGTTTTTATTTTTATTTTTAAAAAATATTAAATGCAGTAAATTTTGTAATTATAAAACGTTCAAACTCTGGGGAGGACTGATGAGGCGACAAAAGAAAAAATAAAATAAAAGAAGGAAGTGCAAGTATTTGAAGTCATAAGGTAGGTTTAGGACAATGACTTAACCATTTAATTACTACTCATAGAACATCATTATGCACTATTTTAAGAAGATGAGGGGTCACTTCTATAAATGCTATATATGACTTTAAGGTTCTCTATCTTTTGATTCGATTATTTTGAAAGAATACAAGGCATCTAGATTCCTCCTTCCATGCTAGATATTTGAGAGCAGCTAGCTCTACTTTGGATCACTAACTCTCAGCTTTATAAAACATCTGGACATCATCATTTAGTTATAATAATCTGTATTAACAAGACATTTTTGATGTTTTCACTGATCGGTTTTTGGCAAATACTACACATTACATGAAATATTGACTCTTATAAATGATTTTCATATGCACGCAGCCTATTTATGTTATTTCACATTCTGTTTATTTTAATTATTTTCGTCAGTTTGTTTTTTGTATCAGCTTTGGTACCTTGTAAACTTTTTCATTTAAGTAATATGATTTTGTTTGTTTATAAAAAACAAGTGAGAGGGAGAGAGAATAAATTTATAATGTTTAACTTTAGTATATAGTTAATTAGAGTAACATAGATTGAAAATTTTTAGCTACGACAAATTTAATATTTTTAATTATATCTTTTTTGATATTGGGTAAATTTTTTATTTATTTATTTATGTAGGGTTGAAATGAATTATATTTAAAAGTACAGCGGTATTAATTGTGCGGTTTGAAAAGCAATTAAAATTAACCGTGACAAAAGGAAAGTTACTGAGAAGAATTTGTCAAAATGATATGAACACTTTTTGTTGAAAAAAACTTATAGTGTTTGGCCAAATTTGTGTGCTCCAACTAGAAGACTCTCTTCTTGACCAAAAAAAAAAAAGAACTAGAAGACTCTCTTGAGAATGGTAGTTTAGTATACTCTTCCTTCTCTGGTTCTAAATATAAAATGAAGTTAATTTTTTTTAGAGAGATTAAAGAAGTTAATTAAATTACTTTAAAATATATATATTTATCATTTTTTTTCTCTAAACTATTTTGTCTAACTTATAAACTGATAATTTAAGGATACACAACATATGATATATTAAGTAACTTATTTAACTGTTTTAATCTATCTAGAAAAAATCAATTTTATATTATATTTAGGACGAATGGGAGTAATACATTTTTAAGGAAAAAACATGAATTTTCCTACCAAACATGCTAAACTCAAACTTTACCTTTTTCTTAACACATTTTGGATCCAATCAAACATGCTTTAATTTCCATCAGAATCCCATAAAGTAAGAAAAAAAGGGGGGGAAAAACAGAAAACCTAACAAATCTTCGACCGAGATACGTGACATGTTTTTTTATAGAAAAAATAGTGGGAATATTAAAAACAAAAAATCTGTATGAGTTGGGATTTCACTATATTGGGAACTAAACATATAAAAAAGATTATGGACGCCATATATGCATGAGAGCATTTGGAAAGAAGAGTATGAAAGTGACATAATATAAATCACTCATTAATACTAAATTGGGATACACACAAAAGCATATGGCCGCCGCAGCATCATACTGCACTTAATTATTTTATTTAAATCAGAAAACAACATAAGATTTGAATATTATTAATTGTTATTGTATGTTCTGGTCCTTAATATATGTTACATCAATAAATTATATGAATGTATTATTTTATTTTAAATTTATTGTTTTGTAGACTATTCTTTTATTAGACTTATCTGTTATTGAATTGAGATAAAGTTGGAAAATTATTAAATTTTAAAACCAAATAAACAAAATTCTAGGCTGTTTAGATGCTTATTTAGGTGCTTTTGCGAAATTTCTCCTCAATCCTCAAATTTCCCAATCCAGAATTTTGCTTTTGTCATACTAAATTTTTAAACTGATATCTTCCAATGTCAATTTTTTATATCTAAATATGCACTAAATGTTTTATGAACAGTACGATTTTGTTTGTATTGTGACAATACTATTTATGACTGGTTTGTTTAGGATTAAAAAAGTGATCTTAGTCACGCTAAAAAAAAAATCTTGTAGTCTTTCAAATTTTAACTTATCTATGACTTAATCCTTTAATTATGATTTGATATAACTCAGTCCTCGAATTTTTAACTTATTTATAACTCAGTTCTTGAAATTTTGACTCGCTTATAATTCAATTCTTTGAACTTTTTATTTTTAATAATTTTGTCCTAATCTTCTATAACTCATTCCAACTCATCAATGAGTCATCTAACATGGCCCAAAAACACCATTAAGTGTCTGTTTGGATTAGCGGCAGAAGTTGCTTTTCCAAAGTGATTTACAATTTACAAGGGAAGTTTGCGAGGAGAGTTTTATCTCGATTTGCGTAAACATGCTTTTCTAACGGCAACTCAAAGCAATGGCTCATTATTTTTTCTTTTTTCTAATTTTTTTACCAAATCCAACTTGAAGTTGAGTTGGAAGCCATGAAACAATTTTTAATGGTGTTTTTGGGGCATGTAGGATGACTCAGTGATGAGTTGGAACGAGTTATAGATGATTATGAAAAAAACATTAAAAATAAAAAGTTATGGGATTGACTTATAAGAAAGACAAAAGTTTAATAACTAAGTTGTAAACAAGTTAAAAGTTCAGGGACTACGTTATAAACGAGTTAAGAGTTCATTGATTGAATTATAACGAGTCATAGTTAAAGGACTGAGTCATAAGTAAGTCAAAATTTCAAAGACTACAAAAATTAATTTTTCCCTAAAAAAGTAGAGAATTGTTATGAGAATTTTTAAGCTAAATATAAGAGCTGTCTTAGAAAAAAATCGTTTTCAGATTAATTATTTTGATAAGTTATTTAAAATAGCACACCAAAATAAGTTGAAAAAAGATTTTTTTTTCCCAATAAATCCTCATGTTTAATTTAAATATCTCCCAACAATCATCATGTCTTAGTTAAACTACATTTTTTTAATAGTTCATTCGATCCTAAATGTAAAACCTATTTGACTTTTTTGGTGATTAAGAAAGGTAATTAAATTACTTTTAAATATTTATATTGATCATTTTCTCAAAATTAATCTATCTGACTTATAAAGTGATATATAATTTAATTATACGTAATTTATAATATGATTAAGTAACTTATATAACTTCATTAATCTTTTTAAAGAGTAAACTAGATATCATATTTAAGACTCAAGATAGTACTAAACAATTTGGGCCATGAACAAATGAAAAATGAGTATATTAAAAACTAAAATGGAAAAAAGGAGAATAAAAGAAAAGAAGGAAGTTATTTATGAAAAGGAAAGCTAAAAATTATGTAATTACAAGAGAGAGAGAGAGCAAGGGCTTGTGTAGCTAGTTGAGTACTCCCTCCGGTCATAATTATAAGACTTAGTTGATTTTTTTGGAGAGATTAAAGAAGTTAATTAAATTACTTTAGAGTATTTTTTTTCTTTAAACTAAATAGTTTAACTAATAAACAAATATATACTACCTCCAGGTCCTAATTATAATAGCTACTTTTTTTGGAAAGATTAAGAAAACTAAATAAGTTACTTAATTATTTCATATGTTATGTTTTCTTCGATTATATATTTGTTTATTAGTCAAATTATTAAGTTTGAAGAAAAAAAAAAAAAAAAATACTCTAAAAATAATTTAATTAGCTTCCTTAATCTCTCTAAAAAAGTCAACTAAATCTTATAATTGTGACCTAAGAAATAATTTAAGAAAACACAATATATGAAATGATTAAGAACTTATTTAAACCTTCTTTAATCTACGCAAAAAAAAAACAACTGCGCCTTATAATTAGGATCGGAGGTAGTATATTAAATACTTTCAATAATGCACATGTCATTTTGTGGTTGGAAAAAGTAGAAGGTGGTTATGAATTATAATGCAAATGTGAGTGTGTGGAGCACCAAACCAATTATTTCATGCTATTCTTTTGTGTCACTTTGTCCTTTTCATATGAGCAAATGGTCACATGTCTTTTTATCATCACTTGGAGATGGCGGCTTCAACAGAGTTAGGTTGTCAGGTAAGCTGAATCTTTCTTTTACAATTTTTTTTTTAAAAAAATCTATATATTTTTTAACAAATTGTACTATTTCTAAATTACTTGACTCTTATTTTCAACTATGCACATTACATACATTTTTTAAATTTTAAAATATGAACATTGGGTATTAATTCTTGCTGTATTGTTTTAAATACCACTATTATACTACTAGTTTTTCCAATGAACGAGGGTATTACTGTGCATATTTGGATTAACTTTTGAATAATAACTTTAACGATTTACAAAGTAAGCATGTGAGATGAATTTTATCCCGATTTGAAAATAATAATAATAATAATCTAAAACCTCAGTTTATATGTTTCCCAAACAACTGCTTATAGTTATTGGGAATTTAAATATCTACTACCAAAAGTTGTATTATCTATGTATCAAAAAAAAAAAAATATATATGGAAACAAACACACTATTTTATATATATAAGTGAAATAAAAAAATATTATGGTAAGTCTTATGATATATAAGTTTTAGAAAATATGATTAATTAATGAGATATGGATAAATGTGTCTAATTATGTATATAACTTTTAAAATATAAATTGCATATATTTACATAAATGATTAACGACAAACTGAACACAAAGTTAGGAAAAACACCATATAATATATATATATATATATATATATATATATATATATATATATATATATATATATATATATATATATATATATATATATATATATATATATATATGAGAAATTCTTGTGTAAACCTAATTTGATATGTCATTTGTGATTTAACTAGTTAAAATATAATAACTCAACTAATATTAATCCTAGTTGGTTGCATATGTAATTCAAATGTTTTTTTTCCTTAAAAAACAACTCCCTATTAACATTTCGAAGTAATGAAAAAGTAAATTTTATGAAATATTTAATTTTTTTAATATGCCAGCCAATATTTAGAAAATGAATAATCAACTCATGAGTTGTTATATTTTAATTAGTTACACCATAAATAACGTGGCAAATCAGATTTATACATTAATTTGTCTTTTAGATATATATGAAATACATTTTTTATGGTAAGTTGTATGATTTATAACTTTTAGGAAATATGATTCTTATTAAAAAGGAAATATGATTAATTCATTAAAAAGATATGGATAAATGTGTCTAATTATGTATATAATTTTAAAAATATAAACTGCTACGTTAACAACAAACTTAGAACAAAGTTACCAAAACTTCATTTATTTTGTTTTTTATTGGCTTTTACTGTTGCCAATTTATTTTTAGGTTTCTAAAATTCTACACGCCAAAGAAAAAACGTGATTTTTTTTCCCTGCTTAGCACCTCACTGATATTTCCCTCTTTTTTTGTCCTCGCTCAAACAATTTTATGTAACGTTTATTCCAGTCCTCAATCTCAACTTTTTCTGACACGAACACAATTTGGTTTGGACCTTGTATTTGATCATCCAAATTTTTTGTTCCAAATGACAGGCCCATGTAAACCAAGGCCCAAACTCAGTTCCCTATTTTCATTTTTCAACTTTAGCCCGGTTGGATGAGTTTTTATTTTAAAAAAAGTAAAAAAAATGTTTTTTTTTTTAAAAAATAAATTATTATTTTTAATTAATTTATGTGTTTGGAAGAGATATTTTAAAAAAATAAAAGTAAGAACTTTTTTTTAAAAAAATTATGTTTTTTTTAAAGCTTCAAATTCAATTTGCTGCTTTAGAAAAAAATAAATAATAAAATACTCTAACAACCTATCTGTTTTACTTTAATTACAAAAAATTTCCATCTATTTTGAAAATCCATATAAACCTCCCTTAAAATTAAAATTTATGTTATAGAAATCTTTCTTATATTTTGAGATTTTATTAATTCCATCCACCCCAAACCGTTAAATTTGACTTTAAAACTTTTGCTTTATCAAAATGCCCTTCTTTTAACATTATAATTTTTTTTAAAGCTTCAAATTCAATTTGCTGCTTCAGAAAAAAAAATTATACCACCAAATTTTTATTCTAATGGATTTTTTTAAAAAAAACTTTGTTAAAAATTTCTTAATTTTCAGATTATAAAATTTATAATTGTAAATTTTTACCATATTCATTGAAATTTATTTATTTTTAGTTTGTTAAATGACTAAAAATATATATCAAATACATTTTTTTATATCAAATATAATAAATTATATATATTTGAGATATTGTATTAGGTCATTTAAATTTAAATTTTGATTTTTTTCTACAAACATTTAAAAAACTTACCCGAAGTCTTAAAAGGTTGTTATATTTACAAGTTTCAATTAAAATCTAGGATTTAGCATTAAGGTAAATTAATAAATAAGTTTTATTTTTATATAAATTTCAATTAAAAATATATTTTAAGAATATTTTTAACAGAGTTAATCGGTTTGGATTTAAGTGTATGTTCTTAAAAAATACTTTTAGTCGCTTTAAGTTTATATGAGATATCTTTTGGTCATTAACTTTATAAAGTAAACTTTTAGTCCTATAATTCTAACACCGTTAATTTGGCTAACGGAAAATTCAAACTCATGTGATAATAATGTAATTTTAAATGATGATTGTGTAATTAAATATTATTAAACTTAGATTAAAAATATGGTAAATTGAAAAATATATAAAATTTGTGTAATTAAATCTTATTAATCATCACTTGAGTTAACATGGCATCGTTTTAGTTAGCAATATTAATCTACGGTGTTAGAATTTTGGGGCCAAAAATATACTTTATAAAGTTAAGGACCAAAATATCGTTATTGTAAAAGCTTAAAAACTAAAGATACTTTTAAAAATAAAAGGAGATCTATGTAAGTAAGGTAAAACAAAAAGGGTGGTTAGAGTATTTTACTCAAAAAGAAATAACCGGCTCTTCTTTAGAGATTTATTTTGACACCAATTACCCTTAATTTTCAACAAAATAACAACCATTTCCTAGTCTTTTTCAACAAGAGTAGTGAGCCACTCTCTTCTTCGATTTTGATTAGCAAAGGATTGTGGGACCACGCATTGAGGTAGGGTGTTGCTTGCAATTTCTTTAAGAAGTTTTTTTTGCTCGATTTTTTTTTTTTTCTTTAAGAAGTTACTGATCTTCTAATTTGAATTTTCTCGCAGTCGGCGCTTTATTTTTGTTGCTTTGCTGCATTTTTTTCCTCCCAAAATTTTTGGCGCTTCTGTGCTACGATTCGTGCTTGAGGATGTTTTGGTGCTGTGTTTTATTTTTGCTTCTATTGTTTAATTTTAGAGATTTCTTTAGGGTGTGCTTGTTCTTGATTTACGTGCCCATCTCCATTTGTGTAGCGTCCCCCTCCTCTGATCGAAACTTCTGCATTTTGACTTTCTATTATTACTTGTTAATTCTGGATATTTCATCTGCATTTATCTTGAATGTTAACTATGAACGGAATAGCTTTTGCAGGGTGTTTAGAAAGTCTATGGAGTGTTTGATAGAATGCCTGATAGATTTTCCCCTATTTTTTCCTTCTGGGTTCAAATGGGGTAAGTATTTGATAGATAAGGTAAGATGTTCAATAGGTAAGTGTTATATTGAGTAATGTTGACTTTAAGCTAGCCTCACTATATTCATAGAGGACTGTCAGTTGAAGCATAATAAACTTTCGAGGATTAAAAACATTTTGCAATCTATTATTAACTTGAAGTTATTTAATTTGTTTGTTATAAGCTATTTAATTTTAATAATTGACTTCCAGTGTACTATTTTTTTTTTTTTTGTTTCAATACATATGTTGATATGTTGATTTAGGTTTTAATGATATTTACGCTAGTTTTAACTATTCCAATTTAGAAAGTCAGTGAAACTAACTCGTATAACATTTACACACAAAACATTTATTATGTCTGAGAATGTTAGTGAAAGTTTTGCAAAGACAAAAATAAAATGATTTAAATACTAAAACTTTTTTAAAAGTTTGTATTGAGGAGGTTGAAGCTAGTAAAGATCTCACACACATTTTACTAAAGAGAGGGATGAGTCAATTTAATTAATAAGTTTATAGCCAACTTCAATAATTTTACAAATAAAGAGGCATTTTTCTATTTTAATATCCAAATAATTTTTATTTATTTAAAAGCACTTTTAAATAGTGTATCCAAACATAAAATACATTTAACTTCTAATTAAAGTGCTTTTATAAAAAGCAAAATAAAAAAAAATCCTTTTTTAAAAGCCCATGCAAAGGCACTCAAATTTACTCTCAAATAAGTAGAAAGTGATTTTTGTATTAAAAAAGTAGAAATGATTTAAGTGGTTCTCAACTTGGACTTCCCCCCTTATTATTTTAATATTCTTATTAACGATAAGTGAGATAATATTTCAATGAATTATCAATTATGAAGCTTTAAAACACGTTATTACATATCTTTGCGCAGGTATAAGGCCTGAAACATCGGAAGAAAGGCAGAATAAAAAGTGCCTGGATACATAATTCTTATGAACATTCAAGTACAAGGAAGCAAATTTTTAATCTCAAAAAACGTAACAAACAAATTATAAATCAAAAAATAACCTGAAATTAAATGTTTAACTCTATTAAGTTTGGGGAATGCTATGCGTTGCAAAATTCATCTATAAATTTTGTAATTGAACTCGTATTCACAGAAGTAAAATGAACTTGTGTAAAATCGTTAAAAGGAAGCATGGATCAATGACAATAGTGTAATTAACTGCCATTCGCTCCAAATTCTAAGAGTTTAGGGAGCACATAATGTGCATTATTATGTAGTTACTGAATTAACCGTAAAGGAAAGTGCAAGCAGAACCTTCCAGTTTTTGTCTAAAAGCATTAAGCAATCAAACAACCACAATCCAGGGAAAGAAAATACTTATCAAAGGTCAAATTTTAACTGCAATATTTGATCTCTAGTCACTAAAATTTTCAAAGGTGCTACACATAGGTTTTAATTTTTTCCCCTCATGAATTCACATCAGATAATCGATTTTTATAATAAACAAAATTTCTAGCCATATTATTTTTCATCGAAAAAGTTGAATAGCAACAACAAAGCAAGAACTTCACTACGTAGTCTTGCACAACATGACAGGAAAGGAGCTCAAACCCAGAAAACAGTGCACAAAAATGGGAAAGAAGGACGTAGAATGAGAAGGATTCACCGAATACAATTGGCTCTATTATTCTTCAGCTAGATTTTCCAAGTCCATACGATTCTCTGCACCGTCCATCTGCATTACTTTCCAGTCCTTGTTGGTCAAAATTTCATATACGGCCTGGAGGTTTCATTACAATTCCATATCTTCGGTCTCGGAGTTCACATACATGTTCGGCGAACCCAGAGGGTAGTGGTACCTTCTGTGACTCAACAACAAGCCACACAAGAACCCTGGTGACTTCAGACCCTTGTTTCCCGCCAATTCTCTCACTCCGTTCCAATCTTTCAGCGCTGTAGAGGCTGAGGACGATGATGAAGTTGTTGATTCTGTGTCGTCCGATAAATCAACAGAATCAGCGCAAGAATTCTCACAAGATTCGCTGGATAGCTCGTCTGCGTGCTTCGATTTCGACTTTTTCTTGTCATCGGAGTGTTTCCCGCGGTGGTGGACTTTCTCTCCCATGAGGTCCCTGTACCCTATCGCTGAAATTCCATTCAATGAAGGGAAATCCGAGCCTTCTAACACCATCGCACCAATGTTCAACACGCCTTGGAAACTCCCCGAGGGACGACGTATCTGCAGCGCGCAAAAGGACGGAGTCCTGATGGAGTCGCCGTCGCTATCACTGCCGGAGCGGAGAATGTTACTGACGAGAAACCGCACAGTGCCGATCAAATGATCGCGGAGGAGACCAACGGAGTAGATAGCCACAGAGACTGCGGAGGTCTCGGAGGCGAGGAACTGAGGCGAAACGCGAAAGAGGAACTTGTCATTCCAGGTAGGGTTCTCACCGCCGATTTGATCAACACGAGTTCGGAGCTTGGTGAAAGGGTCGACCCAGGTCACGGCGTAGATTTGAAGCCTTCGGCGAGGTGACGTAGGCGGTTTGAGATCTTGTGCGGAGATCAAGTTGATCTCCAAGACTTGATGAGTCTTGGACGACGGCGGCGACTCCGGCATTGTGCGTCCGCTCTTTCTTTTTCTTTCAGAACAAAGCTTCTACTGCCATATTTCGCCGTTGCCGGCGAAATCAAAGAGCAGAGATAATTCAAAGAAGGAGAGGAGGAAGAATTAACGGTTATTAGGTTTCTCAGAGACCGTGAGAGGACAGAGGAGAGAAGGTGAGAGTGGGGCAAGAAAGAACAGAAGCCTTGTATGTAACGGATTAATTTTTAAGACGAGGGAAAGGTGAGATAAACTGGAATTAGTATTTTAGCCTATATGCCTGCCTGAGTAGGATAAAATGGTCTTAAGCCCTAATTTCTCACCAAACACGGTAGATATATTTGAACTAATTCAAAAATTAGAAAATGAAATTTTTTTTTTGGTTTCTTTCACTCAATATAATAAAAATATAATGAAAATAAAAATTAATTTGGACCTGCTTGTGATTATTTCATGCCATCAACGTCTTGAGAACTCATTAATAAGAGTAAAGTGATCTTTTCTTAATTTAGATTAATCTAACCCAGGTCCTGTAGAATTTCAATAAATTAAATATATGTTTCTGATTTTTTCTCTTCCTTGTCACTTGTTTGTAATTCTCCCTATTTTTTCCGGCAGTAATTTGGCATTCTAGTTTGATTACCATTAACATGTACTGATGTACAGACACACTTCATAATTATAGTGATATGTGCGTACACAGAAAAAAATATTAAAATAATAAACAGTCACGGCAGCTAAAGAAACACCTTGGATGAGGCTAATTTTCCATAGCAAACATATGAGGAAGACCTGAACTTCTGAACGAATAATAATCGAAATTCAAACATTTAACAATAAAAGATCTATTTTTGTTTAACAAATTAAAGATCTATTGAAGAAACTGAAACATAAATTGAAAAGCAAGAACAAAGACTTCACATTGTCATACACAAAAGAACATTACACATCATCGCTACATCGAAACTCACACCCCACTCTTGCACGTTATTTTCATCTACAGAAAAGATTTATTTTTTAAGATTACATTGCAACCTCAGAAATCCTATCATGTAACTGATTATTTGATGATTTCTTGAAAGATGGCTTGGAAGTTGTTGGTCTGCAATGTGTTGTCTTAACTCTCTTCTTCTTGGCCAATTTCTTCTCCAAGTCTTTCACCCTTCCTGCCAGATTAGATATTACAGTTAACTGTTCGTTCCCAGCTTCAAGCAACTTCTGCATCATCTTCCTTAACTTCTCATTCTCCTCAATTAAGTTCTTATCAGTACCCATTTCTCCATCTTTCTTGGGCAGGAGAGATGTCACACACTGTTCACCCATTTCCTCAGACAAAGCTTCTTTGTTCTCAGGATCATCCTTAATTAACTGCTCAGACTGTTCCTCCTTCACTGCAACTTCTTCCTCTGTTGTTTCAGTAACAGTTACTTCCTTCACTTCCAAGCATGCATCTTCATTGGCTACTCCATGCCCATCATTCACAGATTGCTCATCATTTTCCTCCCTTGAGCCAGTTTCATCCTTTACATTCTCCAACGCATCCCCTTTGAGTCCATCCTGTTCGTACTCGACTTTAACCCAGTCATCTGATTCCCCTTTAGATTGATTCTCTTCTTGTTCTTCCAGTTGTTGCTGCAACTGATCTAGTTGAGTTTCTTTAGATATGTTAGAAGCTGAAGAATGGGTTAATTCCCCTCCTTCACTTTGTAGAACTTGTGCTGAAGTTCCGGTTTCTTCATGATTTTCAGAATCGATTGTGTCATCATCAAGTAAACTAATTGGCAGCTCCTCCATTTCATGCATCTTTGAAGATTCTCCATCTTGTGCAAAGTTATCACCTGAAGTATTAGTAACTTTTGATATTTGCAGCTCTTCCCCTTCAATTTCATTTTCCTTGTCCTTCCTAAAATCAATATTATCAGCTTCCAGATCATCAATTACTCCTTGAGGCAATTCTTCCCAAGCTTTCATGTCCAACTCATCAGCCTCATTGGGGGTGTCTTCCAGCTCGGATATGGTTTCAGGTTGCAACTCAGAGATATCACAACCAGATGCCTCAACTTCACAAAATTTGTTGAGAGCCTCATTATTCGTTTCTTCTGGCAATGGCTCTGGTTTCTCATTGAATACTTGATCAATTGGTGAGCTAGATCCACACTTGCCATCATCAACAGGTAAACTGTGAGCAGCAGATTGTAGCTTGTCATCATCATTGCTAGAATTACCATTCTTAATTGAGAGCTGATCTTGACCTTGCTCCACCATGTCTTGACTTGTATTAATAATGTTGTCAGGAGAATTCTCAGAAGCTGCAATTTCTTCGGCTTGTTGCTCTGAACAACCATGGCTTTCTTGAATAATGCCCTCAGAAGAATCCTTTCCAGCCACTGAAACTTCATCTTCTGGTTGCTTTTGCATGTATTCTCCATTTGAGCCAACCGTGAAAGTCATGAGCTTCCCCATAGATTGATCTTCCATGTGCAGCTGAGATTTTTTGGCAACAACAGAATCAAGCTTTTCTTGCAAGGAAGTGAGCTCTGTTGCAAGGGATTTCCTCATCTCCCTAAAACTTGGATGTAGACCCTGATAGATGATGGAATAAATGATAAAAACGTGAGTCCATGTGAATTGAACTAGAAAGGAAATAAGGAAAAAAAGAAACATGTTAAATTATTAACAAACCTCTAATTACTAGACAAAAAAACAAACAAACAAAACTATTTATCCCTCTACAATGAGAATGAGGGTTTATTTCCTTATTTTATTGTAAATGTCCAGCCTACTTCAAAATAGAAGGATGCATGCAAAATGAAACATCAATCAAAGACTTGTTTAAATAGGATCATCGTACGTACCTGTATGGTATCCAACTTTAACAAGAGTCTCATTATGGTCTCTCCAATCGTGACTTTTTCCTTCTCATCAATTTGCTTGTTAGAAGATGCCTCTAAAGCTTGAATACTGCCCCTAACATCAGTCACATGCTTACTGACTTCCGCTATCTGCTTCAATTTTTTCAATGGTTCCCATTTCCTCACTTGGAAACCACGATAAGCAGCTTGTATCAAAGCAGCAGCTTCTGTATCTGACAAAACCTTTCTCTCCTTTGCATCCTTAGCATCCGTTGCTTCCTCTTTAATCATGTCGTTTACCTTCCTTTCTGCTTCATTTCCACTTTCTCCCATACTTGTTAATGCAGAACTATCCTTATGAACTCCAGTATCATTCTTCGATGTTACCTGACTCTGAGTACCATCGATATGGTCTTCCAGTTTCTTTTCACTTGATTTCTCCAATACCTTAATGCTTTTACTCTTGGGCTTAAAGTCCTCATTGGTGTTTGAATCTTTCTGGAGTGCCTGTGTCTTGCCATGGCTCTCAGATCCATTCCTTTGCTCTCCATCTTTCTTTTCACAAGGCGTCTCCATTACCTCAATGGTTCTCTCCTTTGGCTTAAGTTCTGCACCTACGTCTGACGCGTGTTGATGTTTTGCATCTTCCCGGGCCTTGTCATGCATGCTAGATGAAGAAGACGACTTGGATGTTCCATTAGTTGATGCCGCGGAGCCTTTCTTTGAAGGACTTGGGGATCTTGAACTTCCATCACCATTTTTCTTCCTCGGGAGTGGGTCAATTCTCAAACAAACCGGAGGCAATTTCGATGTTTTCTTTGGAGAATCGGATTGCCTTTTCACACTGGCTTGAGTCTCCTTCCAAGTCACGTCTCCTTCTATTTGCTTTACTGGAATATCTCTTACTCTCTTTTCATGGCTCTCAGACTCACTTTTTTGCAATTCCATTTGTTTGATAGGGATATTTCTTTCATCTGTTTCTTTTCCTGTAACATCAGAACTCCTCACCTTCAAATCATTTCCGTCCCCATTGCTTCTGTTTGAAGCATCATCACTAGGATGAGAAAGCACTGGAGAAGAATTGAGTGCGCGAGGTACCTCTATAACAGAATTTGGCGAAGAATCGCTCTCTTGACCTATCGTCCTTTCACCTTCCTGCATATTGTAGTTAGGAATCCAAATGACAGGGAATGGAAATTGCCTCTTGCTTTTCTCACTCTGCTGACTTGGATTTGTTTTTCCATCTTCGCAATTATCAATCTGCCTCCTCTCGTTTTTCCTTCCATTGCCATCCTGGATCATGTTTGCAAGACCATTAATGTCAAGTGGGAACCATCCATTCCACAGTTGTTCAGAAGGCTTTCTGTCATGTTGATCACCCACTTCTTTTGCGTCCGGTGTTTTAAGCTCTTTATTATCCATGTACTGTGGTGGCATCCAGACAAACGGATACGGATGATTCTGCAGCTGGGATGGAGACATAGCATTGTTCACTTTCTTTTCAGAATCAGGTTCATGTTCTTCAATCTTCACACCTTTTCCTTCCTTGTGGCACAAAGGGTCATTAGGACACCCACGACAGTGATACTCTCTGGGCATGCATTTATCATATTCATATCTAGGCAACTCCATATTGTAGTGTGGTGGAGGGGCATAAGGAACATAGAAAGGTTCAGGATATGCAGGATAGCCTCCAGAAAAGCACGTCGGCGGCGATGAAGTTGGGATATGAGGATAGGCCGGCGTGTAGGTCCAGTAGCCTGGGAATCTGTGGTGGCCACAACAAAATTGCATAGGCGTTGGGAAACCATGGCCACCGAGATAAGGCCAAGGTTGTTCATAAGCTGAGGGTGATTTGGAAGGATCCATATTCCTTTGAGGGGGAAATCCTTCCATAACAGGTTGATTATAATGAGAAAATGCCATATGGTTTCGGTGATAGGGGTGTGAATCCGTGCTTCTATATGCAGGCATTATGTTCATTGTTCACTCAGATCACACCAGGTAAAGACTGGCTATTAACCAAAGGTTGCTAACCAGTTTATGTGATGAAGTAACTAAAGCAGAGACTCTGCATTTGAAAAAGAGAACTAGTAAGAACATAAATGATTAGGACATCATCTAGAAACATGATTTGCAGTAAAGGACAAGGATCAGACAAAATGACGTTCAAATGTGAACCAAGTCACGACAATCAATAATTATGAATGAATTCTCAATAAACAGATTACCAAAATTACAAACGAACATTAATCAAGATGTATTTATACTTGAATTACAACGGAAGGAAAAAAAGTTCGAAATTCTCCAAATAACAGGTAACAGTAAGCATTTTGAAAGAAAGAAATAGATAAAAACCCAGACACAACAAGTTTCCACCTCTGAACTGATATCAAACATATGATTAACCTTGTTTCAGTTTTCTACTCTCATCCACCAGCTCAAACAAGTCAACATTATAAAGGGTAGAGAGAAAAGTATTACTTACAGTAGATTTTCCTGGAAAACAAACAACAAAGCAGTCGAGAAAACACCAGCCAAACGGTTCCACACGATCCAGACGACTTAGTTATCGATGCAAAATCTTTCCACCAACCCAGAAACAACGGATCAAAACTTGTGAGCGCTGTTTATCAAGAAGATCAAAGCTATCTCTCTGAAATTTTTGCCTTAGAGTAGAAATCAAATAAATATCCGCCCTTTATATAAGGATATTGCGTGAAAAGAGATATTACCGTTTGAACCGGAAAAATCTGCTTCCTTCATATTCGAGATCTTTCCCGCGTCACCTACCGGCGAATCCTCTGGACTCTTCCTGCCACGTGTAAGCGCTTGGTCGGTCTAATTGGAGCAGATATCGAGATCACACGTGACGGAACATTCTTTTCCATTTTTTTACCACGGACGATGTGGAGTGTTTCCAAAGCACCTCTCTCTTCTCTCTCTCTCTCTCTCTCTCAATTTGGTTTTTTCATCATCATTAGATTGGTTTGGAGAAATTAAGTGGAGAAATGTGTTAATGGACATACCTTTTCTATCAGTTTAGGTGCTAGAAATATTCAAAAAAATTTCCCCATCTTCAATGTGAACCCAAAAATTTTAAAAATACTAATATTATTGCTAATTATTAATAAAGTTAATTTTGATCATTAGTTCTTTATCTTGACTGAAATAATGCACATGACACTCTTATTTGACACTTAGAATAAAAGACAATGGAGGTGGTATAATGGTTAATGAGTGTCAAATAATAGTGTTATATATTTTATTTCAGTGAAACTAAATAGTTTATGGTTAAAATTAATGTTGTTAATGGTTAAGAACAATATTACTACGTTTTAAAAGATGATGAAGTGGTGTAATAACTAACGAGTATTAGAAAAAGCGTTATGTGTATTATTTCAGTTATACTAAATAAACGGTTAAAATCTTGAGGAAAAAAAAACGGTTAAAATTAACTTTATTAAGGATGGAGACAATGTTGCTATGTTTTCAATTTTTCCACCGGATTTACAGCTTAATCCATCAGTTTTGGGGGGCTGATCTTGGGCCATTATGGGCTTACGTTGATCCCTCTGGCCTCACTGTCTATTTGGGCTGATCTTGGGCCATCATGGACCTGCTTTTATCACTCAACGCGCCGCCTCTATCCTTCTCGGAGACTCGGAACGATCCTCCTTCCCGCGCGCTCGCTCGGTCGCCCCAAAAGCAGTTGAACTGGGCGCTCATACTTAACTAGTATCCGAAAGGCATCGTATCAGGATTCAAACAAAGAAAAGGGTTTTCAAGGTTTGAATTAATCTTCTCTTGGTGATCTCCTTGTGCTTGTCAAACAAAAGAGATGGGTAGAGCGAAAAAAGGCCCCAAGTTTGCGGTCATGAAGAAGCTCGTCACCGCCAAAGCAATCAAAAAGTGAGATCCATATTTTTTTTCCTGTGCCTACCCCTTCGAGTTTCATAGTTATTTAGTATTAATGATTTTATTTCTGGATATGAATTTTATGTTGTGTTGAATTCAGCTATAAAGAAGAGGTGTTAAACCCTAAGAAGAAGGACCTTAGCAAGGAAAAGCTGCCCAGAAACGTGTAAGCGCTCGTTCTGACTATTCTTTGAATGTTAAACCTGATAATTAGGACACCTTTTTTCGTGACCTTTGTTTTTACTTTTATGATGAAGCCCTTATTATCCTTCGGCGCTGTTCTTTGCGCACAACACTCAATTAGGACCTCCTTATCGTGTCTTGGTGGATACCAACTTTATCAATTTCTCCATTCAGAACAAAGTGAGTGAGCCTTTTTTTATTTTTTATTGCGGCTATCATTTTATGAAGTTTAGCTTATACTAACTTGATTATATGCGTGTGGTTCTAATGGAATGGAGTGGTGTCTCATGTAAAATTTTCTTTTGCTGTAGTTGGACTTGGAGAAGGGAATGATGGACTGTTTATATGCAAAATGTAAGTTTTAGGCATGCTGCTACGTGTTTTGTGCTAATATATTCACTTGGTGAATTTTATGTGTCGCAGTAGAGTTCTGGGTTATAATCCATTTATTAGCGATTAAGTTACTTCATAGCCCTTTTTAGGGGGTAAAGGATACTATTGGTTGTTTCATTTCTGAATGACATTCAAACTGTGTGTATTTTGGCATCCAGGCACTCCTTGCATCACAGATTGTGTGATGGCAGAACTTGAGAAGTTAGGCCAGAAATATCGTGTGGCTCTCAGGTAGATGCTTTGTCTTTGGCTTTTGTACATTCATATAATTTATTTGATTGTTGTATATTCTCATATTTTTGTTGCAATTTTAAGATCATAATTATTATTTGCATCCCGTGCACTTCCTTTGCAATTTTGAAGTGTTATTTTTCTCACATAAGGTTTAAATCTTTAGTTTCCTGTCTACTTCATAATGACAAATGCATGGGCTGAATGTGACTGTATTCCTATTTCCTTGAAAAAATTACACCAGTGGTTGCGAAATAGGCATTCGCAGCTTCTGTTACTAAAGGACTAAGCCACAAGGAACCAAATAACATTTTTGAAACCACAAAATGATGGCTTGTAAATCCACTGAGTTTCTCTAATTATGTCTTCCTAATCCTAGTTGCTTGCCACCATCCTTTTTCTTTGTGTAGTTCATACAGGCAATCACGCAGCTCAGTTGTGAGAAGAAACTACTAACTCTTTTGTTTTAGCTCACTCTTTGAATAGCTGATTTATCAAATATTGTTCTATCTATGTGGCAGGATTGCAAAGGATCCTCGATTTGATAGGTTACCCTGTACTCACAGAGGGACCTATGCTGATGATTGCATTGTTGAGAGAGTTACTGAGGTGTGATTTATTTTGTAGTTTCTGTTTAATTTTCTTTTCAGAAGCTCCTAGAGAAAATTCGATTATTATAGTTTTCTTTGTTTTTGCTGAATTTTTAAAGGTATCCTATTTTCTAAAATAATCTTTGATTATTGAGCTGTGAAGAACCATTTGTATACTGTATTTCTTTTATGCATTTAGGATTTATATGGATGGGGCTAAGAATAAAAAGTATGTTTTTATTTGTTAATTTCAAGAATGTGAAGCATATCATATTATACAGAGATCGATAGCCATTAAGTGAGAGATCACTGGAAGTTTAGGATTTCCTACTATCTTTCTTTCTCTTTGTCCTGGGCATTAGAGTTGGGAGTAACGGTTTGAATCTCTTAATGGTGTGCTTATCTATCCAAGAGCTTTCCAAGAAAGTGGTAGATGGTAGATTCCAGGGCTAGATAACTAGATATTGGCCTGGTGGCACTGGCAATTGTTTTTCCTGGTGTTATCTGACATATTTCAGAAGTCTTAATCGGTTATACTGTATTTTATTAGCTAACTGGTATCAATCTCTATCTTTGAAATGTAAATTTGAATCCAGAGGATATTGTCATGTTTATAGAAATAGGAGTGTCTTTATTCTTTCATCCTTTTTTTAAAATAAAATAAAATAAAATTTTGAGTATTTGCAATGTTTTCCCCCTAGTTTTGAGTCTATGGCTAGTCGATAATGTAACTGATATCATTCTGTAATATTTGTTTCATTCTATTTCTTGGTGTGCTGTTTCTTATTTATGATCTTGACATTACTAATATGAATTGCTTTCAATTTCCGTTGATTCTAGCTATTGAAGTGTGACTGGGCATATGTATCTGCTGCTTGCTTAATTCTCGTTCTTTTTATCCTATTCACCACAAAGCATTTTGTTGGATGCAGTTTAGGTGCTTCATTGTTGCAACATGTGATCGAGACCTGAAGCGAAGGATCCGCAAGGTAAAGTGAAGAATAGTTATTCTACCTTCCATTATTGGTATTGGACCTTAATGTGTGAACTTGGTTTTGGTGCAGATTCCTGGTGTACCAATCATGTACATGACTAAACACAAGTATTCAATTGAGCGGTTGCCTGAGGCAACAATTGGGGGAGGTAAATATATTTTGAGAAGTTTATCTTAAAAACTAAGAAGGAAACTTTTTGTTTTTAAAATGAGCTCTGCTTGTTTCTTTGACTTAGCCTATCTTGTATTTTTAAGCCCGTTTGATGATGAGATGAGCAAAAGCTTCATTAAGCCTGTCTCATGGGCTCATGGCTCATTGGGGGGCTCATTTGGACTGTGGAATGGAAAAAATAAAATAAAAGAAGTGATTTTTTAGATGTAAAATGTCAAGTGTATCCTTGGATAAAAGTTAACATAAGAAGAAATAGTTCTCATTAAGTAATAATTGCAGGCATCTAATAGATGTTTCACATCATATTTGCCATGTGATGAAAAATGATTACCTTTCTTCAGTGCAAGCCAAACGGGGCCTAGGTTTCTTGATATAAACTTATGGCATATTATCTCTTTTATTATGTAAAGTCTACTTGAAATGATTAGGAAAATATTGATGCTTTATCGGCTTTGTGCATAATCCTTGTCCGTCTAATCTTTAAGGACAATGAAGCTTCAGCCTTGAGCTGAGTGAGCTTAATGTCTTGCTTTATTAAGACTGACATTTTTTATTTTTCTGGGGCTTATATGCCCGAGCTCATTGAGTCCTCCTAAATGAAATATAATATGAGACTTAGGTGTTATTAAACAAGTTCCTGATTATCTAGTCAATAATCATGAATAGAAAATGATCATTAATCCATTGAAGGATTTAAAACTTTTTGCACTTATTTTTTTGGGAAAATTTCAGTTAGCCCCTTCTATAGCAAATTAATTTTAGTTAACCCCCAAAACTTTCTGAAACTTCACTGCACCCCCATGGTCAAAATGAAATTTATTTTTGTAAGTGAAAAGATGATGATGTTCTTACTTTGTTTGTCTTGTAAATTGTCTTATTTGTTTTGTAAATACCCATATTTGTTTTGTAAATGGTCAAAATGTTTTTAAGTCAACTAAGCTGACTTTGCATTTGTGGCTCTCAATGCAGCTCCGAGAATTTGATCATGTGGGTTGATGGCTAATCCATAATAGATGTTCAAAGTTCATCTCCATTGATGGGAGATTGATTGAAGTTAATCTCCTGGTTTTTGGCCTAATCTGTGGTTTGTTACTTCTAGTTTTGGGGTGGCCAATTTTTTCTTTCGGGTCAAGAGGGAGGAGTGCTAATGATGGGTGGAATATGAGCAGAGACTTGGAGGTTCAATTTTTCCCTAGATAGATGTTTTATGTCACTTAGTATCGTGCTCTACTGTTCTTTAACATTTTTTTAGTTATTTTTTGGTTTGAAAGGATGATCATGAAGATTCCAGATTTTGTTTTGGAAAATTTAAAGCATGTTAACATCTGCAAATACCTTTTGATTTAACTAATAAATTTGAATAATTGAGTACCAGTGAAAAGCTTGTATAAGTATGGTGATCAAATTTATGTCATTAATGATATGACTGCTTGTTTGGAAGCACATAAAATAAGTGTTTTCTGTTTTATGAAACAATTTTTTTCTCATGTACCTTGCATAGCATAAAATTAATTAAACTTGGTTAAAATAAGTTTACTTAAATCAACTAATGACTATTAAGTAACAACTGATGTGGTTTTGAGAAAAGTGATCAATAGTAATTTGGTAACATACATATGATCTCAATCCATGAGTATTTTTATATGATCAAGTCCGGCCCAATTGGAGAAAGCTCTCCAAAGCGTTTCTTGATTAAAAACATGCCAAACATGTTAAAAATAGTTTTTAAGGATTATATGAAGAAAGTTAGTTAATAAAATAATTATTTTCTAAAACATAATAATAATCTTCTTTAATTTATTCATTTCCTCTCCTTTTTCATTATTGTTAAGAGAACATCAATATAATAAATTATGAATAAATTGACTAATATTGTAAATATACTTTATATTTAAGATTTTGATAAACTCTTTAAATAGATGTTATATCAAGTAGTAGAGGGAGTATTCATTTATTACAATAACAGTGGTAGTTTTAATGCCAAAAGGAAATTGCAACAATGAAATAGTGTAAAACCATTATTAACTCATTTGATTTCGAAAAAGTAATATTGAACTCTAAAATATCTTGATAGTTTTTCCTAACTAGTTTGGCTTGGCTAATTAATTAAACAAAATCCACATCTCTTCCCATCCAACATATCATGAGCTCCTCCTTTAACCCCATAGCAATGAGTTCCAAAGAGATTGCGTTTGCTTAAAAGTTGGAAGAAGAAAATGCAAAAGAAACAAGAGAAGCATAATAAATGTACAGGCACATTCCATTTCATGAGTTTACCTTATATACCAAATAATCAATTTGCTCAAGTTATTGTAATCAAATTTTGAGTTACAAGGCTCAAAAATGACCCAATCCAAAGAACCTATTAAAGTAACATGGTACAACAAAGCAAATCCATAGAGACATGAGACTTTTCTTAATTTCCTCCATATCAGAAGAAATTGCCTATTATTTTACTCTGTTCTCTGCCATTATTCATTTTCCCATATTTGAGCTTGTCTGGTTGCATTGGTTTTTCTATCTTTAAAATCTTTTAGGTATTGAAACATCATCAGGAGGAATTGAGCATGGAACTGAATCACAAGGAAATTAGGAAAACAACTCCATGAACTTCCTCCAGTTTCCTTCTGCACTACACGCCATTGTTTCTGCTCAAAGCTTAATGGCTGTAGGAGGAACTGTTGGTTTGAACTTCAACAGCTTTGCATATTCATTCAAAAGATGAAACATGTAGTCATATACATAATCTATCTTTAACTCCTCTTGAATGAACTTGCTAGCAGCTTTATACAAGAGTTTGCTGAATTTTGGAAGTCACGCAACTCATTTTTGGACAGCTTGGTACACACATTTCCGTTGGAACTTGGAAGTCACTTCCATTCTGATTTTAATCAAATTGGTGATGGAATTTCTCTTATCAATCAATTTTCCCTCTAAAATTTGCATAACCATTTACTCCTTCCAATCCTAATTATGGGCTAGAGTTTTTAAAGCTCAATTATTTGATTGTCTACATAGAATCAATAAAGATTTTATATTAAGAGTAGCCGAAAATGCAACCTTTGCAAATCATATAGTCATTTGAAAATTCAATATCAGTTGGAGAATTCAAAACATCATCAATATGAAATAACATTTCTGCAATACTCTCCCAAAAAAAGAATCAAGCAGCTAGCCACATGTGGTCATTGTCATAATTGTCTTGTTTCTTTGTGAAAATGTGCGGAGGGAGTATTAATTAAACTTTGGACTAGGACCCGTAGTTGATCACTATAATTGCTAGCTGCATTGGAGTTACTAGCTACTACTACTTCTCGATCAATAAGTAAGGCAAAAACATAATAGCGTCCCTTCCACATAAAAGTTGGCTCAACCCTAATAACTCAATCTAACGTTGCACTGATAGATAATACATAGATCCTTTCCATACATGAAATCACACAAATTTGAGGCCGTCAATAGGGCCATGAAAATGCAAAAATGGATTAAGAAATACAAGCTTCACATGAAATGAAAAAAATGGCACATAATTAAAAAGCAACATTATCCATAAAGAAGTCGACGCATATCTGTATCATAAGAAACAATTTGATAAGTCTTGGCCTGTCAATTAGCCCATTATCTTGTAAAATTTCCTGTTTGAAAGCTGCAACAATTGCTCTATGTAACGGCCCACCCAGTAATACATACTGCAGCCAGCCAACCACCACTGTGACAGGTATTATCCTCTCTTTTAGAAGATTTGTCCCTTGGGAAGTAATACATACTTCACCTAAGAGCACCTCCCCAAGTACTCGAGGCCATAACCTGAGACATAAGTACATGCCTTAAAAGTCACTTGATAACCATGTGCCAAACAATTCCACACTTCCTCTCTCTTTCTTGTTTGATCGAATGGGCAAGAAATGGAAGATAAGAATGTGTTTCAAGATGACTTATCATTCAAGCCATTTTGACACCTCCAGGTGTATTAATTTCACCTTTAGGTATACTGATACCACTATTGCTTCGCTTCCTGTTACTATGTAATCAAGTATCAGTATACTATTCTGATATTGCCAAAACCGCGCTTTGATACCACAACTATTATACTCCTCGGTATATCAACATTCGTCATAGTATTTATACACAGTTCAGTCGGCAAATGTTGATATATGCGGACTGAACTGTATATAAATACTCTGATGAATGCTGATATACTGAGGGGTATGACACTCTATACCCACTAATGCCCCAATTTAATTGAGCCGGTAACGACAAACAAATTAAAAAAATTTCTTATACAATCATCTCACTTCAACTCAGAATCATTCATTTAGTCCAAATTAAAACAAAAAGAAAAAATCAAAACCGAATATAATTGACCTCTTATCATATAAAGAGCAACGAAAGTTTAATTTCAAGGCCATCTAAATTCAAAGGGTCAATGAAAGAACTAAAAACATACATCGGTAATGAGGCTGGCATCTACAACCGGAATGCCATGAGATTTGAAACAGTACTCTTCCCTGAAGATAGTCCACCGGTAAGTCCAACGGTTCGTTTATTGGAGAAATTCCTCATATTGATCCTGTGGGTGAGTCCTTCTTTCTTAATCTCTGATGTTGAACCTATAAGCAAGATTTACGACAACATTCTTTAGGAAAAAAGAAGAAGAAAAGATGAAGAAGAATCCCCGCAACTGTTAGAATTGTTCGTCCCACGTTGTTAGGATCTTGAAAGAAGGAAGAGGCCTACATTAGTTCGATCTTGAGAGAAGGAAGAGGTTTGAGGCCATAAATAAAGCTTCCCTCAATATAAAACACCCAAAAATCTCTTATCTTCCTTATATTATTTTTTGTGGGAAGTTTCCTTAATTTAAAATAGGGATAAGATGATTTTCTCCTTGTAATTAAAGAGATGTAATCTTAGAATTTCCTATAATGAGATTTTCATATTAAATATTTGTGTTCGGTTTATTATTATTTTTAATTTCCTTTATCTGTTGTTATTATTTTATCTGGGATCCTAATATCCTAATAAGTGGTATCAAAGCTAAGGTTCTGCAGGTGATACACGGTGGTATCAAAGCTGAGGTCAAGTAGTTTGTGATAGAACCATGACAACAAAGATGGATAGTGGCAAATTTGACGGGACAAAATTCTCGTTATGGTTGTAATGGACTCGATGCCTTAAAATCTGAAGGCTATGTTTGGTGGATAGCATGAAATTTAGCATATTAATCAATTTTAACCCTAAAATCTTCTAAATACCTTTTGCTCCTTTGGGTCCTAATTATGAGCCATAGTTTTAAGGCTCAATTATTTGATTTTCTATAAAGAATCAAATAAGGAATTTATATTAAGTACCTATTAGGGGTGGAGAGGATTCTACACAAAAGGAAACCAAATTAGCCGCCCTATTTTCCAATTGTGAAGGAAATCTTTACAAAAAACATAATCATTTGAAATTTCAATATTTGTTAAACAATTCAAATAAATGAACATAAAACAATCAAGCAGCTAATAACATCATTACCAAATATGGCTTTCTGCATAAAAGAGCAATAAAGATGACTAAAGAAATAAACTTCCCTACCTATGGATGCATTGGTCCTTGGATTGTACCCTTGTTTGGATTCCTGTATACAGTCCTGTCATTAATATTCAAACACACTAACAAGGACCGGAAATAGTATTATTTTAAAATAGAAAATTGCTTAAACTTTATTTTGTAGCGAACGCAACTCTCTTTCAACTTTATAGATTATATTTTTCAGTTATATGAGAATGTGTTTTGTCTAGACACGATTGAAGATAAGTTGCACATAACAAAAAACAAAATTGCACCCTGGAAAATATATTGCACATATATCCTTAAATAAATGTAGTGTACGTTTAGGCAATAAACTTGCAATGAGGGACTTCAAGCAATTTTTTGTTTTAAAATTTGATATCAATGTACTACTTTGCCTTAAATATATGATATAGTTTGTAAACTATGTTATATATTTAAGATTGGAGGAAAACATATATGTGTGTTTTGTGAACCAATGAAAAAAATCATATATAGATAGATGTTTTATGTCACTTAATATCGTGCTCTACTATTCTTTAACATTCTTTTACAATTATTTTTTGGTTTAAAAGGATGATCATGAATATTTCACATTTCGTTATGGAAAATTTAAAGCATGTTAATATCTACAAATACCTGATTGATTTAACTAATAAATTGGAATATTGAATGCCAATAAAAAGCTTGTATAAATATGGCAATCAAAGTTATCCCATCAATGATATTAGTGCTTGTTTGGAGCACTTAAAATAAGTGTTTCCTGTTTTATGAAACAATTTGTTTCCTCATATACTATCACTAAAATACCCCTAGGGGGATAGGGAGCGAAAGGGGTTTTCCATGAGATAGGAGATGGAAACTATTAGGAAATCCATCTTAGGGCCCATATTAAGCAAAAAAATATCAAAAAATACACAAAAAAGTCACGTCAAAAAAGGTCCCGGTGGGGCCTTTTGGTATTATTTCATAAAATGTTAACAATTAAATCAGTCTCATTAACAATTAAATCAATACCGGTTAACAACTAAATCACTTGCATTAACAACAATATCCTAACAACTAAATCAGTCTCATTAACAACTAAATCAGTACTTGTTAACAACTATATCAGTCTCATTAACAACTAACATTTTATGAAATAATACCAAGGACTTTTTTGATATGTGACTTTTTCTTGGGTCTTTTTTGTCATTTTTTTGCTAATATGGGTCATGAGATAGATTTTCCCAAACTATTAGTCCCACGGGTTTGTGAAAAAGTGATTATCTGATAATGAGCCAGGAATATCCATTTTTATGCTAAATAAAATATATTTGCCTTGAATAGCATAAAATTAGTTAAACTTGGTTAAAATAAGTTTACTTAAATATTACCTAGGTCCTAATTATAAGACGTTGATTTTTTTGGAGAGATTAAGGAAGTTAAATAAGTTATTTAATCATTTCATATATTGTGTTTTCTTAGATTATATATTAGTTTATTAGTCAAACTAATTAATTTGAAGAAAAAAATAAAAATATAGATACTCTAAAGTACTCCCTCCGGTCCTAATTATAAGATTTAGTTGACTTTTTTGGAAAGATTAAGGAAGCTAATTAAATTAGTTTAGAGTATTTTTATTTTTATTTTTTTCTTCAAACTAAATAGTTTGACTAATAAACTGGTATATAATTTAAGAAAACACAACATATGATAATTAAGTGCTTCCTTAATCTCTGCAAAAAAAGTCAACTAGGTCTTATAATTAGGACCGAGGTAGTAATTTAATTACCTTCTTTAATTTCTCCAAAAAAATCAACTAGGTCTTATAATTATAACCGGAGGGAGTAATAAGTAATGACTATTTAGTAGGTAACAGTTGATGTGTTTTTGAGATTTTTTTATTTTAAATGTCCAATTGACATTTTATTGATCATCTTGTATCAACGGCAACAAATAACCAGCCAAACCAAAAAAAATTCAACAAATTTCTTGACACAAATTATATTTTTGGGTTGAAAATAACATCGTACCAGTTTTATTCTGTTCACTGCATTGAAAAAGAAAAGTAAAAAATAGTACTCATCTTATTTATGACCTATTTATTTTATTTAGAAAAATTAAGAAGCTAAAAAAATTACTATTTTCAACAACTGATTTCAACAACTGATCTCATGCGCAATCAACTCTCAAACTTATTTTCAATTGGCAAACCACCCTTTTATTAAATAATATATCAACTAACTATAACTAACTCTTAGCCCTCCTGAGTCATTATTATGATTGCATAACACACAAAGAAATCTGGATACTCATATTCAGGCAACAAGGCAAGAAGAGAAACAAATAAGCCTTTTAGACCTCTAGTGAGTGGATAACAAGTGGTTTTGAACCTGTTTGATTGTCCGCTAGAAATTGAATGATTCCATCTACAGAGTACTTAGCAATGCTACTAAAGTTGGAGTTACAATGACGGCAAAAGACATTAACAAATCATACCAAAACTTGGTATCTCAACTCAGAATATCAAAACATAATTCTCTGCACACAAGTGAAAAGCTGCTAAGAGGAATGAGATTCAGATAGTTTCAGGCATTCACTCTGACACCTCCGAAGGCATATGTCATTCCAATTAGGTACTTGATGTTGGTTAACACACACAGTACGAGCACAGGCATCAGCGCAGGCATCAAGCTCAGAGACACCACAGACAGTGACACAGGTATCAGGAATGGGGTCTTTAGAGAATGAGCCCACCTTCTTCAGCATCCTCTTTGACGTACAGACCCGCTCACACACGAAGATGTCATCAGAACTCTTCTCCCTTCCCCTCGCACTTTTCAGCCTCTGCTCTTCGGCGTGCCGTTTTTTCACTCTAAAAGCTTGTCCTGCAATGACGGCCGGGATTGCAGCCCCCAACAGAGACCACCACACTTCCACCATCACTGATATGCAAGTTAAGCTGCTCTTCTACCCTATCGTATATGCTGTACACTTTCAACAAAACAATGAAAACCTATAAAGTTTCCGGGTGACTCATTAATTTGGATTATCCCCACTGAGTAATAAAAGAAAAAAAAATATAAACACAAGGCAATTCATAGTACCAAAATCTTTCATGTATCACTATTTCAAACCCAAAGCAATATAGATTGTTCAAGTTAAGAGAAAAAAATTGCAGCAAAAGCCCCCATCTGATATCTCAATGTAAAAGCACACATCATTGGAACTCAGCTCTTGAAACCAAATTAGGCCTAAAAAAATGTACTTGAAGAAAAAGGGAAAAAATTATTGATCAAAATACCCTGATTTGACGTGGTGTATTTCTAGCTCAATAATATACCATGGAAAAAAGACAACTTTACCTTCAGAGTTCAGAATATTAACTTCCTAGGAGAAAAGACATGTAAAATTAAAAACTCAATTAAGCAAGAACGGACAGGGCTGCTTCACAAAACTGAATAAGAAATGCCTAGCGGCAAAAGTTCTAAAATGATGGTGTCAAGGCACGGTGCTTTACATGATACATGAAATAAGTTTCTGAATAGATAATGTTTTTACAATAGTTAGTTACTCGTCACCATTAGTAACAAAGAAAAAAGGGCAGAAACATGCCAATGATGATAAAGATTAAATGCCTTCTGTCAAAACCTATAAATGCAACGCAAGTTTCTTGATAAGCAAAATAACAGAACTGATAAAGTTCTAATGCGGCATGTTTTTAATCAAAAGAAGCAGACTTCTGAATCCACCGATTCACTATTCCATTAGAAAACACTTAAGAGGAACCTAGAATATCCCTAGATTCATGTAAATGTATTGTAGCTAAAACACTATGACATGCAGACATCAATTTTCTAAAAATCTAAAATACAGGTGTAGTGAGATTTATAAAAATTTGAATAGTACATACATAAACATTGATAAATAAGTGTTAGAACGAGATTAAAAAACTCTTCTCAGTTCCTACGGTTATGAAATGCCCTCTTTTTTAAACTTCTGGAAAATAGTAATCAAATATCAGTTTATGAGTTGATTATTAATGCTTTGAGACATCTTTTGAACAAGGTCAAGTGTAATTTGTTCCCCTTTTAGAATAGTCCTAAATACAAGGAAGAGAATGAGAGGCCGTGATAGGTGTTGTGACCATGTTGTGATCTCCGACCTCGAACTCATGCACGGTGCCCAGGAAGAGGAGGAGAGGCTGACAGTGTTGTGGTCTTTAATTACTACTTTAATCAACCAAAGGTTCAAAAAAATTTAAGGCCGGATGGAGGATAATTCCTACTACGATTATATATCGATCCAGGATAAAGCACCAAAGTTTCATCATACCTGAATAAATTAAATCAGAAGCTGCAAAAGTAATAAAATATCCTACACAGTAAGCACAATTCACAGTCATCGAAATACACATATTCAACACCTCAAGAGGTGTTATGTATTGTGTTGTACAAAACACACTCCAAATCCACGAATTCAACATTCCAAAATCGATACAGATGGGGAAAAAAATCAGAGGAGTAAAATTAAAACCTTAAAGCACTCGCACTGCACACTGAAAGCGAAGATGAGGAAGAAGCAAAGCAAGTGATAGAGAAGATGCTGCCAACACTAGCCCTGAAACTCCTAGATTTGCAGGCCTGAACGCGAAATGAAGGTCGAACAACTCACTTGAAGGGGAACAAGAGGACGCGACATCGACAAGGGAATAAAGGGTTTTGTTTTGTGCTTACTGCCTCTGGACGACACCACTTGCTATTTTTTTTTCAAAAAATAAAAAAAGAAGGACCACCCTAACCGAAGTGCTAAAAAACAAAAGAAAAGAGGAAGGCAGGAAAAAACCCCCTCAATCTGATCTTCCCATTGCCACTTTCAGAGGAAGGAAAACAAAAATAATATTAATAAACGAACCAATTTTTTTCAAACACGCCCAGATGAAGAAGATGGATGATAACGATTCGTATGAGAAAGCGGGCGAGTGTCAAAGAATCAGAGCAAGAGCCGAGAGGGAGCATTTTCGTACAGTCAACAAGCAACCAGGCGAGACCATTTTTTCAGTGAGCAGATCGGTACCTGAAGGAGACGGACGGCAGCAGGGACGGACGCAAGCTCTGATAGAGACGAGCGTCGAGCAAGAGGGAAGGCCAGAGAGTGAGAGACGAGCAGAGGCTCTCTGCGTCCTTTGCTGCACGCACCGTTCTGGGATTCTGGCGTAGTGGCGTGTAAGAATTAAACAAAAAATAAAAGGAAAATTAATCTTTTTCTCCTAGGTTTGATTAATTGGAAATTTCAGCATTGAGTTTTAATTTGATTCACTTGTGCCACTCAACTTTGCCATAATGCAAGTTTTAACAATTCCAAATGTTTCAAGCCCAAAAAAAACTATTTAAAATGCAAATTCTTCTATCTCCGCTCTTTAAATATATGATATAATTTGTAGTATAATTTACACTATAAATTATATTATATATTTAAGATCCGAAGATTATATTTTAGAAAATAAAATTATATGTACCATTTGACTTTGAAAATAAAAATTATGGAGACGGAGTTAGAATTATAGATTTGAATTGAATTGTAGTAAGTTAAAATTAGGACTAGGATTTACCTGAATAAAAACTATAAAGATAGTGTTTAAGGACTGGAAGTTAAAAAACCAATTTCTCCCTATATAAAAATTTGTGTTTGTTTTATTGATATGATAAATAATTTGTAAATATTAAAAAATTAATTTAGTTTATTATTTATAAAAAAAAAGGAAAAATTACATGCAAGTCTCGAGGATCGAAATAATTACAAAAAAATCCATTGAAATCACCAAAATTACACGTAAGCCGAAAGCGACTTTTGATATTATTTGTATTAACAATGAAAAAAACATAGATTTATAACGAAATCTATATTTATAACAAAATTTAAAATTTAGCCATTTACAAAAAAAAAAAACCATATTTATAACAACATTTAAACACTTGAATTTTGAGCGTAAAAATGTCATTTACAAATGAGAAAAAATCTATATTTACAACAGGAAATGCTATATTTACAAAAAAAAAATTAAAATATGGTCATTTACAATGGAAAAAGTCATATTTACAACAATATTTAAACACCTGGATTTTGAACGTAGAAATGTTAATTTACAATGAAAAACGCTATATTTGCAACAAGAAATCTTATATTTACAACAAAATTTAAAATCCGCCATTTACAATGAAAAACCATTTTACAACAACATTTAAAAACCTAAATTTTTTTCCATACAAATAATTACAAAGAAGTCATTTAGGACTTTTGTGTAATTTGATGATTTTAAAAGACTTTTTTGTAATTATTTTTGTTCCTTGGGATCTAATGTAATTTTCCCAAAAAAAGATGTGTTACTTTTTTCTTAAAGTACCATTTTGCATGAGAAGTTATTTCATTCATAGAAAACCCTCTTAATATATATGATATGAATAGGAAGGGTTTAGAAGAAAAATCATAAATTTAAAAATATGCATATGTTTGCAGCGTGGTTTGAAAGGAAAATAAAAGAGAGCACCTCTATGTAAAATATTTCTAAGTCCAAATACAAAGAACTTAATCACTAGCTCTGAACCAGATAACACAGACAAATAGATAGACTGACATAATGGAACCACTTCTCCTGGCCGTCGTCAGATCTCTCACTGGGCGACCAGATCTGATTTTTTTTTAAAAATCTGATTTTTTTTTTATAAAAAATAATTTTAATAGGTAGAGAATAAAAAATAAATATAATCTCTCAACTAACATTTGTTTAAAAAATGATTTTTTCATATAAAAAAATAATAATTAAAAAATAAAAAATAAATCAGATCCTTAGACGGTCGGAAGAGCCGAGTCTTATCCCAAAGATGTCCTCCTAACATAATATAATGTCCAAAAAAAATACAAATATTCATTAACCACTAGATTTTCGTACCGGCAAAAAAAAAAAAACAATAGACCTTGTAACACAAATAAACGGTAAACAGTAAACCATATGCAATGAAGACTCACGAGTCACGAGGCCAATTAAGGTGCATCATAGCCTGGTATTACAATTTCTAATTGTAAAAAGACTGTTTTTTAAAAAATAGTGATATTTAAACCGTTGTATGTGAAAAATAGTGATATTAAAGCAGTGTGAGACACAAGCGCGCAAGCGCGAGCCACGAACAGAAGAATGAGTGCGACGAACGCTCTTCACTCAATTGTGCTTTCGCATTTGCATACGCAGGCTTCAGCTTCATCACAGTCTGTGCTCCACAAAACTGTCACCTTCTTCACCCCAAGAACAAGGAAGCTTAACTCCTACCACAAAAACAAGCGTCTCATTCCCGCTTGCGTCTTTAACAATGGTCGCAGATTCATTGCCAACTCCAATTCTGCCTCGAGCACAAGCCCTATTTCCGTAGTTTCATCCGATGCTGCTGACTCCGTTTTGGATTTGGGAGTTTTAAAGAAAACGTGCCGGAAGTGGCTCTGGAAGGGTCAGTATGCCATCAATTACTTTGTTTCTTCTGATTTAGATTTACCTCAGTCGTCGCAGACCGGTCCTCCTCTGCTCCTTGTTCATGGCTTCGGTGCATCGATTCCTCATTGGCGCCGGTAATTTGGTACTTGCCTTGGTTTATCTATTGCTCTTGTTAATATTGCTTCCCATCCACCCATTTCTTTTGGAAGTTATTATCTATTTGTATCACTTTCCTGTGCTATATTAATAGCCACAAAAAGATAAACTAAATAATATTCTCACATTTATGTGTATTACTTGGATGATAACAGTTCCACTTTTGCTGCAAATCATACCTAGCAAGATCATTTGTCGTCAAATTGAAATTCCATATCACCATTTATGATGCTTTTCTAAATTATAAACATTTATACTAGGAAATAAATAGTTCCTAATAGAATTAGCCATCAACTTCTTATTGAAACGTTCAGAATACCTTTCAAGTGATCTTATTCCTAACTAGAATTACCGATCATCCTCTGACAGCAAAATTAATTATCCCTGCATTTGACAGCCAAAAGTGGATTAAGTCAAAATTGTGTGCTACTGTATTAAGTACTTTTAGGCTTTTAGCAGCATTATATCCTAGTCAGAACTCGTGGACTAGCATAATTCCTCCGACAGATGACACAGTTTATGCTGTTATTGGCTTTCCTCTGTGTGCGTGTGCACATTCATTACAATAATCGCTTAACATTTCAGATGTGAAACAGGACGAGATAGAGGAAGGCTTGTCACTGTGTGTGTGTATAGATATATTTTACACAAGAGTAGTCTTTTCAGTAGTGTAAACTGTTCATATATATATATATATATATATATATATATATATATATATATTTCCCCCCAACATGTTTGAGGCTCTTTCAGGAATATCAAGACATTAGCTCACAATCATACTGTCTATGCCATTGATCTTCTTGGTTTTGGGGCATCTGATAAGCCTCCGGGCTTCTCGTATACCATGGAAACATGGTCTCAGGTACCTATTTGTTGAGTTTTGGTTAGACATTAACTCTCCCACAGTGCAAATATACCATGCTGATCCAGTTTTCACTATAAACAGTTGATCCTGGATTTCTTGGATGAAGTTATTCAGAAGCCAACTGTGTTAATAGGGAATTCTGTTGGTAGTCTTGCTTGCGTTATTGCTGCCTCGAGGTTTGTTTGGCATACACCTCGAGTCGAATAGTTATTTCTGTGTCAAACGGTCAGTCAGGTAGAATTTGTATCAGAAGCATCTTGTGTGTCTTATTTCTGCATTATAGTCCCCAACCAGATTCAGGTCAGACTCTTGTTCAAGGACTTGTTCTGTTAAATTGTGCTGGTGGTATGAACAATAAGGCCATAGTTGATGACTGGAGAATCAAGCTACTATTACCTGTGCTTTGGCTGGTTGATTTTTTACTGAAGCAAAAGGGAATTGCCTCAGCAATTTTTGAGCGTGTTAAGCAGAGGTGTTCTTTCTTAATTGGACTGTATTACCTTCAAAATTTTAGAGTAACCAATCTAACCATAATGCATGCTTGGATACAGAGAAAACTTGAGGGACATATTGTTGTCTGTGTATGGAAATAAGGAGTCTGTGGATGAAGAACTAGTGGAGGTAATACTATATCGTGTTGCTTTCAATATTTAACAAGACTCTGCATAAGGTGTAAACATTCAATCAAACTTAGTGGCAAAAAATGAACTGTTTCATATTTTATAGTTAAGAAATTGAAGGAAGGACCTAATCTTACATATGAATAACTTGACATTTTGAATCTGAATATGCAGATTATTAGAGAACCGGCAAATGATGTGGGGGCGTTGAATGCCTTTGTTTCCATAGTAACAGGGCCACCAGGGCCGAATCCAGTGCAGTTAATGCCAAGAATCTCGCTGCCTGTTTTAGTTTTATGGGGAGATCAAGACCCTTTTACTCCAATTGATGGTCCTGTTGGCAAATACTTTTCTTCATTGCCTTCTCAACAAGCAAACGTTGAACTCTTTATGCTAGAAGGAGTTGGACACTGTCCCCATGATGACAGACCTGGCTCTGTCCATGAAAAACTCCTTCCCTGGTTGGCCTCTCTTCCAACTTCATAGTGGAGTGTGTTTTGAATGACATGCATGCTCGGTCCGAGGTGTTTAAATTAGCATATTTATAGTGATTTTGTGCTATATGAAGTAAATATGTGGGAAAAATTTTGTCTCGAAAAGTATTATTATAAAGTGTTTATGAACACCAATTAAATCCTTTCTTGACATTTTAAAAATATATAATAATCTTTATAATTAATGGAGGGATCCAAGTTGCAACTAGTTTAATTAGACATCCATATCTTAGAAATAAGAAAGAAAAAATATTCGTTGTGACCAACAAAAATAGTTGAACTATCCATGTGCCTATCATCTCTGCATTGATTATGTTGATCCTATTCACTTACACCATCTTTGAAAGATAAAGAGCATGGCATAATACACCATATACTTATAATATAAAGCATGGGATTGAGGTTTCTTGCGGTTATCATGTTTTGATTGGGTCGATAAGAGTTTTCAGCCTTTATCATTGAATTCTGCTGCCTTCAATGATAGTATAACACTTCCTTTGCAATGCAATGTGTTGGTTCTACTTTTTCCCCTAAGTTCATTTTTGTGCACAATAACTCTTAAATTTGTATTTCCGAAAAAGGAAAAAGACTAATTTTTATTTATTTATATTTTTGCTGATTATTAAGAGTTGAATAAAAAACCTCAATGAAATTTAATAATTAAATAATGTTATAATCAACTCTATAATTCAGATATCGACTGTGTTCAAACACACAAAAAATTAACAGTTACTTGTGTTAACAAAGGATTCATTAGCCTTCCTCCTGAACCTCATCTTGCAAACAACATTACCACTCTGGTTTTATTTATAAGTTCCTTTTGACTAAATCACACATACCAAGGAGAGGTAGGTAGCTTAATGATTATGGGGTAAATTTTCAATTTTATCCTCATTTATGAATGACTACATTTCAAATCTTTATTCTCTCTATATTTTCATTGGTACAAAATATGGGTAAAATTGTCACAATCTCATTTATTTGGTTAAAAGAGATTTATAAATAGGACCTAAGTGGTACATGACAAGAAATTCTAGCTTTGCTTAAGGATTTCACCTTTCAACCTGTTCAAGTCATTTCGGCTTCTACCCTTAATTGTTATTTTAATTATTTTCTCTATAAAACATTTTACTTTTAATATCATTTTGTCTTTTATCAAATAAAAATAATGTTATGATCAGTATATAATTTTTATAGATAAGTATTCCTTTAAAAAAAATTAATAATTTTTTTTTAAAAAAATGAATCAATCAAATTGCTGGCAAAAAAAAAAATCAATCTATTCTCTGAAGGGAGGAAAAAAAAAATGAATCCAAACATAATTACGAAAGACTAAGGTTTGTTTGGTTGGAGGAGAAGTGATGAAAGGGAAGAAAAAATGAGCCCTCCCCTCATTTGGTTTAGAATTTTGGAAGGGTGGAGACTCCAAAGTTTCAATCCTCTACCCTCTAACACTCCTATTTTGGCTCTGCTTCAAATTGAGGGGTTTTGGAAGGGAGTCATAATTTTGGACCACCTTACCCTTATAACTTATGTGATATTTGAATAATGTCCATGATAAAAAAAATTATCATTAATATAATTAGTATTATTATCAAAATATTTTATTATAAAAATTATTATAACTTAAAATATATTATTAAAAATAATTTAATATAAAAATTATATTTTATGAAATGTAAATAAAAATTATATTATTATGATTAAATTAATTTAAATAAAAACATATCGTTCGAAATATTATTATGAAATAAAATATTTAAAAAATATTTTTATAATAGAAAATATATTATTATGAAATTAGATTAAAATAAAAGATATAATAATTATAAGGGAAAAATATTTCTCCAGTCACTGGAGATAAATTATCAACAGTAACTCCCAAAACTACGTCGTTTTGAATTAATGAAGGGTGTGTTTGTAATTTTAGGTGAATTAATGAAGGTGTTTCGGTAAAATTTATATGATAAAAAATAAACAAAATTACGAAATACCCTTTATTAATCCAAAATGACGTAGTTTTGTGGGTTCTTGAAGATAATTTATCTCTAGTGACTGGAGAAATCCTTTACCCTAATTATATTATGGGAAAAGTATTTCTCCAGTCACTGAAGATAGAGTTATCTCCAGTGACCCCAAAACTACGTCGTTTTGAATTAAAAATGGTGTGTTAGTAATTTTAAGTGAATTAATGAAGGGTGTTTAGGTAAAATTTATATGATTAAAAAATAAACAAAATTATAAAACGCTTTCTTCATTAATCCAAAACGACGTAGTTTTGGGGTCACCTGGAGATAATTCTATCTCCGTATTTGGAGAAATCATTTACCCTTATATTATTTACATTGAAAAAAATATTATTATAATAATTAAAAATATATCATTTTTATTAAATAAATATTTACATTAAAAGCATATTATTATGAAATTAATTTAAAATAAATATGTATTTTTATAAATTAAAAAAATATTATTATGGTTAAATAATATATTATGATAAATTAATTTAAAAATATATAATAATAATATTTTTATATATTATAAATTTATTAATGTTATTATATTAATTATAAATTAGGGTTTCTAATGAATATTAATTATTATAATAAATGATCTAATAATTAAAATTAATTATAAGAATTAAATTATAATATTAATTATAAACAAAATTATAAAAATATTAGGGAAAATTATAATAAAGGACCAAGGATAAATAATATTTATTAAGAAGGACCATAAAAATAGTAATTATTTTGAAGGACAAGAAATTAAAATATTAAAAATGAAAAGACTAAATTGCCCATGTATTAGCTCCAAATTCTTTTGTATTCTCTTTCCTCATAAGAAGTAGATCTCACTATGTGATTCACGTATTCTTTCGATTCCAAACCTTTTAGTCTATTTTATGGAATGATCCGTGGAATCACAGCTTTGGAAAGGGATTAAGAAGGTTGCTCCATTGATCACTAATAAACTGACTTGGAAAGTTGAAAATGGGGAGTCTATTAGTCTTTTCATCGAATTTGGTGCCAATGCGGATGATAACTCGAGTTTCCATAGAAACCGTGAGGGATCTTATTCGCAAAATTTTGGAATATGGAATCTATCTCTACTAAGGCGAAAACTCTCCTTCATCGAACCCAAACCTTGACCGAGAACAAATGAACAACATAAATTAAGCGCAGAGTTACAATATAATGACAAAGAAGAGAAGCCAGCCATGACAAACATTAGCATCTTTTTTCGAAAAAGGAACGATAATAAGATCGAGTTTGATATATAATCTTCCAATAAAATTGACAAAAATTAATAAGGTAGGTTCGAAATCGAAAGAAGACGTGAATCACATAGTGAGATCTAGCTTCTTATGAGGAGAGAGAATACAAAAGGCCGGATTTAGAGATAACACAAGGGCAATTTAGTCTTTTTATTTTAATATTTTAATTTCTGGTCCTTCAAAATAATTATTATTTTTATGGTCCTTCTTAATAAATATTATATATCCTTGGTCCTTTATTATAATTTTCCCAAAATATTATTATTTAATTTTATAAATGTAAATTAATTTATATAACATATAAATAAAAAATATTACCCACTATGTTATACTCCCTTCGGTCCTAATTATAAGAGCTAGTTGACTTTTTTTGGAGAGATTAAGGAAGCTAATTAAATTACTTTAGACTATTTTTATTTTTTTCTTTAAACTAATTAGTTTGATTAATAAACTAATATATAATCTAAGGATACACAACAAATGACATGATTACGTAACTTATTTAGTTTAATTAATCTCTCCAAAAAAAGTCAACTAACTCTTATAATTAGGACCGAAGGTAGTAGTAGAATGATAAATTATTACTACCTCTTGTCTTAATTATAAAACCTAGTTGACTTTTTTTGGAGAGATTAAGGAAGCTAAATAAGTTACTTAATCATTTAATATATTGTGTATCCTTAGATTATGTATTAGTTTAAAGAAAAAAATAAAAATAAATACTCTAAAGTAATTTAATTAGCTTTCTTAATCCCTCCAAAAAAATTAACTAGGTTTTATAGTTAGGACCGAGAGAGTATTATTTCTTACCTGGTCTCTCTCCACCAGCCAAACCAATAAGGTAACATCTGCCTTTTTTTTCCCTGCCCCGGTACCCCTCCTTTGGTTGCATCCCCTTCTTTAAACCAAACATGCGCTAAAGAAAATGCATTATAATCCAAACTCAAAGGAAAAGTAAACCAATTCCACAGTGGACGAGACATAAGAGGGCGGAGGCAAGGAGGATTTTCTCCGGTCACCGGCAACAATGGCATGTCAAAACCTTTGTAAATCGAGTATTGCTATAAGACTGGGCAGGACTAGCGATTCTCTCTCTGTGATTTGCAGTTCTCACCGTCTTACTCTCCATCCTCGTCGAGCTTCTCCTTCCTTCTCCTCTCATCTTCTTTCTTCCTTATCCTCATCATCTTCTTGCTTCCTCAAAGCCTACTCTATATTGTCTTCAATTCCCTCGACAGCTACTAGTAACACTTCCCTCTGGTTCCTGCGACAACATCCACACCACCACCGTAGCTTGCTCTGGTGCTTGAATTACAGTAATGCTACAAATGCCTCTGTCGATACTGGTACTGAGGGTTTGGGTAAACGTTACTTGGAATTGACGGACGATGAACTCATGCGGGAGTGCGAGATGGATACCTTCAAGTCTTCTGGTCCAGGCGGTCAGCACCGAAACAAGCGCGAATCTGCGGTTCGCCTCAAGCACATTCCCACTGGTATTATTGCTCAGGTTATTTCTCATTTTTTCCTTTCCTATCTCTCACCTTTACGATTTCGTTTTGAAACTTATTCACAAAATTCGTCTCTTGCATTTCATTCTAGGCTGCTGAGGATCGATCACAGCACAAGAATCGTGCATCTGCCTTAACTCGCCTCCGTGCTCTGATAGCTCTTAAAGGTACCATTGCCTGGCCTTTCCAATTTGTATGTGTTTGATAACAGAAGTTAAAATGAGTCCTTATTTCCTTATAGGATTTTCTCATTTTTGTGACTAACTTGACCAAAATATGTTTAGTTTGTACTGATAATTAACAATGATTTTGCTGATAGATGTAAATTAATCTCTTGAGCTAGTCAGGAATATTGTGAATCTCGATGCTTATTCACCACCTCAAGAGCTTCTGCAAATACTTCCTGCTAAGTCGTCCATTAGAGGATCAGATTGTGGTCCTCAAATTGGACCAAACAACCCAAAATTTGTCTTGGTATGTCTCTTTGTGCAATGTGCATAGCATGTCTCTCTGTTAGTTGCTGCTTATTTCTTCTTTTTCCTCTTATAATAATCAATCTGCAGAATTTTCTACTTAGTCACATAATAGGGATTAGAGAGAACCATGTAATAGTTGAGGTCCTTTTCCACAGGGAATGCAAGCTTTATTGGATCTCATTTTTGCAGTTGAGGGATCTATCTCAGAAGCTGCAAAGTTTCTTGGGTACATTTTATGCTTAATTTTTTTTTTTTTTTTTTTTTTTTTTAACTTTTTCCATTTAAATTATCACCAAGAAATTGGATATAGGATGATGAACAAATTGATATTAAGTTGAGGTGAATTGAAATTTAATGAAGAAAATATGTGATGTAGTTTAATCCTTATTTAAATGCAAGCATTTGATGACTGCTTCTTTGGGCTGGTCCTCGTACCATGTTACATGGGGGATTTCCTTGATAGACTTATCTAACATTTTCATGTTTAATATGGTATGATTTGATAAAAGGCAGACTTTCTTGTTAGACTTATCTGAACATTTCATGTTTAATATGGTATTTAATTTAAACATTGCAGATTAAGCACAGGGGCACTGTCACGGTTGATCCTATCAGATGATTCTCTTAGAATGGCAGTAAATGAGTTTCGGGCATCAAAGGTAAACTTAGTGGTTGCTTCTTAGAATATAGCAATAATCATCTGATTTGTTTAGTAGGATATTACTTTTTTTGAACAGAAATAAAGAATTTGACCTCTTCATTTTGGGCATAAAATCAGTGAGTGAAAATGTGAGCCATAGTGAAGTATATGGAAGACATTAGTCTGAGTGTACTAGCAACATTTCTAGATAAAATGCAAGGTAAGTGGTCACGGGATTTATTTATTTTAGCAGGAGAACAAATATTATCTGAGAGGGAAGATACGAATAAAGAGAATACTTCAAAGCAACATGAAAGTATTGGAACCGTAAATGTTATCGGCAGGAGGAAATATACAAATAAACAGAATACTAAGGCACAGGAGGGATTGTAATTTTGAATTTTGCGTATTAGTCTATTTTTTAATCTTCTTAAAAGGTGGATATTATATAAATGCATTGGAACTGTGAGTAACTCTGAATTGATCGTTTTCTGCCATTGAAAGGAATGGTCACTGCAACATCTATTGCCATTTATGCGGTTTGTTGCTAATTAAAAATCGTACCTTCTAGACATTGCATCCAAATGGTTTTGTAAAAGCTTTATATGAACTACTCAAAAAGTAATTTTTCCTTTTGCCTTTCCATATGAGCTTCTTCTTACACTTTTCACCATTGGACCACCACGTAGCCGCTTAATGAGAATATATGCAATGCATCAGCTTTTTGTTTTTCTATGAACGATCTTTACTTCTTGAAGAGATCTACACTTTTGACTACTTGTAACAACGAATCTTTTTCCTGGATCATTAACAGGGTATGAAGCCTCTTAAGTAGGAGTTCTCAAATTGTTATTATAGACGCAGGTAAAGTTTACTTTCTCAATTCTTTAGAGTTAACATCTAGGATTTAATTATGGGAGGAACAAAACAAGAAATTGCGGGTTGTATGAAATTGGATGCATAACGGAAATGATATCATCCGCAATTCAATTTGTAGGTATCAAGTTATTTTGAAAACAAAAATTGTCTGTATGTTGGTTCTATTAACTTAAAGTATCATAAAAAGCTCAGCTTGTTAAGTATACTTGATTGACTTTATTCATTCTTTCCCCAGTTCGTTTCATCTGGCATTATTCTTTCTATCACAAATATATCAAATGGTTCTAACTTTGTCTTGAATACTCACCAGGCCATCGGGTAGTACAAGGAGATCAATTAGAGGAAACCAAAACGTTGAGTACTTAATATCCGGCGAATTGTTAACTGATGCAGAATCAGTGCCATGATAACTCAATTGGTATCAGCAATTCCATGTTCTGCATTATTTGAGACGACTGTCGTTATCCTCCAAACAAACCTTGAAGAACTCAAACTCGAAGGCTTTGAGCACTAAATTAGGTGCCTTTTCCTTGCGTAGAAACACTTGTTCTGCTTTCTCTGCAATCCCAGTTAATCTGGGTTAAGTCGTTCATACAGACATGTACCCAAAAACAAAAATTGTAGTTCATATTGATAAATATTACTCCTTCAGTCCTAAATATAGGACATAGTTTGTAAGATAAAATTGTTTTATATTTAGGAGTGGATAGTACTTCTTATCCCTCAAACAAAGCACAGCCAGTTTTATTTTCTAAATGCAAGGGATGAAGAATGCAGATTCCGTCGTACATGAAGCTCAAGAGTCAAGACTGCGAAGGTCTAGTTTAATCATATCGCGAGCAGTCACAAAATGGAACGAGGGGGAAAATGACCACCAATCCCCAAATATAACGATTTCAAAAGCAAACCCAACAGAAATCAAACTCTTTTCATTTCTCCATCCGAATCAAGGTAGTATTTGTTTTTTAATTTAAAAATATATGTAAAAGTACAACAAAGGCATTGGTGTGATGTGACAATGAGTACAGTAAAAGGAAAGATTGGTTACCAAAAAGCCGTTGACTTCTGACAATTGGGCGTTGAACATGACGCATAACCCCGAGTTAGTTTCATTAACATCCAAAAGTTCTTTCAGAAATTACAATTTGCCTTGCCCCTCTTTCTTTCTCTTATAAAAACTATCATCCTCCAAGAATGAAAATATGCACGCGATAAAAAATACCAAGGGAAAAAAACAATAGACTATTTTACACACTAGCTATCTATCAGCATCAATGACCAGGAGGATGCAGTTTTTCCCAGCACAAAACCCCTCAAGACCGATTACATCTGCATTTTTATCTTTCCTGTTAGGGATATCTAATGAAAATCACATTTATATGGGAGCAGAAAAATGGAACAAAAGTTACAAAAGAAGAAAAGAATCATCAATCAAGAAACCCATCCAAGTATAAATCATGCTTCTTTCGGCAAGTCTGAACCTTCCTCCTCTTCCGGCGGAGGCTTCACATACATGCCTATCACTTTCTGACGTTGTCGCTTCCTCATTCGCTCCAGCTTCTCAAGACTTTTCTGTTTCCTTTTCACCTTATCCTTGTGCCGTTGGTTCCTCTCTCTCTCATATATACCTTGCCAGAAAACTTCCCCTGTTGATGGCCACAACCAATGGCCACTGATAGCCTTAGAATCTGATAACTCTGCCAAGTCCTCATCCATGCTCTTCAGCGTGGTGTATGAGAACCACTTGATCCACATATTCCCTTTACGGTTCTTGAAGTTGTGTTGTTCCTGCATTAGACCAGTCTCAGGATTCACATACACCATCCTCCTGGCACTATGGTACGCCCATACATTTACAAGAAGCTCAAGAAGCCGTGAATAGCAATGCTTATCCTGCAGTACGCAAATTTATCCGCATATTAAGAGAGAAAGCAAAATAAGCCGCAAGATCAAATAACAGCCATCATTTCAATGACTGGACCAATTTTTATAAAAGAGTAATTTACTTTTGACAAACTCAAATAACAGCGTCCACTTGAATTGTGTTTATCATACATCTGTACATCCAAAGCATCAACAAACATTCTGCACAACAAGATAGTTTCCATCAGTTATTCAAAATAAAAACAAGCTAGGGGCGAAATACTGTTATGGCAGATCAAGTAGCTTAATAATTAATCAGGGGCATCCACTTGTGCAATCTTGAATACCTTGAGAACATTACAAACTCAAGGAAGGATCTTGTAGGCAAGGCCCAACTCTGCATGACAGACCAAGTGTCGCCATCTACTGGCATTGGTGGTAAAGACTCCAGATCACCTTTTATCCCATACAATATCTTCAATGCCTCAGAGAAAGCAAACCTTTATGTGGAAAAAATCAATGTTTAAATATCTAAAGATATACAGATTTTTTATTCTGAGTGAGACAACAAGGTAAAGGACTTAAACTGCCACAGTCTAGGAAAAACATGCAATGCCTATAAAGGGTCTTCTTACTTGCAATTTCCTGCATTGGTGGCATCGCAAAATGACCAAAAGTCGTTTTGCAAAGGTTTTTGGAGATCTTTATCCATACGAACCCAAAAGTATAGTGCATCTCCATACCTTTGGGATTGTATAGCATCTAATAGTGCATTTTCAGCAGTCCTGGACAAAGACGCCTGCAAAGACCCATTTAGATGTCAAACAACATCCCAGAAAAGAGGTACGTGGTTTTGATGAGTAGGCCAAAGAAATTACTTACCTTCCTTGCAGATGCTCTCCAAGACTGAAACCCAATCCAAGCATTCTTGTGTATACGGTCTACCCTATTTGCAATAGCCAAAAAGGCTCCATAATCCCCAAGGATGTCTCGATAGTAAGGATTATTAAGGAGTGGAAGACGAGATGGTGCATCTATATCATCTGTACCCGGTCTTCGACCTTTAGTGGACTGCAAAGAATCAGTATATGCACCATGCATTATGTTTATGAGTAGCTACTCATTTTTATAAATTCTGAAGAGAAAACAAAAACTAATAGTTGCGGCATAGTCAACCCAGGCACAATCCAAATTGTAGCAAGAAGTGGAGAATGAGTACTATGAGGAACAAGAAGAAATTAAAGTGTCTACCACATAAAAACTAGCCAATTGAGGTTAAACAAGGTATCTATAGTTGAATCTGGACTAGGCATTCCAATGGACCAGTTAAATAAAAAGCAGGGAATTTACTTCCGTTAATATTATGACAGACATTTAGTATAATGTGGTTATAAAAGAACATCTCCTATTCAGAAGGAGGAAAGAGTGCTTGTTGGACTGATATATCAACTTATTTATCTGATGAAATGACACTATATGCACAACTTACCAGTCCAATTCCACGGTAAAGAGATCTACCATGCAGAAAAGGCCAGGTTCCTTCTCCAAAGTAAGGTTCATAAATAGTAAGTGGTTGACCTGTCCGCTGAAGTTCTCCTTCATCCCTTTCATGCAAATCATGCTTTGAACGATCAGCCCTTTTAGCATTTCGGTATACTTCCTCCCATGTTGCTCGTGACTGCTCTATTCTATCCTTTAGCTGCATTAAATTTCAAAGAACATCACTTAAGTTTTGATTTGCTACCCCACCAAAGGAGAATGAATAAAGATTTACCTGTTCTTCCTCCCTTCTTCTTCTTGTAGTAGCTATCTGAATATTCTTTTCTTCCTCCCAAATTCTATACAAAAATGAATCATGATCAGCAATTGTACCACTAGATCTGCTTTTAGGAGGATGGTTCCACTGCTCTTCGTATTTATCTAAATATGTGTTACTTCTTGATGTGCTATTTTGATATGTAAAATTTGAGACAGCTTCAAACAAATGCCACTGCCATTGCTCTTTAAGATTGGGAGAGATTTCTGATACTGCCTTCGGAAGAGTAACTTCAGATGGAAGCCTGAGAATATTCTGAAGCAGATTGGCATATCCGTCAATTGTTTCTGAAACCAAAAGGTTCTTGGAAGTTGTTCTACCTATTGAGGCAATATTACGAGCTAGTGGTGATATTTTCCCTTTCGAGATCACTTCCAACATAATTTGTGTCAAAACCCTACTATTCTCCTTGGGAAAGATATAACCATTCACCCTGTCATCAACCTAGATGTTGTCACTATAGTCAGTACTTTGCTAACAAATATGCAACATAAAATACTGGTATTCAACATATGCAACTATAAATTATTTGCTAATGAAATTTCAGGTGCTTGAAAGTTATGGATGTCGGCAACACAAAAGTCAAGTTGATTCAGGAAATACCACGAGAGTTTTAATTATTGATGCAAAGAATGACAGAAATGTCAAACTAAATAAACTAAAGAAGAGACACACGTATTTCCTGATCGTGGGAATATCTGGAGCAATAATTGGTTTCCCGAAGCACATTGCTTTAACCAAAATCTCTGGAAAAGATTGCTCTTCAAGGAATGATCCATAAATCACGATATCAGCTGCGTCAATAACGGAGTCTGCAATCAAGTCTCCAGCTATGTGCTTTATGGCGCCGCTTGGATATTTCAAGGTGTGAGCCATGGTCTAGTGAAACAGAATGAGAGAGAACCTAAGAAATATCCACCCACAAAAATAAGAATTAACGAAGATAGGATATGTACCTCAAGAGCCACGCTGTAGTTATTTGAAGATTCCCCAGTATGAACAATTATTCGTAGATGTGTGCTAGAATTATCTGTGTTTGATGGGAAGTCTGCCAGAAGTGGTGATAGAGCCTTTAAAACAATAGCATGCCCCAACCACAAACCTTTGTGAAAAAATTGGCTTCCTACAATTGCAATGACAATATCTTCCAGGCCATAACCCATCTCGGGGCGCAGATTATCTTTCTTTAATGCCATAAAAGCATCCGCTTCTATTTGTTTGGCAGGGGAACCCGGAATGACAAAAAAATTTCCAGCATCAAATATGGAGTAAAGCATCTGTGGAATTATGAAAGAAACACCAATCACTAATGACTAGTTATGCTCCACAATTCTAGTCAATACATAGGATCTTTAATATAAGAATTAACAACTAGGACTTCATGCCATAGAAAACAAATCCAATGGACAACGGTACCCAATATTAAAATTATATTTAACTATTGATTCATACTTGTTTACTGGTAAAGAGGGAATTAACAACAGAGAAAAAAATATTATAGAACTAATGAAAACTTGTCCACCATTTGGGGAGTTAGGTGGGTTAAGGTTTGGGGAAAAAATAGATGTATATATAACTTGCAAGTGCATATTACCGGAAGGGCATGGTTTGGGAAAACAACAACTGTTGATCGGTTGAAGGCTCTACTCCAATCATTCAAAAGTTCACCCTGCCCATTTATGGTATATTTTCTAG